>OX637343.1:8658523-9926860 GCA_951799405.1 Agapetus fuscipes | reverse complement strand
CGTCAAAGTTCGCTAAGTCGAACGCGCTGCGTTTTGGCGCGACTCAAATTCTCCGCATTTTATTTTAGAAAATTATCAATGGTATTTTTATTGTTACTACACAAAAAAATTATGGTTGTAATCCTTGAAATGTACTCTACAGAACCATATTATCTTCAACCGTTTTCCTTACCACTGTCCGATATTGTCCATCGACCATTGGCAAACTAAATCAATTCTAACATTGTCCGTATCTGATATTGAGGGTCTTATGTTGTCTGATCCCTTAACTAAAGCAGATATAAGTTCATACAGCTCTTCTGGGATTTTGCATTCACCCTCATTGATATTTTCTGGAGTAAGTTTTTTCGGCAGTCTTTTAATTTCCTGATTTTTGACTGATGCTCGAACATCAAAAACCACATCACGTAGTTTAGAGACCAGATTTTTTTTGTGCGATAACACTTCATTTACCATTTTACAGGCATCCATTCCATTTTTATAATTTTTTTTTTTTCCATATAGTGCTTTTAGACTTTTCAATTATGAGTAAGTCTCCAAAGTGATTTTGAAGTTTTTTCTGCAAATTTTGTGTGGTAAAACCTGACAATTTGTGCTCTTGATAACTAGTTTACCCTAATTCACAGACAATTGTATTGTAATAATGTAACACATCTCGCAAATACATAACATCTTCATTAAGTAGGATTTTTTCATCAATAAAGTTTATCAAACCTTAACCCCATCGTTTGATGAAGCTGACCATTCTTTAGAAAAAGGATTGAACCTGTTGTCCAAATACTACAAAGAAAACTACCTTAAACCTAACCCATCAAAAACCCAGGTCTCCTACTTCCATCTTAAGAATAAGTTTGCATCAAGGAAACCAGTAATCAGATGGGAAGACCAAGTGCTGCCTCCCAGCGATAACCCCAAATACCTGGGAGTTACCCTTGACCGGTCGCTCACATATAGAGCCCACTGCAACAACACAAAACTGAAAGTGGCTACCCGTAATAATCTACTCTGGAAGCTCGTGGGCACCAACTGGGGTGCGCAGCCACAAGTAATACGCGTAACTGCAATGGCTTTGTGTTTCTCAGCTGGAGAGTACGCAGCCCCGGTATGGGAACGCTCCGCACATGCGAAGCAAGTTGATGTCGCGCTGAATGATACCTGCCGTATTGGTATTGTATCAGGATGCCTCAAGCCAACGCCCATGGGGAAGTTGTATACTCTTGCAGGCATAGCCCCACCCCACATCAGAAGCAAGGTGGCTTCGAGAGTCGAGAGGCAGAAGGCTCTAACGTGCACACAGCACTGCATTTACGGAAGTGGCTTTTCATCACAGCAGCGCCTGAAGTCGAGACACAGCTTCCTTAGTTCCGTGTAGCCCTTGTCTTCGGATCCAGTGGCGGAGAAATTGCAAATGTGGAAAGAGGAATGCCCGGAGAGCTTTGTGCAGCCTGCAGAAAGCCTAACTCCAGAAAAGAACCTCGAGTGGCCCGTGTGGAAATCCATGAACAGATTGAGGACCAATGTTGAAAGAGCCCGGGCCAACATGCTGACCTAGGGATTTCTGGGACGGGAGGACTCTACACTATGTGAGTGTGGAGCTCAGCAAACTATGGAGCACCTGCGGTGTTGTCCCTCCTGTCCGGCGAGCTTCTCCATGGATGATCTCTTTGCAGGAAACCAAAGAGCTGTAGACATTGCTCGTTACTGGGCCAATACGGTGTGAAGCTGACACGAAGAAGAAGATCAAACCGTGAAAAGCTTTTTTGTGGATTTATCGTTGAAAATGCTATTTACCTTCGACAACGCTTGAACTTTTTTTATCGATGTTGAAGTAAAGATGGACAATGTCGATGATAATGTTGTATTTTCTTCTCGATGAATCTATTATATAAATCAACATCTCCTAGAGTACTGATTTCATCCATCACTGACCCAATAACTGTACTTGTAAGTAAACTAAGGTATTGCCTTGAGGAACCTACTCTTTTTGTGGATTTTAAGCAAAAAATACACACACGGTTCGTGTTTTGTTTTTGTGAAGATGAAGAAGTACCTGAATTGTTTTCCTCTCTAGTATTGCTTTTATCAATGTCATTACCCTGGTGTAATTTTTTTTCATTTCGGATACTGTTTATATCATATTCATCATCATCGGGGTAATTTTATTCATCTCGGTTATCGTCTTCATCACTTTCATCCAGATGCAAGATGATGTCGTGATCAACCTGTGTGACAATATACACAAAAAATGTACAATGGCTTGTATATCAAGGCACACAAGCATTCGCTTTCGCCTGAGGGTTAGATTCTAATAACAATGTGTAAAAAAAATAAAATAATAATAATGTAATCTATTTTTAAATAAAAAAAAATAATATATATATATTGACAAACTGTGCAATTTATTACATAAAGTCTTTACATACTGACATACTGTATAAGAGACCTCAAAATATGAGTGATTTTCAGGCTTAAAATACATACATGGTTTGTGTTACTAATGGTCTTGAATTGCTGCGAGGATTGCGGACCAGTTTCAAAATCCTCGAGTGAATGTTCTTCATCTCGAGTATCGTCACCACTTTCATCCAGATGCAAGACGATGTCGTGATCAACCTGTGTGACAATATACATCCAAAATGGATAATGACTTGGAAATATCGGTTATCTTTTCAATTTGTTTTATAAAATCTTGATATCCTGACTTATAGTCACAATATACCATATCATCAGATGATGATGCAGTTCTTGTATCTGATTCTGCAGTAGAATTGCAAACAATGCTCTCTAGATTGAATGAAGCTTTGTTAGGTAACCATTTGAAGTTGAATGCAAGTAAGACGAAAGTATTGATTTTTGAAAGAGATGATGAAAATATGAATTATGAATTTAAAATTAATGGAATGAATGTTGATGTCGTAAATGAGTTTGTATACCTGGGAAGTAAGTTTGAAAAAGATGGAAGAATGATCGGTGAATTTGAAAGAAGAATAATGAAAGGCAGGTGCGTACTGGGTGCTACCGCTAGCATCGCCAAGAACCAGAATCTTTCAAAAAATGTTCGACTGGCGGTGCACGGTGGTATACTAGTGCCCACTCTGATATATGGAAGTGAAGCCTGGACGGTGAGTGAAAGTGAGATTAGTAAAGTCCATACAGTAGAAATGGACTACTTAAGAAGTATGATTGGGAAAAGACGGAGTGATAGGGTAAGGAATGATTTTGTTAGAGAGGAATGTGGTGTAAGAGAAAGTGTGAAAGTAAAGATTAAAAGAAGTATGCTTAGATGGTTTGGACATTTGGAGAGAATGAATGAGGAAAGACTGACGAAGAAAGTATATGCTGCGAGAATTGATGGATGTCGTGGAAGAGGAAGACCGAGAAAGGTATGGATGGACCAAATTTTCGAAATAGCGAATGAATGGGATATCCAGAGTCATAATAAAAGGAGAGCTTGTATGAAAAAGGTTATGGCTCTGGATGAAATGAAAGAAGTATGCAAGGATCGAAAGAAATGGCGGTTGATCTGTAATGCTGGCGGTTAAAGCTAAGGCTTTTAAATTTAAAAAATTTGTGTTGTAGCTTTTTAATTTTTTACTGTTTAATTGCTTAGAATTTATTTGTTTTATATATTTGATTGTATCAATTGCATGTACTCCTTGATTGATAGGTTGGTATGCGGCTGACCACTCATACTGTAAAAAATGGTTCACTTTGCCAATGTCACCCCTGCTTCAGGGAAGGTCGGCAAGAGTTGCAGGGCTTATGTTCATTTGAGATTGGGGTTTTTATATTGTAGGTCCACATGCAGCATGTGTAAGCGCGAAATTATGCATGTCTGCTTGTGGGAATGCATTTAATATGAATCTCAAATGATACATATTATCTTTGCAGCTTAGATTTAGATTTAGATCTAGTGGTCAATAATTCACAATATACCATATCATGGAGTGGTCAATAATTCACATTTATAAAAATCAGCTTCTTGCGAGATTAAATAATGTATAATTTTGTCATTAGGAAGAAAAAAAAATCCCAAAATATGACTTGGAAAAACTGTGTTCCTTGATTTAATTAAAAAATATAATTCTTTAATAAGTTTAAGTTTTTCCATATTTACTCAAAAACTTTTGACATTATAAAAAAATGTTCCGATATTTCACTAAACAATGTATAGTTCTGTGGTATAGTTGTTTTCGGGTTAGACCATGTTCTACACCCACGCCGGAGCCTGCGCAACCCCCTGCGCACACGCCTGTACGCACGCCTGTGTGTACCCCTGCGCATGCGCAGCCACCCTCCATCGCCCAGCACGCCAATCACAATGAAGATACATGATGACAGAGATGAGAAGAGCATCAGCAGCCAGCCAGTTGCCAAAAGTAAACGGAGGATAAAGGTCCCCCGTCGCTACGAGCCTTGATAATGTTCCCAGCTCGAGGGAATGAAACGTCGGCAGATATAATAACTGCAAGTAGAAATGGTCTAACCCGAAAACAACTATACCATTGAACACCGACCATGAAAGTGAAAGTGAAAGTTTAAAACTTTATTTAATGTATAGTTCTGTAAATAAAATGAAAAAAAAACATCCAAAATACAGCACACACGAAAAAAACGCTAAAAATGTGAAAAAAACCTGTTTTTTCAAACAGTTTTTTATGGTGGCAATTCTCAAGTTATATATTTTGTTTAAACTTTAAAATTAAGATAAAATATGCAATAAATATGCTTTATTTTTTTCATTACTGTAACTATTTTGCTAAGACCATAAAGCGTAAGAATCACAAACGGCAGATTTAGGTTTATGAGGCGCCTTAAGGTATAAAGCGCTCTTCAAAAGAAGCTACTTTGCGTGGAATGGATGAAACAAATGGAAAAATGAATGATATAACACTGTACATACTAGACTGTCATCAATCTGCAGCATTTTTGATGAAATGGGTGCAACTTCTGCTTGTAGTGGATCTATTGCATATTTATCGGCACTACAAAAGGAAGCAAATGTACATTTTTGACCGCAATTTTTTTTTATTATGCATTTAATATTATGAAAATATGCATGGGAACATGCTTCTGTAAAATATGGTTTATCAATTACCTATGACCTTCCGCCAAATAGTTGTTTACACTTTCGACCTGATTTGTCAATAAATAGACTATTTTGAATTTTGAAACACGTAAGTTTTTTAAAACAGATCGAATGAAAACCGTAATTTCCTCTATTTTGAGAATCGCTGTATTTCCACCTATTCAGTTTTTGGTACTGAATTGCATCACAATTATCTTAATAAATGCCCCATCGCTAATAATATTTATAGTTCCGGTAATATCTTCATATAAAAAGCATTTAATTTTTTCGCCTTAAAAACAGTGAACCTGCTAGGCCAACGTAGAATCAAGAGTGTCTAGTAGACGAAGCTCTGCCTGCAGGTGTGCGCGTTCACATCGCCACGCATCGTGAGCGTGATAGATCAGTACCTACATACTCGTACTCACATATTTCCAATAATCTTAGCATGGTACGAAAGATTAACTGCCACTATATACAACCCTTTCATGATAAAACAGTAAATATTTATACAGTCTTAAAGTTAATTTAATCTTCTGTACGATACCATTTTTTATATTCCGTTAAAATAAAGTACCGAGGCGTTTAAGCCAGATTTTGACCAAAAACGGGAAACGACGTAAAGTTTTTTGGAAAATATTTAACTTTAAAATTCATTTCCCGTGAAACTATAGCAGATAGAAAGAATATGTAAGAGATTATTATTGTTTTAAAATTAGTGTTCTTATTTTTGACGTACAAAAATTTCAATTATTGTACTTTGTTTTTGAGTTATAAAATAGAATGTACAAAATACCGTTTTACCCTTCTTTCTCCTGAACTAGAAGGGTTGGAAATACAAATTTTTGGTATCTAAATTATCTTGCTATGAATAACGGAAATAACATAATTATTTTTTTGTTTATTCTCACGACTCATACAACTTATATCAAAAGATCGATTTATATATTTGTTAAAAAAATGACCGCATTCAAAATGCTCCAGGTTTGGGGTATTTCTTTTAATGCAAAAAACAGGTTAATAATGTAAGTCATCATCTCTTATTAGTCTCTGCCTGGTAGTCGATGAGGTAGTTTGCACCATTTTTTGGGCCTCTTTGAAGAGGCCGCATCCAGAACGCTCCAGGGTAGGAACACCAAAATCTGCAGAAAAGGCATGTACTCGATGCCGGACACCTCCCCAAACATGTTTCTGCCTGGTAGTCGATGAGGTAGTTTGCACCATTTTTTGGGCCTCTTTGAAGAGGCCGCATCCAAAACGCTCCAGGATAGGAAAAGGCAGACCAGTGAAAAAATGATGTACTCGATGCAAACTACCAGCCTGACCATGTCTCTGCCTGGTAGTCGATGAGGTAAGGTTTCGTACGTCCGGCTCTTAGTCTATAGGTAAACAATCAAATAGGCACCTGTCTATTGTCAAGGACACTGGCATTCTGTATCTGTATTTTTTGCAAAAGTTTTGGATCCCTGATGATTGTCCCCTGATGATGGCCTGAGGACCGGAAATGTTTATAATATGAAATCTATACACTTTAATTTCACTTTCTTCGGCTCATCAGCCGACAGCCTTCAAGGCTCAGGGACACCTGCACCACTCTGCCTTGTGCTGCTTCCCTCCATAGTCGCCTCACTCCCAAAACTTCGGCGTTGGCTTCGACGTTCTCTGCCCACCGCATCCTTGGACGTCCAAGTGATCTAACACCTGAGGGGGCACCATCCAAGACAGTTCTGATGATCCTGGAGTCTTCTGCACGTGTTACGTGTCCGGCCACTGGAGTCTTCTTGATTTCATTAATCTCTAAACTCTTCAATAATAGTGAAAATACAACAGTTAATTTCAAATACGCTTGACGTTTGTGGCGCCCATAGAGTAGGGTGGCGCCCCGCGCCAAAATCCTACACACAGTTCAACCATCATTATAAAATATTTTTTCATCAGTTTTTTTTTAATAAAAAATGAGCAATTTAATAAATACTAAACAAAATAAAGTTTATTGGCGCTTAAACTCTTTTTTTACATGAATAACAGTAAATATAAATTATTAATTCAAATTTATTTACGCTCATTCTGATTTCAGTTTAAAAAACGACCTCTTCCCCTTCCTCCTTACTCATAACCATACATTCCGCGTACCATAGATCGATTACAATATGGCTTCCGAATTATAAAACAGGGTAACCAGTAGCAAAATACTTGTGAACGGGGTCTGGGCTGCTATTCCCATTTGACCCATAGACAATAATCTTCTAGAATTTACGAAAATATGTCAAAAAAGCCATAAACGGTATTCCACAAGGTCTCACCTCGATTCTTGTCATTAGAGAAGAATCATGAGCCATTTTGCCGGTGAGTTGCATCTCGAGCGCTCAAAATGTATGAAGATCTATGTTATGGAGGTTATGTTGAGATGATATTGAGAAGTATTTATTTTTTAAAAGGCGAAATGTTATTCCTCAGTAAAATAACATATCATAATATTAAGAAGTACTTCAGTATCATATTTTTAATTTAGAATTCATGGTTTTAAGGTGAAAAACTTGGTCGATGAAAACATTATGAGTACTTTTATTGCAATTTCAATACAACGTTATTTAACACGATAATAATATCAGAAAATTTTAACATTGTCCAAAATATGTAAATAATAATATTATTTTAAATTCCCAGCTGACTTTTGCGAGAGCGAATAAAAATATATGACTTAGAGTGAGACAGCATGATCAAAAACAACGTTGCCAAATCGTTTTGATAGAATCGTATTAGACAGAAACACTTGCATTGCAGAATACGAGGCGGCCATTTTTTGTGAATCTTGATTTCGGGGACTCGAGATTTTTGTGAGAATTGGGAATAGCTATCCTGGTCTTATCTACAAAAACAGACTGTGGCGCCCAGTGTTGCCACCTTAGTTTTAGTAATGGGGGCAATTGAAGAAGCTAAAAGGGGCTAGATCGGGCTAAAGGGAGCACAAAAAGAGTTGGTGTAAAAAAAGGCTTAAAAAAATACCTGGACTAATGATTTCATTTATGTATTTATTTTTTAGTTTGAATCACAATAATTTTTTTCAAAATTAGGTTCAAAAATTAAAAATATTAGTTATTTTACAAACTAAAATTAACAAATTTTTCGTTTAGAATCAAACAGTGTTATTCATTAGAATTTTTAAACCAGATTTCTTTAGAGATCTGGTTTAATTTTTCGATTTAATCTCAATTTACAAAAAAGGTGATTCATAAAAGATTTATAATTCAGTTTAACACTAAACGTGTTTCAAAACATGATCACATTTGTAAACCACCTCGGAGTAGGTTTATTTCGTTCTAAACTAGATCGACATACGCAAAGTGGCGATCTTCCTCATTCCCCAGCTGATCGTAATGTACGAGATAACTTTCAGAATAAAAGATTTATGAATCAAATAAGAGTTTCAGCAATTACAGTAACTTTAACACATTATAATTTTACACTATAACAACAAATCTACGGTATGCAGCAACGAAACAAATATAAAAACTGTGACAAGAAAACAAGTGACAGATGCCGCGTCGTGTTATTTTTCAAGTCGCCAATTTTGTAAAACTGACACTTTTCTTGTAGATAAAGTATGAAGGCCCATCTTTGAGATTTTCTTCGTGATGCCTACAGCCAAAACCTGAAGTCACAATGAAGTCATGCTTTGAAAAATACTTGTTTCCATTATGTGTTCTGAGAGATGTCTGGAGTCCATATTATGAGAGAAACAATCACTTTTCCCCTTTTATGTGGTTTTTTTTTTGGTCTATTCCTGGGTCTTTGATTTGCACTTTTTTACACTTTAGGCACTTTCTACTCTATGGTCGCTTTTTCCCCATTTCCTGTTCCCTATTTCCAGTTTCCCCATAACCCGGTCGCAATTTTTCATAAAGCGTCATTTTCCCCTTGTGGTCACATGTCAGTTGATTTTACCTTCGAAAATTTGAGTGAATTGACAATATTCCTGGGCAAAAACATTTAAAAGAGTGTTATTTTACCATCTTGTGTCCTTGTGAACAATTAAAAACTAAAACAGGTGATATTGTGGTGGTTAAAAGTTCGCATACGTATTTTTGTTGGTTATGCCACGCTGTCATATTTACGAAAAACGTTTTTCGTTATTTTAACGGAGTTTTTACTTTATATAACATCAAAATCAATGTTATGAGTTGTGATAACAATAAAGGGCAACCTCTCGACGAAATCTCACAGGATTCAGGTGATGCGTCACTAAAACGCGGATACGACACTTCGGAATCAGGTTCACCGCCGCGGCGTCAGAAACGGCTGAGGGTTGTCTTGGACCCAAGGATAGATTATCTGGTTTCCCACATCGTGATGCTGACGAACGCAGTTTTCGGTGACTGGCCCGCCAGTTCTATGGGAAATCTCGTTGAATCGGCGGCAGGAAACTCTTCCAGCAACTTCCTCTAACAACCTTCGGGACTGGAAGAGAATGAGGAGGCCCAGGAAGAGCTACTGCTGAGCTTCCAGGAAGCCGCCACAACGGTGGAAGAACCAGCTCACCCCAAGGCCAAGAGCAACAGGGTCGAAGCGCTCCAAAGGCTCCAGCACTTCGACAGTGAAAACTGGGCCGGAGTAAGGTACGCCGAGGTACAGAAAAAGTACCTGGCAGAACCGGCGTTCGTCGACCTGGCAGTGAACGATGAACTTCGCCAGTGCGACGTAAGCTCCCCTATTCAGGCGAGCGGTCGTTTGCAGCCATGTCCCACGCCCTCCTCATCCAGAAAGAGGAGTTCCAGTCTGGGCTTCAGACCTTGGTCAACTGGGGAGCCCGGAGCGACACGACCTTGGCGAGGAAAGCCCTTTTCGAAAAGGTCAAAACGCTGTTCGCTCTGGACTCGCCATACCAGGAAGTCTCGGAAGACATCCTCCAGACGGTATGGGGGAGGCGGACAGAGGCCCTCCAGTTCCGCAGGAAAGCTGTGCTAGGGCATGTTAAGGAAGAGCATGTGAGAGGGGTTAAACAAATTCCCGCCGAGTACCGAACACTTGTTTGGCAAAGACAGTCTCACGTCTTTTTTCTCTAGAGTGGGGACCACCGACAAATTGTCAGTGAAGACCCAGTGCCCTCAACCCAGCACCTCATCGAAACCGCACGTTCCTGTACAGAAAAGGAATCAGTTTTTTAGAGGGCAGCAACGACCCACTGCGGAAAGCAATCGAGGCCTTAGAGACGCTCCAAATTTCTCTTCAAGAGGAAAAAGGGCAGGGAATAACACACGGTCAGGAAATCTCAAAGGAGACAGACGGAGGCATCCACGAAAATGACAAGAAACCATTTCGCAGAGGATGCTTGAAGTCCTCCCTACAGGTTTGGACGTCACTCGGAGCACCAAACCACATCCTGAAGATGATAATCGGAGTAAGAATACCTTTCATCTCAATTCCCCCTCTGATATTACCACACAAAAAGACCTTAATGCTATACCAGACGAGTCCTTCACCCGAAATGGACTCTCAAATAAAGGAAATGACCGAATTCGGCGTTATAGAGGCCGCGGAGTCATCTCCCAGCTTCTTATCAAAAATGTTCCTAACACCCAAATCGGACCGTTCCTCGAGAATGATTTTCAACCTGAAATCGTTAAACTTCTTCCTGGACCCGGTTCCGTTCAAACTCATAGCCACTACAAAGTGCCAGAGTTTCTGCAGCCAAACAATTGGTTGTCGAAAATAGACCTATCGCAAGCCTTCTTTCATCTCCCAAGTGCACAGAAACATTGGAGATTTTTGCGACTGGTCTATCGAGGAGAATTACTTCAGATGACAAGTCTGCCCTTTGGCCTTTCATCTGCCCCCAGAATGTTTGCAACCCTTACAAATTGGGTAGCCCAACTACTGAGGCGACGAGGTATTCGGACAATCGTTTATCTCGACGACTTCCTCCTTGCGAGCCAATCCAAGGACGATCTTTGTCGGCAATCGCATCTAGCAGTAGATATCCTACAATCTCTGGGGTGGTATGTAAATCTCCAGAAGTCAGTGCTCTTCCCCACTCAACAATTAGAGTACTTGGGAATCGTTTGGGACACGCACAACAATTGCAAATTCCTTTCTTACCGGAAGCAAGAGGCATTGTGCCACTCACTTCGAGCAATACTGACTTCTCGAAAATGGTCCTTAAAACTGGCGGAAAGTCTCCCAGGAAGACTAAACTTTGCCAGCTTCATGGTCGCCTCCACTGCAGACAATTGCAGATAGCGAGCAGGCCACTGAAGCACCTGTCACCAAGTAGGTCTTTCTTACCGGAAGCAAGAGGCATTGTGCCACTCACTTCGAGCAATACTGACTTCTCGAAAATGGTCCTTAAAACTGGCGGAAAGTCTCCTAGGAAGACTAAACTTTGCCAGCTTCATGGTCGCCTCCACTGCAGACAATTGCAGATAGCGAGCAGGCCACTGAAGCACCTGTCACCAAGTAGGTCTTTCTTACCGGAAGCAAGAGGCATTGTGCCACTCACTTCGAGCAATACTGACTTCTCGAAAATGGTCCTTAAAACTGGCGGAAAGTCTCCTAGGAAGACTAAACTTTGCCAGCTTCATGGTCGCCTCCACTGCAGACAATTGCAGATAGCGAGCAAGCCACTGAAGCACCTGTCACCAAGAGGGTCCATACAAATGACCGAGGACAGCTTACAAGAAATAGAGTGGTGGATAGGGAATGCGAACGAATCAAGTTCCATCCACAGGGAAACCTTCGGACATTTCTTGACAACAGATGCGTCAGACTTAGCTTGGGGAGCAACTCTGGACGACTTGATGCTGTCAGGACAGTGGACCGTTCAACAAAAGAAGTAGCACTCCAACCGAAAAGAGTTGTTCGCTGTTTTTGCAACCCTGCAACGCACAGCGCATGACCTTTCCGGCTCCGAAATTCTGGTACAATCAGACAACACGACAGTAGTCGCCTACATCCGCAAGGAAGGGGGCACCAGATCCAAAACACTCCTAAATCTTACTCGAGATCTGTTGACTCTGGCAGACCAATGGGAAATCTCGCTAACAGCGCAGTACCTACCGGGAAGATACGGAGACGCGGATCACCTATCAAGAGGAAGATCCCCTCCAGAGTGGCATCTCTTACCAACAGCAACGAAGGCCATTTTCAATCATTTCGGAGTACCAGATATAGACCTGTTCGCATCCACCATGGCACACATGAGTTCAACTTACGTGTCCAGAGACTCCACAGACTCATGCGCAATCTTTCAAAACGCCTTCAGTCGGCACTGGCTCTACAATGTGGGTCGGATATTTCCTCCGCCAAACCTTATACCGAGGATCCTGAGGCACCTAAACGGGGCGACCGGAACTTACCTACTCGTGGTCCCGAGGTGGCAGAGGGTCTTCTGGCGTCCAGACTAATTCGTCGATCACTCGTACCTCCGATGCAAATACCGAACCTGGTGTCAGTACTAATTAACACATCAACAGGCAATCCACCACCCAGGATTCAGGATCTGGAAATGGAAGTGTGGAAAATTGGGACTGGGGACAGTATCTTAAATTCCTGAAACGCGGAAGAGAAAAGACTGTTCCTGTCAGGATGGCGAGCTTCCCCACTCAACACATATAAACCTGCTTGGCAAAGATGGTGCCGCTGGATACTGGCGAATAATACCCATCCCAACACACCATCTCCTAATCAATTGGCAAGGTATCTAGCGCAACTGTTCATTAACGAAAAACTATCATACAGGACTATGCTGGTACACAAGTCAGCCATCGTAACCTTCTGCAACGCAATGATGGAAAATAATCTCAGCTCAGATTTCCTAGTGAAATTAAATTTAAAAACATTAAAAGCACTAGCAATGGTAAAGATCAACCCTCCTAAGTCCCCTGTGTGGAATCGGCAGATAGTGAGAGACTGGCTAGTCAGGAACACTCCTCGATCAGATTCTCTCTATGAAGTTGCGTGTAGAACGGCAATCTTACTTCTGTTATCTTCAGGAAGAAGAGTACACGATCTGACCTTGCTAAATATCACAGAAGGAAACATTCTCGACGAAGGCACATCAATTGTGTTAATTCCATTCTTTAGATCAAAAACAGATACCCTCAAACACCGACAATCTAATCGGAGACTTCTGGAATCCAAGGAACACAACGTCAACCCAGTCTTCTGGATAAGGAAGCTGATTGAACTATCACGCGAAAGGAAATCAGGACAAAATCTTTATAACCTGTTCATCAGCACCCGAGTACAAGTGAAGGCAGCTGCAAGAACAATCATAGGAGGATGGGTAAAGAACACGCTAAAATCAGCAGGAGTAGAGGCCACTCCCGGCAGCACACGTTCAGCGGTCGCATCACTTAATCCAATAAATAACATACTGGAAAGAGGCAACTGGAAAAAGGAAAACACTTTCAGAAAATACTATCAGAAAGAGATGTTGAAACATACAGCTCCAGAAGATCTTTCCCTATTTCAACCAGTTAATATCAAATAAAGACGTCCCCGGTCACCAGGAGATAATAGACAGATCTCTCATAATATGGACTCCAGACATCTCTCAGAACACATAATGGGGGAGTTTTACCTACCATTAAAACTCTTATTATGTTTCTATAGATGTCTGGAGTCCAGGTAACCCCTACCTGGTGTATTATGAGCTTTATGAAAAATTGCGACCGGGTTATGGGGAAACTGGAAATAGGGAACAGGAAATGGGGAAAAAGCGACCATAGAGTAGAAAGTGCCTAAAGTGTAAAAAAGTGCAAATCAAAGACCCAGGAATAGACCAAAAAAAAAACCACATAAAAGGGGAAAAGTGATTGTTTCTCTCATAATATGGACTCCAGACATCTATAGAAACATAATAAGAGTTTTAATGGTAGGTAAAACTCCCCCATTTTTGGTTCATTCGAAGTCGCAGTCGACATGAGTTTGACAGCTGGAGTGTCGAGAAACGTTCGGGAGGGGGCGTTTACCTGAATGCTTCCGAATGTCTCCGAAAGTTGTCAAAAATCATGCAAAAACCCACAAAAACTTAAAAAAAATTCATAGACACCTAAATACCTACATAAATGTCGAGCATTTCGTATTTTTTCATACAGAAAAAGCTACCGGAAGTCTGTTTAAGCAGGATTCGGTAAACCAAAAAAAATAATGCACGTATTTCGCTAATGAATCACCTTTTTATTTATTTTGGTTTAGCGGGCTGGTACAAATTTAAATTGGTTTCTCAAAATCTCGCACTAAACAGGTATGGGCGGAATCTAATGAATAACACTGATTTAGTTGCCATAGATATGTTGCCATAATGGAACAAATGGTATCTACCAAAAAAAAAACAATATATATGACGAAAATCGCAAAAGTTTAATGTTATCGCAATGTTGGAAGGCAAATTTCAAATTTTCGTACAATATTTTTAAGTAAATGAAAAGGGCTAGATAGCCCTTTTCGGGCTAAATCATTAAACAACGAGTTCACCTACAGTAAAAAGTGCTAGATCTAGCCCCAAAAGGGCTAAGGTGGCAACACTGGTGGCGCCTTCTGTGAAGACTTTTAAAAAGAGAAAGACTAAAATATCCATACATTGCAAAACTTTGTATATTTATTTTTGTGAAATAAGCCAATGTTTCCCACTATAGAACAAATTAGGGCAATAGATTAGCGCAAGGACAAATTATCCTTAGCAACCAAAAAATATTTTTTTGCCTTTTTCTTAGCACCCCAGCCGTGTGATGGAACAAACTTATTTTTTTTTGGTATTTGGAACAGAATAACGTTGGTTCGAATCTGCGAGGTGGGAAAAAGAGAAGAGCATGCACAAAGAGAGTAATGAATGTCCAGGAGATGAAATACGTTTAAGACGTTAATACGGTTAAGACGAAACGCATTTGTGAAGGTACTGGCCACCCTCAGCGGAATGGCGGCTGGCTACATTTACATTTACAACCGACGGAATCCGACGGACTATACTTTTGATTTTGACTTCAAACAAAACAGCTGTCATGTGTCAACAGAAATAATTTAACCTCTCGTTTTTGTTCGTTTATGTTATGTTATTGTTTAAATTTGTATCCAAATTGAAGAGCATAAACACGAAATTAATTCAAATCGTTAAAATCACATCTGAGGCCATGCCGTTTTACGCAGTTGCCAGCGGAAGAAGTCCTGGAATATATGAAACTTGGTCT
The DNA here is from genome assembly GCA_951799405.1 of Agapetus fuscipes. Taxonomy (NCBI): domain Eukaryota; kingdom Metazoa; phylum Arthropoda; class Insecta; order Trichoptera; family Glossosomatidae; genus Agapetus; species Agapetus fuscipes. Next base: position 9,911,608 of record OX637343.1, on the reverse strand, counting down.
GAGTGTGAAAACCAAGTTAAAGGTTTTTCTGGAGCCAAATACAAGAAATTCAACACGCAGGAGGAAGCCAACGCGTTCGCTTTTGGTGGAAACTCCCAACAATCAAACATTTCAACAAATTTTAGCAATTTTACAACGGCAAATCAAACCAGCAATATCACATCAGGGAGTTCTATAAGTTTAAAAAAATCTTCGAATTTCAGATTTCAAAATAATCAAGATGGAGTCCGTTCCAGAATGGCGGAAATAGAAAAAGATTTTGAAATTATTGAAAATAGAATGAATGGTAGGCTTTCGAAAAGTGGAAATTCTGGAAGAAATATAAAGAAACCTATTTTAATAACGGCCTTGCCTTCTACTTCCAATACTAGCAGAGCCCTGAAGCGCCCCGCCGATCCCTCTATGAAGCATTTCTCTGACTGCAAGAAGACAAAAACCATCAACTTTACTAACAAAAACAAGACTTATGAGTTCTCCGCTGATGAACAAGGATTTGTCGAGGTAAGCATCATCATTGGCGCTACAACTCGGTGTGAGTCTTGGGCTCCTTGTAGAGTTGCATCTACCTTTCCGCCTTCATAACCTCTCATGGCCGATGAGGTCTACACATTAATTTATTTAAACAGACTAATTTGTGATGTCACACGGCCGTGTAGCTTTTTATTGTAGCAAATTTTGCTAATTATGTAAATACAGTTTGTATATTTCTAGTTATGTCATGCCAAGGGCACTGTGTCCGCATGAATTTGATTATTCTGTGCTTGAATTCACAAATGTCTCTACTTTTCTTAATTTCTGGTGGTCATATTTCACTGTTTTTTTTTTTGATGCATTTCATTTCTTAATTCTAATACATGACAGATTGATGGCTTCCACGCTATACCTCACCAAAAAGAGACTAAGCTCTTGTGTGTGTGGGGGGGGCGGGGGGCTTAACTTTCATCTTAATTCATTTTTCCCTCTTGTATCTTGACTGTGCACATCCTTATTCTTGATTACAAACTTATTCAAATATTCGGGCAACATCTTATTTTATAGTTTAGATACAAGCATTGTTGGTTGGTGTAGTGGATAGCTCAGTTGGTAGAGCACTTACATTCAATGCCACAGGGCTAGGGCTCGACCTCAACCTACAGTGTCAAAAAATGGTTTCCGGTTTCAATGCTTATTTATTTTGTCTTTTGAGAAAATTAAAAATTAGATTGCCACCTTGGTTCTATACGACTCATTACAAATGGTTTATCAGTAACCAGAGATGTGGAATACGTAAACCATTGAAAGTTGTTACATCTACTTGGCTCAGGTGTTCACTGATGGCGCGTGCAGCCAGAACGGGCGCAGCGGTGCGCGCGCAGGTCTGGGCGTGTACTGGGGCCGCGACCACCCCCTGAACGTGGCGTCCCCCGTGTCTGGCCGCGCCACCAACAACTGCGGAGAGATCCAGGCTGCCAGCAAGGCCATCAGGCAGGCACATGAGGCTGGCGTGGAGAAGCTCTGCATCAAGACCGACTCACAGTTTGTCATCAACGCTGTCACCAAGTGGATGGGAGGTGAAAATGCGCTGCACAAATTCTAAGGCCCATTTCAGAAATAAAGCATTCTTCCCGGTTTGCGTATGGACTATGAGACAAATTGTGCAAGCTTTCATACATCTCCATATACTATTGACTTCCGAAAGGACGCCAGATAGAAAAAAGAAACATAGACAAACGGGGTCGAATGCGTCTTGTGTCTAATGTCTGTAATTCAGGTATCTCATCCATGTACTCTGCCAACAAAAGGTTGCTGGCTGACGAGACTTGAAAAAATACATATTTTACATTGAAACATATATTATCAATTTGGCTTTTCCAATTTGACAGTCATCTTGGAACTGAGTATTTTTCTTATACCAGCAGTCCCCCGCATGTTTCACTAAGCCGTTTGGGTGAAAGCATTTATCCCCACAGGTGATAGATGCAGCTTTACGCAACATGACTGAATTCTTTCAGTTGTGTAATCTGATCTACATCAGCTCATGTCACTTGTAGACTTTTGAATTGTTGAACACAGATGTCAGGGATAAGTTCAAAGTTGGATGACGTCTATGATTGACAGCCGCACTGTATGCAAGTTTACACTTGACGCCTATGCGTGTCACCCGTAGTTAAAGGGTTGACATCAAACTTCAGAGGAACCATTGCGAAAATATTTGACACGTTTCCTGCAAATTTTATGATTTCAGGTTGGAAGAGAAAGGGCTGGAAGTTGGCATCTGGAGAGCCTGTCAAGAACGAGATAGACTTTAAGGAGCTGGACGCTGCGAGCAAGCTCATGAACGTGAAGTGGGTGTACGTGAACGCTCACAAGGGGGTGGAGGGGAACGAGGAGGCAGACAAGCTGGCTAAACATGGAGCTACGCTGTATGATAGATAAATACATCACCAACCTTAGCAACGGCTAACATTAAATAATGAATAGTTAATGCTAATACCTGTTTCTGGCTAGGCAGAGTAGGTTGGTGAATTGCATACCTCTTCACAAATTCATTTAAAAAAACTGATTTGTGCTGTGGTAGGTTGAAAGGTTATAGCATCTATTGGCGTTAAAATAGTTTCGGTTCCACTTTATATTAAACGTCAATGGTTCATTTGCTGTTTTGTCCTAGCTAATGCAGTCTGCTGACTTATTTTGACTGGAACACATTAACGTCTTGATAGATATGTTTGTAAAATTATTATGAAAATAAATAAATAGACGGATATTTGTACTAACCGTTAGTGGAGAATATCAGCACTCTCGATGTTTCGTTGGCGACGTAGCCAACGTCTTCACGAGACACTCTCTGTACGACGGTTGAGGATGAACTTGAAACGTTGAGAGTACTGATATTCTCCACTTATGGTTTGTACAAATATCCGTCTATTTATTAAATTTTTAATGACAATTTTACAAATATGTCTAACGACCACCGTAAATGTAAGTAAATTTTAAAGATGTGGGTATTTGTTTTAATAATAATTTTTTCAATTATGAATTTTCACAGCGTTAATACACAAACCATACAATTTTTTTATTTTTTTTTATTTGTTGTCTATTGTATTTTTTCCTTTGTCTTGTAATAAATAACAAGTTATATTTCTGTATGTTGACTTTTAATCAATAAAATCAAAAAGTTATCACATTATTATATACATGAGAATCTTAAAAATAGGACTATGAGTAATGTATGATATTTTGTACATTTTTAAATGATTAAGAATAACAGGGATGCAACAAACAATCATAGACAAAAATACTGCAAGACTTTGGGTCATTATGGAATGGGCTCGGCGCAATCAGAATATCCTTCATGTATATGATGTCAATCAGAGTAAATAAAAACTTTGTCTATAATGTAAGCTGCAAATATACATTCACACTAAATGTATGCCCACGCACAGACACACATAACTTCACGCTTACACATGTAAACACAAATCTCAAATGAACAACTTTTGGTGACCTTCAATGAAACAGGGGAATTTTTACAGTATGGGTGGTCAGCCTCATACCAACCTATAAGTCAAGTAAATGATAATTATGTATTTTTTTAATTTTACAGCGTTGTGTAACATATGCAGTTGACAGTTCTACTAAATGCAGTACGTAGCGCTTTAGTGTGTTTTCAAGATACAATTTTTTTTAATACTTAAAAAAAAAATTGTGAAGAGGAATGCAATTCACCAACCTATTTTGCCTGGCCAGTTGTCTTCATGCAAAAGCAGAAGCTTGTGTGCATGCAACAACGTCTGAACCAGGGTCAATGTTATGGTCAAAGGGGCCAGCCGTGGCTCGAACCAACGTTATCTGAACCAAATACGTTAGCTGAACAAGCGTCTTGACCGCCGTGACCATAGCACCGACTAATATTGTATTCAAGTATTAATATATAATTAAAAGTATAACATACATATTGTATTCAAGTGATGACTCTCTATCCTGTCTCTAGCCCAGACAAGTGACATCACAGTTTTTCTCCACATTTAAATGTGCCAAGTCCATTGGAACTTCCAATTTTTCCACGGCAGAGCTTACATAACAGGTTGTCTATGGACATAGCAACCAAGAAAACAGATTAAAATTGATAAACTCATCTGTTCTCTGATACATTACTAAATCAGGACTCATAGAAACCACACAATCATTCCATCATTGAACTTTTCGTGTTCTCCCTTGACATATTTGATTTCAAAATTGATTTCTTAAAAAAAAACATTATTACAGTAACCAAGATCTTTTTTTATACCAACTGTTAAATATTGATTAAATTAAATACAAGTTTTTTTGTCTATGGTTATTTTAAACAGATAAAAATCAAAAGATTAATCATAATTTGTCACAATGAAAAGAAAAAAACATGTCTAATGTCAATCATATACATATTAAAAAATACTACACAACAAAATGCTATAATTTATGTAAAAATTATTTCAGGAACACAATTAAAATAGCACATCTGTGAAGGAATATTATGTTTTTGCTAGAAGTGTGTACAAAGGGAATGAGGTCGAAGCGTTGAAAATGGTGTGAAAATTTCTGTTGTCATTCGGCCGGATTAGTTCCAAAACTAAACGCCAGGGGCGCTGGTCTCTCACCCACATAAAACCGTTTGAATCAAACATTTTGACAATAGGGTATTTGCAATAGTGAGGAATATGATAAAAAGTATATTATTTTGATAGATTTCGAAAAATCAAATAATAATATGTTGATTTGAAGTCGAAAATATTTTTTTTCGATTTTATATTTAAAAAAGAAAATATAGAAATTTGGACAAGTTTTTAAACGGATATGAGATCTGCTTTTTCTATTTCCGGTGCTGTGACGTCATATGTTGACGTCACTTTCTTTTATTGACATTCCATACTCTGTTGACATGTGTTGTTGACAACAGAAACAAATGAAAACAACAGAAACAAATGAAATGTTTTTAAAGAAACACACAAACTTGTTGAAAAATAACAGCGTCAACGGTGTAAACATTAAAAAGCGATGTTTGAATTACATGAATGTGAGGGCTGTCAGTTGACACGGCGTTGTTTACAAGACCGTGACGTCACGCGAGAAAATTTCATCTAGTAGCGTTTAGGCGCGAAAATTCAAAAATCGATTTTAAAATGCTTATAACTTTGCTAAAAATACAACTAAAATTAAAATTCAAGAAGTTTTGGGCTAATAAAGCATAAACGAATTTAAATCACAAAAAAAAGAAAAATGTGAAAATACCCTATTCACATACATTTGGAGGTTAGAAATTTGATATCATAGAACAAAAACACATAACTAACAAGAACACCCTAAGCTCTTGTTTATCTTGCTCAATTTCAAAATAATATAATACACCTACTGAATTGGTTTAGTGCGCAAAATAATCAAATTTTACTTGGGTTTAATTAAAACAAAGTTTATGGTGGTTTGACATGTATCTGAGTATATTATAATATGCAAGAAATTCGGCTTTAAAATAAATTTAACATAGTTAATTCACAACAATAAATATTTTCTCCAATTCAAATTGTATTTATCGACATTTTATCATATATTATGAAAAATAATGAGTTGTTAACGCTTTCTTTGACATGCTAAGTGGCTGTCAAATGCTGTAAACTAGAAAAAATCCCTGATAAACAGGAATCTATCGTTTAATTTACTATGGGTGGCATCACATAGCCGAGGGATATTTTGAATGTTCAGACCTCACGCTTTTTATGATAGGTACTTAAAAAATACATGAAAACAGAATTTTTCCAACTGGCAACACATTGATAAAACATGACCTATGCATACAGGTGTGAAAACTCGTAGAAAACAAAATTATTTTTTCACACCTCTGTACATCCACCTTGCCTTCTAATCAACAAAGGTTCTCTTATAAACTTCATGAAAATAAAAGAAACATTTGTAACTAAAAAATATTTAACTAAAGTAAAAAGAGTTATATACATTGTACAAACATTTAATTCTTTAATTTTATAATTTTTTGATTAATTAAAAACACTGTTTATTTTCACGGATAAATTTATTCAATAAGATTAAAATCTTTAAACAAATTACTAACGTTTTCGACCTAGAAGGTCATCATCAGGTATGATTATTTTTTTATTATTTTATTAATTTATTTTCTGTAATCAATAATCATACCTGATGATGACCTTCTAGGTCGAAAACGTTAGTAATTTGTTTAAAGATTTTAATCTTATTGAATAAATTTATCCGTGAAAATAAACAGTGTTTTTAATTAATCAAAAAATTATAAAATTAAACAATATGAATTTTCACAGTGTTAATACACAAACAATACAAAATATATTTAATTCTTTTTTAGAACAAAAATAAACTACATAATCAATAGGAGTTTTATGCATCCACGACCGGTTGATGACGCTGGAGAGATGCTTTCCGGGATCTGTGGGAGCTGGAGCTTCCTGAGGTTTCTCCCATGTCTACGATGGACTTCTTCAGCGTGAAAGTGGAACGATGAAGATGATCTTGATGAAACTCATCACATCGTAGACATGGGCAAAAGTCCGGAAGCTCCAGCAGACACAGACCACGGCAACAGATCCTGGAAAGCATCTCTCCAGCAACATAATCACTAGTTCACAGTCCCAGAGTATAAAACATTGCATAATTCTCCTCATGATCAGTCCAGTCGATGGCTCAGTTGGTAGAGTGCTTGCGTTCCATGAGAGCTCGGGCTCAAATTCCACCAAGGGTGTCAGAAATGATTTCCTGTTTTGATGTTTTTCCAAACCCAAAATAAAACATCAGCAAGGTTTACTTGGCATTTTCAATTTCCGGTAAAACAGAGCTAGGGTTCGATCCCAAGGTGTACTTAGCCTTCACAGGAAATGAGAACCAGCCTCCTTGGGAACTACGAGGGAGCTCCCACTTCAACCGAAGTGGTTGGAGTAAGGCCAGCTCCTTTACCTTTAAAAATAAATAGGCTCACTCGCCACATGCAACCTTTTCGGGGAGAACTCAATAAGAAGTACTCTGTATGTGTAGCTTAGTGCGTTTTTTATGGAGTAAATAGAAAAATAAAAGAAAACTAAATATAGTATGTTGTAACTTCATTACATTTTTTAAAATTACACAATCAAGAGGAATTTACACAATGTTTTACTACTTGTGCTAAATTTTACCAACCAAAATCATCCAGCTGTTTGTGAAAGGACAATATTGGTTGCACAAACATCCATTACGTGTTCTAGCAAATGTGTTTCATGTTTTACTTTCACTAAGGCCCGGTATTTTCAAGTTTAGTGAAGTCAACGTCAAAATTAAATTCCTTGACTTATAGGTTGGTACGAGGCTGATCACGCATACTGTAAAAATATGGTTAACTTCGCCAATGTCACGCCTGTTTCAGGGAAAGTCGGCAAGAGTTGCAGGGCTTATGTTCATTTGAGATTGGGTTTTTATATTGTAAGTCCACATGCGGCATGTTTAAGCACAAACTTATAAATGTCTGATTGTGGGAATGCATTTAACCTCTAAGGTAGTATGGCCGTACCCGTACGGCGGTAAATGTCATTGCAAATCGAAGTATGGCCGTACCGGTACGGCTGTGGTCATACAGGCTTTATTCATAAGTAAACGTCAGAAATGGATTAACCAACGGCATCTAGCGGCTTTCCCCCATAATATTTTAAAAACTAAACGAAGTTAGCGGTATTATCGACTTTACAAAAGCGATTTCAAAGTATGTGTGACGTCACAATCATCTTTCGTGGTGCTCGAAACCAGTTTGAACACGTGCGTGCTTGTCATCGCGTATACGGATATTTCTCCCGCGAAAATTGCATTTTTATACAGTTTTTCTTACGTAAATTGTTTGGTGATAACTTTTTGAAAGTTTTTAAACAAGGTTTTATTTAAAAAAAACGTATTTTGTTTGGTGTTTTTGTGTTTTATTGACAATATTTTTATTCTTTGCATACCTTTATTTACGTACTATTTGATAGCAAGAGCCCGTTCGTAACTTTGTGTTGTGGAATTTTTGTGTTGCAATTTTTCTTTTATAAATTATCTGTCCCTCAATTTACGATCATGTCGCATAGGGTTAGTGAAAAGGACATCTTCGATGCTTTAGTTGAAAGCGAAGATGAAGAGTTATACGAAAATATTGACGATTTACCTATTGAGTCTGATAGCTCTTCTGAAGAATCTTCATTGTCAGAGGTAGAAGATGACCCTGAGCCGTCTACATCTAAACGTAGAAGACAAGAAGCGCGTAAACCGAATGCATCAGGAGGAAGAAGGGTTGAGGATGTGCCACTACGACTAACGGAAAGGCACTTCCCCTTCCCTGTTCCCCAAACACAGGCACAAGGAAGCAGGACCCAAAGAAAGTGTCACGTGTGCAGTCATACAACTGTACGACCAAAGTGTCGAAAAGACACAAAATTCATGTGTGAAGTGTGCAACGTCGCTTTGTGTATACATCCATGTTTCAAAGCCTACCACACTAAAAAACATTATTAGTCATTTTTGTGTTTCATCTATGTATTTATATGTATTTTTAATTATTTTTTAAGTGTAAGTTTTCAATTACTTTTAGTGAAGTGAAGATTATTTTACTAGTGTACGAATATTTTGACACCGCAACCAATAGTTGACGACACCTGAAATAAACATAGGATTTTTCAATAAAAACTTTGAAAAATGGTAAGTTTTAATTTTTTTTTCTTTAAAAAATGGTAAGTTTTATTATTTATTATTGTGCTGAAGTCGTTAAACATAATACTTTTTATTTTAACCCTTTATATAAAAACTCACTCCGTATAGGTATTTACATCATACCAAAACTCACTACCTTAGAGGTTAATGTAATATATCTTTGCAACTTAGGTTATAACTGACAATACCGGGCCTTAGTTTGCAGTCTGAGTCCTGTTACACGTTTATGTCTGGGGTGGACAGATACAAGGACTTTACGACAAACACCGGGAAATCACTTGAAATCCCTACAAATTGTAAAGAGTAATCATGCAAAGACGGTTTGTGTAACTCTGTTGTTCCACAAATTCAAGAGATGGGTACAGAGTTGTTATTGATTACACCAAGAATAATGTGGTGGGTCCGTTGACGTCAGTTTGCTGCGGCGCCGGCTGCTCCCCCCCGTTGATGAGGAACTGCGGCTGCCCCGCTGCCGCCATGCTCTGCGGGATGAGCTTGTAGGAGCCCGGGGGCAGGGACATGGGATTCCCCGCCATCGTCAGATCAGCTGAAAATAACAAACCATGTTATAAGACAAATAAAAACAAAACTATCAATGGACTCTTGAACATTCAAAATATCCCTTAGTAAATTCTAAATCTAAGTTGAAAAGATATTTATCATTTGAGATTCATATTAAATGCATTCCCACAAGCAGACACGCATAATTTTGCGCTAACACATGCCGCATGTGGACCTACGATATAAAAACCCAATCTGAAATGAAAATAAGCCCTGCAACTCTTGCCGACCTTCCCTGAAACAGGGGTGACATTGGCATAGTGAACAATTTTCTACAGCATGGGTGGTCAGCCGCATACCAACCTATAAGTCAAGGAACATAGGTGTATGGATGAGAATTTTTTCCCACCTTTTTAAATGTTATTAGGAAATTGAAACATTAGAATTATCATTTGGCAGATCAAGAAGAAATTTAGGCTGCAGCACCATCAGAGAGATAGCTGTGATTATAGAGTATAGGAGTGTCTCACGTTGCATCGGCGCCCCCTTGCTGGCGGTGCTGGCGGTGCTGGCGGTGCTGGCAGTGCTGGCAGTGTTGGCGGTGGTCGGGTGGTGCACGCAGGACTGCATGTGCAGGGACCAGTGCTTGTGCTGGCAGTCCACGTTGCAGTATGACGTGTTCCAGCAGCAGTAGAACTTGGCCTCCTTGCCACAGAACGAACACCTATGAACAATACAACCGATTTAGCTTCTACAATCGGTGCCCCAAACAAGGATACTGAACATTAGGATACTTAATACATACCTAATGTGAGGAAGGCAAAAACTGTTGGTATGTTTAAAGGAGCACTAAAGACGCATCTTTACAAAAAATCTTATATGTGATTTGAGAGGGCCCTTGAGACACACACAAAAACAGCACTCTTTAACTATGTGTACCTTCCAAATAAATTATCCTTGTATAGATATACATATATCGCCACCTTAAAGGTAAAACTGAATAAGTGCTGATTCAATGATAAAACATTTTATTGGGAGTAACTTCTAATAGTTGGTTAGCTAATTATAAGTCTGCGTTCATGATAAAGTCCTTAACTGCAGGATTTTCACACGTTTTTAGTGTTATACCTTGTGAAAAATAGGAAAAAAACGTACATTTACATGAGACACTTTACCTTTATGGTATCAATGCATATTGGGAAGATTTTAACAAAGAGACTAACCATGATATTGTCTAGCAGACAGAAAAAAATACAGACTACAAATGAAGCAGCTATCGTTACGTCAACCAGCTCTTCAGTAACTCAAGTTGTACAATAATCTCTGTGTCCTCATCTCAAGCGAGTGCTTGCACTCTGCTCCACTACAACATCCTCAAATCTACGGAGTGATCCCAAACCCCATCGTTACAGAAGCAGCACATCTCACCACGACTTGGTCTTGGTCTCCGTCACAGCCCTGATCTTGTCGTGCTGTGCCTGCAGCTTGGCCGTCGCCACCGCCCGCTGCTTGTCGGCCTCACAGGCGGCCACCACCTCCCTGATGGTCCTCTCCGCATTGTGCCGCAGCGACCTGATGGTCTCGTCTCTCTCCCAGATCACCTTCTCGAGCATCAGCTGCAGGGAGCGGACCGTGGCCTCGGTGGATGTGCTTTCGCGCACCGACGACATGGTGTCCATCATCACGTTGAAGAAATGCTCGGCCATCTGGAATTGATATGTGGAAATTTAAATCTTAGCTTTGATATAAAAATTAAAACACTACAATAAAAATGCAACTAAGCTGCACATATAGTGCCCCTTCTTCAATGTGGCATTAGAGTCGATTTATTTTCACAGATAAAGGGGCTGGCCTATGCCAATCACTTAACTTGAAGTGAGGGTTTCCCAGTTCCAAGGGGGTGGTTTTCATTTCTTGTTGAGGTTGGTATTTGATTTTGACCAAATATAAAAAATACATACATGTTTTCTTTTTAAAATAGATTTGTGAAAAGGAATGCAATTCACCAACCCATTCTGATCAAAAGATTGACTAAATAAACTATCCTAATATTGACATAACAATCACTTTTTTCGGGCTAAGTAGCCGTGGTCTGGTAGATTCTTTCCGGACAGTTTCGCCCATTTCTCCGATGGGCATTATCAGCGGTTGGCCAGTCGCTGTGATCTTACATTATTATTATTTATGTGAATTCAATATTGGCATAATTTGTAAAAGGTTTCAAAATATATTACTCATTGTTACAACACAAACAAAATTTATTACAAGCAAGAAATCAATGGCTGAACAAAAACAAATAAATTAACCTTTGTGGCGCCATCTTTGAACAGCTTATGCACAGTCCCCGGCACTTCCATTGGGGGAATCTTCTGCACATCTTTTCTGCTTTCATTCAACGACTCTGAGAAAGCCAGGGCGGCCTCGCTGCTCGTAACAACTTTACCATTGGCCGGCTTCGCTTGACTAATGTCTCTAGCAATCACATCACTGCTCTCCAATGCAATATCAACTATTCTGTTTTCAATCGATTGCAGGCTCGACACTACCGGCTTCAATATACTGGAAGGGTTGAAGACTTTGTTGATCGGCATGCGAGGGGGTTGATTGAGGATGTTGTTAGCCGTTGAGAAGTTGTCGGTTGATTTGACGGATAGGGTTGATATCGGCCGGACGGATAGCCGCACCGGGTTCGGAGATATTTTCACAAGTTTGGATTGCGGCGGGCTGGTTTTTCCGCGTGACATCGCGGCTGGAGAGCTAGTGGGAACTGAAAAATGGAAAACATTTAAATGGATCAGTTTAGCAATATATATTGTTTGAGGAATAAATAAAAATATTAGATCTTAAAAAAGAGTCCGATACATTTACAGGGAAATTCACCTTGTCAGTATTTTATTTTGGAGTTTGAAATAAACCTTCAAACAAGAAATGAATTCAGATATTCCTGGTGGAAATCAAACCCTAGACCTTGGCAAGGAATGCAAGCATTCAACATGAGCTATCAACCGATTTCAAAATATTCCAAATTTTTCGACTAACGAGGGGTGTTTGGCAACACAGCAGGGTGACGTTACAATTTTTCTCAATATCTGCTTAGAACCAATGAAAGAAGTAAAACCAATAACAACAAACAAACCAAAATAAATGATATATTAATGACAATAACAAAGTTTTAATTCACTTTTTATAATTTTATTTCTGTCTAGTACTTTCGCCTACAAGGCATCTTCAGGACCTAAAACCTAAAGTACTAGACAGAAATAAAATTATAAAAAGTGAATTAAAACTTTGTTATTTTAATTAATATACAATGGACTTTCACTGTGTAAACCACCAAACCCATAAAAATATCAAAATAAATTAAATTACCTGCATTATTCACACAGTTCACAGGCATCACCGAATTTTTCTCCACAATTTGCGGAGTGCCATCCGCAGAAACGGAAATCTCCAAATAGTTAGTTTTATTCCCGGCCTTGGCAACACTGGCCCCGCTCGGACTTGAACAACTATAAACCCGAGATATCTTAGGATCAAACGCGGCAATACTTTCATTCTCCGTTGCTTTCGCCGGACTCAGCTTTCTTTTGTTTCCATTCAAATTTGAAACCACCAATTTATTCTGTTCCGGAAAGCACTTTCGAATTAGAATTTTATTTGATTTATTCTTCTCCGGGCTAGTATTATTTAATTTTTTATTTGGGTTTGCATCAGTCTTATTTGTTACATCTTTACTGTTATTTGGTATCAACTGCAGCGAGTTCAGTAGTTTGTTTTTCTCCACATTCTGCGTAGATTCCTCCAGATCTAATGGTTCAGTTTTAATCATCACCATTTCATCTTCCGATAATCTACAAGCTACCCCAAGTTCCTGGGGCTTCTCAGCTTCTTGATTTGTCTCCATCGGAACATCTAAACTTCTCCTTTTGATATTGCAGCCGCTCTTTGTAATATTCTCTATGATTTTAAACAGCTCTCCGTTATTTGTTTGTTTTGGTTTCACACTATTTTCAACAACTTTTTTCATAATCGTCCCCACATTCAAATTTGCATTCAGAAGCTGCGGTTCTTTTCTCACCGCGACACTTTTTGCTTTCAAATCCATAGACAGCATTTTATTAACAGCTAATTCTAGATTCTTCAATTCGATAGCGTTCCTAGGGTTTTGATCTTTTTTGTTTGTTTCAGTTGGTGACACTGCACTTTGTGGACTCGCCGCATTTCTTTGATTACTAATTGTCACATCATTTTTCTCTGCTAGCAAACTTTTTCTGGCACCGACCGACACCAGCTTTTTATTCTGTATATCCTCCATACACTGAAGCGTTTTGCTCATCATATCTTTCAAGGGGATTTTATTATTCCGTTTAATGATACTAACGACACCTTTCTGCATGGCGACATTCCTAATCGGAACAAGGTTTGGCACTTTCACAATTTTATTCAACACCGGACTCGAAACCGCCACTTCATTATCCTTCTTATCTGCCAGGCTAACAATGTTTATTATTTTAGGATTTAAGCTCATTGGATCATCTCCTACGACACCCAAAACACTTTTATTATTCAATATTTTTTTGTCATCTTTTTTCATAGACCCCATAACATTAGTTATAACAATATTTGTGAATGAATCTTTCCTGCTGGCAGCGCTTTCTCCTTCTGCTTTAGAATCTTTACCGTCAAGTGTAGCATCAGTGTTAGCAATTGTTTTTTCTGGTGTTGCTTTAGTCGTAATGACGCAGTCATCGTCAACTATACTACAATCGTTATTGGAAGACAAGTCACTAGCAGGATCTTCCACAATAACGACGACATCCTCTTTCTCCTTTACAACAGAATTGATATTTTTCAGTTTATTATTTTCCAGCGCAGCTTTGTATTCTTCCATGACAGATGTAAACTTTTTAGGTGAGGTTTTTTCATCTTTGTTGATTTCGGCAGACGACATGGGTTCGGAGCTCCGTCTTTTCTTTTTGCTGCTGTCTTCTGCATCGTTGGGGCTGGCTGAACGTTTCCGGCGACATTCCACTTCACTGGAAGAGTTGTAGGATACGGGAGACTTGTCGGATGCAGAATCTTTGTCGTTTGACATATACATAGATTCGTCTTCAGTGCCATAACTAGAAATAAAGAAAACAAATTAAAATTACATTGAAATTAATGTTCAGCGTTAAATAATGGAAAACTGGTCATTCACTTTTTTTTTAAACAGGAAATCTTGCCATTCACCAGCCTATTTTCCATGGACAGAAACAGGGGTTAACATTATCAATGAGTAATTCATCAATTTTTACTTAAATGAATCACTAATTGATTAATAATTACCCAATGACATCTGAGTGCTGGAACGCGGATCCACACTCCTAGTATTAATTGTGAACTTTTGTTTTTACACAGCAATAAGATCAAAAATCATACAAAATACTGGGTAAAACTATCCTCCAAGTAACTCAAAGCATTCATTTCCCTAGTGACCTAGTAAACTGACGAGTTATTTTACTATCTTTTAAGATTAAAAATTGGATACGAAATATGTTTTGTATCTTTGGGGGTGGCTGGATTACGGCAGAAAATCACTGGCACTTTAGAGGTTAAAAAACTAAACCTTAAAATTTCATGTGAGTCCTACCACGAAACTCTAGATGACTTTAAAAATTAGAGAGATCAGAATAAGATATAATATAATGTAAGCATGCCTGGTCGGTGGTCTAATGTTTAGCGCTTTTTACTCGTCAATCAAAGTTTGTGTGTTCAAATCCCGGCGGAGCACAAAAAAACACAATTTATATTTTGAAATATGCACTTCGCTGGGTAGACAAATTCATGTTCCTTTACCAAAGACCAGTCACCAAAGGTCCATCCAGCCTTACAACAACTGGGTATTGCTTGAAAATCATTAGCGGTTTCTACAGCGACGACCAAGCTCGCAGAGGGCTCTTGAGGTGTGATTCACACAAAAACAGCGCCCCAAACCAAATAAATCATCCTAATATTATTATTGTGGGCTATTTATAGGATGAAAAAGTAGAATGTATACTGTACATACCCATCTCCTTCATTGTCAACCAGTGAAGGGTATTTAGACAAAGATAGCACTACTCTGGGCTGCATATTGCTGATATTCTGTAAAAAAATAATATTAGAATATCATCAAACATCAGAAAAGGTTATGACTCTGGATGAAATGAAAGAAGTATGTAAGGACCAAAAAATGGCGGCTGATCTGTTATGTTGGCGGCCGAGACTAAGGCTTTAAAATTTTGAATTCTCATTTTTTATAGATAATTTGTACATTTTAATTTTATTATTTTGCCGAGTGACTGTTTGTTTTATATAGTTGGATGTAATTAATTGTTAGTACTTATTTATGAGTTGTTATGAGGATGACCATCCATACTGTAAAAAATGTTTCACTTTGTCAATGTCACCCTGGTTTCATGGAAGGTTACAGGGCTTACGTTCATTTGAGATTGGGTTTTCATGTTGCAAGTCCACATGCGGCATGTGCAAGCGCGAACTTAAATGTGTCTGCTTATGGGAATAATAATAATAATTTATTCATGAAAAGTATTTTACAGAAGATTTACATAAGGTGCAGCTTTTTAATTTAAGTAAGAAAATAATACATGTGCCTAAACTAGGAAAACCTGTGTGCATTTGATATGAACCTTAAATGTAATATATCTTTGCAACTTAGATTATAGAAAGTGAAAAGTGAGAAGACCAAGACTGAGATGGGGGATGGAGTGAGAGGGGATGTAGCGCAGCTTCTCCAGATGACAACTTGGAAGTCAGCCGCTGAGACCAGGGCTGGAAGTCTCTCCACCACGGTAATTCTTACCTACGGAATATCGGTAATATTTGTATGAAGATCTGTCAATCCAAGATGGCCGCAAGTGAACAGCTGATTAGTCTTCATACATATATTACTGATATTCCGTAAGTAAGAATTACCGTGGTAATGAGACTTCCAGCCCAGGAGGAGTTTGAGGCTAATTTTCCAAGAGATTTATGCTCAATACGGGCTTGGCTTGTAGGGTCATCGGAAAAAAAAAACTTTTTTTCCTTACTTTTACTTTTTTAAGGTGAAATTGGTTCTCGTACCTGCTTCAAAAAGGTGGTAGCTGTCTTCTGGCTGTCAACGTCGTTCAGTTCACTGTTCTGCGTGCTTTCCATGCCACCGTTTGGTTTCACAATCACAAACTTTTCCCTTTGGCTGTACTGCTTTCTAAATGTCGGGATCTACAACACACGAGAATATAGAATATAAATTTAGCTTCCGGTAGCGAGAACAGGAGAATTTTTTTGGAATAAGGATAAATAAAGTTTGAAATTTCATTTCATGGTGGATGGCTTTGGATGACAAATTATTTTGGATTTTTTTCAGGAAACACCAAATTCCATTCACAGCATTTTTATCTGCCAACGCTGTTTCCACGAGCGGGAAGCATTTTCGAGGCTGTTTATTGAAGTGACGCAGTAGTTTTTATTGTGGACTTCTTTCAGGTTACATCATATTCCATACGCAGAACTTTTATCATTTTATTTTCATGAGCAGGATACATTTTCAAGGCTGCTGATTGTAGTGGCTCAGAAGCTTTTATTTTGGAATTCTTTCATGTTACACCATGTTGTATTTGCAGCATTTTTGTCTGCCAAAATTTTTGTTTTCAAAAGCAGGAAGCATTTTTAAGGCTGTTTATTGAAGTGGCGCGGTGGCTTTCACGTCCGCTTAACGGCAGCCTCTGCGTTTGAAAGAAAACGGCTGATGTTTGGGATGTACTTAAGCATACAAACGATGGAATATATAAAAATTAAAAAATCAAATTATTTATAAAATGTCTTTATTTATTTTTGCAGCGTGCTAAAACTGTAAAAATAAATACTTCACAATACAAAAAAAGAATCCCAAGATTATCATTTTCTCAAAATTGCTTGAAAAAGGGTGTTATTGTGGATGTTTTTTTTGGTATCCACGATAAACAAAATAAATTTAAAAAAAACTGACCTGTAGTTTAACTTGTTATCTCAATTTAAGGAGTCTTAAATTTTGTTATTTTTAGCTGTAAGAATGTAAAAAATATATATTTCAAATTTAATTACTTTTTCCCATACAAATTGAAGCAAATCCCGCCGCTAGGGGATTTATCTGTCAGTCGTGAGGTATCATCCGAGCGGAACGCACGTCAAATTTGCGGACACTATAGAATACGTCAAAAAAGTGGAAAATTTTGAGTTTTCTGATCCAAAAATATAAAAGGTGCTAATATCTTTGAAATAAATCGTGAGTAAAACCTTTATTCTTCATTTTTACTTTTATTTTGGATAGTTTTTTGATTTTAAAAGAATTTTGTGGTGCTGCCAGGGCTGCATGAAATGTTAGTGAAATATTCGTACATAAGACGTATTTGTAAACAAATAAAAAAAACTTTAATACCAATACGGTTTTGTTGACTTGCTTCAATTGACATTATGTTGCAGATGGGACACAAAAAAAAACCGACATGCAGTAGCTACAAGCAAAAAAAAGTTTTAAAAGCCGCCAGGGAAAAATTACGATTTATTTGATCTGGGAGTCAAACCACTGCTGTCGATGAAAATATTGTAAGAGAAAGGTAAATAGTATTTTGTTATAATAAATACAATTTTCTAAATGTCAGAAAAACATCAATTTTGTTTTTTTTAATCTATAATCTATCTATAATCTAAGTTGCAAGGATATATTCATTCAAAGCTCTCAGATGTATGCCCACAAACAAACACGTGTAGTTCGCGCTTACAAATGCTGATTGTGTACTTACAAATAAAATCCAAACTCAAATGAACATAAGCCCTGCAACTCTTGCCGACATTCCCTGAAACAGGGGTGACATTGGCCAAATGAACCATTTTTTACAGTATGGGTGGTCAGCCTCATACCAACCTATAAGTCAAGGAATACGAGTAATAAATAACATTTAAGTATAAAAAAAAAAAAAAAACAACAACAAAACCTTAAAAATAAATCTATACAAAAAAGTCAAAAAAAAAATTATGCAAAAAATTATACTTTCTTTGTTATACATCTACATATGCATTTATTCTGAAATCCATAAACATAATTATACAAACGCAACGTAAAGCAAGTTCTTGAAAGATACATATGAAATATTCAAAAGAAAAAATGTACTAAATCCTTTTTTCAGTTTCAACCTTGATTATTTTTGATAAAAATGCCCATGTGGCAACACACATTAGCGTGATTCGAATGAACACGGCAGCGCTGCGCCTGAGCAGTCTGGCTTACGTACCTACCTGGCTAAATACCTACTCAGCGATACTCGCGGATGCGTGGGCGGCCCTTAATGAGAAATAAAGGCAGAAGTATTTTACCAGAGTGAAGAGTTGTTTGTTGAGATCATTTGGCTGCAGGGGAGTTTTGTATTCAGCGTATTGGAAGGAGCCAAACTTGGCCCGGATCTTTTCTATATATTTGTCCACTTCCTGGAAAAAAAGTAAAAAGCATATAAAACTTCTACAGTTTGCACTTCTTTTCATTTTTTAAATAGATTTACGAAGAGGAATGCAATTCACCAACCTATTTTGCCTAGCCTAATGTCTTCATGCAAAAGCAGAAGCTTGTGTGCATGCAATGACATCTGTTGAACCAGCATTATTCTGCGAAAATACACTAGTCAGAACAGCGACTTGACCCCTCGGCCATAACACCAAATTAATTATAAATATTAATTAAAAATAACTTTATTTTCAAGAATCAGTTTTTATTTTTACAAAATTTTGTGTCTCCGATAGCGCTTGGGCACATAACTATGAGAGCTTGGTGTTTTCAGGACTCATCCCTATGCCAAACTGCCCGTTTATGGAACGAGTTACCTGCATCTGTGTTCCCACCCCAATTTGGCCTTGTTCTATTCAAAACAAATATCAATCACCACTCTCTTTCAGGGTCTCAAAACAAAGGCAATGCAACACAAAACAACACTAGGCAGCTAGCATCCCTGCTATGAAAAATCAGGACATTGACCGCCAGCTCACCAATGCCCATACCTCTGCGGCACTCCAACAAGTGTCAGAGACCTCTAGATTATCTGAAATCTAGGGAGTATCTTGCATGAGATTCCTTAATAAAACCATGTTATTATAAAACAGCCACAGCTTCTTCACCTATGGAATTTGTGTTGTATCTATTTTGTTTTCCATTTATTATAAGGATAATTAACATGTTGAGGTTATGCGGTACCTTGATGCTCTGCAGGATCTCCGACTTCTTGGTCTTGTTGTTGCCATTGGGGTCCTTCTCCGAGTACAGGTAGCAGTCCTTGATGGGCACCCACGCCCTGTCGTGGTCACCAAAGAACCGCACGTCCACCATTTTGGTCGGAGAAATGGCCATGGCTTTGGCGGGCCAGTAGGGGAAACCTGAAATGATAAATGAAAATAAAACATGGCCATTTCATTCTATTTATCCTTACATCATTGAAATGAATACCTATATTTTTTTAATGGCAGCATTAAAGGAAAAACTACTTTTCACCTCTAGAATGTTAGAACGCGCATCCAAGCTCTGAGTACTCATCTTGATTTTTTCATTGTTCTATAGTATTTACACAGAAAAAGGATCTAAAGTATTGTTTAAAATTCTCTTATAGGATATAACTACCCATAAATAAATCAAAATCATTAATTTTCATTGGT
This sequence comes from Agapetus fuscipes, assembly GCA_951799405.1. NCBI lineage: Eukaryota > Metazoa > Arthropoda > Insecta > Trichoptera > Glossosomatidae > Agapetus > Agapetus fuscipes. Next base: position 9,891,706 of record OX637343.1, on the reverse strand, counting down.
GAATATTTAAAATAACATTTGTAGGTGACCTTGCAAACATACTTGTTACAAGTCAAATTTCTAAATTTTTTTAAAAACACTCACATAGAGCAAACACATCAAACTTTGCAGACAGAAGCTTTGCGGTGGCCGGGCCGGTGGCCTGGAACAATTTACCCATCGGTGTTCGCGCGAACCAGCCTACCACCACCTTCAGAAAGGAACTGAAGACACTACTTTTCTCGAGAAGCCATGGCGCCCTTGAGATGGTCCTGGACCATTAAATGGCGCCACAGGAAAGAAATCATCCATCATCATCATCATAAGCAACAAAACGTTAAGTTTTATTTTAACATTCCAAGGGGTCCTGTAACATGCGGTGCAGTAAATACGTCAATCATGACGTTTTACTTAATTCTGCACAAAAAAACTTATTTCACTGTCTTTTGAGATAAAAAAAAACAGAAAGGAGATCTTTTTTGTATCATTGGAGATATTTCAAATCAAAACCAAGAGATTGGTTGCTGGATAATCTATAATCTATAATCTAAGTTGCAAAGATATATTCATTTAAAGCTCTCAGATGTATGCCCACAAACCAACAAGTGTAGTTCGCGCTTACAAATGCTGAATGTGTACTAACAAATAAAATCCAAACCTCAAATGAACATAAGCCCCACAACTTTTGCCGACCTTCCCTGAAACAGGGGTGACATTGGCAAAGTGAACCATTTTTTACAGTATGGGTGGTCAGCCTCATACCAACCTATAAGTCAAGGAATATGAATAATAAATTACATTTAAATATAAAAAAGAACAAAACCTTACAAAGAAATCTATACAAAAAAAGTCAAAAATTTCCTATGCAAAAAAATGTAGCAAATGAATACACCAACATTAGAAATCAACATTGCAGATTAGCCGCCACTTCTTCCTGTCCTTGCATACTTCTTTCATTTCATCCAGAGTCATAACCTTTTTCATACAAGTCCTCCTTTTATTATGACTCTGGATATCCCATTCATTCGCTATTTCAGAGATTTGATCCTTCCATACTTTTCTCGGTCTTCCTCTACCACGACATCCATCTATTCTAGCAACATATACTTTCTTCGTCAATCTTTCATCACTCATTCTCTCCAAGTGCCCGAACCATCTTAACATACTTCTTTTAATCTTCACTTTCACACTTTCCCTTACACCACATTCTTCTCTTACAAAATCATTCCTCACCCTGTCACTTCGTTTTTTCCCAATCATACTTCTTAGATAGTCCATTTCTACTGTATGGACTTTACTAATTTCCCTTTCACTCACCGTCCAGGCTTCACTTCCATACATCAAGGTTGGCACTAGTATACCACCGTGCACCGCCAATCTAACATTTTTTGAGAGATTTTGGTTCCTGGCGATGCAAGCGGTCGCACCCAGTACACACCTGCCTTTCATTATTCTTCTTTCAAATTCACCGGCCATTCTTCCATCTTTTTCAAACTTACATCCCAAATATACAAACTCATTTACAACATCAACATTCATTCCATTAATTTTAAATTCATAATTCATATTTTCATCATCTCTTTCAAAAATCAAAACTTTCGTCTTTCTTGCATTTAACTTCAAATTATTGCTGGATAATGGTTAAAAATCACCGGCACACCAGAGGTTAACCTTGCCGTGGCAGTCAACGTGTTAATGCCTGTGAGGGGAGCACAGTAATAAGGGTAACCTGTAGTGATTATTGCACAAGAAGCAGGCTTTATGGACTCACTCTTCAGCTTGGCCCACAGCAGCAGGTGCGGGGTGGTGCAGATCTCGGTGAACCAGTGCTGCTTGGTGTTGGCGTTGAGGTAGCACTCGGGGCACGTCTCTATCTCGTTCATCTCCTGCTTGCAGCTCTTGACCAGCGTGCGCGCCATGGAGGTCACCTTGCTGTGGACTGCAACACAAGACGCATCACCACATGAACTTTGCATGGAGATTGTAAATTTGTAGAGGTGCAGCAAACTTGCAATGTGTCACTCTTATAAGTGAATTAAGCTTATTTTATTGATTGCAGAGGCAGTCACTTTGTAATCATTCATCCTATAAGATAAAAAATATAACACTTTTGATCTATAATCTAAGTTGCAAGGATATACAAACATTCAAAGATCATATTGAATGCATGCCCACAAATAAAAATGTGTAAGTTTGCGCTTACAAATGCTGAATGTGTACTTACAAATTAAAATCCAAACCGCAAATGAACATAAACCTTGAAACTTTTGCCGACCTTCTCTGCAACAGGGGTGACATTGGCAAAGTGAACCATTTTGATCTAATCTAATCTAATCTAATCTAATCTAAGCTGCAAAGATATATATCATTTAAGATTTATATTAAATGCATTCCCACAAGCAGATATGTATAATTTCGCGCTAACACATGCCGCATGTGGACCTACAATATAAAAACCCAATCTCAAATGAACATAAGCCTTGCAACTCTTGCCGTCCTTCCCTGAAACAGGGGTGACATTGGCAAAGTGAACCAATTTTTTTACAGTATGGGTGGTCAGCCGCATAACAACCTATAAGTCAAGGAACATACATGACAAATTACATTTTTAAAATCAATAAAATAACAATATGTATATACATTGACATAAAAAACTAAATCACAAAACCAATTTTACTTTAACAAACCCCAGCCGCCAACATCACAGATCAACCGCCATTTCCTTCTATCCTTACATACTTCTTTCATTTCCTCCAGAGTCATAACCTTCTTCATACAAGCTCTTGATAATTTTTAATAATTATTTAGCCACATATATTATATATTATAGATTATAGATTTAGCCACCTGAGGATACAAACGGATTTTTTGTAAAACCAGTCATAGAACTTAATATACTAGCCGTAATCAAAAACAAAGTTGTTTCATTTTTTATCTTTTAAGTTATTACCTTTTCCATGCATTTTGTCCTTTTGTTTGATTAAAAATAGAACATTAGACAGTGAAAACAAGTACACGCACATGGTAAACAACAAGACTAGTGAAAGCACCTACTGTGAATAGGGCCTTAGAAAGTAGGATTGTTATGTTATTTTAAAATAACATAGAAAGAACAATCTCGAAGTGTACAGTGTGTTTTGTGGGCCGAACGGTCACGGAAGCGGCCGAACTGTGCCGTGTGACCTAATGGGGCCGTCGCTCATCAGTGCCCGGCAAGATGTCAACCGATTCAGACGTCGGCGACCAAGCACCAAGCGGTGCAAGAGGGGGCATTACCATGGAGCTCCCTCCTCCCCATCTACTAGGATTTCCTGCCAGCAAGGCACCCGCCTTGTGGACCAGAGGCATAGGAGACATAGTGCATAGGAGCGCCCACCCAGGGGCTCCAACGTGTGGAGGCGTCCGCATCGTGAGCCGCCGCTAGCCTGGGGCGCTGCCCCAGGCCTTCAGTTTGGAACTCCAGTCAACAGAGTAGGGAGTGTTTTAGTGACAAGGTACAGGTCTGGCCATTCCCTTATTTCCCCTTTTTCCCCCATATTACTAAAGTAAATAAACCCTTATTTGTTCATGTTAAACTTATCTTTTAATATACAACCTTCCCAAAATACAAGTAAGCAACACAAGGAAAGAACCCCACGCCCTGAGAGTGATGCTGATGAGAGCTAGCCGGATGTAAGTATCCTGGAAATACCTTCCATTTTAAACATAACAGGATAATATTGATTGTGTTTACAACATTTAATGGAGTTTACGATGATGGATGATGAAGATGATTGCTCACTTGTGTTGAAGATGATGCTGTTGTGCAGGATCCACTTGGTGTCGGCCAGGAAGGCCTGCGTGCTGCCGTACGCCTGCGCCACCACCTTCTCCTGCAGCGAGCTCAAGGTCATGGGGTGCACCACGTACTCCGGGTACAGCGGATACTCCACCATGCTCACCGAGTACATGAACGTGGCGCTCTGCAAACAACATTACACTCTCATCAGCATCGCATCATCAAGTATCAATGTAAGGAAGCTCCAGCTACAAAAGACCACGGCAACAGATGCAAGCAAAAAAATGCAACCAAGCTACACATCGCACGTTTAATAATAAAGAGCAATAACTCAAAAAACAACAATGTTGGGAAATCACGTTTGAAGTTCAGCCAACCAGTACAACTTGTATGGGATGAAAAAGGCGGCCGATGTTTTATCTCGGTCATATTCGTCCAAATTGAACGGCTGTCGCATTCTACCTATTCTTCTCGCATTGTTCTTGCGTTTTATTACAAAATCTCGATTTTCCCAATTTTCGAGTTATTGCTTTTTATTATTAAGCATGCGACATATTGTCAAATATTTTACATTAGTTTGACCAGAAGTACTGCCATCTATGTACATTCTCATTAACCTTTGGCATTCTAATTAACCTCTAAGGTAGTATGGCCGTACCCGTACGGCGGTAAATGTCATTGCAAATCGAAGTATGGCCGTACCGGTACGGCTGTGGTCATACAGGCTTTATTCATAAGTAAACGTCAGAAATGGATTAACCAACGGCATCTAGCGGCTTTCCCCCATAATATTTTAAAAACTAAACGAAGTTAGCGGTATTATCGACTTTACAAAAGCGATTTCAAAGTATGTGTGACGTCACGATCATCTTTCGTGGTGTTTGAAACAGTTTGAACACGTGCGCGCTTGTCATCGCGTATACCGATATTTCTCCCGCGAAAATTGCATTTTTATACAGTTTTTCTTACGTAAATTGTTTGGTGATAACTTTTTGAAAGTTTTTGAACACGGTTTTATTTAAAAAAACGTATTTTGTTTGGTGTTTTTGTGTTTTATTGACAATATTTTTATTCTTTGCATACCTTTATTTACGTACTATTTGATAGCGAGAGCCCGTTTGTAACTTTGTGTTGCGGAATTTTTGTGTTGTAATTTTTCTTTTATAAATTATCTGTCCCTCAATTTACGATCATGTCGCATAGGGTTAGTGAAAAGGACATCTTCGATGCTTTAGTTGAAAGCGAAGATGAAGAGTTACACGAAAATATTGATGATTTACCTATTGAGTCTGATAGCTCTTCTGAAGAATCTTATCGTCAGAGGTAGAAGATGACCCTGAGCCGTCTACATCTAAACGCAGAAGACAAGAAGCGCGTAAACCGAATGCATCAGGAGGAAGAAGGGTTGAGGATGTGCCACTACGACTAACGGAAAGGCACTTCCCCTTCCCTGTTCCCCAAACACAGGCACAAGGAAGCAGGACCCAAAGAAAGTGTCACGTGTGCAGTCATACAACTGTACGACCAAAGTGTCGAAAAGACACAAAATTCATGTGTGAAGTGTGCAACGTCGCTTTGTGTGTACATCCATGTTTCAAAGCCTACCACACTAAAAAACATTATTAGTCATGTTTTGTGTTTCATCTATGGATTTATATGTATATTTAATTATTTTGTAAGTGTAAGTTTTCAATTACTTTTAGTGAAGTGAAGATTATTTTACTAGTGTACGAATATTTTGACACCGCAACCAATAGTTGACGACACCTGAAATAAACATAGGATTTTTCAATAAAAACTTTGAAAAATGGTAAGTTTTAATTTTTTTTTCTTTGAAAAATGGTAAGTTTTATTATTTATTATTGTGTTGAAGTCGTTAAACATAATACTTTTTATTTTAACCCTTTATATAAAAACTCACTCCGTATAGGTATTTACATCATACCAAAACTCACTACCTTAGAGGTTAATTATGTAACTTCTTGCCACCATGTGGTCTAATCTAATCTAAGTTGCAAAGATATGTATCATTGGGGACTCACATTAGATGCATTCCCACAAGCAGACAAGTACAAGTTCACGCTTGCACATGCCACATGTGAACCTGCAACATAAAAACCCAAATCTCAAATGGACAATACACCCTGCAACTCTTGCAATCCTTCCCTGAAACAGGGAACAGGAAACATTTTCTACAGCATGGGTGGTCAGCCGCATACCAACCTATAAGTCAAGGAAGAAAGAAGCTAAGCTACACATATAGTGTAACTTCTTGCCGCCGTGTGGTGAGTGGTCCTATTTATTTTTACAGATAAGGGGGCCGGCCATACATCAACCACTCCAGATAAAGTGGGGGTTTCCCAGCTCTCAAGGGGTCTGGAACTCATTTCTTGTGAAAGCTGAGTAAGTAAACCTTGCCGCTATTATATTTTGGATTTCAAAAATAAACAATGAAACGGGATATCATTTCTCACACCCTCGGTGGGATTCAAATCCAAACTCTCGGCATGGAATGCAAGCACTCTGCCGACTGAGCCATCGACCAGACTCCTCGAGTTTCGGAAAGAAACTCTCCAGTGTCAACAAGTATGACATTGCATGTCTGTCATATTCCGCAAGATTGATCAACGTGAATTGAGTCCGCACGTGAATTGGCATAGATAACATTGCGTCAGCATCCCGCCGGGTTGCTAGGGAAACAAATATTCTGTTATTGGTTGCTAAGGACGGCAGCCCCATACAAGGCTGGTATTTGCTCGCCGAGTAAAAAGTTCCAAATTCAAAAATGTTCTGAGTCCATAGACTTTGCTTAGCAAATGCATGATAATAATCATAGATATCATAATGGGAATGCATTGTTTTGAGGCGGCCATCTGGAATAGAAATGTCTAGAAACCAGAAGTAAGTCACATAATAATTTGAGTAATTGAAGAGAGAGTGAGACGGCAAACAGTGTCTGCTGTCTACTTCAAATGCAGCCATTGTTTGTTGCCCATAATATCCAGTACTAAGAAAACGATTCTCAAACTGTTTTTAGGCTTTCACGGCCGGATTCAGATGCTTGATTTTTTGCTTGATTTTTTTAGCTCTGCTCACTCAGAGAGCAGAGCTCCGAAGAAATCACCCAGAGAGGTGACGAAACGTCAGCTGTCTTCAAGAAGTATCAAGAAAGAAGAAAAAGAAAAAAGAAACAAAGCAAAAACTATGGAACACGGTCCACGGTCAAAACCCGGAACCAAAAAATCAAGATTCTCAAAGTTTTCGGAATTTGTTATAAACAATTTGAAGCATATTACACAAGCATAAGCATATTATAGCCTCGTCTAAGGATCATTATTATACATTGGAAAGCTGAGTGAACCTTTATAACTAGTCCTTTGATATAACTAATTATTAAGAACTCCAGGAAATGGAACCAGATACCTTTTGATCAGCAATTTGGAAGTAAAAAAAAGAACCCAGTTCAGGCGAGAAACAAAATCCATTGCTAATAAGACTGATTGAAAAAATAATCACGTCATCTCTGTTTCAGGGAAAGGTGACAAGAGTTGCAGGGTTTACGTTCGTTTGGGATTTGAGTTTTAATTTTGTTTTTAAACACGTAGCATGTGTAAGCGCAAACTTACACCTGTCGGCTTGTTGGCATTCATCAATCATGAATCTTAAATATGGATATATCTTTGCAATTGAAGATTATTATAGCCAGTTTTTTTTCATTCTAGTATGAACTTTCAGAAAAGTATATTTTGCAAAAATATCTTATTAATTCACTTTATTTCCCAATTCACATTGTACTAGAAAACATAATAATAATAAGATTTTGAATAATCATCTACAAAATTTAGAGTTCACACGTTTGAGAAGCGCAGAGAGTTGGCATCATCTGCTTATGATAATATTATCAAGTTTACAAATGAGAGCGAGGGAGACGGCAACGTCTGCCACTCCCACAGACCGTTATTGATTTTGCGTGAGTGCAAGCAGGACAGAAATAGCTCTGCCATTCGCTCTGCTGATCTTGCTGTGGAATATATTCTGGTTTGAATATGGAACAATTGCAATGTTGCCAAGTTTATTAAATTATTATTACTATTTTTTTTTGTTGCAATCTAAAATACCTATCAAAAAGATTAATTGCATGCAGGTAGGTATTTTTTTTGGTACAAATGACTCATAAATAGTTCCATAAAATAAAAATAGTAATAAATTACTTAATAGCAAAAAGAAGACATTGAAATAAAGAAGGCTGGATTCAACACACAATATGGTATACCTTCTCACCTGGTTTGAATATAAGTAGATTACACAGTTTATGGCACTCTTTGGGAATAAGTTTTCAGAAAAAAGATATTACATTTACCCCGTTGATCGACTTGAGCTGTTTCAGGGTGTGGTTCAACAGTGTCGCCAGATGCGCCACAGACACGTTCCTCATCGAACTGGGTCTGAAATATAACAACAAAAATGAGTTTATAATGCAGTCAAACTAGTTCAAATACAGAAATCGTGGTATATAAAAAAATATATATAGATATTTTTTTAAAGAAATCCTGTGCGGGAGACTCCCTAGATTCTAGAGACTCTAGGGGTCTATGACACTTGCTGTAGTGGAGCAGAGGTGTACGAGCTTGGTCGTCGCTACAAAGCATCAATATTCAAGCAAGACCCAGTTGCTGTAAGGCTGGATGGACCTTTAGTGACCGGTCTTTGGTAAAGGTTTTATGAATTTTTTCAACCCAGCGAAGAGCATATTATTTGGAAATATAAAGGGTATATTTTTTGTGCTCCGCCGGGATCCGAATCCACCACCTTCCATTTACGAGTCCGAAGTGTTGCCACTGGACTACGACTACATGCGGTGTACCTAAGCGGTCAGCCGGTCACCGACCTGGAGCTCGTCTTCCCTCAATTTTTCCGTGTACGTACGATGAGATGCAGGGGTGAATATTTCTCATTTCTCATTAGGTGTCTGAAATAAACTAGACGGACATCAAGTGGAATGGAACTGGTTTGGCGACAGAGCCTTTTGTCCGGCTGGAACAATCTACCTCTAGAGTTGAGAACAGAGACTAATGTTGACAGTTTCATGAGGTTGATTAACACATATTCATTTAATAGAAGCTTCAATGCATTAACGCGTCCTTGGGGTGGCCAGTGCCACTTAACCTCTCAAGCGCCAGCGATTTTCTGCCTAATTCAGACACCCAACTCGTGGTTTTTTATATTAAATATCTCCAAAGATACAAAACATATCTCCTGTGTGTTTTTTTATCTCAAAAAACAGTGAAATAAAGTTTTTTTAGTGCCTACCAAAAAAAAAAAAAAATTTGGTGAAATTATTTTTATACTCCATTATAATTTAGATTACGGAAAAAAGATCGAAATTCTAAAAATAGATATACCTCATAAGTATGTGTAGGCACGAAATCCAAATACATCGCAAAAAATAGAAGTTAATGACCCTTTTAATTTACCTAAGATTTATTTTGAGTGTGTTAGTGTTCTTATGTCAACAAATTGTGGAATTCGGCTTTTTCAAGAGTCCGTTTTCAAGGTCAACTTAAATATTATATTTTAAATACCTTCAAACAAAAATTAATGCTTTGACTTTATTGGTGGATGGTTCTACCCAATAGCAGTACTTTACGCGATTTTCGATCTTATTGCTGTGTAAAAACTAAAGAAAAATGAAAAAAATCGCGATTAGTACTATGGGCCGCAAATAGGCGTTCCGGCACTTGAGGAGTTAATAGCGCTATATAAAATCAGCCAATTCTTATCATTGTTGGGCGTTTGGTTCTGGAAAAAACTTCAGCATTTGAGACTCGATCCATCCGGGATTTTTTTAGCATCCGACGGCAAGCCCACATTTAAAAGGCATATTAGCCATCTTAGCTTTGCTGCTACACTTGTTACCTGTTCTCCAGAGTTTCGGCATGCATGGTGGTGAGACACTCGGGACAGACCAGCGGGATGTTAGGCTGGGGCTGCCTCTGCAGGCACCGACTGTGGAAGCCCCTGGGGCAGGTGGAGCAGTGCACCAGCCCAGTCTCCGTATGGCAGCGCCAGCAAAATGGATCCAGCCGGCGACCGTCTTGATCCTTAATCACCTGCGGTTGTCTGTCACTGAGCTGCAAAAGATAAAATAAAAATATATATAATACTTAACATGATTTTAAGCTTTTGCGTCCAAATTCAGATGCTTGAAATTGTTCTTCTGCTTGAATGTGGTTGCCATCAACAAATGGTAAGCACCGGAGTATTTTTGCACTAAGTATTAAAGCTGGATTAAGATGCTTGAATGTGGTTGCCATCAACAAATGGTATGAACCAGAGTCTATTTCCACCAAGTATTCTAGCCACACTCCCTATCAAGGGCCACCCTCCACCCTCCCTCCGCCTTGATGGGGGAATGTGGCTAGAATACTTGGTGGAAAAACTGATAATCTAACCAACAAAAAGGTTGCTCTTGTTGTTACAAGAGCAACCTTTTTGTTCTCTACATACCTTTTTGCTGAAAGAGTTGGAGGAACAACTGCATCCAAATCAACACTGTCTGTATCTAATCTAATCTAAGCTGCAAAGATATATATATCATTTAAGATTCATATTAAATGCACTCCCACAAGCAGATATGTATAATTTCGCGCTAACACATGCCGCATGTGGACCTACACATGGATTTATAAGGACTGGATGGGCTGAGAAAGCAATCCTTTGTGAATTAGAAATGCGCTACCCCACTCATCATACAAAAATCCTAATCCAGTCTATCGGTAACCTTTCAACTATTAACAGGTGTGTTTCCAAACTGGAAAGAAAAATCGTAAAAATGCCAAGCCACACATTTTCCAAATGCACAAACAATACTTTTCACTCGTAATTACCAGTGAATATTAATTTTTAAGTAAATTCAATTGATATTTTATCTGCCGATAACTTTAGCCACAAAACAATAGCCCCGCTGTCAAATCGTCGGCCATTTTTAGTGATAGAGATGTGATGATGATAAAATATAGTATCTAATACCGTCACGTGAAAACATTTTTTTTTGCGAAATGTATGTTTTTGAAGTGGTCTGTATTTCAAAATTCAAAATTTCAATTTCTACCCTACACTTTTTGTTTCATTTATCCTTTTATATTTCAAGGAAATTGGATTTAAAATAATGTAAGTCCGGCTTTATGGCCGGTAGAGGCTGTGTTGATCAGATTTTTACTCTACGACAACTTATTGAAAAACAATTGTCGGTGAGGGGAAAGCTGTTCACAGCCTTTGTAGATCTGGAAAAGGCTTTTGACTCAGTAGACAGAGGTATGTTATGGGATGTTTTGAAAGCATACGGAGTAAATGGGGCTCTCCTAGATGCGGTGCATACGAACTATGAAAATAGTATGGCATGTGTTCGTATTGATGGTGAGTATAGTGAATGGTTTGAAGTTTATAAGGGTGTGAGGCAAGGATGTGTGATGAGTCCATGGTTATTTAACATAGTCATGGACAAGTGTGTCAGAGATGCTAGTCTTAATGATTGTGGATTGATGATAGGAGAGAGCAAAGTGAGTGTTCTACTGTATGCAGATGATGCAGTACTTGTATCTGATTCAGCAGTAGAATTGCAAACAATGCTCTCTAGATTGAATGAAGCTTTGTTAGGTAACCATTTGAAGTTGAATGCAAGTAAGACGAAAGTTTTGATTTTTGAAAGAGATGATGAAAATATGAATTATGAATTTAAAATTAATGGAATGAATGTTGATGTCGTAAATAAGTTTGTATACCTGGGAAGTAAGTTTGAAAAAGATGGAAGAATGTCCGGTGAATTTGAAAGAAGAATAATGAAAGGCAGGTGTGTACTGGGTGCGACCGCTTGCATCGCCAGGAACCAAAATCTCTCAAAAAATGTTAGATTGGTGGTGCACGGTGGTATACTAGTGCCCACCTTGATGTATGGAAGTGAAGCCTGGACGGTGAGTGAAAGGGAAATTAGTAAAGTCCATACAGTAGAAATGGACTATCTAAGAAGTATGATTGGGAAAAAACGAAGTGACAGGGTGAGGAATGATTTTGTAAGAGAAGAATGTGGTGTAAAAGAAAGTGTGAAAGTGAAGATTAAAAGAAGTATGTTAAGATGGTTCGGGCACATGGAGAGAATGAGTGATGAAAGATTGACGAAGAAAGTATATGTTGCTAGAATAGATGGATGTCGTGGTAGAGGAAGACCAAGAAAAGTATGGAAGGATCAAATCTCTGAAATAGCGAATGAATGGGATATCCAGAGTCATAATAAAAGGAGAGCTTGTATGAAAAAGGTTATGACTCTGGATGAAATGAAAGAAGTATGCAAGGACAGGAAGAAGTGGCGGCTAATCTGCAATATAGATTTCTAATGTTGGTGTATTAATTTGCTACATTTTTTGCATTGGAAATTTTTTACTTTTTTTGTATAGATTTCTTTTTAAGGTTTTGTTCTTTTTTATATTTAAATGTAATTTATTATTCGTATTCCTTGACTTATAGGTTGGTATGAGGCTGACCACCCATACTGTAAAAATGGTTCACTTTGCCAATGTCACCCCTGTTTCAGGGAAGGTCGGCAAAAGTTGTGGGGCTTATGTTCATTTGAGGTTTGGATTTTATTTGTAAGTACGCATTCAGCATTTGTAAGCGCGAACTACACGTGTTGGTTTGTGGGCATGCATCTGAGAGCTTTAAATGAATATACCCTTGCAACTTAGATTATTATTATTATTATATTATTTTTGCTTTGTCTTCTATATATATTACTCCTAACATCATTGAAAAAACTTAAAATTAAAATAATTTAATTGAAATAATTTTCACAAGTAATTATGTAACATTAAGGAAAATATTTACGTTTATGGAACAGAAGCATAAAAAAGTATCAGATATTTTCAAAACCTTTGACAACACTAAATTATGTTGTCAAGGAAAATAACATCAACAATTCGTTGCCAAGCAACATTACCTGCTTACATAAATTAACGACGGAGTAGAGAAACATAACGTGATAGAAAAGGACAACAAAAAAAAACGTATGTTGTGCGAGCGAGACAAAACAAAGGACAATGTCTGGCGAAATTAGATTTCAGTGACTGTATGGATCACAGTGCTTAGAACTAAATCAAATAAATAGCCTCTCCATTTAATAGAACTCCATGGACCTACAATATAAAAACCCAATCTCAAATGAACATAAGCCTTGCAACTCTTGCCGTCCTTCCCTGAAACAGGGGTGACATTGGCAAATCTGACGGCGAAATTACAACTTGGCACATGGAGTAGCTGGGATGCATACTTCAGAGTCTTCTTCCTCCAAATAGCAATTAACTATCAATCAAGAGTTAACGAAAATTTTGAAATGCTTACTTTATCTGGCAGTTCCATCAGCAAACTCGGTACTCTCTCCGCAACAATAGAATCCTCCTTTTCCGGGGACGAATCCACACTCTTCATATTCTTGGTGATGGACTTCATAAAGTTCTTATGCTTGGACACAAACTCGGAATTCTGCGACCTCATCGATCGTTTCATCTCAGCCTCGTTCTCCGAGCGAACTGATTGAGGACTCTCCGACAAGCTGGGCTGCTCAGAGCTGTTTTCTTCCTGCGGCAACCTGGATCGCCGCATTTTGGTTGTTATATGTGTCGACTCGCTGATAATCTTGGATTCCTTCGCCGACTCTTGCAGCGATCTCATTTCTCGTGTAAGATTGCGTCTGTTTTCCTTTTCTTCATTCGTTGATGTGTCCAGCTGGTCTGTGTCTTCCATTATTTTACGCTAATCTAGAAATAAGGATAATCACATTAGGACAATGTGTCAAATTTGACAATAATCTATTTTTACAGATAGGGAGCCAGTCTGATACCAACCACTTCAGTTGAAGCTCATTTGGTTACTCATTTCTTGTAAAGGCTGAGTAAACCTTGCTGGTATTGTATTTTGGGTTTAAAATACACACCAAAACGGGAAATTGTTTCTGTCACTCTTGGTGGGATTCGAGTCCGAGCTTTCGGCGTGGAATGCAAGCACTCTACCAACTGAGTGGATAGATATAGAATCTATATTTGTATTTGAGGTAATATGAGTCGTATAGAACCAAAAATGGCAAACTAGGATTTCTTTTAAACAAGATAAATACACAGAACCACATAATGTGACGTGTCAACCTAGAAAATATCCCTTTCGGAAAAATGCTTGATTCCCACCTTTGATTTAGTTTAAGTACCCATCAACTTAATGCTTTCAAAGTTTAGAAAACATTAAATTTCTCTGTATTTAAGTGACACAGTTAAAATGAAAATTCGAACTGTTTCGGTGAACTAGTCCGGTCGATAGCTCAGTTGGTAGAGTGCTTGCATTCCATGCCGTGAGCTCGGGTTCGAATCCCGCCGAGGCGAGGCTGTCAGAAATGATTTCCCGTTTCGGTGTTCATTTCAAGCCCCAAAATAAAAATACCGGCAAGGTTTACTCAGCCTTCACAAGAAATGAGTACCAGCCCTCTCGGGAGCTGGGAAACCCCCACTTCATCCGAAGTGGTTGGCGTAAGGCCGGCCCCCTCACCCGTAAAAATAAATAGGTTCAACTCGCCACATGCGACCCCCTCGGGGATAACGCGGCAAGAAGTTACACTATATGTGTAGCTTAGTTGCGTTGCGTTGCGTTTGCATTTGCGTTTAGATAAGAATCTACTTATATTTTACGTATAGATAAGAATCTACATAGGGAGAAGTATTGGCATGATAATTTATTTTCTAAGCAATTTATTGATGTACTTTATGTTCCTTAATGTATCTTCAGTTTTTCTTTCTCAAATAAATAGATTTATGCAAATACATCTCTTGGGTAGACTGTACCTAGCAAGAAGCGAAAAACTGCAAATCTCAAAATGGAACAATTTATTAGAGTTATGATATAAAAAGTAAGACAATTATAGTGACAGAGACATTGTGACAACATTCTCAATATTATTGCTACAAAATGGTTGAAAAAATGCATTCGCACTGAAATATTTTTAATTACAGGCAATATGGTAAAAAAATTGAGGTTAGAACACTAATCAATAATTTTTTATCAAAATATTTCCACAATCTATTGCCATTCATAAAAAATACTAAAACAATGATTTTTCTCATTCAAAACACACAACAGACACAAACATATTTTAAAATTAGTGTTCAAACAGATATTTACTTGAATTTCTTGTCAAAGACAAGCAAGGCCATCTTGGTTTTTTCAAATTTGGAATGATGCATCAGATATTGCAGGCAACATAACCTAGAAATGTCATTACTTTAGTTATCTGCACAATCAACGATATAGCATGAATAAAAGATGAGTACGTTTATGAAAATGACAAAAACAAGTTACACAATCATAAATTTAATAACATGATAAAAATGTACACAAAATAATATTCATAGGTAATATTGTATGGACGTTTGATTTCAAAATGTTCAAAGCTTATACATTCAGGAGCACATGGAAAACAAGGGTTATGCTTGAGAATTGATGCTTTCTATAGCGACGACCAAGCTCGCAGAGGGCTCTTGTTCTCACCAAATAAATCATTCTATCACCATCAACAAACAACGAATCACCTTGCCTTGTTTAATTATGGAAAGGGAGAGAGAACTCATGTGTGAATAAGACTCATGTTATAGAGTCGGCACAAATTCCACAAACATAAAAAATTGTGATGTCACCCAACTAAGTCGTCAGCGAGAAGGCTAACAAATATTTTGTTATAAGTTATGAAGGACACATTCATACAGACCTGTTTGTTTGCTGCAAAAAATTATAATTTCAAATTTGGTGCAGATTCCATTCCAAAACACATGTATTTAGAATTCGGTGGGATAGAAACGATAGTAGCATTCTTTTGGAGGAACTTTAGACCTTATTTCCAGTGAGACTGAGAATTGATGAGGTCCGCACCAGGGCGCATTTACAAAATTGTGTCGTCTGGTCGCCGGGTTGATAGGGAAGAGGCCTTTTTTTGTTATTGGTTGCTAATTGTTGTGGAAGTCAAATCAGGTAGACAATATAATGCACAAATTTGAGCATTCGAGTAGGCTGGTTCTCATTTCTTGTTAAGGCTGAGTAAATTCTGCCGGTATTTTTATTTTGGTTCTGAAATAAACATCAAAACGTTGAATCATTTCCGACACCTGGTGGGAATCGAACCCTAGCCCTCGGAATAGAATACCAGTATTCTACCAACCGAGCTACCAACCAAACTATTCATGATACAAGGTAAAAAAAAATTATCATGTTTTTGTTAGTTTTTTAAAACGAATTTTGGCCATTCTTTTATATAGCGTTATATAACACAAGTACAGAATAGAGTCGGACCATTCCAAATTCTTCTCGGAGGGGTGACTAAGAGTTCATGGCAATCAAAAACAAATGAAGAATGCTATTTTATTAGAAACCCGACAGCGGTAACGTGACAATTTTTTTTCATGGTTTGATAGTGACAACTCCAATAAAACAATGTTACTTCAGAATCTTATCCAAGATGGCAATCGATAGCATTTTCTCATTCCAGCAAAATTCTAGATTATCCTCTTTGATTCAGGGCCTTTTTGTAAATGGAATATTACAGTTAGACAACAGAACAAACCACTTTGAAAATGGAACAAAACCATTTTGAGCATGGATCGTGACCATTTTGAATTTCCAATTCTTGTGTTCTACTCTCAAATTTAAAATATGAAATCGTTGGAATGGCAAATGTTTGAACTAAACGCAGACGATACAGTATATTGTTACAATAAAAATAAAACACTATCAAATAAGTTGTTACTTGAAAATTGGCTTAAGACATTTGATTAGGTTTCTTTTGTTTTTACACATGAAGGAGAATGTAGGCACAACAATTTGAATTTGGAACATGTTTGAAAATATGAAAAATCTGGTGATTTTAACCTTTCTTCACAGCATGTAGATGCTTTCACTAAAAAAGAACAGAAAAAAATATAATCGAGTCGTTAATGCATATTTCTAGAGATTCTTGAAGGTGTTCTTATGCTAAAATGGTTCTCAAAGTACATTCACAATGAAAAGTATCAAAGATTCAGATGAACTTTTGCAGAAGACTATTTTCAGAGCAAATGTGAGAAAAAACTTGTATGTCTTGAATTTGATGCGTTTATTTTGTGCTTACTTGATAAATCGTCAGTTTTTCTTGAGTTTTTCAATGCAATTGCGCCTCTTGTCATGTGTGGAGACAGTGGAACAGTTTCACAAAAAGACGGTTCATATAATTATTATAGACATTTTGCGTTGCCATTCGAAAGAGAAAGTGACAGTACGTCTGTTTCCCTCGCACTCATTGCGAGCGTCAATCACACCGGTAAAACAGAAACTTTTATACCAATATAGGTTCGGGTACTAGCTAATTTCTAAACTTTTTATTTCACACAAACTTTTCCGTCTCTAAAACAACTATTTTACAAATTCATAATTTTTAAGCGTCAATAAATTTAAATTTAAGAATAAAAGTTTCGTATTATATCGAATGCGAAATCAAAATGTTTGACAGATCGTGTGTGCCAACATGAAGCAACTTAATTTCCCAACTTGAAAGATATTGCCATACTAAAAAATGTGCTCCCAATGGGAATGTGTTGAATATTTATCCTGGTAGGCTAACGAGTGTTCGTATAAAAACCTATAGGACTGTGTTTATTATTATGAGATTTAAAATATTGAGTATTTGATGGCGATGGAAGTTAAGTTTTATGTTATTAAAATTTCTGTAAGATATTTTTATATTTATAAGCATCAAGCACCAAGCAGCAAGCAAATAAAACGTAATTTGAATCCTGCCATTTTCCATTGACAATAACTTTGGCCCTGGCTCAACAGATGTCACAGGGTAGTTGTAAATTTTATTAGTAATCTGAATTAATAATTAAAATGTTGACCCTGTAACTGGCCAGACAAAAATAGGTTAGTGAATTGCATTCCTCTTCACAAATTTATTTAATAAAAAAGAGTACCCAGGCACCTATGCCAATACATATTGACATAATGTACGCCCACAGGCAGACACGCGTAAGTTCGCGCTTACACAAGCCGCAAAATAAACCAAACCTAATAACATATGACAATAAACTTTGCAACTCCTTCCGCCTTTTCTTCTCTACCCTATTATTCTGGTAGAGTCTAACAAGGTGGTATGTAGCGTTCTCCATGTTTCAAGAATGATCTTTATGTAAAGACCGAAATTTCATGTAGCTTCAGAAGTGAATCAGCCATTAATTAAGAAAGTTATAACATAAATTGCGGTTTTTATTCAATAGAACCGCTTGAAACATAACAGTAGGTATATTAACTGTTATTATATTTATAGGTAATATAAATACCAAGATAGGCCACATCGTTACATTATTTTGGTAGCTATATCCACTAAATACCTATCAGTGTATTTTTCGCTTGCATTGCAGCATACTCATTAAAGCGGATCAGCCGCGGCTGATCTGTTTGCGCAAGTATTGAACCCTGAATGATAACAATGGCGGAATGGATAATCCGGGATTTGTCTGGCAAACTTTATGCACTTTTCCCTCCATGCAAATGATGAAATTTTCATTAAAACGACGAAAAGCTGTGTAAACTTTTGTTCTAGCTTCCAATTTATTCATTTTTTATCTCTTCTACAATATCCATTTCATATATTTTTAATACTTGATTTTTTTGTTAAAACAGATCCAACCAATTTTACCTGGCCAGAAACAGGTATTAAGCTTATCAATGAACAATTCATTATTCAGTAAGTACTTTTATGTAATTAATTATCAATTAACAATTACCCAATGACATATTTTGAACAAGCATCGAAGTTATTGTCAACACTCAACAGGACATAGCGCAGGCGGGGTTCGAACCGATGCGACATTAGTGCCAATAAAGAAAATTCGAGCGCCAACGCCTTACCCTCGACCATCTCAGCGAGTAGTTTTTCCTACTAGATATATTTTAATATGTGTATATATGTTTGTACAAAAAACGCAAATATGCTAGGTACCTACATATAAAGTGTAACTTCTTGCCTGCGTTATCCCTGAAGGGGTCGCATATTTGTCGCGATTTGGGACCTATACCTACTTATTTATTACATTGACTTATTAGTTGTATAGTGGCTGTTCACCCATGCTGTAAACAAAATTTTGTCGTCACCTGGCCGGGTTGCTAGGGAAAATCCATAGGAATATTTATTTATTGATTATGATGATGATGATGATGAGTTGATGATTTCTTTATAGCGCCGTTTCGTGATGTAGTCACTCCAAGGGCGCTTATTGGGTAGGTATAGGTACTAAGGATGACTAACTAATTTAACTAACGTATGACTGATATTTTATCTAATATTATACATTTATCTAATATTATCATAGACCACCAAGGTTTCCAGCGTTTTACAGTCAATGGGTCTTGCTTGCAAAATTGCACTGACTAGCTACGAAAAATCATCCGCCCAGGTAGAGAAAGGGCTTTTGATGTGGGATTCACACAAAAACAGCCGGCACCAAATAGGTACGCCTGACATTATTTTATTTATCTACCTACAAGAAAATGCTAGAGGTCATGTTTTTTGTATCATAATATTATTTAAACACAGAATAACCCATTTTCTGCTTGCAAATTAAATGATTCTTTTTGAATAAAAAGCAGGAAGTAGTAATGTACAATTTTATTTTTAAACTTGATTTTGAAACGTCTATATTATATCCATTGAAATACCTACTGTTTTTTATACAGCTTTTTTATTGCTTATGATTTATATAGGTATTTGAAATTATTATTCTCGATAATAAAAATTCAAAGTGTCAATCTGAATAAAATTAATTACAAATCGGTGAAATCATCCAGTTCTTGAACCATAGAGTAAGCGAGAAAAATGAAAAGCTTTGATACAATTTCATTCGTTATTCAAACATTGGCCGGCGCGGTCGTGTTCGATTTTCAAAAAGCATATCCGCTTCCGAAAAACATCGCTATTCCAAAATCAAATTTGAAAAATAAAAGCTGTCGATTAAAAACATTTTCTAACCAGCTGTACTTGTATTACTCGATAAAATACCTAATTAAAAAAAAAAGTTTTGTTGTGGTGGATATTCAGTGTTTTTTTTAAATATTTTTAATTATTTGTGAAAAAAAAATGTTTTCAAGAAAATAATGTGATTCCTGGTTTGCGATGGAAGTTTTGAGATATCGAAAAAAAAGTTTGTTTTTTAGTTTCTGTTTTGTTTACTTCTTTTTCTACATTATATTTTTTGAATTCCCCGAAAAAGTCAACGCAATAAAATGGCTGTAAGTACTTTGATTTTGTCTTTACTTTCTCATCTATTCATTCCTTTTCTGATACCTTCCAAATCTGTAATTCTCAGACATTTAATATTTAGAGAGCTTACCTTTAGCGCCCGTTGGGTGGATAGTGCTAAGATAGTGAAAATACCTTACCCATTTGATAATAGTAAATAAGATTAGGATGATTTGTTTGCTGAGCGCTGTTTTTGCGTGAATCAGCTTGGTTGTCGCTTTAGAAAGCGAAAATTCTCAAGCAAGGGCATGTTGCTGTAAGACTGGATGAACCTTTTGTGACCGATATTTGGAAAATACAAATAATAATTTCTAGACTCTACGAAAAACACATTTTGAATTGAATGCTCCGAACAAAAACAGCGCTCACTAAATAAATCAGAAATATATATTTTTTAATTATGATTTTATAGCAGAAGTGTACCTTCATATAATTTGTTTTTTTTTATGTATTCTGAGAGATCTAAGATAACATAGATTAGAGATGATTATATGTTCATTTCTATGTAAGGATTCCATGGGAATATGCTAATTTTTAATTCGATCCTGTTACGGGCGATTGAGCCTTTAAAATTGGTGCCCAAATACGGGTCTTCATAGGAGAAGGTTAAAACGACGAAAGAAGGGAACTCTGATAATACTCGTAGTATGTATCTAGCATATAGAAGGGAAAACAGACTACATTTTTAGAAAAATTACACCAGTGGTTCTCAACCTAAGGGCGATGCGATCTAAATCTAATCTAAGTTGCAAAGATATGTATAATTTGAGATTCATATTAAATGCATTCCCACAAGCAGACACGCACAATTTCGCGCACACACGTGCCGCATGTGGACCTATACAATATAAAAACCCAATCTCAAATGAACATAAGCCCTGCAACTCTGGCCGACCTTCCCTGAAATAGGGGTAACATTGGCAAAGTGAACCAGTTTTTACAGTAGGATGGGTGGTCAGGATCATACCAACGTATAAGTCAAGGAAAAGTTATAATAATAATATTATAGGATGATTTATTTGATTAGCGTGGTTTTTGTGTGAATCACAAAACTGTGACCCCTCTGCGAGCTTGGTCTTCGCTATAGAAAGCGCTAATTCTCAAGTAAAACCCAGTTGCTGTAAGGGCGAATAGACCTTTGGTTATCGATCTTTGGTAAAGGTATGTGATTTTTTAACCAAGCGAAGAGCATATTTGAGAATACAAATGGTATTTTTTTTGTGATCCATTGGGATTCGAACCCACGACTTTTCATTTACGAATCCAAAGCGTTACCACTAGATTACGGACAGTTCCCTGAAACCTGTGCCTACCCCTTCTCCCCCCCCCCCCTCGTGGACGATTTTCATTTAGGCATAAGGGGTGCATAATCGGGCGATGAGCGAAAACGGTTGAGAAACACTGATGCTATATACAGTGCTTGCCAAAAGCCAAGTGACCACGAAAGATTTCCCATGTTTTTTTTTCTTCAAATCTAAAATAATAATACCGGCAAGGCTTAGCCTTCACAAGAAAGGACAACCAGCTCCCTTTTGGAGCTGGGAAAACTCCAACTCCAATTAAGAAGTTAAGAACGTAAGGCCGGTTCTCTTACCTATGAAAATAAATATGTTTCTCTCTCCACATAGCCTTTAGGAAATCCTCCGTAAAAAGTTGTTCTATATGTGCAGCTTAGTTACGTTTATGGAATAGACTCCAAACAAATATTTTGTTAACACGTTTACCCACCAAGAAAAAATCTAATTTGTGATGAGTCTTTTTTTTACTTTTATCTTGTTATCAAGTAAAAATTTAAGGGTTTGTGTATTGACATTATGAAGATTCGTTTTAAATTAAAAATGTAAAAATAAAACACAAAGTTTGTCTTCACGAGTTGATTTATTCCCTCGAGCGCTTTCGATGTTACCACACTACTATCAAGAGAACAACTCACAGATCTAAAATTACAACTGTGAATTCCGGAGACAGTTGTAGGTGGCGTAGCTACGGTGGTGATAAAAAAAAAACTTAGTGATATATTTTTCTTTTTTACATTATTAATTATTTTATCATTGAAATTCTATTTAGTTAGTATTTTTAAATCCATTTCTCTGATTATTATTTAAAATACAGTTTGCTGTGGGATTGTTTTTGCACACTGTTTACTTGTTTATTTTGCCTGCGTTTAATTGTTGTAAGGCAATACTTTGTCTATGGCCGGGAAATAATTGGCCAAATCTAGTTTAATGAGCGACGTAACTCCGGGAGGGAAGTTCCATTATAGCAGAACCAACCCCGCGCGTAAACAGCCAAGCGCAACCTTTGGCACTTAGGACTCAAAAAATTTATTGTTACGAACTTGGAGTACATACGTGCGACTGTCCATGCATACATAGAACAGTCTAGCACTAGTATGATGGTGATAGTGTTACGAACTACGAACTCCGAAGCACTTAAGTACGTACGCCTGTACAGGTAGAATAGTGTGTGTAAAACCGTCTGGTATAATCTATCATGTTAGTGGAACAGCTGTCTAGTATAATGTAGAACAGAGATCGAATAATTTGGAATATGCAAGAAAGATCTCTGTTGTACCTATATAAAGGGACTGCATTGGAGCAGCAGCAGAGTATCGCTGTGAAACCAATACGCGGAGATTATCAACTATTGTAAATTGTGAACCAAACCGTGTAAAATAAATTCTGTTAAAATAAATAATTGCAGTTCAATTGAAAGAGAACCCTAAGTAAAAAAATAACAATATATTTCCAATTGGCGAAAGACTCTTTTAACTTAATGGATGATGTCCGAGCATTTTTAAATCTGAAAGTTTTTTTTCTCGGCTACCAAACGTCAGTCAAAAATGACTGGACTGATAGAGAAAACGAAAACCAATTTTTTTTATTGGTTGCTAAGATAAACATAGACCTACCGACAAAAAATCTGATCAACAATATTGTGTCGTCACCAGGCCGGGAAGGCATGCAAGTAGTTCGTTATTGTTTGCTAAGTACGGCAGTCCCATGCAAGACTGGTATTTGCTCGCCGAGAAAAAAAATCATTTAATCGTAGAGTTTGTGAAACATATGAAACGCAGTGAAAATATTTGATTTTTTTAGAAACAAATTGTTATAAGACAATGTTTCTTTTCACAAATAGGTATGAATTTATTAATGAATAATTACGAACGTTTTCGATCTTATCGATCATCTTCAGGTAACAATAAAATGAAAATGAAAATATTTTTGTATTTGTTGATACAATCTGATGTTGATTTTAAAAAAAACGGAAAAGGTTGGACAAGAATGACGCGAAATAAAATAATTGGTTCAATCAGCTGAGTTTGTTTGAGTATTTAAACTGATACAGGCAGGATGTACATAAAAACGGTGACAGGTTAGAACAGCACAGTGACAAAACATCACATGACATAACGCCATATGAGTTATGACTTAACATCAGATGACAAAATATTGCATTACAATGACAGTAGGTACATCACATGTCAAAACTTCAGAATGATAAAACAACACATAAAATACATCACAAGGACAAAACACCACTAAGGCAAAATAAAATATCACATTACAAAATATCACATTACAAAATATCACATTACAAAAAATCACATACGGGACCTTTATGGTGCTCTCTCATAAAGTCATCAACGGATTAATAGACAGTCCCTCCCCGTTGGAGGGTTTCAGGTTGTAAGTGCCTAATGACTATAATCGGGGGCGAGGTACAAAAAAATAAAAAAAAAACGCAACTAAGCTACACATATAGTGTAACTTCTTGCCGCGTTATCCCCGAAGGGGTCGCATGTGGCGAGTTGAACCTATTTATTTTTACAGGTAAGGGGGCCGGCCTTACGCCAACCACTTCAGTTGAAGTGGGGGTCCCGAGGGGGCTGGTACTCATTTCTTGTGAAGGCTGAGTAAACCTTGCCAGTATTTTTATTATGGGGTTTGAAATAAACACCGAAATAGGAAATCATTTCTGACACCCTCCTCGGTGGGATTCGAACCCGAGCTCACGGGGTAGAATGCAAGCACTCTACCAACTGAGCTATCGACCGGACCGATGATTTATTTCATGTACCGATGACTTGCACTGACGTCTTCGCGCAACATCCTTCTCGGAGTGTTAAGTTCATTAACGAATCAATGTTTGGCATAATTCAATATAATAAAGACAACTTCAAATCTATTGAGAAAGAGTTCTTCGCAGCTTGTTGATGGCTGAGAAGGTGCACTGTCATTAGGGTAGGTAACCTGTTGTGCATCATAAAAAAACCCTTAAACAAAACATACCATATACGGCACATGAAAAAACATCACATGACAAAACATCACAAACATTTTGCTTATTATGAGTCTTTGACTTATAGATTAGCGCGGGGCTGGCTACCTCACCAATAAAAATGAATGCATAGGAGGTACTATGCCGTTGCCGTCTCGGATTGTTGTCACCCCAGCTTAATTACTTTTGTCTATGTAATAATGAAAATCGGTGAAACCCAATTTTTCCGTACACTTAACAAAAAAATAATGCAAGTGTTCCATTTTCTCATCTTCCTTTTGTGGTTTATGGTATGTTCTGCAAAAAACTGTACCTACTGTTTTGTGTTTAAAAAAAAAAAAAAAAATTAGGCTGATTTATTTAGTGAGCGCTGTTTTTGTGTGTATCACACCTCAAGAGCCCTCTGCGAGCTTGGTCATCGCTGGAGAAAGCGCCAATTCTCAAGCAAGACCCAGTTGTTGTAAGGCTGGATGGACCTTTTGATGACCGGTCTTTGGTAAAGATTTATGAATTTTTCATCCCAGCGAAGAGCCAATTTGAAAATATAAATGGTGTATTTTTTGTGCTCCGCCGGGATTCGAACCCACGACCTTCTTATTCAGAGTCCGCAGTGTTACCACTGAGCTACGGACCGGTCATAAATGTGTTATGTGATGTTTTGTCATGTGCCGTATATGGTATGTTCTGTTTTAGTTTTGTGTTTTTTTGTCACGTGATGTTACGTCATGTAACGTTCTGTCATGCGTTGCTCTGTCATGTGATGCAAAGTAATATTGTTTTGTCACTGTGCTGTTCTATCATGGAACCCATATAAACGTGTAATATATTTACTATGTACGAACAGTAGCAGTGATTCCCTTTTGTTGCTAGAACTACGCTTGCAAAACAAATACAATATCTGCACAAATAAAAACGGCCCGAACACTGGAATGGATGGCGGCAATTCAATTTTATTTCCCACACAGCGTGAAGTTTTAAATTTTCAGTTTTCAATCTAGAGAATCATCGGTGCATTCTAGAATTCCGACGACAAATTGTTTTTGAATTTTTAGGGTTAGACCATGTTATGTTTACAGCTTTTCCATATGCCGATATTTCACTTTCACGTGCAGAAAGCATTCTCGAGGCTGGTTATCAAAGTGGCGTGGCGGACTCCGTAGTTTTCGCGATTACTTGGTGTTGGTAGCTCAGTTAAAATAAATTGAGAAATAATTAATGTACACGCATGTTTATTTTTCAAGCTCGTACTAAAACATAAATAATATGAAATATATCGGAAAAAACAGCAATTTTAGGATCAATCCGTTTTTAAGCCCACGGAAGAAACTGGTACGGCGACAGACATGGACTCCAAATTCTTTTTTATTTATGACCTATGTAGTCCGGTAGATAGATCACTTGGTAGAGAGCTTGCATTCCATGCCAACAGCTCGGGTTCGAATCCCACCGAGGTTGTCAGAGATGATTCCCCGTTTCGGTGCTTATTTCAAAACCCAACATAAAATACCGGCAAGGCTTACTAAGGCTTCACAAGATATGAGTACCATCGGGAGCTGGGAAACCCCTACTTTATTTGAAGTGGTTGACGTAAGACCGGCCACCTTACCTGTAAAAATAAATAGGTTCCCCTCGCCACATGCGAAACCCCTCGTGGACAACGCGGCAAGAAGTTGCAGTATATGTGTAGCTTGGTTGCGTTTTTTTGTGAATCCTTAATCGGGTACAACTACACATAAAAAAACGTATGAAAAGAAAATTCCTCATAGGGATGCTGTTGTACCATCCATATATATTTTTCTTCTAATTCGATTGAGGGGAGTTTTTGTAATGTGTCATACTGGGAGTACAGATACAGTAGCAAAAATTTGAAGAGAGTAAAACCAAAACAGCCATTAACTTTTGTTTAACTATAAAAGGGAAATTATGATTAATAGGTAGGTGGTCAAAATGTGTTTTTTTTTTCTAATTCAAATTTAAAATTCGAACGTGTACCCGAAAGAAGATGGCGGCAAAAAACTGTCTGCCGGTGTTGTCAGTATAATTAATTGATGCTTTAGTCGCGGATTTGAGATTTAAATGGCGACCACAAGTCGAGGGGCCGACTGTGAAGCGGCTCACCCCTATTTTTGGGGTGGCCATCTGTTACATACACAACTTAAAAACAAATTATTGAATGCAGTGCACCCATCTTTCCGAGATTTCATTTTAAATACCTACCCCGCCATATTTTGTTTCTTGAACTCTTTTTTTTTTTGGGGACCTACGGAAAGGGGGATTAAAATTTTTTAAATTAAAAATTCTCTCTGTGTAACTTCTTCGTCTTTGTACTATTATATATTCACATTACTGAGGGTTTTTGGAAACAGCTCGTCCCCTTAGTGCTTGTTTGTCTTATGTCCATGAGAAGTAATTTCACACGAGCAATGTACTGGATCAATGTGTCTCATGAAAACTGGAAATTGATTTTAAAAATATTAAAAACAACTCTCCCACTACCGTTTTCCCCGTCTTTCTTAGCTCAGATTGTGTAGAATGCGATTCACAAGACAATTTCATTGAAAGGCTATCTTTGAATTAAATGGTAGATAAGCCAAACAAGAACTTGGGGGTGAACTACACTTCTGCAGTTTTCCCTTACTACCCGCAGCGCTCCAACCACCGAGGTGCCTGCTGTTGTCTTCAGTTGATCGGTCCACCATCTCTCTCTCCCTCTCTTCTCCTCCAAGTTACCGATCACAACCAGTCGTTTACACAAACAATGTGCCCGAAGAACTAAAAAACACAAAAAGAGGTTTATTAGTTCGGTCGATGGCTCAGTCGGTAGAATGCTTGCGTTCCATGCCAAAAGGCTAGGGTTCGATACTGTAAAAAATGATTAACTTTGCCAATGTCGCCCCTTTTTCAGGGAAGGTCGTCATGGGCCTGGAGGGGGCTTATTTTCATTTGAGACTGGGTTTTTGTGTTGCAAGTTTACGTGCGGAATGTGTAAGCGCGAACTTATACGTGTCTGCTTGTAAGAATGCATTGAACTGTACTGTATATTTGCAAAAAAAAAAAACGCAACTAAGCTACACATATAGTGTAACTTCTTGCCGCGTTATCCCCGAAGGGGTCGCATGTGGCGAGTTGAACCTATTTATTTTTACAGGTAAGGGGGCCGGCCTTACGCCAACCACTTCAGTTGAAGTGGGGGTTTTCCCAGCTCCCGAGGGGGCTGGTACTCATTTCTTGTGAAGGCTGAGTAAGCCTTGCCGGTAATTTTATTATGGGGTATGAAATAAACACCGAAATAGGAAATCATTTCTGACACCCTCCTCGGTGGGATTCGAACCCGAGCTCAAGGGGTAGAATGCGAGCACTCTACCAACTGAGCTATCGACCGGACTATTTTTCGACCGAAGTATTATAATCCATGCAACAGGGATTATAATACTTCGTTCATTTCAAAATATGTATGGTAGGTATGGCAAAGGTGAAGGTCATGCCTCGGATATTTCTGTTACGAAAAGCTTAGAGTGCAAAGGGTGGCATCTCAGACGTAGAAGAAGAAAAAGTTGGGCATCAGCTGTCAAACGAAATTTAATATCGGGCTATTGACAAGTCGGGGATTCCCACCCCGTATGCGAGCAACTCAGGGGGAAGCAACATTTAAAATTATTTCGAAATTATTACAGATTAAAAAGTTGTATTTATCTTTTCATAGTGAGCCTTTTAAATATATTAGTAGCTTATTACCTACTCATATTTTTTCGGGAGGTTTTTTTTGTGAAATAAAAA
Organism: Agapetus fuscipes; assembly: GCA_951799405.1. Taxonomy (NCBI): domain Eukaryota; kingdom Metazoa; phylum Arthropoda; class Insecta; order Trichoptera; family Glossosomatidae; genus Agapetus; species Agapetus fuscipes. Next base: position 9,863,540 of record OX637343.1, on the reverse strand, counting down.
TGTTATTTGCATTTATCCTGTTGGAATGGGCTGCTGCGAACCTGAATGGCTGAGTTCAGAGAGAGAATTGAATACAGCCAAAACTCTCTGATCGCAGCAACCAGAGGCCTGAAATGGGAGTTCGGCATATGGCGGCATTAAGCAAGGAATTTAAAGCTTACCTAGCCTTTTCTTATAAATGACCTTTTGATAATGAATCATCTGCTTGGCCGTCGCTATAAAAAGCGCCAATTCTCAAGCAAGACACAGTTGCTGTAAGGCTGGATGGACCTTTGGTGACCGGTCTTTGGTAATGGTATATGAGGGCAGAACATATTTGAAAATATAAATGGGATTCAAACCATTTACTCCATTTACTAGTCCAAAGCGTTACCACTAGACTACGGACCGGTCATCTTTCATTTCTCACCGTTCATCATTCACTTCTCATTTTTGTTCTTGATTCCAGTCATTTTCTTTTCTTATTTACAATCTCGCTGATTTGATTTGTCCATTCTTTCTTCAGCCTCTCCCTTCAACAAATACCTTTCAACTCTTTCCGTTTTTAGGTTTAGGTTGGAATTATGGTCGTTTGACATATTTACAATAATAATAACTACACAGCTAAAATTTATCAATCGGATATTAGACGAACCGTTGTAAGCAGGCCCGGATCTAGGGCGGTTCGAGCGGTGCGACCGAACCAGGGCCCCGCGCCAGGATGGGCCCCGAAAGACTTTAAAGGAATTCTAAAAAAAGTCGTAGGAATTGATATTGAATACTTTTGACTCAAAAAGCTGCGTTTTGCCCAGACAAAGACACCAATAATAAAAGTTTCTCACAGCAAACGTTCGGGGCCCCCGACGATCTGAATGGGGCCCTTAACGACTTGAATGGGCCTCCAAAAATTTTAAACAAAGCCTCCAGTAACAAAGAAAAAAGTTTCTGGGTAGGAAGTCAGAAAAAAAGTAAAGGTAAACAAAGGTATCGACTGCGTATGATTTTATGACACCTGTTCGTGTCTTATAATGAACTTCTAGGATAATAGCTGCATAACTTGCCTTTGTAAAGTCCACAGCGGAAATATAGAATAAAAGGCTCCGACGGCTGTAAAACATTTATTGCCATTGGCGCCGAGAGAGTAAACATTGCAAATTTGAAACAATGGATGATTTATTGAAGATAGGCGGTGTCGAAAAAAATGTAAATTTGGTTGGTAGGATGTCAGATTTTTTGAGCTTTGTGATAATAATATTAACTTGATTTAAGTAAAATTTTGATGAACAGGTGACCACCCTAGTAATATGCAAAGGCGATAATTACACGTGACGCTTGTGGACAACGCAAAAAAAAACGCAACTAAGCTACACATCTAGTGTAACTTCTTGCCGCGTTCCCCCAAAGGGTTTCGCATGTGGCGAGCGAAACCTATTTATTTTTACATGTAAGGGGGCTACGCCAACCACTTCATTTGAAGTGGGGATTTCCCAGCTCCCGAGGAGGCTGGTATTCATTTCTTGTGAAGGTGAGTAAGCCTTGCCGGTATTTTATTTTGGGGTTTGAAATAAAAACCGAAACGGGAAATAACTTCTGACATTCTCGGCGGGATTCGTACCCGAGCTCACGGCATGGAATGCAAGCACTCTACCAACTGAGCTATCGACCGGTAGTGCATTAAAATGAGCCTTGAATGTCAATACATATATCTTTGCAACTATGACTATAGATTATAGAGGTCAGTTTCACACAAACTTATGTGTCAAATAAGCTTTATCTATTATGTGTGAATCACACCTCAAAAGACCTCTGCAAATTCGGAGGGAAAATTGCTAAGAAGTAGCATTGTACTTGCATTTTTTTTTACCTAATTAGTACCGTTTTTATTTTAATCTAAAACTAAATCAAAGATGAAAATCAATTGAGATTCATATTAAATGCATTTTCGCAAGCAGAGACGTATAAGTTTGCGCTTACACATGCCACATGTGGACCTACAATATAAAACCCAATCTCAAATGAATATAAGCCTTGCAACTCTTGCCGACCTTCCCTGAAACAAGGGTGTCATTGGCAAAGTGAACCATCTTTTTACAGTATAGGTGGTCAGCCTCATACCAACCTAAAAGTCAAGAATAGAATCAAGGAATTCAATCATTCAATTAGCATGTTCGTAAATTGTATATTTTGCGTTCTGAAAAAAAATAAGCGCGAGGGGAGGGGATTTTGCGATAAGGGGGGGGGGGGGAAGGGGGGGGGGCTATAGGGGGCTACAAGATTTTTTTCGCACCAGGGCCCCCACAGGGGTTAATCCGGGCCTGGTTGTAAGAGAACTTACATTATTGATATTAACTCAGTTCATCCTCAGTCGTTGTGCAGAGAGGGTGTCTCCTGAAGACGTAAACTACGACGCTAACGAAACGCCGAAAATAATGTAAGTTTTCTTATAACGGTTCGTCTATAATAATCTATAATCTAAGTTGCAAGTACATATATATTTATTCAAAGCTCTCAGATGTATGCCCACAAACAAACACGTGTAGTTCGCGCTTACAAATGCTGATTGTGTACTTACAAATAAAATTCAAACCTCAAATGAACATAATCCCCACAACTTTTGCCAACCTTCCCTGAAACAGGGGTGACACTGGCAAAGTGAACCATTTTTTACAGTATGGGTGGTCAACCTCATACCAACCTATAAGTCAAGGAATATGAATAATAAATTACATTTAAATATAAAAAATAACAAAACCTTAAAAAGAAATCTATACAAAAAAAGTCAAAAATTTCATGCAAAAAATGTAGCAAACTAATAAACCAACATTACAAATCAGCATTGCAGATTAGCCGCCACTTCTTCCTGTCCTTGCATACTTCTTTCATTTCATCCAGATATCTAATATCCAATAAATACATTTTAACTGTGTAGTTATTATTTTTGTACATATCTTTTCGTTTTTACTTTGAAGCAGTCAGCAGGAACTGTTGTAAAGTCTTGTCATGTAAATTCATCAGCGAAAAAATAGGGTTTTCCACGGAAAAGTGTTGTCCTGCACCAGGACATGTAAAAACAGCTAATTTGCCGAATATGTCCGTCCGTATGCGTGTCCTTATCCTATAAAATCGTGTGTAGTTCACTGTACAGTTTTACAAGTATTAATCATGCGGGTTCGGTTCTCACTATTCGCCAGTTGTCGTCCACTGTTCTTGTCTCTAGTCGCACGCGATCTTCCCATCAGACGGCGCTCAATCATCATCAAAAGCGGATCTGTCTGTCCGGCGGGGCTCCGCGCCCCCTCGCAGTTACAGGGGGGGGCCCTTAACCAGGGTAGCCGCCGATCTCTAATGCGACGCCCCCCCTTAACGCCGCAGTTCCAAGTAGGTACTCGTGAACAAAGCACTGCCAAAATTATAATGCATATTTTTATTGTGCACTTTGTTCTCTATCTATAAAAATGTATGTGAACTTGAAAAGCACCTCTGGCGAAACAAATTTCGTCACATACATTTTTCTCGAATACTCAATACTTCGAGTATTGTGAAAAAACTCGTACTACGGGTACTGGGCTATTCACAACACGTTTGATCCGCAACTGATCCATAGATCATCGTTTTTTTTTGTACGGACAATTGACTTTAGGTGGCGGTTGAGCTATGTATTTATTTGCTGTGTGTGAATAACAGATTATGAGTCTCACGTGCTTTTTTTAAACAAATTTTAATGAATTAAACTTTTCGGATATTTGACGAATCGCACAGCGGGTGGCAATGATGGTCACCCTTCTTTGATAGAAGTTGCACAAATTGCAAAGATAGAAAACACACGTGTAAGATTGCGCTTACACATGCGACATGAGTAGTTACAAAATAAATGAAAAACCTGTTTCAGGGAAGGTCTGCTAAAGTTGCAGGGTTTATGTTCATTTGAGGCTCGGCCCTACACGTCATGCAACATTTGTAAGCGCGAACTTACACGTGTCTGTTTGTGGGCATGCATTTAATATGAATTTTAACTGTCTACTAAATTTTATAGAACCAAAACAATTCAAATAAAACACTTTTTTTTCACTCGATTTATTAATTTTATTTTAATTAATTTACACGAACATTTTCGATGTCTCGATCATCTTCAGGTCCAAGAGAGATCGAAAAAATTCGTGTATATTAATTAAAATGAAATTAATAAATCGAGTGAAAATATAAGAGTGCTTCATTAGAAATGTTTTGGTTCTATAAAATTTAGTAGAGATCAAATATGAATTTTCAGTGTCAATACGCAAACCATACAAAATTAATTTTAAATGTTAATATATCTTTGCAACTAAGATTTTAGATTATATAGAGAAAAAATTACGCAATGTTTGGGTACATGTTAAACAATGAATATATACCCGATGTTTCCGATCCCTGCATTTGACATTATTATCACATTCCTTTGCAAATATAAACCGCATTCATGGTTTTAATTTGAATACAATTATTAATATTTATAGTTCGACACTTCCCTTTGCACTTGTCACCGTTTGAGGGTCTTTCATACACAACGCATTCTACCCGGTTTGTCTATGGATTACCGGACAAACCCAGTGAAAGCTTTCATACATTTCCAAACACTACTAGACTTCTAATCCGGCACCGGATCAAAAACATCTGTAGACAAACCGGGCAGAATGCGTCAAGTGTGAAAAACCACTTACAGCCATTTCACTCAAGACGTATTCTGGCACCATTCTGTCCGGTTTGTCTATGGTTTCTCTCTATCCGGCGCCTGATCAGTATGGAGACGAGTGAAAGCTTTCACGCAGTTTTTCCGGGAATCCATCGAAAAATCGGACTGAATGCGTCTAGTGCAGGGGTCGGCAACCTTTTGAGTCGGAAGAGCCAAAAATTACAATTTACAAAAGTGTAAAGAGCCGGAAGAGTTTTCTTGCCAACGATATATAGCGTTGCCGGCGGGGGGGAGTTGTGTGAAAAGCGAGGTCAAATAGAATCGATGCCTAATCCTCGTTAATCGATTGAGAATAATTTTTGTGTTTTTCGATAAGAAGTGTTAAATTTTATTATGAATATTTGCGTATGGAACTAAAGAGCCGCTTGCAACTTCACACCCAAAGAGCGGCATGTGGCTCGCGAGCCGCAGGTTGCCGACCCCTGTACCCTGAGTACGAGTTTTTCACTTTACTCGAAGTATTGTGTATTCGAGAAAAATGTATGTGAACTTGTAAAGCACCCCTGGCTAAAAAAAGTTCCGAAACTTGTTTTGCCAGAGGTGCTTTACAAGTTCACATACATTTTTCTCGAATACTCAATACTTCGAGTAACTGTAACTCTGTCGCCATTCCGCTAGGGGTGGCCAGAGCCTCTGCAGAGTTGTCTCCATTTTTTCCTATCCTTACAGTAAAGTGGAAAAACTCGTACTCAGGGTCCTAGTCTAGTGTGTAGGTAGGTAACAGGCAAAAGGGCTTTTAAAGACACAGCACATTCTGCCCGGATTATCTATGGATTACCAGACGAACCGTGTGAAAGCTTTCATACATTTTTGTACACTAGACCTCCAACCCGGAACCGGATAGAAAAAAAAAAAAAAAACCGGGCAGAATGCGTTGTGTTTGAAAAGGCCCTTACATTTGCCACCTTCTGAGGCAGGCCGTACACACGTGGGATATGTGGATATAAATCTAGTGGATGGCCGACCCACCCAGGATCGTAAAGTTTGTCAGACGTGACATGGCTAGAGTGGGATTTGTGACAATCACTAACTCATGCAATATTAACTGGTCTGTTTTCATTGTAAATTTCAATGGTAAAACCTCAACCTCTGCTATCCTCTTCTTCTTCTTTAAAAAACAGCAAGCATTAGGTACTTAAAGTAGGTTGGTGACATGAAAAGAAATAGAGCAGGCCTAGCAGTCTCGATATATCTACCGATCAAATAGGTAGATAGAAAGCGATAAAGGATGGCCACGCATGATCAACTAATTAACCTGTCAAAATTTCTTCAACCAATAGTATAAAATGAATAAGTGCTCATGAAAAACTTCTAAAATACAGGATTCTCAAACTTTTTAGTGTCTCTACTCTAGTAGAAAATAGGTGCATTTATCTGAGAAACCCGTGCTAGCTTAATAGATATGTATGTCAATTATTCAGTTTTACCTACTTTTGAAGTATCGATATGATCAGTAGGTATGTAACGTCTTTTTCTTCTTCAATGGCACTACAGCCCAATGCGAGCCTTGGCCTCCTGTATCTAACATAGCTTCTGCCTTCAACTCCGCGTGTCATTCGACGCCGCTGTTCAGTTTGTAACTTGCGAAAGCTGAGTAACTTCTGAACTCCGGACACATTGTTGATTAGAAAAATAAATAAATAAAACAAAACTGGAAGAGAATTTCCTCAACCCGTTTCGACCTGGTCGAAACCTCAAAAGTTGTATCTTGAAGTAACTAGTCAATTGTTATTTAGGGTCATTTCAGGCACAACTGACTTCCAACCCACCGTCGGATAGTAAAAAAAACATAAACAAACCGGGCAGAATGGTGACAGTGTGCGTCTAGTGTGAACTAATCGCTCCCCCAGTTCTTGTTTATCGTATACGCCAATCTTGTCAAATATGACTTTTTCATGCAGTTGTCTTAAGAATAAAATTTTATACAATCTGAGCTAAGAAAAACCGCAAAACTCGATAATGTGAGAGTTCTTTTAAATATTTTTTAAATAAATTTCTTGTTTTTATAAGACACATTGGTCCAGTACACATGCAAACATTGCTCATGTAAAATTTTCTCAATGGCGTATACGATAAACAAGAACTAAGGCAGCGTAATGGCTGTAATGCGCTTTTCACACTAGACAGATTCTACCCGGTTTGTCTATGGATTACCGGACAGACTGGGTGAAAGCTTTCATACATCCCCATACGCTACTAGACTTCTGACCCGGTAATCCATAGACTAACCATAGACAATCAGGGCAGAATGCGTCTAGTCTGTAACGGGGCTAACTCTTTTACTCCTTTCAGGGCCTTGCGTGATGAACAGAACGCCTCTCGCACTCGCTGTCAGTCTTTGCGCATCTCTCCTTGCGCAGCCCTCCCTCACGTCACGGCTGCTGCGCGCTCAGCCAGCTCCACTTGCCAGGAACTCCTGAGTGGGAGGCGGTGGAACTGCTCCACCATCACCAAGGCTCCAGACTATGGACCAGATCTCCTGCTTGGTAAGAAGTTCCCAAATCAATGTTTTTGTCATGTCATGCCAAGTGACTATCTTATCTTACAAATATCGACCTATTAATGTTTCTTGTGAGAAGGAAGTTGTACTCGGCAATGTTTTGGACAATTATTTTGATCTACTGCTTGGTAAAAATTTCTGTCACGCTGTCTGTCACGTTTTTGTCATGTCATGACCATCTCATCTTATATCCATCGTGACTCGTCATACCAATAGCTTCTTGTGAGAAGAAAGTGGAACTCTGCGGAGTCCTGGAATATGTGCCTTATATCCTGCTGGGTAAGAAATTTCGTTTCATTTGGTCTGTCATGTCACGCCAAGTGACCATCTTATCGTATAACTATCGACATGTCAATATCTCATTGTGAGAAGGAACTGGAACTCTGCAGGATCCTGGACTACAGACGTGATCTCCTGCTTGATAAGAAAAACTCAAATAAATCAAGTTTTTGTCACGTCACGTCAACTGACCATCTTATCTTATAATTATCGATATGTGAATAGCTCATTGTAAGAAGAAAGTGGAACTCAGCAAAGCTCTGAACTGTGAATCTGAGCATGATAATAAGTCTTTAAATCAAAACACGTTTTTGTCATGTCACCCCAAGTCCCCATAATATCATCTTTTAACCGTCGATATACCAAGACCCTTTGGGAGAAGGAAGTGGAACTCAGCAAGGTCCTGGACTATGGATCTGATCTTTGCCATGTTGGGAGTCTTGAAATCAAATCTGTCACATTTGATTTGGCATGTCACGCCAAGTGACCATGTTATCTTCTAATTCAATAATATATCCTTGCGGGATAAACTTAATCAAAAAATACATCATGCATGTGTTCTGTTTTGTCATGTGCCGTTAATGGAAGGTACCTGTGTTCCGTTTGAGTTATTTTCTGTTATGTCGTGTGCTGTTTTGTTGTGTGATGTTCTGTTGTGGAACCGCTTTTTATTACCTGAAAACAAAAGTCTTTGAAACAAAGATTCACAGAGCTCGATCACCGTTGAGATCTGCCGTCCAAAAATCCAATTCAATTATCCTATCCCACTTGGCATCCGTGCAATCATTTAAGTCAGTATTTTCTCTATTATTTGTTATCTTCCCTTCCGACCCGAGACGCAGATTGAAAGGTCTCTCGCCATCCAGATACTGGGCGCCCTCCCTTGAGCTCCTGTTCGGTATTTATCAGCGGCCATCTACCCCCATTGACCGCCTGAAGGGTTATTCCAGAGATGGATGCGCTCCCCGAGAGAACATGCTACCTGTCAATGAGATGGAGCGACTTGGGGAGGGGGTGGAAGCTGCGCGGAAAATGGTTCATCTGTTCGTTTCAAACAGACAGACGAACAGCAATTTAACATTTATAAACAAAATTAAATCAAAGCTGTTTGAGAGTTTAATTTGTTACTTCGAAAAGTTTTTCTGTGTTTTTGGTATTTGGTACAAAATGTCATTTTTAAAAAAGGATCCCATTCATATATCCCCTCAAAGCCTTTTCTAATTTTTTCGCCGAAACGGAATCTTAAGTATAAGATTTTGAGCTTTGACTTTCACTTTATATAATCTTTAATGAGAAAATTATTTCCTCACCGTTTGAGAAGCTTTGAATTCGAAAATAATTAAAATAATAATGTAAAATTTTTTAACAAAGTTTGTCTTCACGAATTGATTTATTTCTCGATCGCTTTCGATGTTTTCACACCATTATCAAGAGAGTAACTATAGTCAATACACAACTCGAAAAGAATTGTTGTCAGAAATCACAAATTTCAGTTCCGTAAGTTTGTCTGCATTAAAAACCATGAGAACTTATTCCTTGACCTATAGGTTGGTATGAGGCTGACCACCTACTGTAAAAAATGGCTCCATTTGCCAACGTCCCTCCTGTTTCAGAAAAGTACGGCAAGAGTTGCAGAGCTTATACTCATTTGAGATTCGGGTTTTTATTTGTTGACAATATATTTTTGCTACTTATTTAAAACGTCTTTTCGTGATGTTGTCATAGGTCACACCAAGGGCGTTAGGGCCTATAAAATTAAAACAAATTAACTTATAAAAACCTTGTCGTCATTTTGATTCCGATTATGTTAATAATGCAAAAGTCAGTTGGATCTCTGTGGCTGCCACGTGTGATGCTTGTATGTGTGAATGGACGCCTTAAGTCTTGAAATAGACGCATTGAGAACTGTCAGCGTCTAGCTGGGATATTGGAGGGAAAAGAGCCTGACTTATCTTCATTGGCTTTATCTAATAACTTGCATCTTTGTGGGAGTAGCGCCTTTTCACACTAAACGAATTCTGTGCGGTTTTCTATACACTGATATTATCTTACGAATCAAAAAACATTACAACCTGCTTGGATGGTCGACGGGATAAGGCGTTGGCACTCGAATTTGCCTTATTTAAACAAGCGCCGGTTCAAACCTCGCGTGCGCCATGTTCTATCGCCAATAACTTCGACCCTGATTCAGCATTTATGTCATTGCATGCACACAAGCATTCGCTTTCGCATAAAGGCAAACTGGACAGGCAAAATAGTTTGCTGAATTGTATTTCTCTTCACAAATATATTTAGAAAAATAACTTCGACAAATACTTCGATATTTTATCAAAATACGGTGTAACCTTTAAAGCTCAAAATTAATTTGTCATTTTACGTTAAGTGCATGAAATTGAAAGTTTTCTAACTGAAATATCCTTTTTGTTCCAGGCACCAAGGAGCAATCCTTTGTCTACGCTCTCAGTTCAGCTGCTTTGATGTATACAATGGCCAAAGCCTGTTCTTCTGGGTCTCTGTTTTCTTGCACGTGTGGTCGCACTCCAAGAGAAAGACCAACAGGCAACTTCCAGTGGGGAGGATGCTCAGACAACCTCAAGTGGGCGAGCAGATTTGTAAGGCAATTCTTAGAGACACCGGAGAGAGGGGACCACTATGTGAAAGAACCGATTGCACCACCAAAAGAACCAAAGCAGATCCATATTTACGATACCAAAGACAGGCTGATTGACAAAGATGGAAATTTGATCGAAACAACGACATTCATTCCAGAAACAGATCAAAATTTGAATGGATTTGATGGTGACGACATGCAGAATACAGAACAACACAAAATCAACGGAAACAGCTCGAAAATTGACCAACCAATTGTGATTTCTGGCATTGAAAAACAACAGACTTTTGGTAATTCGACTATAAATGGAGAAGCGACGCTTGTGAGGAGGGATTCTGGCAAGAAGGGAAAGAAGAAGAAAAACCTATTGAGGAATGGAGGGCACTATAACATGGTCGGTGACCATGAAGAGTTTGACAGGGTCGCGTTGGAGAGAAAACTGGAAAAACTTCAGCCGTACATTGCTCTGGCGAACTTACAGAATAGCAGGATTGGAAGAAAAGTGAGTGCTCAATGTCCATTACAATTTTCTAATGTGTCATTTTTTACGGATTACTTGACGAGTTTCTTGAATATATTTGATTAACAATGTGATTGGAATTTGAAGTTCCCGGAATTATGAGCATTTGAATCGAATGAACAGAATTCGGTAATCTTGGGTTTTTAAAGACATTAGGTAAATATACGGAAATGATAGGCAAATAATTTTCTGTGTTTTCATATAAGTAGATATCTCATTTTCTAAAATAAATGTTTTTTTTGCGCCTTGATTCTATTTACATACAATACATACGGGTATTACATCTTTGACTCATTGGTACAATTTGAGTCTGCCACATGAAATACAAATATTTTGTATTTGCCAAAATACTTAATACAATAATAATATTAGGATGATTTATTTGGTGAGCGCTGTTTTTGTGTGTATCACACCTCGAGAGCCCTCTATGACCAAATTTTCAAAACCACTGCTTAAAGTTCTTCAACCAGTATGCTCTGGCGACCGTTGTTTCTCCATTCTCCTCTTGATTCTGATGATGATTTTGTTTCACTAGTTGGTGGAATCTTCCCTCTCCGTGTCTTGCAAGTGCCACGGCGTCTCAGGTTCCTGCAGTGTCCGCACGTGCTGGCGCTCTCTGGGCGCCCTCACATCCCTGGGAGCTCAGCTGAGGGCAAGAGTTGCTACGGCAGCGCCTCTGCGTGCCAGGGCGAGAGCTGCCGGAGCCGCGGCGAGGAATAGTCTGGTGTTTGTGACGAGGAGTCCAGATTATTGCAGGAAGGACGGCGGGACGGGAAGCCTAGGAACGTCGGGAAGGTAAATATAAAAGCAAGCGTCTCTTAGTAACCCACAATAGCGTGGTAACTTACACTAATGAAAAGAAGTTCAATGTTCAAATGTAAGTATGTTTAACATTATCGGGCCTAGGTGTGAGCCTTGTCGTACTCCAAAATTAGAATAGGTAACTAAACTTTGTAAATATAGTGGTGCTTAAGTAAATCAAGCGTTGGAATTAAATACTCAAATCTGCTCATGATTTGTAGAATTTCGCTTTCTAAGTAGGTACGTATACTTCTATTTTCTACCAATGTTTTTTTTAATTTTGAAAAGCTTTATTGCGTCTTTCTGATTCAACAGTGTTTTCATTCAAACGCTTGATTTTTTCTTAGGTAACTCTAGTTGTGGAGTACCACAAGGCTCACACCTAGGCGCAATCATTTTTAACCTCCAAGATATATTTTTTTCGAAAATGTTAAAATAATACTATTAACGATTATGTTCCAGAGAAATATAATATGTAGGTCTATCATATTTTATAAACATAATGATTGGACGCTTTCTGATTTATCATGTTTCTTGACAAAGGAGAAAAATTAACATTCTAAAATCTTTTAGCCGTCTAAAGTCTTAAAATTAACATAATCTTTGATTTCAATACCTCACAAATGCTACTTTGACTATAGATAACTTCATTTTACACTACATACTTTTAAGATACACTACATTGCCTCAAGCAGATCATGAAATATTATTTTGGTCGATCTAGTTCCTAGCATCTAACGAAGTTCCTCTTTTTTTTACACACTATGCGTGCCCTCATTGCTCGTGCACAAGATAAAATAAAACAAAAATGAAGATCCTAATAATTGAGGGAGTCGGGTTACAAAAAACACAGATTACTGTACTAGGTACTTACGTACTAACCTTATTCCCTGTCCAAAAGGTCTTCAAACTTTTTAAATATAATATATATTTTTAAATGTAGGTAGGCAGATGAACTAACTATCGATATCAAACAGGGAACGCAAGGTTTGCAGTTTCAACAATACTTTAATCAATGATTTTAAATAAGAAGCGCTTGGTCGATATTTTGTATGGAAATAAAAAAAAAACGATTTTACAAACCGTGGTGTAAGGAAAAATCGGTTTCTCAACGTTTCGTCGAAGTCGAAACGCCCAGCGAGTACGAAATCATGAGACAAACAATGCGATACAATTAGAACTCTTCAAACGAATGAAATTCTTAAAATGTTGGTATGAGGCTGATACCTATAATCTGTATTTTATAATCTAAGTAGCAAATATATATTAACATTCAAAACTCATATCAAATGTATGCCCACAAAAGATCGCGCTTACAATTCGCTTAATAATAAAGAGCAATAACTCAAAAATTGGGAAAATCTAGATTTTGTAATAAAACGCAAGAACAATGCGAGAAGAAAAGGTACAATGCGACAGCCGTTCAATTTGGACGAATATGACCGAGATAAAACATCGGTCGCCTTTTTCATCCCATACAAGTTGTACTGGTTGTCTGAACTTCAAACGTGATTTCCCAACATTCTTATTTTTTGAGTTATTGCTCTTTATGATTAAGCGTGCGAAATGTTGAATGTGTACTTACTTACAAATTGAAATCCAAGTGCGCAACTTTTGCCAACCTTCCCTGAAACAGGGGTGACATTGGCAAAGTGAACCATTTTTTACATCGCCATGCTAAAAAAATTGGTTCAGATTTACCAATGTCACCCGAAAGGCCGAACGCGGCAGAAGTTTCAAGGTTTATATTCATTGAGGCTTGGATTATTTTGTAAGTACCTACACACGCAGCATCTGTAAACGCGAGCTTTCATGTGCCTACTTTTTTTTTTTTTTTTTTAAGAGAGCCTATGCGGGGGACTCCCTAGATTCGAGAGACTCTAAGGGTCTATGACACTTGTTATAGTGCCGCAGAGGTGTTGGTGATGTGGCAGTTGTCCATGTCCGGTTGCAGGGCCGTTAGCTGCGCAGTGCTGTGGTGTGTGTGGCGTTGATTTTTGTTTTGAGACACTGAGAGGAAATGGCGATTGATATTGGATTTGAAAAGGGCAAGGTTAAATTGGGATGGAAACACAGATACCGGTAACTCATTGTAAGAATGCATTTTATATTAATCTTAAATGTAAATAATATATCATTGCAACTAATATTATAGAGCCTACGCGTCATAAGTCACCCCATGTAGGTACCTACAATCTTCGATCACGAGCAACAACAATTGAATTCGTGGTGGTACCAAAAATGTATGAAAGCTGCAATGCTCACAAGTCACTCCCTTTTAGTTTTCATACATAATTTGGAGCGGCTTTATATTTAGGCGTACTATTACCAATTAGTATAAGAATTCCTAGTTTTCTCTGACAGTTTGTTAGTCCAGGCTTCGTGTTGCTCTCTAGTCTCCGCCCATCAAATTAGTTAAGGGGCTGCAGAGGTGTCCGGCGCATTTAGACTAGAGGGAATCCTTCTGCTAGGTAATTTATATTACACGTGTGAGCCCTCCCACTGCCCGGCGCAGGGGGCAGCCTTAATTATTCTTGCCCAACTAGGTGCCACCCCTTAATGCACCACACTCCATCTATTTTTTGTTCGTCTATTAGTTCGACCCCTCATATCGAATGTACCCATATATATTTTTTAATTAAATGTTTGTGAATTATTATTATTATTATTATTTTAAAGAATACGATGAACAAAATGATGTAAAAGAAGAAAATGTATGAAAAGGGTAATGGATATAAATGAATTGAAAGAGGTGTGTAAGGAGAGGAAGAAATAGAGGCTCTGGCCACCCCTAGCGAAATTGCGACAGATTTATAGTTACAGTTACCAAAAGTAGGTACCTCCTTGAGTTGAAAATGCTTCTCAGTATAAGACCTTGGGTAAACTCACCTCGATTGCGTAAATCGAAAAAATGTATGAAAATCCAGATCACCCTCTGGGGGTGTAATTAAGAATTGAGAATGAACTGTTCATCCTCAATCGCCGTGCAGAAAGGGTGCCTCCTGAAGACATTGGCTATAGTCGCTCATGAAACTTCGAGAACAATGTAAGTTTTCCCATAACTGTGTGTCTAATATCCGAAAAGTGTAATTGACCTTGAAATTTCAGGATAATATGTAAATATGTCAAACAATCGTGACTCCGCAAAATTAAACCTATTGGGCAGATTCCATACACTCAGGTATTTAGATAGATTTTGCGGGTTCGATTTAGTTAAAACTGCGCAATATTTTACACAATTTATTTCAGATTCGGTTCATATACAGTCACTACCTGCACAATACAACGGTAGATTGACGTCTCCAGTTACAGAGAGTTTTGGCCCATATTTTATTGTAAGAGTAAAGAACATTCTCGAATCCTTGAAAAATGTTAAATGCGAGACTTTACTATAGAACATCTGACCAAACACTCAAACAATCTCAAACAAATTATTATCCTTATAAGTACCTAACATCTATTTATTTTTAGAGAGACTTCACAGACTTTATTATTAACTCACACAGACAAACACAACACACAATTACATATTCGTGACAATACATTGAGGTATTAGGATAGCAGAAGATGGGAAGGGAGACTGTATAATATGTAACAGCATGTTGCTTCTCCTGGAGGGGAGGGGGAAATGTTTATTTGATGGTCCGCAGCAGCTGTGGTCCACTCAATCACATAATAATCACACCAGCGGCATCTACATATATATTGCAATAGTGGCATCATAAGAAATACAAGGATAATATTCAGATTATAAGCAATAAGTGGAAGGTGTGTGGTGAATCTGCAATTTAGAAGGGATTGTTGATGTCGTGATGAATAAATGGTGGAATAGTATGAAAAACAAGTAATAAATGGAAATAATAAGCAACCATAGTACCTACTTGAGGTTTGGAATGCTTTCTTATAGAAATACTAGAAAATGCTAGAGTTCCACAATTTCTTAACATCTGCACTTTACCCCGGTATTCACCAATCCAACTGACACTTTCCTCAGGCCTCACAAGGGCTTAGGATGGTTATAATTTATTCACCATATGCATAAATAAAACACAATCTAAGCACATGTGAAGTCTAAGGCAAGTGCTGGTAGGATTAGTGATAATGGGGGTAGGTTTTAGTTTTTGTTGTTGTTGTGCACAACAGGTTACCCTAATTACAGTGCACCTTCACAGCTATCGACACACTGGGAGGAACTCTATTGCTAAGCCTTGTGACTATAATCATATCATCAGTCACTAACAATAGTCACTGCAAGTTTATTAACTGTATTATTGATTTATTCCTTCTAGATGGTGCAATGCTACACTCCGGTCAGGCTCCACCAGTTGTCGTCATCTGTGCTGTGGCAGAGGCCATGTGACTGTGCTCAGTCAGTCACTAAACAGATGTCACTGCCGCTATATCTGGTGTTGCCGCGTCGAGTGCGACGTTTGCAAAATCACCATCAAGAACCATTACTGCAATTAGTTTATTTACTTATTAACATTGAAATTCATTTTTTGTACAACCAAATATTTTTTTATTTTGTATTCCCTCTCTTCAATGATGCTACAATCCAAATCACTTTTTCTTTTTTGATAGTCCTAAGTACAGCCCAATTCAAATGAGTTACAAGGGACTCGTAAGCAATTAACAATAGCCATAAAGCCTTAGGTATATGAGATTTCTCACCTTTGTATGTCCACCTTCTAATCTAATCTAAGCTGCAAAGAAATATATCATTTAAGATTTATATTAAATGCAGTCCCACAAGCAGACATGTATAATTTCGCGCTAACACATGCCAAATGTGGACCTACAATATAAAAACCCAATCTCAAATGAACATAAGCCCTGCAACTCTTGCCGTCCTTCCCTGAAACAGGGGTGACATTGGCAAAGTGACCACCTTAATAATAATAATATTATTATATCGGACGACTTATTTGTTGAGCGCTATTTTTGCAAAATCACACCTCAAGGACCCTCTGTGAGCTTGGTCGTTGCTATAGTAAGCGTCAATTCTCAAGCAAAATCCAGTTTCTGTAAGACTAAATGGATTTTTGGTGAACAATTTTTGGTAAAGGTACCTACATGAATAAACCCAGTGAAGAGCATATTTTAAAATATAAATTATATTTTTTGCTCCACCAGGATTCAAACCCACAACCTTCCATTTACAAGGCTGAAGCTCCTTGACTGATAGGTTGGTACGAGGCGGACCACCCGTGCTGTAAAAATCGGTTCACTTTTAACAATGCCACCCCGGTTCAGGGAACGGCGGCAGGAGTTGCAAGGTTTATGTCCATGTGAGGTTTTCTTTATTTGTATGCACACATGCAGAATGTGTAGGCGCGAACCTACATGTGCCTGTCTGTAGGCATGCATTTCATATGAGCCTTAAATGTTAACATATCCTTGCAGCTTAGATTATAGATTATAGATAGAAGCATTACCACTAGACTACGGACCGGTCACCTTGGTTTTCTTTGTCGTGGACAATATCATTAATTCATATTTTTTGGTTCCTGCTCACAATAATTCTTGAGTTGTTTTAGTTTAACATTTTAAATGTCTGCCTTCTGTCACTTTTTCACACATAATAAGTACAAGGCAAGTTTTAACTTAGAAACTTTATCAGTCACATCTACTGCATCCAGCCGCCATTCCACTCAGGGTGGCTTGTACTTCCGAAGATGACTCTCCTCTTTATTCTGTCCTTGCACACTTCCTTCATCTCTTCAAGACTCATCACTCTCTTCTCCTTTCTCACTCTGCACATTCCAGTCATTTGCAATCTTGCTACAACCTTTTATTTTTACACACAAATATCTTTTTCTACTCCCATTTGGTAATTTACTAATTACAAAACGGCTAACGCAATCACAATGCCATACATTTCTACACCCGTTGCATAATGTTACATTATGCAACCGGTAACCGTGTTAAAATGAACATGTGCGCATGCGCATTGTCAGAATTGGAACCATTTTTTAATTTCAAATGTCAACCTTGTATGGGGGTATGAAGACCTGTCAATCCAAGATGGCCGCAAGCGATCAGCTGATTAGGCTTCATACAATATTAGTGATATTCGGTAGGTAGGAATTACCGTGGTGATGAGACTTTCAGCCCTGTTCAGATGAAAATAAATAAGTATATTTTATGTGTAGAGTCAAATAAAAATTGTTAATAATGCTAAAATTTATCGAATTTATTTATCGGATTGCTCCAAATAAAGCTTTCCTTTTTTCAATGGAAAATAAAAGGCTTGAAAGGAAAACAATACAAAAAATTTCACCGCAAAAAATAAACAAACTCAAAAAGTTACTTGGTTAATAGGTGAGTATGAGGTTGATCACCTATGCTGTACAAATTTGGTTCACCTGCCAATACAACTGCAGGGCATATGTTTATTTGAGTTTTGGGTTTGAATGTTTAAGCTTATATGCAGGATGTAAAAGAGCGACCTTATACATATGTGTCGGCTTGTGGGCATGAATTCAATATGAAACCTAAATATAATTTATTTTTACAACTTAGGTTAGATTAGATAATCGAAGGGAATGATAAATCACACGTTTTGACAAAGGTAAGGTTTTAATTACTTCAAATGGACGAGTACATTATAATGACTTTTATTCACTATTTTGTTAATTCTCTCATGGTCGTAGAAAAAGTATTGTATGCCACTGCACGTAATTAGTCTTTGTAACACTCGTGCTTTCTATTGTGCCATTCGGCTGCGCCTCATGGCACAAACTAGCACTCGTGTTAAAAAGACTATCATTACTTGGCAGTGGCATAAATAACTATTATTGTACAGACCTGTTTTTCTTATCTTTATTGTCAACCTGTGCGAATCATTTCAACACTTTTCCAACAGTCCTTGAATAACTGGAATTTAAAATTTACTGTGTTAGAATTGTAGGGGAATTTAAAGCAATTTTGGAGCAAAGCAATTTAATATGTATTAGATTAGTTTGTAGATTTTAGAATAAAAATGTGTGTAGATTAACATTCTATTAGATTATTCATTTTAACATAAGATTACATTATTGATCAGTATTATTTACATTCTTTATCGTCAAGTAACACATAACTTCAGAAAATGTATGAAAGAATTTTTGCTAATGTGTTAGATTTATACTTTGGAAAGTGCGTAATAATGACCCTGTATGTGTTTAAGTATTATTGAAGATCTGTCGTGTACATATATGGGCCAGAGTAAAGCCATCCAGCGCAGCTCTTGAAGAATGGACTCGTTGGTATGTCTAGCTGTCCATGGGATTCGGAGCAAGCGCCTCCAGCACTACATTTCAAATGCATCGCATGCGTTCCAGCGCATGAAGAATAATAGGGTGGACCAGACTCCTGACAAGGTTTATCTTGGTGCTGTTGCTACTCACACCCAGTCTTTCCAGATTTTGCCTAGCTTAGACACGCTACCATTGGCAATCGCGATACTACGTGTGATCTCTCCTTTGCAAGTTCTTTCAATTAAATTAAATCTTATTCATATTTCTTATCTTCATTGATGATCCCTTTTGGAAGCTGCGATGTCTTCACTTGATCAGTCCATTGTGTGGGGGATCTCCCTCTCCAAGCTATCAATCACAACCAGTCGTTCAAGGCTATATTCATTGCCACATGCAATGCATCTGAAGAATCCATTGTGTATGGATATTGACCAGATTCAAATCATTTAAGTGCAGTTTCTGTTAAATGGACTGCATGAGACGTGATGCTTCCATTTTCATTTAGTTTACTTCTTTGACTGTCCATGATTTAATATGAAATATGCAAAATATGCTTTTATGGACTAATAAGTCAACATACAAAAGGTATTTAAAACTATTTAATTTTAGTATTGTCCCAAGTACTTAGTATTAATATTGTATTTAAGTTAGAATTGAATGTATGGAATTACTATAAGTACTTAATATGAGCCGTAATATGAAAGATTCTAAGCGTAAACGTAGCACATAAATTCAGATTATGTTCTTTATTTGAATTTTGGTGCTAGCTTTATGCTGAATACTTTTGTTATTACTGGCCCTATGTGTGTTAAATATTATTTTTTAATTTTATAGTAGAATTAAAAAAAAATAGATCATTGAATAAAAAAATAAATGATAAGTTGTATTTTTTTGTGTTTTATTTGCCCAACCACCTTTTTTTAATGGGCATTGAAGGATATACCTTGATATGATTTCTAGGGAGCCAAAGGAATTTGAATATGAGATAAATGTATGGAATCACAGAGAATGGCATTTTCAGTGTTTCCATAAATTGAAAAAAAAAACCTTGATGGCCATCTTTGGTTTTATACTGCTATTAAATAAAACAATGTGATTTGGTATTTTACTTTTGTTTAATAACATAAACAACCAAAATAAATGGTTCTAACAATAATGCAACACCTTTTATGTTTCTACGATGTTCAAAAAACAATGCAAATGTTGCTCAACATTTGTTTTGCAACATTTTCTATCCTTACACACTTTATCATCATCTTCTAAAGGCAGCGCCTTGTTGTACCTGCCATTTGTCTCTGTTGGTTGCCATCCTCTTGAGCTGAGAATTGGAGGAGACATCCATGAACCGATTGGATTTGAATCCTGAGTGTTTGAAGTTCTCAGGCAAATTATAGTTTTTAACCAAGATTCTACCTTGGAGGATGTAGCTTAGGAAGGTGCTACGTCATAACTAACGCCCTTTTGAGTTTTGCTTTCCTCTTTAAGGACTTAGAGCCGTATTTCAGTTATTTGCCTTGGCATACATTATTCCTTGACTTATAGGTTGGTATGAGGCTGTCCACCCATACTGTAAAAAATGGTTCACTCTGCCAATGTCACCCCTGTTTCAGGGAAGGTCGGCAAGAGTTGCAGGGCTTATGTTCATTTGAGATTGGGTTTTTTATATTGTAGGTCCACATGCGGCATGTGTGAGTGCGAAATTATGCGTGTCTGCTTGTGGGAATGCATTTAATATGAATCTCAAATGATACATATCGCACGTTTAATAATTAAGAGCAATAACTCAAAAAATGCAAAAAACGAGATTTTGTAATAAAACACAAGAAAAATGCGAGAAGAATAGGTAAAATGCGACAGCCGTTCAATTTGGACGAATATGACCGAGATAAAACACCGGTCGCCTTTTTCATCACATACAAGTTGTACTGGCTGTCTGAACTTCAAACGTGATTTCCCAACATTCTTATTTTTTGAGTTATTGCTCTTTATTAGTAAACGTGCAATATCTTTGCAACTTAGATTTAGATACAAAATAAAACTGCGTACCTACTTGGTTTTATGGAATATTTTGGTAAATAGTTAAATTCAAATCAATCATTCATATTATCCATACAGTGTTACCAACAGTTATTCCACATTACTATACAATTTATTTCACATAGAACGTTGCCTACAAACCATTTTTTTTTTCTACTGGTTACATCTACTATGAATGACAAACTATAAAATAAAATATAAATAAATAAAAACACTATTTCTGAGATAAGAGTGAGTCTTCAACATTTATTTACTTACACTACTTTTATAAATTTAAGGCAGCAGTCTACAATTTTTTGAAAATAGGATAAATACATGAAAAATCAAAATATGTCATTTTCTGCTTTTACATTTTATATTTATCTCATTTGCAAGAAAACATCCTAGATTACCACCTTTGCTTACGTACACAACTAATATGCAACTTAGATAAGATTAAACTATAAGAAATAAAAATAATGTCTTTAATTAATATCAACAATTTGTGCACAAATTTACTGGAATCTTTTCGGGTACAAAAAAATGTGAGAGATTTATTTGATAAATATTGTAGGTTTTGAAAAAACAGATTGACTAGTGACTGAAATCCCTAAACAGTAGCCTGACAGTCACTTACAAATGAGTGTGAGCTGCACAATCTTATCCATTATCACCATATCAATGTAAATAATAAAAGTAAATTATCTGATTCAGATAATATTTAAGTAGTACAATACCTCCATGTGCCAAAAAAAAACCTATAATGGACTTAAATGTATAATCTGAGATAAACAAACAACAATAATGTAGGTTGATCTGTAATGTTGGCCGCTTGCATTCTCATTTTGTATTGATATTTTGTACATTTAAAATTTATTATTTTGCTTTGTATTTGTTATATACAGTTAAATGTAATTAATTATTTGTGATGCTTGACTATATAATAGGTTAGTATGAGGCCTTACTGTAAAAAAAGGTTCACTTTGCTAAGGTCACCCCTGTTTCACGGAAGATTTGCAAGAGTTGCAGGCCTTATATTCATTTGAGATTGGGTTTTTATGTTGTAAATCCACACGCCGTGTGTGAAAGCGCGAACTTATACATGTCTGCTTATGGGAATGCATGTACTATGAATCTTACATGTAATATATCTTTGCAACTTAGATTATAGATCATCATGGTTTACTCGGCCTTCACATGAAAATCAGCTTCATCACTTTTAAGACCCCACTTCTCGAGGAAAAAAACTCACTAATATTGTGCTATTGGTTTGCAAAGGACCCTAGTTACATGGAATGTGTCATTGAACTGCTGTACCGAAAACGTCCATTTAGATTAGATTATATAGGAGTCAGCAAGATAGTCCATTTCATAGCAACATTGAAGGTATCGCCGTTGAGTAAATAACATTAAAAATAATTTAACAGGTAGGTTATGTTATGTTAGGTGTTTACAGGACCATAGACAGCCAGCCGAGGATGAGACACGTCCCGCCCACGGGTGCCAATCTCTGCAGACGACGGTCACCCGTGAACGCGTGGTAGTAGCACGTGCCACAGAAGAATACCATGCCGAGGGTGAGCAGGGTGCCACTCTGGAAAGCATTGAATAAAATGACTTTAAAAATTGAACACCGTTGAGAGGAGATGCCATACAGTTTCTCCAGTTTTTGAATAGGTAATTGGAGAGGTGGGAAATATGGTTAAAAATACTATGGTTGTGTACAGTACATCTCAAGGATCACAACCATTTACATTTTTAAGTAGTAAAAATAAACATTTTTTTTTTTTAAGAAATTCTGTGCAGGAGACTCCCTAGATTTCAGACTCTAGGGGTCTATGACACTTGTTGAAGTGCTGCAGAGGTGTTTACGAGCTTGGTCATCGCTAGAAAGCGCCAATACTTAAGCAATACCCGGTTGCTGTAAGGCTGGATGGACCTCTAGTGACCGGTCGATGGTAAAGGTTTTATAATTTGTTATGTTATTTTAAAATAACATAGAAAGAACATTCTCGAAGTATACAGTGTGTTTTGTGGGCCGAACGGTCACGGAAGCGGCCGAACTGCGCCGTGCGATCTAATTGGGCCGTCGCTCATCAGTTCTCGGCAAGATGTGAACAGAGTCAGACGTCGGCGACTAAGCACCAAGTGGTGCAAGAGGGGGCATTACCATGGAGCTCCCTCCTCCCCATCTACTTGAATTTCCTGCCAGCAAGGCACCCGCCTTGTGGACCAGAAACGGGTTCATAGGAGCGCCCACCAAGGGGCTCCAACGTGTGGAGGCGTCGGCCTTGTGAGCCGCCACTAGCCTGGGGCGCTGCCCCAGGCTTTCAGTTCGGAACTCCAGTCAACAGAGTAGGGAGTGTTTTGGTGACAAGGTGCAGGTCGGGCCATTCCCTTATTTCCCCTTTTCCCCCCATATTACTAAAGTAAATAAACCCTTATTTGTTCATGTTAAACTTATCTTTTAATATACAATCCTTCCCAGAATACAAGTAAGCAACTCAAGGAAAGAACCCCACGCCCTGAGAGTGATGCTGATGATAGCTAGCCGGAGTGAGTATCCTGTAGGTACATCCTGGAGGGTACCTTTCATTTTAAACATAACAAATTTTTTCAACCCAGCGAAGAGCAAATTTGAAAATATAAATGGTATCTTTTTTGGGCTCTGCCAGGATTCGAACCCACAACCTTCCATTTACAAGTCCGAAGTGTTGCCACTGGACTACGAACCGGTCAAATAATATTTTTTGTCAAATAAAATGATAATTTTCTAAAATAAAATGCCGAGAATTAGAGTCCCGCCAAAACACAGCACGGTTGGCTAGCCAAGCCGTGACATCACTGGATCCGCCAGGCTACCTGGGGGCCTCGGTGCAGTTCTATGAAATACATTCTATCCGAAGATCTAGTGACGTCACACCTAAATAAAAAATGTCCTGTTTTACCGGAAATCCAAAATGCGCAAATTTTAAATATCTATAATTTAAAAACTATGCCAGATATAATTTTTTAAAAGCGCAGTCTATGCACTTTTAAAAATGTAGTCTGTCATTTTATGAAATATAAAAAAAGTTAAATTACCCTAAGTATTGAAAAACGGGGCAAGAGGAGTTAGCAGGATTTTTTTTTTTTAAAACACCTTGAAACTGTAAGGTGGGTTCATAATGAGGTTTACACATGAATTGACAGAGACAAAATTTAAGCCACATGGCCAGGTTGCTAGGGAAAAAGCAAAAAAAAAATCTTTGTTGGTTTGCTAAAAACCGTAGCCCCATACCAGTGTGACGTTTACCAACCGAGAAAAAAGTCCGTTATGTATAAGAGTAATTTTTTACAATAATTTATACTTGGATTTCTACACCTTCACGCTGAAGACGCCAATCGTAGGCATGAGCGAAAAATCCGCAAGCTCCAGCTCCCACAAACCACGGCAACAGATTCCGAAAAACAATGCTCCAGCATCAACAGCCGGCCATGTAAGCCTAAAACTTCTCTTCAGTTTAATATCTGATTCCCTGGAGATCGGTAAAGTTCCATTATTTACCTATAAATGCATCAAATGCTGTATGTGTCAATAATTTATGCCGTAACACGATTGGAGAGAAAAAATATTCAATGTTACTTCTTCTTCTTCTTCTGTATGGCGAATCCCGCGCAAAGCAGGGGCGCCAGTGTCAAGTATACTAGGAGTGAGGATTTTGAATGATGGGAAAAGGTTACGATTCAATGGTTACGATTCACACTTGATTTTAAGCAATAATAAAAAGCAATAAGAATAAAACAAAAAATATTCAATGTTACCAACTCACCAACATAGGTTTTTTACACAACGGCGCCCCAAGCAGGGCCAAGCTGTGTATAAAGTGGAACCTGTTGGCTGTCTCATACAGCCGCTTGTAGTCCGTCTTGCTGTCGTCGGGGTAGGACTTGTGTGCCCCGTACGCCCCCAGTATCACGGCAGATGCGCCCATCAGGCCTGCCAGCCGCACCCAGGGGCCCCCCTCCTGCGCCAGCTTGAAAAGCGGAGTCTGGATGATGACCGGTGGAGGCGGCATGTTGGATTTGGGACGCAGGATACCCTAGAATGTTATACAATTGTTTGATTGTCCGTTTTGCTGTTTTTTTTTTTGGGTCAGTGTCACAGATATAGTGTAACTTCTTGCTTGCATTATCCCAGAAGCGTTCACATGCGGCAATTGCCGGCCACACACCAACCATTTCAGTTCAAGTGGGGGTTTTCCAGGCTCCGGAGGGGGCTGGAAAAATCCCATCAATCGCAATCACATCAAGGAAAGAGTAACAAGCACAAATGCTGAGTATACTCGATCATGTGGAGGCTCAAACGTCACATAACGACGCTTAAAAAAATAACCAAGATATACTTAAGTACCTAATAACAAAAAAGTTTAGAAACCTCTGATGAAATCTGGAACCATTTTGTATAAGATTTCTTTGTAGAAGAAAAATGTTATAAATTTGAAATAAGATGCAATCTTTTTTAATATTTGAACGATAGAACGTCACGAAGCACCGAAATAATAAAACAGAAAATGTTTTTTTTTTTTAGGTGAGACTCACCGAATTTTTGAGGGCTTTTCCTATTTCGGCAGAGACGGGATTAGTAAAGATGATGTAGTTGACAGAGTCCCCCAGATATCCCATATTGATATTTTCCAAAAAGTCCGTAATTTTGTTAGTAATATTATGTAAAAATAATGAAAATATTACAACCTCTTCAACAACGCAAATGTCAAAGTCAAACAGCTTCAGTGTTTTACTATTTACACACCATTCATTCTGTGAGCTCTGTGAGAAAAATGCTCGATTGGCGGTACGCAGTGGCATACTTTTACCCACCTTGATGTATGGAAGCGAGGCCTGGACGGTGAATGAAAGTGAAATTAGTAAAGTCCATACTGTTGAAATGGACTTTCTAAGAAGTATGATTGGGAAAAAACGGAGTGACAGGGTGAGGAATGATTTTGTAAGAAAAGAATGTGGTGCAAAAGAAAGTGTGAAAGTGAAGATTAAAAGAAGTTTGTTAAGATGGTTTGGGCATATGGAGAGAATGAATGAGGAAAGACTGACGAAGAAAGTATATGTTGGTAGAATAGATGGATGTCGTGGTAGAGGAAGACCGAGAAAGGTATGGATGGACCAAATATCCGAAATTGCGAATGAATGGAATATCCAGAGTCATAATAAAAGAAGAGCTTGTATGAAGAAGGTTATGACTCTGGAGGAAATGAAAGAAGTATGCAAGGATAGAAAGAAATGGCGGTTGATCTGTGATGTTGGCGGCTAGGGTTTGTTAAAGTGAATTTGGTTTTATGATTTAGTTTTTTATGTCCATGTATATATTGTTATTTTTATTCTTTGATTTTAAAAAATGTAATTTGTCATGTATGTTCCTTGACTTATAGGTTGTTATGCGGCTGACCACCCATAATATAAAAATTGGTTCACTTTGCCAATGTCACCCCTGTTTCAGGGAAGGACGGCAAGAGTTGCAAGGCTTATGTTCATTTGAGATTGGGTTTTTATATTGTAGGTCCACATGCGGCATGTGTTAGCGCGAAATTATACATATCTGCTTGTGGGA
Organism: Agapetus fuscipes; assembly: GCA_951799405.1. Taxonomy (NCBI): domain Eukaryota; kingdom Metazoa; phylum Arthropoda; class Insecta; order Trichoptera; family Glossosomatidae; genus Agapetus; species Agapetus fuscipes. The sequence goes on along the minus strand of OX637343.1, from coordinate 9,837,262 downwards.
ATGCATTTAGTATAAATCTTAAATGATATATATCTTTGCAGCTTAGATTAGATTAGATTAGATTAGCTCATATATTTGCTACCTACCAAACTAAATAATCTCTTTAAAATGCAAAGATCATGGTGAAAACAAATTAATATTCCTATAAACAAAAAATACACAAACATAATTTTATTATTGAAGCTCAGTGTTTAACTTTACGACAGGGTAATGGACATTTTATTCATTAATGGAAAAAATAAAAAATATATAAGTAAGTAAGTACTTATTTCAGTAATAGATTTTATTACTGAAATAATTAATTTATTATTTTCTTCATCAGCAATTACACATTCTTGACTCATTAGGCTCGTTAGCAACTTATAACAATTTTTTGTTTAGCTTGGTTGGAACATTTTGGAATTTAGAATTTTTCTTCGTCCTCGTTTTTTAAATAGATTTTTGAAGAGGAATGCAATTCACCAACCTATTTTACCTGGCCAGTTGTCTTCATGCGAAAGCAGAAGCTTGTGTGCATGCAATGACATTCTGTTGAACCAGGGACGAAGTTATGGTCAAATGGGCAAGACGCGATTTGAGCCAATGTATTCCATTCCAAATCCGTCAATCGAGCATACACCTTTACCCCTCGTTCATAGCACCGACAAATGGGAATCTTGTGTGGGAAAGACGTCCTTAGCAACCAACGACAAAATATTAGTTTGCTGGGTGACGACACAATATTCTCTATGTCAATTCACGTGCGGACCTTATTTTATTGTCTACGTTTGTTCAGAGTCCATTTTGTAGCTCCCATTAATACTTTTTTGTGAAGGAATATGTCCCCATTCAAATAAAATGGTAAGCAATAACTAGCCAGGATGGGCTTTGATCTTCTTAATCAATCGCTATCAACTCAGTCTATTGGCTTTCTCCTCCGCAGTTACTTTAGTCACACAACATGGCAATACCTCACCAGTTCATCAGCCATTTTACTCGGGATCCTTCCACTGTTTTCGGCTTTTCTGAAATTATGGCAATGATATACAGTGGTGCCTCACACAACGAACTTAATTCGTTCCGGGAGCAAGATTGTTATGCAAAAAGTTTGTTATGTGAAACGCGTTTTCCCATAACAATACATGTTAAAAAAAAAAAAACGTTCTGTAGCATAAAATATGCTAAGATGACAAAAAAAAGATAATTTTTTTGTTATTATTTTTATTTAGATACTCGTACATCTAACAAAAACATATTTTTTTAAATTTTAAGACAGACTAAGTAGAGTCTGCCGAATCTTGCACATCTTCATCCATTTTCTGCTTTTTGGCCGATGGTTTCATGAAAAACCTGTCCAAAGTCGTTTGTTTTCTCTTTTCTTCAACATCTGCCGGAAGTAACGGACAAGAGTATCGGAGTAAAGATCATTGATCCTGTTTGTGTCTGCAGTGCCTGCGCGGGAGTATGCAATACATCGGCAGCGATCGTGGAAGCTCGGGTGAAGCAGTCGCGGAAGCTCGGGCGACTTCGTTGTGTGAAGCGAAGTTCGTTGTATGAATCGTGAAATGAACAAACAGGAAGTTTGTTGTGTGCAGCGTTTGCTGTGCGAAGCGTTCTTTATGCGAGGCACCACTGTATATGTATAGTCAATGAAAAGACAACATTTTTTTTAATATTACAAGTTTATCTTTTTAATATACTCAATCATAAATGTACACATTCTTTTTACAATATTTGTAGTGTCAACAACACAAAAAAACATGATTTCTACAAAAATATTAAAAATAACATTTTCTCTCTGCCACCCCACACTGGATAGGTTTTAATTTAAAATATTATGTTACCTAACTTAATAAAATATTATTATTATGTACAAAGAATAATATAAAGACAAATTAATATTGTTAAACAACTATTATATTTAAAAATATAATTTACAGTATAATCTATTTATATACACTCAGATAAAAGAGATTTAATATATATTTTTATTAATTTTTAATTAAACACATTTTAGAAAAAGAAATCAGGTTTTATTTTAAATCGTACCATAATTCAATAAACTTTACATACAACTCAACTTCCCTTGCCATGGAGTATTTAATACTAAAACATGCATAAAAATTAAAATAGCCCTTCTGACACACAAAAAGAACCAATGCAACTAAGCTGCACGTTGATGCTATTTTGTTACATTTTCAACAATGTAAACAGATTACAATCAGTTGTATTGTACCATTGTAATGTTTTTTTTATAGATTTACAATATGCTTGAGAAAGTATAATTTATTAAAAAAAAATTCATGAATTGAACATTTAATTTTTACTTCAAGTACTTTCAACTTATGTCATTTTCAAGAGGACTTTGTTACAAAATTGACAAGACAAAAACCTAGAGAAATGAGAAGGCTGAGTTACAACAAAGAGGTAAAATTAGGTAATGACAAAGGCGACACAGCAGGACTTGAGGTGAAATAATTGCTGAATTTGTGAAAGTAAAACTGTGTTTTTATTTTTATACTTTCTCATGAAAATTAATTTTCTCTGTGGTCTGAATTAAACTTGACAGCTAGTCAAACTAAAAGGAATATAGCTCTAATAGCTATAAAAAAATAATAAAAAGAAGACTTTTTGTGTCTTCTGTCATTTTGTAAGCTCTCTCTTTGTTGTACCGACCTTCGCCCAGGAAGGTTGTGTTGCCGCCGCGTGTAACTTTTGGCGAATATATGGCGTGTTAAAAAAACCACGACTTTAATTTCTGCGAGTTGTAGTCCTCTCTGGTGTTCCTCCTTTATTCCTAATTCCCACTCCCCGTCGGGATTCCTACCACTCTGTGTAAATACACAAACTCTAAAAAGTTAAGTATTTTTTGTATATAACAAGCTGATGGTACAACATAAAATGAAAGAGGTACTAAAGCCCTGTGTGGTAATCTGGAGGTTAAATGTCAATACATCTTTGCAACTTTGATTATAGATTATAGGTCTGTACACAAATTGACATGGAAAAAATTGTGACATCCCTTTACTGGGTTGCTAGGAAAAAGACTAACAAATATTTTGTTATCGGTTTGAATTGCAATTGAGTCCCTTGAATTGAAATTACTCCTTGCTTCTTTACTAATACGCTGGTACGATGCTGACTCTATGTTGTACAATCATGGTTCACTTTGGTTGCCGGCAGAAAAGGTTTTTTTAAAAAACGTGCCCACAACTAAACCCATAAGAACATTGTCATCTCTAAGGACAGTGCCTTGTTGTGATAGACACTTGTCTCTGCTGGTTTCCATCCCCTTAGTAAGGCAGTGTCAAGGCAGAATGCTACCCCGGTTTCAGGGAAAGGAGGCAGGAGTTGCAAGATTTATGTTCATGTGCGATTTGGACCTTAAATGTTAATATATATTTGCAACTTAGACTATAGATGGGTTGCTCAGGACTGTAGTCACATACCATATAGATATGGTGATTTAAAATGTTCAAAAAGCATTCCATCAAGACTATTGCCTGTTGAGATATCCTGCATAATCCACACCGTGCATCCTCAGTGGGTAATCGTTGGCCAGATGGTAGTGCGCCAGGGTGGCCCAGGGCAGTCCCGCTGCTCCGGGCGGAATGGAGGAGGAAGCAGGGGGCCCGCTGCTTCCAGGAGCTTCCTGCTGTTGCTGTTGTGATGACGACTGCTGAGGTGGCTCGCTGCGGCTCGTGTTGGGCGAGGCGTCCAGGACCGTGACGGAGGTGGACTGATAGTTGCTGCTCTCGCCTGTGAAATATAAATAATTAAAATATTTTTAAATGTTTTGGTTAAGCTGGACCGAGTGTGAGTGTATACAGTGAGGCTATGTTACCCATGAGCGTGCTGGAGGTGCTGTCGGTGGTGTGCACGTGGGGCGGCGTGTGGGCAGCCACAGGGGATGGAGGCTTTATGTCTATTTCGTCTGGAACATACAATACAACAATAAGTATTTAGCAGTAAGACTCATCAAGAAAATGCTTTGGATCTCTTGGCATGATCGGATACCAACGGGGAAGTCCTGTGATGTATTGTCGAACTAATAGTTCTTGCCAAACTTGTAAGTTAAGAGCGTTCACTAAAGAAATCATCCAAATATATATATTATTTTTTAAGAAATCCTGTACGGGAGACTGTTTAGTGCCGCAGAGGTATTTACAAGCTTGGTCATCGCTACAAAGCGCCAATACTCAAGCAAGACCCAGTTGCTGTAAGGCTGGATGGACCTTTAGTGACCGGTCTTTGGTAAAGGTTTTTATGAATTTTTCAACCCAGAGAAGAGCATATTTGAAAATATAAATGGTATATTTTTTTGTGCTGTCGTGATTCAAACCCATAACCTTCCATTTACGAGTCCGAAGTGTTGCCAATGGACTACATACTGGTCAATTTATTATTCTTCAATCATCCATTTACCTAAACTCTCAGTAATGACGATGATGATGATTTCTTTATCAGCGCCGTTTCGTGACTCCATGTCACTCCAAGGGGGCTTAGTAGTTTTCTGGGTGAAAAAGTATGTCTTCATCCTCCTCTTTAGCTCTCAATCGTCCTGGACCTCTGGATTTCTCTACTTTTAGTACTTTGTAAATGACCATTTCCGACTCATCATAGCAAGAACATAGAGGGCACTTACTGCTGATGGACATCTCCGCCGGGTTCCCCTCCTGCCCCTCCTGCCCCTCCTCAGCCTTCATGGCCTGCTTCTTCAGCAGCTTGGTCATGGTGTTCCTGGGCCTTTTCACCCCCACCTCCATGACGCGTTGGTGCACGGTCTCCATATGCTTCTCCAGGATGTAGCGCCGGTTGAAGGTGGCGTCGCACACGCTGCAGTCGTGGTTCTTCATCTGACGCTGGATGATGCCGTTTAGAGTCTCGTGGGATTTCTGATGCGCGTACAGGTTGTATCTGAAAAAATAAATGTGAATTTCAGATAATTAATATCTCATTATAATACTGACCTTTTTCTTTCAACATTGACAAATTTACCGATAAAAACAATGAAAACACCTGTTTCAGGTAAGGTCATCAAAAGTTGCAGGGTTTTTGTTCATTTGAGGTTTGGATTTTAATTTGTAAGTACACTTGCAGCGTTTGTAAGCGTGAACTTACACATGTCTGTTTGTGAAAAAGGTAGGTCTACATAGGGCCAATTCTCAAGCAAGACCTAATTGCTGTAAGGCTGGATGGACCTTTTGTGACCAGTTTTTGTGCTCCGTGCTGGGATTCGAACCCACTGCTAACCAATTGCGAGTCCGAAGTGTTAAACACCAGACTACGGACCAGTCAAAATGACTTAATTTATCGGCACACTGTAAGTGTTACCTTTCGGAGAACTTCTTCCCGCAGATGAGGCACTCGTGTCTCTTCTCTCCGCTATGCACCCTCTGGTGCCTCTTGAGGTGGGAGCGCGTCATGAGCGCCAGCCCGCACTTGTTGCACGAGTGCGGCTTCACGCCCGTGTGCGACAGCTTGTGCATCTTGAACGACGACGTGTGGATGAACGACTTGCCGCACAGGTCGCACTGGAATGAAAGGATTCACAAATTTATTGGCATCCAACGTGATACAGCTTTTTTTCTAAGTAGAGGATAAGAAAGGATTGAGGAGATTGCGGGATATACAAAGCGAGCGTAAAAGAAGAAAATGCATGAAAAAGGTGATGGATATGAATGAATTGAAAGAGGTATGTAAGGATAGAAAGAAATGGAGGCAGCTCTGCAGAGGCTCTGGCCATCCCTAGCGGAATGGCGACAGAGTTACAGTTACAGGATAGGAGGAAAAGTAGGAGGACGCTGCGATGGTCGAGGGGAGAAGACGTTGGCACTCAAATTTACGTTATTGACAATAACGCCGATTCAAACCCAGTATTGTCCTATCGACAATAACTTCAACCCTGATTCAACAGATGTCATTGCATGCACACAAGCTTCCGCTTTCGCATGAGGACAAACTGGCCAGGCAAAATAGATTGATGAATTGCTTTCCTCGTCACAAATCTATTTTTTTTAAAAAGGTGAAAATAATGGAAGGAGTTGGAGGCAAAGGGCTGTATCGAAGGGTTTCTTTCCAACCTGTCCCTGGAGTGGAAGGGGGAATAGAAACAGTCCGGTCGATAGCTCAGGTGGCACAGTGCTTGCGTTCCAAGCCGAGAGCTGGGGTTCGAATCCTGCCGAGGCTGTCAGAAATGATTTCCCATTTCGGTGTTTATTTCCAAACCCAAAATTAAATACCGGCAAGGTTTACTCTGCCATCACATTAGTACCAGCCCCCTCGGGAGCAGGCAAACCCCCACTTCAACTGAAGTGGTTGATGTGAGGCCGGCCCCCTTACCCGTAAAAATAAGTAAGTCCCGAATTGCCACATGCAACCCCTTTGGGGATAACGTAGGCAAGAAGTTACACTTTGTGAGTAGCTTGGTTGCGTTTGACAGAGGGTTAATAAGTTTAGTAGTTGTTAGTATGGGTGCTGGGTGTAGGGGACACTAGTGTGTTTGGTGTTACAGTTACAGTACATACCAACAGTGGTACCTGATAGTTGGGTTTCCCCGTGTGGATGGCCTCATGCCGGGACAGGGCGCCCTTGGAGGGGAAGATCTTGCCACACTGCGCGCACTTCCACGGACTAATGCCTGCAAGCACATCATCAAATTTCAATAAAAAACACATTATAATAATAAATCACTAGATAGGACACAAAGAGCTGAAATAAATAAAATGCAGTACCAATTACAATGTACTTTTGAGGGAATTGTGAGTAGGTATTTTGTCCATGGTTGTAGGCCATTAAATTCCTTACTCCTGTAGCCAATTATTCACCCTGTCTATCCTAACCTCTCACCTTGTTACAATTAAACTGTGTCAGTGCTTCAGTGCTTGTTAATTCTCGAAGGTGAAGAGACGTGTCTGGTCTCTTCGGTTGTAACACAAGTCCCGCGGGGTCGACAGGGAGAAACAATTAAAAGAAGAGCATTCAGGAGTGAGGTGAGTCCTTTCAGATTATTCCAGACTCTTATCCTTGTTCCCTGATGGCCTGCGGCTTTGGCCGATCTGCCTGGGATCAGTTTGCTCAAACGCTTATTTAATGAAGAAAAAACACTCAATATCTCCTACCGCATATGGTGGAGTCAAACTTGCCTCCTTCAATGTTAAATAGAGAAGAAAGCAAAGATGTTACTGGTTTCAATGTGTAAATAACTTGAATGCGACAATAACTGGTTTGAACGGGAAACAATATGATCCCACGTATCGCTTTTCAAGGGAACCAAACTGACAGAAGACCCCCGGGAAGTCCTCCAAAGATATGGCGTGATAGCTGGCAGTCTGGATCACAGGAAGAAGTAGCAACGATAATAGATCCTTCTGATCAATGAAAGGAAAGGAAGAAAAAGGTAATGCTCATAATGATGGACAAATATATTTTTTTTGCAAAAGAAAGAAATGTATGTAAAAGGTGATCGATATGAATGAATTGAAAAAGATGCAAGGATAGGAAAGAATGGAGGCAAATCTGAAGAAGCTCTGGCCACCCCTATCGGAATGACGACAGAATAGCTGGCTGGCATCCTTCTTCTTTTCAGCCAATGAATCAAGCAAAAATGAAAGAATGTCTACGGCTTACCTTTGTGCATGCCCACGTGTATATCGCAGGCCTTTTTGTGTTTGTAGGAAGCTCCACATATCTCACAGATGAAGGGAGACTTGGAGGCAAGATGCTTCACCATGTGGTAGTCCAGGCGAGCTGCGAGATAAAGCAAAGACACACATATTAATTACAATAATGTAACAGACAATTGACTGTTCACTCAGCAGAAAGTGGATCTTTGGTCGATGAGCCTTTGAACAAGTCTGCTTTTGCAGTGGCGGCTCAAAGGGCATGGAGCCGACTGCCATCTGTGGTGCGAGAGATTGTCGACAGCAGTCACTTCAAGAGACGCCTCAAGACCAATCTGTTTACGGGATCTTTTTGCCAAACAAAAAAGTTAATTAATTAATCATCAATAGCTCCCATCTCAATAGAAAAGGGCCGGGACCAAGAAAAAAAAGAATGCATACCTAGCAAAGTGGCTATCAGCAGTCAGGACCTTCAGTTACCCTAAAATAGACAGCCAGGGCTGGAAGTCTCATCACCACGGTAATGCTTACCTACCGAATATCGGTAATATTTAAGTATGAAGACCTGTCAATCCAAGATGGCTGCAAGTGAACAGCTGATTTGTTTTCACACAAATATTACCAATATTTGGTAGGTAAGAATTACCGTGGTGATGAGACTTCCCAGTAGCCCAGTTGGTCTAGTATCAAGTGATGAGCAAGACTCAGGACAGAGGAGAGTGTCTCACCTTGTGTGGCGAAGGTGGCCTTGCACTGCAGGCAGGGCAGCAGCTGCTTGGGCTTCTTCACTGGCCTCTCTGACACGTTGGACATCACCTGCAGCCCCACCAGCTGCAGCTGGCTCAGCACCGAGGAGGCCGAGGCCTGGCCCACCACCAGGACGTTGTCTGGCCGGGGGCGCTTGCTCTTCTTACTGGATCCCACCTGAAACACATTTATCCGCGGGTAATTTTTGTGCCTTGATTAATGAGAGCCTCTCAGAAACTCACTTCAAGTGGTGGTGGAGTATATACTTTTTTATGAACGCTTTTTTATATGACATTGACCACCCATACTGTAAAAAATGGTTCACTTTGCCAATGTCACCCCTGTTTCAGGGAAGGTCGGCAAGAGTTGCAGGGCTTATATTCATTTGAGATTGAATTTTTAAGTTGAAAGTCCACATGCGGCATGTGTAAGAGCGAACTTATAGATGTCTGCTTATAGGTTTTATTTATTAAGTTGTTTGATTCATTTGAGTTAAACCAAAACTACAAATAAATTCTTATTACGTGGAACATTCCAGAGCACTTAGTGCAACGCAAACATGCACTCAAGGCTACGAGCGCGGGCAAACTCGGGGAACTAATGAAGTTCGCATGGATGTGAGATCGTTCGGATTACCGCGATCAACGGATTAGGCAGGGTTCGGACTAACGCGGCTCTACTGTAATAATGATCTTAAACATTCATATATCTTTGCAACTTAGATATAATAGATTATTATAGTGTGTCAGTTTTATCTATAGATGATGACAAAAATAATACTTCAGTTAAATAATTTTACAATTATGTTTCCTAACATGTAAGTAAGTCATTACCTTTTTAATGGTAAGACTCCCCCCACCCAGTTTCTTTTGCAGCTGATCGGCCGAGGGAGATGGAGAGGGCAGGATGCCATCAAAGGGCTTCACCGGGATTGGTGTGGCCAGCAAGGGACCCTTGGGTTTTCTTCCAGGACCCGGGCGCTCCTTTATTACAGTCCCAGAGGTCCCGGCTGCCGACCATTCCTTGTCATCGGGATCTTCGTCTATGTCGGAAGCGCCCAGCTCTCTGGAAGAGTCAAATTATGCTGTTAAATTAAGAAGGTCCATGACGGAACAGCACAGTGACCAAACAACACATGACATAACATCACACAATAAAACATCACATACCTACCACAAACAGAAAATACCATAAACAGCATGACAAAACCGAAAACAAACACATATTTTTTGTTTATCAAAAAATTGGGCTCCAACGCAACTAAACTGCATATATATTGCCTCTTCTTACTGTGTGGTCCCCGAAAGGATTGCATATGGCGTACGGAACCAATTTATTTTTACAGGTAAGGAGGTCAGACTAACGTCAACCATTACAGTTGAGTGGAGGTTTTTTCAGCTCCCGAGGGAGCTGGTTCTCATTTCTTGCGAAGGCTGAGTACACCTTGCCTGTATTTGATTTTTTATTTGAAATAAACATTGAAATGGGAAATCATTTCTGACACCTTCGGTGGGATTCGAACCCGAACTCACGGTATGGAATGCAATTACTACCAATTTATCGACCGGTCAACTTCCTTATAATTAGTTTACTTTCTTTGAGAAGTTTCACCCCATTAAATGTTTTCTTCATATTTTTTGTTTGCTCCATGACTGATAGGCTGGTACGAGGCTGACCACCCGTGCTGTAAAAATCGGTTCACTTTTGCCAATGCCACCCCGGTTCAGGGCACGGCGGCAGGAGTTGCAAGGTTTATGTCCATGTGAGGTTTTCTTTATTTGTATGCACACATGCAGAATGTGTAGGCGCGAACCTACATGTGCCTGTCTGTAGGCATGCATTTCATATAAGCCTTAAATACTTACATATCCTTGCAGCTTAGATTATAGATTATAAATATAAATATTTTCTAGTATTACAATTAATTAATATTCCATTTATGTGCATTTCTTAGTGATAGTTTATTGAAAATAATATATTGTTAGTGTTTTCTTTGATTCGAGGAGTTGTGCTGTAAACTAGAAAAAAATCCCCGATTACTGGGAATTTATTTTTTAATTTACTACGGGTGACGTTACAAAGCTGAGGCATATTTTGAATGTTTGAAGTCAATTGTATAAAAATGGACTTTTACAGTTTCGCACAACAATCAAGCGCTAAAAATCATTGTCATTTTCAGCATCATCTTACGAGTAAGTCTTTCTTTTCTTGACCCGGCGCGTCCTGCACGGTTTCCCGTTGGCCTTGAGAATAATGCCGGGATCCGTGGCCAGGTTGATGCGGTGCACCATGAACGCGTGGACAGCCGCCTGCGCCTTGGTGGTGAACTTTTCCAAGCATTCCCGGCAGCTGAAGTTGTCTGAGGGGTCGCTGAAACGCAAATGTTAATTTTCAATACAAAATCACCAGCTATTATTTCTCTAAATACGAGTATAATATCTATAATCTAAGTTGCAAAGATAAATTACATTTAAGATTTATATTAAATGTATTCCCACAAGCAAACACGTATAAGTTCACGCATGCCGCATGTGAACCTACAATATAAAACCCAATCTCAAATGAATATAAGCCTTGCAACTCTTGCCAACCGTTTTTGAAACAGAGGTAAATTGGCAAAGTGAACCATTTTTTAAAGAATGGGTGGTCAGCCTCATACCAACCTATATAAATACTATAATCTATAATCTAAGCTGCAAGGATATGTAAGCATTTAAGGCTCATATGAAATGCATGCCTACAGACAGGCACATGTAGGTTCGCGCCTACACATTCTGCATGTGTGCATACCAATAAAGAAAGTCTCACATGGACATAAACCTTGCAACTCCTGCCACCGTTCCCTGAACCGGGGTGGCATTGGCAAAAGTGAACCGATTTTTACAGCACGGGTGGTCAGCCAACTGAATTAGTGGCATATTAAGCTAACATGGGTTTCTCAGATAAATGCACCTATTTTATACGAGACAAAACACTACAAAAGTGTGAATACCCTGTTGTTAAGGAGTTTGTCATGAGTATTTCATTATAATTAGTTTACTTACTATGAGAAGTTACACCAAATTAAAGGTTTCTCCACGATTTCTCAAATCAGTGAATCAGCTCTTATTCAGTTTTACCTTAAAGGTAACGATATAAAAACAAAGATGAATTCACGCATAGCAATTTTAGCAATAGGGTGATCAGCCTCATACCATCCTGTGGGTGTCGGACAAGGTAAATATAAAATGTAGTTTTGGTTGACTGCCGTCTCTCCCTCTTTAACCTTTAAAGCCCGTTCCCACTTGTCGGGTGTCGGATCCGTATATTTAGCGGAGGTTCCAGTGGCAGAACATTATGTATGGAGCTATTCACATTTGTCGGAAACCGATTTTGTCCGAAATGTTCTGCAACTGGAACCTCCGATGAATATACGGATCTGACACCTGACAAGTGGGAACGGGCTCTTAGAGTTAGAGGAAATATTTTTTGTCCTTTTCTATCACATGTCTCTACTCCGTCTTCAAAACGTATTCCTAGTTCATGGTGCCATGGTAGCACAAATTGTTATTATTTTCCATAACACACTTTAGTGTTGTCAAAGGTATGAAAATATCTGATGCTTTTCAATGCTTGTTACATAAACGTAAATATCGTCGTTGTTCTGACAATAGGTCGTATGTCAAGGGTTTTCGATTTCCTTTTTGTGATGCCATTTTATGGAGAAAAAGTCATTTTATGTAGCTACAAAACCTCCCATGTCACACATTATCATCAGTACAATGTGGTTAATGACACGGGAGGTATTACAGTTGTATAAAATGATTTTTTCCCTATCAAATGGCATCATAAAGTGAAAGTCGAAATTTTTTGACATACAACCTATTGCCAGAACAACGACGATATTATACTTATGTTCCATTGCGATGGTCCTGGACCATTAAAGGTGCCACAGGAAATAAATCATCGATCATCATCATTACTTTCTAATATAATATTTTAACAGAACATCTCTATGACAGAAAATGGCAGAACTATTAAATTGTGGTCATTGCTTTCTGCAGTTACAAATTCAATTTAATTTACTCAAATATACACATAAACTGGTATTTACGAGTGGTATGATACTTCAATATTTTTTTTGCAATCTCACATATTGTTTGCGCATTTTGAAAATGCACTGGATGGCATTTTTATTCCAATTAGGTTACACACCTGTTGACAATTGGAAGGTTACCGATAGACTGAATTTGGATTATTTTCCTATGAGCGTATTAGCTCATGCCTACCTCTTAAAGGATATCGACGGTTAAAAGACAGTAGGGCACAAGCGACATAAACTAATTTGTTCAGGAGAGCAGTTTAAAGTTTGAGATTATCGCTGAATCATATCGTTAAAATCAAAACAGCTCTAAAATAAAAATAAAATAAAAGCATTTATTGGCATTACTCTTGATGTTGTGTCTCGATATTTTACAATTTTTATGTCACAAGCACCTTTAGGACAAAAAAGGCCAAAATCTTGTCGGTTACACCAAAACCATACTTCGAAAACGCAGTTGTTTCCTTGGGCATAAACAACACAAAAATCATGGTAGAGCTATGGGAGTTAGCGCATTAGAAAGAGCGGAAAATTTCAAGTAGGATAGCATTCATAACTCATTTTTGACCAAAATGCTGCCTTTTAACCGTCGATATCTTTCTAAGCCCATCTACTTCTTATAGATTGATGATTGGCTGCCATAAAATACTGCACACCAATTGGTCCACTCCATAATAACAAAGATCAGCTGTTCCAAATGATGCTTGCTCGCCAATTTTTTTCTTACTTTTTGAACACCCAGGCAACGACATAAAAAAAATTCCAACCCATGTAAGTACTTACTATGATATGTCCAATATTTCTGATTTTATTTGATCCGGTTCCTTCTTTTCAAGTTTAGGCGCTTTTTTAAAATGCTTCTCATGCTTATGCTTTTCCTTAGCGGGCTTCTCTGCTTTCTCTGCCTTCTCCACCTTTTCCTTCTTGGCCAGCGGGATGTCATCTGAATCATAATCTACAGGAGCCGGGGAATCCAAGAATGGGATATTGTCGTCATCATCGCATTCATCTTTAATTTCAACAGAACAAAACTCTATTTTACTTCCGTAGCCATCTTCAGTCTGTGTCTGGCATTCTACATATTTCTTGATCGGCGTAAGCGCGCTAGCTTTAAAGTTACCATTTAGAACAATAAGAAATTCGTTTTTCAAATTCAAATAGTCCATTTCCGCCACATCAAGCTGGATCACCAAGTCATAGCAGGACTTGCAAATCCTTAGAGATGAAATTTTGTCGCGATCGAAAATGGATTCGCTCGTCTTTGTGAGGTACTCTGCTAATAAACAACGCGATCCTTCTGTGTACGTAGAATAAATATCCCAAGAGGCACCGTCATACGAAGAGTTGCAAACAACGCAGTGTTCAGATTTGATTTTTACGTGTGCACCCTGTGAGTCCATTTCGTTATATCTGTTTTTCGATGAATGTTTTCTTTTTGTTTTTGTGTGTGCGGAGGCGTCTAGGTGACTTAAAAACCCTGAGGAATTTCCTGTTATAACATTCGGCGTCTCTTTACTCATTTTGTGGGGTTGTCAATTTACATTACGGCCAATCAAATTAAACTTAATTATTGCACAAGGGGATATGAGCTAGACTTAAAACACAGCTCCATTGCTATGTAAGCATCACTAAAAACATTGATTGTACGATGGTGGAATTGAAATACACAGTCTTGGAGGAATTTTACAAATTCATCACAAATATTTACTATGAAAACTACCTACAATCCGTTACCCCCATGACGTTTCTGTTTTACCGACGCAACACGTACTTTGTACCATAAGTAAAAAAATCATACGAGCTGGACAGCTAAATACACTACATTAACCACAACATTGACAATAAACCAACCAAAAAAACATTTTTTTACAGCAATGTTTCAATTGTAGGAAAATTTCAAGAAAAAAACAATATTTCTATTTAAAGTTAAGAAAGAAAAACATAATTATATCAGCTCTCATAGACTTTTAAAAGTTATAAAATGTTCATGCTACTGTCTAAAGACGTCCTGACAGAAGTAAAAGAAGAAGACGCACCGGTTGACAAGTCAATTTGACAATTTGACACAACATTTTTTATTTGCGAAATGGCAGATTCGGTGGTCAGATGGCTGTGCTCATTTTCATTATTTTTAATGTTTTTAACAGGTAAACACACATTTATCAATACTTGAAACTGTAGTGAACATTATTAATTCTCTATTTAACTCAATTTGTATCATTTGCTTGTTGGAAACTTCGAATATTTTTCATCAAAAATGACTCATATTTTTCTGTTAAATCAAGATAATTTCCATAAAAGCTTGGCCATCATCTTTCTTTGATAGGTGTGAGCGGGTGTGAGTTGAAGTGAAGTTTCTATTAATCATCATTTAATAGGTCTTAGGTTCAATTCCGAGAGTGTCTAACTTGATTTCCCCTTCTAATCTACGATGTTGAGGAATAGGTTGGTGGAAAAACTTGGTTCACTTTTGCCAATGCCACCCTGGTTTCAGGGAAAGGCGGCAGGAGTTGCAAGGTTTATGTTCATGTGAGGTTTGTTTTTTATGTATGTACACACCACACATTACTTAACTCACACGCATTAAATATGAGCCTTAAATGTCAGAATATCTTTACAACTTAGATCACAGATAGATTTGTAGATAAATCGCACGAAGAAACAGATGTTTGCCATCTATGTCGCTTTATATTGATCAATTCCTAAAACACACACAATACAATGCAACTAAGCGCGTTCTTCGCATGTGGCGAGTGAACCTATTTATTTTAACAGGTAAGGGGGCCGGCCTTACGCCAGCCACATCAGTTGAAATGGCGGTTTCCCAGCTCACGAAAAAAAATACTGGCTAAGTTTACTCAACCTTCACAAGAAATGAGAATAAGCGAGGGTTCGCACTCATTTCCAGATTGAGTATATCTTGCCGGTATTTTTATTTTCGGTTTGAAATAAACACTGAAATGGGAAATCATTTCTGACACCTTTTGTGGCATCCAAACCCGAGCTCTCGGCATGGAATGCAAGCACACTACCAACTGAGCTGTCGACCAGCACAAAAAAGGCAACTTAAAAAAAAATTGGGCCAGTCCCGTGTATAATATGATTTTGTGTATTTTCTAGCGGACGGGCAGAGGTTACGGGATTTGATGTATGAGCCAATAACGGGGGCCACCGCCTGCTACAGGAGACTCAACGGGACACACCAAGTTGGATGCTCATGTAAGTCCTTTATCCTCTCTGCTCTTCAAGGTCTCTGTGGAGTCTCTTGCCAAGCTTCAGTCGCAGTCAATTTTCAGTAATCCAACCCCTCAACCAAAATGTCTACACGGTCAACTTGGATTCTATTTTATAGAGCTGTGGGATGATTTGTGGACTGATTTGTGTATTGGTTGCACTGTGTTAGTATGAGGCTGACCTCCCATGCTGTAGAAACTTTGTTCATTTTGCCAATGCCACCCCGTTTTAAGCAAAAGTAAAGTGGGTTGGTTTTTTCGAGCAGGTATTGTCAGTAGGAAAGGACTACATTTATTTTATTTCTCATTTTTAAGGTTTCGAGAGGAATTTATTGTCTGTCTTTGCTCCCAGAGTGAAGGACCTTTACTCCTGTTTTCTACATTTATATCTCCGTTATCCTCTGAAGATGGACGGTAAAGACAGATAGCGCTTAGGCAATTTAACCTAAAAAATGTGAAAATATAGCTATGGGTTTCATAAAAAGCTATTTTTAATTAATATTATTTATCTCTCCTTCTATCTTCCTGTTTATTCAATACTAGCTGTACCCTGCCATGGGCTACTGTTCCTTGTCTGGTTAGATGGAAAATAAAGGATGTTTCTTCATTGTGTCTCAATTATGAGCAAACCATCCTAAAGGTTCCAATATTAATCTCATATCTAAATATGGCCACTTCCTGTTGTGTAGTTTCAGAGTTTACTGGCCATGTTGCTACAAAATTTATAATAATGAACTGTTTTTGATTCAAACGGACACCAAACTTCACGGAAACCATAATGAGTATATTGTTCACATTTTCTGAAAATTTCATTAAAATCGGATAGGAGTTCATCGAGAGCATACAGACATAGACACATCCTACTTCATATAGTAAGATTGATCTGTGTATCTGCTTTATTGTCCTTGATTCAACCTTTATATACTCGATGTTATCATTTGTGATGTCTCAGTACCCTTAGTACAAGTTGCAAAACTTGAGAAAAGTAAAGTTTATTGAAAATATTAAAGCGTGATTTCTCCCAAAATCTGCCGTTTTTTGTTTCTTACATTTTGTGGTCTTAGCAAAAGAGTTACAGTGATGAAGAAAATCAAGTTCAAACAAACAAAAACGGCAGATTTTGGGGGAAATCACTCTTTAATAGTTGCTGTAAACTTTGCATTACTCAAGTTTTGCAACTCGTACTAAGGGTACAGATTGATTATTGCTCAACGCTTTATAGTGGTCAGCCAAAGAAGCAGTTCAACCGCTTTCAATTTGTGTTGAATTTTGCAGCACGGCTCATATTCGGAATATCCAAATTCTGCTGTTAAAAAAACTACATTGGCTTCGTTTCCCAGAGAGGATGGTCTACCGTGTTTGTCTGATAGTATATAAAGCCATCAATGGCTTGGCTCCACCTTATCTGACTGACATGATTTTGCCTGTTGAGATGAATGTAAGGAGGCAGACGCTCAGATCCGTGGGCGATAGAGCAGTCAATTAGGTTCAGCCGCCCCGTCAGATTTGTACAAATTTCGTAGACCCTGCTTTCCGTGTTGCGGGTCCGGTGGAGTGGAACAGTCTGCCACCCGGAGTGAAGAACTCCAAATCTGTGGGTGGATTTCGCGGAACACTCAAGACACACCTTTTTTAAAAATCTTATCCATGATCGGAGAGGGCCCTTGAGGTGTGACGCACACAAAAACGGCGCTCTCTTATAATTTGTAATTTAAAATAAATAAGCCTTCATATATTTGGTTTTCTCACCGCCTCCAGCGCACCTTGGAGGCGATGTGGGCATCCTCCACGTGGTCCGCAACTCCTCAGACGTTGACTGGCTGCTGGGCGATGCATCCAGCGCTGGCGTCTACACGGCCGTCCTGCCTCTGGCCATGTTCGAGCCGACCACGGTTGGAAGACTGGTGGCCAGGCCGGACAAGATCAACGGGATTGTCGTGTTCAACAATGGCAGCAATGTGTGAGTTCCATCTTTAATATTGTTGCATTATAGCAGGGGTGCCCATACTTTTTCTTGAGGAGATTGACCTAGCAAAAATTTATGAATAGCAGATTGACATGATATACACCAAATATAACTCATAATTCATAATGTAAAAATATTTATTAAGAAAAAACTTTGCATAAGTAAAACTACATTGAGTGCAAAATGTCAAATCTGTATTAAATTTTTAATTTCTAACATTACAAAAAGAAATTAAAATAATACTGGTACAAAAGTAAAATTGGTTTTGTGATTTAGTTTTTTATGTCAATGTATATACATATTGTTATTTTATTGATTTTAAAAATGTAATTTGTCATGTATGTTCCTTGACTTATAGGTTGTTATGCGGCTGACCACCCATACTGTAAAAAATTGGTTCACTTTGCCAATGTCACCCCTGTTTCAGGGAAGGACGGCAAGAGTTGCAAGGCTTATGTTCATTTGAGATTGGGTTTTTATATTGTATGTCCACATGCGGCATGTGTTAGCGCAAAATTATACATATCTGCTTGTGGGAATGCATTTAATATAAATCTTAAATGATATATATCTTTGCAGCTTAGATTAGATTAGATTTAAAAAAAAAAAATTATCTTAATGCTGATGTCGAAGCGTGACATTGGTGGTTTTCCACAAAATGTTCGTAGTTAGGGATATTCTCAGTTAAAGCTAGACGCAAGCAGGCTGTCAGGTGGTCATTTGTGAGACGAGTACGATATTTTGATTTTATCATTTTCATATGAGAAAATGCAGACTCGCACGGAACAGTTATTTGCAGTACTATTTGCTTTATTAACGGATATTTCATTTCGGGTATAGATGACCAGTAAGGATTACTGCCAGAAAAATATGAAAATTTTATCTATACTCGGCGATGGACCTCAAAACCTCCCGCGATCGACCGGTCGCGATCGACCGTTTGGGCACCTCTACATTATAGGGTTCTTTAGTTTTCAAAACAAAAAGTAACTTGTGATTATTTCTAGTATCAATATATTAATGTTATTTTTTATTTGTATTCCTTGACTTATAGGTTGGTATGAGGCTGACCACCCATACTGTAAAAAATGGTTCACTTTGCCAATGTCACCCCTGTTTCAGGGAAGATCGACAAGAGTTGCAGGGCTAATGTTCAACCAAATATATATACCGATAAATCGATAATATTTGTATTAAGACTAATCAGCTGTTCACTTGCGGTCATCTTGGATTGACAGGTCTTCATACAAATATTACTGATAATCGGTAGGTAAGAATTACCGTGGTGATGAGACTTCCAGCCCTGGTGTACTCTCATTTTCATCAAAATCATCATCATTGATTCACCTTCACGCTTAAGAAGCCCATCGTAGACATATGGGAAACATTTGGAAACTCACGGCAGTAGATTGCGGAAAGCAACTCTCCAGTATCAACAGCCGGCCGTGTAAACCTAAAACTCCTATACAAAGCATTTTGATTGTGAAAAATATTCCATTTATCTTCCAGTCCCGAGGTGTACAGTCCAGAATCCCGCTGCCCCAACGAGTGGTCCCAGAGCCCGTCTGTGCGGCAGTGCAGCTCCAGGCAGAGCGCAGCCCCCGCGTGGAACCCTCAGGGGGCCGGCCTGCTGCAGATGAACTTCCCCTTCCCCGTGTTCTACCTGCCGCCAGACAAAAACGACGAGATACAGCTGATCGTCCAGTGCTTTGAGAAGTAAGTGGATTTGAAGTATTGTTTTTTTGCAGATTTGCGCTCATAGCACCGCAGCAGACGTGAATTTCAAAACTGACAACTTTCTGGAAAGATGTTTTAGTGTAACCCAAGTTTTTTTATATTTTGTATTGTTTGTGTATTAACACTGTGAAAATTGATATTGATTTTTTATATTTTTTTAGAAACAAATTCCAATAGAACACTGTATACTCGTATCTTCACCAACTTACGAACGTTTGATTTATAATCATTGTCAAGTATAGGTCGCGCCATGTAAAAAGAACGCTGGCAGCGAGCTGCGCAGTAGGCGATTTAGCGGACTTTTTGGTACTTGCGCGACTGTAACCCATGCGCAAATACACCCCCTCCACTTCTCCTCAGCGTTCTTTTTACATGGCGCGACCTATACAATAAAATTTAAAAATTCATGATTGTAAATTGAAAACGGTCGTAAATATTAATTGAAATATATTAATAATAATTGATGAAAATATACAGTGTTTTATTGGAATTTTATTCTAAGAAATATTAAAAACCAAGTTTTTTGTTTACAATGTAATCAGACTTAAAAGATCTTTGCTCTCTTTCTAACTAATGATGATTTTCAATTACGTAGGTTGACACAAATATTGTGTCTATTTGCAGGGAAATAGTTTATAGTCCACAGATATTATAAGTCAATGGAATCCTTTGACTAATAGGTTGGTATGAGGCTGACCACTTATGCTGTAAAAAATGGTTCACTTTGCCAATGTCACCCCTGCAGCATTTGTAAGCGCAAACTAACACGTGTCAAAAAAACAGTGTATTTATTTAATTAATTAACACGTGTCTGTTTGTGCGAATGAATTTGAAATATTATTACATCTTTGTAACTTAGATTATAAAATAGACCTGAAATAGCATTTTTTTTGACCTTCTAGTTTATTTATCCGTCGGGTAATTTTCAATATAAATACTTGTTGTAATAAATGTTTTCTTTGTTACAGGTACAACAACTTTGATTTGGAGAACCAGTCGTCCCGATCACTGTGTGCCGTGGAACTGGATGCTTTCATGTTTGCTGCAGTCAGTAGTGAAGTCTGCATAAGAAGGTAAAATAGAGCAAAAAAAAAAACTACTATTGAAAGGATTTCCGACATACAGTCCGGCTTTATGGCTGGTAGAGGCTGTGTTGATTAGATTTTTACTCTACGACAACTTGTTGATAAACAACTGTTGGTGAGGGGGAAGCTGTTCATGATCTTTGTACATCTGGAATGGCTTTTGACTCAGTAGACAGAGGTATATTGTGGGATGTTTTGAAAACATACTAAGTGAATGGTTCTCTCCTAAATGCAGTGCATGTTAACTATGAAAATACTCTACATAACATTATCATCATCATTAAAACACTCTTTTTCTGTTGAAACACTTCGGGCAAGACCGAGGAAAGAATAAATTGTACAAATAAGCGAGATTGCAAATGACTGGAATCTGAGAGTGAGAAAACGAGATGAACGTTCATGAAAAGAGTGATAAATGAAGGGAAGATAAAAGAAGTGTGCAAGACAGAAAAAAGTTGAGAAACATCTGCGGAAGTATCAGCCACGCCTAGCGAAATGGAAGATGGATACAGTTACAATGTTTTCCAAATGATTGTTTACGAAATGTAAAAGAAGAATATATTTTCATTGATGTTTTCACAGGTCAAATTTGAACAAGAACTTGAGTCCGGTGCGTTACTGCGATCCTTTGGCTGGCAAGTCTGTGTACACATCTCTCTTCTCCAGAAATCCATATGTTGAACGAGCCACTGACATTGTAAGTTAATAATAATAATAATAATTGGACAATTTTACGTAGGGCCATTTAGTGGCACTAGCCACCCCAAGGGCGCTTAATTCTCTTAACACGTTGACTGCAATTTTCAGAAATCGTGCCAAAAATGAAAAGCAGTTCCACAAACAATTACATTTCAATATTTTTTAGTGTTGATCTGTTAACACAGTGAATGTCCATTTTTATAAATATTTAAAAATATAAATGGTAAAACATTGTTTTAATTCACTTTATTCTTTTTGTTTATGCTCGAATATTTTGCCTAATGAGTAATGAGGCATCTTCAAGAGCAGAATGGTTACAAATATATTTTTATAAAATAATTTTCAAAACAATTTTCATTAGGCGAAAATATTCGAGCATAAAGAAAAAGAATAAAGTGAATTAAAACAAATATTTATAATTACATTTTATTTTTTTCCTTGAATGTGAACTATATAATCTATAGAAAACTAATTTCTATACTTATATTTTTTGTTCGTCTTTAATTAATTTTTGTTGTATCGCCATTCCTAAAAGTGCCACGTCTAAGCTGGATAAAATATTGACCGGGGTGTGAGTAACAGCACCAAGATAAACCTTGTCAGGAGTCTGGTCCACTCCATTTTTCTTTATGCTGCTGAGACATGGACCATAAAAGTAGCAGAAAAAAGAGAAATCAATGCTTTCAAAATGTGGTGCTGGAGGCGTGTGCTCCGAATCCCATGGACGGCTAAACATATCAACGAGTCTATTCGTCAGGAGATATGTTTGGATGGCTTGACTCTGACCAATATAATATGTACACTTCTTATTCTTCAATTTTTCGGAGACATTGTCTGTGTCAATGAGGATAGATTGGAACAACTGGTTGTGATCGGTGGCTTGGAGGGGAAGAGAGGAAGAAGATCCCTCACTTGATGGACCAATCAAGTGAAGACAGCAGCAGGCACCTCGGTGGCTGCGGCAACACAGTCAAGAGAGAACTGGAGAAGAGAAGTTGCTTTCACACGGGTTACAACCCTCAGCAATGAAGAACAAGATTGAGAAGAAGTATAAATTTTCTGTTCATGCCAGCCAGCATTGAATTTTTTGTTCTTTTCTCAGAAGCCATCTATAGATATTAGCACTGATATATTTCGAGTTAAATCGTAGGTTCACAAAAATGGCAAGTAAACTCAGGACAAGATAACTCATAGTCAGCGTTCTAAAGAAGAACAAGTCTACGAGTTATCTCGTACTTGGAAGCCAACATGTTAGTTATATGTTAAGTTATATGTTCAATTGATGATGATGCTGTTTTTTTTCACAGATCCTGTTTGATGGCATAATCTCTATTGTTTATGTGTATTATTACAGAATCCGGCTGATTTTGGCAAGAATGCCACAACAATCCGCCATCCTGTGAAAGAGTCGGATGGTAGCATGATTTTGGTTACCGCAAACATGGACTCAACTTCATTCTTTGATGGTACAATTTATCAATAACTACATTATTTCTTTATCTTTCATGTACACTTATATCTTGAAAGTAATTTAGCTTTATTTCAATGCTTGCATGTATTTTGCTGTCTAGTGCTTACGTGTTTTGTTAATTTTGAATGAATCCGGCGCTATTGTCTTTTTTCAGCCAACCATTATTTTCTTCTTAAAGGTTCTGGAGTTGGCGCCATTGGGACCGTGTCAGGTTTGACCACCATGTTGGCAGCAGCTGAAGTACTGAACAGAATGTTGCCAGCTAACCAAAGCAAAATCTATGGTATGTTCAACCAAAGTATTTTTTATCACTTTGATGATTTATCTGGTGAGCTCTGTTATTATGTGGAACAGTGCACCTTCACATGTCATACACTTAACCTGTGCGCAGAGATCTAATCTAATCTAATCTAAGTCGCAAAGATATGTAACATTGGGATTCACATTATATGCATTCTCGCAAACAGACTCATACAAGTTCATGCTTGCACATGCTGCATGTGAACCTACAATATAAAAACCTAAATTCCAAATGGACATACACCTTGCAACTCTTGCCGTCCTTCCCTGAAACAGGGGTGACATTGGCAAAGTGAACCATTTCCTACACCACGGGTAGTCAGCCGCATATGTCAAGTCAAGGAACATACCCAACAAATTACATTTTAGAAATTAACAAATAATAATATTTACAGTAATTACAGAGATAATGTTTAATAATTCCAATTTTGCGGAGTTATTTTCAAGCTTCCCTCACCCGTCTCTGTTTAGAATAAAGTCACCCTGATAGCATTGTCTGAGAATGGTTCTACGGTTCAGATATCTAACATGTTGATTTAAATATATTTCAGAGCGCAACGTCATGTTCATCTGGCTGAACGGAGAGTCGTATGACTACATAGGCTCCCAGCGCCTCGCCTTTGATCTCTCCCGCTCCCTGTTCCCCGAGGAGGGCCCCTCCCTACAGGGGAAGTCCCTGGGGGCGCACCTGCACGCGGGGCAGATCAGGGGCAGGCGCAGCGACAACCTGATGGTGTTCTCCAGGAAGTATGCGGAGCCAGAACACAATGAGAAGGTTGCTTGTTTTACCATTGATTTGTAATATTAGTGTAGAAGAAAATGTATGAAAAAGGTGATGGATATGAATGAAATGAAGGAGGTATGTAAGGATAGGAAGAATTTGAGGTTTGGTTTTTGAAGTGTAAGTACACATTTAGCATTTGTAAGCGCGAAATTACATGTGTCTGTTTGTGGGTATGCATTTAATATGAATTTTGAATGTTAATATATCTTTGCAACTTGGGCTTATCTCACCAAATATAAAATCTTCCTAATATACCTTATGTTTAGGTTCTAATTACGGTCGATTGACATATTTAATAAATAAAGTTGTCATACCTAAATGTATAGTAGTAAAATATTTACAATAATTATAACTATGTACACAGTTAAAATTAATTTAAGGCAATTCAATAAGTTCATCCTCAGTCATTGTGCAGCAGGGGCGATCATAGGAATTAAGACCTAGTTCGGCAACTTCTAGGTTTTGGGTGGTTTTCGACAGGACAAGATTATTTTTTGTGCGCAACTCCAAAACAATAAAAATCCGATTTTTTTCATATTCCATACAGCCAGTGGCATTTACAATTTAATTAAACCAAAAACGAAAAACCGATTTTTCCAGGGAAACCTGTCGGAACAAAATTTGAAATAGCAATTATCTGAAAACAATGTTTTAAGAAACATATAACATAGACCCTTCATGTATAAAACTGAAATAATATTTACAATAATTGCAGGTAGGTTTTTTTATCGGATATTTCACGAACTGTTATAAGAGAATAATGTAAGTTGTCTTATGACGGTTCGTGTAATATCCGTTAAAAAAAAACTGTGTAGTTATAATTATTGTAAACATGTAAAACGACCGTAATTCCAACTTGAACCTAAAAATGAAATAATATTGCATTAGTTGTCTTAAATAAATAACCACCGTGGTTTTTTCTTGCCGTTTCAGACGGACCTTTAAAGTATCTATGAAACTCTTACCTTAGTCATTGTAGAATCTCTAGCATTATGTAGTTGTTCTTGTCCCACGACACTTACACATAAATACTGAAAAGCTTAGTGGAAGCCGCCTGAGCCACATCAAATATCAGAGTAAATGATTGATTATAATAAGACAATTCAATAACTCGATACTTGAAGTGGCCTTAAGAAAGGCCGTTTTTCTCAATTCTTCCAAACACACACAGTATCTAAGGCATAAAACCGCTGACTTAATGATTTTTAAAATTGCGAAAAAAGTAAGGAAAATGTGCATGTAAAAACCTAAATCATAAATGAATGCAAGCCCTGCCACTCTTATTTGTAAATAAGCTCAGGGCGCCTCTCTTTTTTTAAATATGCTTTTAAA
This sequence comes from Agapetus fuscipes, assembly GCA_951799405.1. NCBI lineage: Eukaryota > Metazoa > Arthropoda > Insecta > Trichoptera > Glossosomatidae > Agapetus > Agapetus fuscipes. The sequence continues at coordinate 9,812,226 of OX637343.1, read as the reverse complement.
ACGTCATCGTAAAAAGAAGTACCACGTTTTATATCAGTCAACATTTTTTTTTCTATCGCGATACTCGAGAGGTCGGTGAGGCGTTGCTGACCCTGAGTATTACGCAAATATGTGTGCAAACGTTTGAGGGACGAAAAAGAGCGCTCTGCAGAAGCACTACTCGCGGGAATAGTGACGATCAACTTAGCCAGCCGGACCACCTGGGGGAAAACTTTATCTAAACTGTTGGTGAATACATGTTCTATTAAGTCATGAACACTTAAATTTTGAAAATCCGCTGTTGTATAAACGCATCTTAATTCATTTTTTAAACGGTCTACATCAAAGCTGAGAGTGCTGTACAATCTTACAAAGTTATTCACTAAATCGTCAGGAAAAGTAGAGGTAAACTTACGGAAGTTATCACAAGCAAGTAACTCAAAAAACTTTAAGTCTTTTAAGCTCTTAAACCGATCGCGAATCTCGCTAACCACATTGTCAATCAATCCATTGAAGAGTTGTTTGAAATGTGTCTCCATATTTTCAATATTACGTTTTCGTTTAGGAGTTCCGCAAATTTTAACTACTTTATTATAAATTTCCATAAACTTAGAACGTAAATTTAGTAAATAAACTTCGAAATCTTTAATTTTACGAACGCAGTATGCAATATCAGACGTTTTGTTTTGTAGAATATCGAAAATAATGTCCGTCTCTGAGAAAATGGCATCAAAAATATGTAAAAAAAAATTAAATTCAAATTCTTTCAGGCTATAGAAAAAAGACGTAGCTTGTGTTAATGTATCACCGTCCCACAGATCCACATTGTCACACATTTCCTCGAAGAAATTAATCAAGTTACTTTTTTCTTTAAATACAACGTTTACTATACGCGAGTGATACGACCAACGAGTCTCAGAAGCGCGAGGAATTTTTTTCATGTCAGCGAATTTATTAAAATGAGCTAAACGTTTCGTGCTAGTGTGAAAAAAATTACCCAACATTTTTAAAATATGAAAAAAACGCTTTGCTTCCCCGACACGTTCGAAAGATTTTGATAGAACTAAATTTAGGACATGCGCGGAACACCAAACATATAAAGCCAATGGGCATTGAATCCTTACTAATGCTTGAACTCTGTTTTGTTCAGACGATAAAACTGCTGCCCCGTCGTATGTTTGAGCTACTAATTTAGATAAACAATTATATTTTTCGAGAATTTCCAACACCACGGCACTAAGAGATGAAGCTGTGCGATCAGCACTCACATCTACGTATTTGATGAAACGATCTACAACCTGAGATTCATGAAAATACCGCAAAATAATAACTAATTGTTCTCGACCGCTTATATCCGGCGTTTCGTCAATCATTATAGCAACAAAATCCGTCGAATTAATTTGACTTTGAATTGAATCATTAATTAAGGAAGCTACACTAGAAATTAAATCATTCTGGGTTCTACAAGATAAACCGGTAAAAGCATTTGTGCAAATTTGCAGGTGATTTTCTAAAACACCGTCGTATTTAGCTAAGAGGTCTACTAACTCTAAAAAATTCCCTTTATTAACTGAAGAAGAACTTTCACTGGCTCCACGAAACGGTAACTCTTGTTTTCCTAGAAAACAAACTATATCGATTAATCGTTTAAAAATATTAATATTTCGTTCTACCTTTGCATTATGTTTATCGATATCTTCACGTAATTGATGATTGATTCTTGTCTCAATACGATTTTTACCAAACATTTTAATTTTTAAAGACGATTCAATATGTCTGAGGGAAGTTTCATGTTTTTTCGCGGTACCATGTAAATTATGCAAATCTATATACCCGGTATCGCACCAAACAGATTTATCGTTTGAAAACAACAAGCACGAAAAACAAAACAAACGATTACTATGCACACAGCCAGTTAACCACGGAAAAGTTTCATAAGCTGATTTGTGAAATCTTCTCGACCGATTAACCGTTTTCTGGATTTGCACTAACTCTAAAGATGGTGTTGACCGTCCTTTACTTATCACTTGCATTTTATCGTTAAAACTAAGCTTAGAAAACGAACCGAATTTAATTTTTAGAAAGCACACATTTCCCTTACAATTTTCACAACTGAAGTTATCCATTGTAATAATTAAGTTTCACAATAAATCACAAAAACAATCACAGACGTCAAAAATAACGCGCGCGGGCTTGGAAGAAATTGGAGAATGAACAAAAAGTTAAAATTCACACACTTCTTTTCTGCATCTCTTTCATGTATATCACCAGTTTATTTCTGTCTCTACTCTACTATGACGTAAGTGCGTTTCCAATTATTATTGTCTTTTGACCCAGGCAAGCCTGAGTTGAAGCGTACAGACGGTGGCCACATGTGGATGTATGAGTGGGAATTTGTTTACATGTATGGCCGCGCTAGGACCGAGCTAAAGTTCAAAATCTCCTTGCTGGACCGCGCTGAGCGTATTGCATGCATGAAAACGGTAGGCGCTAACTTACAAATGTCTAATTCGGGGCTACGAAAATTGCCTATCTTTTAGGCGTCGATTAATATTGTTTCTTATTAAAATTATTGTTCCAAAAATATTTTTTCTTTCCTAAAAAGTAAGTTAGGCGAGGCCTAATGGTCTTTATGATATGCACGCCACTGTTGTGCAGAGAGGGTGTCTCCTGAAGACATTAGTTACGTCACTAACAAAACTTTGAGAATAATATAAGTTCTCTTATAATGGTTCGTCTAATATCCAATAAATTAATTTTAATTGTGTATTTATAATTATTGTAAATATTATTCTGATAGGTACATATTTATTTAATTTTTCAGATTGCATCTCTGGTTAAGGCCATGTCTCACGCTGACATTGTGCCTTCTCTCTCCACGGCTGGCTGGATTCCTCCTTCCGCCACACACTCCCTCGACCGCATCCTGAACGTCTCCGTTCCATCAGGGGTGGTGGTGGACCACGGAGACTCCTTCAGCAACCACCACTACCAGTCCATCCTTGATGATAAGGACTATCTGGAGTACGTCTATTACAATAGGTCTTTTGATGCAAAGAAAGGTAATTCAACATTGCATTTATATAGTTTTATCCTAAAATGTAAATCTAAGCTGCAAAGATAAATATCATTTCGAACCTACAATATAAAATCCCATAATAATTAATGTCTTAAAGAAATAAATAAAGACAATGCAGCTTGGGAATCACTGCATTTGATTATAGATTATCACATTCACACAATTAGACCCAGCACAAATTTGAATTAAAACTTGATTCTCATCAGGCAAACGCCACACTTGTTTGGGACTACGGTCCTTAGCAACCGACAACAAAATATTGGTTTTCCACTGCCTAGCAACCCGGCAGTGTGACGCTCAGTTTTGTCTATGTCAATTCATTTGCGAACCTCATCTTGCGAATAAATCACACATTGTGTGCAAATATCATCAATCACATTAAATATATTTTGAAAAGGTTTTCTGAATTCAAATGCAATGCAAACTGTTATTAATAAAACTTGTGTATTTTTCACACAGATGGCCAGGCGTTTGCGTATCCCGACTCCCTCATACCTGACGACAGCATCCAGAGCAGATATGCCAACATATCCACTGCCCTAGCAAAAGCCCTCTACCAGCATGTTACGGGAAAGAGCTACACAGGAGAACTTAAAGCTAGCCGATTCCTTGTAAGTGAGAAATAGTAAAAAAAAATTATTCCACGATCAAAAGTCTATGCTTTTGATTATTAGTTTTGAATGTGACCTTGAATAACAGGTTGGTATGAGGTCTACCACCAATTCTGTAAAAACTCGGTTCACTTTTGCCAGTGATGAGTTGGTGATTTCTTTGTAGCGCCGCTTTGTGATGTAGTCACTCCAAGGGCAGTACCAGGATTGGTGCCAGGTTTGTCCAGGTTTGCGCTAGGTTGGAAGTCAGAAGTTTATGAAGATGTATGAAAGCTTTCCAGAATATCGAATATAGAATTTTGTATTTGTTTTTAATGTTTAAACATATTATTATTTATATTTTGTATTGTTTGTGTATTAACACTGTGAAAATTCATAATGTTTAGTTTACAATTTTTTTTGAAGGAATTCAAAGAAAACACTGTTTATTTTCACTCAAATATATTTAAAAAGATTAAAATCTTTAAATAAATTACAAACGCGTTTATACCTGATGATGACCTACTAGGTCGAAAACGCGTTTGTAATTTATTTAAAGATTTTAATCTTTTTAAATATATTTGAGTGAAAATAAACAGTGTTTTCTTTGAATTCCTTCAAAAAAATTTGTAAACTAAATATTATTATTTGTTATTTCTAAAATATAATTTGTTGTCTATGTTTCTTGACTTATAGGTTGGTATGTGGCTGACCAACCATGCTGTAGAAAATGGTTCACTTTGCCAATGTCACCCCTGTTTCAGGGAAGGTCGACAAGAGTTGCAGGGTGTATGTCCATTTGAGATTTGGGTTTTTATGTTGTATTTTCACCTGCGGCTTGTGCAAGCGCAAACTTGTACGTGTCTGCTTGTGAGAATGCATGTAATGTGAATCCTCAATGTTACATATCTTTGCAACTTAGATCAGAGATTAGAGATTTCACACAGTTTGTCCGGCAATCCATAGACAATTCGGGCAGAATGCACTGTGTCTGAAATGGCCCTAATTCATCTTTCATCTGTGCATATCTAATCTAAATCTAAATCTAAGCTGCAACGCAAAAAAAAAAAAAAACGCAACTAAGCTACACATATAGTGTAACTTCTTGCCGCGTTATCCCCGAAGGGGTCGAATGTGGCGAGTTGAACCTATTTATTTTTACAGGTAAGGGGGCCGGCCTTACGCCAACCACTTCAATTGAAGTGGTGTTTTCCCAGCTCCCGAGAGAGCTGGTACTCATTTCTTGTGAAGGCTGAGTATACCTTGCCGGCATTATTATTTTGGGGTTTGAAATAAACACCGAAACGGGAAATCATTTCTGACACCCTCGCGCTCGGTGGGATTCGAACCCGAGCTCACGGCATGGAATGCAAGCACTCTACCAACTGAGCTATCGACCGGTCTTGCAAAGCTGCAAAGATATGTATCATTTGAGATTCATATTAAATGCATTCCCACAAGCAGACATGCATAATTTCGCGCTTACACATGCTGCATGTGGACCTACAATATAAAAACCCCAATCTCAAATGAACATAAGCCCTGCAACTCTTGCCGACCTTCCCTGAAGCAGGGGTGACATTGGCAAAGTGAACCATTTTTTACAGTATGGGTGGTCAGCCGCATACCAACCTATCAGTCAAGGAGTAGTTTCTCATTTAACTAATATCAAAAATCTATACATACCACAGCATCATTGATTTCTTGTATGATTCCCAGGTAGACGAGGTGCTCCACTGCTACCTGGAGTCCTCTTCGTGTCCCCTCCTGTTGGCCGCCACCTCCCCCTCCATGCAGGCGCCAGGCTCCGCCCCCCTCCCCGCCCCCGCCCTCTACGTGGGCGTGTCTGGCTCCTCGTGGATCCCCATGTCCTTGCACATGACACAGCAGATAGCGGCCATGTTTGTTGCCACCGACGTCAACAGAACCAAAGACGAATGCCACGCTACCGATGATAATGAAATGGTAATGAATTCTCTTTACATTTTAAATCTTAAACTTGTTGTTGATTTATTTATGGACATAATTAATACAGGACTGAGAGTGAGAAACAGTCTACAATATTCTTGATCCAAAAAAATCTTGTTGCATGTATTTCTCTTGATGTCATTCCTTGACTTATAGGTAGGTATGAGGCTGACCACCCATACTGTAAAACATGGTACACGTTTGCCAATGTCACCCCTATTTCAGGGAGGTCGGCAAGAGTTGAAGGGCTTATATTCATTTTAGATTGGGTTTTTAATTGTAGGTCCACATGCGGCATGTGTTAGCGCAAACTTATACGTGTCTGTTTTTGAAAATGCATATAATGTGAATCCTTAATGTTACATATCTTTGCAACTTAGATTAGATTAGATCATCCAGCCACCACAGTTGTGGTCTCACCACTTTCCGCTTGGACATCGTTGGAGTCACCGTCGGACAATTACTTTCGGCCACCTAATGTGGTTCTATCTTGCGACGTGATCTGCCCAGCGCCACTTTAAGCGAGCCATGTGCGATAACACCAGTGCGTCTATGGATCTCCTGGTTCAGAACCCTGTCTCTGAGGCTGATTCCTAGCATCCTTCTTTCAATGGCTCTTTGTGTTTCAGATATTCTACCAATGGATATCTGGATGGCATGGTGAAGGAGCTTGCATCCGTTCCAGTATCAACCACACACTCGCAGTCAGTCCTGCATTCTCTGAGCCAGGTATGTAAAATTATTTGTAATGCATAGCACTTCTAGCTGTCTTATTCTGTAATGTGCCTTAACAATTTCTAACTCTAGACTCATTTCATAACGTGACCTGGGTGAAGATTCTCCACTTATCTAGCAATCGTATCAGTAGATAGCAGGCCATAAAACATGTCTGCATGTGAACATCTGATCGGGCAGTCAAGTATTCTCTATATAATTTTCAAGGGCTGATCTACGATAATGTCTGCCGTAGTGAGGCTCTAATTCAAGCATGTCAAACACATGGCCCGGCCCTTTTTAAAACATATAAATCTGGCCTTTCAATTTGACGGTCATTTTTGAAATTGTGATTTTTTCCATATCCCCAGCATTGGCAATTTCAATGTGACGGCCATTCTTGAAATTGATTAAATTGCGCTTTTATCCCTGCCCCCCTCAATGATTTCAATTTTATGGTTGTTTTATTCCAATGAAGTATGTAAGGACAGAAAGAAATGGCGGTTGATCTGTAAAGCTGGCGGCTAGGGCTATGGTTTCTCAAAATTTAAAAAAAATTTAAACTTTTAAATTAGAATTTTGTACTTTGTATTTGTTTTTAATGTTTATACATATTAATATTTGTTTATTTCTAAAATGTAATTTGTAGTGTATGTTCCTTGACTTATAGGTTAGTATGTGGCTGACCAACCATGCTGTAGAAGAAGGTTCACTTTGCCAATGTCACCCCTGTTTCATGGAAGGTGGGCAAGAGTTGCAGGGTGTATGTTCATTTGAGATTCGGGTTTTTATATTGTAAATCCACATGCGGCATGTGCAAGCGCGAACTTGTACGTGTCTGCTTATGAAAATGCCTATAATGTGAATCCTTAATGTTATATATATCTTTGCAACTTAGATTAGATTAGATTAGATTATTTCAATGACGGTGACATCAATCTTATCCACCCTATTTTACAGATTATGACTTTGCATCCGGCAAGTATTCCACCTGGACAGAGTCCGTGTGGCGCTCCATGAGTGCCAGAATCCTGCTGCGTCCTGCCCGGGCAGCGGAAGCGAGAACGCTGATCGCCGGAGTCATCACCCTCATCCTCTCTGCCTTCCTCCTCTACGTCGGGAAGAAGCATGTCAGTACCGTGTTAGATGGAGTGCAAGAGACAGGGCCGTGAGTATATCTAACCACAGTTTTAATACTTTGCTTTCTAATATTCCAATGGCATATTTTAACACAACATCGGGACACATCGTAAATAGGAACGATACGTCAACAATAAAAAGGCTCTACGAGCCTTGTCCACAAAATAAGTGTACTGAGGCTCTCACGACCAGATGGACTTTCGACATATCATAGTCCTTTTTTCTGACCTTTCCCCTACGCAACGAGACCAGTTTGAGGTCAGTACGTTGAGAAGTGTCGAAGTGACAATGCATTTCATGAAAAATGTCAATCCAATCTCCCGCCAAGTGCGAAATACGCGGCGATGGGATAGTGTTTGAGGCGCTGCAAACTCCATGGCGATGAATTTCTCCGCTCCATCATCACACAAAACCCAGTGGCATGAAGTGTCGGGAGGCCAAAGCTGAGTAGAAGGAATGCGGAGGAAAGGGACTTGCAAGCTCTGAGTGTGACCAATACGTGGCAATGGTGATAGGGAGGGAATAATAATATTAGGATGATTTATTTGGTGAGCGCTGTTTTTTTGTGTGTATCACACCTCAAGAGCCCTCTGCGAGCTTGGTCGTCGCTGTAGAAAGCGCCAATTCTCAAGCAAGACCCAGTTGTTGTAAGGTTGGATGTACCTTTCAGTGACCGGTCTTTGGTAAAGGTTTATGAATTTTTCAACTCAGCAAAGAGCACATTCGAAATATAAATGGTATATTTTTGTGCTCTGCCGGGATTCGAATCCACAACCTTCCATTTACGAGTCCGAAGTGTTGCCACTACGGACTACGGACCTGTCCAAGGGAAAGTTGGAGACAACTTCTAGATGAGGCGCACACCAGATTGCTGCCCTTTCCTGTGAAACAGAAGTGACATTGACCAATGTGAAGCAAATTTTACAGTACGGACGGTCAGCCTCATGCCAATCTATAAATCAAGAAACAATGTTTAAAAAAATAGGCATGAACAATTGATGTAGGGAAAACCTCTAGGTTTATCAATGTTAGGTTAAAAGAACATAAAAGGGCATTTAGGGTTTTGTCTGGTTATTCAATGATGGCCGACCACTGCATCGAAAATTACCATTCCTTTAATAATAATGGTGTTAGAGACAACTAATTGCCCTTGAGACTTTGGAAATTCATAAACATAAAAATTGTAATTCTTATAGTTTGGTCAATGTTCAGATTCCTGCTGCTTCGCCTTTATTATTACTAATTGTACCTCTTTGTCGTAACTCATCCTTCTCATTTCTCTATGGTTTTTATTTTGTCAATTTTGTAACAGTGTTGCCTTGAAAATAAAGTAACCAAGTCAAAAGTACTTGAGGTGAAATAAATGCTCTCCTTGTGAAAATATATAAAAAAAAAAAAAATTATACTTTCTCACAAACAATAGAGCATTTAAAATTCAATAATGATATTGGCCTTCCCGTTCTGACAGAAAAATCTGTTTCAAATCCTAATTTAAAAAAATGTCAATAAAGTGGAGCTTTGATTAACCGAACAATCAGTCAACCTTACATAATTTTTTTCTTTTTTGTTACAGCGAGCAACAACAGATTCAAGATCCTGCCTGCTAGCCGACTAATTTAATTATTTTTATACTTAACCAAATATGAAAATTAAACACACATGCCAGTAGCTGAAATCAGCTTAGTGCTTTTCATGAAAAAATTGTGTAATTCCAAATTGTTTAACTATTGAAATATTTTAAATCAACTTCTTTTTCTTGGTTTAGTCCATCTGCGGGGGGGAAGTCTGGACGACCATCAACAGATCTTACCCTATATTACCATCTATTTGAAGAAGACGGAATAAAACAAACAGCTGATCCATTCTATATGGAACAACGATCAGCTGTTCAGTCACCGCCATGTTTTATTCCATCCTATCTTCAAAATTTACAGTCAGCTGTCTTCCACCCCTCGTCAGTTTGTTTCGAGTTGCTTCTCCCATGTGATGTTCACTCCCAGCTGTCTTTCCATATTTTGGATGTTCTTCCAAGAGGAAGTAGTGGAATGGTGATGAGATTTTAAAAATATTAAGATGATTTATTTGGTTAGCAAACAATACTTTTCTGTGCTCCGCCTAGAATCGAACCCACGACCTTCCAATTACGAGCTCGGGGTTTTAACCATTAGACCATGGGCTGGTATTTGTTTATGAGAAATATTTTCGAGAGAGTTTTTTCACAATACTCGAAGTATTGTGAAAAAACTCAAAAAAACAAAAAAAGACATTAATATTTTACGACTTCTTTTTATGCATTTCATTTGCAATGGGCAAAAATCCAAAACAATAACATGATTTAAAAATATTGATAACGACAAATGAGAATTCAATCCATCAGCTTTAGACATAAAAAACATATAAAATGAAATAAATAACAATGAACTCATGTTATTAATCCTTTAGAACTGAATTTCCTATAATCTAAAATCTAAGTTAAAGGTATATCAACAAGCTGGCACATATGAGTTCACGCTTAAAATAAAGCAATCCTCACATGAACACAAACTTTGCAATTCCTGCCGCCTTTCCTTGAAACCGGCGTGGCATTGGCAAAACTGAAACAAGTTTGTGCAGCATGGGGTGTCACCCTCACACCAACCTATTAGTCAAGGAACACATAAATTTGGTCAAATTATTATTACAAAACTTCAAAATTAAACTAAATAATTGTAAATGTATGAAGATTGTATATAAATTTAGACCATTCCATGTTTGTAAATGTCGCAGATCAATTGCAGAATGGACTCAGCACAAATTCCATAGACAATAAAGCAGTGTTGTCACACGGCCACGTTGCTAGGGAAAAAGCAAACAAATACTATGCGCTTGGCTGCTACACGCAAGTTTGTGCTGAGTCCATTATGCAGAAAGTTATATGAGTCGTAAAGAACCAAAGACGAAAATAAAGGATTTGTTTCAGAAGTGAGATCAGAGTCTAGTCAATAGCTCAGTTGGTAGAGTGCTTGCATTCCATGCCGAGAGCTCGGATTTGAATCCCACCGAGTGTGTCAGAATTGATTTCCCGTTTCGGTGTTTATTTCAAACCCTAAATAGAATACCGGCAAGGTTTGCTCAGCCTTCACAAAAAATGAACACCAACCCCCTCGGGAGCTGGGAAACCCCCACTTCAAATGGTGTGGTTGGTGTGGCCGGCCGCCCCCCGTAAAACTAAGTAGGTCCTGAATCGGCTCATGCGACGCCTTCGGGGATAACGCAGGCAAGAAGTTACACTGTATGTGCAGCTCAGAGGTGTTTTTTAGCGAGATAATTATACAGAGGCACAGGAAATTAAATTCTCTGTGATTCCGGATGTAGTACATATCACATTTTTAAAAATATTTCTAGATTTCCCCCTTTGGTTCTTTATGTCTCATATGTAAAGGCACTTCCTGAAATGCCCAGAAATCATGTAGGTATAGAATATTATTATTTTGTATTAATTTACTAAGATAAGTATTAATTTAAATAATAAACTTTTTTTTAACAAAAATGTATTGCTTGTTTTTTTTACTAGTCGGTCCCAAAGTTCTGTCACAAATGAAAATAATGATAAAAACAAAAGTACGAATTAATTTTTAATAAATTGGATACCAATTTAAAGTACATTTAACAAGAAATTAAAATTATTAAAAATGACATCCCCTATTTTTAAAACAGGCCCTTTATCGGCGCGGCCAGACGTCTATCGCTGCGCGCACCATTTTCATGTCTATTTCAGTGACTGTTTTTCTTAAAAATGTAATAAATTCAGGTTTCCTAAATTTTTATGGAGTTTAGCACAGACCTTTGCCTCTAAGACCTGCTAAATTGTATAGTCCAAAAGATGAAGGTCCGGACTGGAGGAAGGCCAATCTTTGTGTCTTATAAAGTCGATTTTTTGACGATAAACCAGGCTTGAGTGGTCTTGGCTTTGTGTGCTAATAAATGGTGTGGAAATAGCGTGTTGGGCAGATCTTTGACAATCTTATCCAAAACCGTCTCTTGGTACACTTTCACACTGATTTTGATCCCTTTTTTGCAAAAATTTACCTCAATTGGCCCGTAATAAGATACAACCAACAAGACCATCACTGATGATGGATGATGCCCATGTTGCACCCGCAGAACTCTTTTTCCTGCTTCTTCAGTGCTCCTAGCGTACACTCTATCTAATCTAAGCTGCAAAGATAAATCTTATTTAAGATTTATATTAAATGCATTCCCACAAGCAGACATGTATAATTTTGCGCTAACACATGCCGCATGTGGACCTACAATATAAAAACCCAATCTCAAATGAACATAAGCCCTGCAACTCTTGCCGTCCTTCCCTGAAACAGGGGTGACATTGGGAAAGTGAACCATTTTTTACAGTATAGGTGGTCAGCCGCATACCAACCTATAAGTCAAGGGACATACATGACTGATACATGATTTCAAAGAAGGAATTTTGTTGTTGTTTACTAAGCACCGGTCATTCAGCGATCAAGCACCAAACATTTGGCAGGTGCATTAAAATGAGAAAAAACTAACATACGCCATCTACGTCTTTTATATTGATCAATGCTCAATATAAAAGCCAACTCTTTTTTTGTATGCTCGTAGACTAAGATCTTTGTTTAAAACCTTTTTGATGGTTTTTTTTCTGACACCCATCTGTAAAGCCATCAACTTCTTTTTCCGGACAGGATTTCATGCTATGAGCGCCTTCATCGTTTTGATCACTGCTGGTGTTCGTACGGAGCGAGGCCGGCCAATTATTTTCTTGTGCTCAACACTGGAGATTTAATTGTACCTATCAATAGTACGGTACACAAACCTAAGTGTAATATTTAAATTTTTGAGCAACTTGAAAATGGTACTTGGCGAGTGCCCACAACGGCGCAATACTAAAACAGCTTTTCGGTTTTCTTTCAATGTCCATTCTATCGTGAGAAATTGCAGCGAATGACTGTTTTTTTGTTTTAAAATAATTGTCAAACATTCAAAAATGGAATTCAATAAAATTTTCTTAAAATAATGTTCTACATTTAAAAATAATGTGCTAGTTACAGAATTTTGGGACCGACTACGTGCAATGGTAAAATAAACATATTTTATGAATCCTGCTTTAACTCAGGTTGCTTTGAAAAACGCTTTTGTTGACTCTGTGGTCGAGCAGACTAGATGGTGGCAATCAAATTGGCGTTTTTAAAGCATGCAACACAACCCAACTGAGCTACACCTATAGTGTAACTTTTTGCCACATTCTTCCTGAAGGGGTCACATCTGACGAGAGGAACTGATTTATTTTTACAGGTAAGGGGGCCGGCCTTGCGCCAAACACTTCAGTTGAAGTGGGGGTTTTCCAGAAACTGAGGGGGCTGGTACTTATTTGTTATGAAGGCTGAGTAAACCTTGCCGGTATTTATTTTGGGTTTTGAAATAAACACCGAAATGGGAAATAATTTCTGACACCCCTGATGGGAATCAAATCCGAGCTTTCAACATGGAACGCAAGCCTCTATCAATTGAGCTATCGACCAGCCTATCGAATTTCGTATTGATAATAACTTTGACCCTGGCTTAACAGATGTCACTGGGTAATTAACAATAAGTCATTTAAACAACAATTTATGAACTATTAATGGACAATATTATAACCTGTTCCCAGTCAGGATTTATTTTATACAAAAAACTAAGCAAAGATATATATCACCTGATTGGAGAACTAAAACATATAGCGCTGACACTTTTAATGCATACTATATACATATAGGATAAGGAATGTTTTAATTAAACAACTCGATTTTCCAAGCTGATGTTTTATTCTGAGAAATCGGGTAAGTTTTTAATTAAATTATATCTTAGTGACCTTTATGAGGTGATAACAGATTATTCCACTATTACACATCCTATAATAACAAAAACAAAAAGCGAGGAATTATTTTATTTCAAATATTTTTGTATTGATGACGGAAAAAAACAAATAAATTGACCGTAGTAGGTAAGTAAAACCCAACTGAGCTACACATATTATATTTTTACTCCTTGCCGCATTCTCCCTGTACCCCATATGGCTCGTGGCACTTATTTATTTTTACAGGTAAGGGATTCGACCTTACGTTAACCCCTTCAGTTGAAGTGTGGGTTTCCCAGCTCTCGGGGAGGTAGGTTCTCATTTCTTGTGATGACTGAGTGAGACCATGCCGGTATTTAATTTTGGGTTTGAAATAAACACTGGAATGGGAAATCATTTTCTGACAACCTTGGTCGGATTCGAACCCGAGCTCTCGGCATAGAATGTAAGCACTCTACCAACTGAGCTATCGACTGGAGCTGTCAACATGCAAGAAGATAAACGAGGTAGGTACCTAAGTAATAATCATACACAAAAAAACCTGTGCAGAATAGGGCATAATGAGATGTAGCAGATCCAAGAGACATTTTTGGAAAGATCATGTCTTGAGACTTAGCCATGAAAGACTTACCCTCATTGCTGCTCATCATTTCTGACACCCTTGCTGGCATTCAAACCCAAGCTCTCGGCGTGGGGTGCAAGCACTCTACCAACTGAGCTATCGACTGGACTATAAAATAAATTCTATTAATTTAAAAAAAAAACCTACTCACTACTCACCATGTAACGATACTCCCTGTTTGAATGTTTGAAGTTCAGTGGGTTCGTGCTTGTTTGACTTGGAGTGAGAAGAGACGTCTGTTGTCTCTTTGACTGAATCAAAAGTCGCATGCCATCGATAGGAAGAACAACAAAACTACAAAAAGATCAAGAGGGAGTGAGGTGAGTCCTTTCTAATTAGTCCAAAAGTCCTATCCTTGTTCCCTGATGGGTTTTTTTTCAAGCTCAGAATCTTTGCAGCTCAGATGATATCTATAGAATTATTGTACCTACTACCTTTATCAATGAAAATGAAACTAATAGGTAGGTAGATAATCTTGATTCGACGTTAGGGAAATTTCAGATTTTCAAAAAATGATGTTTGAATTTACGCGCCAAAACGCTCTTATGATTGAATTTTCATATGTGACGTCATTTTCTTTATCCCAAATACTAGCAGCGTTGTGGATACAAGAAAATGACGTCACGGGGGCTACAAATTCCGTTGACCTATCGTATCGAAACCGGTCAAAAAATTTTCCAAATGAAAAATCATACTAGAATTTTATTTTGGACCTGAAATCAAGATCTTGTTAATATGCTATTATACAATTTTCACCAAATTAATATTGCAAATACCCTTATATTATTGTTGATGGTTATATTTATAGCTTACAGTTGGTACTAAAAACTGCAAAACAAGCTTTGCGTCATTTGGCGGGATTTCCATGTTTTTACGATAATTAAATTTGTTTTATTGCTTTTTCCTTTACGATTAGTTCTTTACAGTATTGTTTGTCATTTCCGTTCCATGGTTGAACTATATGCATTTTTAAAGTCTTTATTTTTATAAATGAAGGACGCATGCTCGTTCCAATGTGCAGGTATAAACCTATATCTTCAAGCCTTAAACCATTGAGCTAAAGGTAATCATCGGTATAATAAAAAAATAAGATTCAAACTGTGTCATTTACAAAAAAAATGATCCATGGCTAATCTACGGATCATAGATCTTTATGTATGGAAAATTCACTGTAGGCTGCGGATGAGCCACGGCTTTGCTTTTTCAGAATACACCGAAAGCTACGAACTTTCTGGAAAGGTTTCGTCGTTTCTTTCACCCGAGTTTTTTTGTTTACAACAAAATGACACTGTGAAGATCTTTGTTCACTTTCTAACTACAGACGATTTAACGAAGAAACGGATATAAAAGAATTGAAACAAGGATAAGGCGTAAAGTAACTATTCAGACTCTGGCCACCTCTAGCGGAATAGAAACAGAATTACAGTTACAGGCCGGCCAGGCCCGGATTAATTCCACTGCGAGCGGGAAATAGCTGAGCGGGAGCGGGAAATAGCTGAGCGGAGCGTAGTGAAATAGTTTTGGCCTTCCATTGCGAAAGAGTTTTAAAAAATAATGGTATTTGCCTTCCACAGCCAACGAGCTCGGCAGAGTGAGCTAGGCGGGAAATGAGATGAGTCAGATGAAAGAGTTGTTTGCCTTCCATCTACAGCTGGCTTAGCGGAGCCAACTAGTGTGTGACAGCTCGTTGCAGCCTACGCCCAGATCAAACGTTTTAATTATTAACAAAAAAAGTTTTTTTTTTTGTTTCGAAAAATAAAAAGTAATGTATTATTTTGCTTTAATACATTAAAAGTAGATGTTGGAAATAAAACATACATTTTAATATTTTCAAATTTATAAAATAATGTATGATGTGCAGTGTGTGACAGCTCGTTGCAGCCTACGCCCAGATCAAACGTTTTAATTATTAATAAAAGAGTTTTTTTTTGTTTCGAAACATAAAAAGTAATGTATTATTTTGCTTTAAACATAAAAAGTAGATGTTGGAAATAAAACATACATTTTAATATTTTCAAATTAATAAAATAATGTATGATGTGTTTTTGTAAATCATGTATGATGTGTTTTATCGCTGTCACGCAACTGCGCGGGTTGGCGCGGGGGGCACGGGGGAGCGGAGTCAGTTGAAAACTAGCGGCCGAGACCATGACACAGCGGACCCATTTTTACTCGCTCAGTCAGCTCCGCTCACTCCGCTGTCGGTGGAAGCACTTCTATGAAATTTACTGTTGCTAGTCGAGCGGAGTCCGTACGGAGTCCGCTGGAAACTCGCTCAACTCTGCGACCACTTTTGTAACTCTTTGTACTCGCTCAGTCCGCTCCGCTGACTCGCTGTCGGTGGAAGCACTTCTATGAAATTTACTGTTGCTAGTCGAGCGGAGTCCGTACGGAGTCAGCTCCGCTCGCAGTGGAAAG
This sequence comes from Agapetus fuscipes, assembly GCA_951799405.1. Lineage (NCBI taxonomy): Eukaryota > Metazoa > Arthropoda > Insecta > Trichoptera > Glossosomatidae > Agapetus > Agapetus fuscipes. The sequence continues at coordinate 9,795,859 of OX637343.1, read as the reverse complement.
CGGGCATAAGGGTGGTTCGAGCGGTACGACCGAACCAGGGCCCCCGCGCCCAGATAACTAACCCCAAAGACTGAAAAAATACTGAAAATTTATATATTTATATTGTTTTGACCATTCTTGACTCTAAAAACAAAGTTTCGTACAGACAAAGACATGGATAGTTGAGAAATAAAAGTTTCTCTCATGGAACCTTTAGGGGCCCCAAAATATATTTAAAAAAATAAAAATACTTTGAACTTTTTTGATTTTTATTTGTATGTGCTATTATTGATATTATTTCGGCAGTATTTTTTCCTTTTTAATTACACAATTATGGATTGTGAAGTTTCATATGAAATAGATTTTTTATATTTCAATAGTTTTTGAGAAACATTGGAAAACCTGAAACTACTTAAATAATTAAATTTCTTAAAAGCATTTTTTCAGGTCGGGAGGGGGAAGGGTGGAAAATTTTAGGGAGGGGAGGGGGGTATGGGGGGCCCCCGTGATCTTCCCCGCACCAGGGCCCCCAGGGGGGTTAATCCGGGCTTGACAGGCCCTTTCAGACCATCATATATATCGAACAATAAGACTCATTTTATTATTTTTACGAATGTTGCTGTCATGATTGGATGGTATCAAAAAGCCAAAAATTCAATGGACAAGATAACTCAATGAAAATGTACTTCCTGTTAAATGTATTTTTCAAATTATAGTTGATAAGAGAACTGTAATGTTAATGTTATATTTGGTGAACGCTGTTATTGGATATTCGTATGAAACCATCGATATAAATAAAATGCATGAAACATACCCCAAAGGCCCCTCTGCAAGCTTGGTTGTCACCACGTTGTCACTATAGAGGGGGTAGTGCCAACATATATATTTTCTAAATTTATTATTTTGTAGGTAAATCGTAAATACTGGTAAATACACAAGTGTTGATATCATCAATATTAAAAATTTTACTCTTGAAAATTTGTGAAAAAAGGCACAGTTTATATAAAAATTTAAAAATTTAGAGGGACTTGATTTGAGGGGGTGGTGCCCATATATGCCCATATTTTTTAATTTTATATTTTGTAGGTACGTAAGTATTGATATCATCAATAATAAACAATGATACTGTATAAACATTGTGGAAAAAATATCAAATATTGCATAGTTTATGTATTTGAAAATTGAGAAATTTCGGTGCATTTCAAAATCGAAGGCAGTTGATTTATGCAGTTAGTACCCATAGATTTTTATTTTAATGTTATATTCAAGCCCTGCAACTTTTGCCGACCACTTTTTACAGTATGGGTGGTTAAAACTATTCAACAGGTTCTATAGTTATGAGTTGTACCTTTTTCGGCATATGCAGGTAGGTACATAATAACATACAATTCGATTATCTGAACAAATCGATTTCATGAACATCCTTGTCCCCCAATTAGCTCAGTCAATCGACGCTCTACTGTATCTTAATGTGATAATTATTATTCGTGTAATAATTGATTTTCACGATGACAGCCGTTCCGTTGGTCAGTCTTGTACCGCCTGTGAGAGTGTCAACACCCATCACAACATGGCACGCTTTTCATTCTTGCTCTCCGGTGAGTTTGGTACTTCATCTATTACGCAACTAAGCTGCACATATAGTGTCACTTATCGCCGCGTTAACCCCGAAGGGTTTCGCGGGGGGCGGGGGGAACCTATTTATTTTTACAGGTAAGGGGGCCGGCTTTACGCCAACCACTTCACTTGAAGTGGGGGCTTCCCAACTCCCGGGGGCTGGTACTCATTTTTTGTGAAGGCTGTGTAAACCTTGCCGGTATTTTATTTTGTGGTTTGAAATAAACACCGAAAGAGGAAATCAATTCACGGCATGGAATGCAAGCACTCTACCAACTGAGCTATCGACCGGACTTATTTTATAATTTTCAAGGTGCCTGCTATTGTTTGTTGTTTTTCTTTGTTATAATATCGATACCTTAAAGGTAAAACTGAATCAGTGACATATGAAGCTAACATGGGTTTCTCAAATAAATGCACTTTTTTCGTATTTTCTACGAGGTAAGACACTAGGAAAGTGTGAAAATGATTTTCATTAGCCATTCCTTACAATTAGTGCACTTACTATAAAAAATTACACCAAATAAAATGCTTTGAAATGATTTGAAAAATCGTGCATAAATTTATGCACGATTTTTCAAATCAGCGAATCAGCACGTGTTCAGTTTTACCTTTAAGGTGGCGGAATGGGAAAATCCCATGGGTAAATTATTATTACAGCTGATAATATGGGAAAATCCTTTATTTAAACTTGCATACAAACATGCATGGAAGAAAAAAATAATTCCGTCATTCGAATTTAAGTTAACGTGTCTATAAACTTAGATTATAGACTATAATCTAAGTTGCAAAGATATATAAACATTTACTATTTATATTAAATGCATGACCACATGCAGACAGGTGTAAGTTCTCGCTTGCAAATGCTGTATGTACTTCTTATAAAATAGAACAGACCTTCAACTTTTGCCGACCACGCCTGGAACGGGGGTGACATTGGCAAAGTGAATGAATTTGTAGCCTCATACCAATAACATTTAAATTAAAGAATTCTTTATTTAGATTTTGTAGGGTTTGTGTATTCATACAGTGAAAATTCATTTTTTTTAAATAAAATTATTTTTTCTTTAACGTAGTTTAATTTTCACAATAATATTTTATATCTCGAGCACTTTCGACCATCAATATTCAGGTCACTCTTGATCAATATTCAGGTCACTCTTGATAATGACCTGAATATTGATGGTCGAAAGTGCTCGAGATATAAAATATTATTGTGAAAATTAAACTACGTTAAAGAAAAAATAATTTTATTTTAAATTCTTTATTTGTACCTATATAAACTCAAATACATACGACCGAACAGTTGTTTTTAAATTTAAACAAGTTTGTTCTTATTTTTACTTTTTGATTAAAAAAATGAGTAGATTACATAAATTGTCTTTATCTAAATTTTTATTAAGAAGTTCTTAATTTTCAACGAAAAATTAAAAAAAATGTACCAAAGAATATTCTGTTATTTGGAAGAAAATCTTCAGATTTTTTTTTCATTTGAACTTAAAATACTTATAAAATGTTATTTATTTGAATTGAACTGTATTTTAACATTTTCTTTTAAAAAGCAAGTACTACTTTTTGCTGTCAATAGTAACAGATCGTCCGCTTAGTGCTTGTTTGTCCTATGCCCATCAGGGGGGATTTCTCATGAGCAATGCCTATTTGTAATGGCCCAATGTGTCTTATGAAAACTGGAAACTAATTTTTGAAATATTTAAAACAACTCTAAAATTATCGTGATTTAAGTTTTTTCTCATCTCAGATTGTGTAGAATGTGATTCTTAAGACAATAGCATTGAAATATGTAGATAAGCTAAACAAGCACTGAAAGGGACGAGTTATCCAATTTAAGTTGAACAAGACTGAGGAAACTTTGCCGGTACATTTTTTTTGTTGAGATTTTTATAGTAAAAATTCTTGTCACATTCTGAATCGAGCCTAGAATTCCCGCTTACAAAACAAAACAGTAGCCTTTACAATTGACTACGACAGACGGACTATGAGATTTTTATTGCATTTTTTAGTCGATAGCTCACTGGTTAGACATATTAAGCTAACACGGGTTTATCAGATAAATATACATTTTTTCCTATTTATTTTCTATGAGACAAAACACTAAAAAAGTATGAAAACCCCGTAGAGGTTTGTCATGTGCACTTATTAATACATAATAATCAGTATCTAGTTCTAGTAGTTCACTTAGGTACTATGAGAATTTACACCCAATAAAACGTTTTATCCATTATTCGCATTGAAATGCGTCATAAATGCTCAAGAGCAATTGCGTGCAAATCCGTGCTTATACGTGCAATATGAATATTTTTATCATATGCAACTCTTGCCGCCATTCCCAGAAACAGGCTTGACATCGACGAAAATGTCAACAAAAAATATCTGAAAAGTACCTACCTACCTTCTTACATATTATTTATTTCCTTTTTCAAATAAGTAAGTATTAGTATTCTATTTTTAAATTGGTTCGTAAATTATTTATAGTGTTGCCATGTGATTAAATAGTATTCCTTAATAACTAAGTACTTATTAGTTAGGTATTTATCTTTTATTTTCTTTTAAGTTTATTTTTTTATCTCTCAGAGTCTAGACCCCCGCGACGAGATTGGAAAATTCTTGTATTCACCCATACTTAATTGTTTTTAAATCACCAACTGGTGTAGTTATTTTGTAATTTTAGGTTTGAAGATAGACAACAGGTTTTGTCAACCTAAAATCCAGTTAGGTATTCATCTGCCTACGTGATCCCATGTACCTACTCTCTGCTTTTTGTTAAAATGAACGTGATAATAGCATCTAATATCTAGTACGAGTATATATAATAAGTAGAAGCATAATATGTACCTACTACCTATAATATGAAGTCTACGGAATGAAATGAAAAAATATACGAGGACCGAAAGAAACAACTCGATGCAATGTTGGCGGCTAGGGTTATTAAATGCAATCCCGCAAGCAGACACGTAAAAGTTCGCGCTTATACATGCCGCATATAGACCTACAGCATAAAAGAAAAATCTCAAATGAACATAAGCCCTGCAACTCTTGCCGCCTTTCTCTGAAACAGGGGTGACATTAGACAAGTAGACCATTTTTGTACAATATGAGTGGTTAGCCTCATACCAAACTATAAGTCAAGGAAAATCAAAGAATATTAACGTTTAAAATTCATATTAAGGGTGCGCTCCACGCATATTCAAGATTTTTTTTTTTAAAGTATGTTTTCATTTATTTTTTTAGAGCATCATTAAGACATAAATTAATATTTCAAAAAATTACGTAAGATTAATCAACATTTAAACTATATATCATATTTTTTTCAAAAGTCAAATAAATTATTTACGTATATAAATCAAAGCTTAATCTGGACTTGTTTTTGCTAGTTGCGGAAAGAGCTTTGCTAAAAAGCATATCCTCCAAAAACAAAAAAAAAATCTTAATTTTTTCTATGATAGAATAATTTTAAAAGAGTTTGTTGAAGGCATGATCAGATTACTTTTTTGAAATTTGATACTGTTTTCATTATTTTACCTTTTGAATATTGCAAAATTTCTTTTTTTTTTGTATTTTTCGTACACGTTTTTTTCCGACATTAAATGTTTAAAAAAAAAAAATGAAAAAAATCCCATGTAGATAAAGTCTTTTTTAAACCTATAACAACAAAACAAATAGTCAAAATATTTTTTTTCATGGATTTTTTCCTTATTTCGCAAACCTTTAAAATTCTGTTCAAAATGAATCAGTCTCCCTTTGTTCTTCAAGGGGCTCGGACGTGGGATCCGTGCCGCTTGCTTGTCCAACCTCTCTACCGCACGGTACTTCTCCCTCACACACGCAGAGCATATGGGTTAAAGACAACGTGTATTACAAAAACTATCTCCTCGTCTGCTGCGATACGAGCGTAAAAAAATACGAATAAAAACATAAATATTGAAAATAACACATTAAAACTTTGAAGTCGGAAAGTTTTCTTTCTTTTATTAGTATTGTTTGTAAACACAAAGCAATTGTATGTGGTCAAATAGGTTCAAAACGCACATCTAAATCTAAGTTGCAAATATATGTATCATTTCAGATTCATATTAAATGCATTCCCACAAGCAGACACGCATAATTTTACGCTCACACATGCCGCATATGGACCTACAGTATAAAAAACCCAATCTCAAATGAACATAAGCCCTGCAATTCTTGCCGACCTTCCCTGAAACAGGGGTGACATATTGGAAAAGTAAACCATTTTTTACAGTATGGGTGGTCAGCCTCATACCAAATAATAATAATAATATTAGGATGATTTATTTGGTGAGCGCTGTTTTTGTGTGTATCACACCTGAAGAGCCCTCTGCGAGCTTCGTCGTCGCTGTAGAAAGCGCCAATTCTCAAGCAAGACCCAGTTGTAAGGTTGGATGGACCTTTCAGCGACCGGTCTTTGGTAAAGGTTTATGAATTTTTCGACTCAGCGAAGAGCACATTCGAAAGCACACTGGTATATTTTTTGTGCTCCGCCGGGATTCGAATCCACAACCTTCCATTAACGAGTCCGGATGGTTGCCACTGGACTACGGACCGGGGCAAGATGCCAACGACACGCGGTGTACCTGAGCGGTAACCCATCCAAGTACTATCCGCGCCCAATGTTGCTTAACTTCGGTGATCTATGGGAACCGGTGCTTTCAACATGGTAACGTCGTTGACCTATAAGTCAAGGAATTTATTTTTTACACATAGGTGTAATAAATTTACAGTATGGGTAACTTGATTAGTACGTTTATTAATTTATTTAATAAAAAATATTAAAACTGAATAAAAAGTTGATATGCGAAAAAAAGTGTTTTTTTTTGCTCCTGGCGAGAAATTGAATTTTATTTATTGGTAAAATTGACCGGTCCGTAGTTCAAATGGTAACGCTTCGGACTCGTAACTCGAAGGTTGTGGGCTCAAATCCCGGCGAAGCACAAAAAATATACCATTTATATTTTCAAATTTGCTTTCGCTGGGTTGAAAAAATTCATAAACCTTTACCAAAGACCGGTCATCAAAAGGTCCATCCAACCTTACAACAACTGGGTCTTGCTTAAGAATAGGCGATTTCTATAGCGACGACCAAGCTCGCAGAGGGCTCTTGAGGTGTGATTCACACAAAAACAGCGCTCACCAAATAAATCAGCCTATTTTTTTTAAGCCTACAGCTCCACAGTAATAGGGGCTTTCTTGAGAATAGGTGCATTCCATAGCGACGGTAAAGTTCGGCTCTTGAGGAGTGTTTCGCATCACCTTAGAATAAACACAACTAAGTTGCACATATGGTGTAACTTCTTGCCTGCGTTAACCCCGAAAGGGGTTACAAACAGACACGTGCAAGTTCGCATTTACATATGCTGCAGGAATGTGTATCTATATCTACTTACAATTCAAAAACCATACCTCTAATGAAAATAAGCCCTGCATAATTCTCTGAAATAGGGGTGACATTGGCAAAGTGAAACATTTTTTACAACATAGGGGGTCAGCCTCATACAAACCTATTAGTCGAGGAACTAAGATAAATATATAATAATACAAGGAAACACAGAAAATATTATATGGTCTTTTTTTCTATATGTAGGTATCTACATTTATACCATTTCAGGAAAATCCTAGACTGCAATCCTTGATTTTATATATTTGTCATATCCACAGTCATATCATATTTCCTTGACTTATAGGTTGGTATGAGGCTGACCACCCATACTGTAAAAAATGGTTCAGTTTGCCAATGTCACCCCTGTTTCAGGGAAGGTCGGCAAGAGTTGCAGGGCTTATGTTCATTTGAGATTGGGTTTTTATACTGTAGGTCCACATGTGGCATGTGTGAGCGCGAAATTATGCGTGTCTGCTTGAGGGAATGCATTTAATATGAATCTCAAATGATACATATCTTTGCAATTTAGATTTTTACAATTTACAATTTAGATTTAAATATTGATACGTTAAATGTAAAACTGAATAAGTGATAATAAGCTAACATGGGTTTCTCAGATAAATGCACCTTTTCAAATTATTGACTTTTTTTGTATGGATTTATTTTTAAGGTATTGTTCTTTTTTTATACTAGAATGTTAAATATTAATTGTATTCCTTGACTTATAGGTTGGTATGAGGCTGACCACCCATACTGTAAAAAATGGTTCACTTGCCAATACGTCACCCCTGTGTCAGGGAAGGTCGGCAAAAGTTGTAGGGCTTATGTCATTTGAGGTTTGGATTTTATTTGTAAGTACACATTCAGCATTTGTAAGCGCGAACTACACGTGTTTGTTTGCGCGCATTCATTTGAGAGCTTTAAATTAATAAATCTTTGCAACTTAATATTTTTCTTTTCATTTTTTTGCGAGTTTATGCTTTGTATGTGCTGTTGTGTTTCTTTAAATAAATAAAAAATAAAAACTTAGATTATAGATTATAGGTAGATTCCCTATTTTCTACGAGAAAAAACACTACGTAAAGGTGAAAATCCTTTAGTTTACAGGATTGTCGCGAGTATTTCCAAATAATTAGTTCACTTACCATGAGAGGTTACAACCAAAAAAATGTTTTATCCACGATTTCTGAAATCATTAAATAAGCACTTCCTCAGTTTTACCTTTACTGTGGCGATATATTAGTTGAGAGAAGAAAGATACCTACCTTATTTTTCAAAAGTGTGTCAGAGCCAACATTGTCATGTAGATTTAACATAACTTTCATTTTTGGTAACAACGAAAATCTTTATCTACTTTTAAGTGATAATGAATTTTGACTAGAATTTCAGTGTGTAGGTATTAGTGAGTGGGAAAAATTAAAAATATTGGCATGTTCAAGTGAATGTAAGGCTGATTTGATATATGTGATTCTGTTTTTATCTCTTATTGTTTGGTGTCATTACGGTTATCATGATTATTTTAATAGTTTTTTATATTTTATATTTTGTGTTTGAAAAAAAAAAAAAAAAAAATATCTTACTATCACTAGTATTTATATTTATATTCTTTTTTTTATTTTAATACTTATATTTAATGTCAACATTGTATGAAAAAATATCTTACTGTCATTAGTATTTATATTTATATTCTTTTTTATATTCTTTTTATTTTTAATACTTATATTTAATGTCAACATTGTAATTGGGAAGGTACAACATTAATTGTGTATATTTTTATTATTGTTTTATATATTTTAATGTATTTTCCTGTTTTGTTGAATAAATTATTAAAAAAAAAAAAAAAAAAAAAGTATGTAGGTACGTTCCAAATGAAAAATTGTTTACCTACCTAGTATAAAACTTAACTAGATAGGTACTGAGTCAATTAATATTTTTAATTCACTGAATTTGATCTAAGTGATTCCTTGACTTATAGGTTGGTATGAGGCTGACCACCCATACTGTAAAAAATGGTTCACTTGCAAATGTCACCCCTGTTTCAGGGAAAGTCGGCAAGAGTTGCAGGGCTTATGTTCATTTGAGATTGGGTTTTTATAATGTAGGTCCACATGCGGCATGTGTTAGCGCGAACTTATACATGTCTGCTTGTGGGAATGCGTTTAATATGAATCTTAAATTATATATATCTGTGCAGCTAAGATTTTTTATAGTTATAGTCTAGTATTAATGCTTCAGACTCGTAAATAGAAGGTTGTGGGTTGGAATCCCAGTGAAGCACAAAAAATATACCATTTATATTTTCAAAAATGCTCTTCGCTGGGTTAAAAAAATCATTTAACTTTACCAAAGACCGGTCACTAAAGGTCTATCCAGCCTTGCAGCAACTGGGTATTAGTTGAGAGTTGGTGGTTTGTAGCCACGATCGAGCCCGTAAAAAGTTCGGTCAATAGCGCAATTAGTAGAATGCTTGTATTCCATATCGAGACCAAGGGTTCGATCACCACCGAGGGTCTCAGAAATGATTTCCCGTTTCAGAGTTTCTTTCAAATCCAAAAAAATGCCGGCAAGGTTTCTCAATCTTCACAAGAAATGAGAACCAGCACCGTCGGGAGCTGGGAGCCCCTCACTTCAACTGAAATGGTTGGCGTGTGGCCGGCCCCCTTACCTGTAATTCCTGTAAAGATAAATAGGTCCCAGACTGCCGCATGCGATCCCTTCGGGGATAACACAGGCAAAAAATAACGCTATTTAGGAATTGTGTGGCTTATTGCGTTCCGATTAGATAGGTGAAATTGTGAAAGAATTGGATGTTAATGTAAAAAAATAAAATGTGTTAAATAATAGGCACTGTCACCCATAGCGGAATGGTGTGGACAGTTTACATTTAGAAGCCAGATAGGGACTATATAGGTAGGTACCTACTTATGTTTTGTCGTCAACAAATAAAACCGACTGTTTTGCATTAAATTTTGCTGCTTATTTATTCTATGTTCTGAAAACATGAATTTTCAATGTCAAAGTATGTTGTTTTCGAGATTTTGGCGGCATTTTAACAAAATATTATGATATCTAGCTGCGAGGTCAAAATAAATACCTACCAACTAAGTAGTTGTCATGCTATTTATTGTCCATTTGTCGAAACGGATTATCAAACAAATATAAAATTTAGCATAATAACTCATGAAGATAGGCAATATAAATTGAAAAAATTCAAATTAATTTATTAATAAAAAATGTGTGTAATGGCTGTTCGTTCCCCCAGTGCTTGTTTGACTTACCTACCATTTGATTCAAAGATGACCTTTCAATGAAATGGCCCATTCTACACAATCTGAGCTAAGAAAAAACATTTATCACGATAATTGACTTATAGGTAGGTATGAGGCTGACCACCCAAACTGTAAAAATGGTTCACTTTGCCAATGTCACCCCTGTTTCAGGGAAGGTCGGCAAGAGTTGCAGGGCTTATGTTCATTTGAGATTGGGTTTTTTATACTGTAGGTCCACATACGGCATGTGTGAGCGCTAAATTATGCGTGTCTGCTTGCCGGAATGCATTTAATATTAATCTCAAATGATACATATCTTTGCAGCTTAGATTTAAAGTTTAGATGTGAGAGTTGCTTTAAATATTCTAAAAATCAATTTTCAGTTTTCTTATGACATATTGGTCCAGTACACATAGGTATTGCATACAAACATTGCTCATGTGAAATTACCTCTGATGCGCATAAGACGTTCTTGGGCGTTCCTCAAGAATCTAATCTGGGTCCATTGGCCTTCATACATGATATTGTAGATATCAATAAGTATATCTCTTGACTTCTTTATGCAGTCGATCTGAAGATTTACACGAAAGTTGTGGATATTCGCGACTAAATGAACCTACAAGATGATTTAGAATTTCGATGATTAGCAGCTTGGGCTGAGAAAAAAAACTCTTCTTTATAATTCAAAGAAATGTATCTCAGTGTCATTTACCAAATCTTTCAGACCCATCTTGCATGAGGACATTATAAGTGGGCAATTACTGTGTTGTGTAAAATCAATGCGGGATCTAGGAGCTGTGTTTGATCCAGGACTGAAGTTTTCTGACCATGTAACGCAGCTGACGACTGTGCTACCAGCTGCTGGGATTAGTAATCAGAGTGTGCAAACAGCTCACTGAGCCCAGAGCGATAGTGGACGTCTTTAGCTCGTTATACGGTCCAAATTAGAGTAGGTACGCTGTCGAGGTTTGGACTCCTTACCAGCGAAAGTACATAGATATAAAAGAAAAAGTCCAAAAAAAGTTTCTCAGGTATCTCCTCATTAAGTTGCGTGGAAATTATCCACAATTCATGCATCAAGAGGAGCTACTTCGGGAGACTGGTTTCAGAAGCCTGGAAACGAGGCTTTACAGGTCCCTTATGGTGCTCTCTCATAAGGTCATCAACGGCTTCATTGACAATCCCACCCTGTTGGAGGGCTACGCAGGTTGTAGGTATGTGCCTGACGATTTCACCCGAGTGCGAGAACATGGTTTATTTAATGTACGAAAGAGCCGTACCTACTGATTTCATGGCGCAACACCCTGCGACTCGGAGTATGAAGCTCCTAACAAAGTCTAATAATATATCATTTTTAGTGTAATTTATAAAGATTTAAAAATCTAGCAATAGAGTTCCTCCCAGCATATTGATAGCTGTGAAGGTGCACTGTAATCAAGGTAATCTCTTGTGCACAAAAAAAGCAAACGTGTTGTAAAGGGCTGAAAAAATATTTCAACCTAATCAATGTAAGTTGCAAAGATATGTTACATTGGGGATTCACATTATATATGCGTTCTCACAAGCAGACACGTACAAGTTCGCGCATGAAAAAAAAAATTCGCTGCATTTTAATTTAAGAGTAAAATTATGTTGCTAAATGACGTAATTTTATTTTACAGAAAGTTTCATTACAATCAAACAACATCTTTTGTCTCCAAATCAACGTTGAAATAATGAAAAATTGAAAAAAAACAAAAAAAAAAAATTTGACATACTGACATGATACCCGATTTTTGAATTTTATTTCTCATGTAAAACAAATGTTTAAGGTGTAAAATAACACATTTCAGAGAAAAAAGTAAATTACAGACTTGTGCAGAAAGCAAAATTTTATAACTAACAACGTACAAAATCGTTCGAATTTTGACGTTATTTAAGGTTAAATAAAATTTTCTAATGTTGTTTTTTCAAAGAAAACTTTTGTGCTGTTTTTCAAAGACATTTTGCTTGTTTGCGTTTGATAAACGCAGATGAGATTGCTCCATTTGCCCACCCTGTGCTATGAACAAAAATGAGATCTTCATCAGATGAGATGTTAGTGGTTCAGATATGTTTTTCTGCCAATTTATAATACCATAGTAAGTTGCAACTTTACCTAAGGTTAATTCATGGAACTTGAGAAAGTTAATTTTCCCACCTTGCATGATAAGAGTTTTTAGAATCTTACGTGTATCTGCGAGGAGTTCTCTTAGGCCCGGTATATTGAACTGTAGTAATATTTTAGTTAACTATTACTTGAACTTTTATTCAAAATACTCAATCTCGAGTTAACTAAAACCGAACATTGCCGAAGTATGAAGCCACGCCCCCAAATCTTGGAAATAATTAAAATGCCATTCAAAAGCTTTAAAACAAACAACTATTCATAAAAATCATATCCCTTACCTTAATTAAGCTAGAAAACGAGACAAAAAATGTTCAGTTTGCAACAATTTTGATGTATCCTTACATTAAAAAAGAACAGCTGCTGTCAGTGAAGCGCCGCCATCTTGAAAATCGAAAGTTAAAGTTACTAAATATTTACTGCCGAAATTCGGTGAGTGAAATATTATGATGATTTAACTACAATTGCATTTTAGTTAACTTTACGATACTTCAAAATACCGGGCCTTAGGTGTTTGTGAAGATTCGTAACTTCACTATCAGTAAGTTTTCTGAATGAGCAAAGCAACTATTTCTTCACTTGGAGGAATCAATTGTCATTTTAGGTTCTCCTGATTAATATTTTTAATTTAAATAAACTTCAATAAATGTCGGAAACCATCTTTGCAATAGGATGGCACTTGCAAATATTATAAATATAGCTGAGCATAGATAAACTGAAAATTAATAATTATTTTTGAGTACATGTGCCTTAAAAAGGTAACTGCTGATAATTTAATTAGAAAGAAGATATATTCTTGTAAATCAAGCTAGAACGTATGCTTTAACCGCGTATTTTCCCAATTTTTCCTGTTAAAAATAATAAGGGATCCTATAAGCTCTATAGCTCGCGTAATCCACCAAGCATGAGATTTTTTTCCTTTGGGTTTGTTGGCTAAACTTTTAGAAATCTCTGCACTTTTTCTTAGACAAACTTGTATGAATATAATTGATCTGTACTTAAATCGTGCGCAAATAAATCAAATGGGTATAAAGGAATTTTTCGAAAACTAACTGAATGTTTCACACTTGATATCATGCAGAGCTTCTGAAGTTATGAGTGCTGCCACTTTTCCCAAAACTCAATACCTGTAGAAAGTTTTTGCCAATGTAGAAACATCAATGGTACCAGGAAGCCTCTTTTGAAAAGTTGGCGATGCAGCTTTGGAAATGATTCTTGTGAGACTGGCTGTGGAGATATTTGAACAACTCAATGATAATGGTGTTTTTTGTTATTTTAAGATTTAGGCATGTTCTTTTACCATCGATTTATTTTGGTTTGATTAATCTTATTTCTTCTACATAGATTATTTTTTATATTATTTCTAAGTTACTTTATAACGACTATAGCTGTATTTCCAATAATCATTTTCCCTAATGTTTGCTAGTCAGTTAGGAAGCTTCACTCTTGTGCGAATACTCCGAAATCTCTATGAAAGGCGCATTGATTTAATTTCGTTACATTTACAGGATTGTCAAACAGCACATTATTTATCATCTTCATTATAAGCTCAACAGCCTTGGGTGGGGTTTTCTTTAAACAATATCAGTTGTTTCTGGAAATTTTGGGTGTTTTTTCGTGATTGTCAAACCATTTCTTGTCCAGTTGTGCAGTTACATTACTGCTATAAAAGGTACATATCATGACACTCCATACTTTCTAAAATAAAAATAAACAAATTATAACAGTCACAGGGCATTGAAATAAGTTTCGTACTCAATTCGTTAACGCGCGGTCACAAATTCTTTACAAAATGGTGAAATTCGACGCTCTCTCCACCCCTCCTAATGATTATTTAGTGATTAAATAACTTAGTTATGTGTATTATTTATGCGCATGACTATATTTTATGCACAAAAATATAAAAATTGCCGTAAAATCTCACTTCTTTCTTATATTATTAGCCCTCATGAAAAATGATAAAAATGGCATTTTTTCGAAACTTTGAGGCCAATTTGGAGACAGAGGATTATTACTTTTATGGAATTTTATTTTACACACGTAATTTGAACTTCATTTGGCACCATATTTTCACTATTAGATGCGTATTATGCAAAAAAAAAAAATCGGCCCTCCTTATTGCTCATGCCGCATGTAAACCTACAACATAAAAACCCAAATCTCAAATGGATATACACCCTGCAACTCTTGCTGACCTTCCCTGAAACAGGGGTGACATTGGCAAAGTGAACCATTTTTACTGCATGGGGGGGTACATACACAACAAATTACATTTTTAAAATCAATAAATAATAATATGTATGAACATCAAAACTAAAACATAGAACAAATTCTAATTTAAAAATCCTAGCCGCCAACATTACAGATCAACGGCCATTTCTTTCTGTCCTTACATACTTCTTTCATTTCAACCATCTTGTTAAGACGGTTGAAATATTGGTTTGGTCTGCCTCATAGGAATTTCCCACAAAAACGACAATCAATCGATCAGTTATGGATCAAATGTTTTGCCAATAACACTCAAGTGACTTTCAGCATGGCAGCGTAAGTAGGTAGGTACCTACGTTAGGTATCTAGGTAAGGTAATAAAGAAAGACATGCAAGTAATTTCAACTAAAATCATAAAGATAAATTATGTAGGTTAGGGCTAACTAAAAAATAAAATTACTTAACTGTATGTAGGTAATACCTACCTAATGAGCATCCTTAATTATATTGTCCTTCGAGGTCGTCAATCGCTTGGAGTTTCGATTTTCAAAATTAATGCCATCACAGCAGATGAAACACATTCCCGATGTAAGGCAAATCAAATTTTGTATATATGCTGCAAAAAACTACCATTCACGTATGTGTTTGACAAGCAGATTCAAATACACTTATAATACTCGTATCATGTATCTGATGTATGGAAGTGAAGCCTGGACGGTGAGTGAAAGTGAGATTAGTAAAGTCCATACAGTGGAAATAGACTACTTAAGAAGTATGATTGGAAAAAGACGGAGTGATAGGGTGAGGAATAATTTTGTTAGAGAGGAATGGGGTGTAAGAGAAAGTGCGAAAGTAAAGATTAAAAGAAGTATACTTAGATGGTTTGGACATTTGGAGAGAATGAATGAGGAAAGACTGACGAAGAAAGTATATGCTGCAAGAATTGATGGATGTCGTGGAAGAGGATGACCGAGAAAGGTATGGATGGTCCAAATTTTCGAAATAGCGATTGAATGGGATATCCAGAGTCATAATAAAAGGAGAGCTTGTATGAAAAAGGTTATGACTCTGGATGAAATGAAAGAAGTATGCAAAGACAGGAAGAAGTGGCGGCTAATCTGCAATGCTGATTTGTAATGTTGGTTTATTAGTTTGCTACATTTTTTGCATAATACATTTTTGATTTTTTTTGGATAGATTTATTTTTAAGGTTTTGTTGTTTTTTTTTAAACTTAAATGTTATTTATTACTCGTATTCCTTGACTTAAAGGTTGGTATGTTTCAGGGAATGTCGGCAAGAGTTGCAGGGCTTATGTTCATTTGAGTTTGGATTTTATTTGTAAGTACACAATCAGCATTTGTAAGCGCGAACTACACGTGTTTGTTTGTGGGCATACATCTGAGAGCTTTGAATGAATATATCCTTGCAACTTAGATTATAGATGTAACTTCTTTCAATGTTAACAACACAATTTTTATTTTTTTCGGAAAACAATAGTTTTTAGTAGAAGTAATTATAATTTCTGAAAACAGTATTAAAAAATCCCCCTCAATTTATTATAGACCTCTTTTGTTTGTAATGAAATGTATGAAAATCTATGAAGAAAATATGGACATCTAGCGGCAAGACTGGAAAGTTTTTTTTACGATATTTTCTTTTATTTGATACAAATCAAAAAAACTACACACAAACAAAACAAAAATGGATTTAAATCTGTAATCTTAGTTGCAAAGATATATTACATTTGAGATTCATATTAAATGCATTCCCACAAGCAGACACGTATAATGCTGGAGTGATGTTTTCCGGGATCTGTTGCCGTGGTCTGTGGGAGCTGGAGCTTCCGGACGTTTCGCCCATTTCTACGATGGGCTTCTTCAGCGTGAAGTATGATGATGATGGAGATCTTGATGAGAACTGGCTCCCACAGACCACGGCAACAGATCCCGGAAAACATCACTCCAGCATCATCAGCCGGCCGTGTAAGCCTTAAACTCTTAGACACGTATAAGTTCGCGCTTACACATGCCCCATATGGACGTACAGCATAAATACCCAATCTAAGGATATTATGTCGGCTTAGAGATACTATAATATAATCTAAGTTGCAAGGATATATTCATTTACAGCTCTCAGATGCATGCCTATAAACAAACACGTGTAGTTCACGCTTACAAATGCTGAATGTGTACTTACAAATAAAATCCAAACCTCAAATGAACATAAGCCCTACGTACAACTTTTGCCGACCTTCTCAAACACAGAGATCTATAATCTAAGTTGCAAGGATATATAAAGATTGAAAGCTCATATACAATGCATGCCAATAAACAAACTTTTGCCTGTAACTTTTGCCAACCTTCCCTAGAACAGGGGTCTAATCAAATCTTATCTAAGCTGCAAAGATATATATCATTTATGATTTATATTTAATGCATTTCCACAAGCAGACATTTATAATTTCGCACTAACACATGCCGCATGTGGACCTACAATATAAAAACCCAATCTCAAATGAACATAAGCCCTGCAACTCTTGCCGTCGTTTCCTGAAACAGGGGTGACATTGGCAAAGTGAACAATTTTTACAGCATGGGTGGTCAGCCGCATTGTTGTTTCTTGGTGTTTCTCTGTCATCAGAGTTAAAATACCATGATGCTATTGAGTCTCGCACAACTTCCGCTTTCCGGCAACTCGGCATATTATACAGAGCCCGTAGGTTTTTTACTTCAGCCCAGTTATTGACTCTGTATAAATCCCAAATCCGCCCCATTATCGAATATGGCAGCCATCTCTGGTGTGGTATGTCCAAGAAGTTGAGTGACCAACTTGATTCTGTGCAAAGGAGGGCAGTGAGGTTGATCAATGATCCTTCTCTGACATCCGATCTGCAGCCGCTCCAGCACAGAAGAAAAGTTGGAATGCTCAGTCTTTTTTTTATCGATATTACCACGGAGCTTGTTCTAATGAGCTCCATTCATTAATCCCTCCCCCTCTCATTTCAGAAAGGGAAACTCGTAGTACGACTCTCATTCATCCCTTTGCAGTCGATCTCAAAACTATGAGAACTTGGCGTTTTCATGACTCATTCCTGTGCCAAACTGCCCGTTTATGGAATAGTCTACCAGTATCTGTGTTCCCTTCCCAATTTAATCCGGTTTTATTCAAAACCAACATCAATCACCACTTCCTTGCAGCGCCTCACGACAGAACCAATAACTCAAGCAACACCTCTGCGGCACCCTTCCAGGGTGACATAGACCCCCAAGACTCTCAAGAATTGGGGAGCCTCCCGCACAGGATTCTTAAAAAAAAAAAAAACAAACCTATAAGTCAAGGAACATACACGATAAATTACATTTTTTAAATCAATGTTCAACAACAACAAATTTTTATGTTGTAGGTTCACATGAGGCATGTGCAAGCGCGAACTTGTACGTGTCTGGTTGTGAGAATGCATGTAATGTGAATCTCCAATGTAACATATCTTTGCAACTTAGATTAGATTAGATTAGATTAGAACAAATAATAATATGTATGGACATCAAAACTAAAAACAAAACAAATTCCAATTTAATGTTAAATATTTAGTCTTATTTTAATTTATTTTAATTTGGATCTGTTATGTACATAAGCAATTAAGAATTTTTGTACATCAGTTATATTTTTATGTGCTTCTTGACTGATAGGTTGGTGTGAGGCTGGCCACCCGTGCTGTAAAAATCGGTTCACTTTTGCCAATACCACCCCGGTTCAGGGAACGGCGGCAAGAGTTGCAAGGTTTATGTTCACGTGAGATTTTGTTTATTTGTATGCACACATGCAAAATGTGTAGGCGCGAACCTACATGTGCCTGTCTGCGTGGGCATGCTTTTAATATGAGCCTTAAATGTTAACATATCTTTGCAGCTTAGATTATAGATAGATAGCCGCCAATATTACAGATCAACCGCCATTTCTTTCTGTCCAATTACATACTTCTTTCATTTCCTCCAGAGTCATAACCTTCTTTATACAGGCTCTTCTTTTGCTCATACCAACGTATAAGTCAAGGACTATGATGAAGAAAATTAAAACCGGTTTCGTCTTTTTTATTTGCTTTTAGTTTTCTTTCTTTTGTTAAAAGACTTAAAAAAAAATATATTGTACAAAAACTACATTTTTAATTACATGTTTTCTAATATAACAAATTTTAACGCAATAAAACTATATGCAATATACACATTGCCTAGTGTTAAGGGGATGGGCTGCGTAGCAGCCAGGGGCGGAGCCCCTATAGTGTTCATAAAATACAACAAACAATTAAAAATAAATGAGGTCGGAACATTGAAGAGCGCACAAAAATAAAAAGTTTTTTTATGGTTTCATGTTTTTTAGTTTGTTATTCAATAAACAACACTTTTAACTTTTAAACACTGTTTTTAATTTCACAAATATAATATATTCTAAAAAAAAATTTAATTTTCAATTATACTACTGGGTATTTCCTATTTTAAGAATAATAAAAAAAAAATGTGTACATCATAATTAATTATAATTATAGTTGAAACTCACAGATTATATGGATGACTATTAAGACTATATACTTTACTTATTAGTCGGGCTCCAAGGCTCGTATTTTTTTTTTTTTTTACACACTTCCATGGTAACAATATTACCCACGGAACCATGGAAGTGACATCTACGGAAGTGACAAAATTCAAACAACCGCACTTAACCTCACCTCAAATTTATATTCAGTAAAATTTCTTGATTAACAAAGATTTTGACGACTAAAACTATAAATTAATGGGAAAAAAACATGTAAATAAGTAATATACTTACTTGGAACTATTATCCACGGAAAGACACTTACGGTTGACGTAATTATGAAATTAAAACGAAATTATTTAGTAACACAAACTCTTCCTTGTTGATCGCTATTTTGACGATTGATTTCAAAATGGCTGACTTCTACTTGTCTATGACACAGGAGCGTTCAAAAAATTGATTAGTTTTTTCATTGGATTGGTCTGTGTGACATTCATCCATGGATAGTGACAAAATTATTGATTTGCAAGTTAAGACAACTTTAAAAAAAAGAAGTAGTTAATGGTTATCTGTTGCATTAAAAATAAATCATATTTTATAAAATTAAATTAATTAGAGGCATTTTTTAGGTGTAAAGGCATGATCTTCCTTAGACATTTTGTATTTCTGTTACTAAGTAACAATATAACATCCATGGACAGTGACATTTTGGGGTTTTTTTAATAAAATATTTGCTAATAGGTATGTATTTTTATTAAAATTTTATTTGTTCTTGTAGTTTGAATGAGACACTATCATTTGATGTAAGGTAAGTTTCATCTAAGGTAACAGTTTTTTATATTCTCACTGATAACATTTTTTTTGGTTAAAATAGGAAATACCCTACTAACGTTTTCGACTATTCAGTCATCATCAGGTAGGAAAATATATTTTCCTACGATGATAACTGAATAGTCGAAAATGTTAGTAGTAGGTAGGTATAATTTAAAATTTAATAATTTTTTAAATATATTATATTTGTGAAATTAAAAACAGTGTTTAAAAGTTAAAAGTGTTGTTTATTGAATAAGAAACTAAAAAATAAATATCATCACCCGGCCGTTTTGCTAGGGAAAAGGCATGCCAATATTTTGTTATTGGTTGCTAAGGACGACAGTCCTATACAAGACTGACGCTTGTCTACCGAGAAAAAAGTTCCACACCCAAAAATGTTCCGACGCATTCGTTATAAAACTAACTATTAAAAAGAATTTAGATAACGGCAATATTACGACTTTAGGGTCTTCAAACTGCTACCTATATATTTTTTATTTCTTCTAATAAAATATTTCTTGAGTTGTAGTAATTCAGTTGACTTCACGTTGAACTATCAAAAGTGACGTTTTTCAAGGTGGTGGTGTGTCGATCTGTTTATTATTTTGTCTCTCAAATAGGTGACCTAGCCTAACCTACAAAAATTGTCGTAAAAAAGCTAATGTACGAAAGATTGTGTTTTTTTGAGGCATAAAAAATCGTACAGAATGTTGCCAACATACAAAATCTTAAAAATCATAAAATGAACTAGATCTATTGCAATTTAGGGTAGTGTATGGTCACCTTGAGACGAAATTGTTATAAATATGTAAATAATTAATTTTCAAAAGTCAGCATTAAGATAAGACGGTCAATGCCAGATGTATTTGGTATTTATAATTTGAACTTTTACAGATAAAGGTGTCTTCGTAATAATTGTGTATGAGATAAAAGTAATCGCTAACTATTTAGTGGAAATTTTATTTTGAGAAAGAGGCATCTATGTGTGAAATGTTAACACTTTATATCTCAAATCTTAGTTCTACTACAGAGTGTTTTTGCTACTCATATGTAGATGGCAGTACCTCATTAAATAAATAAACGCTACTTATGTGTCGGTTTTTACATAAAATATTTAAAAATGTTTTTAATAGGTACCTAAGTAAGAGAGTGATACTTTTAACTTGTGTATTGAGCAAACGCTGATATTTTATTTCGTAAATAAAATAATAAGTAAAAAAGTGTTCATTGGATTTGTTTACTTATAATAATACCTACCTACTAAGGTGATAAGTCTAATATTATTATCATAACATTTGACTTAAATAAGCTGGTACGAGGCTAACCTACCATTCTGTAAAATTTGGTTTACCTTACCTTTGGTTTGGTTTACCTTTGGTTTACTTTACCTTTGGTTTACCTTTGGTCACCTCTGTTTCAGGAAAAGGCGGCATGATTTGCAAGGTTTCTGCTAATTTGAGATTTGTTTTTTGTAAGTGCCTACACATGCAGCATGTCAAAGTGGGAGCGAATAGGTGTCTGTTTGTGGACATACCTACATTAAATATGAATCTTTTGTAAGTGCAACTTACATTTTCGATAGATAATCCATTATGTATTTATTTTTTCTCACTTAGGTACTGTCCTAAATTGCTAAATCGATAACCTATTGTGAATTAAATAAATTAGAACTTCGACTAGATATTGTGAATCAAAGCAACCTCAAACAACCTCAAACAACATAGAATTTTGATAATACGGACTTTGTAACATACTGTACAATTAAAACACATTTTAATGTATAATAATAAAAATAAGACAATGTTTATGGTGCCGTTTTGTGATAAATCACTAATCAGTATGTATTAACATACCCAATTAGCTCATCACACAATTCTAAATATACTAATGGGCAAACATGTCAACTTTATGTGACTAGGATCCTTTGTAACCAATAACAAAATGTTAGTTTGCTCTTTGTCTAGCGATTCCCTCAATTATTTTGTCCATAGATTGGTGTCGAATTCCTTACACAATAATTTGGAATGACGTATGAATTTTGAAATTTAAATAATATATCCTTGCAAGAAACACAACTAAGCTACACAAATAACGCAATTTCTTGCCGCGTTCTCAAATGGAACCTATTTATTTTTACAAGTAAGGGGACGGGCCTTACGCCAACCACTTCAGTTAAAATAGAGGTTTCCCAGCTCTCGAGGAGGTTGGTACTCATTTTCCGTGAAAACTGAGTAAACTCTGTCCATATTTTATTTTTGGGTTTGAAATAAACACCGAAACGGGAAATCATTATTAATACGATTGGTGGGATTCAAATCCAAGCTCTCGGCATGGAATGCAAGCGCTCTACTAGCTGAGCGATTGACCAGATTCCAAAGATAATAAATTATGCAATGTGCACTTATGTTTATTTTACATAGAAGTTAGAACTCTTTACATCAGTGGTTTCCAAACTTTATGCTACCATGCCTCCCTAAAAAGAAAAAAAATTCGCGCCTCGCTTTATACGTTTTATTTTTATTTGCGCCTCCCTTTCTACGTTTTATTTCTTAATATTTATACTAATACTACTATAGACACATTTTTGGCGCCTTTCCTAGCCACAGCTCGCGCCTCCCAGGGGAGGCGCGCCCCCCAGTTTGGAAACTGCTGCTTTACATAGAAGCTAGAACTTTTTTTTTGCAAAACAAATTAATCTTTAGTAAATTGATAAAAAATGACACCAAAAGATTATTCCTTCTAGAATTTAAAGATTTCTATAAAAAAAAATGCTTATCTTAAAAGATATATATTAAAAAATATAATCAATTTGACTAAGTGGCGTCTATATTTTTTTAATGATAAAAAAAATATGACAAATAAGTGAGTATGTATTTTTTCAAACTTAGATATCATTAATTCTGCAACAGTCAGAGCTAGTGTAGGTACTTAGGTATTTTTTTTATCTTTTGTTAAAATGTATGGTTAATCATATTTAATCACCAATAATCATACATTATTTTTTTACAGAATAAGGTTAAAGTTAATTAGTTTGAATACACTATAATATTGTTGAATACTACTTACTTATCTATTTATTTAATTATTTACAATACTTATGGGTTATAGTGAATTACTTTTATGGACCTCGAAAGGATCTTTCATATAAGTCTATGGGCGTTTTTCATATGCAACAAATCCGTGGCTCATCTGTTGTCTAAAGTGAATTTTTCATACAAAATAAATGACGATCCGTGAATCATCTAAGGATTTTTTTTATGAATAAGGTCCTTAGCAACCAATAACAAAATACTTTTTTTGCCTATTCCTGAAAGCTGGCCGTGTGACATCACAACTTTTTTGTTGAAGTGGTTTGTGTAATAATCATAAAAAGAATGTTTATCAAACCCATCACGAGGTTTTTGAAAGTACGAAAACTTGGCAAAGGTAAATTTTAACCTTTTTCCATTGCCTTTTTCACTATCTATCTTTCACTAAATATTTTGATTTATTGTAATTAGTCAATGTATTTTATAATTTGCACTGTACACTACTTGATTCTCGACTTATAGATTGGTACGACGCTGACCACCAATACTGTAAAAAATGCTTCACTTTGTCAATGTCCTCCCTGTTTCAGACAAAAGTCGACAAAAGTGCAGGGCTTGTGTTCATTGGAGGTTGGAGTTTTATGTGTTGGTCCACATGCGGCATGTGTAAGCGCGAACTTATACTTGTCTGCTTGTGGGAATGCATAGATTATCAATCATTTCTTTACTTCAGGGAATCTTAAATGTAAATAAAAATAAAGCAAATTCCCGTAAATTCAAATCTTCAAAAGAAGAAGAGTACGATTTTGACAGGAGGATTGACGGCTGCGTTCACATTCATGACTTCCGGTTAAAAGAATCTTGTCTATGATTGACATGTTCGAAAGATTTTCAAAAAAATATCAGCGCCTTGAAAAACTTTTCCCAAAAAGAAGAAGAAAAAGTTTTCAAGTTTGACGTTTCGTTGTTTACCACCTTCTTATGAATACACTTCTCGGTAATATTGAAAGAATCTTATTTGCAAACTTTTTAATCCGCGATGAAATAAAATTGGCAGGCGCTTTGACGTTTCCCATGCGCCAGGCCAAACAATATTGTTTCACGGAATTTTAGTTGCATGACGTCATAATTATGTTGAAATCCAAACTAGTGTATTGGATCGACCGGCCCGGTTCGTTTTTCATTAGTTTGTCTGATAAGCCGGTGTTGAGAGTACGTCTCTAGCTTATTCTGTGATATTTAACCCGAATATTTTGTTAAAATATACTGATTTTTCAATTTAAACATTGAAAATTCTGTCTATAGTTTATTGTACAGGTATGTAAGCGTTGTTTTTCAATATTTGACTCAAATCGCCTATTTTTGATAAAACAATACGTAACTGTACTTGTATACTTGTATTCAATGCCATTGACTTTCAATGGATACTTTTTTTCGTACATTTTGTAAACAAATACGCCCAATTATCTTTTCTTAGTCATTTCCTATTTTTATGTGTGAATACTCTTTGAAAATTACGTAAAATTCGAATATATATATTTCTTTTATCGAAGTTGCATAGATTTATTGTGATTTTTTTATGTTTGAGAATATATTTTTACATTCCTTGAGTGTAAGAGGCTGGTATGAGCGGTCCGTAGTCTAGTGGTAACACTCTGACTCGTAAATGGAAGGTTGTGGGTTTGAATCCCGACGGAGCTCAAAAAAATACCATTTATATTTCAAATATGCTCTTCGCTGGGTTGAAAAATTCATTTACCAACCTTTACCAAACACCAGTCACTAAAGTTTCATCCAGCCTTACATCAACTGGGTCTTGCTTGAGAATTAGGGCTTCCTATAGCGACGGCCAAGCTCCCAGAGGGCTCTTGAGGTGTGATTCACATAAGAAACCACGCTCACCTAATAAATCAATTATTATGATGAGGCTGAGCGCCCGTACTATAATTATTGAATTAACTATAACACCCCTGTTTCAAAAGTTTGGAAAGGTGGCAAGAGTTGAAGAGATTATTTAAATCCCTATATAAAATACCGGCAAGGCTTACTCAGCTTTCACAAACCCCCTTGGGAGCTAGGAAACCCCACTTCAACTGAAGTGGTTGGCGTAAAGCCGGCCCCCTTAGCTGTTAAAATAAATAGGTTCCATTCACCACATGAAAAACCCTTCCTGATGCAGCAAGAAGTTACACTATAAATGTAGCTTAGTTGCGTTTTTTTACTAAAATAGATATAATGAGGATAAAATATTGACGACTCAAGTCAAGGAAGTCTCATCGGAAATAGCCTTTAATACCACTAACCGCAAGAGCTGTTTTCCCTAATCTATACTAACGAGCTTGCATTGATTAGACTTTTTATCTATCTGTTGATAAAAAAGATAGCTAAAACCTCATAAATCAAATGGATTATTACTTAGATAACATAAACCACCTAACGACATACCATTCTGGTTAGTTTTCCCCGACGTCTAGGTGAGATCACACAATCTTTTTATGTTATAATTAAAATTATACTGAAATACTTGACACTTTTGACTCCTATACTATAAATACACTTTCTAACAATAGATTATTAAATTTAACTTGCAAATTGCTTTTTCAACATTGCTTTTTCATAAAATAAAGTTGTAAGGAAGAATTAATTTTATAAATTTATTGTGGCCTGCTTTGAACAGCTATCTTCTTAGTAGATTGAAATAAAACAATTTTGTTTTTCCAACGTGTTCATGATTCGTAACATTTGAATAGCTATGAATGTGATAAATTAAAAAATCAAAATGAATCACCCTTGACTCATAGGTTTGTATGAGGCGAGATACCAACTTCGGAGTTCAGTAACAACTGTTTTATTTTTGCCAATGTAATCCCTGTTTTATTGAAGAGCGACAAGAGTTGCAGGGTGTCTGTTCATTTGAGACTTGCATCACTGCAAAGGCATTTGCCCGTATGATACGACGTAGATGTGGGTATTAAGACTAGATAAAGAGCCTGCTTTTGACTGATTTGTATGTTTTCCTTGTTTCAGCATTCTTTGTGGTTTCCGTGGCAACTTTTGTCCAATCAGCAGCAACCAAGATGGAAGAAGAACGCGCCGTCCAACTCAACAATGGAATCAACCAATTCTCCGCCCAATTCTACAAGGAGGTTGCCAGGACGAAGCCATCCGAGAACCTGATTATGTCTCCTCTGTCGGCTGAGATAGCCTTAGCCATGTTGTCCCTTGGAGCGCAGGGAGAAACGCTCGAAGAGATCAACACCGCTCTTAGGCTGCCCAACCAGGAGTTCACCAAGGCAGCGTTCAAGCCAGCCATCGCTAAGCTCAACGCTATCAAAGGAGTCACTTTGAACATTGCTAACAAGGTGTTTGTGATGACTGGCGAACAGTTTGAGCTGGATAACGAGTTCAAGAGGTCATCTTCTGACGTGTTCGCTAGCGAGGCAGAGAATCTTAACTTTGGAGAGAATGTCAAAGCTGCCAAGACCATCAACACCTGGGTATGCCCCCTGATTATCATTGTAACAAAACTGGAGATGTTTGCTCCGAGTATTAAACATGGCATAACTTCTCCTCTATTGCGTAGAAAGAAAATATAACAGCACACGTCATGTGTGATTTAGTTTCCATGCCTTTTTTTATATTTACGATAAATTAACAGTTTATTTCCTTCTCAGATGAAAAAAAACAAATTATTTGAAAAAAGTATGGTTTGGTGAGATGGGAATTTGTGGTATAAAACACTGCATAATCTCACCTCGATTGCGTAAATGAGTTACAGTAACAGCTATGGTAAAAAAAATGCTTGCGGCACTTAATAAATATAGATTCGGAATTTTTGCGTGCAGGTTGAGGAGAAGACCAAAGACAAGATCAAGAATTTGGTGGAGGCAGATTCTCTGAACTCCGACACCAGGCTGGTGTTGATTAACGCCATCTACTTCAAGGGCAGCTGGGAGAAGAAGTTTGACAAGGAGAGCACCCACAAGGCCGACTTCCATCTCAACAACAAGGAGAAAGTTCAGGTGGACATGATGTCGCAGACGGCCAAGTTCAACTACGCCGAGATCCCCGAGTGGAACGCCAAGGTACCTACGTCAGTCTAATGATATTTCCTTGATGGTATTTAGATTGTAGCCCTCTGGCTTTGAATGAAAGCATTCTACCAACTAAGCTATCAAATTTTTTTTTTTTTTTTTAAGAAATCCTGTGCGGGAGACTCCCTAGATTCTAAAGACTAGGGGTCTATGACACTTGTTGTAGTGCCGCAGAGGTGTACAAGCTTGGTCGTCGCTACAAAGCGCCAATACTCAAGCAAGACCCAGTTGCTGTGAGGCTGGATGGACCTTTGGTGACCGGTCATTGGTAAAGGCTTATGAATTTTTCAACCCAGCGAAGAGCATATTCGAAATATAAATGGTATATTTTTGTGCTCCGCCGGGATCCGAATCCACAACCTTCCATTTACGAGTCCGAAGTGTTGCCACTACGGACTACGGACCGGCCCAAGATGCCAACGACACGCGGTGTACCTGAGCGGTTAAGTCAAACGTCACTTTGTAATTGTGAAATATGTGTCTCTCTCATTGAATCATTATAACTATAGTGGAACCAAAACTGTTCTGATGAAAGTAGATGCTACATCCTACTTCAACACTAATCTTTTTTAGTTAGAAAGAGATCAAAGATATTCCGAGTTTGACTTTACTGTTAATTGGCAAGTGTGGCAGATGCTGGAATATTTTTCTGCATTATTGGCATTACTATAATGTCTTCTCTGCGTGACAATTGTGCGCATGTGCTTCAATTGTTTTCGTCAGTGATTTTGTAAATTTTGAAAAAAAAAAACTTTAAAATAAAGCATATTGGCAATTATTGGGTGTCATAACACTATAATAACATATTCCTTGACTTATAGGTTGGTATGAGGCTGACCACCCATACTGTAAAAAATGGTTCACTTTGCCAATGTCACCCCTGTTTCAGGGAAGGTCGGCAAAAGTTGTGGGGCTTATGTTCATTTGAGGTTTGGATTTTATTTGTAAGTACACATTCAGCATTTGTAAGCGCGAACTACACTTGTTGGTTTGTGGGCATACATCTGAGAGCTTTAAATGAATATATCCTTGCAACTTAGATTATAGATTATAGATTATATAACACCAGAAGAGGAGAAAGTAAGAAAAATAGTATTTCACATGATTATTATGCATTCTGTGTAGTAACGTAGTAAAACATGGTGGCGAGTGAACAGCTGATACATTTTGTATGGTACAGCAATCAGCTGTGTACATTCTTTTTTTTTTTTTTTTTTAAAATAAATAGATTTGTGGAAAGGAATGCAATCCACCAACCTATTTTACCTGGCCAGTTGTTTTCATGCGAAAGCAGAAGCTTGTGTGCATGCAACGGCATCTGTTGAACCAGGGTCGAAGTTATCGTCGCGGGATTCGAACCAGCGTTATCCGGTTCCAAATAACCTGTCTTGATCCCCGCGGCTATAGCACCGACGCTCTTCTATCTCCAAATATAAGATCTACCAACGCCCGCTGGTAGATCTTACCGTATCTTACGTCCTCTATTTTCTCTTTTGCCAGATTGTGGAGTTGCCGTACGCAGAAAGGGAGATGTCCATGGTGATTATTCTGCCCAACGACATTGAAGGTCTGGCCGCCCTGGAGGAGAAGCTGGCTGGAGGAGACCTGACCCAGATGCTGGACCGCATGGACTCTGTGGAGGTCGCTCTGATGGTGCCCAAGTTCAAGATAGAAACCACCATGGACCTCAATGAAGTCCTACCCAAGGTCAGCCATCATTAAAATCCTATTTTCCTGTAAAAAAGTATGCTCTACATCTCTATCTGTAAGGTATAACTTTGTAGAATGTTGCATAACGTCACATCATGCTGAAGAAGCTCATCGCAGATACGGGCGAAATGTCCAGAAGCTCCAGCTTCAATTGACCACGACAACAAATCTAAGAAAGCAACCCTCTAGTATCAACTGCCAGCCGTGAAAGCTTAAGGGCCTATTCAGACACAACTCATTTTGCCCGGATTGTCTAGATCAGGGGTGGCCAACTTGATTAGATCCAAGATCTACTTTTTACTGATGAAACCCTGTGCGATCGACCAATTATCGTGGCGGGCCATGAATAGCGTCGACGGGGGGGGTACTTCAAGAAATTTTATTATTTGGTCCAATAGATCTCGAAATCTTTGCAAAAGCTTGCTTCGACTCAACCACCTTACGTCAGTGTGCAATGCCAAATTTGGTAATCTGGGAATTTTTAATGTTCGCGCGGCCGACTCTCCTTCGAGTCTATTCGAGCCCCGACATATTTTTTTTGCCTTGCCACGATCGACTAGACTAATCGTCGCGATCGACCGGTTGGCCACCTCGGGTCTAGATTATCCGACAAACTATGTGAAAACTTTCATACATGTCTATACACTAAAACCACCATAGACAAACCTAGCAGAATGCGTTAAGTGTGTAATGATTGTAATTTTTTTGGAAGTTTATTCATGCGGAAAATGAGGTATAAAATTTTTGGTGATAATTTTCAATCAATTTTTGGGAAAAAAATAAAACAGATACCTATATGATTACAAAATAGTTTGTAACAATTACAAAAACCCTTTATTATAGAATCTTATAAGATGATACTCATCTAGTGAAACAGACACATGTTTTAAAGAGATACCTTGTCAAATCTGATATTCTTGGTGGGATTCAAACTCTAGCCCTCTAACTTTGAACTCAAGAATTCCACTCACTTAGCTATCGACCAGACCACTTCTTCGGAGACAAAACGCCAAGAAGTTGTACTACATGTGCTTAGTCGGGTATCACACTGAATAACATCTTACCTTAAATTTTGTGTTTTTTCCCCGCAGCTCGGAATGAAGCGCATGTTTGACCAGAACAGAGCCCAGCTCAAGGGTCTCCTGAAGAATGATGAACAGCTGTTTGTTTCCAAGGCCGTACAGAAGGCCTTCATCGAGGTCAATGAGGAGGGAGCTGAAGCTGCCGCTGCCACCGGTAAGTCAAATTTGGGCCAATCGGGAACCTAACACTGAACCCCTTTTACAAGAATGCAAATCTATTTTGAAATTAGAACAAAACCGATTGGTTTGTTTTATGTTTTGGAGTGCCCAATAAATAGTGCTTTTCTTTGTGGCTGTCAGTCATAGATGGCTCTTTTTATTGATAAAAAAAAGTAGCATTTTGTTAATTTTTGTTTGGCAAGTTAAGAAATTTGATGAAAAGGTATTTAGAAATTATGAGTACGTCAGCAGAGAAGGGAACCCTGTTATTATATTCTTTTAATTAGACTCTTATCCTCACCGAGCCATCTATTGTATAGTTTATTTTTAATCCTTTTTGAGACAGTCCATAGATGGCATTTTATAAAATTTATGTTAAATCATTTGTTCATCAACTGATGCCAATGTTTTTCGACAAGAAATCAGAAACATAATTTATTTCTTGGGCTTCTGGAAGAAAGATTAAATGGGGATTTTGCATTTTTTGAAAAAGGGTTCTCAATTAATAAATTTGTATGGATTTTTGTTTACTAATGTCAACTCTCCGACCCTATTTTTAAAAAAATCCTGAAATCTACTTTAGGCATATATTTATTTTGTTGATAGCTCACAAAACTATATATAGGCAGCAGTTTTAGTATTAAGGTTCTAGGCATTACGGTTTTATATATTTTTAATAGGTATTGCTTTAGTGAAAATCTGTGTCCTCTTATTTTGTTTGTTTTTTTTACGTTTTTTGTTCATTTTTTAATATTTTTGTTTCCAATTTTGAAAACTTACCATCGTCTAATCATTCACAATATGGATTCCATTTTTGTGTTTTTAATTTTTTATATTGCCTGCTTGCTTTGTTCATTTGATTGTTTATGCTTTTATTCATTCATATTTATTTTAACAAAAAACATTGCATTTCGGTTATTTTACATCATTTACATTTTTATTATTATTTCTGTGTGAAATCCAATGAAAATATCACAATCTTAGTTGATTTTCATAAAGGAAAAGAAGACATCTTTTTTTTAGGTTATAAATCATTTGAATGTTACATTAATGTATATATTTTGTATAAATTTCGTGGGATTACAATAGAATTAGAAAGTATTGTGTCAAATAAAATGAAAGGCTGCAATCTTGACGTATAGAACCATAGATGGCAATCTAGTATTTTTGTATCAAAAATGAGATACGTAATGCAAACACAACTAAGCTACACATGCAGTGTAACTTCTTGCCGCATTATCTCTAGGGTTTCGCATGCGGCGAATGGAACCTTTGTATTTTTAAAGGTAAGGGGGCCGGCCTTACGCCGACCACTTCAGTTGAAGTGGGGGTTTCCCAGCTCCCAAGGGGGCTAGTACTCATTTCTTGTGAAGGCTGAGTGACCCTTGCCAGTATTTTAAAATATAATAAAGAAACACAGAAGCGCATCTTCTCGTCATCTCATTAAAGAAAAACCTTTGTTTGCCATCTTTGGTTGTATACGACTCATTCTAGCTTAATTCTGAAAAATAGATGAATATATGTGTAGAATCACATAAAATGACATTATCTGTGTTTCATGTATTTATTTTGTATTTGGAGATTGACCCAGATTGCTGTATTTGATTCTCTGTGAATCCGTTTGGGAAACTCACCAAGAGCATATATTATGAGCTATGACGTCATGCACTACAGCTTAGCCGTTTGCTTATTAAAGCAGTCGGCACAAGCGTTCCTAACTTCACACCAATGGTTCATACTGTCCCACTGACAGTTGACAGCTAACCTCAACAACCCAAATATTAGCCACAATTATTAATGTCAATTAATGGATTCAAGCTATCAAAAGCACTTCAACAATAAAAAATTCTGCTGAAAACATCAGAATCATGACCCAAGAATGCGCTAAAACATTTTGAGATAAATCTACATCCATTCTGCCGAGCTTCGACAGCTGCTGTCTGGTTGACGTATGAAGTTTGCTTGTGATCGATCGGGGAGTTTTGCGACTGAGCTCCATGATTTTTACTGTAAGCGCTCACAGTGCTCAAACGAGCTCCCTGAACACGGCGTATGACTCAATTCAAGTTGTTTTTGAGGTTATAAATTTGATCTTTCATCCTTCACTATATGCTCATGCACCATTCATTCAACTTTCATGTTTCACCGTGCGTAGCTGGCATGATACGAATGAGGAGATCAGCGCCCATGAGAGAGCACTTCAAATGCGACCGCCAGTTTGCGTTTCTTATGATTTGCAAAACCGTCAATCCCGAGAATCGTCAAGACGCCGGCGTGTTTGTGGGCAGATTTGGGACAGACAGAAAAGCATTCTCAGATGCTCCTACGCTAGACGGACAAACGAAGGCCGTTCGCCATCATTCAGACGAACTTTAAATCTTTCACCAGACATTTTACTTTAAATAAAAAAATGGATTTTACAAGTCGTTATCTGAGAAGGCAAACTTTTCAATGTTTCCTCTTCTTCTTATGTCTCTCCAGTGAAATTGGCGATCATCATAACTATTTATACCTTCAATACGGCTGTACGAAAGAGGGATCTTGTGTTTCTACCAAACTATTATCTCAGGTTATGGAACAAAGATGTTCTCTTTCAACCTGGAGCTTGTTTTCCTCAATTCATCCCTGTATGATGAATATCCCCCAGCGAAGAGCATATTTGCTTCTGATGTATATTTTTTTCAAAACACCTTCATTTGTCTTCTAGTTAAAGAATGGCGTTGGAACATTCCAAATCACATGGAAGCCTTTTTTTTCAAAATTCAACAAGGACTATCATGATCTTATAATCCGTATAAAAAGGTAGTCAATAAAATAAAAAATAAAAAACTTCAGTATTTTTTATAAAAATGTCAGTAATAAGTACTTTTTTTTATTGAGAATTTCTTCATCAATTTGAGGAATGACTCATGAATTTTCTTACAGAAACTGAAATTGTGACTGCTATTCTGTCTAGTATAATCTATTGTTTGTTTGAACGATGATTGTCTATTTTCAAACATAAACTTTGCTTATTTATCTTGCTACATTCTTATCCACTCAACAACAACAAATATTGGTTATTTAAACTTTTAAAATAAATCTTATTGACTGAAATTACTCAAATATCATTAGAAGATTATAAATATCAGTATTAACAAAAGTAAAATAAGTGCATACTCCCACAAATATTATTTTTTACGTGTATTTAAAAAAAAAACTGCTTGTATACTATTATATTGATGTTAATTGTTAAAAAATAACATTAAAAATCATTCAAAGATTGAAATACAAAATATAGTAAGAGATAAATGTAAACCTAACCTAAGGCCGTTTGTCCACCGCACGCCGTCACCGTCACGTCACCGGGAACGAGATGACGGCGCCAAAGTAGCGGTACATGTTATGTATTTATGTTTTGCCTGGTTATAGGCAATACAATATATAACCTATAACCAGCGAAATCGGTCGCAGTGGACAAAAGATCGCCGTCACATCAATAAAACTCGGCCCGAAATAATCTCGTTCTCGGTGACGTGACGGTGACGGCGTGCGGTGGACAAACGGCCTTACTGTTGTGTCTTGTCCGAGCTTACATATTTTAGGTAAAGTTTTACGCTACGCATTTATGTTGTACTTTACGCTGTGTATACATTTTATATTTTACGCTACAACCTGTATGTCTTGAGTATTAGATGTATTTGTTGTGTAACCTTTTTTATAGTCTTATATTTTTTTGACGCTTATCTATGTATATTCTTTACGTTTGAAAAAGGCTTTTTTATTTCTATTTTATTATGTTTGTTTTTTAAATGTATTTCTATATTTTGATGGCGATAGTCTAGATTATTAATTTGTATAAAATGTTGCATCTAAGATTTACTAGAAATGGAACAAGCATAGTAATGAAGAAATCTTTTATTGTTTTGTTTTTTTTGCGCGTTTATCAAGTTATTTTCTTGATTTGATGTTAAAATGACTTCAAAGGAAAAATTTCATAAAAAAATATACTTTCTTTCTTCCTATGTTTAGTATATTTTATGTTACTATTTTGATGCATTATTTTCTTACTACAATTTTTAACTCTTATTTTTATTTTAGCAAAGGACTGCCTTATGTGCCCTTACAGAAATTCAAAAACAAAAAAAAATCCATATAGAAAAAGGCATTTGGCTTAAAAATCACCAATACAAACACCATCTTTGTTTAGTCTAAGCAATAATCTCTCCGTGATCCTGAAAATTGCAAAGTGTGTCATTTTGGAATGCAGGTATCCGGCTCTAAAGTCCATCATGTTTGGCAATTACGTTAAATTGTAGATTAAAAAGCATAAACACACATATTTTTTCCCATTTTTTCTAAATTATAATTCAGTAATGTGACCATTTTTTTTAATTATTACTTTCACATATAAGGATTTTAAGTTTGGCCATCTCTAGAATAATTCAGTAAAGGAATCTAATATTCTGACATTTTGATTATCTTTTTTGTAGATGAATAAATTTGAGTGAATTATAATTTTGGTTCAATTTTTTGATCAGGTTTTGATATCGCATCCTGCCGAACAAAAAAATCAAGCAAAAAAATACTTAACGCCGACCATCCGTTCATCTTTATTGTGCAAAATGATAACCTCTCAATATTCAATGGAACGATGTCAGATTTATGTGCTAGATAGGTAGGTAAAAATGATGACAAATAATGAAAAAGTCAATACTTACAAAAATACATTTGGTGGCTTAAAACTTGCAAAGTTTGTGGCTGAACATTGTACTATGTGTAAACTTATAGGTTGCTTCTTTGAATGCATAAAAAACAGATTCATATAAATATGTTTTTAAAGATGAATACAAACATAGAAGGCTTACCCGTAAATAAAGTGTCAAAATGATCAGTCAAAAGCACTTCCAATTTGTCAATTTGGCTGGGAATATTTTTTTAATGCTTCAATTGTAGATATCATAGTCTTATGATGTTGTATTTGTATGTTTTATCAAAGTTCAGTATTTTTTTTGTATTTGATACCATGTTCACAGCTTAACTTGAATGAGAGTGCCACAGGGGTCTAAGTTAGGTCCACTGTTATTTAATTGATTATAAATTCTTAAAAATAAGTGTTTGTACACTTTTTATCGTACAATGTGAATCCATTGTAAGTATTGTTTGTTGTTGCGATTGACATGATTTTAGGATGATTGAAATGAGTTTTTGGTTTGACAGCAGTGGTGGTTTGCGCTAAGATGCACATGATGAGACCGAGGATCATTTTATTCAACGTTGATCACCCGTTCGCCTTTATCGTCTGGGACAAAACTTCAACAATCTTCAATGGAAAACTCTGTGGATTCTAAAGCTAGCTGACAAGAAGGATTAAGAATTTAAAACCTTATTTAGAATTCATCTAGGTTAAATCATAGAAATTGGTTGAACTACAAGTCTAAAGAAGGTGTTTGGAATGGTGATGGTTGAGACAATATGAGTATAAGAAGAGGCTTTCCAGTGTCAGTTTTTTGTTGTTGATATTTTTGTTTTGATTTTTGCTGGCACACATTAATACGCACCGGTTTTTAATAATTAAAATATTGTGTTCTGTTTGGAATTTGACGGTTCCTCCGCTCTCAACCTCCCCTTTGTCTACTTTTCCCAGGAATGATGATGATGTGTAGAATGCTTCCAATGACCATGAGCTTCGCTGCTGATCGTCCCTTCTTCTACGTGATCCGAGAATCAAGCAAAGTCATTTTCACTGGAAAAGTTATACGTCCTGAATTGGACTAAGTCGTATGCTTTTACTGACCATTGTAAGTCCATAATTCAATAGAAGACAAATATTACAATGGCGAAGCAGTCAGATAGACAGAATTTCATGAAAAATGATACATTTGTCTCATTTAACTGCTGTAATATGACGTTAAAAGCTTCAACTGCATTACTCTGCATTTTCCAATCATTTTCTTTGATATTTTTCATACTAAATGGAATCCCTCAAGGTTCCAATCTTAGACCACAATAATGTATTATTTTTAATAACTTTTTTGCTCTTAGAGTTTCATGCTCTTAGGTTCCTGTGACAAGTAACCTGTGGCATTTCCAAAATTTTTTGAACATCCGTCTTATTATTTTATTGTATGCTTTGCCATTGAATTGTAATTGTCTTATTTGTTTGTGAAATGTATTTTTGAAAGACTTACATATATTTTTCTCTTGCTCCTATAATCAAGTCATGATTTTTCATGTAAGGAAGATTTAAACTTTAATTTACTTTGTCAAATCTAGTATCTTATAGGTTTGCAATCAAAATCATTTCTCCGTATCATCAATCCAAACACCATCAACGTTTCTAGTGCCATTATATCATTTGACATGCATTATTTATTGTAACACTATAATCCACTATAGATTATCAAGTCTGCGTATTCTTGATATTTATGTACATGGTCAGTTTCTATTTAGGAACGGGGACTTTTTTTTGCATAGTTTGACCTGTTGGAGCCCGTTCCCACTTGTCGCGTGTCGGATCCGTATATTTATCGGAGGTTCCAGTGGCAAAACATTATGTATGGAGCTATTCATACTTGTCGGAAACCGATTTTGTCCGAAATGTTGGAACCTCCGATGAATATACGGATCCGACACCCGACAAGTGAGAACGGGCTCTTAGCCAAAAATTGGACATCTTCCTTCACCTGTGATTAATTAAATCTGTTATAAAGATGTCAAAGGGTTTCCAGATTAGTTCATATGTATGAAACCGTTTATCAAACTTACAACTTTTTCACATATTCTTGTGCTCTTTCTTTGTCAGGTATGATGGGAGCAGGCGGAAGCTTTTACAGATATCCATTCTGGATTGCCTTCACCGTGGATCGGCCATTTTATTTCATTTTACGTCAGACAAAATTGCTTATTTTCGCTGGAACTTTCCGAAGCTTGAACGCAATTTACAAATAGGCTACTACACCTTTATTGATTTTTTTCTACAACCGTAATTCTTTTGCCATTTCGCAAGGGGTGGTAAAAGCTTCTGCAGAGCTGCCATTTATTTCCTATATTTAATTTTCGTCCACTCTATTTTTCTAGTTTTACATACGCTTTAACTATTCATCATACAAGTAGAGATTAAAATGTATTTTTTCTTTTTCTTTAGTTATCGCAGTTATGTTTAATTTGTCATCAATCAACTTTTCAACAATTTCTTTCTGCGTGGATCGTCCATTCTTCTTTATTCTCTTGAACCGGGAAAAAATGGTCGCCTTCTGTGGAGCTATATGGAAATCGATTATCTAAACATGAGAAAAATAGTGTATAAATTAAAAATCTTAATATAGAAATGGGCGAGAGACTAGGGTATATAATGTTATGATAAACAAAACTACATTCATAAACTTTCATGAAATCTTTGTTTTAGTATTTTTTTATCGCATCTACTTTTATTTGGTGACTTTGACCCAACCCGAAGTTATATATGTTTTCCCCGTAGAGATAACCTACGTATAGATATCTACAAAAACTAAGTTACGTATATGTCTTTGATCATATGTTATGCTTGATATTTCTTATGAATTTGGTCTCAAAACTCGAAAGTAGTTATAACATTTAATTTGGCAGGAGTTGATGGATAAGTAAATAAGATTTTCTTCTGGGAAAAAGTGCATTTGCTTAGCTAAAAAAAACCTTTCATGGGTCAGTTTCTCTTCTAAAACCAAATAAACTTACCGAGTCCTCACTATAAGTATTTTCTTTTTGTTCTCCTTTGAAATTAAGATATTCTTCTTGCATTCTCGTTTGTCTTGCAATATTTCTGAATCATGACTCAAATCTTTATTTTCATTTGAAACATAGATTACAAAGATGGTGTTTGGAATCGGTGATGAGACAAATGAAATTTGAACAAATTAAAAAAAAAATCTTTGTCACAGGTCTAGGTTGCCAGGGTCCAGGAAGATCCATAACAAAGTACTTTCCTTTTTTGTAGGGTTACATCACAAGTTTTTGTCTGCGTAATTTGTGTGTGTAACTCCATTGAAAAATCATGACAATACTTTATACCAACACAAGTGTACTTTTTCAATGAAAACGACCACATTTTAATGTAGTTTCTTTTGTGACTGCCTTGTCATTTTCAGTAGTGGCTGTGGCCATGTTTTGCATGATGCCAATGGAGAAGAGAACAGAAATATTCACCGTCGACCGTCCCTTTTACTTCGTCCTCACCGATGCTCGCAAAACGGCCATCTTCAGTGGGCGTGTTACATTACCCAAATTGCAATAGACACCAAATTATGTTTCAATATTTAACTCATCATTGTTTTGTTTCAATTGCTAAATTAACTCTTCATATTTTTATTTAGTTATTAAAAATCTGTTTTATTTTCACTTTTTATTATTTTTTTAATTTTTGGACACAAACGTTTTCGACTATACAGTAATCATCATCAGGTCAGTAATCATCATTCACCTGATGATGATTACTGTGTAGTCGAAAACGTTTGTGTCCAAAAATTAAAAAAATAATAAAAAGTGAAAATAAAACAGAGTTTTAATAACTAAATAAAGATTAATTTTCAGTGTTAATGCACCAACCATCCAAAATACTTCATATTTTTGTTTAAATTGTCAAATTTAATTTTTCATATTCCTGTTTAAATTGTCAGAAATCTGCTTGTTTTTGTTTATTTTCTTATATATCAAGCTAATGATGCTTTTCTACTAACGTAGATGCATAGCTTTATTATAATGAATGTATTTGAAATTTTATTAAATTGTATTTTATTTATTAAAAAAAAACACTAAATTTAACTTCATTTTAAAAATGTGTTTTAAAGTGACAGTTAAATTTGTAGGTTATGCATAATTGTGCTTTTTACACAACAGTATTTCTTTTATTTTTTACTTTGTGGTTTTCTTATTTCAAGATTTTTAATTTTAAATTTCAAGAAAAAAATGCAGCTTTAAAAGATTATTTATTTGAAAAATAATTTAAGTAATTGTCCAGTTATTCAAATTGAAATAATTCATGTTGAAAAATCTATAAATGTCATCACATTTTTTTCTCATTGAAATTTTTTGTTATTGATTTAAAATAAATCATTGGCATAGATAATAAATAAATTACCAGTGCCTTTTTTATAAGAGTCATGCTCAGGAAATAACACATTTTATTTTTTATTTTGCACCATGGACTGAGATTATTCTTAATTTAAAAAGTAAACCAAAATGGCGTCTATTTTTGACAGAACATTATAAACATAATGCGCACATAATGCCCGCTTTCCACTGCGAGCGGAGCTGACTCCGTACGGACTCCGCTCGACTAGCAACAGTAAATTTCATAGAAGTGCTTCCACCGACAGCGAGTCAGCGGAGCGGACTGAGCGAGTACAAAGAGTTACGAAAGTGGTCGCAGAGTTGAGCGAGTTTCCAGCGGACTCCGTACGGACTCCGCTCGACTAGCAACAGTAAATTTCATAGAAGTGCTTCCACCGACAGCGGAGTGAGCGGAGCAGGCTGAGCGAGTAAAAATGACTCCGCTGTGTCATGGTCTCGGCCGCTAGTTTTCAACTGACTCAGCTCCCCCGTGCCCCCCGCGCCAACCCGCGCAGTTGCGTGACAGCGATAAAACACACCATACATGATTTACAAAAACACATCATACATTATTTTATAAATTTGAAAATATTAAAATGTATGTTTTATTTCAAATATCTACATTTTATGTTTAAAGCAAAATAATACATTACTTTTTATGTTTCGAAACAAAAAAAAACTCTTTTATTAATAATTAAAACGTTTGATCTGGGCGTAGGCTGCAACGAGCTGTCACACACTGCACATCATACATTATTTTATAAATTTGAAAATATTAAAATGTATGTTTTATTTCAAACATCTACTTTTTATGTATTAAAGCAAAATAATATATTACTTTTTATTTTTCGAAACAAAAAAAAAAACTTTTTTTACTAATAATTAAAACGTTTGATCTGGGCGTAGGCTGCAACGAGCTGTCACACACTAGTTGGCTCCGCTAAGCCAGCTGTAGATGGAAGGCAAACAACTCTTTCATCTGACTCATCTCATTTCCCGCCTAGCTCACTCCGCCGAGCTCGTTGGCTGTGGAAGGCAAATACCATTATTTTTTAAAACTCTTTCGCAATGGAAGGCCAAAACTATTTCACTACGCTCCGCTCAGCTATTTCCCGCTCCCGCTCAGCTATTTCCCGCTCGCAGTGGAAAGCGGGCATAAAGCTATTTATTTTTGGTAGAAAGAGGCTGTTTGTTTTTGTACACAAATAAATAATTATATTTTTTTATTCCATGATGTAATTTTGGACTGACTTTATTTATTTTGCATACTTTTCTATCACTTGTTGCAGTCAATGTAGTAAAAATTGTCATTTTAAGAAATGTGTCAAATTGTCATACAAATTTTACATCTACAAGACTCTATGACAGTTTGACATTTTTTAAAATCAATTTCATTTCATTATCCCTAAAACCAATGTAGATTTTTTCTATTATAAAACCCCCACAGTCCAAAGAAATGTACAAAAATCATATATATACCTACCTGTTTAATTTTTGTAACAAAGAGTATTATCAAATGTTATGTATGAAAACAAAAGAAAAAATGAATTAATAAAAAAAATGTAACCACCGTTCACTTCTTATTCATTTTTAATTAGTTTATTTGAGGATATAGAAAATATATATAATTGAACAAATTATTGATTACAAAAAAATGATATCTTTAGTATTCAGGTATTGTATCAGAAAGATAAAACACGAAAAATTAATAATTTTTTAATAATATTTTTTTAAATAAAATAACAGATAAGAAGTACTCCCTATGAACGCCTTTGCGATTTTTATTTTTGCTACTCATTCATAGATGTCGCTTGTGTGTAATCAACTATTACATTACAGATGGTGCTATTTTATTTATATAGAACAACATATTCTTATGGTTTTTGTCACACAGAAATAATAATTGGCCAATTATTCACAATACAAATATTAAAATAATACAAGATCATAGGTAATTTATTTTAAAAACAGGATACCGTGATTTTTTATTATTTTACTTTAAATTTAATATTTGTTTGTCTTCGTTCTCATACATTTTGGTGATTCTTGGAATTGGGATGATATTTGGGATTCATCACCAACATCATCAGTTTATATTAATCTTATTCTGGACGTATGCCTCCTCATTTGGTATCACTTTCTTTCATTTACATCTTATATACAATTCACTTAATTCTATTTATTTGTTACTAACACAGTACCTATTAAGTATGTGTAATTTTTTCAACAGTTAGTAAACATTCCCCAAATGTATAAAACCACGTAACTTGAAGTGGGAGTTTCCCTGCTCCCTAACGAGCAGGTCATCATTTCTTGTGAAGGCTGTGTAAACCTTGTCGGTACTATGATATTGGATTTGAAATAAATACCGAAACGGGAAATCAAACCCTAACTGTCTGGTTTTGAACACAATATGCGCTCTAGCAACTCAGCATTGATCAGACTATGGGGCACCCCGAATAATAAATTGTTGTGCTCTGTAATCTATAATGTAAGTTGAAAAGATAAATTAACATTTAAGATTAATATTTTATGTAGGTATGCCCACAAGCAGACACGTGTGAGTTTTCATTCTGCATGAGTACAGAACAAAAATCTAAATCTCACATGGGCATAAGCCCTGTAACTTTAGTCACTCTTTCCTAAAAGAGGGGTGACACTGGAAAAGTCAACCATTTTTTTCAGCAGTTATGGGTGGTGAGCGTGAGTCTATAATATTTAAAAAAAAAAAAACAGATGAAAGCCTTTAACAAACACTATACGACAATAATCAATCAACGTAAAAGATAATAGACATAATAAAAACCAAAATTAAGAAAAATATATATTGCATATCAAATATTGTTGTAATTTAAACAACAAACTAGACTGTCACTTGCTAGAAGAGATTCTAAGTCCGTTTTCACACGCAAAAAAAAATGCAACTAAGCTACACATGTAGTGTAACTTCTTGCCTGCGCTATCTCCAAAGAGGTCGCATGTGGCGCTTCGGGACCTATATATTTTTACAGGTATGGGGTCCGGCCTTGCACCAGCTACTTTCAGTTGAAGTGGGGGTTTCCCAGCTCCTGGGAGGGCTGGTTCTCATTTATTGTGAAGGCTGAGTAAGCCTTTGAGATCGAACCCTTGCTCTCGGCATGGAATGCAAGCATTCTACCAATTGAGCTATTGACCTTTTTACGAGCTTGATCGTCGTCGCTACAAAGCGCCAATTCTCAAGCAAGACCCAGTTGCTGTAAGGCTGGATGGACCTTTGGTGACTGGTCATTGGTAAAGGTTTTTATAAATTTTTCAACCCAGCGAAGAGCAAATATGAAAATGTAAATGGTATATTTTTTGTGCTCCGCCGGGAATCGAATCCACAACCTTCCCATTCAGAGTCCGAAGTGTTACCACTGAACTGCGGACTGGTCAATCACACAATCTGGTCTATTGTCGGATGTAAAGTAGCGCAGTGTATTTTAGCTTCCACACATTTGTCCGGCGATCCCATACAATGCTCAACCAGATCCAGGCTGAAATTGTACCATCTGAAAAAGGGTTAAGTGTTGTTATGTGAATCAATATTACCCATTATTTGTCCTTTATTTCAGGTATTGTCGTAATGCAGAAAAGATTAGGAAGGCGTCTCGAGCACAAATCATTTGTTGCTGATCATTCATTTGTTGTTATTATTAAAGCAAACCAATCTGCGTTGTTTTACGTCAGGTTGAACAAACCTTCAAAATTGTAGAAACAAAAGAAATTTTGGTAAATGATTTTCTCTTTGCATCTCCTTCTTTTGTTTGGCTTCTAAGCTTCTATACTTTGGTTGCTTCTTGCAGTTAAAATTGGCATGCCAAAATATTTTATTTTTAATTTAACAGCTTTTTTTCATGACAACCATTGTGCCCGGATTGTCTATGGTTTGTCTATGGATTACCGGACTGACTGTGTGACAGCTTTCATACATCCCCATACATCTTTTTGACGCGGTAATCCATAGACAATCCGGGAAGAATGTGTCTAATGTGAAAAGGCTGTAAGAGTTAAATTACAAGCTGATGGTGATGTCAATGTATAATCTAAGTTGCTTATTGAAATTGATACCCAAAACCATTTTAAATTCAAAATGGAAATGATTTGAAAGAAAAAAGGTTTTAGAAATGCAAAATACCTATTTTCAAAATGCTTTTTAGTATGCAACACGGTTTTTCGGATCATACACAGATAGAAAAGTTATGTCGTCAAAACGGACAGGTTACTATGGATAAGGCTGAATTTTGTTATTGGTTGTAGTAACATATACCTGTGACGTCTACCCGCCGAGAATCTTTCAAATTTTAAAGGTCCTTTCAGAGTCCATTAATCATTATGCATAAATCATTGTTACCTACATTGATTTTTGTACTTGTAACACTATTTATTAGCACAATCACGTCATTATATATTTATTTTGTTCCACGGCACATACATAATTATGTATATGCCGTATCAAACGCTCACAAATCCATTCTAATTCCTTACCCTTTTCTCACTTCCTTTTTCAGCTGTTCAAGCCATTAAGAAAAAAAAGGCGAGACATATCCAACGTGAGGAATTCAAGGCCGACCATCCATTCCTTGTTATCCTCAAATGTAGAGAACTTG
The DNA here is from genome assembly GCA_951799405.1 of Agapetus fuscipes. Classification (NCBI taxonomy): domain Eukaryota; kingdom Metazoa; phylum Arthropoda; class Insecta; order Trichoptera; family Glossosomatidae; genus Agapetus; species Agapetus fuscipes. The sequence goes on along the minus strand of OX637343.1, from coordinate 9,752,115 downwards.
CTGTTTTCTACGGCAGACTGAACAGACTGTAAAGAAATAAAGTCCGGTAAATGATTTTATCGCATGAGAGTTCGGCTTTTTCAGTTTTGTAGAATTTTGTAAAAAATGCTGTTTTAAAAGTAACCCCCTTACATAAAAGTAACCTCCCATAATCTATTAATTTTGACTTGATTGTATTTCAAATGAAATTACGATCATTTGACATATTTAACAAATCAGAAGTGAAATTAATTTGAACTTTGGATGTTTGACGAACTGTTATTGGAGAACGGACATTTTGTTATTGTTATCCTTGACTAAAAGGTTGGTATGAGGCTGACCCTCATGCTCTAAAAGAAATGGTTCACTTTGCCAAAGTTAACCCTGTTTCAGTGAAGGTCGGCAAGAGTTGCAGGGCTTATGTTCATTTGAGATTGGGTTTTTATATTGTAAGTCCACATGCGGCATGTGTTAGCGCGAACTTGTACATGTCTGCTTGTGGGAATGCATTTAATATTAATCTTAAATGATTTATATCTTTGCAGCTTAGATTTAGATTTAGACACATGCAGAATGTGTAAGCTGAGAATATGTGTGTTTACTTGAGTGTGTGCACGGACAGCGAACTTTAAATGATGATGATGGATGATTTCTTTCCTGTGGCGCCATTTAATGGTCCAGGACCATCTCAAGGGCGCCATGGCTTCTGGAGAAAAGTAGTGTCTTCAGTTTGTTGTTAAATGTTAATTTATACCTGCAACTTTGATTACAGAATGTAGAAACTTAAGCTTATGTAACTAAACTATGTTTTTGAATTCTGTTTTTTGTGTTTTTCTGTTCATTCTCTTTCTTCTAACTTGCTTTAGGTCCGCTACACACTAGACGCGTTCTGCTTGGTTTGTTTATGGTTTGTCTATAGATTACCGGGCCAGAAGTCTTGAAATGTATGGGGATGGATGAAAACTTTCACACAGTTTGTCTGGTAATCCATAGACAATCCGCGCAGAATGTGTTGTGTCTGAAAAGGCTGTTAGATATATTATAATAATATTAATAATAAATTATATTTTTTACAGTTTGTGTATTAACACTGAAAATTCATGTTTTTTAGTTGGTTATTTAATAAATAACACCTTTAACTTTTATTTAAAACACTGTTTTTATTTCACAAAAAATATAATATTTTTAAAAACTAAATTTTAAATTATACTACAAACGTTTTCAACTATTTAATAATCAGCAGGTAGGAAATCATTAATTTTTAAATATATTATATTATTTGTGAAATATAAACAGTGTTTTAAATAAAAGTTAAAGGTGTTATTTATTAAATAACCAACTAAAAAAAAAAATAATAAATGTTTATTCCAGCTTAGTCATGTGGAGGGTGCAATACATGACCAGTCATACAAAAAGGATATTGTGTAATTGTGTGTCTGTATGAGTTGGCGTGAGCTGTGTCTGTGTGAGTCTGTGAAGTCTCTAGATGTAGGTACTTAAATAATTGTATTTGTATTTGTTCAAGATTGTGTCACTGTTTACTTGATTATTCTAAGTAGAATGTTCTGGAAAATCTCGCATGTGCCAGTTCTCAATAGTTCGAGAATAACTTTTATTCTCACCTATAAATAGAGACGAGATACTCTGTAGCCAGACTAGTTTCTAAGACGTCAAGATATACAGTTCAAAAGCAACTCTGTGTATGAACCATATCTTAAAATAAATAACTGCTGGTTTTAATAAATTGAACCCGGTAAAATCATAACAATAAATTAAATAAATCAATGGCTGAACATTAATTATTTATTGAGCGGTAAGTCTGGGTGTAAATTAAAACCTGCTGATATCAAAAATGATTTCCCATTTCAGTGTTCTCTTCATTTTGTAAGTCGAGGACTATATTTATGAGGAAATGTATTGATCCTTCATGGCTTCTTTTATAGGTTAAAATATCAATTTTCAGCCTTGTTTGCCGTCGCCTATTCACTTCAAATTGACGAATCATTCATCTGCGATCATCCATTCTTCGTGATTCTGCGGAGCACAGAATCTACAGTCTTTCAAGCGAAAGTCATTAAATTTTGAGGTTATGTTTAGTCAATTTTGAGGTTAGTATTTTTGCTTTGTATTTGCACTTAAATGTATGTTTAATCATCTTTTGTATTAATATTATGTTTTACTGTATTACTAACGCAAAATAACATGAAAATATATGTGTATTTCTTCAACTGTAACTACTGTTATCCATCTTCCTGATAGCCATGATTTTTAAAACCATTTTCTCCTTGTGCTGTTTTTGAGCTATCATTTTTCTTTCAAACGATCTGTTTATAGTCGTAGTTCGTAGTGGTTAACGCTGTGGACTTGTTATCAGAAGGTTGTGAGTTTAATTCTTGGTTCATCATGATGGAATCAACATTTAATTTTCAAGTATGCTCTTCTCTATAAATGGGAAATTCATCTGCATATTCCGAAATGGCGGATCATTGCATCGAAAATGACCATACCTTTGGCATTGACGATTTAAGGATTCTGCACTCGAAATGTAAATACAGGCAACTAAATGCCCTAGAAACAATTGAAATTCATAAATGTAAGCAGAATGGCCATATTGTAAATATTCAAATCCCTCTAGCTTCCCCCCTGCTCATTGCTCCTTTCCGCAATCCGCCATAGCTCAACCCCTTTAATTGTACTTTTATTCTTTGACATTTTTTTGTTATTATTATTATTTGTCTTTTTGTGTTGACTCAATAATTTTATTTGTGCTTTAAACATTTTATTTTTTGACTCTCGGATGTTTGAATTAATTTACTATAATTATTATATATTATTTTATGTTTTCTTTCTTTTAATTTTTTTTTAAATTTTTGACTGTTAATTTAAATTAAGTTCATTTTCATCTTTATTGTACCTATACCTACCTATTTATTTGAATTGATATAGTTTTGATCTATGGTTTGTTCTTAATAATTTTAATTTGACATACATCACTCTTGATAATGACCTGAGTATTGAAGGTCGAAAGTACTCGAAATATAAAATATTATTGTGAAAATTAAACTATGTTTAAGAAAAATTAATTTTATTTGAAATAAAATGAATTTTCACTGTGTGAATACACAAACCCTACAAAATATATGTATGATATTATTTGGTGTTTTCATGATTTTCTCTCTATATTTTCTCTTCTATTCATGATATTCTATGTTTTTATACTTCCTTGACTTATAGGTAGGTATGGGTCTGACCACCCATACTGTAAAATATGGTTTACTTCGCCAATGACACCCCTGTTTCAGGAAAGGGCGGCAAAAGGTGCAGGGTGTATGTTAATTTCAGGTTTGGATTTTAATTTTTGTAAGTGCACATGTAGCATTTGTGAGAGTGAACTTACGTGTGTCTGCTTGTGGGCATGCATTTAATATGAATTTTTAATGTTTATATATCTTTGCAACTTATGAGCTGCTTTCCGGGATCTGCTCCATCTCCTATAGACCACGGCAACATATCCCGGAAAGCAGCTCTCCAATATAAGCCTGCCGTGCAAGCCTAAAACTCCTGTTGTATATTCTTATCATATTGCCACCTTAAAGATAAAACTGAATAAGTGCTATTCACTGATTTGAGAAATCATGGATTAAACATTTTATAAGGAGGAAGTTTTCATAGTAAGTGAAGTAATTATATCAGGCAGTGCTCATGAGAAACTTCTAAATTACAGGATTTTCACGCATGGTTAGTGATTTCTCTTGTAGAAAATATAAAAAAATGTGCATTTATCCAAGAATTCCATGCTAGCTTCATATTTCACTTATTCTTATTTACCTTTAAGGTATCGATATCATGGTATTCTGCTCATTCATGGGTAGGTACCTCTCGGCATGTGGGGTTGTTGTTCTGGTTTATAAAGGAATTAAAATTCTGGTTTCAGCGGTTGGCATTATGAGGCTGACTTCCCTACGGCCACGACGCAAGAATACATTCTATTGCGACCGTCCATTCTTCGTTGTACTTAAAACCCAGGACTCCACGGTGTTCCAAGCCAAGCTCATAAAATTCTAAAAAACTCTAAGCTTGAGTTGTTTAGTTACCATCTGCGATAAATACACTCAGACAAAATTGTTGGCCAAACAAATATTTTGGTATAATTACTGTGTTTGTGAAATCTTTACTATGAAAATAATAAACTAGCAAAATAGCAGAACGTGGAATCTCACAAATCGCTGCCTTAGTTCTTGTTTATCGTAAACGCCATTGAGAAAATTTTACATGAGCAATGTTTGCATGTGTACTGGACCAATGTGTCTTATAAAAACAACAAATTTATATTATAAATATTTTAAAGAACTCTCACATTATCGAGTTTTACGGGTTTTCTTAGCTCAGATTGTGTAGTATTTGATTCATAAGACAACTGCATGAAAAAGTCATCTTTGACAAGATTGGCATATACGGTAAACAAGAACTGGGGGAGCGAAATGGCTGGTATCAAATACAAGCATTTGAATTAATAATTTAAAAATACAACACAAAGTTTTTCTTCAAGAGTTGATTTATTTCTGACCTCCTCTTGATATCCTCTTGATAATGATGTTAACCCATAATTATCAAGAGTACAACCATCACACCAATAAATCAACTAGCGGACAAATAGGGTAATGATGTGATAACACTCAAAGCGCTCGAGGAAATAAATCAACTCATGAAGAAAAACTTTGTGTTTTAATTTTACATTTATTTAAAATGACTCTTCACTATGTAAATACACAAACCCTCAAACTCTCACAAGTATTTGAATTTATCCATGTTAAAAAGCGTAAGCCACATATTTTCGAAAAGTCATTTAATTATGACGTTTTGTTTAACGCCTATCTGTATATTCACATTCAATAACATCGAAAGAGCTTCAATCCAGCGAATTGCCACATTCCATCAAACAGCCTCCAGTATTGGACTGTTCGCTGCCTTAGTTCTTGTTTGCTGTATAGACCATTGAGCTAATTTAACATGAGCAATGTTTGCATGTGTACTGGACCAATGTGTCGTATGAAAACAGGAAATTGATTAAAAAAATATTTAAAACAACTCTCAAATTATCGAGTTTTACATTTTTTCTTAGCTTAGATTGTGTAGAATTTGATTCTTAAGACAACTGCATTGAAAAGTAATATTTGACAGAGTTGGTCTATACGGCAAACAAGAACTGGGGGAGCGTGTTATCAATGGACCAATACCTTTTTGAATGATTAATTTGGATATTAAGTAATATGTATTTGTATAAAATGATTAATTTGCAATATATTTTTGAAGTAGAATTTATCGCAGATTTTGACGACTCAATTTTTCCAATTAACTTAATTCCATCTATTTGTAATCGATATTCAAAAATATTTTTACTTCTTCGATAATCCCTATATATATTCAATTGTTGAAAAATTTGTAGAAATAATTTAAAATGTAGAAAAGACAATAATTAGAAAATACAGTAGAATATCAAGTATCGGAATCGCTTTCAGAATTATAAAAAGGAATATGAAAATGTACCGCGATTTCTAAAATAACAATTCTATCTCCATGTGTTTTTTTAGTTCCTTGCATGAAGCTAGTGTAGGCGCAGCACAAGGACTCACAGAAGAATTGCTCTGTGTAGACACTCTTTTGTTCTTCTGCGCTTTTTTAGATAAGATCGGGAGTCCAATTACCGAAAGTCTACTGAATTTTTTAAATATATTTTTTTGTAATTCTTAACAATTCTTGCACAACTTTTTCTATTTATTTAGCTTTGAATAAAAATGCATCTTTTGTTTCCTCTTGCATTGGCTTCTTTTTCTCTTATTTGGGAATGGCTACATTTTGTTAGCTGACTTATTTATGATTAAAATACACTATTTTAAATATTTGACTAACCGTTGTGTGTACACTTTGATTGTCGTACAACAAGGGTGTTTCAAAATGAAGTTGGTTATGACGCCATAAAAATATAGAGAATCATTTCAATTCTCCTACAACGGTTCGCCAAATATTTGAAACGTTAAATAATTTTTATTTTGTTTATTCAATGTTATATCTTTAATTGTTACTGTTTTTTGTATCTCAAGAATTCCAAATATATTGTGGTACAAATTGTTTTTCCCTACATTTAAAAAAATATATTATTTCATAAGAATCAAGTATTGTTAAAGAGGCTTAAGTATTTGAAATATAATAGAAACAAAATCTTATACATTAGTGAAACAAAAAAAAAATATTCAAGTTATAATTATTTTAAAATAATAAAGTGTTCTTATATTAAATCTTTGCTTTTTATTTCTTCATAAAACTGCAAACACCTCTGCGGCACTACAACAAGTGTCATAGACCCCTAGAGTCTTTAGAATCTAGGGAGTCTCCCGCACAGGATTTCTTAAAAAAAAAAAAAAAAAACACTTATTGAACATATCATTGTCTTACATAAAAAGTGCTCAAGTGCAATTTGTTTCCGAAATAGAATTATTGTCTATTTTTCATTGTAGGAATGTAATGATACTAGAAAAAAAAGTTATTTTCAACTTGGAAGGGCGACTAAGTTTATGTACTTTAAAATTAACCATCTGCATTCTGTACACAAGGGACTTATAAACAGTCACGCTTTTCATATTTTGCATTCTATTTAGTAGGTCACATTTCCCTGTACTATGGCAATATCAAAAATAATCTAGGCATATCAACGTATTCCATGAGTAATATTTAAAATAATATATTTTTAGTAGAAAGTAAATAAAAAAGCAAAAATGATGACACAGATTTGAGACTAATAAGCATCACTAAAGTAATGGAACCACAATTTCTTTACAAATTTGCAATATATCAGCCCGCTGTAAGACTTGCAGTATTTTTTAATTAATTCATCATGACAAACCAACATTAACCAAAATATTTTTGACTGTCTGGAAACCGGCATCTACATTATCTATTCATTATTTATTACATTTACTTTATGCACTAAGTTTAATCACTCAATCAATTTTTGTCAACTCAGAATCAAAGCTTTCATCAAAAGGGCATTCCAACTGGCTAAACTTTTAAAAACATTAAAAAAAAAAATCTTAGTACACCTCTGTTTTGCAGTGGGGTACTTACAATCTAAAAGAATTGAAAAGAATAGTTCAGACTACTTTTAATTTAATTTCTTGGAAAATTATTTTCTACGTACTTTTATTATACATTTGCCAATCATATTGCCCAAAATCTTGGATTCATGCAAACACCAAAGCACTTACTTAAACAGCTTATTTTTTACAGCTGTGATTGTATCGCTAGAACGTCCTTATCCAATTAAAAAACAGGAAAATCCAAAACGGTTTATCTGTGATCGTGGATTTGTCATCATTTTAAAACACAAACAAACAGTGATCATTAATGGTAGATTGTTGAGAAATTAAAATGTGAGTTTGATGAAATGTGAATCACAAATTGGAATACAATGGATTTTTTTGTGAGAAAAATTGCTTGAAAGCTGACCAAAAATAAAACTTTATTCTTTAAATCTTTATTCATCTTTTTCTCTATCTCTCACCATCCAAGACAATATTTTTGAGTTCCTCATAAAAAGAACATCACCTATCTGTTCATATATCCTGTAGGAACTGTTGGCATGGTGTTCCTCAGGCGTTTGAACATTCCTTTAACTATGGTATGCAGAAGACATTCCCAGCATTGCAAGTACTGCGCGTCCTATTCCATCTTTTTTTTTCATTCAGTTTCAAATTGCCAAGCAGAGTTTGAAACCCCTGGGCTTTAGCATGTTTACGAAAACTCATTTATATAAAGTCAATACTCGTTTTAGTACCAGAAAAAAATACTGTGCATAAGAAAAGGCTAGAAAATTATTTAAAATATAAATACATTAATGTAACGTGTTACGCCTCTGTTTAGCAGGGCTGTAAATATTTAAAAATAAATGCAAAAAAATCATGGGCGACTAATTTTTTTTGTTTTCAAATAGCGTTCAAAATAAGAGGGCACGTTTTCATATAAAAATACAATGAAAAGAATATCAGTAAAAAAAAGAAAAATATTTTGTACACTAATTTCAGATTTTGGTGTCAAAGACAGATTTTACATCGTTAGGAAATTTAAAATTGACAAAAGAATGGTCTGCGATCGAGGATTTTTAATTGTACTGAAAAAAAAAATACGTTGTTTACTGGTAGATACATGAAAAACAATAATTTTGATAAGTTCGGTAATTGAACCGAATTTTCTTTTTGAGTTTTCTTTTTTTATTATCTGTTATTTAACAAAACACAGAACTTGGATTTTTTTAAATTCGTTATAAAAAATATTTTAAATTCAGCAAAAAAATATGTGAGGAAAATCAACTACAGATTGCTTTGCTATTTTTTATCACCATTGGGACTTAATTTTTTTTTTTTTGAGTTCGCCCCTGTTATGCAGTGGCACATTCACAATATATTTTTTAAAATAATGATAGATTTTGTCACATAAAAAATGCAATTTTTAAGTATTTCAGCTATAGACAAAGAAACACCATCCAAAAAAGGCAAAACTCGTTGTGAACCTATCTTTTTAATTTATTATCATCAAGTTAGATTTTTTTGTAGTTCACATGCAAAATGAGGAAACATCTAAAATATTCAGTCATTTTAAAATAATTAGTATAAACATAGATTTTAAACATTTCTTTTTGGTAACGCAATCAAAATAAGAGGGCAGGTTTTCATATGAAAAATTGAAAATAAGAAATGAACAATGAAAATAATTTTGAAAATGTTTTGTGGTCTAATTTCAGCTTTCGCTATCCGAGGAAGATCTAACTTCATTAGGAAATTAAAAATTGCTGAAAATTTTATTTGCGATCATGGATTTTTAATTTTATTGAAAAAACAAAATTCTATTGTCTTTACTGGCAGATACATGAAAATATAATTTATCAAATATTATATTTATAGGTAAATGTACCAAAATAAAAATTTGGTGTTTTCTTTGTATGTGGTTTCACAATGCGCAGAGCATGGCTTTTTGTAAATGTCGATTTATGTTAAAAAAAGTCTTGAGAGTTCAGCAAAAAATTATGTGGTTAAAATCAACTTAAGATTGCTTGACGCTATTCAATCATATTTCATCTTTATTGGAATTTTAAAAGTTTTTTTTTTCTGTGTACACTTCTGTTTTGCAGTGGCGTACTTACATTTTTTTTATAATCACAGTTCTTGTTAATACGTTAAAAATGAAATATTTCAGCCATAGACAAAGATATAATCTTAAATGAGCATCCAATAAAGGCGAAACTCTAAGTGGACCGGCCTTTTTTACTATACAATCATCAAATATGTGATTTTTTTTCTGGATAAGTCCGATATCCAAGTACAAATAAAGAAATTTCAGTTAAAAATTCATTCATTATCAGTTGGGCTTTTGGGCAAGAATTAATATGCACATTTATTTTCAATAGCCGACCGTGTGGACAAAATAAATAAAAACATTTAAAGTGAAATTGGGGTTTCTCTTCTCATTTCTTTTAATAACTGAGTAAACTATGCTGGTTATATGATTTTTGGCCCAAAAATCAAATTTTGGGTTTCAAATGGACACTATTATTTTACCAAAACCAGATTTTTTTGACATCTATTGAGAGGATCGTTACGATCCTATGGCACAACCCTTTGTTATTGAATGCAAGCGCTCTATCAACTGAGCTTTTGACCAGATTAACTCCCTAAGTTTTTTTTTATAGAAAACAGCCTAAGATAAGAACAAACAAAAAGTTATTTTTTTTTACAGCTGTGGTTGTATTTAAAGAACATCCTTATATTGTCTTATAAAAGCTTGCTTTCATTTTTCTTTGTATTCAAAACAAGAGGGCACATTTTCATATAAAAAGAAATGATGAAAAAGTTGTGTTGCAAAAATGAAATGATGAAAAAATTGTGAAAAAGAAATGTTGTTATGTGGCTAACCACCCATACTGTAAAAAAATTGGTTCACTTTGCCAATGTCACCCCTGTTTCAGGGAAGGACGGCAAGAGTTGCAAGGCTATGTTCATTTGAGATTGGGTTTTTATATTGTAGGTCCACATGCGGTGTTAGCGCGAAATTATACATGTCTGCTTGTGGGAATGCATTTAATATAAATCTTAAATGAAAAATATCTTTGCAGCTTAGATTAGATTAGATTAGATTAGATGAAGATCACATAAAAACAAAAAATAGTAATGTAACAAAATAATTTGTCATATTTTCAGCTTTTGGTTTCCAAGGAAGATCTTTCTTTGTTAGGAAATTAAGAAAAACTAAAAAGTTTGTCTGCAATCGTGGATTTTTAATTGTATTGAAAAAACAAAACAAAAAACAAAAATCCATTATGTTTACTGGCAGATACATGAAAAAATGATTTGTTTAGTGCTTAAAGGTAAATGTACCAAAACAAAATAAAGGTGTTTCCTTCTATCTGTCTTTTAACAAAACGCAGAGCATGGCTTTTTACAAATGATGATTTATGCTCAATAAAAAGTCTTGGACATGCAGCTAAAAATGTGGGAAAAATCATCCATTGCTTTGCTGTTTTTTAATCACACTTCATCACTATTAGGGCTTTTATATTTTTTTCTGAGTACGCCCCTGTTTTGTAATGGTGTACCTACTCACAATGTTTAAAAAAAATATATTAATAGGTTTTGATTTCAATGAAAAAAAATGCAATTTTGAAATATTTCAGCCACAGACGAAGATAGAATCTTAAATGAGCATCCTAAAAAGGCCGAACTTTTAGTGGACCGACCTTTTTACTATACTATCATCAAATATGTGGAAGCAACTAATATGTTTTCTGGGCGAGTCCGAAATCCGAGTACAACTAAAGTAAATTTCATTTGGTAATCCATTATCAGTTGGGCTTATGGGCAAGAATATGGCTGAACATTTTTATATATATAGCAAGCTGTAAATACACGGGTGCCTGCTTTATGTACTTTTTTTAAAAATTATTTCGCTTTATTCATAGATTTTCATTTTTTTTTACATAATATTACCATTAAGAAGTGCATCCATGGTGGAGGTTTTTTACATTTATATTTGTTCTCTACAATTGCATTTATACTTTTTTAATTAATTAAAATTCAATTAGAAATTTCCTCATGCATGCGTGAAAATATAATTTGTTACTTTTGTTTGCTTATTTGATTTTTCTTCTTTATTTATTACTCATAATTGAGAATGTAACAATATTGTCCTTTTTACAAGCCAGGACAGATCATTCTTACAACTTTCAACAATCAAAAGCTCAAAAAGATTCCATAAAATATCATTTATTGGCAGCGTTGATTCACATCAAGTCATCTTTTGGAGGTTTTTGTCCCTCATGATTACTGGTACTCATGACTACTGCTTTCTCCATGCTGCCATTTTCTCTCCTTCCTATGTGACTACCAATAGGATTTGGAGAAATAATGTTTGATAGATGGATGACAGTCTTTTTTAAAGATAAAAAAACAAAATAAACGACACAGATTTTCAAAAGACAATTTTGTATTACCCATAAATTCATTCGAAGTTACTTTCATCATGACAAAGTAATATTAAATTGACATTTGATAGGTTAGGTTAGGTAAGTCATTATCCCTTCTTCCAATGTTACAAAAGTATCGGAGAATTAATTTCTGACATATTAATGGCAGTCTCTTTTTAGAAAAGAAAACAAAATAAAAGGCACAGATTTTCAAAAGCACATTATTGTATTTTAAAATAAATTCAGACAGTTGCTTTGGTAATGAAAAATTAAAAATAAAATGACAGTTTTATCGGTTAGGTTACGTTACAGAACAAATCCATTGTTGAACCATATGTAGAAATAATCACAATTCTTTGTGTTCCATACGACACATGTGTTTATATTGTAACAGTTGTGATCATGGATCATTTTTTAACTCTTGGCAAAGACAAATCCTGCATTTTACTGCAAACAGAGCCCTGATATGGTGAAAGGCATGTAATGCTTTAAAGCTGTCAAAAAGTAGGCTTAGATTTACAACTCGATGGACCAACCAGGTTTAGGAAATCCAAATATCAAGGACTCTTTAATGGTGGAAGATTGTCTGATATCCAAGAAGTAGTCATGCTGTTCAATTATGAGACAAGCATACAGGGAAAACTGCAATTATAGAGTCAATTTTCAAACATTTGTAGCGTATATTAATAAGTTAAACATCTTTTATTCTTATGTTTTCAGGATTTGTAATTCAACCCATAATGGCAATAATTCCCACTTTTGTAACAATTAACCGTCCCTTCCATTATATTGTGAAAACCAAAAATCAAATAGTTTTCTCAGGAAAAATGATCAAACTAAAATAGAGCTGTCAGATATCTAGGTACTTTTATTTGACATATATCAATCAATGTATTTTATGCTTATCTTCTATGCACGTTTTTTTGAAAGCACAGGATATGAACTATAAAACTTTATTGAAAATTCTTTGGTACCTAAACGGCTGATGGGAATTATTTTGCTTTAAGTTGAGAAAGAACTAGAGGGTCTTGTTTCTTATAAAATTGAGCTTGGAGGGGGAATACAGTGCACGATATATTCTGCATGAGTATCTTAGAAATATACCTCCACATATCTTAGAAGTACTACCCATGTAAAACTATTTGAAATCTTAAGAATTAGGTACCTTATTGTTAAAGCATGTGAAAGAATAGGACATAGGATAGAACAGTATGGTCAGTTGGTAGAGTGCTTGCATTCCATGCCGTGAGCTCGGGCTCGAATCCCACCGATGGTGTCAAAAATGATTTTCCGTTTCGGTGTTTATTTCAAATCCCAAAATGAAATACCGGCAAGGTTTACTCAGCCTTCACAAGAAATGAGTACCAACCCCCTCGGGAGCTGGGAAACTTCCACTTCAACTGAAGTACTACCTATGTAAATATGCTGGATTAAGGCCGGCCCCCTTACATAAATAGGTTCCACTCGCCACATACGAAACTCTTCAGGGATAATGCGAATTACACTATATGTGAAGCTAAGTTGCGTTTTTTGTGTTTGGGATATATAGACTGAATGTAACAGAAGGAAATATATAAAAAAGGTGATATATATGAATGAATTAAGAGAGCTTTGAAAATGAATGAAGAAATTGAAGCAACTCTGCAGAGGCTCTAGGTATCTCGAGTAAAATGGCGACAGACTTACTATGGTTGAGCTTTCAAGTTAATTTTTACATCCACAGATATGGGGTACAGGTTATTCCCGCAACATAAAGGAGGGGCTTGAGCACACCTACTCTCATTTACTGATTTCCTTCATTGGCACTCTATTTTCAGGATTTGAAATGAAAGAACTTATTGTATATGAAGTACCTCACTTTATGCTAGTTGACCGACCATTTTACTACGTCATCATCCAAAATGAGAATACCCACGTGTTTGCTGGGAAAACCCTCAGGATCAATTAACTTAACAGGTTCAAAGAAACTCCTGTGTCCTTGTATTTTTAAGAATATATAACTAAACTAGCAGACTGACCGTGCTGTGCACGGTTGTCTGCTAGGCCCTTCGGGCAGAGTGAGTCTGGCTTCGCAATAATTTTTCCTCACACCTCCTTCATAGTAATTAAATGGTTTAAGAAGTAATTTGAAAAAAAATTGCGGTAAAAGGGTTATTTAGTTCGTTCATGTTCTGAGATTCTTGTATGAAGCATGAGGTATGAGGCTGACCTCCCATACCTAAAAAAATGTTCACTGAACGAATGTTTCTCTGTTCCTGAAAAGTTCGGCAAAATTGCAGGGCTTATGGTCAAGAGAGGCTAAAAATTTTATTTGTAATAATTACACATGCAGCGTTTGTAACCGCAAACTCACTCATGTCTGCTTGGGGGCATCCATTCAATATGAATTATAAAATGTATGTAAGCAACTTAGATTTATATTCTAAAATTAAAAACATCAAGTGCCACAATTATATGTTAGCGTGAAAAGACATTTGCCAGCTTGTGGGTGTGCATTGTATTTGAATCATCAAAACTCTTTTTGCAACTTAAGATTATAAATTAATATTGTTTAAGGATTTTCCAAACCCAAATTCCTTGACCTAAGGGTTAGTATGAGGCTTACCACCCATATCGCATAAATGGGTTCACTTATCTAATGTTCCCCCTGTTTCTGAGTAGGTCGGCAAAAGTTGCATGGCTTATGGTCATGAGAGGCTGAAATTTTTATTTGTAGTTACACATGCAGCATTTGTAAGCGCAAACTCACTCATGTCTGCTTGGGAGCATGCATTGAATATGAATTATAAAATGTATGTATGCAACTTAGATTTATATTCTAAAATTAAAAACATCAAGTGCCACAATTATATGTTAGCGTGAAAAGATATTTGCCAGCTTGTGGGTGTGCATTCAATTTGAATCATCAAATAACTTTTTTTGCAACTTGAGATTATAAATTAAATTTAACGTTGTTGAATCAAATTCCTTGACTTAAGGGTTAGTATGAGGCTTACCACCCATATCGCATAAATGGGTTCACTTAACTAATGTTCCCCCTGTTTCTGAAAAGGTCGGCAAAAGTTGCAGAGCTATGTGCATTAGAGGCTTTCATTTTAATTTGTAAGTTTACATGCAGCATTTCTAAGCGGGAACTCACTCGTGTCTCCATGGAAGCATGCATTGAATATGAATTATAAAATGTATGTATGCAACTTAGATTTATATTCTAAAATTAAAAACATCAAGTGCCACAATTATATGTTAGCGTGAAAAGATATTTGCCAGCTTGTGGGTGTGCATTCAATTTGAATCATCAAATAACTTTTTTTGCAACTTGAGATTATAAATTAAATTTAACGTTGTTGAATCAAATTCCTTGACTTAAGGGTTAGTATGAGGCTTACCACCCATATCGCATAAATGGGTTCACTTAACTAATGTTCCCCCTGTTTCTGAAAAGGTCGGCAAAAGTTGCAGAGCTTATGTGCATTAGAGGCTTTCATTTTAATTTGTAAGTTTACATGCAGCATTTCTAAGCGGGAACTCACTCGTGTCTCCATGGAAGCATGCATTGAATATGAATTATAAAATGTATCTATGCAACTTAGATTTATATTCTAATATTAAAAACATCAAGTGCCACAATTATATGTTAACGTGAAATGACATTTGCCAGCTTATGGGTGTGCATTTAATTTGAATCATCAAATAAGTTTTTTTGCAACTTTAGATTATAAATTAAGATTAACGTTGTTTAAGGATTTTTCAAACTCAAATCCTTGACTTATAGGTTGGTATGCGGCTGACCACCCATACTGTGAAAAATGGTTCACTTTGCCAATTTCACCCGTTTCAGGGAAGGATGGCAAGAGTTGCATGGCTTATGTTCATTTGAGATTGGGTTTTTATAATGTAGGTCCACATGCGGCATGTGCCAGCGCGAAATTATACATGTCTGCTTGTGGGAATGCATTGAATATAAATCTTAAATGATATATATCCTTGCAGCTTAGATTAGATTAGAAATTCCTTGACTTATAGGTTAGTATGAGCCTAAATACCCATATTGCAAAAAATTGTTCATTTGAAAAATGTTTCCCCTGTTTTTGAAAAGGGTGGCAAAAGTTGCAGGGCTCATGTTCATTACAGGCCTTAATTTGAATTTGTAAGTTCACATACAGCATTTATAAGTGCGAACCCACTCGTGTCTCCAGGGGGACATGCATTGAATATGAATCATAAAAGTTATTGTATCTGTGCAACTTAGATTATATATTCTAATATTTAAAAAAAATCAAGCACCACAACTATAGGTTAGCGTGAAATGACATTTGCCAGTTTGTGGGCGCGCATTCAATTTGAATCATCAAATAACTTTTTTTGCAACTTTAGATTATAAATTAAATTTAACGTTGTTGAAGGATTTTTTAAACTCAAATCCTTGACGGATAGGGAAGTATGAGCTTGAATACCCAGATCGCAAAAAATGGTTCACTTGACAAATGTTTCCCCTGTTTTTGAAAAGGTTGGCAAAAGTTGCAGGGCTTATGTTCATTAGAGGCCTTAATTTTAATTTGTAAGTTCACATGCAGCATTTATAAGTGCGAACCCACTCGTGTCTCCAGGGGGGCATGCATTGAATATGAATTATAAAAGTTATTGTATCTGTGCAACTTAGATTATATATTCTAATATTTATAAAAAATCAAGCGCCACAACTATATGTTAACGTGAAATGACATTTGCCAGTTTGTGGGCGTGCATTCAATTTGAATCTAACTTTTTTTGCAACTTTAGATTATAAATTAAATTTAACGTTGTTGAATCAAATTCCTTGACTTAAGGGTTAGTATGAGGCTTACCACCCATATCGCATAAATGGGTTCACTTAACAAATGTGTCCCCTGTTTCTGAAAAGGTCAGCAAAAGTTGCAGGGCTTATGGTCATGAGAGGCTGAAATTTTTATTTGTAAATACACATGCAGCATTTGTAAGCGCAAACTCACTCGTGTCTCCGTGGAGTAGTGCATTGAATATGAATTATAAATGTTAATGCGTCTATGCAACTTAGATTGTATATTATAATAATACTTTAAAAAAATTAAATGTCGCAATAAGTATGGTTTCATATAAAAAGTTGACCTAATCGATCGTCATTATTTCTAAAAAATACATGTTATGACTGGTTGAAGTATAATTTTGAAATAAATAAAGAATATAGGTAGGTACTCAACGGAATTCAACCGAAAAAGAATTGACTTGTATGGCAACTTTGAAGCGTATGTTGAAGTGTTGGCAATTTATTTGAAATTCGAATGTCAAAATGAGTTTTGTTTCTCGCATAGGTTTTACATAAAAAGGTGTTGTGATTGATCATGTTTATTTATTTTAAAAACAACAATTTAAAATCTATTAATGATGAGGAAGCACATCCCAAGTCCTGAACAATATTTGTTGTGAATATGACGTGCATCTGTTCAGGAGTTCTTCAGTGTGTCATCCATTAACGCACAATTATTTTGTATGGGGAGGCCGTTGCATTTTATATTATAGGGGGATGTATTCAAAACCTTGACAAACATAAATGGGACACTACTTAAAATTTGTGTGGAAATTTTAACAAGTATAAACAGTATTAGGTCCGTTACAGACTAAACGCATTCTGTCCAGTTTGTTTATGGTTTACCGGGTCAAAAGTCTAGTACCGTATGGGGATGTACTAGTAACCTATATAGATTTTGTACTTATTTCTTTAGAACATGTATTGACTTTCTTGGTTTGGATCTACTTTCACGTATTTATATGGCAGTTGCACTTATGGAGCCTAGAACTTATTTCATGCACGTTGACTGTCCATTTTACTGCATCATTAAACATGAAAATACTCACTTGCTTGCGGGGAAAATCCTCAGAATTGAATGACTGGACAGGTTTTAAGAAACTCCTCTATTCCCTTGTAGTGTCAGGTGTATACTTTTATACATAGAAAACCTTTACAAGTATAAATGGGATAGATAGAAATGTAGAAATCTTTAACAGGTATTACTTAGTATGTATCTAAAGATGAGGGATATTTTAAGAAACATACTTAAAAGATTTTGTTTAATACTTACCTACAGAACTTCTGGACTTAACGTTCACTGCTACGCTGACGATTGCCAAATTTACCTGGAGTGTGAGCCTGAGAAAATGCGAGAAGCATCTCAAAAAATTGCAGGAGGCATCGAAAGGATAGGGCACTGGATGGCATCGCACAAACTGATCCTTAACCCAGACAAGACAGAACTACTATACCTAGTGACCAGGAGGCGTAAGCCCCTCCTTGACCAGTCTCCGGTTGACATATGTGGTAGTGCTGTCATCCCAGCAACCCATGTCCGAGTTCTTGGAGTAGAAATTGATCAGCACTTGGTACTCGATAGGCAAATTGGCAAAACAGTTAAGTCAGGTTTCTTCGCTCTCCGACAAATTAGAGCAATCAGAAGAAATCTGACAACAAAGGCCTTAAAAACTGTTGTCAATGCCTTCGTGCTGTCGAAAATCGACTACTGCAATGGCGTATATGCCGGACAGCCCCAGAGCCAGCTGAAGAGACTCCAGTCTGTACTGAATGCCGCGGCCAGACTTATACATGGTGCCTCAAAGTTTTGCCATATTACGCCGCACCTGAAGTCTCTTCACTGGCTCAAGATTCATGAACGGGTCCAGTATAAGATAGGGTTGCTGGTCTTCAAGAGCCTGCGTGGGACCGCACCAAAATATTTAAAGGATATGATAACTCCAGCCACCACAAGCAGCAGAACAGCAACACTGCGATCAGCAGCATCATGTCGCAGTCGGATAGAGTTTCCAAGAAGGAAAAAGAAGACCGTTTTTGGAGATCGAGCCTTCAAGGTGGCTGCTCCAACGATATGGAACGGCCTCCCAGATGACCTGCGCGAAATGGATCTGGAGAGTACTTTTAGAAAGGGGTTGAAGACCCACCTGTTCGCGCGCTCATATGAGCAAGCGCCTTTGGGATGACCAAGAGTCATGAAAAGGCGCTATAAAAATATTGTATTATTATTATTATTATTACAGAAGTAGACTAACCGTCTAGCACAAATAATAGGAATAAATAATAATGTTTTCAGCAATCATACCTCAATTGTAGAATGTTTGACAAACCATCTATTTGACAGCTGTGGTTTGTGGTTTATAAATCATCCAACATTTTTGACAATTACTGTTTGGCCATTGATGTTGTTAGTCGACGCAGAAGCGAGATAAAACTATAATTTACACTGGGTGTACATGTTTGTTCATTATTGCATTTGTCAAACGTCCAAGAGTTCGTTTTTTATGAAATTTAGTTTGATAATTGCGCCTCTGTAATATATGCCTCAATGTGTTTGGCTCTTTTGGCTGGCGTTTGTATATCAGTCATTTAACAAATTTCACATAAATTTATCACTGTTGATAGGCAAGTCCGACATCTTAGTCATTCAACTTATTTGACAACCGTTTGACTGTTGTTATATCAGTGTTAACATATGCGTTTGAACACCACTGACAGATTTATTTGACAGGACTCTATCTGATTTATTAGAAATTCAAGTCATTCAACAATCGATTGGCTCATTTGAGTGACATCTGTCTCATTTAACCGCCATTTGACATTCATTCAACAAATTTGACAGGCATTTGTTACATCCAGAATCACTTACCTACGCTCAGAAATTCAAGAACAAGCAGCAGCCATTGTTATGTCGTTTCCTGCAAAGCCATTTTACAATTTTTGACAGTTGAATGTTTCACTGGGGCTTGTGCCAAGTCCTCACGGCTCTGTGGAGAGATTAAACCTGTTTTCATTTACTAACTTACTTGATTTCTGTGTTCATTTTCAGATGTTATGGCTGTAGTTGGGTCATCATGGAATAATGATTTCAACTTCATGCTAGTTGACCGTCCATTTTACTACATCATCAAAAATGAAAACGTCCACGTGTTTGCCGGGAAAATCTTAAAAATCAAATAAATAGACAGGTTTTACAACACTCCTTTATGCTTTAATTTTGTGTGCTGAAATACATGAGTATGATAACCTTAACAGCAAAAAATGAAGAGGTACCGTAATATGTATAAATATTTAACACATATAAATAGGAAGTAACCACCTTTCTAAAGAAGTGGACTATTTTAACAAACTAAATGGCTTCCTTGCTTACCTAGAGATAGGTACACAATAACACTTGAGTCCTATAGAACTAGCTGTGTAAATCTAGGATTTTTTGAAAATCATGTAGGTATCTAAGTAAATATATGGAAACATAGAGAATAAATAGAATAAAAAAGAACTTATGTTTCCATATGTTTTTCTGATATTTGAATAAGATCCAAGATAACCGCTTTTGGTTTCTAAATGACTTATTTCAAGCATTTTTTTTAACATGCCTAATAGAAAGAAACACCTTGAATCAATCATATTGAAGTAGGATAATGTTTGACAGACCACTTATTTGACAACCGTTTGTCGGATTTATTGGCTGTTCAACTGTTTTGACAACCATTTGACTCATTTGACGGATATTGTTTATCAATCATTTGACCCGTTTTGTCATGCTTATGTTTGATGAAAGGCCATCAATTTGACAGCGATTTTTGTCTGATTTTGTTCTAACTATAAAACAAGCAATTGGCCCATTTGACGGATGATTGTTAATCGGTTATTTGGTCCGTTTTAAATACCAACGTTTGAATCACATTGTTAGAAAGCAATCGATCTGAAAGGCGTTTGTCTAATTTGTTCTAGCTATTAAACAAGCAATTGTCTTATTTGACAGATGATTGTTTATCAGTCAAATGACCCATTTTCCATACCTATGTTTCACATTGTTGAAAGGCGATCAATTTGACAGGGGTTTGTTAATATATTCAAGCAATTTGACAAGCGATTGTCTCATTCGACATGATTTCGTTAACCAGTCAGTTGATATGTGACAGCTATTAATTATAATACCCAGAACCACTTACCTATGCTTAGTTTTTTCAGTTACTGACAGCAGCCACTGTTATGTAGTGTTCCTTAAGTTGCAACTTGGACCGGTCCGTAGTCCGTAGTGGCAACACTTCGGACTCGTAAATGGAGGGTTGTGGATTCGAATCCCGGCGGAGCACAAAAAAATATACCATTTATATTTCGAATGTGCTCTTCGCTGGGTTGAAAAATTTATGAACCTTTACCAATGACCGGTCAACAAAGGTCCATCCAGCCTTACAGCAACTGGGTCTTGCTTGAGTATTGGCACTTTGTAGCGACGACCAAGCTCGTACACCTCTGCGGCACTACAACAAGTGTCATAGACCCCTAGAGTCTTTAGAATCTAGGGAGTCTCCCGCACAGGATTTCTTAAAAAAAAAAAAAAACTGTAAAGCCATTTTTACAATTTCTGACATTTGGATGCTTCACTGGGGTTTTGCCAATCCTCATGACTATCTGAAATGAGTCTTCCTGCCATTAAAATCACCTGCTTTCATCTATTTTCAGGATTTGGAATGGCAATGGCGGTATCGTTGAATTCTTTTAAATTTTTGCTAGTTGACCATCCATTTTACTACATCATCAAAAATGAAAATGCGCAAGTGTTTTCCGGAAAGATCCTACGAATCGAATAACTTGACAGGTTCTAAAAAACTCCTTTATTCCCTTTATTTTTGACAAATACTCATATGTGAGTAGTTTTGTACATGGGAAACGTTAACAAGTGTAAACAGTATATGAGTCCATAACCAATAGACTAGTTAGAAACTTTAACACAGGCCAATATTGTATCTAACTATGTTGAAAATTTAACAAAATAAATAGTACACCTAAATATTTTTTAGAACAAATTAACAAACATAAAAGTAGGTGTGCAAAATAAGGTAGAGGGAAATTGAACAAGTATAAATAGTATTAATAAGTAAATATGTATAAAAGAAACATAATATTATGAAACAATAATTAGTTTTGCTTTTTTATTGTTTTAGCTATATTTTTGTGACTAACTTTAATTTTGTTTTTCAACCTATAAGTACATATAAGAATTGCTCTAAGGATATCTATATTTTGTACTTATGTCATTTTAAATGTAGCTATATCAGTCCGGTCAATGTCTCAGTTGGCAGAATGCGTGCATTCAATGCCAGAGGGCTAGGGTTCAATCCCCACCAAGTATATCAGAAAGGACTTTCTGTTTTTGTGTTTATTTTAACTCAAAATCAAAATACCAGCAAGGTTTTTACAGCCTTCACAAAATGCCAAATGAAAACTGGTCCTCTCCAAAGCAGGGGAACCTACGCTTCAAGTGAAGTCGTTGGCCAATTTATATTGATCCCCTTACTTGTGAAAATAAAGAGGCTTCTCTCGCAAACTACTGTCTTTGTACAATTTGTGCAGCTTAGTTGATTGCCACACAAAAATGTCTAAAAGAGAATGTGTTCTTTGATTGTATGAAGAATTTTCTCATCAATATTTTTCTTCTTTTATTACCCCTTCTTTCAAAGATTTGCTGTCATCATGTCTATTTTTTAAATTGCGGCTCTTACTTTGAAATATAGTGAATTGTAATTTTTGGCTCTTCCGACTCAAAAGGGTCTTATTTTGTAAGTACACATGCAGCTTGTGGAACTCAAATGTGTCAGTTTGTGGACGTACATTAAATATCAATTTCATAAGATTAACATATGTTGGCGCTATGGCCAAGTCAGTGTCATAATGCTGGATCGATTCTCTGTGGGCTTTTTGAGCGTAATTTTGACAGTCAGCAGATGTCATTGTGTAATTGATTAATAAATAATTAATTAAAATGACCACATATTAATTGATAATGTTAATACCTGTTTCTGGCCAAGAAAAATAGGTTGGGTGCTTGCATTCGTCTTCAGAAATTTACGTACTTATAAATTAGAAAACATTTTTGTGACATAGATAGTTTGTTGCAGGATTTTTCAGAGACACTGAGCTTCGGCATCTTTAAATCTTTCTCTCTTCAATCTTTCTTTGATGATAAGATGCAATCTTATATGAATGAAAAATGATCTTATGTACATGATATGTTATCCTATGTGCATGAGGTGATATCTTATATGCACAATATGTTATTAAATGTGCATGAGACGTTATCTTATGTGCCTGAGATGTTATATATTGTGCATCAGATGTTGTCTTTTCGCATCAAATGTTAGCTCATGCACACGAGATGTTATCTTATTTACGAGAGATGATATCTTATGTGATTAAGATGTTATCTAATGTTTATGAGATGTTATCTTTGTATCACCATTTTTTGTTGATATTTCAGGTTTTGTGAATCACTTTGCCATGCCTTCCCCTGTCATGAGAAAAAGGTTCTTGGCTGACCATGCATTCTATTATGCTATCAAACAAAAAGATGCCTGTATTGTATTTTCTGGAAGGATGACCAAGACATAAAAAAATTAACTTATTCCAGTAAATTATTTACCAGATGTCTACTTACAGAAATAAACTGAAGGTATTTTATTAAGAGGCATCCTTATCGAAGGATCTTATAAGGCTTCTTAAGCTTGCTCTCTATGTTTCATATGACCATCATGTTAGACGGGTCTCTAGTCTAGTGGTAAGCCTTTCGGACTTGTAAACGGAAGGTCGTGGGTTCGTATCCCGACAGAGCACAAAAATATACCATTTATGTTTTCAAATATGATCTTTGCTGGATTGAAAACTTCATAAAACCTTTACCACAGACCAGTCACCAAATGTTCATTTAGCCTTACAACAACTGGGTCTTGCTTGAGAATTGTCATTATCTATAGCATGGGTCGGCAACCTGCGGCCCTTGAGGCGTCTTGGTGCGGCCTGCAAGATATTCGCCGCAACGCACGTGCCGGAGAACCACAAATCAATTTTCAGTAAATTAAAAAATAAAAGCATTTATCAAGAAATTTCAAATGATTAAAAGGAGCGTATCGAATGAGAACCTGGCATCTTAAGCCAATCGATCGTTTGTCCCTTTTACAACAAAAGATTGCCGACCCATGATCTATAGTAACGACCAAGCTCGCTTCATACAAAAATCAGCGCTCTTCAAATAAATCATCCTAATATTATTACAATCATAATGGGGTCGAAACAAATTCTCCATTTCTCAGCGGTAAATTATCACAGGTCTTTTTAACTACGGTCCTTAACAACCAATAACAAAATATTGATTGTTTGCGCCCTTAACAACGCGGCAGTGTGACCTCACAACTTATTGGTCCGTAGAAATTGTGTTGATTCCATTGGTCTGTGTATGGAAAAATACATTTTCTTACTAGGAGTTGTTTTAGTTCCTATATTTTTTTTGGTAAACGCTTTGACTGGTTAAAATTGGGGCACTCGAAAGGTCGCGTGTTTGATTCCCAGCGCAGAGCACTTTTTTTTTTTTTTTCAATAATTCTCTTATCTGGGTCGAAAAAAAAATTGCCTTACCAAAGACCAGTCACTCAAGATACATCCAGCCTTATATCAATTGGGTCTTGCTTGTGTAATTGTCAGTTTTTATTGCAACGGACAAGCTCTCTAAGGGATCTTGAGTTGTGATTTACACATGCCACTACACTGTGAAGATCTTTGTTCTGTTGGTCACTGCTTTTCTATTCACTGGTCTTTGCTTTTCGCCGGTTTAAAAAAAGGGTCCGAGGAGGTTTGTTTCTTCCTCCCTTTCACAATGCTGCGGAAATGAGTTAGGGAAGTGTCATTAAATAGTTTCGATGCACAACCAGTTCCAACTTTTTTAGGGTGTTTCTTTTCCACGAACTTTTCTTTTCCTCGTATCTCAAATTTCGCTCGTATCTCGGAACAAGATTTTGCTCGCTCGACAGCTCGTATCTATCCTATGGTTACTAGTCCACTGCATATTTTATACCAACTATGAGATAATTTGTGATTGCGTGCTTTTCTAGGACGCCACGAGTTATGTTGTCCTGTATTTACTTGTCATTTTTGTGCAGCTACAATTAAACTCGAAATATATTAGTTCTAATCTCCATAGGTAGTTTCTGATCAAAAAATCAATGATGGCTTGCATGAACAGAACATTTATTAAAAACGAAAAAAAAAAATCTAATTCAAGAAATAAAATAATATTATATTGTTTGCGGAACTTCTTGTCCTTTTTAGTACCTAACACTGTGTGAATACACAAACCCTACAAAATCTAAGTACTAACTGTTTTTGCAGCTTCTGTAAATACTGCTAAGAGGGCAGGCAGGATAAGAAAGTCCCCCATGAACTTCAGAGTGAATCGGCCATTTTATTTCACGCTCCTGTCAAACACACAAAATGGCCGCCACATTGTGTTCACAGGCAAACAGGTTCTAATGAATTTCAAGTAGATAGACATTGTCAATAACATTCTGTTTATAATTTATAAATAAAAACTGTTTTTATAAATCATCTTGAAAGAGTATTTGGTACAATAATTACCTACTTGAGTAATATTTAGTTTATATTGCCATTTTGTTTGTTGTTTCATTAGGAAGTATACAGTTGATTCCATGTGAAACCATCTTATATTTTATTTTAGAACAAAATATGTTTTTTAATCTAATGGTTTTATATGTACTAGAATATCATGTGGAAGTGGCATGTGGAACCTATTTATTTTCACAGGCAAAGAAGGTTAGCTTTACGCCAAGTACTTCCCAGAGATATTGCAGTAATATACTTAACATAAAACGGCACTAAAAATATTGTTATTATTATTATTGAAGCAGGAGTTTCCCAGCTCCCGAGGGGCTGGTTCCCAGTTTTTGTAAAGGCTGAGAAAATCTTACCGTTTCATTAATATCCACGGATCATTGTAAAGAAATATGCAATTGAAAATGGCTTGTATGAAGCACAAATAATTTTGACTTTTCCTTTTAAATACATAAATTATATGTCAAACAGAATACTTCTTAGCAGGGGCGTGCATCCCATACAGGCACATGCGCCTAATAGGTAGGCAATATATTGTAAAAAATGCACTTAAGCTTGATATTGAGATTTAAAATTAAAAAATTTGAAGTTCGATTGGAGCCAGAGATAGTTAGCACTTCAGTCAATTTCAAAAGAGTGATTTTAAAGGAATGGGAGAAAATATTTATTCAGAAATGCCTATACCCTATGCACGCATCTACTTCTTAGATAGGTATATTCTTCTGTCACTTTCTATCATCATTCTTAGAAAGAAACATCCAGATTTTGAAAATGTTTCATTTTGATTTTCAGGCCTTCGCTTCCAAACCTATTCACTTAGAATAGTTCCAAATGTTTTGGTGAACCGGCCATTTTACTATGGCCTGTTGGTCAAGCAGAATAAGATGTTTGCCTTTACCGGAAGGTACACTAGGCCCAACTGATCTCATAGCTCACAGATACAGAGGTACAGACTAACAAAAAATATGCAATAATTTGGGTAAAATATGGCTGACATTGTGTGCTTTTGCGTTGAGCTGGCTTAAAAAAAGTTGTTTTTTCACGCTTTGTCAATGTTCACAAAGATTTCTGCACATTTTTCAAAGAATGTTGTCTGTATATTTAATATTTCCCTTGTCATAAAGACATCATACCTTGTCATAATGACATCATACCTTGTCATAAGGGGTAACGCTTCGGACTTGTATATGGAAGGTTGTGGGTTCAAATCCCAACGGAGTGCAAAAAATATACCATTAATATTTTCAAATATGCTCTTCGCTGGTTTGGAAAATTCATAAACCTTTACCAAAAACCGGTCACCAAAGGTCCATCCAGCCTTACAGCAATTGGGTCTTGCCTGAGAATTGGGGCTTTCTACATACGTATAGGGACGACCAAGCTTGCAGAGGGCTCTTGAGGTGGAATACACACAAAAACAGCACTCACCAAATAAATCATCCTAATATAAAATAATAATAATAATCATAAAGATGCCCATGAAAAATTGGATTCCAGATAATGAAGGATTAATTTTTATTTTACAGCATTTAAAAATATTTGATTACGCTCATTAGCATCCGATGACAGATGATATAAATGCAGTACGCTTTAGAATCTTTTCATTCTACCTACACAATATTGTATTTAAATATGACTGTATGTTCTGTCCATTGTGTAATATTTTATTCAGTATGAATGGCAACACAGTGATGATGGTCAGATTCGGCACCAAGGTCCTATGCAACTATTTCACCAATCACAAGTGCCTAGCGATATGGCCAGGTTCGTCATATTTTACTACAATTTAAGTGTGCGGACTGCACTTTTTTGTGTCATGTTAGGTTCCCCTAATGTCGGGTATTAAGTACTCATTGCAATTTTATCTTTGCCATAATTATCACAACAAATCTTATGCTTTGTAAATAGAGTCAGAACATTCACAATTCACCTCAACAGGGTGAATTTACACTTCTAGGTAACTAGAATCCTTAGAAAACATAAACAATGAGGTCCGCACATGAATTGATATAGGCAAGATTGTGTCGTCACTCGGCCTGGTTGTTGAAAATTAATACAAATATTTTGTTATTGGTTGCTAAGGGCGGTATTCTCGTACAAGACGTTTGATCGCCGAGGAAAAAGTTCAATATTCAAAAATGTTCCGACCTCGTTTGGAGAATACCATATGGTTAGCAACCTAGGGTGGATGTCACAATCCTTTCTCCAATCTGTTTCGTTCTTTGTCCATTCTGTCGCATTCCTGTTAAACATAAATTGGTTTACTTTTGCCAATATTATCCTATCTCAGAAAAGTAGTGTCGGAGTTTGTGCTCATTTACGGTTCTTTTTGTTTTTGGAAAATGCATGCATTTTATATAAACTCTATGTCCGCTTGAGTGTTGAAGTCTGCATGAAGAACTGACTAGCATTTTTGTGAATATTTAAGTACCTATGCATATTTGCAACTTAGATTTAATTCATCATCATCATCTCAGCCATCGCTTGTACATATGTAGGTACGTTGCTCATTCTGTCTCTAAGAACGGTTTTAAATTTCTTCTAGATGTTGGCAGCACAGGTTTTCAAATTTGGAACCCTCCTTGTCAAGCGGTCTTACATCATTTTCCGCCAAAGAAATGACAGATTAATTATTTATTCAAATAAAAATATGTTTTATTATCATTCTTTTCAGCACTTCTAGTTATGACTACCTCTACTCGTTCTCCTAGAGGAAGGCCTTTCAGAGCCAATCGGCCATTTTTCTATGGGTTATATGAAAGAAGCAATTCTAGATTTGTGTTCCTTGGAAATTATATTAGAAAGTAATTTTTAAAGGTCAAATACATGTGTATGCAATAGAATGCTTTAAACTTTACAGACTGTGGCTGTGCCCGTATATATTCATAAAGCTTCACTAAAAGTGGCTGTTGTATCTGCTTCAAAACTGTATTTTGCATAATACTTCTGCAATTTTAGATAGGCATTATTTAAACAAGTTTAG
Source organism: Agapetus fuscipes (assembly GCA_951799405.1). NCBI lineage: Eukaryota > Metazoa > Arthropoda > Insecta > Trichoptera > Glossosomatidae > Agapetus > Agapetus fuscipes. The sequence goes on along the minus strand of OX637343.1, from coordinate 9,724,200 downwards.
GTCGAATTCAAATTAGAATAAAAATTACCCCATAAAATAATGTTTTATATTCTGTATACTTGCAAGGGATTAAAAGGTGATTTTTTATCGAAATTGAGCCTTTGCTACTAAAAAGCAAACATAAGTAGTAGATTTATTTTTTAAGTTAGGTTTTATTCGACATAGTATACCTACACCCATTTTTTTCTGGCTATTCATATAGCTCATTCTGTCAATTTAAATTTCTTTTAGATGCTGGCAATACAGGTTTTTAAATTTGGAACTGTAACTTACAGCGTTCCATGTTTTTTCCCGCCAATAAAATGACGCAGATCCACTATCACAGAAACACACATTTCTTGATATGAAAATGCATTTTCTTATGATTATTTTTCAGCATTTCAAATAGCCCCTGCTTCTCTTCGTATTGGAAGGCTTTTCAAGGCCAATCGACCATTTTTCTATGGGTTGTATGACATAAGCAGTTCCAGATTTGTCTTTCTAGGAAATTATATTGGAAAGTAATTTACAAAGGTAAACTACATAAAAATAAATAAAGTGGGAGGCTTCATGCACTGTAACTGTACTTTTATACGGTTATAATAGGTGGCTATCTAATCTAATCTAATCTAAATTGCATAGATATGTTACATTGGAGATTCACATTACATGCATTTTCACAAGCAGACACATACAAGTTCGCGCTTGCATATGCCGCATGTGAACCTACAACATAAAAACCAAATCTCAAATGGACATACACCTTGCAACTCTTGCCGTCCTTCTCTGAAAAGGGGTGACATTGGTTAAGTGAACCATTTTTACAGCATGGGTGGTCAGCCGCAAACCAACCTATAAGTCAAGGAACATACTATCATTTCTGCTTTAGTTTTTTTTACTTTCTCCTTCTACAATTCAAGATGAGGTCCACGTGTGATTGAGATCACACTGCCGGTTGCAAATATTATGTTATCGGTTGCTAAGGATCCTAGTCTCATACGAATGTGAATGTTTGCATGTCAAGAAAAAAGTTCTAAATTCTAATTTTTACTGTCCATTGTCAATTGTAGTCCGTGCCTTGAAAAATTCCCTCCATTTGATCGTCTTGATGATCTATAAAAAAAATTGACACATATTTTGAAACATACTTCGCCATTGCAAATACAGCAGTCATTACTCACAGCAGATTGAAATATTGCTATTTTTTATGGAAATCGAGCTTTTGTTACCGAACAATACATGGAATCATATCATTGAAGCTAATAAATTTATTCAATTCTTGAAAACAGTTTTTTCATATTATCTCGAAAATTGTTCAATACCAACCTATCAGTCAAGGATATAGTTATAGAAAACCCCTTTCATAGTGAAACTGAATATTTCAACTATAAAAAATCTTTTAGTAGGTAAATACATTTCTTCTGGCATTACTTGATAGCAATTATAATTTCATTTTTGTAGACATAGGTTGTCAACGAAGAATTAGTGATGGCGGAGTTTTGAATAATTCCTTATAATGACAGAGAATTTGTAAATAAAACGCGCCTGCTTGCTACCGATCAGAATGAACGCGCACAAGCGTGTGGATGCGTGGCAAACGCTTGCGGCAAATCCCTTTGACTCGTGTCGAAAAACCGACTCTTGGTCGGGTCGGCCACAAGCTCTTGCAAACCTACACAAGCCGAGCCAAACATCTATCTACACGCTTGGGCTTGTGACGGTTTGTCGAGGCTTGGAAAGCGTGTGGAGGCAGCATAACAATGACTCAAATAAAAACTGTTAATTTTAGCATTATATCTCATTTTCAAGGCTTAATGCATTTTTACCGCAAGTTGCCTACCTTATGGGTACCATCACAAGTCAAGCGCACAGTGTGTCGTCTAGAACATGCTAGCTGGACAAAATTTTGTCTAATGGACTAATTTTGTCCAGCTAGCATGTTCTAGACGACACACTGTGCGCTTGACTTGTGATGGGTTGGCAAGCGTGTGGAAGCCCCATCAAAATTGTTCTGCAATGGTAACTCAGATTCATACGCGTGTTTAGGATTCACCCAGCCTTACATCAACTGGGTCTTGTTTAACATTGTACTTTGTAAATCATTGCAGCATTAAGAAGTTCTTTGATAATTTTTTATAGACATTGGAGAGATGGAACAGGCCATAGTCATCGATTTACACTTTTTTGCTGATCATCCATTTTACTTTGCCCTGCGCGTCACACAAGACAAGAGATTTATTTTCCTTGGGAAACATATCGGGAAGTAAATTCCTTACAATCGTTAAGAATAAAGGTAATTAGTGATAGTAATACACTTAGGGTATGTAGTTTGTCTCATTTTAATAATTATTTGAGCTGGAATTATATAATTTATTTCAATCTATCTCAGTCCTAAAAAAAAAAAAAAAAAAAAACGCAACTAAGCTACACATATAGTGTAACTTCTTGCCGCGTTATCCCCGAAGGGGTCGCATGTGGCGAGTTGAACCTATTTATTTTTACAGGTAAGGGGGCCGGCCTTACGCCAACCACTTCAGTTGAAGTGGGAATTTCCCAGCTCCCGAGGGGGCTGGTACTCATTTCTTGTAAAGGCTGAGTAAACCTCGCCGGTATTTATATAATGGGGTTTTAAATACACACCGAAATTGGAAATCATTTCTGAGACCCTCCTCGGTGGGATTCGAACCCGAGCTCACGGGGTAGAATGCAAGCACTCTACCAACTGAGCTATCGACCGGACAGAGACAAGAGAATATTTATTAATTTGTCATTCTAACGTTTCATTGTATTTTGAGAATTCTCCTTCACATCCACATTTCAACAGATTGTAGTTTGTTAATAGTGGCCATTTTTGCATAATATAGAGCTAATTAGAAATATATTTATATAAATACACTTTAACATCAGAAAATCATAAATCATGCAGAGGGCTCTTGAGGTGTGATTCAAACAAAAACAGCGCTAACCAAATAAATCCTACTAATACGAGTATATATTTATATTTGTGCCGAGTTTAAAGTCATCAGTAGTAGTACCATCTTTCCTAAGTATGGAAAAAGCACAAATTAGAATTTGGAATTTTTTTCCCGGCGAGCAAACGTCACACTTGTATGGGACTGTTTTTCTTAGCAACCGATAGAAAATATTTGTATGCCTTTTTCCAAGCGACCCGGACGCGCGATCATAAAAAAATGTCTACTGGTACATCAATCCACTGAAGGTATTTTTATTTTCAGGATTTGTGGTGATGTTAGAGTCACAGATAGAATCTCCAGAATTTCTCGCCGACCATCCATTTTACTTTGCCCTGCGAGTCACAGAAGACAACAAATCCATTTTTCTTGGGAAATATACTGTGAAGTGAATTTGTAACGGTATTCAAAAAGGTAATATTCGAAATTGCGAATGAATGGAATATCCAGAGTCATAATAAAAGAAGAGCCTGTATGAAGAAAATTATGACTCTGGAGGAAATGAAAGAAGTATGTAAGGACAGAAAGAAATGGCGGTTGATCTGTAATGTTGGCGGCTAGGGTTTATTAAATTGGAATTTGTTTTTATTTGTAAATGGATATTTTGTATTTGGATATTATTATTTAGTGATGTATAAAATGTAATTTGTCGTGTGTGTGTGTTCCTTGACTTATAGGTTGGTATGCGGCTGACCACCCATGCTGTAAAAATGGTTCACTTTGCCAATGTCACCCCTGTCTCAGGGAAGGACGGCAAGAGTTGCAGGGTGTATGTCCATTTGAGATTTGGTTTTTATGTTGTAGGTTCACATGAGGCATGTGCAAGCGCGAACTTGTACGTGTCTGGTTGTGAGAATGCATGTAATGTGAATCTCCAATGTAACATATCTTTGCAACTTAGATTAGATTAGATTAGATAATCTGTAAACAAAGTCACAAAAATAAAACACTATGCTGAGTCGATCCTTAACGTTTTTTGGACTAAGACTATTATCTTTGTTTTGTTTCAAAGTTCCACATTTTTGTTGTTTTTTTGGTACCAGAGATCATTGGCATTGTTTTGTTTGGTCTACGGACCATTTTTGTTCTTTTGTTCGGAGCATTGTTTTATCCCTGTTTCAGGGAAGATCGGCAAGAGTTGCAGGGCTTATGTTCATTTGAGATTGGGTTTTATATATTGTAGCTCCACATGCGGCATGTGTTAGCGTAAACTTATATGTGCCTGCTTGTGGGAATGCATTTAATATGAATTTCAAATGAAATATATCTTTGCAACTCATTCATGTCATTGTTTTGTTTGGACCAGAGACCACAATCGGCAAAAATCATGAACGGCAATCAACCACAAACTTTGTCCAGCTTGTTGTGTTCCTGTGATGGTGTTTTACAATGCAATCTGTACCATAAATTAATAGCCATCTTTTGTATCTATTACCAAAAATTAATTACCAGTGAAACTAATAAAACAGTCTAAATTTAATACAGTCCACTTAACCCCTAAAAACATTTGACACATATTATGCACACAAAGAATTAGTATCTCCTTGCACAGTACATGCTCTATACAAGGGTGAATATTCATGTGTCTTTATCGAGACATGTCACAAATGTTCACGTCAACTACGTGTTGCTTAAGCTGGTGTTCTGTAGAGACAACCATGCTCCTGATTAGTAGCTTAGACTGCACCTCAAAGTATTGAGGAGTGACCTTTATTTTCAGAGCTTGTCGAGTGGGTAGTAGAGTCAGAAGTTTAATATTTTATCCGGCCAGAATTTTACGCCAACCGGCCATTTTTCCTTGCCCTGCAAATCACAAAAGATAAAAAATCCATGTTTCTTGGAAAATATACAGGGAAGTAAATCTTTAGTGGTATTTTAAAACGGTACTCAACAAATTAAATCGCAAAAAAAAATTGTTATGCTGTATTAATTATATTGGGTTCCTGAAGAAACTTACCTTTTTTTGGGCTAGGACCATTGTCATTGTTTTGTTTGGTTCAGGGACCATTGTCATTATTTTGTTTGGACCAAGGACCATGATCATCAGTAGCTTAGAACTTTTCCAAAGTATTGTGGCGCTACTTTTATTTTCAGGATTTGAAATCACCCTAGACTCGCTGATAGAATCTCCTGAATTTTTTGCCGATCATCCATTTTACTTTGCCCTGCGAGTCACAGAAGACGGAAAATCCATTTTCCTTGGGAAATATACTGGAATGTAAATTTCCCTACATTTGTTAAGAAAAAAGGTAACGGACTCAGAATATCTGAAATTTGAGAAAAATATTTAATGCCACTTGGCTGGACTAAAGAGAGTACAGAGAGTCCTAATTTTAATACAATAATATTATGCTGGTAGTTTGAAAAGACGCTAAAGTGCACCATACTGCATTTAGAATTACCGCTAATAGTATGGGCTCACAGTACTGTGAACTAGAAAAAGGTCCCTGATTATCTGGAATCTATTTTTTATTTACTATTTGTGACGGCACATAGCCGAGGGATATTTTGAATGTTGGGAGTCCATTGTTCGGAATAGTGTTGTAAGTTGGTAGTCATGAATATTACAGCAACAATGGGGAGTGGAAATGAAATGTCACGTGTTACTACCACATGAAGTTCCCTTGAATTCACTCGTTGAGAACCACTGTTCTAGAAGGACTAAACTAAGGCCACTACAGTCATAGATGACACTGTTCACAATTTTTTATACAATAACAAATAAATACAATAATAAAACAATATACTCTGCAATTTGTATTTGTGAACCATATAGCAATTGTGTCGGTGGATATCAGAATTGGTTAAATCCAAAATTGGTAAAAAAACGTTTTTTGTCAAAACACGATTAAAGGTTTAGTTTTACATAGAACACTTATTTCAGAAATGGGAAAATCCAATGTTATACCATAGTAATTATTGTAAGAAATTTGATTTTATATCAAAATCGGCTACATCCACTCGGAACATTTTTTCAAATTCGGCTACATCCGTTACAGCCAATCACGGTGGCGCATTTTTTCAAAATGGTCGACAGTTTGCATTCAACGGTAGTCGTGTTACGAGTTGTTCCTCTAGTTTTTTTTTATTCTTTTGATTTGTTCGTCGTTTTGAAATGAATTCAATACCAAAAATTACTCCTGATAAAGCAAGGAAACGTAATAGTTGTACAGCATCTAAAAAGAAGGCGCAATTGAAGGAAAAACTGTAAATAAACAACACGCTTTGTCTTGATTGTTTTGTAAAGATGCATGATTGCAACAGGGATGCCACAAACTGCCCGCCATGCCAAATTAATGTTTTAAAAACTCAGTTATTACACCAATCTGTTTTACTATCTACGAATACACCCGTTATTAGATTTTTTTTCGTAAAAAAATAATATTTCTTTGCCACTTACAACTTTGGTGTCGGTGGACGTTTTGTAGGTAGACATTTTGTTGGTGGACATTTTGTTGGTGGACATTTTGTAGGTGGGCATTATGTCGATGGACATTCTGTCGATGGATATTTTGTCGGTGGACATTTTGTCGTGTGGACATTCTGTCTGGGGACATTCTGTCAATGGACATTTTGTCGTAACACCGGTCTAACTTCAAAACTTTCGATAATATTTTGTTTTAAGAAAGAAAAAATATTTAATTTATTTTAGCTTATATATATACAAGGATAATTTATTTATAAGGTACACATAATTGAAGAGCGCCGTTTTTGTGTGTGTCACACCTCAAGGGCCCTCTCAAATCACGGATAAGATTTTCTGTAAAGATGCGTCTTTAGTGCTCCTTTAAAGACACCAACAGTTTCTGCCTTCCTCACATTAGGTGGTAGTCTGTTCCACTCCATTGGGCCCGCAAACCGGAAAGCACGGTCCCCAAAATTAGTGCGTGTCTGACGTGACGGCTGGACTAAGTCAACCACCCCACACCCTGCAGATCTGAGAGTTTGGCGTCTCAAATCTATCTCAATAGGTGAGAACATGTCAGACAGGTATGAAGGAGCCGTACCATTGACAGCTTTGTAAACCATCAAACAAACACGGTAGACCACCCTCTCCGGAAAACGAAGCCAATGCAGTTCTTTCAACAATGGAGTAATATGATTGTTATTATTATTATTGTATTAATTATATCTGCCTTAGTTTGACCCTGGTCGATGAAAAAAATTGGTATTGTACACACAGACACTTTTTAGTATATCTAAGTGTTTCTGCATGTGTGTATGTGAGAGAACTCCCCAAGAGCGACCTCACCCGTCAAAAACTTTCTCAATACTTAATTAGAATTCGCTTGCCTTCTGGTTTTATAGCATCGTTTTCTTCATACAATTATTGTATGGAAATTTCGAAGCTGTTTTTTTATTGTATTTTGTTAAATCAACATGCATTATCACGAAAAAAAATGTGGTCAATTTTGAGTTTGATTTATAAACTTACTATTCATAATATTTTTTGTATACTTTCATTCAACAAATTCATGTTATTCATTGAACCCAGATAGCATTATTTCGTAATATTTCATAAGTTTGTGTTCATTTTGACAGAATTCAAATAACTTTTATCATTTTTGGAAACGGTCAATCTGTAAATTATACATTTCTTTATTTTATTCTTTATTAGACAGTAACAGATTTAAAAAAAAAAAGTAAACATAATGTACGTTTAAAACCCAGAACACCGTTTTGGACATATTCGCTCTATGGGGTCTTAAGATTTTTATTGTAATAAATATTTTTTCTAACACTCAAAACGAGTAGTTTTATTTATTTTTTACTTCCTAAATGTGACAACCCTGACACAGACATTCAATGACAGATTAGATCAAACCTGGTTAAATCCACGAATAAATTTAATCAAAACTAGTTAAATCCATTCCGATATATCAAAATGAGTTAAATCCAAATTATATATATGTTTTACACGGATACTAAGTCGAATCGATCAAATCAAATAACGTAGAATACTTTTATTACCTACGTCAAACTCACATATAGTCCAAATAACAATTTAGTTGAATGGCAATACTCAGTTTCAGAAAAGTGTTATTTGTGAAAAATTGCTTAGTCTGGATATATCCACTTTTGATGTTAACCGACACATTATTCTTTTCACCTTCTAATAGTTGTAAAAGGGACCTAGTATTGCATGTTATTCATTCCCATTGGTTTTTATGTGTGAATGTATTTTCTAGATTTTTAAAATGCATGTGTTATTTAAATGTTTAAAAGGCGCAGAAACTCAAGTATTATTTAAAAAATACATTGCACATAACCTAAAAGCTCTTGCCTGTTTAACAGTCAATGAGAATAAAGCATTTCATCTGAAAATGACGAAATACCTTGTTGAGCTCATGTGAGAAGTCTCAACATGTCTACCGATGATATAGGTAGATAGATAGATAGAAAGTGATAAAACATGGCTGCGCTTGAACAGCTGATCTTGCTGTCAAAAACAGAAGCACATTTTTGACAACTTGATTAGTTGTTGAAGCGCAGCTATGTTTTATCGCTAGTTATCTACCGATATGATCGCTAAATAGTTGAGACTATTGTTCACTCTAATAGACTTATAGCAATGTGGGTCGGCAAGTTGAGTCAGGCACTGAAAACAGTGTTTCCATTGAAAAATATAACTAATATTTTAATATTAATTGTTGCTTAGGGCCATAGCCACACAGACATGTGATGTTTTCCCGCTGTTTTTATTTCAAATTTTAAATTTCTACATTGAAGTGAGAGCTGTCACATAAATAGACTTGTAAAAAAATGATGCTGAAATGAATGATGGTTTTTTGAGATAAATATTTGATTCAGATCAAAAGATGCAGAAAAAGTAATGGCTACAACATTTGCATGAGTCATATAGAATCAATGGTGAAAATCTAGAAGTTAGGTTTAAAAATGAGATGAATTAATACATATGGAAAGAAAAAAATGGCATCCTCTGCGTTTCCATGTATGTATTTACCTCATTTTCAAACATAATCCTAGATTTCAGTGTTTGATTAAATATGCCTCATAAATAATATATGTTGTCTGTATTCCAAAAAATGCCACGTCTTGAGTTGATTCGTCTTCCAACCATCTTCTATTAAAAGTGGCATGTAGTTCTAAAAATTCACTTGTTTTTTTTGTAATACTCTAAGGTCTGGTATTTTTCATGTTAGCATAGTGACCTTATACTAACTGAAAGGGATGCACTTATGTCAATCGTCTGGGGAGTTTGTTTTATCAGTTTGTATTGGAACTTATAACTTAAGCTAACAATGAAAATACTGGGCCTAAATATACAACTTTTCATTCAAACTCAACCAACAACATTAGAGTAAAAAAAAACAATATGCTGTGTTTGTTCTGTACATTTTTTGGTTGACTTTGAACTGAAAAGTTTGTTGCTTGCAGTGTTGGTACACTTTCACTTGCATGAAATTTTGAAATAATATGTATTTATTAATTACTAACTTTAGTAGCTTTTGCACTAAAATCTTTGCTTGCTTTGAAATATTTTCAAATTAAATACAAATTTTAAATCTTGCACAATATATTAATATATTTTTTATGTTTCAGGTGGAAACGAAAAGGAAATAATAAATGAAACGATTATGACATTGTTGCTTTTTTATATTGTTAAGAAAAAATCGCCGTTTTATATATTTGTATCTTATAAAGATTATCATATTAAAAAGAGTTGAAGTTGTAGAACAAAAGTATGGATTAAAATTTAAAGTAGAGATCCCGAGTTGTGGATTTGTCAGTAGCCGATAGGCAAACCATTTATCGGAGACACGATCCAAGAACAAATAATTGTGAGAGAAGAAACAAACCATTGATCAAAATGTAAGCAATAGGAAGTGATCTTCGTTTAATTGATTTTTATATTATTTTATTTAGCAACAAATTTTAATGAAACACATTTAATTGATTTACAATATCGATATGTTAAAGTTAAAATTGAATAAGTAACATATTAAGCGAACATGAGTTTCTCAGATAAATGCACATTTTTACCCATTTTTTACAATAGAAAACTCTAAAAATGTTTATAAATCCTGCAGTTTTTGCAACCTTTTCATTAGCACTGTCTTATGATTTTTTCCTATTTTCTACAAGAGAAAACACAAAACAAGTGTGGAAATCCTGTAGTTTGAAAGGTTTTCAAGAACACCACCTTATAATTAGTTAACTTTCTATGAGAAGTTACATCATATAAAATGTTTTATCCGTAATTTCTCAAATCAGGGAATCAGCACTTATTCACTTTTACCTTTAAAGGGGCGATATATAAAATAAATCTCTATTTTTTGCTATTATACTATTTTGTTAAATATCTATAACCATTGTTATTCCTCAAATAAATTTATATGCAATCTGAAATTCTTACTTTTTATTTCAATGATACAAATCCTATAAAAAATCACAGTTTTCGATTGATGGCAAGTAAAGTAGAATTAAGAAATAAAAGAAAATAATGATACTGCTCATATATCCTCAAAAGAATATTGTCTATTTTTCTAATGGAGACAAATTTAAAGAAAATTGCATCACCTCGCTGGGTTGCTAACCAAAAAGCTAATCATATCACCTTTCTTATCAACAACTTTGAGGGAAACATCTTGGGAAGACAAACAAAAGCTTCATACTTCCATGATTTGAAGTGGCTCGTAGAAGTCTTGTCCTATTCGCAGCTCAAGAGGATGGCAACCAACAGAGACAGATGGCCGGCACGAGGCACTGCCTTTAGAAGATGATGACAATTTTGTTATACATACTTTGAAGTCACCCCGAGAGATTTTTTTTCAAATTATTCCGACTCTATTGTTGTCTGCTGCTTGAAAGTGACCATCTTGAACTTCTCTATTTTGAAAATTCAAGAAACATAAATAATAGAAACGATGAAAGGTATGTACCTAAAGCAAGGTGGATATAGTAATAATAATAATAATAAAATATTTATTCCAGCCTGGTCACGCGGAGGGTGCAATACGTGACCAGCCGTATAAAAAAAACATTGATCGAAAAAACATTTAAGAAAATAGAAAAAATATATAAGAAAATAGAAACAGATGACAGCGTGGAGATGAAGAATGCGTTGTGGCTGAAAAACCTGTGCTAACGGTTTACAAAAGCATCAAACCCCTGTTATGAGCGGCAGCATCTCAGTCTCAGTGGCGTATCCTTGTCATAAATAAGGTGTGTATCCATGACAGGTTTAGTTGATTACCATTCTGTCCCTCTTTAAAAAATACCAGTGTTGTTGCAAGATCAAGCTTATTGGCTGCCAGAAAATACCGCGTCCATTGATCTACGCTATAATAACAAAGATCAGCTGTTTCTCCTTTTGCTCAGGCGCTGTGTTGGTATGGGGAACTATCATCGTGGGACGAGCAGGCAATCAATGATTGCCATGGAGCTTTGATTTATTAGTTTTTACACCTTTACACATCCACCTTGATTTTTCTTTCTTTTCCTACATCTTCAATGTTGTGCTGACAAACTGCAGGCTATCATACTTTTAAATTGGCAGTAAGCAAAAAAAAGTGGTGGGTAAACATTGTAGCTTTTTTTTCTTCTCAGTTTAATTTGTATGAATATTTTGATATGAATTTTATTTAAAATTAAAAAATCACATTTTTTTAACAATATTGCTTAAGTACATACATGTAAGTTTTTCTTTTACAATTAATTTAAAAAATAATAAATTTAGGGTTTAATTTTTATCCACTACTGACATCTATGTAAAAAACTGTTAAATTAAAAAAAAAAAAACTAATATTACACAAAAAAAAGATAAGTATGTGTGTAGGTATTTTTCAGTTTTATTTCGCAGAGAAAATAAATTCACTCTATATTTTTCAACAGATGTCAGTCATCAATATAAATTAAATTTTCAATAGGTGTTATTTAAATTTTGTTCAGAGGTCTAATTTTGATAGCCCCTCTAGTGTCATTTTTAGCTGTCACGCTGTCACTGAGTGATTTTCACGAGGAAAGGTGATAGATGGATTGATACTCGGCAAGTAAGGAAGGGGATAGAAAATAAAAACCTGCCACTAGGGGTGCTATCAAAATTGGATCCCTGATGAATGAAAAAGTTATTGAACACAAACAACCGGGGTGGAAGATTGTTTTTACTTTATATCTTTGTGGATATTCAAATGTATTCAACAAACTTAAAAAGATGGCTCTATTTTCTATCAAATGAAAAGTTTTTGTTTTTTTTGTTTTGTTTTGAAAAATGGTACTCATAAGAAAATTGAAATAAATAATAACACCGCATATTTGTAAAATTACCTAAAATGAATTACTTAAATAACTTTGTACAAATATAGTATTCCAGTTATTTAATTTATTTTAAGCAATTCTACAAGTATGCTATTGACCGTAAATTCAATAATATAAGTTCATAAAAAACAGCACTTAAGTAGATTTACATTATCTTAGATTTATATAAACATACAAAATTTAGCTAATTATTTAAAAAAATGTTTCTTTCATATTACAAACCATAGCTTAGTTGGTGCTTGCATTCGATGCTGTGAGCCTGGGTTCGAATCTCACCAAGGGTGTCACAAATTAGCTTTCTCGGTTGGGTGTTTATTTCAAAACCCAAAATAAAAATACCGGGAAGGTCTACTCAGCCTTCACAAGAAATGAGTACCTACCAGCCCACTCGGGAGCTGGGAAACACCCACTTTAACTGAAGTGGTTGTCGTCAGGCGCCACCACCACTTGCGACTCTTTCGGGGAAAATGCAGCAAGAAGTTACACTATATATGTAGCTTAGTCGCATTGTTTTTAGCCCCCTCCCCCTAAAAAGTGTTAGAACCCAATTTCAGAGCCATACAGCAGAGCTGAGCATTCCATAGCCTATTATTAATTGGCCAGGCAAGATAGGTTGGTGAATTGCATTCCTCTTCAAAAATTTATTTATGAAAAAAAAACTAGTGGATATTAGACAAAATGTTATGGGAGAAACGTCAATGGCTGGTGTCGTAGCCAATGTCTTCATGAGGCACCGTTTCTGCACGACAATTGTTTTTACAAGCGGCCATGTTTTATAGCTTGCTATCGACGTCTATGATTTCTAGCTATATATAAGACTTTACACCGAGGTCTAAGTACATCCTGAAATCGAATAGAGAAACCCAAACATGGTATTTGCAACATCCTGCCTGACAAATATTTATATTTGATTCAATGTACACTTTTTTTTTAATATTCTTGTTGATTAAATTACTTTGTGAGGTTCACAAAATTCCAATACTTTTACCTGACTATATATTACATTAATATCTAATATTGCTTACGCATTAGTTTCATACACTCTGATAATTTTTCAAGAAATGAAATGCAAACTTGAAAATTTCTATCCATAGGTACCTGTTTTTTTTTGATATTTAGTTTATCCCTTCTTACTTTAAAATAGCATAATAATTAAAAGAAATTCTTTGGCACAGTGCGTACAACCAAAACAGGTTTTTCTTTTCATTAGAGATAATCGTTGAGAAAAAATAATTTTACAATTAGGTATAAAAAAGAAATTTCAAGAACAAACTTAAACATTTACATTGGACTCCTTGACTCCAGTAGAATAGTTTTTGGAATTCAGTCAAACTCGGTTATAGTCATCACAGATATTGCGAGTTCACGGATATAGCGAGTTCATGGATATAGCGAGTTCACAGATAAAGCGAGTTTATGGATATAGCGAGTTCACGGGAAAAGTGAGTTCACGGATGTAGTGAGTTCAGGGATATAGTGAGTTCACGGATCTAGCGAGTTCACAGATAAAGCGAGTTTATGGATATAGCGAGTTCACGGGTAAAGTGAGTTCACGGATATAGCGAGTTTATGGATATAGCCGAGTTCACGGGTAAAGTGAGTTCACGGATATGGCGAGTTCACTGAAATAGCGATTTCACGGATATAGCGAGTTCACAGATGTAGCGAATTCACAGATATAGCGAGTTCACGGCTATAATGAGCTATTATTCATTGATTTGTTAGTTCGGGCATTGGTATATAACGAGCGTGCTTAATGGAAATAATGCAACTACACTACATTGAATACACTGAATCGTATGAATTAACAGTAAGGATGGTCAGCCTCATACCAACGTATATGCCAAGAAATGATACTTATAATCGAGTTTGACTGTATATTGTTGTTTACATTAAAAAGAGATTCCAAGATATTTATCCGCCACTCTGTATATAACACCTGTATACAGAGTGGCGGATAGACATGACGCGCTTCAGTCTCCGTTGTATTTGTCGATGCCAATGAGCTCGTCAAAGAGTGTGTTGTTGTCGGGGATGGCGGAGTGCTCGTGCAGAGTCTGGTGGGAGAAGCGCAGGGCGGCGTTTGCCAGCTGACCCACGGTCCACTTACGGTCGACCAGCACACGGTACAACGTGTCCAACTGCAACAATAATGCATAAGTATATTGTTTATGAATAGATGAAGGAATGGCTGTGTAATGCTGGTTTGTATAATAATGAAGGAGAAGCAGTTGGAGGATATGGACAAATTTTGACTGTAGTAATAATAATACAATATTTATAGGGCTGTTTTGTTATAAATTACTGCAAGGGCACTATCCAACTGTATTATCTCCGAAACAAACATGTCTTCAATGCTGACCTAAATGGGGTGGGGCATTCCACAGCACAGGGCCAAAAGGCACCATCCAAGTATTTTGCTTTATTAGATCGTTTTGGAACAATCAATTTGTTACAGCAGTACTACTTGCAGATCTTAATGCCAGCCGCTTACCCTCCACTGTGCCCATCACACAAAGCTCTGAAATATACCGCGGGGCAACACACTGTGTCGATTTAAAGGCATTTAAACAGATCTTATACTCAATCCTTTCTCCAATTTTAAGTCAATGAAGCTGGTCTCTTAATGTAGGTGAATGGAAGCACTAATTTTTAATTAAATATTAGACGTGCTCCCATATTGAGCACACATTGAAAATGGAACTGCACACACTGTAGCGCTGTAGGAGAGAGTATACATTACCTTGAAGAGCAGCTGATTGCCAGCCGTGTAGTACACCATGTGGGGAGTCCCTGCCACAGAGGCGGCCAGCCACTGCACTACCAGCTTCAGCTGAGGATCCGCCCTCCTCGTGGAGCCACAGCCCCAGTTCCCCGTCACCACGGGGCGGAGACAGCTGCCGCTCGGGGATTTCTTGTTTGCCAGCTGAGCCAGCTGTAACATATAACAATCCATTAGTAATGATTATTAGAATTTATATTTATTATTGAACTAGCTTTTGAGATGTGGTCATATAGAAGACTACTAGGAGGGGATGACCAAAGGGACTAACTCTAGGGGACGCCCACGCCAAGAATACCTGGAGGAACTGGAGGACGTGCGCTGCTCATCATATGCAGACCTTAAAAGAGCTGCACAAGACAGAGAAGAATGGAGAAGAGAGAAAGAAATTGCTGCAAGCCAATCCCAGGATTGAAACTAGAGAAGAAGATTGAACTAGCTTTACCCAGCTAGTCTAATTTAAATTTGGAATAAAAACCTAATAAATAAATGGGTTCTATTTTGTGAATGCATGAATACATTTTATTATATCTACCTAGTTTAAAAATGTACCTATATATACCGCCCAGGGCGCCAGGTATAATAGGGTGCTGCACGCCCTTTTATACGTCCGCTTAAAGCCTTTATAAACCAAGAGCTAGAAATTAGTACCTACAGTATAAACGGACATTGTGTGAAATAAATCTTGAAAAATAAATTTCATTTTAATTAAAAGAACCCAACTAAAATCAAAACAAGTGTTGTCAGGCCCAATGATTGATATTTTAAATTTTAAGCATTTTAAAGCTGTTAGCCGTACAAATGGTATTGTTAAATGTATATGTCAACTGAGAGATTCTTAAATAAGCAATTTTGACAATGTTTTACAGGGAAAGCATTATAACTATATGAGTAACACAATATAATAATGATGAAACCTATTATCTTGAGCATTATATATGAGCAGTGAACAAAGAACAATGTAGGTATCTCGTCCCCTAAGGGGCCGTCCATAAATTACGTCATCGATTTTGGCCGATTTTCGACCCCCCCCCCTTACAATCATCCTATAGTCATTATCTAATGACCCCCCTCCCTCCTCTTGCTGTAATAATGGATGAGCTTAATAATTAATAATGTTATATTACTTGCATACTATTTTGTATATTTTGTAGAAATTGGTATTTACAAGAACGACGTCACTTTTGGTACTCGTACATCATTTGCCATCATCCGCGGACCAGACCCCCCCCCCTTAATGCGAATGACGTAATATATGGACAGCCCCTAAGTGCTTGTTTATCCTATGTCTGTCAGAGGTAATTTCACATGAGCAATGTTTGTATGTGTAGTGGACCAATGTGTCCTATGAAAACTGGATATTGGTTTTAAAAATATTTAAAACAACTCCACATTATTGTGTTTTACATTTTTTATTAGCTCAGATTGTGTGGAATGTGGTTCTTATGACAATTTCATTTAAAGGTCATCTTTGAATCAAATGGTAGATAAGCCAAACAAGCATAGGGATGACGAACTGTCTATTTGTAGCTTAGTCATTTTAGCATTTTAATGAATTTGAAGTCTTAAAATAATTAATTAATTAAGATGAAATTACAGACCTTGTGTATTGAATGAAATAATTTCTGACACCGTGGTGTAGAGAAGAATGGATTTTTCAAGGTTTTCTTAGAGTCGTATCTAAAATCATCAGTACAATTATCTCTTCCACGCCAAGGATGCACACACTGAAATGTTCATTGAAGAAGTTGTCGCTCGGGATTGAAGATTTTAGGATGACCTTTGGAGATGCATCAACAGATGGCACAAAGACTCCATTGATCTAAAGATATTGCATCGTTTGTCTGAAGTGTTCATAAAAAAGCTAACGGTGGATTGGCGTGAAACAGACAAGTCTCTTTATGATGGTGGATACGACTTGGACGAAACATTGAGGAACACGTTCAACTCAGTTTGTGTAATCCGTTTTTTCAATTCCGATTAAAATATAACATTTAGAGAGCTCTCAACATTTCGTCAGAGTCATATCTAACATTATACGGATGACCAATCTCTAGTCTGTCCTTTTAGTAATACAACGATACCATGTTGAAAGCACCGGTTCTCATCAGATCACCACAGTTAAGCAACATTGGGCGCGGATGCTACTTGGATGGGTGACTCGTAAATAGAAGGTTGTGGATTCAAATCCCGGCAGAGCACAAACATATACCATTTATATTTTCAAATGTGCTCTTTGCTGGGTTGAAAAATTCATAAACCTTTACCAAAGACCGGTCACTGAAAGGTCCATCCAACCTTACAACAATTGGGTCTTGCTTGAGAATTGGCGCTTTCTACAGCGACGACCAAGCTCGCAGAGGGCTCTTGAGGTGGGATACACACAAAAACAGCGTTCCTAATATTATTATTAATATCAGATGAACCATGCCATGCCATTAGTACCTTTGTAATTAATGGAGTTGTTTGCGCCATCTATTGATGCATAGCCAAAGGTCATCTTACAATCTTCAATCTCGAGCGACAATTTTTTCTGAAAATTCAGTTTGTGCATTTTGGGCATGGAAAAGATACGCCAAAAAAGATTTAAAAAATAAGTAAAACAAGGGAAACATCGTCTGATGAGGTCAAAAATGACTCGGACGAAACATTGAGATATCCCTTCAGTTCTTTAATAAATCAGTTAGTTTGTTTAGCATGAACAATGTGACAAGATTATTACCATATTTACTTATGCTTTCATATTAATACTTTTAGTACCATACACTGACAGCTTACATTTCCACAAAATGTCTACCTGCGACTTCTGTATCTTCAGAGTGATGGGCTCGCACTCGACAGTTTGCTCTATGGCCTCTGTAATGCAATCAATCACCCACGATAGCTTTGCCTTCTTTTCCACTTTGGTTGGCGTCCCTGCCGCTCCGTCCATGCTTTTCTGCCTCGACATCTTTCCCTTCCTCCCACCGTCACTTGGTTTCTTATCACTGTCACTATTTCCTGGTGCTTTTGCGTCTCTGCCCTTTTTGGATCGCCTGGATATTACCATCGGAGTGGCTTTTGACATTTTTTCTGCAAATTTGACGTTCTCCTCGTAATCTTCGTCCAGTTTTTTGGCATTGCCGTCTTGTTCGTCGCGCAGACTCTATTGCCGTAAAATAAAAATAATGAATTTGTGTCAAGTTTATTATTTTTACATATTTTTTTATGAGTTTTGATCAGATGAATATTGAGTACGGACAACAAAACGCACTAAGCTACACATTCAGTATAACTCCTAGCCGTTTCATGCCATGCTTGTGGCGAGCAAAACCTATTTATTTTTACAGGTAAGGGGGCTGGCCTTAAGCCAACTGCTTCAGTTGAAGTGGAGGTTTCCTAGCTCACAACTGAGCTAGTTCTCATTTTTTGTGTAGACTGAGTAAGCCTTGACAGTTTTTTATTTTGGGTTTGAAATAAACACCAAAACGGGAAATCATTTCTGACACCCTCGGTGGGGATCGAACCCTTGCTCTCGGCATGGAATATAAGCATTCTACCAACTGAGCTATCTACCGGACATGGACTTACATCTTTTCACTATAAAATATTTCCACATTGAAAAAATAATTTCCTAGGATTTGTAATGATAAGTTTTGCGTACAAGCTCTGCAGTTTTCATCTATTTAAAATGAATAAAATATATTAAAATATAATAAAAGAAAATATGCTATTTGTTAATTATTAAAAATATAATTTACACAGAAAAAAGTTAATATTTTAATGAGTAGAAAATAAATTAAATAAACATAGTTGATAAATACAATGCAATACTTTTCAATAAATGAGATACCTATATATGATTAGGTAGGTACATTAAAAATAAATGAAGAACAGATTCTCTCAGTTGACAATAATTAAGCAATACATAATATCAATACCTTAAAGGTAAGACTGAATAAGTGACATATTTAGCTAACATGGACTTTTCAGATAAATGCACCTTTTATCCTATTTTCTACAAAAAAAACCACTAACAATCCTGTAGCTTAGAAGTTGTTCACAAGCATTTCCTTATAATTAGTTCACTTTCTATGAGAAGTATCCATGATTTCTCAAATCGGTGAATCAGCACTTATTCAGTTTTACCTTATATATGGCGATACATCAGTTTTATTTGTTCTGTCAAAATAAATCCAGTTGGAACAAAGATAGAACATGCAGTTGTTTATAAAAATTACAATAAATATATTTTAGAAGTTGAGTTTTTATGGTAAAAATTCTGGATCGGTTTTTAACACAGCAAAAATTACTTTATGGGTATCGCTGTCGAAATTTGTACCTTTTGTCTTGTGCGTGTGTCACCTAATGATTTTCAGTGTTGCGACCCCTTCGGGGATAACGCGGCAAGAAGTTACGCTATATGTGTAGCTTAGTTGCGTTTTTTTAATTTTAAGTAAGTATAATTTTTAACCACTATTAATATGCCATCTCACAAATGTGACGTAGCGCGGTAACGGTTACGGTGGCGTTCGTCAATAAAAAACACGCCCGACATGATCCTAAAATTGATTTATTTGAAAACTAATAATACCAGCGACTATAAAAACACACAATCTTAAGCAGCACTAATGTCTCTAAGTAGACAATACACAAATGACAACAGATTCCGATATTTACCCTAATAATTCCAAGCTAAATCCCACTCAAAACAATCACGACAAGTTTACGGCTGAGACGTAGACCCTCTCAGAAGAAAATGAAGGTAGCGAATCAGTTTTTTTTGCGTTTTCCATACTGCATCAAAGAGTTACCATACGCGAAAAAATACTTAGGGATGCAAGATTTTTGTCAGTTTCAATGAAAATGGTAACACACTTAAAGAAAAATTTCGGAACCAAAAATGGAGACAAGTATTAGCAACTAATATTTCGTGAATAAATAAATAAATATTATTGTGGCTAGTACAGAAAACAAAAGATACGTTACTAAGGTATATGAAAAAATACTCAACTTTATAAAAAATTTACTATTTTTTATCGTATCTTGCCATCAAAGGGTCAAAAACGGATTGTGGACATGTAAAATTTGTATGAGAATGGAAAAAAGGCGATTTTGTTTTATTTTTTAATTACATCGCCACTTCATGCTTTTTGCAGATTATTTTTGTATTTCGATACGCTTTTCAAATACTTTACTCTAATAAATCTAGAATTCAGTAGACATCACCAGTTTTTATGAAAAAACTGAAAATCATTAGGCGACACACGCACAAGACAAAAGGTACAAATTTCGACGGCGATACCCTTATGTTAAGATAAAATAATATTGTAAATGTAAAATAATTACTTAAATAAATAATTCAATAGTTGATAATTTGTTATATGGTATATATAAAATAAGTATATTGAGACAGAAATAACACAAATAAAGGTTTAGTGATACACTTGTTATTCTAAACTTGAGGTGAAAAGCACAGGTCTATGTAACTAGGACCCTTAGCGATCAATAAGAAAAATGCTAGTCAGCTCGGGCCTTAGCAACCCAGCTCTGTAATGTCATATTTTTTCAAATATAGAATTCGAGTTGACTCCATCCTCTTTTTTTTTGTTCAGCTTAAACTACACACATAGGGTGCAATTTGGATAGCACCCCTAGCGGCAGTGTTTAATCTCAACGCATCTTTCCGCTTCCCCACTTGCTTACTTTCAATGCATCTATCTCCCATCCTCGTGAAAATCTAAAATGCCGCTCGAGGTGCTATCAAAATAGCAACCCTTTAATCCATAATCAAAGTTGTAAAGATATACATATTAACATTTATGCATGTCCACAAACAGACACTTGCAAATGCTGCATGTGTGCTTGCAAATTAAAATCCAAACCTCAAATGAACATAAGCCCTACACCTTTTGACGACCTTCCCTGCAACAGGGGTGACATTGGCAAAGTGAACCATTTTTTACAGTATGTGTGGTCAGCCTCATACCAACCTAAAAGTCAAGGAATAAAAATATTAAGTAACATTTAAGTTACAGATTAGCCGCCATTCTTTCCTGTCCTTATTCTTCTTTCATTTCACCCAGAGTCATAACCAACCCTGATTACAGTAAATGAATTTCCTTGACTTATAGGTTGGTATGAGGCTGACCACCCGTACTGTAAAAAATAGTTCACTTTACCGATGTCACCCATGTTTCAGGGAAGGTCAGCAAAAGGTGCAGGGCGTATGTTAATTTGTATCAGGTTTGGATTATAGTTTGCAAGTACACATGCAGCATTTGGAAGTGCGAACTTACATGACGTGTCTGTTTATGGGTAATGCATATAATATGAATTTTAAATGTGTATATATTTTGACAACTTAGATTACAGATTATAGACGTGCATATATTTTACAAACATGAAATAAAACAGAAAGTAACTCACCAACTGCGACGCCAACTTATGCTTGTGTCTCGCCAGCTCTAGACTGAGTGACCTCACATTCATCGCCAGCCTCTTCTTGTCTATGGTCTTGCTGGAGGCTATGTTGCCAGTGTTGATGTTGTTCTCCCCCTGCACGTGAGGATACCCGTCGGTGAGGGGCACTCCGGCGAAGGACTCGCTGAGGGTGCGCTTGAGCAGAGCGCTCGCAAAGCGCACCACGGCCATGTCGCGGGGGTCAAGGTCACGGCGGGCCTGGGAGGGGTCGCGGTCCACGATGGGGTCGTTGAGCCACTGGTGAAACTGCTCGTACACCTCCTCCATCTCGGAGCTGAAAGGTAATAACAACAATAAGACAATCACAGTTTTCAATCAGTTTTGAGAATCCACTGCAGAGCCATAGCATCTTCTAAATAAGCACACTTTTAAATTAGACTTCAAACATTTTCACTCTTCTCAACCTTTAGCTCATGTGGTGAGGCGTTCAGCAAAAGAGGGCCGGCAATGCAAAAAGCGCGACCCAAATAATTCTTCTTTTGGTGCCACTTCTATCGAAGATCGGCGATCATCATGGTTATTTTGACCTTGAATGCTGCAGCTCGAAACAGGTACTTCGTTCTATTTTGAACCATTTTGCAACTTAGATTAGATTAGGTGAATAAATTTTGGCAGTACTAAGACCTGCGCAAAACAGTCTCAACTATTTATCTTTTGTTTCCAGGATGTAATATTGCACCTGTACTCTGTGCTGAAGCTGTACTTTGAGCTGTCGTTGGTGTCCCTCCTGGTGAGCCCCGGGCTTTGCCTGCTCCTGAACTTGCAGATCCACTGCTGTTCCTGCTGTAGGGACTCTGAGAGGAACTCCTCGTCCTCCACCTGGTCCTCCACCAGTACAAAGCCACAGGAGCCGTCACGCTTCAACCTGGAATCACAACAATAAAAGTGTTTAATGAATATGTAAACATACAGGCTCTTCTGTACCTACAGTTCCACCCTGTTTTTGATGGCAACTTTATGTGCTGGATAACTAAGGCCAATGTCATGGTTCAACATGCCTTAATTTGGAGTATCTAATCTAATCTAATCTAAGTTGCAAAAATATGTTACATCGGGGATTCACATTATATGCATTCTCACAACACATACAAGTACAAGCTCGCGCTTGCACATGCCGCATGTAAACCTACAAAATAAAAACCCAAATCTGAAATGAACATAAGCCCTGCAACTCTTGCCGACCTTCCCTGAAGCAGGGGTGACATTGGCAAAGTGAACCATTTTCTACAGCATGGGTGGTCAGCCGCATACCAACCTATAAGTCACAACTCTAATTAACTCCGCTGACATAGATATATTTCTACCCTCAGCGCTCCAACCACTGCGATGCATGCTGCTGTCGTCACTTGATCACTCCATAGTGTGAAGGATCTTCCTCTTGCTCTCTTTCTTTTCAAATTACCAATCACAACCAGTCGTTCCAGCTTATCCTCACTCGCTCAAACAGAGGTATTATAACAACCAGTCTAGAAATTATGTAACTTCAAAAACATACCTGATGTCATTGTCGTTGAGCTGTGACCCGGGCACGCTGATGCCCACATCGAAGCTGAGGTCCGTGGACATGGAGTCTGCGAAGGAGCTGTCCATCTCGCGCCTGAGGGCATCCCGTAGCCGCTGTGCAAAGCTCTCCCTGCGTTCAGCCGTGTTCAGCAAGTTGCTGTACTGCAGCGCCTGCTGCTCCTCATCCTCACTGTCTGCAAGCGCGACAGATAATAATTATAATATTAGGATGATTTATTTGGTGAGCGCTGTTTTTGTGTGAACCACACCTCAAGAGCCATCTGTACTCTTGTTTTTGTGCTCCGCTGGGATTCAAACCCACAATCATCCATTTATGAGTCAGAAGTATGAACCACCAGACTATGGACCGGTGTTTATTTATTTAAAAAAAATAGATTTGTGAAGAGGAATGCAATTCATCAACCTATTCTGCCTGACCAGAAACAGGTATTAATATCATCAATGAATAATTCATTATTCTTTATTTTAATGAATTATTAAATAATAATTACCCAATAACATCTGTTGAAGCAGGGTCAAAGTTATAGTCAAGTGACCCAGGTGGGGATCGAACCAACGTTGTTCTATTCTAAACACGTTAGAAAGATCAGCCCTCTTGGCCCCCTGGGCTATAACACTGACGTTTGTTGATGTTTGTGAAATACTGTTTTTATTTTTGATTATTTTTTATTACTATAATTATTATTTTGTATTATGTATATCATTTTTCACGCCACTCGTGATCTAGCTTACTTACTTACTTACTTAATTAGCCACTTCTTATCCACTGCTGGACATAGGCCTCCCCATATCTCTCCAGGCGTCTCTATCCTGGGCTTTCTGCATCCAGTCACCAGCAACTCTTTCATTATCATCTGACCATCGTGTAAGAGGCCTTCTAGCATCATGTGATGTGATCCGTGACCTAGCATCATTCAAGTAATCTCACAAGGAGTGCCACCCGAGGTATGCTATTAGCTTCAGAAACATCAAAGTATTTACTTTTAGAGTCATGAGCACACCTCTGACCTAGAGATTCTTGTTTGGTCGTGCCGTTGCTTTTAATTCACGGGAAGGCCTTCCGCCATTTGAGAAAATAAATAGCTTTGTATGAGCGTCCATGTGCTGTGGGTTCTTCTGACACATACATACAGGACGGGTAAGAGGGGGGTTTGAGCATATTGTGTGTCTGCTGTCCAAGGGTAGCAAAAGGGATGAATGTATGGATATTGCAATAGTTGGGAATGGACTCACAAATTTGAAATTAGAAGTTTTTTTTTAATATCCCGTTTGTGATAAGGAGGGCCCTACAGGGGAGACACACACAAAAACGGAGCTCTTTTAACATGAATAAAACGAAATAAACCATCCTCATATATATCTCTGGAATAAACACAGTTTACTGAACTGAAATTCTCCATAACTCTCAGTTTGTGAGGAAGGCACTTCACAATAGATGGCCGAAATTATACAAGGCAAGCTACGTAACTCAACTAAACTGTACATCCTCGTATAGTGCATTTTTGATATGTTTTCCTCAAAGGTGTTTCACCTACGAAGAACTTATTTATTTTCACAGGTAAGAGGGCAGGCCTTACGCAACCAATTTACTTGAAGAAGGGGTTTTGTAGCTCCCGAGGAGCCCAGGACTATGTTAATATTCTCACCGTCCAGGCTAGTGTTGGCGCTGTGGAACTCATCAAAGCTGCTGGTGCAGCTGGAGTAGAGGCTGTCGCACAGCTCTATGGGGGGAGGCCTCTTCACGGGCAGGCACTCCCCTGAGGAGCCCAGGACTATGAACCTGCCTCGCCGGTTGTTCAGCGTGTTCATCTCCGGCGACAGGAAGCATTTGTTCTTGGAGAGCTGCAAACCTGGAACAGTTATAATTTTTGTTTTTCATTTGATGAGTTTATTGCACAGACAATTTTTTAAAACATAAACTTGTGAAGAGGAATTCAATTACCAACAATGTGATTACTGCCCGGCTAGAAACAGGTATAAACATCAACAATTAATAATTCATAATTTTTTATAAACTATAAATTATAAATGAATAATTACCCGATGACATCTGTCAAACAAAGGTCAAAGTTACCGTAAGTTCAAGATGTGACTTGAACTTACGGTAATTCCACAAGTAGTAACGCTTTGAATGTGTAAATGGAAGATCGTGAAAAGTCGTCAAACAAGCTCGTAAAAAGTCCGGTTGATAGCTCAATTGGTAGAATGCTTGCATTCCATTCCCAGAGTAAGGGTTTGATCCCCACCGAGGGTGTCAGAAATGATTTCCCATTTTGGTTTCTATTTCCCGTTGTACAGTCATGCACACTTGTAAGATGAAAGTATATATTTATTCTGTATTTACTATAAAAGGAAGAAAAGATGGATGTGAATGACTCACTAGGATCCTTGAGGTTGATGGTGGCTGCGCAGAAGTTTTCAGGAGACGTGGATCTACTCCGGCTGTTGACCGTGCTGGCTGACGTCTGCTTAATCATTATACTGGCTTCTACCGAAGGTGGGGTGTGACTGAACGATTCTCCTGGAATAAAAACAAATGATGGACTTGGAACAATGAAAGTATCCCTCGGCTATGTGACATCACCCATAGTAAATTAATAAATGGATTCCCCATAATCAGGAATTTTTCTACTTGAGCATTCAGTCGTTACTTTTTGAATTGCAGGGAACTGCAGGCAGAGGATGGCTGAACACAGCAGCGGATAGACAGAAATGGAGAGATTGGAGGAGGCCTAAACTAAACTTAGAACTGAGAAAGGCCGAGGCAGAAGATCAACAGCTGTCAGTGTTGCTTCCCGAATGCCTTTCTCCTCCAGTCCCATACTCCTACCGTAAGAATTTGTAAGCATGAAAAATAATGTGTTATGTTCACCTATAGGGGAGAGTCTTCTCTCAGTATTTCTGGCGTGCACTTCGGGAGGCTTCATAGGTTTCTGCTGAAAGCCCAGCAGGCATTTGTTGAGCTCTCTCAGGACATTGTCTTCCTCATATTGACCTAGCGGCAGAGAACTGTAGTCCTCGGGGTCCATCAGACACAAGGATACCTGCAAATTCAAATTTTATTCAGCACCTAAGTAAGTATACATACTACTTCTATGTATGTTTTTTTCTTATTCTTCCTATGTCTCTTCAGTAAAGATCTTGTGCTTCTGCTTAACCACTGCCTCAGATTCTTCAACCAAGATGTTCACTTCTTCGACTAGGAGCTCATCTTCCCTGTATGATGAGATGCAGGAGTGAATAGGTACTTTTCGTTTTTCTTATGTGGCCGAAATAAACTACTTTTTGCCTCTTGATGGACATCAGGAGTTTGGCTCTGATATTCATACAGGAAAGAACCTAGAAATTTGTGACTCCATCCATCCAGGAAATTTTCAGTATCCGAAGGTAAACCTGCATTTCAACAGTAATGATTTAGGCGGTGAGTTTTACATATTATTGTCCGGAATGTATCCAATATCCAGCTGTGGTCAAAAGACCAGGCGGTTACACTTGATTGAATTAGCATTTTTACAATTCCTTGACTTATAGGTTGATATGAGGCTGACCACCCATACTGTAAAAATATGGCTCACTTTGCCAATGACACCCCTGTTTCACCGAAGATCGGCAAGAGTTGCAGGGCTTATGTTCATTTGAGATTGGATATTTATATTGTAGCTCTACATGCAGCATGTGTTAGCGCAAACTTATAAGACGTGTCTGCTTGTGGGAATGCATTTAATATAGATCTCAAACGATATATATCTTTGCAACTTAGATTTAGATTAGATTTAGACAATCAACGCTGGATCGCGTCCCGTTATGCCCTATTGATGATAGCTTTGACCCTGGTTTTGATTTGAACAGCCATCATTGAATAAGTAAGAATTAACGAAATTGTACTGACTGGGACAGGTGCATCCAAGAGTTCTAGTCTGGCCTTCCCCTTGGTGTCAGATATCCTGGCGAACCTCCTGGCCCCCTCCACCCTAATCATCTCGTTGTCCTCCAGGGCTTCCACGCACAGCATCAGAGCCAGGACCTCCGGCACGGTGCACATCACTATGGACTCCTACAATTTCACAAATGTTCAATCATTGAGTTATAATACTGTGCAGCCAAAACTAATTTAACCTTTTTCGCTTCTGAATATTCTGGCAATATGAATACTCGCAGTACGGAATACTTTTTCAAGCACATTTTTATCACGTTTATTGTTTCCTAGCTTAATTGATTGACAACACTTGTGAACAAACTATGAGCACAATCACAATTACAAAGGTTTAGCACATTTTACTTGCAGACTTTTTAATTCTTTAACACAGATGTCAGGGATAAGTTCAAAGTTGGATGACGTCTATGATTGACAGCTGCACTGTATGCAAGTTTACACTTGACGCCTATAGTACGTGTCATCCGCAGTTCAAAAGTTAAAAAAATTAAAGTTGTTACTTGTGACTGTGACCCTGCGAGCACTTGCCCGCCCAGCCTGGCGGTGACGAAGCAGACCTCCATGCCATCAGCGGGGCCCCTCTCTATGCGGCCCTCGTGCTTGATCTGTATTCTGCTGAGAGGCAGGCTGCACTCCAGCCAGTCCTCTATGGTCAGCCATTGCTTGGAGCTCATCGTCTGCAACAATGGACTCAGAATATTTGAAATTTGGGAAATGTTTGGGATGTCACCTGGGCTGGAAGTCTCATCTCCACGGTAATTCTTACCTATCGAATATCAGTAATGTTTGTATGAAGACTATTCAGCTGTTCATTTGCGGCCATCTTGGATTGACAGGTTTTCATACAAATATTACCGATAGTCGGCAGGTAAGAATTACTGTAGTGATGAGACTTCCAGCCTGGGTAGGCCAAAGGCAGGATAGAATGTTATAATTTCAATACAAAATTATGTACTTAGTTAGTTAGTTTCAAAAGACACTCAAGTGCACTGCATTAAGTATTACCGACAAATGTATGGGCTGACAGTGCTGTGAACTAGAAAAAAACCCTGATTATCGGAAATCCATTTTTAATTTACGTGACTTCACATTTCAAATGTGGGGAAAAAATGTAATATCAATGGACAGAGAGATCTTCAAAAGGACCTGGTACAAATTTGAATGTAGAACTTTTTTCCCGGTGGGCAAACATCACATTTTTTTAAAATTTACTTTTGGTAGCTTAATCACATAGACGAGTGACGTTAGCTCCCTGAGAAAAAATAATTTATTTTCAAATTTGTGCTAAATCTATTGCACCTATTTTTATAGTAGGTATAGGTGGTCCAACCTATTAGTACGAAAAACTCATAGTTACCTGTCTAGATATTTTGATGCATCCTTCATTATTATTTTTTTCTAACCAGTCGAAATAGTGAAAGATGCTCTTGAGCTTGGACTTTTGGCACGGTCTTAAACAGAAAAAAATACCATAAATCTTCATAAAAACATTATTATTCAGTACCTATTTAAAAGTATTATAGGTGAATTACCTGTCTAAATGCTTAAAGAAATAGCTAAAATTAAAGTCTTGCAGTGTGGGATGAGTCTTCATGGTTCGTTTTGGATATGTAGAAAAGAATGCGTGAGCTAACAGCGAAGAGACGAAATCGTAGCTGAGTTCAGAGAGATCGGCTGAAAAAATGAAGAAGACGTCACATTATTACATGTTTTTCTTGTATTAAAGTGAAATTTTATTTGTGGGGTATAGAAAAACTCGAATAGACATTTTAAGAAAACTTCAAAAATGTTGGAAAACCCGCCAGCCGCCATTTTCTGAAAAATTGTGCTGGCAGCGTAGAAAATTGTTTTTCCCTGTCTCGATACTTTGGCCCACAGTTCCTCCAACTTTCAAGTTCATTATTATTATTTTTTTGTATAGTAATTTTTTTATTCAGCAAGTAGATGGCACTCAAAATGTTTTTTTGTGAATCCTTTGATTTTTTTTTTATAATTTTAACTGTGGATAAATGAACACAATATTTTGATTACTTACGCTGTTGTTGAAGGCTGAATACGAGACCTGCTGCAGGCTTCCATTGTTTCAGCTGTAGCGCTCTGTGTATGATTGTAGGAAGAGTCTGATCCATAAAATGGCTCCTCTCATTTTCCGTCAATTCATTATCTAAGAACTCAGCAAAACCCTTCATCAGATCTGGATCTTTTTCATCTTCATCTGGGTCCACGCTTATACTGAAATCATTATAATTATTAAAGACTTAATTCCAATAAAGATTATAGTTAGTAATTTTTTGACACAAAAATATATTTCAGTCTTACTTACTTGCACATTTCATGAATCTTGAACATGCCATCGACGAGTTTTTGAGTAGAGCTTGCAAGAAGAAGATGCTTTAGATGGCGTTGTAAAGACGACCACCATGGAAGCTCGCACGGTAACATTACCAGTGCCATCGTTCATCTGAAAATATAAAAAAATAACTTATTTTATTCTCTTGGCAGTTTAATTATTGGCTTTCATACAAATATTATTTCCAAAAAATATTTTTGAGGGTTTTATGATTGGTTGATGGAGTAATCAAGTGAGCAGCCAGTTTATATATATTTTTCATCCAAATCTCTGTTTGATATTTTGAAAACATTAAAATTAGGTAGGCTGAAAAATTGTTACGCAGGGAAAAGTGTAACATGTAAATGACCACACCAACAGTGCGGCCTTGAAGTTGACAGCTCACCCGCTGTCAAAAAAATTCAAAACAATAATCGGATTACTCAAATCGCGAAGCCAAATTTCTTACGCACAAACGTTATATAACCTTAATTAAAAGCTCATAATCCGCTTATTATATCACGGTCTACAAAATACAGTTTCATGTTGTTTCTTTAAACTTCGACTGTGTTATTTTTAACGTGTTCTCTATTGTAGGTAGTCGGTTCGACTTTGGCATCTCGCTATCAACACGAAGGATTAAATAAACCCCTCAGTGCAAAGTACGTATCAATATTTACTTAATAACATTTCAAAAGAGGTTTTATCTTTCTAGGTTCTATATTTCGGGTATTCAGAAACAATGGACGATGAATGACTGGCAAAAATTGTGAATAAAAGGAATGTAAAAGGTAAGAGTGGAAGGGGAAGTCTGAGGAAATAATGCAATTATCAAATAAGTATCCCTTATATTTAAATAGAAATTAAAATTATCTTATATGTCCTTTTTCTGTCCTTGCATACCTCTTTCATCTCTCCAAAATTCATCACTTTCCTTATAAATCATGTCTATTTTGTAAATTGCAGGTTAAATTTGAAGAAAATGGCGTCCGGTCCGAAAATATTACGTGCCTTGATCATCGGAGCTCCAGCCTCTGGAAAAGGAACTATATCTTCAAGGATCGTCAAAAAATATGGCTTTGTCCATGTCTCTAGCGGGGACAAACTTCGTTGGAACATTGAAAACAACACTTCAATCGGAACGGAAGTGAAAAAATACATGGACAAGGGGAAATTAGTCCCGGATGATCTGATGATGAAATTCATGATGACAGAGTTGTACAAAGTGAAAGAGAAATGGCTGCTCGATGGCTTCCCCAGGACGGCATCTCAAGCCGAGCAATTTTGGCAGTTGCAGCCTGTGGATTTCGCGTTGAACCTGGATGTACCGTTTGACGTTATAATCGAACGCGTCAAAGGAAGATGGGTCCACTTGGCATCAGGCAGGGTGTACAATACTGACTTTAACGCGCCGAAAGTGTCTGGAAAGGATGACGTAACTGGAGAGGATCTGACGCAGAGGCCGGACGATAGACCTGAAGCTGTCCTGCAACGGTTGAACATATACAAAGAAATGACGGGACCTGTTGTGGAGTTTTTCAAGAAAAAGGGAATACTGCACGAGTTTCATGGAAGAACCTCGGATGAAATATGGCCGAAAGTTGTGGCATTCTTAGATAAAAGGGTTCTGCAGTAATTCCTTTTTTTAAATTGAAAACAAACGTGCCGTAAATGTCGATATAATATGTTTTATAAAACATCTGTGTTGGAAACGATCAGACTCCATTGCATTTAGTTACTTGCTTGTATGGCAAAAATGGACTCTGCACAATCTAAGAATCCCTCAACCACGTGATGTCACTGATAGTAAATAAAAAATGGATTCCCGATAATCAAGGGATTTTTCTATTTTACAGCACTGTGAAACGTATGCAGGAAGGCTAAATGCAGTACGGGTGTACTTAAGTGTCTTTTAAAACTAAAAACATAATATTGTATTTAATTTATGACAATCTGTCCTGTCTTTAGCCCGGCCCCACATTATAAATTTCCCTTTTCTCCATATTTTGAATGTGCTGAGAGTCCATTGCTTGAAAAAATGGAAAACAGATTGACAATCGTATCAAGAAGCAATAGATATATTGAAATATAGTTTTGTTTTGATAGTTAGAAAATAATTAATCAAACGTTAGTGATTTTTACGCACATTGAATCAAAGCTTTATATTTTTTCAGTACTTACTTTTAAACTCTTAACAAATTATTTTTTGATAATGTTAACTTTTTTATTATATAAGCACATTGTTAGAAAGGCACAATGCATAGATAGCATCTTGTAATGGTTGATTTCCTAGTTTTTCAACACGTGTAAAGACTCGAAAGACCATGAAAAAGTGGTTAAATGAGTTTTATGGAACCGAAGATGACAATCTAGAATTTGTTTAGAGAATGAGATAAATGTATCGCCACAAAGGTGAAACCGAATAAGTGCCGATTCACTGATGTGAGAAATTGTGGATAAAACATTTTATTGGGGACAACTCCTCATAGTAAGTGAACTCATTATCTTCTTCTACTTACGACAAACTTCTTAACTACAGGATTTTCACACTTTGTTAGTTTGTTTTCTCTCATTGGCTTCTTGCGGTTTGGACTATGTTTTATTTGCAGTTATATAAACTTTATTTAAAAAGTACATGTGAAAAATATACAATCGCAAAACACTTAAGTATGTATATTGAAAGATTGATTTATAGTTATATAAAAAGAATGTCACAAAATATGTAGAAGACCTTTTTGGTTGTTTAATTTTGGACTTAATACACTTGTATACGCTGATTAAAATAACATTATGTTGGATTAGTATTAAAAAATATGTATAATGAAGGCCACATAGATAGAAAATATGAAAAATCACCATAGATGCTTTAGGAAAGTGCTTAACATATGAAAAATTCCATAAACGTAGAAAAAGACTGTATGTCAGTTGATTATAAACCAAGTATATAAAGTCTGGTTAATAGCTCACTAAGTAGAATGCTTACATTCCATGCTGGAAGACTAAGGTTCGATCCCCACTCAGGGTGTCAGAAATGATTATGCATTTCAGTGTTTATTTCAAACCCAAAATAAAAATACAGGCAAGGGCTACTTCCAGCCTCCTCAGAAGCTGGGAAACCCTCATTTAAAGTGAAGTAGTTGGCGTAATGTGGGCCCCCTTACCTGTGAAAGTAAATACACATGTTTCTCCTTTCGGGACAATGCTGTAAAAAGTTGCAATTGGTATTTGCAGCTTAGTAGCATTTGCGCTTGCATACCTTCATAGGAGATTGGAATTGTATCTCTCTTGGTTTATAATGAACTGCGTGAATATGGAGGAAAAAAATAAGAAGTAAGCATAGGTAATTAAAATAAATTAGGTGCCTTTATGTACATGTACATGTATCTTGAGTTTTAAAAGATTCTCCATAGGTAGTTACTTAAAAAAAAAAAAAATTGGATTGTATATGTGTACAAGAATCTGTTTTTTACTTCATACCTTTTTTGTTTTGTTTATTATATATTAATGTCTCATACACATGTTTTTTCAGTTTCAAAGTTAAATCTAGAAAAATCTTTGAATGGCCGATTTAAATCCTTATTTAGTAAAAAGTAAATTTAAATTCTTATAGTAAAGAACAGGTTTAAACCCTACAGGTTGGATTTTGGAAATTTAAAAAGGCACTGAATGAAAAAGTAAACGACTGTTTGTACGAAAGTGTATGACATAGATGAGCGTGTCATGTGAGCCGCATAAAAATGTTATGCTGTTGATTTTGTACAAAAATCTGATACCTAACTATTCTAATATTCTCATATACCTACGTTTCCCCGTCTTCTTAGTTTGAGCACTTCTGTACTTAGCGCCTTTTTTTAATCAATCATTCATTTTGTTTTTTGAAAACGCATTCTTTATAGTGTAATGCTTTTCTCTAGATTTGTTCATATTTATACTAATTGAATAGAAAAACAATTCTTATATCGCACATTTAATAATACAGAGAAATAACTTAAAAAATTGGAAAAATCGAGATTTTGTAATAAAACGCAAGAACAATGCGAGAAGAATAGGTAGAATGCGACAGCCGTTCAATTTGGAAGAATATGACCGAGATAAAATATCAGTCGCCTTTTTCATCCCATACAAGTTGTACTGGTTGTCTGAACTTCAAACGTGATTTTCCAACATTCTTATTTTTTGAGTTATTGCTCTTTATTATTAAGCGTGCGATATGTCCAATGCAGAATTTTAGGGAGATTAATTCCTTATTTTGTGTTTATAGCAGTTGCTAAATAAAATGTCTATCAATGAAATAATTAACAATTTTTAATGGATAGAAAAAACGTTAAGGCCGGGTATTTTCAGCGTTAGCTTGAGCGACTTTAAACTGATAAAATAAACTACCCACACGATTGACATAAGTGTGTCCTTTTCATTCAGTATATATTTGTTATGCTGACATTGAAAATACCGTGGCTAAGAGGAAAAAAACATGCTCAATAATTTCCATTACAATTAATTACAGTATATTTTTTGACTAACAAATTTTAAATACACTTATATTTTCATAATTGTTGGCTTAAGTTTCTATTGAACCAAAGATGAATAAATTGCTTTGTTTTGGGAATACGCTCTTTTTATTTATCATTTCATAAAATGTTTAATATATTTAAAAAAAATGTAATTTGTCGTGTATGTTCCTTGACTTATAGGTTGGTATGCGGCTGACGACCCATGCTGTAAAAAGGGTTTTATTTGCCAATGTCACCCCTTTTTCAGGGAAGGACGGCAAGAGTTGCAGGGTGTATGTCCATTTGAGATTTGGTTTTTATGTTGTAGGTTCACATGAGGCATGTGCAAGCGCGGACTTGTACGTGTCTGGTGGTGGGAATGCATGTAATGTGAATCTCCAATGTAACATATCTTTGCAACTTAGATTAGATTAGATTAGATTTCAAAAACAACTATAATCTAAGTTGCAAAGATATGTTAACATTTAAAATTCATATTAAATGCATGCCCACAAACAGACACGTGTAGGTTCCAGCAAATTGCAAATGGAGCATGTGTATTTACAAATTATAATCTAAATCTCAAATAGACATAAACCCTGCAACTTGGTCGGCGTTATGGGCGAGGGGGCCAAGTGGGCTGATCTTTCTAGCGTATTTGGAATAGAATAACGTTGGTTTCGATCCCCGCCTGGGTCATTTGACCATAGCTTTGACCTTGGTTCAACAGATATTATTGGGTAATTATTAATTAATAATTCATTAAAATAAACAATAACTAATTATTAATTGATGATATTAATACCTGTTTCTGGCCAGGCTGAATAGCTTGGTGAATTGCATTCCTCTTCACAAATCTATTTAAAAAAAAAACTTGCCGACCTGCCCTGATATAGGGGTGACATTGGTAAAATGAACCATTTTTAACAGTATGGGTTGTTAGCCTCATACCAAAAATGACTTGTAAATTAAATTGTCTTAAGAATCACATTCTACACAATCTGAAGATTAAAGGGGAAAAACAAGGAATGTCAGTTAAAGAACATTTTGGGTGAATCAAAATTGTAAATTTGAAAGTCTGCATTTCTCATGGTTCTTGCCTGCCACATAGAACCGAAAATACCGCCGTAAACTATGACAGCGACTGTTGTTGCATTACAAATTTTGCAGAGCTTTACATACCACACAGATGCCACTAGATAGCATTAGTAGATTATTTTCTTATTTTTGCTGACATTCTTTGTTTTCCCCCTGTAGTTTCATCTGAGCTTAGAAAAAAACTTAAAACACGATAGTGTGAAAGTTATTTTTAGTATTTCCAAAATCCATTTCTGGCATACATAAGACACATTAGTCCAGTACACTACAAACATTGCTCTCTGATGGGCATAAGATAAACAAGCACTAAGGGGGCGAGATGAAAAATAAAATAAATTTGTTTGTGATATTTGGCATGATTTTTGGTATCTTAATCTAACAGAAACATACTAATTTAAAAATGTATGTATGTACCTATTCAAGGCCGTGTTGATTTTTTTAGATTTTCCAACATTATACTTCATTACACCGAGAGACTCTCTTGGCAGAGTAAATAACGCGTTTTTAATGGTTACACGTAAACTACGAGTGTGCTAACATAAGATAAAGGAAATCTGACGAAAATGATTGTTCATGTACATTTTAAGTACAATTTTGAAATGTCAATACCTACTGTCATAACAGGCCACTAACGCATGTGAAGGAACAACAGGATGGCAAGTTGTCAATCTATAATCAAAGTTGCAAAGATAATAATTATGTAAAAAATATTTTTTTCAGGGTTAACATAATGAAAGTCTTGTAGTTTTTATTATATTCAATAGGAAAAACAAAGTTTGATTGAACTTTTTTTTCCAAAACCTCACATGAACATATTGTGAACATATGCAACTCCTGTCGCCTTTCCCTGAAACCGGGAAAAAACGCAACTAAGCTACACATATAGTATAACTTCTTGCCGCGTTATCCCCGAGGGGGTCGCATGTGGCGAGTTGTACCTATTTATTTTTACAGGTAAGGGGGCCGGCCTTACGCCAACCACTTCAGATGAAGTGGGGGTTTCCCAGCTCCCGAGAGGGCTGGTACTCATTTCTTGTGAAGGCTGAGTAAACCTTGCCGGTATTTTTATTTTGGGGTTTGAAATAAACACCGAAACGGGAAATCATTTCTGACACCCTCGCCTCGGCGGGATTCGAACCCGAGCTCACGGCATGGAATGCAAGCACTCTACCAACTGAGCGATCGACCGGAACAAACCGGGAAGTTTCACCGGGGAGGTATTGGTAAAAGTGAACCAATTTTTACAGCACGGGGGACCAGCTTCATACCAACCCATCAGTTAAGGATCTCAATGATGTATTTATATAGTGAAAGTATGAAAAGTGGATGTTATGATTTGAACAAAGACTTCACTGAGAAAAATAAACCGTGGGTCGTGGGTTCAGATCCCAGCGGTGTTGACACTTATTTATACTATGGATGTGAAAAATAAAAATCTTACCTCTTTGGTTCACTGTTTTTTTGATATGATAACACTTCACTTGTATAACTTCCTAGAACACCTCAAGAATTCATTTTTTTTTTTATGAACTGTAGCATTATGCTGGTTTGATTAGGATACGTTATTTTTAATTCATTTTGCTGTACAATTATGCTTATTAAATTATTATCACAATATTTTAAACAAAATACTGATAATATTTTTTTAAAA
The DNA here is from genome assembly GCA_951799405.1 of Agapetus fuscipes. Classification (NCBI taxonomy): domain Eukaryota; kingdom Metazoa; phylum Arthropoda; class Insecta; order Trichoptera; family Glossosomatidae; genus Agapetus; species Agapetus fuscipes. The sequence goes on along the minus strand of OX637343.1, from coordinate 9,687,700 downwards.
TAAAGCTAGAAAGCGATAGGTGACGTTTGTAGTTTGAAGATGTGACAATCGAACCATGCGTTCAAAATCGGCTTAAACCGTGGGCTATCCAGATAATAAGGTAATAAGATCTCTTGAGTGTTCTCAAGCTGTCTAAAACTGACGATGTTGTCTGGTGGAGTAGGAAGAGAAAAAGACGCTCCTGAAGAGACCAAGTGCTCAGAATGGATGAAGAATGGATAGCAAATTTTGCTGCAAAGGAACTGCCTATTGGTCAGCCCCCACCAGGCAGACCCTCTAACAGGTGGAGAGACAGCTGGTCTTCAGGGTCGCAGAAGGGAACTTCTGAGACAACAGATTAATAGATTTAACATGAGAAGAAGAAGAAGAAGTTATAGAGTATTCGTCGATCCTACATTACTGTTTTAGCTATTGACTTAATATGATATCTGTGAACTAGAAACTATTTTAACGAAAATAGACACTATATCCGTTTCAAAATACTTGGGCCCGGTATTTTCAACGTTAGCTTATGTGACTATAAACTGATAGAAAAAACTACCCATACGATTGACATAAGTGTGCCATTTTCATTCAGTATAAAGTCGTTATGCTAACGCTGAAAATACAGGACCTTAACCGCAAATCGTCCTTAGAAAGAGAACAAAAATATTCACAGTTTCATTTCGTCGTAAACAAAAAAAACTCGGTTCAAACTACGAAATCTTCTCAGAAAGTTGGTAGCTTTGAAACCCACGCCTGCGCGAACATTGTGTGCACGTGTTATAAATGTTTTCATCGGTAGATTTGTCAATTTTTAAACGTAAAAGGCATTGTTTTCAGGCATTTTGGCATGTGCAATTATTAGGTGTCGAAAGACACAATGGAGAAAATAGAAAACATAGGATTTCACAGGTAAGAACATGTTTTGTATGACTACACCACTACTATGTTGGACAAGACTGGGGACAACTGTGCCCCGTAGAATGAATCAATGCCGTAAGTTAGTTTATATTCTTCTATATTATAACTCAATGGTTTTAGCATTATCTTATATACCCAAGGGCCTGTTGCACCAAACTCCACTCAGACGAAAATCAAAATTAAGTGTGATTTCTCCCTTTCAAATCAAACAATTGATTGCATATACGTAAGTCAGCTGATGTGAATCATATTTCCTGTTCAAATTCCATCACATTTTTACCAACTTTCGAGAAATATTTAACCGAGGTCCTTACCAGAACTAAGCAATCAAATTTGATGTTTCAATTAAATATTGATTGGAGGTTGGTGCAACAGGCCCTTACTATCAGCTCACACGTAAAGTGACTCGCCTACCTATATGTGACGTGTACAGAAGGGTACCTAAAGGCCTGTAAGTACTTTGATAGTGGGTGTTGCTTAGGTACTTTTAGTAAATCGTTTCTAATGTTTGGTCAATTAAAAATTAAAATCAAGGTATATTAGTTTAATTTACCCACGTCAATGCTCCAAGGAAGGAATTAAATTGATGGCTCCATTATTATCTAAGCACTGACAAATCGTTGTTTATCAAACCACTTAAATTATTGATGTAAGACTAGCGTAGGCAATTGTGCATACTTAAGATATGACTTCAGTACTTAAGAATAGTGCAAATGTTAAGAAAATTATGCACTAAATAATAAGAAAATTAGGTGTTCATATAATCTTTACGGTCAGTAAAAATATATTTGACTTATAGATTGGTATGAGCTTACCACTTATAGGTACCTACTGCAAAAATGGTTCACTTTGCCAATGTCGCCCGTGTTTCAGGATAGGTCGGCAAAGGTTTCAGGGCTTTTATTCCATTGAGATTTGTGTCTTTAATTTGTATCAGTACAAATGTAGCATGTGCAGGTAAGCACAAACTTGCACGTGTCTGCTTGTAGGCATGCATTTAATATGAATCTTAAATGTTGATATCTTTGTAGCTTAGATTGTAGATAGATTATTGTTAATACCGAAATGAAGTATGACCAATAAATTGTGAAAATTTAATACACACGACTTTTCCTCTTTGTGAGATTCCAAAACTCGCTGCACAAACGCAAATGGGCTGCACATACAATGCAACTTTTTACCACGTTGTCCCGAAGCCATCATTCGTGACGAGTGTACCTATACTATTTATTTTCAAAGGTAAAATGACAAGTATTACACTAACTACATGAAGGAGTAGGCCACATCATTTCTTGTGAATTCAGAATTTTACTGACAGGTGTTTTGATTTTGAGTTTGAAGTAAACACCGAAATTGGACATTATTTCTGACACCTTAGCTCTCTGGCATGGAAGGTAAGTATTCTACAAACTGAGCTATCGACCACAATAAATATGATTTAATTTTTAAATTCTCAGGAGAGACTAATTGTTTTATCCTAGGACCGGTTACAAAGGTTCACCCACATTTAGAGAAAATAATTACATGTTTTTTTTTAAATAGCTTAAAACATCATGAGTGTCTCACTTTTTAAAAGTTCATTATTTACTTAGGAAGGGGGGTGTTTAATTGCCAAAAATATGTAGATATAGAAATAAAGTAAGAGACAGATATTAAATATTTAATGTACCTTAATTTGATAAATAAAATGAAAAAAAAAACACAAATATTACTATCTCTAAAAGTCTAGCACAACCTTAGCCTAAAACGTAGTTTTTTTTTGTTTTTGTTTATAAGTAGCCTGTCATGTTAAAGAATCCGTCCATATTTATTTAAAAAAAAAAAAAGAGAAGTGCCGTTTTGAATTATTTTGAAATAAATTTATTTTCTTTCGTCAAGCAGAGACAGCTACATTGTTTTGCTTTCCTCGCATTTTACTTTATTTTCAAGTCTAACGCAGTATTTTTGTTTTGCCTCGACTCGTTGCTAAAGTAATAATAGTTTGCCTGGACCGATTTTCCGGCTATTTCCGTATCAAACGGCCGAACGTTGCAAACCGTCGTGTGGCGGAAAGCCCGATAGACATTTCGATGTTTAAAACATGAAAATAGATTAATGGTAATATAAACTATCGATTAAAGCGTAAAAATAAACACGTAAACCGGCCGGTGAGAAAAACTTTGCGTATGTATAAATGAAAAAAAAGACGCCATTAAAATCACTTTGAAAGTAGCTGTCAAAATATTTTGAATTTAGAATTAATTGCGAGTTCCATTTTTACATGTGATGAAATGGTGCTGCCACGATTGTGCAATGTTTCTTTTTTGAAATGGAAATCGGTTGTGACACGTGGAATGAAAATGTGAAAATATCTTTCACATTTATCTGTAAAAAATGAATTTGTCTCCAATTTGATTAAAGTTTATAAAAAGAAAATCTATGTTCAATACAAAAAAATATTCGTGTTTCAAAATAAAGATTTTTGTAAGTTCTCTATGTTTTGGATTTTAAAAAGGAATATTTTAAAAATATAGTACATTCTGAATAATAAAAAATAAAAAAATAGAATTATCAATCCTGAAGAAGCTCTGGTATTTTGAAATATTAAAGATTTGTATGGAAATACGAAAATATCAATATTGGCGGCAGCTGTCAATTAGCAATTCGAATTTCGAATCAAAATTCAAATAAAGAATACACTATTGCCATGTACAAAAATATACATAAGTGTTGTTATATGAAAATAATGTTTTATTTCAGGTAGGTGTATATATTTTTTCACGATAAACACTTGTTTATGGTTGATTATTACATTTTTGATATTTTCGCGATGTTTTGGCGGGTCGTGTGGCGTCCGGACGGAACGATTTTCACCGCGCGTGGCGCTCGCGTCGGCTGCCCGGCAAGAACTGAAGGAAAATGGGCTGATATGTAAAGAAATTTGTGAGAGCGCACTATTATTATGCGTGTATTCTGTGACGACTAGACGCCCCCGCGTATTTCAGGCAACACCTACTCTCTAATTGTAGGTAGGTATAAAATTATAACATTTCGAAAAAGGAATCCTGAATTTTGACGTCACTGTTTTGTTAGAGTAGGTCATCTTAAATGAAATAAATAATTATATTTGAAACTGAAACCTTGATTATGTATTCTTTTAATTTAGATAATACCTTGAAGTATAATCAACATTTTTTTTATTCGGTCGGAGCCTTCAAAACCAAATGGCTAAGATTCGAATACCACCAATAATTTCAATTGATGACACGACCATGATTTCTTGTTTTGGTGTTTTATTCTAATTAAATCAAATCCTAGTACCGAAGAGGTTAACTCAGCGTTCATAAGACACGAATAATACTATTTCTTGGAGGGTAGGGAAAACCCACGCTTCAAAGTGTTTTATTTCGTCCTATCTTCAAATAGATACGGTAAGATCTATCGACGGTCATCGTGACATCCCCCCCAGTTCGGATTATTATGATAGACCATGATTATTATGATGGACGAATTTATGAAATAGCAAATGAATGGGATATCCAGAGTCATAATAAAAGGAGGGCTTGTATGAAAGAGGTTATGACTCTGGATGAAATGAAAGAAGTGTGTAAGGACAGGAAGAAGTGGCGGCTATTCAACAATGTTGATTTGTAGTTATTTTTTATTTTTCTATTTGTATTTGTAATGTTGGCTTATTCATTTATGTTACATTTTTTGTATAGGGTAGTATTGATTTTTTTGTATAGATTTATTTTGAGGGTTTTGTTGTTTTTATATACTTACTCGTAGTGTAAAATATTGTATGCCACTGCACGTAATTAGCCTTTGTTACACTCATGCTGTCTATTGTGCAAAGTGGTAGGTAGCGACCTTTGATGTTTCGAGAATGATCTTTATTTTTACTATAAATCAAGGACCGAAATTCCATGTAGCTTCAGAAATATCTCAACCGTCCATCTATACTGGCAAATGTAACTCTGAACCGAAAATGATAAAATAAATTGTGTGAAACAAAATATAAACCACAGTTTTAATCAAATAGAACTCGCTTAAAAACACAACAATATATTAAAAATTAAGTGTTCTTCTTGTAATAATACTGTTCATCGTTTATTTCTGTCTTATACTTTTCAAAAAGGTTTATTCATAGTGTATTTTAACATTTTAAGAGCATTGTTTTAAAATGATTGTCGACTATCGTGCAGTTTTAATTGAACGAGATTAAATTGATCTATATGCAATCATCGTGTATCTATAAATACTCGTTCATTAAGCACCGAGAGCTGACTAGTTCAATTGAATCCATATATTGACGTACCTGTACATCCCTACCTACTTTGAAAGTATTTCTATACCTACTAATTACAAGGAGTTTTCAGAATTTTTCAATTGCTTGTTACAAGTACGTCATGGAATTGTATACGTAGGTATTACGTTATATTAAATAAACAAAATCTTTTTAAAACAGTTTTTTCCTTTATAGGTAAGTATAGAAATAATAACTAAATAATAAATTGAACTGCAAAGGAGGATCTTTCTAGGATGGGCGGCCTATGGCAGTCTTAAGAAGTTCTTCACCAGCAACATCCCCCAATGCCTGAAACGGAAAATGTGCGACCAGTGTGTCCTGCCAGTTATGATTTACGGAGTAGAGACACTAACTCTCACCAAAATGACTATCAGGAAACTCCGTGTAGCACAATGAAAGCACGAAAGAGCTATGCTACACATAAGACTGTCAGATCGGATACGAAATACCGAAATACGTAGAAGATCGGGAGTTACTGACATAGTCAAAAGAATGGCAAAGCAGAAGTGGTCGAATGTGGTAGAATGGAGACCTCGTGAAGACAAAAGAACAAAAGGAAGACCTCTTACACGATGGTCAGATGATATCAAAAGAGTTGCTGGTGACTGGATGCAGAGAGCCCAGGACAGAGACGCCTGGAGAGATATGGGGGAGGCCTATGTCCAGCAGTGGATAAGAAGTGGCTGAATAAGTAAGTAAGTAATATAAATAAGACATGGCGAAACCTCATCAAAGACAAACAGTTGTTGCCGTCTAAAATCTAAATTGCAAAAACATATTGACATTTCAGGCTCATGTTTAATGCACGCCCTTACAAGCAGAAACATGCAAGCTCGCGCATGAAAATGCTGCATGTGTACTTAAAAAATGAATCAAACCTCACAAGAACAAAAACCTGAAATTTCTGCCATCTTTCCCTGAAACCGGAGAGGCATTCGGAAAAATGAACCAATTTTTTAGAGCATAAAAAGAGGCTCAGCTTCATACCAACGTATTAGTCAAGGAACAAAAAATATCTGCATGTTGTGTTAAATCTGTCGGGGTTATAGCCGCGGGGGCCAAGAGGGCTGATCTTTCTAGCGTGTTTCGAATGGAACAACGTTGGTTCGATCCCCGCTTGGGTCACTTGACTTTAACTTTGACCCTGGTTCAACAGATGTTATTGGGTAATTATTATTTAATAATTCAATAATAATAAACAATAATGAATTATTAAATGACGATATTAATACCTGTTTCTGGCCAGGCAGAATAGGTTGGTGAATTGCATTCCTCTTCACAAATCTATTTAAAAAAAAAAAAAAAAAAATAAGCCCTGCAACTCTTGCCTATCAGTCAAGGAAATCGCTTTTTTGTATTCAAAATTCCCTTAGTCGGCGGATGATCCATGGAACTGGTTGGAGAACGATTTAGTGACAGATGATTTATTCGAGTGTTGGTCTCTGAATAGTCCTCACTGTAGCGTGTGACGTCACAGGTGTATACGGAAACGTTCCAGATTATTTTAAGTGCGCACCTAAGTTTAAACTTGTGTTTATGTCTCTGAATGCAAGAGCAGGCCTAAACAAAGGGCGGTTCTAGCTAGGCAATCGCACCAGGGGCCCCTGAATCCGAGAGGCCCCTTGTACACATACTTTTATCCAGTCACCATTTCGTTGAAGGTGGTCAGTACCTCCGAAAATGTGTCTCCCTTTTTGTTATATCCTTGCACATTTCTTTCATCTCCTCGACATTCACCACTCTCTTCATCCATGCTCTTCTCTTGATTCCAGTCATTTGCAATCTTGCATATTTGATCAATCTATATTTTTCTCGGTCTTCCCTTTTGACACTGCCTTTGTACTCTCTTGTTTTCAGTCGTTCATTGTGCATGCTATGTTGATGTCATCTCATTGTACTTATATTTGCTTTCACTGCTTCAACTCTCGTGTATACCGCACTCATCCATAACTCAGTCATTTCGGACCCCGAATCACTGAAATTTGAAAATCATTGGAAAAAATGGTTCACTTGGCCAATGTTACCCCTGTTCCAGAAAAGGTCGGTAAAAGTTGCAGGGTTTATGTTCATTTGAGGTTTAGACTTTAATTTGTAAGTAGGTACACATTCAGCATTTGTAGGCGCGAACTTACACGCGCATGTTTGTGGGCATGCATTTGATATGAGCTTTGAATCTTAATATATCCTTGCAACTTAGATTAAAGATAATAGATAGATAGATTGAACATGAAAAACAATTGCAGCACCTTTGGCCAAGAAAACCTAAAGATTACTAATTATTATTAATGAAAGAGAAAAAATAACCTTTATTGATTTTTGTAGTGGTCTCAGTTATAGTTACAAGATATTTAGCGACTAGCGAATTTGGAACAAAATAACGTTGGTTCGAATCACGTCTGGCCCATTTGACCATAACTTTGACCATGGTTCAACAGATGCCATTACATACACACAAGCTTCTGCTTTCGTATGAAGACAACTGGCCAGGCAAAACAACGCACTCAGGTTCGTTTTGGTTTTCAGTAGGTAAAAATAAATTGGAATGGGGGTCCATGTCTTTCTTTGCACCATGGCCCCTGATGGACTTAATCCGGACCTGTGCAAGCGTAAAGTCCTCAAATAGAATAGTGCAGGTCGACCTGAGAGCAAGAAATAATATTCGAGGGGGTTTCCCTGTTCTCAAAGAAGCGTGTTATAATTTATTGAGATAAAAAAAACGTTGCAATTAATCTTCACACAAAGAACAACTCTTTGCAGCATTGCCCCCGAAATAATAGAATATTGTGGCGTGTGAAACCTATTTATTTTCATAGGAGGCCAGACTTACGCGAACAACTTTACTTGAAGCGGAGGTTATTCAGCTCCTGAGAGGGCAGTTTCTCATTTAAGTCTTGATTTTTTTTTTAAATTCGTGTTTAAAGTTATCGTTAAGAGGCCGAACCGGCTTTATTTTATTTCAAACACGCTTGTTGAAATTAGGTTCTTGATCTTTTGGCCATATCTCCGTATTTTGGGTATGAAATAAACTTCGAAACGGAAAATCATTCCTGATATCCTTTGCGACAGATTATTTACATTAAAGGTTCATATTTAATGCATGCTCACAAGCAGTCACATGCGAGTTCGTGCTTATACAAGCTGCATGTGGACATACAAAATAAACAAAACCTTAGATGAACACAACCCTTGCAACTCCTGCCGCCTTTCCCTGAAACCGGGTTGGCATTGGAGACGCAAGTAAAAATATATTTGCAAATACACCCTTTAAAGTTTTCATATTCTTGGTTATTAAATGACCTAAAAATAAAAGTAAGGCCGCTGTATCCTTCAGGGTTTTGTACATCGTGACCTTAGACCTTCCCAGGGTCTATCGCAAGGTCGCCTTCCCCCAACCGGGGTCACACAGACCCGTACGGTGAATGGGGCTCACTTAGGAAGAGGAATAGGTCGTGACGATCTGATGGGTCGATAAAAAGTACGTAAGTAAGCTGTACACGTTTCTGGTTCCGTGATAGAGCAGCACACTGACAAAACATCACATTCCATAACATCGCTTTACTTGGCATCACATGAAATAACAGGAAAGTACATCACAAAGACAAAATATCACAAGGCTAAACATCACTTGACAAAACAACGCATAGGTACCGCAAACGGAATATACCGTAAACGGCACATGAAAAAACATCACATAACTCAAAATAGAAAATACCAATAACGGCAGCCCGGTCGATAGCTCAGTTGGTAGAGTGCTTGAATTCCATGCAGAGAGCTCAGGTTCGAATCCCACCGATGGTGTCAAAAACGATTTTTCTCATTTCGGTGTTTATTTTAAAACCCAAAATAAATTACTGACAAGGTTTACTTAGTCTTCACAAGAAATGAGTACTTACCCTCTCAGGAGCTGGGAAACCCCCACTTCAACTGAAGTGGTTGGCGTAAGGTCAGTCCCCTAACCTAAAAAGTTGCACGGTATATACGAGTATTGTGTAGTTTGGTTGCGTTGTGGCAAAATTTACATGAGAAAATGGAACACATGCATATTACATACATATGTTGGTTAAAAATTTCAATTTATGCCGCCTTAACTTACAATCAGGGGTGGCAACGGTATAGGATGCATCGATTTTTATTGGTGAGGTAGCCAGCCCCAAGCTAATCTTTAAGTCACGGGCTCATAATAAGCAAAATAATGTGTGTTGTTTGTGATGTGATGTTTTTTCAAGTGCGCTTTTGGAATGTTCTGTTTCAGGTATGTGAGTTTTTGTCGGGTGATGTTTTGTCCTTGTGATGTATTTTTGTGTTGTTTTGGCATTGTGATGTTTTTAAATGTGATGTTAATGAGATGCACTGTCATGTAATGTTTTGTCATGTGATGTTTTGTCATGTAGTGTTTTGTCATGTGATGTTATGTCATGTGTTGTTTTGTCACTGTGCTGTTCTATCCTGTTACCCATGTTTCAATATCCCTAGTAGAAACTTTACATCGATATTCCTCCACTTTTATGACAAGGAGCCATCGATACAAGAAGCCTATAAAATTCAAACTTAAAGTCTACGAATTTATTTATTGTTTGTCTACCAGACACGTGTAGTTTGGCCGTTATGATTGTACTTACGTAGATACATAAGAAGACTCCTTTATCACTTTTATTAATGCCACCGCTGTTTTTCAATGTGTTTTATTTTTTTCCCTTGACTTACGTTTAGTTTTGATGTCCATTCCTCATTATTATTATTTATTGATTCGAAAAAATAAATAATGTGTTGTGTATGTTCCTTGACTTATAGGTTGGTATGCGGCTGACCACCCATGCTGTAAAAATGGTTCACTTTGCCAATGTCACCCCTGTTTCAGGGAAGTACGGCAAGAGTTGCAGGGTGTATGTCCAGTTGAGATTTGTTTTTTATGTTGTAGGTTTACATGCTGCATGTGCAAGCGCGAACTTGTACGTGTCTGCTTGTGAAAATGCATGTAATGTGAATCTCCAATGTAATATATCTTTGCAACTGAGATTAGATTAGTTTAGATTAGAATTACAGCTTTTTGCCAATGTCACCCCTGTTTCAGGGAGTGTCGCTGAGAGTTTCGGAGCATAATATGTTTATTTGATATTTGGGTATTTATTTTGTCAGTAAAAAATTCAGTATATGTAAATAAGAACTTAGTTGTTCATTTGATATGAATCTTAAAAGTTAACAAATCTTTGCAATTTAGATTATAGATAGATTTTCATTTACCAGAGTAAGCCACTTTTATCAGTTGGACCCCACTTTGCTAATATGTCCTTCGTGACGCTAAATTCATTTGTGGTGTGAGGCTGGGTACTTGGTGGTGTGGATAGGGGTTGTGGGAAAGGGAGGGGAAGGGGGTAGTTGTAAGGTTTGAGGGGATGACGTCAGAGACTGCCGCCGGGATCGATATTGTACTGGAGAGGAGAGTGGGATAAAATTGTACAGTTTTGAATGGAAATATGAAATGTTTCCACCCCAAAATGGGTAAGAGAAATGAGACCAAAAATGTACGTGTGGATCATATTGGTGAAATTGTTAAAGAATGAGTTATACAAAATGAATGTAAAAGAATGAAATGCATGAAAAAGGTGATGGATATGAATGAAATTAAAGATGTACCTATGCAAGGATAGGAAAAAATAAAGGCAACTCTGTAGAGACTCTGGCCACTCCTAATGGAATGGTGAAAGAGCTTCAATTACAGTAAATAGGGTATGTGTTTTTTTTCTTGTATCCAAGAATGATAAAACCACAGATCACTGATAAAACCGTGTATTTTATTTAAAAAGTTTTAATTTTAAATTCGGTATACAATCAGCTTCTCCTTACGCTTACAGGATGTTTCCTCATAAAAAAAATGTGTGTTGGTTTTAAAAATCGAATAAATAATCTTGATATTATTTGTAAATGTAAAACGTTATTTTTGTTCCTTAGCTTACATAATTTCGCCACCTTAAAGGTAAAACTGAATAAGTGCTGATTCACTGATTTGAGTAATCGTGGATAAAAGTGAACTAATTATAAGGAAGCGCTCATGAAAAACTTGTACACCACAGGATTCTCACACGTTTTAAGTGTTCTCTCTCATAGAAAATAGGAAAAAAGGTGCATATCTAGGAAACCCATGTTAGCTTGATATGTCACTTGTTCTGTTTTACATTAAAAGGTATCGATATGTACATATTTTGGTATGAGGTTGCGACCACGCAAATATAGGTAGCGAAATTACCTTTACCAACGTTACTGATAGGTTGGTATGCGGCTGACCACCCATACTGTAAAAAATGGTTCACTTTGCCAATGTCACCCCTGCTTCAGGGAAGGTCAGCAAGAGTTGCAAGGCTTATGTTCATTTGAGATTGGGTTTTTTTATATTGTAGGTCTACATACGGCATGTGTAAGCGCGAAATTATGCATGTCTGCTTGTGGGAATGCATTTAATATGAATCTCAAATGATACATCTCGTTGCAGCTTAGATTTAGATTTAGATCTAAGACCCGTGTTGTAAAAAAACCTTTCCCGAGGGGAAAGTCGGCAACAGTTGCAGGGCTTATTTCACATGTCTTCTTGTGGATATGCATTAAATATGAATATTAACTGTTAGTATATCTTGGAAGCCTTAATTTAATATTATAGTTTGTATTCCAATACAGACAGTCCAACATATCCCTAATTGCCTCTATCTACGCGAATATGTACCTAACCGATATGACGTCAGAGCGCCGAGACGCCCAGTCATGTGGTTTACAGAGGGCGTTGAAATCTGACAAATTATTATTAAATATAATTTTTTGAATAATATTTATTTTTCTTGAATAAATAATACAATATTCACTACATTTTTTTACAGTATAGTTAATTGTTAAGAGGAATGCACTCCACAATTTTTTTTTCCCGCATGAAAAACAATACCACTAGTGGTTTAAGCGAATTCAGGTACTAACCCAAAAATAAGCATATAATATAATCTTTTTTTTTCACTAGATTTGTTACAAGGTTTCTTAAAATAAATAAATTTTCTTATCATATTTTTCTCTTATTGGAAAATTCAATTTAATTTTACTGATGCTGACATCTAGCGAAAACATTTCAAAGCTAAAGGAAAACTGTGAAAACCGACGCAATTATAAAAGTTTTAAATTGAGACGTTAGATGGTTTTGACAAACTATACTTTTTACAGGGAAAATTAAAAAAATTGAAAACGATTTTTCATTTTTAATTATTTATTAAAAGATAAGAACACATAAAAATATATACAAAAAGTAAAGAAGAGAAAGGAAACATAAATATCACAAGTCAAATCTGTATGAGTATTTTAAATCATTTGAGTCGTATAGAACTAAAAACGGCAATGTAGGATTTTTTTCAAAAATGGGATAAACAAACTGAAAAAGAGGAAAAGGTACTTTTGAACAAATCGAAATATTCACTGCATATTTTTGGACATAAGACGTAATACAATCTGATGAATATTTCTAACCTCTACATGTATGTTTTCCTCTTTTTCTCAGTTGGATCACTGTCGCACTTGGTACCTTTTTAATCGAATATTCAAAAAGACACACAAAAAATGTTTTTCCATAGTAACGAATATGTAATTGGGTGTTTTGTTTATTTGTGTGAGTTAATAATAAAGTCTGTGAAAAATCTCTAGAAATAGGTAAATAGATGTTGGGTACTCATATAGGTAATTTGTATTGTTCAGATTGCTCGAGTGTTTGGTCGGATGTTCTAGTAAAGTCTACCAATTCTCGATGATTCAAGAATGATCCTTATTCTTGATATAAAATAAGGGCCAAATCTCTCTGTAGCCAGAGAAGCCAACTGACCGTTATATTGAGCAAATTTAATGTGACTCTGTATCTGAACCTAAAATGAACAAATTAATTGTGCTCAATAAATTACCGCAGTTTTTCCAAAATTGAACCCGTGTACAAACAAAACATTACTTCATTTATCTATCTCATATCCAAAAAAGACCTTAGATTACCGACTTTGGTTCAATGCAACTCTTTTTTTAATGTGGATGGTGGAAACATATTTACAAATCAGTGGATTACATTATTCATCACAGGTTGTCAACCGAGCTCCAGGAGTCTGAGGGCGTAGTCTTCAGCCTTCAGCCCAGGTGATGGTGGTGAGGAATGGCGTGGACAGTTGGTCCGATCTTCTTGACGTGGGCGTTGAAGCCATGGACATCATCAGCGGTGTAGTCCACCACACGGAGAGAACCGTCAGGCTCCACCAGAGAGTACTGACCCTTGACAACTCCGCCATCTCTCACTTCATGCTGGGACTTCATGTCTCCGGTGTGGGGGTCCTTCACTCCGTAGTCGAAGCCGTACTTGGGGTAGGCCTGGAGAAAGAAAAATTGAAAAAGAACAACAATAAATAAATGAGAATAAATGATAAATGTAAAAAGAAGGTCACGTTTAAAAAAATAAACCCTCAAAGCATTATGAGATAGAGAAGATAAAATTAAATATGTACAGGTATATATAGATGGAGCAAACTTTTCTTATTTGGAGATTCTCATATTTGGGTCCGGTCAATAGGTCAATAGCTCAGTTGGCAGAATGCTTGCGTGCCATTCTAGACTTTCCCTATCGAGGGTGTTATAAATATTTTGGTTTCTTTTAAGCCCAACGTAAAATATCGGCAAGATTTTCACAGCCTTCACAAGAAATGAGTACCAGCCACTTCAGGAGTAGGAAAACTCCCACTTCTAGTGAAGGGGTTGGCAGAAGGCCGGCCTCCCTACCTCTAGAAATAGCTTCTACTCGCTACGTGCGACTACTTCGGGGAGAACGTGGCATGAAGTTATACCATAGCTTATTGCGTAGTTGCATTGCATTCAGCCTGTCATTCAGATATAATGGATTGAAAGCTTTAAGTGTTAACTTACGTGGTGATAATCTCCATGTCCCCAGCCTCCGTTGCCCAGACCAGCTCCGTATCCAATACCACCTCCGTATCCAAGACCAGCTCCGTATCCCAGACCAGCTCCGTATCCAAGACCAGCTCCGTATCCCAGACCAGCTCCGTATCCAAGACCAGCTCCGTATCCAAGACCTCCGTAACCGATACCAGCTCCATATCCAAGTCCTCCGTATCCATGTTTACTGTAGCCCAGTCCAGCACCTAGACCTAGAGGAGCTCCTGCTAGGCCAAGTCCTGCTCCATATCCATATCCAAGTCCTCCGAGACCAAGACCTCCGTATCCATATCCATGTCCGAGACCCACGCCCTTCACCATGTTCTGGTGAGAGACCGCCAGGCCAGCGCTGCACACGCCGACGAGCGCCACCAGGCACACCGAGATCTGGAACAACAAGGTTTCATTTCTGTCACATTTCGATCTTACTAGTTCAAGCTTGTGAACAAGGCTTTTAGGTTCAAAACTTTCTAACTGAAATAACGTGGTTTGAAAACAGATACAAGGCGAAAGGTTTTGATCAAAAATAACACTTTTTATTTATAATGCTAATGAAAATTACATGAATTGGTCAGTTAGATGGTAAGATTGGAGTTCATAGTTTATAAAGCATTTATCCACAACATATTGACACTAATTGCTACTAGGAATTCTGAAAGGAATCGATGTCACAAATCCCCCTTGTGGTCACAATACAAGCCGTTGGTGTGTTTTACAAATTGATTTACAATCAAAGTTGTATATTGCTTGTTGGATTCAATATGAACGTGAGAAGGAGTACAGCGCAGCTTCTCCAGGTCCCAAATCGGATATCAGACGATGACGACTGGGGAACTGGAGGGAAAAATTACGTGAGACCAAGGATAGACATGGGAGTTACAAAATGGCCTTGAATATTGTAGTCTGAAGCGTTAACCACTGGATTGCAACCAGCCACAATGATACAAGGAATCAGTTGACAAAAACATCCATTGAGATCCAGATACAAATTCTTTATAAGTTTCAGTCATTCATCACAAGACTGCTAAATTATTGGTTTGTCTTCACCATTGGTTTGATGTGTTACAATGCATGGTTGTTACCTTAAGCAGAGCCATGTTGATGAGGTATTCCAGTAGGTGGTATTGTGCAGATGTAGCAACTGACTGATGCTTCAGTGGTGGCAGCTGAACCTTATATACTCACTGCGCCACACCAACAACCACATGCTGGGGGAGGTTTGCAGCCGATAAACAAATATCTGTTATGAATTCCTTCTGCTCATTGAAGTGGAACGTTTCATCATAGGCAGTAAAAATGTGCGTTTAATTTTTTAATGATTGTAATTATTGTTGAACTTAAAACAATTGTACTTATTTGTTGCATTTAACGCCTTTGAATAAATATTACAAATGAAAGTTGACACACTTTTCTGTCATCTGATTCGATGTTTGATGACTTATAGAAGTTCTTCAGTGGTATTCACGCGACGGAGGACTTCCGTGTCGGTGTCCCGATCAAGCCAAGAGATCCGCACCATTTTACGGTTAGCAGTCGTCGCTATAGAAAGCGCCAATCGCACAAGCAAGACCCAATTGCTGTAAGGCTGGATGGTCCTATGGCGACCCGTCTTAGACACATGATTTTTTTTATGCTCCACCAAAACTCTGCTATCCCAGTGCTTGTTTGGCTTATCTACTATTTGATTCAAAGATGACCTTTCTATGAAACATTCTACACAATATGGGCTAAGAAAAAAATGTAAAACAGGATAATGTGAGAGTTGTTTTTAAAAATAATAATATTAATTTCCAGTTTTCATTAGACACATTAGTCCAGTACACATAAAAACATTGCTCATGTGAAATTACCTCTGATGGACATAAAAAAAGCACTAAGAATTGAGTCCATGACGTTTCGATTGCGGGTCTATAGGGTTAACCACTAACTGATCAGGCGTTTAAAGGATGAGAAAAGAGTCCTTATTTATAGTTACAAGGAATCAGGGTAGGGGAAAAGAGAAATGATAGAATACTTCCTTTTCCATTATTTTGTCAATAATTTAAGAACGGCATTAGTTATTCTAAGGGCCTTTTGTACCAAACTCCAATCAGCCAATAATCACAATTAAGTGTGATTTCTCCCAACAAATCTAAAATTGAGTTGCATGTACGTAAATAAGCTGATGAACATCATCGTTCCTGTTCAAATTCCATCGTATTATTACCCACTTCCGAGATATATTTCACCGAGGTCCTTACCAGAATTAGGCAATCCAATTTGATGTGTCAATCAAATATTATTTGGTGCAACAGGTCCTTATTAAGTAAAAAGAAATACAACCTAGAACCATACCTAACGTCCCAAGACGTTGATGTGGTCCGGTCAATAAAAGTCAGCAGACGGCATTGTCTGGGTCACATCTAACGAATAGACCATTGTAGCCTGGCAAAGATGGTTGTGATGACACACCCAAAGGGGCGCAGGACAGTGGGAAGACCCAGATTAAGATGGCTGGACGAAGTGTTGGCAGACTGCCATGCGGTAGGAGTATGGGACTGGAGGAGGAAGGCGTTGGACAGGCAGCGGTGGCTGCAATTAATCAAGGTGGGCGGGTCGTCGTGCCATTGATAACGAGGAGTAAGTGGAATAATCATTTTTGTGTCTTTCTGTGTTTCATATTCTATTTTTTTTATATGACTAGATAAATAGTGCACAATTAAATGTTGCAAAGATATATTAACATCCAAGATTCATTCCTACAACCAAAAAATGTACTTAAGTAAAAAAAGATCGGCAACTCAAACGAATATAAACCTTGCAATGCCGGTCGCCATTCCTTAAAACAAGGAGAACATCGGCAAAAGTGAATCAAAGACAAAAAGAAGACAAAAGTCTATTTTTTACGGCATGTTTTGTTAGTCTCGTACCAACGCGTCAAGGAACTATAGGCACTATAGCACGTTACCTTCTTCGCTACGCTGAATTTTTGTGCTGATTCACTGATTTGAGAAATCGTGGATAAAATATTTAATTGAGAGTAATTTCTCATAGTTAGTGAACTAATAGTAAAAAAGTGCTCATGGAAGACTTCTAAACTACAGGGTTTTCACACTTTTGTAATCTTTTCTCTCGTAAAAAAAGGAAAAAGTTGCATTTAAGTTCCTGAATAACCCAAGTTACGTAAATATGCCACTTATTCAGTTTTACCTTTAAGGTATCGATATGCTTTTCGCTGAGCTGAACAATTCATAGACCTTTACCAATGGCCCATCCAGCCTTACAGTAGTCTTGCTTGAGTATCAGCGATTTCTGAACGATGACGAAGCTTGCATGGGGCTGTTGAGGTGTGATTCACACACAATCAGCGCTCACAAGAAATATCATCCTAATATTATTTTTATTGTACATCATATACTCGTCTATATGCAATCGGCAAAAGTGATCTAAATTTTACACCATGATTGGTATTCCTTGACTTATAGGTTGGTATGAGGCTGACCACCCATACTGTAAAAAATGGTTCACTTTGCCAATGTCACCCCTGTTTCAGGGAATGTCGGCAAGAGTTGCAGGGCTGATGTTTGGATTTTATTTGTAAGTACACAATCAGCATTTGTAAGCGCGAACTACACGTGTTTGATTGTGGGCATACATCTGAGAGCTTTGAATGAATATATCCTTGCAACTTAGATTATAGATTATAGATTGGTAGTCCCATACCAACGCATTAAGTCAAGGAACTATGAAATATTAGCTTCTTCGCTACACTGAATTTTTAAACATGTATATTTTTAGTGAGTTTGAAAAAAATCATGGTCATAGAAAATGAGGAAATTAAAAGGAATAAAGTTAATTGTACATTTTGATTTAATTAATAATTATGCGTATTATTTAATGGCGATAAAAATGCAGAATGTTGTAATTTGTATATTACGGCTGACATTGAACTGCTTTTGACGCATGAAAAGTGTACCGCTTGTCGGCAGTATCGCACCATGTTGGTAGCGCTAGCTCAGTGGTGAAGGAAACCGCTCGGAAAATGTAAACGCTTGCTTGGCTCTGTGGCTTAATGAGACAGTGGCGTATTCATTTATATATTTGTGTAGAAAAATGCAATTCACCAACGTGTTATGCCTGACCAGAAACAAATATTAATGTATTCAATGAATAGATCATTTTATTTTAATTTTAATGATTTATTAATTATTTATAATAATAACCTGCGGTATTTTATTTAAAATTCGCTCTTCGAGATTTAACGATTTGACGCCATACCGTGGACTAAACAATTAAAAATAAATAAAATACCATGGGTTTCATTGAAGCAAATAGATTAAAAATATTTTGAAATATAAAATAAAATAAGATAGAGCTGGAGAGATGTTTTTCGGGATGTGATACCGTGGTCTGTGGGAGCTTGAGCTTCTGGACGTTTTGCCCATATCTACGATGAGCTTCTTCAGCGTGAAAGTGAGACACTTTCCAGTTTCATCAAGATCATTTTCATCATGTATCTTCTGAAGAAGCCCATCGTAGACATGGGCGAAACGTCCGGAAGCTCCAGCTTCCACAGGCCATGACAACATATTAGATAGACTCCAGGTTTCACATCTGTACAACACAACTGGTCGAGCATTCGATGCATAATTCTAGAATTTAGGGAAATGGAAGAAGGAGGAGAGCAGTAAAATTAAAAAAAAAATCCAAGCTAAAAAAATGTTACTCCTTTGGTAAATAATTTGCAGTAGTATTATTGTTATTACAAAGTTAAAAATTGCGTAAGGGAATAATTTCACGTCTAACCTCCATTCTGTTAATGTTAACAATAAATAAGCACCCATAGCGGTCTTACAACAAATACTTCTTCTTCTTCTTCCAATAAATGTTACTCATTACTCATTATAAGAGTTGACCAAATCAATGTTATATTTTTTACTTCAAAAAACATTTTTTAGAATAAAAAAAAAATGTGAAGAGTTACCATGCCAGATCCAGGTTTAAACATTATCTTTTTTTAACATGAACTTTGTGGGAATGTATTCAATTCGAATCTTTGCAACTGAGATAATATCAGATTTGGCCTCATACAAAAATAATCTCCTGTCCAATTCGTTATCAAATAAACAAATGATTTTCGCACGCGACGTTCGATGCAGTGGAAGAGGTAAGATACGCCTCTTTTCGAGATTAAACAAGCAGTGAACTTCACACATGGACATTGTTACATGGTGAGTAGGTTAGTATAGACAAGACTTAAAATGGCTAAATGAGAAAGGCATTTAACAGCCTGTGACCAATAAACAAAATGTGTTTTTTTGCAGTCTTAGCTGTTACCCTCCTTAATAAGTGTGACAGTCGGCGGTAAGCACTAGGGTTGTGTGACACTTCTTTGTATACTCTTATGGGGCATCCACACGCTTGCGGCAAACGCCTTGAGGCAAGGGCTTGCAAGCGCTTGCAAGCTCTTGGAAAACCAAACAGGGTCATCCACACGCTTGTGCGTGCGTCTGTGTGTGTTAGAATAAGCAAGCATGGCGGACGTCCAGCTTTTAGCTATAACATTTAGATAAACTTATTTTTATTTAAAAAAAAAACAAAACAAAAAGAGAGAAACTAAAATGAAACGAATAATTCGGCAAAGACGATGGTGGATGATCAAAATTCATAGAAACCGTACCGCACCAGAATGCGCGCGTACAAGTATGTGTGTGCCTGGCATGCGCATGCGTGAATTCCCTTTGACTTGCGTCAAAAAAACGACTGGTCGGATCGGCGACAAGCCGAGCCAAGGCGGTATAAGCCACGCCCCCAGCTGAGCCAAACGGCCGTCCACACGCTCGACTTGTAAAGAGTTGGCAAGCGTGTGGAAGCCCCACGAGACTCTGTCATATTTGTATGAAGACTAATCAGCTGTTCACTTGCGGCCATCTTGGATTGACAGGTCTTCATACAAATATTACCGATATTCGGTAGGTAAGAATAACCGTGGTAATGAGACTTCCAGTCCTTTAGTACCTACTCGTCAAAGCGGTGTAGGTCGGTGTTATGGCCGAGGGGGGCAAGTGGGCTGATCTTTCTAGCGTGTTTGGAATAGAACAACGTTGTTTCGATCCCCGCCTGGGTCATTTGACCATAACTTTGACCATAGCTTAACAAATGTTATTGGGTAATTATTAATTAATAATTCATTAATAATAAACAATACTGAATTATTAATTGATGATATTAATACCTGTTTCTAGCCAGGCAGAATAGGTTGGTGAATTGCATTCCTCTTTACAAATCTATTAAAAAAAAAGCGTGGGCTCAACGGACGACCAAAATGTTTAAGAATAGCACCGTTGGTACCTCGTAAATGAGAGGTTCTTTTCTGGGATCCATTTACTGTTTTTGTTTAGTTGCGTTAACAAACATCTGCATCAACATCACTGCCCTAAAGAAGCTCATTGTTGAAATGGGTGAAACGTCATGGAACTCCAGCTCCAATGCACTCCGGCAACAGATCCTGGGAAACAACCCTCAAGTCTATAATCTGTAACCTAAGTTGCATAGATGTATTGACATTTTAAATGCATGCCAACAAGCAGACAGCTGTAAGTTTACGTTTACTTTATTACTCAAGACGAACTATTTAAACAATATCAATATTCTTCTTTTGGCGCCCCTTCTATCAAAGATCGGCAATCATCATGGCTATTTTACATTGGACGCTGTTTTCCGGTCGATAGCTCAGTTGGTAGAGTGCTTGCATTCTATGCCGAGAACCCGGGTTCGAATCCGTGTCAGAAATGATTTCTCATTTCGGTGTTTATTTCAAACCCAAAATAAAATACTGGTAAGGTTTACTCAACCTTCACAATAAATGAGTGCTAGCCCCCTCGGAAGCTTTGAAACCTCCACTTCTACTGAAGTGGTTGGCGTAAGGTCATTACCTGTAAAAATAAATAGGTTCCACTCGCTTCATGCGAAAGAAGTTAAACTATATGTGTAGTTTGAGTTTGCGTTGCGTTATTTATGCTGCGGCTCGAAATAGGGACTTGTTGCTTTTGTTCAACTATTGTCGCAAGTTTTTCTGCCATGATGTCCTTCGGCGTCCCTGAGTTCTTCTCCCCTCAATTTTACCCTGTAAGATGAGATGAAGAAGGCGGTATTTCTCATTCCTCATAACGCGACCGAAGTACATCAGCTTTCTCTGTTTAAGGAGTTCCTTTGTGGTGCGCATACGTCAGAGGACTTTAGCACTGGTGACCTGATTACGCTAGGAGATCCGAAGCATTTTTCGGTAGACGCACATCTCGAGCGCTTCGATTCGTCCATCGCTCCATACCATATAGGGCAATTGGATCAGTGTCAAATATTTTGTATTTTTTTTATCAGCTAAATAAACTGATAATTGGATTAATTGACTGCTATAAATGCTCGAGTGAAATTTTAAACATTCGGCCTTTGTTTTAACTAATTCGTATATTAATGACGGAAACGTGTGTTTTAACGTTTTGCAATTGGTTCGGTATAAAAACTGATCCGAAATCAAATCAGTCATCAGTCGCATTGCAACCATCTATCAGTTACAATCAATCAGTAGGAATAGAATCAGTGATTTCAATCTGAAGTGTTGAAAAGATGAGTCTTTCAAAGGTAAAAACTATTTTTTTTTCAATTTTATCCTTCATTTGCTGTTTTTTTAAAGAAAAACAATTAAATATGTTTTTGAAAAAAAAAACCAAATTTTGAGTTTCTATAATCAGTGGTGATCATTTTGTAAGGATCGTATTGTTTTGCACACCTTTTTTTCAAATTAATATTTAAAGTACTTACATGCTTTGTTTTCTGAGAGAGTTTATTTTTTGTTTTAACTATGTTTTCTTTATAATTTTGTGTAAAAAAATTACTTAAGTAAGTAAAACCTTTATATTTTTTTTTATAATTGAAATCTGGTGAAATACAGTGGTATGAGATCCTAGAGCTGTAATTGATCATTTTTTTTTTTAAATGTTCCAAACATTTTTTTTGCTAACGACATTAAAATGAAAAGCCCTTTTCTAGACCTTTTTGCAAATTTATTTCAAATAAATAAATGATTTTTCACAGATATCCTTCTGCCTTGCGGCCCTCATTGCAATTTGTAATGGTGGAGCTGTCTCCCACCAAAGCTTGGTCAAAGACGTCGGCCTCGGATACGCGGGAGGATATGGATATGGGGCAGGATACGGCCTAGGCTATGGAGGTGGTAACAGCCTTGGATATGGAGCTCACGGCATTGGACACGGAAAAGTTGGATATGGAAGTGTCGTCACCCATGCAGGACATGCCTATAATACTCTCGGATATGGAGGCCATGGATATGGTGGTCTTGGATATGGCTCAGGCTTGGGGTACGGAGGTCTTGGGTACAATCAACATGGTTATTCTGATCTCGGATATGGAGGCCTTGGCTATGGTCAACTTGGATATGGCGGTCTCGGCTATAATCAACATGGATACGGAGGATATGGATATGGACTGAATGGAATCGGATACGATGCTGGTCTAGGATATGGTGGATTGGGATACAATAAACTTGGATCCGGAGGACATGGTTACAACAAATTGGGATATGGTGGTCTTGGATATGCTGGAGCTGGTCTTCTCGGTGGATATGGAGGACACGGAGATCATCACGTAAGTATCACGTATGATGTGCTTTAATAAAATTACTACCGTATAAACTACGGAATTTCTCATTGATACAATGTTATAACGTAAAGTTATTCGGAAAATGTTGACACATAATTTAGAAAAGATTAAAAGAAAAGAATAATATAATCATATCTCTTTCCATGTGAGAATACCTCTTGATTTCAAATCCCTTACCAAAATCATCGATGCACCGAACCTTATCTTCTCTTTTCGATAATATCTATATTAATTCTCATTTTCTATAACTGTCTCGTCAGGACCTACCCGTAGTTTATAGGTAACTGAAGGTCATAGGTTCGATTCCCGGTGGAGCACATAAACAAATATCATTTAATTTTGTAATGCGATGAGTTAAAAAAAATCATGTGCATTTAACAAAGTGCACCACAATCCAGTTTTACAAAAAGCAAATATTGCTTGAGAGTTTGCGCTTTCTTTAACAATCAGTAATTTTGCAGAGGGGTTTTGAGGTGTGTCCATACAATAACATTTCTTAACAGATAAACCTTCGTAATATAATATTATATATCATTCATCTTTAGTAGCTGTTGACCAATAACAACCTTTTCTTCCAGGCTTATCCCAAGTACGCTTTCGACTACGGAGTGAAGGACCCCCACACCGGAGACATGAAGTCCCAGCATGAAGTGAGAGATGGAGGAGTTGTCAAGGGTCAGTACTCTCTGGTGGAGCCTGACGGTTCTGTCCGTGTGGTGGACTACACCGCTGATGATGTCCATGGCTTCAACGCCCAAGTGAAGAAAATCGGACCAACTGTCCACTCAGCCCCTCACCATCTCGGTTGAAAAACAGAACATGGTTGAATGAAATATGCGTCTCGAAGAAAATGAAACATAGAACTGATAATGAATACCTCTTATGATATGAATATTTATTTTTAAATATTATTTTTTATATTATTTATTTTTATTTTTTCCCTACCCTTTTTTCGTTGTCAATAGCCGTCACTGTTTGTCTTTTTTTATGATTTGTTTTTATTTGTACTCATTTACATTTTTATTTAAAAATATCCTATTTATTGTATTTATTTGTTTACTTTTTTTTTGTTCTTTTTATGATGATTTTATAACTTGTGATAATTATGTCATTTTCTTGTACATAGCTTTTAAGATTTTATGTTTAATGAATAAACAATGCAATTTTATAAAATACCTTCGTATTTTCTACTTATCAAACATGACTACGTTAATAAAATAAATAAAAAGTTTATACGATTTAGATATTATTTATAATAATGGGAAAAAGGTCCTTCAAATTAAAATAGTCAACGAGAGAACGGAAAGAGTTCCTATATAAAGTAACAAGAACCTTCTCTTTGAAAAAAAAGCATAACTCTCAATTAATTAAATAGTAGTCGTCCTAATCTAACAAATAATATAATGCCTTTTCGGCCCCTTTGCAAGACTCCTAGAGAATCGTTTAAGAGCCATTGTTTCAAGTGGTCATCAGGCTTCTGGTTAAATCCATTTTCTTGAACTCCACTTTTACTCTCAATTATTCTTGAAAACATTTATCTATTATATGGCATGCTTACATTTTGAATAATATCCTTAATTATATTGTCCTTCGTGGTCGTCTATTGCTCGGAGATTCGATTTTCAAAATCAATGCCTCCATAGCAGATGACACACACTCCCGAAGTATAAAGAATAATTTTTTGTATATATGCTGCAATGCTGCGAGCTTTCGCGTATGTGTTTGATCGCCTACTAAAATACACTCATAAACCATTATAGACCCTTTTGTGTTTGTATCGAAAAACGTATGAAAATAAATTGACATCTAGCGGCAAAATTGGAAAGTTTTTCTTATATTTTCTTTTATTTCATGCAAATTAAAAATAAAAAACAAACAAAATAAAAATGGATTTAAATCTGCAATCTAAGTTGCAAAGATATATTACATTTGAGATTCATATTACATGCATTCCCACAAGCAGACATTTGTAAGTTCGCGCTTACACATAATGCATGTTGACTTACAACATAAAAAACTCAAATGAACATAAGCCCTGCAACTCATGCCACCCTTCCCTGAAACAAAGGTGAAATTTGCAATGTGAACCATTTTTAAAGTATGGGTGGTCAGCCTCATACCAACCTATAAGTCAAGGAAATTATTTTGTGTATTTCTTTACATAATCTAAGTTGCAAAGATACATACCATTTGAGATTTATATTAAATGCATTCCCACAAGCAGACAGGTATAAGTTCGGGCTTACAAACCCATGTGCACTAACAACATAAAAACCTATTCTACAATGAACATAAGCCCTGCAACTCTTGCCGACTTTTCCTCAAACAGAGATAAAATTTGCATGCTGAACCATTGCTTACAGTATGGGTGGTCAGCCACATACTAACCTTTTAGTCAAGGAAATTATTTTGTTTAGTTCTATAATCTAAGTTGCAAAGATACATACCATTTGAGATTCATATTAAATGCATTCCCACAAGCAGACAGGTATAAGTTCGGGCTAACAAATACTCCATGTGGACTATATAATAATCTATAATCTAAGTTGCAAGGATATATTCATTTAAAGCTCTCAGATGTATGCCCACAAACCAACAAGTGTAGTTCGCGCTTACAAATGCTGAATGTGTACTTACAAATAAAATCCAAACCTCAAATGAACATAAGCCCCACAACTTTTGCCGACCTTCCCTGAAACAGGGGTGACATTGGCAAAGTGAACCATTTTTTACAGTATGGGTGGTCAGCCTCATACCAACCTATAAGTCAAGGAATATGAATAATAAATTACATTTAAATATAAAAAAGAACAAAACCTTACAAAGAAATCTATACAAAAAAAGTCAAAAATTTCCTATGCAAAAAATGTAGCAAATGAATACACCAACATTAGAAATCAACATTGCAGATTAGCCGCCACTTCTTCCTGTCCTTGCATACTTCTTTCATTTCATCCAGAGTCATTTATTTCATCATTTGGACTAACAACATAAAAACCTAATCTCAAATGAACATAAGCCCTGCAACTCTTGCCAACCTCCCCTGAAACAAAGGTGAAATTTGCAATGTGAAACATTTTTTAAAGTATGGGTGGTCAGCCTCATACCAACATTGAATTTACTGAAACATTAAATAAGTAGACCTTGTGGTGTTCAGTGCACTGATTTTTATTGTTTTCGCATAAATATAAGGTACCTAATGCATGTTAAATAATGAAGTAAAACGTAGTTTTGTTATGCTAGAACATCTTGCCAACCGCATATAGCATTTTTTAACATCCATAATACTGTTTACCCGGTTCAATTAAAAAAATATTGCGGTTATTTATTTTGCACAATTTATTTTAAGATTCACATACGGTTCGTACACCGAGTTGCTGTTGAAATGTTTAGCTCGACGGCTTAGATACAAGTCTTCCTGCAGAGCATCTCGATCTTTTTTTATAGGTGAGCGTAAGAGTTATTTTGGCACATGCGACACCACACCACAACATTCTACTTAGAATATTCGAGTGAACACTCACACAATGTCGAACAAAAACAAATAAAATCATTAGAGTGCCTACACCTAAAGACTTTACAGTCACACACAGACACAACGTGCACCAACTCACAGGCACACAATTACACATTCGCAACAATATTTCAGGTATTCATCATTCATGAGTATGTGAGTTATAAATGCTTTCAGTATCCACCTATGCCCTGAAAACTAAAGGGCTCACTCAGCATAGGTCCAATAGACTGAGGATTTGTCCAAGAACCATTGAAAAGAGTAGATATGCTAGGAATCCGCCTTCGATACAGGGTTCCCAACGAGGAAATCCCCAAGTGCACTAAGGTCACCGATGTCGTACAACGCGTGGCTTGCTTAAATTGGCACTGGACAAGTCACGTTGTAAGATAGGACTCCGGCAGATGACCGAATAGGATCGTCCAATGAAGGTAAAGGATGCCCAAGCGAGGAGTAGAGAGACTCTTACGGAGGTGGCTGGATGACATCAAGAAAACTACAGACCGAGGATGGCTAGTGCATAGCTGCCGATAGAAAGGTATTGAGAAGATTGGAGGAGGCCCACGCCAAGGGGTAGACTGAAAAAGGCTGAGGAAGAAGAAGAACAAGATTAATTATTCAGTGGATAATACTGCCATAATCTGATATATTAAAAAAAATATATTGAAAAAAATCTTGCCAAACATCCAAAAGGCATGAACTTCATACAAAAATTACATGCTTTTTATTACAAGTCAATTTTTGATTATAAGTTTTTGGTGTTAATTTACAGGTATTTAAAAAGAAACTCATTTTCCAATAATTTTCCGGTTGGACATTAATCATTGTTCAATCTGTACAGTTCAAAAAATAAATGGAATGATAAAAATAGCTTTAGTACAGCTCAATGTTATAAATTTGTTCATGGAAAAGCTCTACATAGCTGGGGTAAGATGGCTTTATATGATATGTGACATTGTAAAATTGAAATATGAAAATGTAAATAAAAATCCACGGTTGTCCAGGTATTTGCTAGAGGGTTAGAAGGCATTTTTAATTATGATGGATATCTAGTAATAATAATGACGAAATGCTACACGTGAATGACCACAGAATTTAAGGTTACGTTTTTTATATATACAGCAAAAATACACTCATGCACGATATTTTGATTGCTAACTAATATGGTACCAAAAACATGAATTCATACATCGCATTTTTGCTTGAATCGAGGTTGTTTATTAATGTTTTGGTGCAGAAAAATGAAAACAAAGTTGATGCGTTTGGTGGGAAATCAGGAAACCTCCCCCAGCGTATTGTGGTTGTTGGTGTGGCGCAGTGAGTATATAAGGTGCAGCTGCCACCACTGAAGCATCAGTCAGTTGCTACATCTGCACAATACCACCTACTGGAATACCTCATCAACATGGCTTTCCTTAAGGTAACAACCATGCACTGTAAAACTCAAATTATTGCTAATAATCTCTCGAGTCATCAAATTTGGGGGTTTTTTTTTTCTTAAGCGCAATCAAAACTGATCACCACCTTTTAAAATGGGATCGGGATTTTCGGATTCTTCTCATTTAAATTTGTACCTATTTGAAAAAGAGGATGATGTTCATCTCATATTGTAGAATGCTAATTGTAGCAGTATCCTTTTGTTGAAGACTGCCATTGTCATAGAGAAGAATTAAGCGCTGGAAGGAATTGAGGGATGAAATCGGTTACGCATAGTTCTCATTTACGAAATGAACATCTTTTTTTTGCATTGGTGTGTCTTTCTTGAATCCTTTTTCGTACAATAATTTGTAAAAACATTCGATTGTCTTGTGATCATTTAAATTTCGGGCATAGAAATAACTTCAGTAATTCTATGATCTAATCTAATCTAATCTAAGCTGCAAAGATATATATCATTTAAGATTTATATTAAATGCATTCCCACAAGCAGATATGTATAACTTCGCGCTAACACATGCCGCATGTGGACCTACAATATAAAAACCCAATCTCAAATGAACATAAGCCTTGCAACTCTTGCCGTCCTTCCCTGAAACAGGGGTGACATGATGATGACAATTATTGCCTTGATAGTCATCATCAAAATATATACTTTGTTACCTACTCTATAAGTGTACCTCTTAGAACCACTACTAATGGGAAATGAAAGACTTATGTTACATTCTTCATCTATCAGAACCCTATCAATTAATGATAGACACCTAAGTGTTCACATGGATCACTTTGGAAACTTTTTCCTTAGAACTTCCTTGTCTTATTTTTTGTTAGATGAACAAAGGTCACAAAAACATCATCACGAACGCAATCGCTCCAGCCCTTGGTACTATAAGTAACTCTGGAGATTTAAAACAAACCTTTTTGTTCCAGATCTCGGTGTGCCTGGCGGCGCTCGTCGGCGTGTGCAGCGCTGGCCTGGCGGTCTCTCACCAGAACATGGTGAAGGGCGTGGGTCTCGGACATGGATATGGATACGGAGGTCTTGGTCTCGGAGGACTTGGATATGGATATGGAGCAGGACTTGGCCTAGCAGGAGCTCCTCTAGGTCTAGGTGCTGGACTTGGCTACGGTAAACTTGGATACGGAGGACTTGGATATGGAGCTGGTATCGGTTACGGAGGTCTTGGATACGGAGCTGGTCTTGGATACGGAGGTGGTCTTGGATACGGAGCTGGTCTGGGATACGGAGGCTGGGGACATGGAGATCATCACTACGTAAGCTACTATTTGAAAGCTATAATCCATTTGATCTAAAATACAGAATCTTACAGATCTCTACACAATAAACTTTTTATTCCATCTAGTTTCTTTACTTATTTATGTTTTGGATGGCAATTTTAAGAGATGTGAACTTCTTTTTTACATATTTTTAAGGGTTAGGTGGTTTACACAGTGAAAGTTCATTGTATATTAATCAAATTAACAAAGTTCTAATTCACTTTTTACAATATTTTATTTCTGTCTTCTATTTCTGCACTTTCGCCTAGAAGTCATCATTGTTTTTTACATTTTAAATCGTAAAATCTCTTTTCTTTATTGCTGATATTTTCATTTTTTTTCCAGGCCTACCCTAAGTACGGCTTCGACTACGGAGTGAAGGACCCCCACACCGGAGACATGAAGTCCCAGCATGAAGTGAGAGATGGAGGAGTTGTCAAGGGTCAGTACTCTCTGGTGGAGCCTGACGGTTCTCTCCGTGTGGTGGACTACACCGCTGATGATGTCCATGGCTTCAACGCCCACGTCAAGAAGATCGGACCAACTGTCCACGCCATTCCTCACCACCATCACCTGGGCTGAAGGCTGAAGACTACACCCTCAGACTCCTGGAGCTTGGCTGACAACATGTGATCATGAGCTTGACTGAATAATGTACTCTGATTTGTAAATAGTTAATTAAATAAGTATTTATGTGTGTATTTATGTATTTATAAAGAAATGCAAGAACAAATTCCATGAATTTTATTTTTCTAATCATAAATATATTATGTAGCATAAAAAGCAAACTAAAAAATGAAGATCAAAAGAAAATAAAGATGGTCAATAAATCTGTCTTTATATCAATAACTCAATTCTAAATTTAAAAGTACGCCACTGATTTACACTGGCGTACATCACCTTTTACATTCTTCAGTTAATAACAAGGATTGGTAGTGTTTTTTTTCTTTATAATATTTAAAGTATTAAGAAATTTTTGAGTTCAAGTAATTTTATATTGACGAGTATCACAGTTATTGATGAATGATTGATTTTAAAACGACAATATAAAGTAACAAACCTCCGGATTTCGAACAAAAAACATCTTATTATTATATTATTTAATACCCAAAGGATTTTTTAGACAATCTAGCCTCGGCCATTCAGCAAAAAGACCCAACTACCACATCGATCTGATAAATTATCAAAGCAACGATAGCATTCATATTTTTTATTCATTTATTCATTTATTTTATCTTTATTTACAAATTTTTATCTTTATAATAAAGCCTGGAACGACTGCTTTCTATTGGTGGCTTGGAGAGGAAAAGAGATAGAAGAAGATCCCACACACGTTAGTCCGATCAAGCGACAGACAGCAGCAGGCAACTCGGTGGTTGGAGCACTGCGGGCAGCGTAGTCAAGTAAAAACTGGAGAAGAATTACTGCTTCCACAAGAGTCACAATCCTCAGCAATGAGGAACAAAATTAAAAAGAAGAATAAAGTCAATTTACAAACCCTTAAAATAACATTAAAAAAAATAAAAAAATAGTGTAATTTTTAGTTTTTTCGAAGGAGTCGTTTGTTACTATTTTAGGCACATCTTTCTTCGAAAAAAATATACCTA
The DNA here is from genome assembly GCA_951799405.1 of Agapetus fuscipes. Taxonomy (NCBI): domain Eukaryota; kingdom Metazoa; phylum Arthropoda; class Insecta; order Trichoptera; family Glossosomatidae; genus Agapetus; species Agapetus fuscipes. The sequence continues at coordinate 9,657,063 of OX637343.1, read as the reverse complement.
AGGAGATAATGAAGACAAGTTTAAAAGAAAATTTATGATGTTGGCTTTCTTAAGGCCAGGATCTTGGTCATGAAAATGCACCTCAAACAAAATTTACATATTTTGAAGAGATATTTTGGATACATTTTGCAAATTTAGCTACAGTAGTTGGGCAGCTTGTAGTTATAAGATAGGTTCAGATAGATCTAACCCAGTGTTTCCCAATGCTTTTTGCCAGTTGCGTCATCACCCTCCAAACACTTTATCGTAATTTTTGCCCCCCTAAGAACCCAAATCACTCCCGAAGGAAGCAATCACCCCTCAGGTTGGGAGCCCCTGATCTAACTTATACATATAGACTCAAATAGATCTATAATACAGGCACATGTAGGTTCGCGCCTACAAATTCTGCATGCGTGCGCATACGGACTACGGACCGGTCCACCTTGCAACTCTTGCCGCCTTTCCCTGAAACCATCATGACATTGACAAAAGTGAATCAAGTTGTTATAATAGTACCATGGGGGGTCAGCCTCATGTAAATCTACATATTAGTTAAGGAATGAAGAACAAACAGCGCGGGGGTTTTCCATTCTTGAACGACTAATGTCAGCCGATTGCGAGCACTAGCGACAGCCACTGAGAAAAATCACCACGGTCTCCGAAGATGGTTCCATGATAGAACAGAGCAGTGACAAAACAACACATGCCACTACATCACGTGACTTTGCATCGCATGACAGTACGTAGCATGACAAAAAATTACATGACATAACATCACAATGGCAATACATCACATGACAAAACAACACATTCCAAAAAAAACAGAACATATCATAAGCACGGTTTTTTGGTCAACGAAATTTTAGTATTGACTTACAAAACAGCTCCGGCACAGAAAATTCGCTATCCGAAAAAATATGATAAACTGTAGTTTAAATTAATTGTGGTTTTCTGTGATGGAACTGTTTGTGGACCATATTTGATATTATGTATTTTGTATGTGACCGATATGTTGCTGAATAAAAATTCGTTTGGACGAAATGTCGTGTGACCAATTTGCCCATGGCCGAGCTGTCTGTGAACGGGTTGTTTGTGACCGATTTGTTGTGTAACCCTCATTACACAGATTCCTCTGTGCTGAATAAAACTATCAACGAAATGTCGAAAAGTTGAACAAATATGATTTTTTTAAAACAAAATGTTTGTTAACATACATGTTTATCGCGAAACTGGATCACAAGTATTTGTATAAATATGCATTTTTCTAAAATTGTTTAATTGTTCAGTTAGTGTAATTGATTACCGCACTGATTAAATAAGCAACAAGAGAGATCTGGCCAACCGCAAGTATCGTTTGCTTTAAAAAAATCAATGTTAAGTTTTGATTGCCATATTAGAGTTAATTAAGAAAAATCAAAGATTACCAGAAATTGAGAAATGATCCAGAAAGTTATTTTTGTTTTATTTTAACGAAAAACAAGCACAACAACACAATTTGTTAAAAAAATAAACCAGCATTGATCCAATTTACAGAATTGGCAATTTGCATTGATTTTTCACGAACCGTCTGGATTCCATATAATGTAAAACATGAACTTTTGACAAATGTATTAAACATGATTTAAGTTACTGTTCTTAAAATGTATTCTGAAGCGAGAAAAAAGAGTTTAATTCCATCAAGAAAACGATGCCCTGTTTTGTGATTTTATCAAGAAGGCATCTGTTTATATCAAATTTTGGTAGAAGTTCCTTTGTGGTGCTGCGCATATGTTGGAGGACTTCAATTAATGCCAAAGAGATCCGAAGCTTTGTTCCGAAGACACACATCTCGAACGCTTCAATTCGTTCTTGTAATAGCACTGTGAATGCCCATCGAGTCTCTCTGGTATCTACCGATTTTATATGGATGGTTCTCATCTTCCAAAGTCACACTCGGAGAATCCATTTTTCCAAAGATAGTTTCAGCTCAGACGAGAAAAAGTAAAAACAAAAAAAAACCTTGGAATTTCTCGTTTGGCGAGATATATTAGTCGCATGTTAACAGTAGCATCCTGTGCAAAATTCATATTGTTGAAATTAACTGTTAAAAATCTGAAAATCAGTTTCACTTGAATGAGTATACAGTATTAAGGTCACATGTGGCATGACGACAAGGCTCTCGAACAGTTGGTGTGAAATCAGGAAACCTCCCCCAGCATGTGGTTGCTGGTGTGGCGCAGTGAGTATAAAAGGTTCAGCTGCCACCACTGGAGCATCAGTCAGTTGCTACATCTGCACAATACCACCTACTGGAATACCTTATCAACATGGCTTTCCTTAAGGTAACAACCATGCATTGTAACACTAAATCATCAAACTTACGGTGAAGACAATCCAATAATTTGTAGTTGTGTCAATGGCAAAAACCAATTAGCAATTTGTATATCAGTCTCAATAGTCATGTCCATCAAACGATTTCTTGTAAGCATTATCATTGTAGCTGGTCGTTATTTGGCGATGTAAGATTCAGGTTCTGTATTGCAATATTTAAGTTCATCTTCTTCGATGGCGCTAAAAGTCGATTCGAGCCTTGGCATCCTTGAACTTTTATTTCCAACTCCACCTGTTCTTCCACGTCATTTTCCAGTTTGCATCTTTAAGAAACTAATCTGCATCGCTCCTTAATTCATCCATACATCTTAGTCTGAGACTTCTCACTTTTTTTATCATCTTTGAGAGTCATCATTCTTTTGGGAATTCGTGTGCCTGGCATTTTGTAAACGGGTCCAACCCACCCCAACCATTGTAATATTCAATTAAAGTAGTTTCGTTAGTTTTTAAAATAAAATCAATGATTTATATTCTAATCTCAATGGAGATTTACGACATCTATCTCTTGTAGAAAATGACAATACATATGTTAAGTGATAAAATGAACTTAGAATTACAATCTATGCTTTCAACTGATTCGTTCATGTCATGAATCAAAGTTTTCTTTTTGTATCAAAACATATCTCTTTGTTGACAACACATTGTTTCATTAAAAACAAAACTTAGGTGATTGTGTTAGATGATAGGATCGTAGTAATGAAACTTTGTTGTTCCAGATCTCAGTGTGCCTGGCGGCGCTCGTCGGCGTGTGCAGCGCTGGCCTGGCGGTCTCTCACCAGAACATGGTGAAGGGCGTGGGTCTCGGACATGGATATGGATACGGAGGTCTTGGTCTCGGAGGACTTGGATATGGATATGGAGCAGGACTTGGCCTAGCAGGAGCTCCTCTAGGTCTAGGTGCTGGACTTGGCTACGGTAAACTTGGATACGGAGGACTTGGATATGGAGCTGGTATCGGTTACGGAAACCTTGGATACGGAGCTGGTCTGGGATACGGTGCTGGTCTGCAATACGGAGCAGGTCTGGGCTATGGAGGCTGGGGGCATGGAGATCATCACTACGTGAGTTACTATTTGAAACTTTTAATCCATTTGATCTGAAAAACAGACATCCAAATTTCTACATGAGAAAGATTTTGTTACATCTTCTTTACTTACGTATGTTTTAGATGTCAACTTTTAGAAATGTTCACTTCTTTCTTATATTTTAAATCGAAACATCTCTTTTCTTTATTGCTGTTTTATTGTTTTCCAGGCCTACCCCAAGTATGGCTTCGACTACGGAGTGAAGGACCCCCACACCGGAGACATGAAGTCCCAGCATGAAGTGAGAGATGGCGGAGTTGTCAAGGGTCAGTACTCTCTGGTGGAGCCTGACGGTTCTCTCCGTGTGGTGGACTACACCGCTGATGATGTCCATGGCTTCAACGCCCACGTCAAGAAGATCGGACCAACTGTCCACGCCATTCCTCACCACCATCGCCTGTACTGAAAGCGCTCTAACCAATTGATTACAATGCCCACCTGAAAAGTTGAGTTACCATTGATACTCATAATTATGACTCCTGATTTCTGTTATATTACTTGTAAATATATTTATGATTTCTAATTTTAAATAATATATATCGCAATTTTAAAATGTACAACTTGACTTCATTTATTTTTGGTGATGGGTAAAAATCGTGGTCCAGATATTTGAAAAAAAGAGTTTGTGTGAATAGTGAATATTAATTTTCATGAAAATAAATATTGAAAAAAACACACACAAAGTTGCATCTTCACAATTTTTTTCAAGAGAAAACTCTTGAAAATAACATAAGCAAGTCAAAATAATTTGAGGAGAAATAAATACTCAATCTGTGAAAATAAAACATTGTGTCTAGAATCTACAATCTAAGTTACAAATATATATTATCATTCAAAACTCATATCAAATGCATGCCCAAAAACAGACACGTGTAAGTTAGCGCTTACAAATGCTGAATGTGTACTTACAAAAAAAAAAAAACAAAAAAAAACTTCAAATGAACATACACCCTGCAGTTTTTGCCGACCTTCCCTGAAACAGCGGTGTTATTGGCAAAGTGAACCATTTCTTTCTGTCACCCGTTATACCAACCTATGAGTTAAGGAAAGGAGTGTCGAAAACAATAAATAGCTTCTCAATTTTTATATGTTTCTCCACAATCCTTTAACTCAGACCAAAGTTTTTCACATCTAATTAATTTTCTATTTGAGATAAAGCAAAGAAAAACAGTTCTTAGTCAAACATCATAATGTTTATTCATAAAAGTGCATTTTTCGTTGCGAGATCGGTAGATGTGATACGTATGAGTTGTTATGGTGTTGCTTAAAATTAAAAGGAACATTAATAAATATACATTTGAGTCATTTCATACAATGACATCAATTAAGGGACATTTTATTTACATATTAATTTCATCGATTATCTTTGTAAAATTTAAATTTAACTCAAAAATCATGCGTCTAATGCCTTTTCAGCAAATGCGTTGGTACTATGGTACAAACAAATTGTAAAACAATGAAAATTACTTTTTTTCATTATAAATATTATAGGCCTTATATGTGAGCCTTGTGGCACACCAATCATTTCTCAGCAAATTTATATTTTTTGAGTTAAATATAAATGTTCAATAAATAGGCTCAGTCATAATTGCATTGAGATGGTTTAGAAATGTGCTAAATGTGGCACTGGAGCTCCATGCAATGATGGTCCAACTTTCTTGACGACTGCGTTGAAGCCATGGACATCATCAGCGGCATAGTCGACCACACGAAGAGAACCGTCTGGTTCCACCAAGGAGTATTGTCCTGAAAGTAATAAAACATCAATTAGTTTTTTTTCCAAAACTAAAAAAATAGCGCCACTCTCTGAATTTTTTGTCAATTTTGATTAGCAGGTATTTTTAGAACACTGGAGTTCAGTCATGTAAAAAAGTTTTTTGATTTTTGTTTTAATGCTAATATGCAACGCAACTTCTAACCTTGTTCAACTATTGGATAAGAATTTATTCAATGCTTGATGTTAGGAAATTCCAAAATGCAATGTTTACTCGGTTACCCTGTGATAAAAAAAACGCAACGAACCTAGCCACACATATAGGGTAACTTCTTGAGGCATTCTTCCCGAAATGGTCGCATGTGGTCAGTAAAAATGTATGAAAAGACAATAATACCAAAAAGGTAGAAGGTTCTGGCGAAAGCTTGTACAAAAAGATGACGAGAGTGGAATGAAATGTTACCTTTTACGACATCTCCGTCTCTGACTTCCTGTTGGGATTTGATATCTCCGGTTATGGGATCATTCACTCCATAGTTGAAGGCGTATTTGGGATGAGACTGAAAATTGGAATTGTCATTAAATTGTTTTCTTGTTAAGAATGTACACAGTTTTGATAACTTTTTGGATAATGCTATTTAATTTTTTTTATATGAATACGCTTCAGTGGAGATTTAATGACAGAATTACAAGACCACAAAAGCTTAATCTTTTTTCGTCTCTTTGTCAACATCTTTGTTCCTCTCCTCTTGCGGCCATCCATATAAGTTCAAATCTTTAAACAATAAATTTGAATTAAGTTCCTGGATGTATCAATTCCTCTACATCTTGTTTTCTTTGACATGTTGATATCTTTTAATATCCAATATTACTGAAACCTCAGTAAACCATCATCGCAAGCAATGCTTATAAAAGGTATGCTGCAATCGGAGTACAAAAAGTTAAGTCTTTTTGTCGTCAAAAACCAATTTTGTCGACAACACCAACCCAGTTGTGTGCCGGAGCACCTACTTTGATCCAAAGGAGTGAACCTCCAAGGATCAGGACACTGGGCGAGTCGAGACTCGCCCAGTTATATGCCGAAGCACCAGTTCTGACTCAAGGAAAACACCCCCAGCAGCTTCAGCCACTCCTTCCCCGCCACTGTTTCACAGCCACTGCAGGGTGCTTTCTCGTGGTTTCTACCACGGTTCTAAGGACCACTGTTTGATCCGGCTCGAAGGACCAAAGTCTTGTATGGACTTAAGAAAAGATAAAGTAGTCTATACTCACATAATAGTCTGCTCCATGCACCAATTCCGGTCCGTAAACTCCTGCGTATGGTACACCAGCGTATCCAACTCCTGCATATCCGAGACCTCCGTATCCAAGACCTCCGTATCCATATCCCACATGGTTGGCAACCAGACCTGCGCCAGGATAACCTCCCACGTGCTGGATGAGGTTGGCGTGGGAGACTCCGAATGCAAGACTTGATGAGATGCAGAGAACCAAGAGGCAGAGGGAAACCTGAATTGAAAATAGTTTAACCCATAAATTCAAGTGAGAGACTGAATTAACAAACTTGGAGTAGATTAGAAGGAAAAAGTGTTCATTTTTTTGTGTGTACGTTTTTTTTAAATTTTTTAGTAGTTTCCAGACGCAAAAATGGCTGTTTACATTGTTGCATTTGAACCCAGTTGGAATTTTTGTGGTTAACACTGGGGGCTCATAATCGGAAGATTGTGGGCTCAATTTCCAGCGAAAGCATAAGGTAATTGTAACCATTGAATTGAAAAACGTGAACTTCGCTGGGTCGAAAATTTCATCGGCTTTTACCATAGACAGGACGTCATAGGTCTAATAACCCTCAAAAACTTGTTTGTCGCTTGAGTTATTGGTGCTTTTATAGCGAAAACCAAGCTCGCAGAGGGCTATTGAGGTGTGTTTCACACAAGAATAGCGCTCACCAAATAAATCAATCTAAAAGTTGTATCTATTCATATATTTATTGCGGAGGGGAAAAAATATAACACTGTCTTGATACATCTAAGTTAAAAAGTTTTGGAGACACAATTCTTTTAAAAACCTAACAAATAATTTGCAAGCACTTCTTATCCATTTTTTTGTTCCGCTTCTGTAAAAGATTCAGACAGTGAAAATGAAAATTTTCACGAAAGATGACATCTTTAGCAAAGATATGGCACATTTGTTGAAACAATGTTTGAAACATTGGCATAAATAGGCTCTTCAGCAAGAATATCCTTCGACATCCTTAAGTCCTTCTAGCTTCAATCTTTCCTCAGGTAATAAGATGAATATCCAAATATCGCCACCTTAAAGGTAAAGCTGATACACAGATTTAAGCAATTGTAGATAAAACATTTCATTGGGTGTAACTTCTCAGAGTGAGTGAACTAATCATAAGGAAATGCTCATGACAAACTTCTAAAGTACAGGATTTTCCCACTTTTGCAGTGTTTTATTTTGAAGAAAATAAGGAAAAAGGTGCATTTATCTGAGAAACCCATGTTAGCTTAATATGTCACTCATTTAGTTTAACTTTTAAGGTATAGATATATTGCAGCTCAAAAATATTCACTTAAATTTACAAAGTGATAACACACAAAACATGTTTGTTTAAATTTACACATACCTTCACAAACGCCATTTTAAATTCACTTATTTACTTGCTGATCTGATCAATTGCTGATGTCGCTTTGTACTGACGTTTGTTTTTATTTCTCTCGTCTTTTATATTGAATTTCTGATCGGTCGTTGGTCACACTATTTAGGCAGGCACATTTTTTTCTTGTCCTTTGTCGCGCTTCAACAACTCACCGAGAGTACGCGAGGTGACCAAGACATTCGGAAAAATTGACATTCTGAGTGTTTTTCTTGTTAAAACATGTAAGAGATAAAAAATGTACTGTCAGCGTACAGTTATGTTTAAATGAATAAATAGATAAGAAGTTACCAAAAATGATTATTTAGTTACAAAGAACACCCGTCTAATAACTACAATTTTAGACTTCGTTGGAATGAACTTCGACATATTTAGGATTTAATATATACAATATCTTCTTGCCCTTCGATCGATCGCATTATTTAAAAAAATGGTGTACATTGGTACACAGTTTATTTTCCTAGACTAAAAAAAAAGATATCCTATTTCTGATGACCATTTTAAAATAAATTTTTATGGTGAGATGTGCAAGGATAGATGAATGCTCGTCACGCTTGCCTGGAGGGTAGGGATGAAAAAAAAAATTCCCTGTAGACCAACCCGTCTGGCAAACTTGATGACTTATTGGCAACTCCCTCCAACTGAACAGCGATCAGGGTGTCTATTCACGATAGGGGATAGAGTAGATTCATCTCGATTTTACCAGAAAGAGCAATAAATGGTATTGTGAGGCACAATACCTTTATTCCTTTTTCGGGGAAAATCGAGATGAGTCTTTTCTATCCCCTATCGTGAATAGACACCCTGAACAAAACAGGTGATTGCGAAGCGAAGCCGGACACAGGTGGCTGGAGAGCAAAGGCGATAGACAGGCGAGAGTAGCGGAGAATCCTGGATGCAGCCAAGGCCCAACCAGGGCTGACGAGCTATGATGATGATGTTGATACCAAGCATAGAAGAGATGGGAGGAGACCTACATTTAGAAGTGAACTGAGAAAGTTTGAGGAAAATGAAAGAAGATGAAAAAAATTAAAATAACGGTCATCTCTTTTTACATGTTCAAGTTCGAAAGGAGCAACTCTTGCGTCTCCATCATCATCTTCATCATCATCATCAACATCATCATCATCATGAGTCCTGTTGCGGCTGGTGGTTAGCCAAGACTCTCCCATGTAGGTACTCCGAGAGCTGGTGGGACAATAGAGGTGAACTGAGGTGACAAGAGCGTTCATAATCTCAAGGACACTCTGGGCGACTAGAAAATTCACGTACATATTTTTTATATTTGATAGGTATAGGTACCATTTTTTATAAATTTCATCTCTTAATTCTAATGCATGGTAGATTCATGTTTTTAACGCTATACCTCACCAAAAAGAGACTATGCTCTTGTGTGTCTAAATCTAAGCTGCAAAGATATGCATCATTTGAGATTCATATTAAATGCATTCCCACAAGCAGACACGCATAATTTCGCGCTCACACATGCCGCATGTGGACCTACAAAATAAAAACTCAATCTCAAATGAACATAAGCCCTGCAACTCTTGCCGACCTTCCATGAAACAGGGGTGACATTGGCAAAGTGAACCATTTTTTACAGTATGGGTGGTCAGCCTCGTATCAACCTATCACTCTGCCACACCAGGAGGTCCCAGGGTTTAATCTTGCGAGAGGACTGTGGACGACCTTGAATAGGATCCGAACCGAGCATGGCCGTTGCAACTTTTTGCTCCATAGATGGGGATTAGCTCCATCTCCAGGATGTGACTGTGGGGCGGAGAACCAGACTGTCCGGCACATAGTGGAGGAGTGCCCCATCAGAAGACACCCTCCTGGCCTGAAGGACCTCCACGAGGCCACGCCAGGAGCAGTGAAGTGGATGGAGGGCTTGGATCTTCGCCTCTGACGCGGCCCAACGGCCAAGTGATTTGCTGTGCTTGCCGGCCATACGAAAAGTAAAGTAACCTATCAGTCAAGGAATACAAGTTATTTATTACTAGGGACTGGAAAATTTCGCGATCGCGATAAAACGAATTTATTCGCGAATTTTGATGTTTTTACGCGAATAACGCGAAATTTCAGGTTTCACGCAAATATCGCGAATTTTCGTACTTTTGGTAGAAATTGTGCGAAAAAGTTGTCGTGTATCGCTTTTGCAACGCAACGATTTTGTGGGAAAGAAAAAAATCCTGCGAAAACCCTTTGCAAGGTGCAAAGCACAGGAAAATTGGTCTCTTTCAACGTCTAAACACGCTAGAACGCTAGACGCAAGGTTCGATCCCCACCTGGGTCATTTGACCATAAATTTGACCCTGGTTCAACAGATGTAATTGGGTAATTAAAAATGAATAATTCATTGAAATAAACAATAATGAATTAATAATTAATGATATTAATACCTGTATCTGGCCAGGCAGAGTAGGTTGGTGCATTGCATTCCTATTGACAAATCTATTTTATTAAAAAAAATAATGATAAGCAGAACTGTCCTGGATCATCCAAGCAGACTTGAATCGTGACATCAATGAAGGAAAATACTTCAAGGAGAGAAGCTGTTGCTGGATTAGCCAAGAGCACAACTTGAAGCTTTCATAAAAGCCAACATCCCTTGAAAAATGAGATAACCCTCATCTAGAGACTAAATGCACAAAAATTAAATATTTTAAAAGGATGCAGGGTATTCGGAGTGTAATTGAAATATTAATACTTTTTTCAATCAATGGTTTTTTTGTAAAAAAGGATTATTTAAAAAAAAAAAAAAAATTTAAGAAACTAAAATTAAAAAACGTTGTTTTGTACCACTTCAGTTTTTTTATTGCAAAAACGTTTTCGGTGGGTACTTCCACCATCTTCGGTTGCAGATACTCGTATTGATTCAGATGTTGTTTATTCATTGTTTTTAAGGTACATAATATTGTTGTTTACATAATAAATTGTAAATATTAGTATTATATTTTGTTTTGCAATTATATAAACCTTTATTTTGATCTAATCAACCCTAAAAATTACACCAAATCTCCCCGTTTATCATAAAAAATAACGCGAATTTCCCTGTTTTTGATCAAAAATAACGCGAATTTCACAAAAAAATAGCGCGAATTTCCTAAAAAATAACACCACTATTTTCCAGTCCCTATTTATTACATTTGAGTATAGAAAACAAATAAACACTAAACAATTAAACAGTAAAAAATTAAAGCCAACAAAACATATTCTTTAAAAAAAGTGAAAAATATTTTTTCAAAGCCTCAGCTTTAAACGCCAGCATTACAGATCAACCGCCATTTCTTTCGAATATTTTGAAGCGTTTTGTTGACCTGCCGCTGACCACCTATGTTGTTAAAAAAATGGTTCACTTGCCAATGCCACCCCTGTTTCAGGGAAGGTCGGAAAATAATGCAGGATTTATGTTCAAGGATAAAACAAAACAGCTTTATTTTCGATTACGTGAGTATTTATTTTTATACCACGAAATACAACGAAATATACCAAGAAATATACCAAGAAAAACAGCTTTGTTTTCGATTACGTGAGTATTTATTTTTATACCACGAAAACAAAGCTGTTTTTCTTTTATCCTTAATGATGAACGATTACAAAGTTAATGCCTCTACAATCAATAAGATTTATGTTTATTTCAGGTTTGGATTTTAATTTGTGAGTACACGTGCAGCATTTGTTAGCGCGAAATAATTACACATGTCTGTGAGCATGCCTTTAATGTAAATCTGAAATATTTGCAACTTAGATTACAGATTAAAGAGATTATATTATAGCAAGTCAGAGGATAAGCACCTGAGTATTTTCCTTGCGTTGATTGAAAGGAAAACGCAATTTTCAACGGTAATCAACTGAAAACAGGAAATTGGTAAAAACGATTTTTTCACGGTGAAAGGATGGTAAAGTACTTAACATTTAATTAACACTCAATTTAAATAAAATGTTGTCAGTACGCTCCCCCAGTTCTTGTTTATCGTATACGCCAATCTTATCAAATATGACTTTTTCATGCAATTGTCTTATGAATCAAATTCTACACAATCTGAGCTAAGAAAAACCGTACAACTCGATAATGTGAGAGTTCTTTCAAATATTTTTAAAATAAATTTCTTGTTTTCATAAGACACATTGGTCCAGTACACATGCAAACATTGCTCATGTAAAATTTTCTCAATGGCGTATACGATAAACAAGAACTAAGGCAGCGAGTAGGCTGACCACCTATACCGCAAAAAACGCCATCTTGACTGCTTTCGGATTATTCTTTTAGGTAAAAGTTAACATGATAATAATAAAATTGATATTAGAATGATTTATTTGTTGAGCGCTGTTTTGGTGTGTATCACACCTCAAGAGCCCTTTGCGAGCTTGGTCGTCGCTCTAGAAAGCGTCAATTCTCAAGCAAGACCCAGTTGCTGTAAGGCTGGACGGACCTTTAGTGACCGGTCTTTGGTAAAGGTATATGAATTTTTGCCCCAGCGAAGAGCATATTTGAATATATAAATGGTATATTTTTGGTGCTCCGCCGGGATTTGAACCCAAAACCTTCCATTTACGAGTCAGAAGTGCTAACCACTAGACTACGGACCGGTCAAACATACTTCCGTCTTGGATTTTTCACATTTAATTAATTTTAATATTCAATAAACAATAGCAATTCATTATTATGTGCTGTTTTCCCTGACGTTTCGTTCACCGTTGCATGAGAACATCATCAGGGTATGATAGGTTCACAGGCTATCTATGTATAATCTATGATCTAAGTTGCAAAGATACAATTAAAACAAAAAAAATTTGTGGAAAGGAATGCAATCCACCAACCTATTTTGCCTGGCCAGTTGTCTTAATGCAAAAGCAGAAGCTTGTGTGCATGCAACGGCATCTGTTGAACAAGGGTCGAAGTTATCGTCGCGGTTATCCGGTTTCAAATAACCTGTCTTGATCCCCGCGGCCATAACACCGACACCGACAATACATTTAAGATTCGTATTAAATGCATGCCCACAAGCAGACATGTATAAAAACGGACTTACACATGCCGCATGTGAGCCTACAACGTAAAAACCCACATCTTAAATGAACTTGCAAAAGTGAACTAGTTTTTACAGTATTTTACAGCACATGTAAGTACATGTGCCTGCTTGTGGGCATGCATTAAATGTGAGCCTTACAGTCCAATATATCTTTGCAACTCAGAATATTAGATTCCATTTTCTTTCTTTTTTTGACCAACTGAAAATCAGCAAATAAGATCTAACAAAAGATTAAAATTAGTTTAACTAGTTCAAGGCTGAATTTTTCTAATTTATTTATTTACGAGGATGCTCTTGATTTGTTTGTTGTCAATGATAAATCAAGTTCAACTTTTTTCATCGAAACTGATAAATAAAATTATTAGAAAAAAGAACACTGATTTTTTAAAGCTGGTCTTTTTGTAGTGATGTCGTTTGACAATCAGCGACAGCAAACTGATTATTATCTATCGGAAGGTAGTGAGTTCGATCCTCAGAGGAATGTTATCTTTATTTTTATATCAGAATGATTTTTGTTGATTAAATTACCTACACTAATCTAAATCTAAGTCTAAGTTGTAAAGATGTGCATCATTTGAGATTAATGTTAAATGCATTCCCACAAGAAGACACGCATAATTTCGCGCTCACACATGCCGCATGTGGACCTACAATATATAAAACCCAATATCAAATGAACATAAGCCCTGCAACTCTTGCCGACCTTCCCTGAAACAGGGGTGACATTGGAAAAGTGAACCATTTTTTACAGTATGGATGGTCAGCCTCATACCAACCTACAAGTCAAGGAACACCCTTTTTTTTAACCAGTCATAATCTTTTATTGTATGTTAATTAATATTCCTACTGACTTTTTTTTTTAGATTTTTTGGTGATAAATTCGTTATTTATTGTTTTAATTCTTTGTACTATAGGTTAATATCAGGGTTGACCACCCAAACTGTTAAAAAATAGTTTCTTTGCCAATGTCACCCCTGCTTTAGGGATGGTTTGCAAAATTTGCCGGGCTTATGTTCATTCGAGGTTCGGATATTAATTTTGCAACGATACACAATATGAAGAATGTCTAAGCGGGAATGAATACATGCCTGCTTGTGGATGTGCATTTAATATGAGATAAATGATACTATATCTTTCAACTAAGACTATAGAGATGATTATAGTTACAAAATTCATCCAGCTTTACAGCAGTTAGTGCTTTTTTTCTTTACTTAAAAAAATATTCTCACATATCGTAAGGAGTAAAAGGTGTATGGAGATGCTATTGAATTTTTATAAGTAAGATTCAATAGCATTATTTTGTTACGATTTGATAGCACTCCTGGCGGCGGTTTTCAAAGCAAGCGAGAATATATTTAGCACAAAATAATGCATACACATTGTTCAATCCGCACTGTTAAGAGTTTGTGCCGCTCCATTACTTTTCCTATCTACAAACTGAGTACGCACGAAAACAATAAAAACTCTCTGTTGTGTTAGTAATTAAAACTGTCTCTCTTGCAGTTGCTTACTTTCAATGCATTGGTCTCTTTTCTTATGATATCGAAATACCGAAATAAGCCTCTGCTTTGTTATTCTCATACTTCTGACATTAGACAACAAATTTGGCACAAGTCCTTCCATTAGATTATTTTTTCGGCGGCCAACGTCACAGGTCTATTCGACCAGGGTCCCTTACAACCAATTACAAAATGGATAACAGAATCTGGACAAGACACTGCCTTTAGAACGGAATGCATATCTACAAAAGTCGATACAAAACGGCAGATAAAAGAGGAAAATATGGGAAATCTTGAACCCTGAGCTGGATTTTGATTTAATTGCATTTATTGTGAAAATTTTACAATAATTGTTATAATTTACAAAAATGCTAAAATTGCCGTGACCGCTTCACGCATAGGCATGGTTAAAAATAAATAATAATCAATAAAAAAAACACCTTTATTAAAATTGTGAATAAGAGTCAAATTTGTAAAATATTTCTGTTTTTGCTATATTATGTTAAACTCGCTAAAGACGATTATTTATGACAGTCATTTTTTAATGATTTAAAGCGGCGTGGCAATCAAACGCCAGAAATTATTTTCAAAGTAAAGGTAACTATAATTACTGACAGTGAGCGACCGCCACCACGTCGCTTTAATCGCCTTGAGAATGCTTTCCGCTTATGAAAGCAAAACGTCGGCAGATAAAAAAAATGACCCGATAAAACACAAAACAGTTTGTCGCCGTGAAAGTGAAAGCTTACAACTTTATGTAAAAATTATTTAATAATTATTGAATAAAATAAAACTCATGTGTGTTTAAAATAAATTTAAAGTTTTGTAGTGCATTTTTTATAAACTGATTCAAATGATTTAACTGAAAAATTATCCAAATCGTCACATAGCGGGGGGATTTTTTTTATTGTGCCGAGTCATAAATGATTTCCCGGTGTTTATTTCCAACCCAAAATAAAAATACCGACATTATTGTCGGTATTTTAAGTTCAAGCGCCTTGGAAGCTGAAAGCCCCCACTTCAATTGAAGTGGCAGGAGTTTTTACCTATTAAAATAAATAGGTTGTACTTGCCACAATTGACCACTGCGGAGAAAACGCGGCATGAAGTTACGCTATGTGTGTAGCTTAGTAGCGTTTTTTAAGAAGCCCACCACAGACATGGGTGAAACGTTCGGAAGCTCCAGGCCCCGCAGACCACGGCAACAGATCTCAATAAGCAAATCTCCTAGCATCAACAGCCGACAGTGTAAGCTTACAACTCCCATCATTTACATGAGCTACACGTAAGATTGACATACAAGAGTGACCGTCTTTAGCGGCATTAGGTGCCCGCACGTTTGGTCGGCCATAGTGTTATAATACCCAAGATTTCTCAACATTTTTGAATTCTTCGTAACGGTTCATAAACTTTAAGAAGGACGCGTACGACTGCGATTTCGCAACTTTGTATAGAGTTTTTATCCTTAGGTAGGTATTATATTACAAAGCGCCCAGATTTTATGTTTATTTAGAAATAATCTGTGTTCCCTTCCCAATTTAAACCGGTTTTATTTAAAACCAACATCAATCACCACTTCCTTGCAGCGCCTCACGACAGAACCAAGATCTCAAGCAACACCTCTGCGGCACCCTTCCAGGGTGACATAGACCCCCAAGACTCTAAAGAATTGGGGAGCCTCCCGCACAGAAGTGCAATTCTCGATGTTCGGTTGCACTAAAGATATTAGTTGCCGGTGGAGATTAATAGCCCTTGCGAAAGAGTTCCTTTGCCGTTTTGCGATTCTCGTTCCTACCGACCTTCCGACTATCCTTACAAGGGACAGCAATGGGTTTTGTATGTTTTTTCTCGATTGGCCAGACTGACGGATGATCGATGTGATAATCGTCCGACAGGTGCCAGCCCAAAGGGTAAATTTCCCCATATATTTAAAAAAAATACTAAAACTTCATCAAAAAGTAGTAAAACAATAATAAGTGCAAATAAGTACGAAACAACGGAATGAAAATACATAAAACTACATTACAATGTAATAAAAAACTCAGTTCTCAACAATACAATGTTTGGTGAAAACTATTGTTTATATTGTACTTTTACTCCTTCAACTTGTTAAAACTAGCCCAATTTATTTTAATTAAAAAAATTAAGGTGATTTGTTTATTTCAAATATGTTAAAATTAGGAAATGATTATAAATAACATTTTATGTGAAATTATTTTTCCTTGGACTTTGGGGGCAATTCTCATAGTTCACAGCTCTCGCATAGCAGGCTGGCAAATCAGGCTAACTTCACGTCTGCTGTCAACTGACATTTGACAATTAAATCTATGCTTAAATCTTTGTAAATTGAGCGTTATAATGATTGAAAATCACTTGTAAATAATTATGTTTACAATTTATCACAAATGAAGATGAAACTGTGAAAAAATAACGCAATTTCTGAGTGCAAATTTATTGTTGTCAAAAGCATAATAATTATCTGCATGACGTACTTAGCGACGCGCATATTATGCCGTTCAGAATGCCAATTTTCGTAAGATCGTAATTCCTATTCTACGTCATAATTTCCTATAATAATGTCACGTGGGTCACAAATAAACATAAGGAATGAGTTTGCGAATACATTTATTTAGGTCATTAAAGAAAATAAGTCATATATTTGTAATAATCTACTGACAATTTCTGTCCTTCGCTGTACGGCGGGGTAAATCGGCCGCGCTATATTTTGACAGTTCCGGGAGATTCCTCACCTTTATAAGAAATAGCCTTCAGCCAAATTTTCGAACGAGAATCACAATTCACCTTTCATTCGGCAACGAATCGGTATCAGTCGCCTTCGGCCTCGCCTTAGACATCCAGAATAGCCCTTCTGGATTCCTTTAAAAAAAAAAAAAAGTAATTAAAAAATAAAAACACGTTTGTGCATCTAGGCTGCACTCATACTGCATTTTCTTACCCCGTTGTTCTCAAAAGGTTCGCATTGTGACGTTTGGATCCTATATATTTTCACAAATAACAATTTCACTTGAAGTATATGTTTTCCAGCTCCCGAAGGGTCTGGTTCCCATTTTTGTGAAGGCTGAGAGAAACGGAAAATTATTTCTGATATGCTTGATGGGGTCGAGACCTAGCTCTCTGACATGAAATGCAATCATTTTACCAGCATCGTTCGGGCAAAGTCATTGGTTAAGGTTGACAGCTTGCTTGAAGAACTTCAGTGGCAGTGGTTTGGCAAAAACACAAGATCCCTCTTTCGTGCAGCAGTATCGAAGGTGCACATTGTATGACGATCGCCAATCTTCGCTAAAGAGGCACAGTAGAACTTTTTCAAATTATTTTTACAAATGTGGTACTGAAAATGAAGCTTTTAAGTTGGCAAAATGAAGGTACTAATAATGTTAAATTAAAAAATAAAAATTTGTTCGTGCTTTCGTTGTTATTACCTACACCATAATCAAGATAACCACAAACAAATCTATAAATTAAAAAAAAATTAATTTCAATTTTTAGATACGTTAGTTGTTTTTATTAATAATGGTGTGATAACACCTAAAGCGCTCGAGGAAATATATCAACATGTGAAGATTTTTTTTTAAATTTTAAATTAATAATTTTAAATGAATCTTCACCATGCCATTACTTACTTTCCGTGTCCGGAACACCATCATATGTGCAGCCCCCAATACTCGGCCACATGAACTCCATTCTCGCTCGCCATCACTACGTCCTCAAGCGTGCACGTCGCTCCAATCAG
This sequence comes from Agapetus fuscipes, assembly GCA_951799405.1. Taxonomy (NCBI): domain Eukaryota; kingdom Metazoa; phylum Arthropoda; class Insecta; order Trichoptera; family Glossosomatidae; genus Agapetus; species Agapetus fuscipes. Next base: position 9,638,958 of record OX637343.1, on the reverse strand, counting down.
GGGACAAGAGAAAAGATGTTCAGTGTTTTGCACGGAGCCACACTCGCAGGTTTCTTCATCTCTGTAACCCCATTTTTTGAGGTTACTGTATTAACGGGAGACACCTGTTCTGAGTCTATTGAGTGCCCTCCATGTTGTTTATGGTAGCTTGTGACCCACTGATATTTCCTCCGCCTGAGGGAGCAACGTGGACTCGGTATTATCTCTCCATAGAGACAGCCGTCGGGCGCCAGGGAGGCCAACCACCGGGGACGTCGTCTCCAGGAAACTTCTTCTTGACTTGAGTCTGCATTGAGGTCGCACCTGAGACCCGAACATAGGATGTCGAGGGTCGGTGTGTTGTTCATTACGCTCAATCTCTGCCGCTACACTTCTTCTGATTTTAGGAGGAGCAATTCCCCCTATTGGATAGATTTCTTTTATGGGGGTCGGTTTTAGGCAGCCAGATATTATTCTGACTGTCTCATTAATTGCTACATCCACTCTCTTTGTGTGTGTTGAGTTGTACCACACCGGTGCAGCGTATTCGGCTGCAGATAAGCACAGCGCCAGGGACGAGGTTCTCAGGACGTGGGGTTGAGCTCCCCATTTAGTGTTAGTTAATTTCCTGATAATATTATTTCGGGAGCATACTTTTCCTTCGACCTCTTCACAGTGTCTCCGAAAGGTTAGAGTACGATCATGGCAGAAGAAGATTTTACATATAATTTTTCAACAAAATTGTCAGTACCTAATTATTTTTTCTCATCAAATATTTTCAAATACGTACAAGCTTTTTGAGAGATATACTACCTATCTATCTATCTATAATCTAAGCTGCAAGGATATGTAAGCATTTAAGGCTCATATGAAATGCATGCCTACAGACAGCACATGTAGGTTCGCGCCTACACATTCTGCATGTGTGCATACAAATAAAGAAAACCTCACATGGACATAAACCTTGCAACTCCTGCCGCCGTTCCCTGAACCGGGGTGGCATTGGCAAAAGTGAACCGATTTTTACAGCACGGGTGGTCAGCCTCGTACCAACCAATCAGTCAAGGAGCCTATATTAAATGCATTCCCACAAGTAGACAGGTATAAGTTCGCGTTTACACATGCCCCATGATGACTTAGAACATAATAACCTTATATCAAATTAACATTTGCCCTGCAACTCTTGCCGAACTTCCCTCAAAAATAGGTGAAATTTGCAAAGTGAACCATTTTTTAAAGTATAGGTGGTCAGCCGCATACTAACCTATAAGTCAAGGAAATTATTTAGCTTAGGTCTATATAATTTAAGTTGCAAAGATATATTAAATTGAGATTCATATTAAATGCATTCCCACAAGCAGACCCGTTCCTATAAGTTCACGCCTGCAAATGCTAGATGTGGACTAACAACATAGAAACCCAATCTTTAATGAACATAAGACCTGCAACTCTTGGCGACCTTCCCTGACACAGGGGTGAAATTCGCAAAGTGAATCATTGTTTACAGGGTGGTCAGCCTCATGCCAACACATGATTCAACGAAAGATGCAAAGGTATTGTACATTTAAGATTCATATTACATGCATTCCTACAAGCAAGCACGATCGTGTTTACACTTGCAGCATGTGCACAAAAAACAAACCTAATAATATAATATTATTTCGGGAGCATACTTTTCCTTCGACCTCTTCACAGTGTCTCCGAAAGGTTAGAGAACGGTCTAAACCAGGGGTCGGCAACCTTTTGTTGTATAAGGGCCAAATATTTTACGTGGGATTTAGTGCGGGCCGCACTTGAGCAGTGGCGGATCTAACGGGCAGCATTTCAGCAAATGCTGACTACCCCCCCCCCCTCCCCCTGCCACGCCCCCTGTGGCCCTCTTGTGAGTCATGCAGCGTGAGCATTAATAAATATACGTACGAACTACGAATGAAATTCACAATTGATTCTACCACCCGCCCCTACGCTTGGATCACATGTCATTACCTAAAATAGGTATTTGTATATAAATATTTTAGTTTTAAAAATAAAATTCTTTTTGTCCATTTTTATGACATTTATTGTTTTTTTTCACTCCATTGTGTATGTGTATGATATCGCCCGGCACGTGGTGCGTTGCGGCGAATATCTTGCGGGCCGCAGGTTGCCGACCCATGGTCTAAACGAACACCATTAAACAACACCTTAAATTGTAAAATGTATCTACTTTGTAACAGGCTAAGCTAAATGAATCCTGAAATGTTGAATGACGACACAACAATTGAAATCGCCCTCTAGGTCAGAGGCGTGCCGGCATTTCCAAATTTAAACTGGATGTGAAGTTATTGAAGTGACGTCAGAAATACTTGACAAGACAATGTCAGAAGAAGAAAAAACAAAAAGAAAATGAATAGAAGAAGAAGAAGTTAGTAAAGTATTTTTGATTATATAACATGCAGATAAATTACGGGATTTCCCAAACATTTAGTGCAAAACCAGTTTTTCTACATGTTTGTAAAAAAATGTTGATTTTTAATATTACCTCATTTACCATGTTTATTAAAACGGATCAGGTTTTTTTCCACAATATAGCTTCATTTTACTTTCAAGCATTTTCAAGAGATGTCGTCAATAAGAAAATTTTAAATTTTAGTAAGGCTAAATGGGCTGTTAATTAAATTAGATAAAATAAATTCAAGACAATGCATAAATTAAAAAAGTATATATTTATATATGTCTTTTTGTTATGAGAAAAGCAAGGTCAAAATATCACACCAAAATTATTGATGATAAAAATTTTAGACAACATAAAATAAAAATTCATTCTTTATGTCTTCACGTGTTCAATTTGTTATTTTTTTTTAATTCTTAACGGAAAAAGTACTCAATTTGAGCAAAATTTAACATTCAAAAGAATGTGTTATCAACTTCATTGATATCTGATAATTTGGCTGGAGTGATTCCTTCCAGGGTTACCCCGACAACACTCTTTTGGTTCACTGGTACGCCGTACGACGTTAGAGGTACTCCAGGTTGCTTGTTCCTGTTGATTGAATGGCTGTTGCTCTTGATCTCTTCCTCCAGCAAGATGGACTGGATCATCTTCAAGACTTGTGGCTCGATTTGGGAGTAGTCACTGTTTTCGCCACCTTCAATGTCGAAGGATGAGATCACTGGACCAGATGATCCCGATTGGAAAGACTGCTGGAAGTTCTGTTGGGGCTGTTGCTGTTGGAAGTTTTGCTGCTGGAAGTTTTGCTGCTGGAAGTTTAGTTGAGGTTGCTGCTGTTGGAAACTCTGTTGTTGGAAGTTTGACTGTGGTTGCTGTTGTTGTTGGAAGTTCTGCTGCTGGAAATTTTGTTGTACTGGGAGCTTGGTTTCATACGTGTATTCGTATCTTTTTTCTGGTAACGTGTACTTGGTTTCGTACTGATACTGGTAATTCTTTTGTGGTTGAACATAGCTTTCGTGTTTCTCAAATGACTGGACAAATTTCTGTTGCTGTGGCTGTTGTTGTTGTTGGAAATTTTGATGTCCAATGTTTTGCTGTTGTCCAAAACTTTGTTGCTGTCCAAACTCTTGTTCTCCTGAATTTGCTTCGTAGACTTGAAGAGGAGTGACTTCGTACACAACGCTGTGTTCTTGTCTTTGTGGTTGGGGCTGTTGGAAAGTTTGCTGGATCTGATGCTGTGGCTGTGGTTGAAATCTTTGTTGGATTTGTGGTTGAGGTTGGAATTGTGGTTGGGGCTGTGGCTGGAACTGTGGTTGGGGCTGTGGCTGGAACTGTGGTTGTGGCTGTGGCTGTTGAGGACGTGGTTGGAACTGCTGTTGGGCTGGCTGGAACTGCTGTTGTTGGGGTCTGAATTGCTGAGCGGGAGCTTGAGTAGGCAATGACTGGATAGTAATATGCTCTGTGTGCACTTGTACATTAGGTTGCTGTGGTGCTGGGAACGATTGCACATTCTGTTGGAACGAGCCTTGTGAGAAGGAGTTTTGACTTTGTTTAGGTGGTCCGTAGCTGTTGAAAGGTTTCTGTGGTGGAGGTTGTTGCTGGAATGATTGTCCGTTGCTGTTTCCACCCCCAGATACTATTATTGATGGGATTTGTGGTTGTGGTTGTGGCTTGGGCGGCACTGGGTAGTTGTAACCATTGTTGAAGTTTTGTGGTTGTTGAGGACGAGGTTGTTGAGGCCTTAGAGGTTGTTGAGGAATTGGCTGTGGGATTGGCCTCTGTTGTGGGATCGGTTGTGGTTGAGGAATGGGCCTTTGTGGTGGAGGCTGCTGTGGAATTGGCCTTTGTTGTGGGATCGGTTGTGGTTGAGGAATGGGTCTCTGTGGGGGAGGCTGCTGCGGAATTGGTCTCTGTTGTGGAATGGGTTGAGGCCTTTGCTGTGGAATAGGCTGTGGAATTGGTCTCTGTTGTGGAATGGGTTGAGGCCTTTGCTGTGGAATAGGCTGTGGAATTGGCCTCTGTGGTTGGATTGGTTGAGGAATAGGTCTTTGTGGAAGTGGTTGCTGCGGAATAGGTCTCTGTTGTGGGATGGGTTGAGGGATTGGTCTTTGAGCTTGGACGGCTGGACGATTGTAGCTGTATCCCTCGTTTCCTGACCCTTGTGAGGATCCAGAAGATTGTTGAGAGAATCCTTGGTTGGGTGGAGGAAGACCCTGCGCTGGTTTCGGATAGTCGTATTGTGCGCTGGCTGAAGCCACCAGCACAAATAGAGCCAACTGCAAAAAAAAATGTCGAAAGTTATTTTTTGAAAATTATATGCCATTCCGATAGGGGTAGCCAGAGCCTGCGCAGATTTGTATTAATTTTTTCCTATCCTCGCATGCCTCTTTCAGTTTATTCATTTGCATGCACACAAGCTCTTGCTTTCGCATAAGGACAGCTGGGCAGGCAAAATAGGTTGGTGAATTGCATTGCTTTCCACAAATCAATTAAAGAAAAAAAACATCATCTTTTTCATACATTTCCTTATTTTATATTTGCTGTGTATATTCCATTCTTTTACAAAATCACCAATCTGATCCAACTATACTTTTTTCGTTATAGACAGTACTAAAACGCAAAAAAAAAATAGAATGCTCAGTATTTTTTTTTCATACATTTTTATGTATCGTAAGCTTAATCATTTCAGAACACATTTTTTTTTATTTTTTTATTTTTTTTATTTTAAAAAAATAGATTTGTGAAGAGGAATGCAATTCACCAACCTATTCTGCCTGGCCAGAAACAGGTATTAATATCATCATTTAATAATTCATTATTGTTTATTATTAATGAATTATTAAATAATAATTACCCAATAACATCTGTTGAACCAGGGTCAAAGTTAAAGTCAAGTGACCCAAGCGGGGATCGAACCAACGTTGTTCCATTCGAAACACGCTAGAAAGATCAGCCCTCTTGGCCCACGCGGCTATAACCCCGATCAATCATTTCATCTTCTTCATTTCCTTTCATCAATATTGGCATGAATCGCATATGCAAACAAATATTTTGTTATTTGTTGCTAAGAACGATGTAACGTTTCCCTACCGAGAACAAAGTTCTACATTAAAATTATACTGAGTACATTAAATACAAGCTACTTCAGGAACCATATACCTTTGAAAAAAAAAATTTTCTTATATTTTTATGATTTAAAAATTTTTGAGGACTACGTGGGCATATCCAACATTTTTAAGAATTTAATTAAAAAACAAATAATAAAAAAAAAACGAAGAAGGTCACGGCTCCTCAAATATGTCACTTTTGATTTTTTTTTATTATGTATTCGGATACATTTTTTCATCTCCCTCTGATGCGAACAGTCAACAATGGCGTTGCCATGCTAAAGCGACGCTATGACAAATGTAAACAAACTGATGCTTTCAAGGCAATCACCTATGTACGCAAACACTTGATGATTCCAATCGTTATGCTGACTAAATTCTTGTGATTTCATACGACGACTATTACCGCCTTTGGTCAATAATCGAAAGTTAGTCGATAGTCCGGTCGATAGCTCAATTGGTAGAGTGCTTGCATTCCATGCCAACAGCTCGGTTTCAAATCCCACCGAGGGTGTCAGAAATGATTTCCCGTTTTGGTGTTTATTTCAAAACCCGGAATACGAACCGGCAAGGTTTTGAATGAGTACCAGCCCTCTCGAGAGCAGGGAAACCCCCACTTTAACTAAAGTGGTTGACGTAAGGCCGGCCCCCTTACCTGTAATAATAAATAGTTTGCACTCACCATATGAAAAATCCTTCGGGGATAACGCGGCAAGAAGTTAAACTATATGCGTGTCTCATCTAATCTAATCTACAGTTGAAAAGATACGTTACATTGGGGATTCACATTATATGCATTCTTACAAGCAGACGCGTACAAGTTCGCGCTAGCACATACCGCATGTGAACCTACAACATAAAGACCCAAAACTTAAATGGACATACACCCTGCAACTCTTGCCGTCCTTCCCTGGAACAGGGGTGACATTGGAAAAGTTAACCATTTTTTACAGCATGAATGGTCAGTCGCATACCAACCTATAAGTCAAGGAACAAGGAACGTGGATTCCCAGAAAAGCAACTTTTTTAAAAATCCTTTTCCCTGGAGTAGAAATTTATCAGAGATATCAACGAACGGTCAAAAAAAAAATTGTAAAGATCAATTCATTTTTCTATATTATAGTATTTTTTTCTTTGGAAATGAACCGGAAATATGGCGGTTAATCTGCAAAATTGGCGACTAAGAGTAGAGCTTTGTAATTTGAAATGTTGAATTTAATTGTTATATTGTTGTTTTCAAATTGTTAAGTTATTTTCATTTCCTATTTGTTTTATGCGAGTAGTTAAATGTAATTTATTAGTTATACATACTGTTAAATTTAATTCACTTTGCCTATACCCCTGCAGAGAGAGGAGGCAAAAACTGCATAATTTATTTGGAAGCACACATGTCTGTTTGTGGGGAGGTATTTAATATGAATCTTAAAATTTTAATGCATCTTTGCAATCTCGATTATAACCTATATAAGTTGCAAAGGTGTACTAACATTGAATATTAATTTTAAATGCACGTCCACAAGTAGACTCCTGTAAGTTGGCGATTACACAAGATGCATGTGTATTTACAAAATAAAACCCAAATCTCAAGTGGACATAGCCCCTGCTTGTTTTGAGGTTTTTCCCAAAAACAGAGGTGACATTAGCGAAGTGAAATTATTTTTACAGTATCCGTGGTAAGTTTCAAATTAATCTAGAAGTCAATGAACATCAATGTATAAACTATCAAGGTTTGTTTTTATTTATAAAAAAAACATTGATTATAAATTGTTAAATACAATTAATGAAGAAGCTGGTAATGACATTGTTCTATACGTAAAATTAATTAAACAAAAATACAACTTTGTGGAGTTGTCATTCTAAGTTATTGCTACATTGACCCGCCAATAACCTTCCAAATTCAAATCGCTGAATTCAAATTTGGAATAAAAAATGTGCTGCCATAAAGTGTGGTGCTAATTATGTACAAAAGCGATTTATTTTTTTACACCAGGTGGTCACCTGGCAACCAGTTTTTATTTTTCATTATTATCGTTGAAATTTTCCAAAGGATCCGGCATTGTAAAAATCTGTCATTTTTTGTTACAAATTCTATGAATTTTATATTTTTGTCTCTGCCGCAAACAAATCAAGAATTATTTAATCCATTTTTTAAGCTGCAAGATTCACAAAGACTATGCGTTGTCTGCGCTATCTAAGTCTATAATCTATCTATCTATCTATAATCTAAGTTGCAAGGATATATTCATTCAAAGCTGTCAGATGTATGCCCACAAACAAACACGTGTAGTTCGCGCTTACAAATGCTGATTGTGTACTTACAAATAAAATCCAAACCTCAAATGAACATAAGCCCTGCAACTCTTGCCGACATTCCCTGAAAGAAACCAACAGGGAAAAATACCAACTAAAAAATTGTTATTGGTAGCTAAGGACAGTTTTCAATGTGTCTCTACCGAAAAATGCTTCGGATCTCTTGGCGTGATCGAGTCACCAATGAAGAAGTCCTCCAACGAATGCGCACTACAAAGGAGCTTCTGCCAACCAATAAGCAGAGAAAACTGATGTACTTCGGTCACATTTTGAGAAATGAGAAATACCGTCGCCTTCATCTTATTATACAGGGTAAGATGGAGGTGAGAAAATCTCAAGGATGCCGAAGGACATCGTGGCTGAAAAGCCTGTGACAGTGGTTCGGCAGAAGCACCAAGTCCCTGTTTCGAGCCGCAGCATCCAAAGTCTAAATAGCCAGGATGATCGCCGATCTTCAATAGAAATGGCACGAAAAGAAAAAGAAGAAGAAGAAGGACATTTGTCATATGGACGAGTGACGTTTACTTATGGAGAAATTTTTAAATTTTGAACATCGCTGCAAAAAACTTTCAATTGAATGTACCACAAATACTGCAAGAAATGGCTTACTTTTGCTAATTTCCCGCTGTTAAGGGATAGGCGGTAAGAGTTGTAGGATTTTGTTCTTTTAAGGTTTGGGATTTTATAACACGTATTTGTTTGTGGGTGTGCATTCAATATGAATCTTTGTAATTTAGATTGTAGATTAGTTAATGCAAAAATAAAAAAAATGGAACTAAGCTGCACAAATAGTGCAATTTTTACTTGCAAATTTCCTGAAGTGGTCGCATGTAGCCCGTGGAAACTATTTATTTTCATATGTAAGAGGCCGATTGTACGCCAATCACTTCAGTTGGAGTGGGGGGTTCCCAGCTCCCTTGTCTTGTGAAGGCTGAGTAAGCGATGCCGGTATTTTTTATTTATTTTGGTTTAAAATTAACACTTTTCCTTGACTTATAGGTTGGTATGCGGCTGACCACCCATGCTGTAAAAATGGTTCACTTTGCCAATGTCACCCCTGTCTCAGGGAAGGACGGCAAGAGTTGCAGGGTGTATGTCCATTTGAGATTTGGTTTTTATGTTGTAGGTTCACATGAGGCATGTGCAAGCGCGAACTTGTACGTGTCTGGTTGTGAGAATGCATATAATGTGAATCTCCAATGTAACATATCTTTGCAACTTAGATTAGATTAGATTAGACTAACACTTGAAATCATATCGGACCCCCTCTGTGGGGATTGAAACCTAGCCCTTTGGCTTTAAAGGCAAACGTTCTAGAACTGCGATTTTTTTGAAGATCAATCTATAATCTATATTCTTAGTTGCAAAAAAATAACGAACATTTAAAATTAAAATTAAACGCATGCTCACAAACAGACACGTGTAAGTTCACACTTACAAATGCTGCATGTGTAATTACAAATTAAAAATCCAAACCTAAAATGAACATACAACCTGCAACTTTTGACGACCTTCCCTGAAACAGGGGTGACATTGGCAAAGTGAACCATTTTTAACAGTATGGGTGGTTAGCCTCATAATAGCCTATAAGTCAAGGAATCTTAATGTCATGTAATAGTTAATTAAGCTACCGCCAAGTACAATGAGACCATTGTACAAAGGGCCATTGTAAAATGAGAGCTTGAGTGTTACGATGGCTAATTACGTTCAGGGGGTACAATACTTTTTCCCCTACCATGAAATAAATAAAATGTAATTATAAAAATTCATGCTGAACATTGGCAAAGTGAATAATTTTTTACTGTATGGGTGGTCTGCCTCATACCAATCAAAAAGTCAAGGAGTAGGTAGAAATAATTAATAACATTTATAAGGGTTTACAAAAATAACAGCACTTTACAAATAAATCGTTGCAAAAAAAGTCAATGTGCATATTCATAACATAAAATTATGAAAGAATAAACCGCCAACATTACAAATCAACATTACACATAGGCCGGCATTTTTTCTGTCCTTACACACTTTTTTCATTTCATCCATCCGAGTCAAAACCTTCTTCATACAAGCAATCCTTTTATTATGTCTCTGGATATCCCATTTATTCGCAATTTCAGAAATTTGGTCCATGCATACCTTTCTCGGTCTTCCTCTACCACGACATCCATTTATTCTTGCAACGTACACTTATTACTTTCTTCGTCAGTCTTTCATCACTCATTCTCTCCATATATCCAAACCATCTTCAACGTCAGAGTCAACGACGTTAGCCATGTTGAAAGCACCGGTTCCCATAGATCACCGAAGTTAAAAGCAACATTAGGCGCGGACAGTACTTGGATGGGTGACCGCTCAGGTACACCGCGTGTCGTTGGCATCTTGGACCGGTCCGTAGTCCGTAGTGGCAACACTTCGGACTCGTAAATGGAAGGTTGTGGATTCGGATCCCCGCGGAGCACAAAAATATACCATTTATATTTCGAATGTGCTCTTCGCTGAGTTGAAAAATTCATAAGCCTTTACCAAAGACCGGTCACTGAAAGGTCCATCCAACCTTACAACAACTGGGTCTTGCTTGAGAATTGGCGCTTTCTACAGCGACGACCAAGCTCGCAGAGGGCTCTTGAGGTGTGATACACACAAAAACAGCGCTCACCAAATAAATCATCCTAATATTATTATTATATTATCTTAACATACTTCGATTAATGTTCACTTTCACACTTTCCCTTGCGCCACATTCTTCTCTCACAAAATCATTCCTCCCCCTATCACTCCGTGTTTTACCAATCATACATCTTAGATAGTCCATTTCTACCGTAGTAAATAACATTAAAAAGTACATGAAAAACAACATAAAAAGTCAGTGGTTATATTAATTACATTAATCTAATCTAATCTTATCTAAGTTGCAAACAAATATAACATTAAGGATTTACATAATATGCATTTTCACAAGCAGACACGTATAAGTTCGCGCTTAAACAAGCCGCATGTGGACTTACAATATAAAAATCTAAATCTCAAATGAAAATACACCCTGCAACTCTTGCCGACCTTCCCTGAGACAGGGGTGACATTGGCAAAGTGAACCATTTTCTAGAGCAAAGGTGGTCAGCCGCATACCAACCTATAAGTCAAGGAACATACACAACGAATTGCATTTTTAAAATTAACAAATAATAATATGTATGGATACCAAAACTAAAACACAATACAAAATTCTAATTTAAAAAAACTCTAGTCCTAGCCGCCAACATAACAGATCAACGCCATTTCTTTCCGTCCTTAACATGAATGATTTTAAGATAAAAAAAAGCCTTACAAATAATCGGTGTCCAGTCATTTTCCACACAAGTACTGTCCGCTACTAAGTCAGATCTCTGCCTAGTGGCATCCTCTTATAGACTACTCTCTCAGGTGTATTATCATTCGATATCACACATAATATTAACGAATTTTTTAATAATATATGTGCAGACTATGTGTTAAAAAAAGATGTGCGATGCTGGGTTCAGATATAAGATTTAGGGTTACCACAACTACGTTTTCGTTATTAATTGTCTTTTTTTCTTGACGAAGGTCTGGTATTTTCAATTGTAACTTAGGTATGTGACTTTGCACTTATAAAAAAAAACAAACTACCCTCACGACTGACATAAGCGAGTCCTTTTAATTCAGTATAAAGTCGCTATGCTTACCTTTAAAATACCGGGCCTAACAGTTTGGTAGTTCCTTGATTAATAGGCAGATAGTTCGTTAACTAATAGCGTTGATAGATCGTTGATCGTAGTAGTTCCTTGATTAATAGGCAGATAGTTCGTTAACTAATAGCGTTGATAGATCGTTGATCGTAGTAGTTCCTTGATTAATAGGCAGATAGTTCGTTAACTAATAGCGTTGATAGATCGTTGATCGTAGTAGTTCCTTGATTAATAGGCAGATAGTTCGTTAACTAATAGCGTTGATAGATCGTTGATCGTAGTAGTTCCTTGCCCAATAAGTTGGTATGAGGACAAAGAAGAACCACGAACTGTTCGTGGTTCTTCTTTGTAGAAGACACACGTCTCCTGAGGACGTCGGATATGACTCCGACGAAACGTAGAGAAAATTGTTCTTCTCTTTTGCACGATCAGTAAAATCCGTTTTTTTCATTCTTTAAAATACTTAGGCTTAAACACAGAAATAACATTTTTTATGATTGAGGGATTAGTAAAACGAAATAGTTTAAAATAAGTTATCTTTATTTGTGACAGCCCTGATTTATTGTCAATCTGGAAACTCGTTTATTAATTAGTAAAATACGTAATCTATGTTATTTTTTATTTACGTGCATAGTTCTCGATGAAAACGAAAATATTACTAGTTTTTAAAACCAAATTTACAATAATTTCAATAAAAATACTTCACTGAGGTCCGTACATGAATAGACATTATTGTCTCGTCCTCCAGCCGGGTTTTTAGGGAAAAGGCATACAAATATTTTGATATTGGTTGCTGAGTCCCATACAACACTGATGTTTGCTCACCGAGAAAAAAAATCAAATTTAAAAAATGTTCCGATCTTATCATTTAAAAATTAAGGTCTGTGCTTTTTCTTTCAGTTTTTTCATGGAAATTGATTAAAAAGAATTTGTCCATACCAGACGATAAATGTAATCTTTTTAGTCAGTATTCCTTGATTTATAAGTTGGTATGAGGCTGACCACCCAAACTGTAAAAAATGGTTCACTTTGCCAATGTCCCCCCTATTTCAGGAAAGGTTGGCAAAAGTTGCAGGGTTTATTTTCATTTGAGACTTGGATTTTACTTTGTAAGGACATATTCAGCATTTGTAAGCGCGAACTTACTCGTCTTTGTTTGTGGACATGCATTTGATATGAGCTTTGAATGTCAATATATCATTGCAACTTAGATTATTTATAGAAACAATGTAAAATCAGCTTGTAAAGAATGCGATGAGATGCAACGCAAACGCAACGCAACTAAGCTACACATATAGTGTAACTTCTTGCCGCGTTATCCCATTGGCGAGTTGAACCTATTGATGATGGATTTGACATATACCTAGAAAGAATGGATGATGAAATATTGGAAAAGTGTATTATACACAGAGAAAATGTGAGCTTTAAAAGAAGAAAAGTAAGACCGATTAAGGTATGGCTTGATCAGATTGAAGAAATGGTAAAAAAAAAAAACGAGAAATGTGAGTTATAAATGAATTGAAATAGGTATGCAAATGTATGAATAAATGAAGGCAACTCGACAGAAGCTCTGGCCACCCCTAGTGAAATGGTTGTAGGGCTAATGTTGTTTTTGTTTCCATGCCAACAAAACTGACAACTTGACTTATAGGTTGGTATGAGACTTTCTATCCTGTACAAAGTTGGTTCACTTTTGTCCCTTACATCTCGGTTTCAAGAAAAGGTGGCAAGAGTAACCAGGAGGTCCCAGGGTACAATCTACGGAGAGGACTATAGACGACCTTAAATAGGGTCCGCACCGAGCAAGGTCGTTGCAACTCCTTGCTCCATAGATGGGGATTAGCTCCATACCCAGGATGTGACTGTGGGGCGGAGAACCAGACTGTCCGGCACATAGTGGAGGAGTGCCCCATCAGAAGACACCCTCCTGGCCTGAAAGACCTCCATGAAGGCACGCCAGGAGCAGTGAAATGGATGGAAGGTCTGGATCTTTGCCTCTGACGCGGCCCAATGGCCAAGAAATTTATTGCGCTGGCCGGCCATACTCAAAGTAAGTGAGTTTTAGTTTATATCTTTTGACAACATATCTTTGAAACTTAGATTAAAAATGTATAGAATAAATAAAGGTTTAACAGTATTATATCGGTGTTATGGCCGAGAGCAAGGCGCTATTCTTGGCTAGCGTTTTGGAACAGAATAACGCTGGTCCGAATCACGCCTGGCCCTTTGATCATAACTCAATTAGCTGCCATTGCATGCACACAAACTTCTGCTTTCGCACGAAGACAATTACTGGCCAGGCAAAATAGGTTGGAGAATTGTATTCCTCTTCACAAATCTATTATAAATATATATAAATAATATGTACCTTGGCATTTAAAAAAAATATATGTATGTGCTTTATATCAAAATAAAAATAAATGATTAAAAATTTAGGGTTTTCCCTTCGGAGTCATAAAAAAGTAAAGACATTAAAATGACATTTTGGATAAAAGCTCGTGAGTTATGGCTTACTTTATTTTACAAATGTATTTGAAAGAAAAAAACTGATATTTATTATTCGGCAGTCATTTTTTTTATCATCGTCATCATTGCACGAACAAATCAACCTGGAGTGGGTCCTGGCAGTACCTACTGTCATGTAGGCCAAAGCTATTCACGGCATCACCCAAGTAGGCGAGTAGTTTGCTGTAATTTAACTGCAGTAGGCCATTATCTCAGTCCAAGCTGACAGTGTTGACTTCATAACTGAGATGTAAAAACACCTGTAAACACATGGAGTACAAAATTGAAAATCCATGACTTGTTACATGGTATCCGTGACTTAAGATGTGGTAACCGTGGTGGTGGTATCCGTTATTCGCGACATGGTATCCGTGACTTGAGATATAGGATCTGTTAATTGATGAGGTGTGAAAAATGTATGAAAAAGAGGACAAAATTATGAATTTTATGGTACGGCATCTGTTATCCGTGACTTGGGAAACGATAACTGTGACTTGGGACATGTATCCGTATACTCGCACTGTGACATGGTATCCGTTATTCGCGACATGGTATCCGTGACTTGAGTAATAGTATACGTATCTGTCAATTGATGATGTGTAAAAAATGTATGAAAAGGAAAATAATAAATAAGAGTACATGGTACTGCATTTGGTATCCGTGACTTAAGAAATGGTAACCGTGCTGGTGGTATTCGTTATTCGCGATATGGTATCCGTTATTCCCTACATGGTATTCGTGACTTGAGACGTAGTATCTGTCAGATGAGGTGTAAAATTGTATGAAAAGGAGAAGAATATTAAGAATACATGGTACCTACTGCATATGGTATACATGATTTGGGCCAAGGTATCCGTGACTTGACTTATGGTATCCGTGATCAGGGACGTTGTATCCGTGACCTTTGAATTTTTTATGCTTTCTACAGCATTTTTCTTTTTTGCCACTTCACTTGTGCCCAAATATATGGGCTGTATAAAAATACCTATAATTACCTTATGCAAATTTTCCTAAAAGGTATATAATTTTGAAATATGAAATTAGTTTACGAATATAATACTGTTCTGTAGTAAGCTTCACGAAACGTGCCTTCAGCTGCCAAATAATGATTTGAAAAAGTGACTCGCCTACCTATGCTTCCATCGTTTATTTGATAAGGCCTGTTATGATAGAAGGTATCGTCCTTTTTACTAAAGTTTTTTTCTGTTGAACAAATAATATATACCAATTTAATAACTACTTGCCTCGAAGGAAATATATTTTATTTTTTACACTATTCTTATAATTATAGTAAACGTTATCAGTTAGAATCTTATTTTAATAATAGCTTTTGAGGTCATAGACCCCTTCCAGATCGTTGCGAAGAATCTAGCTTATAATGTTTTTAGTTATTTTAATGGACTGGACCTTATTCTAGTGGTAACGTTTCGGAGTCGTAAATGGAAGGTCGTGGGTTCGAATCTCAGCGGAGCAAAAAAATAGTATTTTTTTTTCAAATATGCTCTTTGCTGGGTTGAAAAAATCATATACCTCTACCAATGACGGGTCACCAAAGGTCCATCTAGCCTTACAGCAACTAGGTAAGGGACCGCACCATAGGAAACTGACGCTGTCAAAGTGGCAGGATCGCTGGAACTCGGCATCTAAAGGACGCTGGACGAACAGGCTTGTCAGCCAACTCGAGCCTTGGTACTCGAGGAAGCATGGCTGCCTGAACTACCGGCTCACGCAGATGCTGAGTGGGCACGGTTGTTTCGGTTTTTTCCTACACCGTATAGGAAAAGAAGCAACTGCAGCATGCTGGCACTGCGACTCAGAAAATGATGACGCGGAGCACACGCTACTGTCGTGTCCTGCCTGGGCGGACCACAGGGGGTCATTAATGGCAACCATTGTGGTCGATCGACTAGACCTGGACATGGTAGTACCGTCAATGCTCCAATCAGAAGAGAACTAGCGGGCCCTTGATACCTTTGCCTCTCGCGTGATCGCAAAGAAGGAGGATGCCGAGCGCGTAAGGCGAAGGATGAACACGACCCGCCAAAATGTAGTCTCTGTTGATAGTAGTGTTAATGAAGATAGTAGTCTTAACACAATGTAGATAGTGTAGATTTGCCAATTGACGCAACTGAAATGTGAAGACATGCTGTGCATGTAAAGACACACCACACCCCGATGTCATGCTTGACGGCAGTTCCAGGGTGTGGCAAGATGCAGAGGGGGGTTTTTAGTGAGTAAAAATCTCACATATCCTGCCGGCGGAAACAATGGCAGGAATCTTTTGAAGATTTTCTCGTCTCAATGAAAAAAAAAAAAAAAAAAAAAGCTTTACAGCAACTGGATCTTGCTTGAGAATTGGCGCTTTGAAACTCATTGTTTAATTTGAGTCAGAGTTCCTTGACTTATAGGTTGGTATGAGGCTGATCACCCATGTTGTAAAAAAGGGTTCACTTTGCCAATATCACTGCGTTGTTTCAGGGAAGGCCGGCACGGGTTGCAGGGCCAACGTTCTTTTGAGATTTGGGGTATTATGTTGTGAGTTCACATGCGGCATGTGTAAGCGCGACCTTCTAGTTACGTATCTGCAGGAGAGCCTTACGCCACTTGATCCCCGGTTTCAGGGAAAGGAGGCAGGAGTTACAAAATCTATGTTCATGTGAGGTTTGGTCTGTGTATAAGAGCGAACATACATGTGCCTGCTCGCGGGCATGTATAAAATATGAACCTTAAATGACAATAGACCTTTGCAACTTAGATTATAGTTTAAAGTTAAATCTCAAATTAAATAGCGAAAGTTAATGGCAAATGCAAAAGTATTTATTTTGAAAAAGAAAAACATATTTGCCTCTACCCAGTGCACGCGCCTGGTTGTGAGACATTCTGAAAATGATTGTAGACTCCTCCTCAGTTCACAAGTCAAGGCCGTTGATGATTCCATTTCAATATTCTGTAATCATTTAACATATTTGCATAAATATACATAAAGCTCGTTCACAGGCCTGTATCAAGGGCGCTTAAAGTGATGCGACTGCACCAGGGCTCCAGAATCTAAAGGGCCCTTAATCTAAAATGCGAGTTTCAAAGATGTATTGTTATTTAAGGCTAATATTTAATGCAAAATACACATACACTAGCAAGTATGTGTAAGTTCACGCTTACACTTACTACATGTGTAATACTAACGCTAAGCATATGTATATTTGAGATTTGAGTCCTTTTTTTGTGCACATGCATCATTCCTAAGCGCGAACTTACACGCTATTAATCTAATCTAATCTAATCTAAGTTGCAAAGATATGTTACATTGGAGATTCACATTACATGCATTCTCACAACCAGACACGTACAAGTTCGCGCTTGCACATGCCTCATGTGAACCTACAACATAAAAACCAAATCTCAAATGGACATACACCCTGCAACTCTTGCCGTCCTTCCCTGAGACAGGGGTGACATTGGCAAAGTGAACCTTAAAATTAATATTGTCATATTACCTATATCTTTTCAACTAAGATTGTTTAGAATTTGTAAACGTCACTGTTTTATTTTAGTCTTCAAAAAGTAATAGAAATGTGGAGTTGGGGCCCCATGTGTCTTCTCGAACAAGGGCCCTCGGTGGGCTTACTCCAGGCCTGCTCGTTCACCAATTCCGTATGTTGTATAATTATTAAGTTTGCCAATATCAATATCAAGCAGGTGTTTACTGTACAATGCGGATGCACAAAAATTTACAATATTTGCACAAGTAGAGGAGGGGGAAAACCGAGAAAGGATTGACTTGATCAAATTAGTGAAATTGATAAATTATGGATAAAAATCCTGTTCACAAGAGGGTAGTAGATAAATGGTTAAGTACAAAATAAGTTGGGATTTTATAGTTGGTAGTAGATACCCTGTACCAATAGCTTACTTGCATGGTAGAATGCTTGCATTCCATGCCGTGAGCTCGGGTTCGAATCCCACCGAGGGTGTCAGAAATCATTTCCTGCTCGGTGTTTATTTCAAACCCCAAATAAAATACAAGAAAGGTTTGCTCAGTATTCACAAGAAATGAGAACCAGCCCCCTGGAGAGCTGGGAAACCCCCACTCCAACTGAAGCGGTTGGCGTTAGGCCGGGCCCCTTACTAGTAAAAATAAATAGGTTCCACTCGCTACATGCGAAAACCTTCGGGGACCAGCATAGCTTAGTTACGTTTTTTGCGTTTTTCCATACCAAGGCCCAGGGTTAGATTTCCACCATGAGTGTCAGAAATGATTTCCTGTTTAGATGTTTTACATATATACATACCTTTCAGTACCGAATGTGAATTTCTAAGAGTGAATGAATTGAAAGAAGTGTTTTCGTACAAACTGGGTGGAGACGAATCTACAGGGGTTCCCGCCATATCTTTTAGCCAAACTATTTGTTACACTAATCCTTGATTTGATTTTTTGTTATGATATCTGTGTTTAAATGTAATTTTGAATGTGTGCAACTTTTTTTTTACAAACATTTCGTTTAACAAAAAGCCAACGGCATCTATATTAAATTAGTCAAAGTTTTAGCCAGGTTGAGAACCTTTTTTATAATATTGAAAACTATTGTTGTGGAATTTCAAAAGCTTCCAGCTAAAATATGTAGATACCATATTATATGAAAAATATTTATATTATTCACCATTTTCGCAATAATTTTTTTAAAGCAACAAACAATATTGGAAAATTATTTCACATTTTACCGTTACTTTCTACTAGGTTCTTGTAGTTCTGGGGCATAGTATTTTCACTAAAAAATGATGGACAGTAGTAGATTTCCACACCAAAGTACCACCTACATATCTGGAAGACCTCCTCCCGGAAGACAACAAAAATGGATGCAAATACAGCAGTAGGGAGTCAACATCACAGGAGAGCAAGGCAATACTCTCTAGTACCTATGGCCTTGACAGGAGAGAGGCAAGAGGAACGCAGAGACCAGCTGATCAATTGGAAAAAGAAGAAGCAGTTAAAGTATTTTCTTCGAACGACTCGTAACATCATATTGAATTAATAATATGAATCATGAAATAATAAAATAAAAGGATTGACTTGATCAAATTAGTGAAGTTGATAAATTACGTCCGGTCGATGGCTCAGTTGGTAGAGTCCTTGCATTCCTTGCCGAGAGCTTGGGTTCGAAACCCATTGGGGGTTGCAGAAATGAAAATCCGTTTCGGTATTATTTCAAACATAAATTAAAATACCTGCAAGGTTTACTCAGCCTTCATTAGAAATGAGTACAAGCGAGGTGGAAAATCCCCACTTAAACTTAAGTAAGGCTGGCCCTTTTACCTGTAAACATAAATAGGTTCCACTTGCCACATGCGACCCTTGCGGAGCATGGGCGTAACTAGGAAGGAGCCCCTAGTTTTAATCCTGGGTACACCCTTGCTGCGGAGAAGTAGCACTATTTGCGCAGCTTAGTTGTGTTTTATGGTTACGATGCGTTTTATTTTGAAATCTAACACATCACTGTTGTGCATGTTGCAAAATTGCTGTTTTTAGGAGCCCGGGGTGTTTCGCAAAAAATGCAAAGTTGGCAAAACTTGCTTCATATTTTGATGCGTCAAAATGCGGAAGAAAATATCAAACAAGCAATATATTATTTTGATTTAACTATTCATTATTTCTAAATGACGTCACTACTCGTTTTCTTCTTCTTCATGAATTTTGTCGAGTGGGATGATTCTCATGGACTGTGAAGACTAAGAAAACCTTTCCAGTAGTTTATTGTTGGGCTTGAAATGAACACCTAAACGGAAAATTATTTCTGACATCCTTGGTGGGGATCGAACTTTAGCTCCCGGCAGGGAGTGCAAGCATTCTACCAACCAAGCTATCTACTGGAAATACCATTTTACCTACAACCCTCCTCTGAATAGGATTTTATCCATTAACGCTTCTACACTTCTAAGCAAGACATGTAGTGAGTATAACTTCATGCCACGTTTTTCGCGAAGGAGTTCGCATACGTGGCGAATGGAACCTATTTATTTTTACAGGTAAGGGCGCCAGCCTTACGTCAACCCCTTCCGTTGAAGTGGGGGTTTCCCAGCTTCCAAGTGGGCTGGTATTAATTTATTGTGAAGGTTGAATTATCCCTGCTAGTATTTTATTAATGAACACCGAACCGGTAAATCATTAATGCTGCCAACGTCGGTGGGATTTGACTCCGGGCTCTCGGCGTGGAATGCAAGCACTCTACCAACTGAGCTATCGACCGGACTACGTCTGTGTCAAGTAAATACAGTTGTATGGCGGAACATGAAATATTACGTTTAATGATTGCTTGACGTTCTTAGATAATGAATAGTTGTTTTATTAATGACACAAAAGCTGATGACGGACGTGGATTAAGAAATACTTAGTCTCCTCCCCCCCTGTGTAGACGCTAATGTGTTTTTCCCAATACCCAACAAAATAAGGAAACGTAAGAGTACTATGAGTTGCACAAAGGCGCAACAACACTTGCGAAAAAAACCGCAGTAAAATTTATTCAAAAGCCAAAATATGTATTTTTGTTTTTCAACTTTCTTTTATAATTTTGTCATTTTAGCAACAACCTTGCCTAGCAGATTTTTATAAGCCTTATCATGTCACGGATCCCATGAACCAAAAAAACGGATACCATGTTGCAAGTCACGGATACCATGTTCCAAGTCACGGATACCATGCTCAAAATCACGGATATCATGTTCCAGGTCACGGATACCATGTTCCAAGTCACGGATACCATATTCCAAGTCATGGATACCATGTTCGAAGTAACGGATACAATGTTCCAAGTCACGGATACTATGTTCCAAGTCATGGATACCATGTTCTAAGTCACGGATACCATGTTCCAAGTAACGGATACCATGTTCCAAGTCATGGATACCATGTTCGAAGTAATGGATACCATGTTCCAAGTCACGGATACCATGTCCCAAGTCATGGATACCATGTTGGAAGTAATGGATACCATGTTTTAAGTCACGGATACCATGTTCCAAGTCACGGATACCATGTTCCAAGTCATGGATACCATGTTCGAAGTAATGGATGCCATGTTCCAAGTCACGGATACCATGTTCCAAGTCACGGATACCATGTTCTAAGTCACGGATACCATGTTCCAAGTGATGGATACCATGTTGGAAGTAATGGATACCATGTTTCAAGTCACGGATACCATGCTCCAAGTCACGGATACCACGTCTCAAGCCATAGATGGTCTCTGGGCACCGATGAACACAAAGCAAAAGACAAAAAAAATATGACGTCGATCTATAGCTCATTCTACATTCACATATTTTCAAGTAAGGTCATACTTACAGTGACACTTTAAAGAAATTACGAGCTATGAAGGCCAGTTTTATTCAGTGTTATTCACAAAAATATTAATCCACGACTGATCAGAGGATTACGGCTTTTTTGTATGCAAAATCTTCTTTAGGCGTTGGATGAGCCGTGGATTTGCCGTGTGTGAATGAAACCGATTGTTATTAAGAATTTAAGGCATTTGTAACAGACATTTCATAAAAAACATTTAAAAAGCAATTAAGATTTTTCTTAAGAAATAAGAAAATTATATTTTCTCTGTTTCCATATTTTATTCGTAAAAAATATATTACCGATTTGGATTCCACAAATAAGATGAATAATAACAAAAAACTACCTACTCTGTTGAACATCATTAATACCGTCAAGGAATTTAATATTTTGTTATTCAACCATTCAATATAATTTGAGTTGCAAAGATATGTTACATTAAAGATTTATATTTAATGCTCCCTACAAGCATTCGGTAATTAAAATTTATAGTTTATCTAACATAAACAAAAAAAAGTATTCAAGATATCTGCAAGGAAAACATACCTATATTAAAAAGCATTTATCATTACTAATGTCCTCCAAATAAATATAATGGATAGTATTTTTGCACAGCAATTACTAACATTTGTCTTACATAATATAATGAATACATCCGTTGTATATATTTTGAGAGATATGAACGTGTGTATTATTTTACATACATACATGCCAGTATTTATTTTTTTCAATCAAGGAAGGAAATGGCGCTACTTTTGCGAATATCCGTAAGACGAAAATAAAACTGCTTACAAAACTCATCAACTCCATAATTGTTCAATTTCACCACAAAAAGAGCTTAGTTTGTCTTTGGTGAGGCATAGCATAAAGACCACGAATCTACCATGTATTAAGGCACACCCCTCTAATCGAATGACAAGCATACAAAAATAAAAAAACACGTATTAAAATGAAAAAAATAAGTGCATTAAAAATTGGATTAAAAAAAAAAGATAATGCCTATAATAGTTTCTTTATTTACTCATATTTTAGATAACAAGATGTTTTTGTCGCATTATCTTAAATTATCTTAAATGAAATGGCGGTTGATCTGTAATGCTGGCGGTTAAAGCTGTGGCTTTTAATTATTAAAAAAAAAAAATGTTCTGTAGTCTTTTTTTTTAATTTTTTACTGTTTAATTGTTTAGAGTTTATTTGTTTTATATATTTGAATGTATTAATTGCTTGTATTCCTTGACTGATAGGTTGGTATGCGGCTGACCACCCATACTGTAAAAATGGTTCACTTTGCCAATGTCACCCCTGCTTCAGGGAAGGTCGGCAAGAGTTGCAGGGCTTATGTTCATTTGAGATTGGGTTTTTTATATTGTAGGTCCACATGCGGCATGTGTAAGCGCGAAATTATGCATGTCTGCTTGTGGGAATGCATTTAATATGAATCTCAAATGATACATATCTTTGCAGCTTAGATTTAGATTTAGATTTAGATCTTAAATGTGAAAAATTGACAATTTTGATGAATTTTACCTTTATTTGTTCCATAATTTAGATCTTTTGAGCTGTGATTCACAAAAAATATCGTCTCATGGATCTTCAGATGAGGACGTCCAGGTATCTGTACATCTTTTAGGAGGTCTTCCAGCTGGGCGTTGGCTTAGTGGCGTCTTATTAGCAAAGATGCGAGTCTTTCATAACTGATTCTGTCATCATGATCTCTCCAAAATCGCCTCCTGGATCTGCTCCATATCACAATGTTTTTTTTTATTTCATAGACTTTGCGCCAATATTTGCGTCTAACTTTGTAAGCACCTACACATGCAGCATTTGTCTGAACTTACAGGTCTTTGTTTTCGGGCACGCATTTAATAAAATGAATTTCAAATGTTAATATATGTTTGTAGTTTTATCTATAGGTTAAAAATTCCAGTTACAAATTCTTTCGGTAAACGATATAAAAGAAACATAGGCTGATTTATTTGGCGAGCGCTGTTTTTGTGTGTATCACACCTCAAGAGCCCTCTGCGAGCTTGGTCGTCGCTGTAGAAAGCGCAAATTCTCAAGAAAGGCCCATTTGCTGTAAGGCTGGATGGACCTTTTGATGACCGGTCTTTGGTAAAGGTTTATGAATTTTTCAACCCAGCGAAGAGCAAATTTGAAAATACAAATGGTATATTTTTTGTGCTCCGCCGGGATTCGAACCCACAACCTTCCATTTACGAGTCCGAAGTGTTACCACTGGACTACGCACCGGTCCGTGTACTTTGCAGTTTTTGACAGTAGGCCAACAATTTAAAGTACCAACTTACAAATAATAAACTTGCATATAAAAAGGTTGCCAACTTTACAAAACGTTTGACAAGGTCAACATTGTTTCAATTCATAATTTTGCAATAAATAAAAAAAAAAAAACGGAAAGGAACAGCAAAATTGTGAACTGATTTAAATAACCAAATAATTAATTAATTTCAACTTGTCATAAATATATTCTTTCCAAGTAAGGTACATACCACTCGTAAATTTGTTGGTATGATTGTTTTAAATGATGATTTATTGAGAATGTTATGTTTTTTTTTTAAATATTTTAAACAATGTATAAAAGACTAATAATTTGCAAAAGGAAAAGATAAAAAAAATTAACTTTAGGAAAAAAGAATAGTTGAAAGATAATAGTATTTTATTTTTTATGGAAAAATTTGAACTTTGAATATTTTGACCTAGTTGCCTTTGATAGGTACCTACACATTATTTTCTACTATTATTTAAAATTTATATTTATAATTTTTATACCTTTCTTCAATACGCCCCTAAGCAAGCACTACACTACACTCATATAGTCATCTTAAAGGTAAAACTGAATAAGTGCTGATTTACTGATTTTTGATATCGTGGATATAACTCATTTTATTGAGAGTAACTTCTCATAGTTAGTGAACAAATTATAAGGCAGAGCTCATGAAAAACTTCTAAACTACAAAGTATTTTTACAGTTTTTTTGTGTTTTCTTATGCAGAAAATAGGAAAACAGGTGCATTTATCTGAGAAACCCATGCTAGCTTCACATGCCACTTTTCGGATATAAGACGAACCGTTATTGGAGAACTTACATAATTATCGATGTTTCGTTGATGACGTAGCCATCGTCGTAAGGAGGCACCCTCTCTGCACGACATTCTTTTAATTTTTGATAAATTACGCTTTTCAAATAATATGTTATGTTTTTATTATTTTTAGAAAGAGTCTTTTTAAAATTGTAAAAACACGAGTTTTGTCCTTTTTGCGAAATATATTTGGGTGTTGCCAACTTTATGTTAAAATTATACTGATTGTGTCAAAAATCAAAGTACCCATCAAAAAACTGTGTCAGTAGGATTTCCTTACATAACAAATTTCACAAAAACTTCTTTGTTTATTTCATATATATTTTTTCTTACTTCCAACCTTATAAAAACTGTATTTTGCTTGTGTAATCGCACTATTTATAGCGAATAACAAGTTCGCAGAGGGCTCTTGAGGTGTGATGCGCAAAAAAAAGCGCTCACTAAATAAATCATTCTTAAATTCATTTTTTCATAGTGCGCCCAGTATAAGTTATGTATAATCAAAATTGTTTCTCGGTCGGAAAACACCACACTTATATTATAGGACAACTGTTCTTAGAAACCAATAGCATTTTTTTTCTAGCAACCCAGCCGAATGACGTCACATGTTTCCCCCAATTTAAATGCGTCGAGTTTATTGAATTGTTCACGATTGGTAATATTTGTGAATAGTAGTAGAGAAAAGGGTGCAGCACTGCAGCAATACTCGTAAGTAAATAAATAATAATCAGGTTGGAACATTGAAAATAGCGCGAAAATAAACGTCGTCATTCGGCAGAATTACTTCAAGATCTGACCACCAGAGGCGCTAGTCTCTCATCCGTACAAACCTTTTGTATCTGTCAATTTTTTCGGAGGTTAAACTAAAGCTAAGCAAGTCGTTTTCATGCAAGATAAGATAGTCCACCTACTAAATTGGTTAAATCTGCGAACTAATTCAAAGAGTATCAAATTTAGCTTGGGTTAAATAAAAACAAGTGAATTTTTAACTATTCAAAACAACGATTTCAATGTGACGTACAGATATCAAAGATTTTTTTTAAATGCAATTAATTCAGCTATAAAACAACAAATATTTTCTGCAATTAAAATCAGTATTTTTTGTCTACGTTTTGTCTATTATTTGTCAACGACGATACCATGTTGAAAGCACCGGTTCTCATCAGATCACCGAAGTTTAGCAACATTGGGCGCGGATGTTACTTGGATGGGTGACGGCTTAGGTACACCGCGTGTCGTCGGCATTCTTGACCGGTCCGTAGTTCAGTGGCAACACTCCAGACTCTTAAATGGAAGATTGTGGATTCGGATCCCGGCGGAGCACAAACAATATACCATTTATATTTCCAAATATGCTCTTCGGTGGGTTGAAAAATTCATAAAACCTTTACCAAACACCGGTTACTAAAGGTCCATCCAGCCTTACAGCAACTGAGTCATAGACTCCTAGAGTATCTAGAATCTTGGGAGTCTCCCGCACAGGATTTCTAAAAAAAATGATTTATTTTTGTTAAATTTTTAGCGATATCTTATATCAAATAGTGTATTGCTAGTGTGTTCATTGACCGACTAAATGCTGTAAACCAGAAAAAATCCCCGATTATCGGGAATATAGTCGAGGGATAGTTCGAATGTTCGGACCTCACTGAATAAAATAAATAAATTAAGAAAAGTAAATCTGCTCCTCAAACCGTCATTTTTTACGTTCAATTTTTACTTTTTTACGTACGTACGCGGTAATTTGGATATAAAATGCATCGGCGCCTAGAGACCGCTTTCACTCACTGACGGGCCGCGATCTGAAACACAGCGCGATCCACAAACGCCGTGACATAACAGACGTTTAACCTAAAAACACACAGCGAAATTATGCAATAAACAGTCAATAAATAAAACATAAATACCTAACTGCCGGCTGGAAATAACAGCACCTCCGACAGCCTTAAAATATTGTCTATGCCACGTAAACGAATTTCAAAAATAGAACGAGTGTGATTGGTAGTAGTTTTTTTTTTTGAATTTGGAACGTCGAGTGTTGCTTGGTTTGAAAAATAGAAGTCATATTTTATTTGTGATATTAAATTAGTTTGTTTTTCAATTTTAATAAAATGTATGGGAAATATGTTGTGGTTTTCGCGATGTGTATGAGTTTATTTGTTTTTCGTGTTGAAGCGGCGAAAAAGAAAAATGCAGTGTCAGAGGATAACATACGTAAGTCCATTTTTGGAGTTTTTATTTTAATTTTCATATCTGTAAGGAAGTCGCAAAGATATATTGACACTTGAGGCTCATTTTAAATGCATGCCCACAAGCAGGCACAAGCAAGTTCACGTTTATGGAAAATAAACCAAACATCACATGAACATTAATTTTGCAACTCTTGTCGGCTTTCCCTGAAACAGAGGTGGCATTAGCAAGTGAACCAAATTTGTAAAGGTGTTTAGCCTCATACCAAACTATTAGTCAAGGAACTGATTTTAAATTAAAATGTGTCGTACTCTTTTGGCTAGTTTTGCATTTTTTGTTAAATACAATGCTTTTGCCTATTGTTTTTATTTAAATTTAAGTTGCAAAGGTGTATTAAGATTTAAAATTTTGAATTTCATATGTTAACATATTATCTTAGTAACTTACATTACAGATAACAATGTACACAGTTTCTGTCTTTACCATACGTTTAAGTCTCCATACAAAAATAACAGTTTGTGAGAATGCAATGTTTTGATAGAATGTTAGTTAATTTTTTTTTTAAATATGTTTTGTAGTTTTTTTAAATTTTTTACTGTTTATTTGCTTAGAGTTTATTTGTTTTATATAATTGAATGTATTAATTGCTTGTATTCCTTGACTGATAGGTTGGTATGCGGCTGACCACCCATACTGTAAAAAATGGTTCACTTTGCCAATGTCACCCCTGCTTCAGGGAAGGTCGGCAAGAGTTGCAGGGCTTATGTTCATGTGAGATTGGTTTTTTTTTATTGTAGGTCCACATGCGGCATGTGTAAGCGCGAAATTATGCATGTCTGTTTGTGGGAATGCATTTAATATGAATCTCAAATGATACATATCTTTGCAGCTTAGATTTAGATTTAGATTTAGCAAAATCATATGTATTTCAGAATTATTAAAAATGTTCAGCCTTGATTGTCACATAACAAGGGTGCCTCCTGAAGACTTTGGCAAGGCAACTTTGAGAATAATGTAAGTTCTCTTAAAATGGTTCGTCAAATATTTGAAAAGTTGTAATTTAATCTAGTTGCAAACGTCCGTTATTTCAGTGACATCGAAATTGTAAGTTTAACAACTTATGAAATGTTTCAGTGGAATCTTTGTAGAACTCCATAGGAAAAAAATATGTCATGAAATTTTTTGAAATTAATTTTTCGACACTGTTTTTTTTCTACTGATAGTTTTCTTGTTTATTTAATAAGTTGTATTGTTCATTAACACACCTACAAATTTTTAAGCTTCCTAAAGAGGGATGTTAACGTCTACAACTTAATTAAACGAACAATCATAAGATAAATATTTAAAAATATAAATGGTAAAACATTGTTTTAATTCACTTTATTCTTTTTTTTTTGCTCGAATATTTTCGCCTAATGAGGCATCTTCAAGAGCAGAATGGTTCAATGAACAATCTTTAAATTCACTAGTTTTATTTGTTTATTTATGCACTTTTAGGAGAGCAACCCAAAATTAGACATAAACAAAAATAGCACAAAATGAAACATAAACAAAAATAAAATAACTTATATGATTTGTATATAATTATATAAAAAAAACATATTTATAACGCAAATAAAACTCAAAGTAAATTTTTACACCATTAGGGCCTGTTGCACCAACTTCCAATCAATATTTGATTGACACATAAAATTTGATTGCTTTAATTCAGGTAAGGACCTCGGTTAAATATTTCTCGGAAGTGGTTAATTAATAATATGATGGAATTTGAACAGGAAAGATGATGTGCATCAGCTGATTTACATTTTTGCAACCAAATTTTTGATTTGATGGGAGAAATCACAATTAATTTTTATTTTGTCTGATTGGAGTTTGGTGCAGGCCCTTATTTTTCATTTATTTATATTTATACAAATAAAAATCTTAACAACATCCTAGAAACTATTTGTAAATTTTATACTTCACTATTCAACCAGCCATTTGTTTAATTGCTTTTGCTTTTAATTTAATTTAAATTTAGCAATTCTTTATGCCTTTATTATAAGAAGTGATCAAACAATGAATGCGACACGCTCTGGATAATCCGAGTTACAATTATCATAGCCGGAGAACCATCTAGTTCAAATTCGGCGGACTATTGTGCAAGGCAGGCGTTCATTATCCGACTTACATCATCGGATTTTGGACTTAACAAATTTTGCAATCTGTTCTCGGTCGGAAAAAAATGTGTACACCTAGTTTCCGAGTAGATTGAGCGATGGAAAGATTTAAATCAAGTTTTATCTATAATCTTGGTTGTAAAGATATATTGACGATGAAAATTTATTTATTTATTTAACAAGTATGTACAGGACTGACAGTGAGACACCAAAACGTCACAATACATATAACATTGTAAACATAAGAGAACAATAAGCAGATACACAGATACACTATTCTACGCATCCACACATCGCTCAAGATTACAAACAGACTCCGATAGTAAGCGTTCCACACCAGTTGTAAATATATCCAGGTGTGGGGCTGAGGAGGCCAGAGTATTAAGCAGCGGCAGCGCACACACTACCCAAGACTGACGGAGAAAATTGGTTCGGCAGGCGGGGATCGTGAAAAGATCATGACTTCTTGCTCTGTTAAAATTGGGGCGTAAAGCTGTAGAGTCCGTCCCAGCAGTGGCGAGCAATCAATTTTTCCACGATGATGAGTTTGTCACTCCAAGGGTGCTTGTGCATATGATGCCAGAAATTTGCTTGTGTTCAGTGCATTTTGGAACTTTCCATGGTCCTCTAGCTCTCTCACATGATGAGGCAGGCGGTTCCAGGCGAGAGGACCAGCAACTGCAAATGCACTCTCTCTAAACACTGTGTTTACTCTTGTGATCGGCTCTTCAATACGTGACTTGGCTCTGGTTTCTGCCGAGCGTAGTGTGAGGCTTTTTTTGCCGAGGGCGACGGGCTTGATTAAATCAGCGAGATATTTGTGTGTCTTTTCAAAAAAAGTTTTTTCGGTGGGTAGACGTCACACACAATGACGAATTTGAACCACAAATTATACGTTTTCCATGCCTTTATGCATCAACAATGAGTTCTGCTCGAGAATTGACATAAAAATAATGTGCCGTCACACGTCTGAGTTGCTAGAGAAAAGGCCAAAAAATATTTTGTTATTGGTTTCTTGGAACTGTTGTCCCATACAAGCGTGATGTTTCGCCGTGAAAAAGTTCTATATTCGAAAAATTTTCGAGTCCATTGAATTGTAATAAGTTAAAGAAAAAATATCAAATAGATTTTGTAGGGTTTGTGTACATCACTCTTGATAATGACCTGAGTATTGAGGGTCGAAAGTGCTCGAGATATAAAATATTATTGTGAAAATTAAACTACGTTTATAAAAAAATCATTTTATTTTAAAAAAAATATCAAATCTCACAATTGGTACCTATATGTACCTACGTAGTGGGTATATTGAAAGCATTTTTTTCCTTATCAAGATTAAGAAAATATGTGTCTTTGTCTTGGCGAATGTAAAATAATGCGTAATTTTTTTTTATGGACATATCCTTATTTTGAAAACAATCGTTATAAAAATAATCATTTCCTTGTGGTTGCATTTCTTTTTTGGATAAATTTATTCCTTTTTACCACAAAATTTGTCCATTTGTACCCCTCTCATACCCTGTAAGTTCACAACTGTCTTTAAGTTGACACAGTGTGTTGCCCCGCGGTATATTTAAGAGCTTTGTGGGAGGGACACAGTGGATGGTAAACGGCTGGCATTAAGATCTGCAAGTAGTACTGCTGGGAATAAATTTATTGTTACAAAACGATCTAATAAAGCTATGTAAAAAATACTTGGATAGTACCTTTAGCATGGCCGACCCTGTGCAGTGGAATGCCCTATCCCATGAGCTAAGAGGCGTAGAGAGTGCAAGTGCGTTTAGGTCGAGATTAAAGACATTTTTTTTTTGTGCACAACAGGTCACCCTTATTACAGTGCACCCTCACAGCTATGTCATAACATGTGTTGTTTCGGAGATGTTACAGTTGAATAGTGCCCTTGCAGTGATTTATCACAAAACAGGTTTGAAATGTTAATTTGTAAGTACACATGCAACATTTGTAAGCGTGAATTTCCACGTGTCTGTTTGTGAATCTATAATCTATCTATCTATAATCTAAGTTGCAAGGATATACTCATTCAAAGCTCTCAGATGTATGCCCACAAACAAACACGTGTAGTTTGCGCTTACAAATGCTGATTGTGTACTTACAAATTAAATCCAAACCTCAAATGAACATAAGCCCTGCAACTCTTGCCGACATTCCCTGAAACAGGGGTGACATTGGCAAAGTGAACCATTTTTTACAGTATGGGTGGTCAGCCTCATACCAACCTATAAGTCAAGGAATACGAGCAATAAATAGCATTTAAGTATAAAAAAAAAAAACAACAACAAAACCTTAAAAATAAATCTTATAAATCAAAAAATTAATCAAAAATTTCTTATGCAAAAAATGTAGCAAACTAATAAACCAACATTACAAATCAGCATTGCAGATTAGCCGCCACTTCTTCCTGTCCTTGCATACTTCTTTCATGTGAACATTAATTTATTATGAATTTTAAATGTTATTTATCTTTGCAACTTAGATAGACATGTTTTATCACTAAGCAAACGCACAAATAATCAAACAAACTGGTTCATTGAATTTTTACAACCATTGACCGATAATAAAAAATATGAATTGATTTTTTTGTTTATATGCAGATTAGGCCATTTAAATCTGCCAAAACATCGTTTAAATTTATTGCTTAATCTATTCATTGTCACCCTATGCATCGTCCATACAAATTGGGTCATTTGTGTGATGAAATGCCGCAGATATAGTGCGACCACGCGCCAATTGTCATTTCACAATGGACCAATCAAAGTAATGAGCTGTTTGATATTTTAACTGTCCAAGGACAAGGTGCAGCTATTGTTTTGCCATTTAATGTATTTTTTGTTTTTGTTTTGATGACTGCGTATTAAGAATAATGAGTATGCCAATGGGTTTTTGATGACTGTCAGTGCAGTCATCAACCTAATAAAATGCAGTGGCGAAACGTGGCAGTGTACAATTTTTTTTTAACTCCATCGAATATTTTATTGATTTATAAATGTTATTTGTCGTGGTTGTTTCTTGACTTATAGGTTGGTATGCGGCTGACCACCCATGCTGTAAAAATGGTACACTTTGCCAATGTCGACCCTGTTACAGGGAAGGATGGCAAGAGTTGCAGGGTGTATGTCCATTTGAGATTTGTTTTTTTGTCGTAGGTTCACATGAGGCATGTGCAAGCGCGAACTTGTACGTGTCTGGTTGTGGTAATGCATGTAATGTGAATCTCTAATGTAACATATCTTTGCAACTTAGATTAGATTAGATTAGATGTCTATAATAAGAGTTAGAAAGATATATTGACACTTAATTGAGGGCAAAAAAAAAATAATCAAAATGATTCCTTGACTTATACGTAAATTCAGCTGGTTGATATTTCAGTTGGTAGATTGCTTGCACTCCATAACGAGAGCTTGGGCTCGAATCCCACCGAAAGTGTCAGAAATGCTTTCCCGTCTCGCTGTTTACTTCAAACACTAAATACCGGCAAGGTTTACTTAACCTTCGCAAGAAATGAGTACCAGCAGCCCCCTCACAATTCATTAAAGGTAATTGGCGCAATGTCGGCCCACTTACCTGTAAAAATAAATAAGTTCCACTCACCTTCGCGAAAAACGCGGCAAGAAATAAACCAAATGTATTTTTGCTTTGGTATATTGTGTACTTAAAAAGTTTCAAATGTAAAATGAGCACACAAATTGCAACTCATGTCGACTTTCCCTAAACCTAGGGTGTCATTGGGATAAGTGAACCTATTCTTACCCTACGAGGAAAGAGGGATGTCATTCTCATATTTAAATTATTTTTATTCATAATTTTTCACAGAATAGTATTTTTTGTTTTAAATTAATTTTTCATAATGCATAATTTGCTTGTTTTTCAAAACCAAAATGTATAATTACGAGTAGCTTCTTTTCAAAACCAGCCATGTAAATGTGGTTTACTTTGTTTGCAATTAACCTACATGCATTTTTTTTACGAAATTGTGTAAGCTCATGTATTTTTTAATGTAACTCACAATCACAAATTACTGAAATGCTGTTATTAGTATGAGTAATTTTTAATTAAGAAAATTTTAATTAAAGATAACTAAAAAAAGACTAACGGCTAGGGTTCCCACACCACCAAGAGTGCCAGAAATGATTTCCTGTATAGGTTTTATTTCAAACCAAAAACAAAATACCGGCAAGGCATTTGTCTCTTCTACTGTTTATCCCTTGACTTACAGATTGGTATGACGCTGACTACCATACTGTTAAAACGGTTCATTTTACCAATGTCAGGGAAAGTACACTATTTCACGGAAGATCGGAAAAAGTTGCAGGGCTTATGTTAATTTGAGATTTGTAATGAAATTTTGTAAGTTCACATGTGGCACTTGTAAGCGCAAACTTAATGTGTTTGCTTGTGGGCATATATTTATTGTAAATCTTCACTGTTATATCTTTGGAACTTAGATTATAGACGCTCTCATTTCTTGTGAATGCTGAGTAAACTCAAACGACAGCCGCACTTCAAGTGACGTCAACGACGTTAGCCATGTTGAAAGCACCGGTTCCCATAGATCACCGAAGTTAAGCAACATTGGGCGCGGACAGTACTTGGATGGGTGACCGCTCAGGTACACAGCGTGTCGTTGGCATCTTGGACCGGTCCGTAGTCCGTAGTGGCAACACTTCGGACTCGTAAATGGAAGGTTGTGGATTCGGATCCCAGCGGAGCACAAAAAATATACCATTTATATTTCGAATGTGCTCTTCGCTGAGTTGAAAAATTCATAAACCTTTACCAAAGACCGGTCACTGAAAGGTCCATCCAACCTTACAACAATTGGGTCTTGCTTGAGAATTGGCGCTTTCTACAGCGACGACCAAGCTCGCAGAGGGCTCTTGAGGTGTGATACACACAAAAACAGCGCTCACCAAATAAATCATCCTAATATTATTATTATTAAGTGAAGTGGTTATCAAAAGGTCGCCTTACTTCTGAAAATAAATAGGTTCTACTCGCTGCATGCGACTCTTTCTGAGACAAAATAGCAAAAAGTTTCTCTGTGTATGTAGCAGAGGTGCGTTTTGCTTTTTGCTCCCATTAGTATTTCCCATTCTTTCACATCTGATTACTTCACTTCAATCTGATCAAGCCACACTTTTCTCGGTCTTCGAGGAATTGTAAAATTACGAAGAGTAATTGATTTATTTAGAAATGGCATGACTAATAATATGGTTTTATAATAATATAATAAATAGGAAGTTATGGGTTTGCGTTATTATGAAATGTTACGTCTATCGGATTCTTTATACATTATTCTGTATGGGAGATGCAGAAACATATAATGGACATTGCAATCATTTATTTTGGAATCAAATTCAATCATGTCCGTAGTCTAGTGTTTAGCGCTTCGGACTCGTAAATGGAAGGTCGAGTGTTCGAATTCCGGCCGAACAAAAAAAAATACTTTTACCAATGATCGGTCACCAAAAGTTCATCCAGGCTTACAGAAACTGAGTCTTGTTTGAGAATTCTATAGCGACGACCAAGCTTGCAGAGGCCTCTTGAGAGGTGATTCCCACCAAAACAGCGCTCACCAAATAAATTATCGTAATATTATTATAATTATTTATCAACATTTTTAATGCATTTTAATTGGACCGGTCCATAGTCCGTAGTGGCAACACTTCGGACTCGTAAATGGAAGGATGTGGATTCGGATCCCGGCGGAGCACAAAAATATACCATTTATATTTCGAATGTGCTCTTCGCTGGGTTGAAAAATTCATAAACCTTTACCAATGACCGGTCACCAAAGGTCCATCCAGCCTTGCAGCAACTGGGTCTTGCTTGAGTATTGGCGCTTTATAGCGACGACCAAGCTCGTACACCTCTGCGGCACTACAACAAGTGTCATAGACCCCTAGAGTCTTTAGAATCTAGGGAGTCTCCCGCACAGGATCTCTTAAAAAAAAAATGCCTTTATAAATGTGGTCTTTCAAATATATATGTTATGTTGCACCCTTACTTGTATCAAGCCGCTATTTCAACAAAGGTGGCCAGTATCTCTGTAGATATGTCTCCGGTTTGTTCTATTCTCGTTTATTGTTTTATCTCGTAAATATGTTGAGAAACATGACAATAAATGACCATTTTTGTTACTTTTGGTAGGAGTAATTCATCTATGTGTTTATATCTCGCAAGCAAAACGAGTTCTCTTGTGCCACTTTTCACCTCGTGATATGCACACGATAAATTAATATTTTTTATTCCGGTGGTTATTTAAAATATATGCATGCACAATGATGGTATCACTGTTTATTTTTTTTTTATTACTTTTTAGAAGTTGCATTTATTTAGTCGATGGATCAATGGCTAGAGCATTACGCTTGGTATGCGAGAGGACATGGGTTCGAATGTTTTTATCGAAAGATACATAGGTAGTTTTTTTCGGCCTTTGTGAGAAGTCTTTATATATATTTCGTTCGTATAAGTAGGTAGAAAGCGATAAAACCTCGCTAAGCCAGAACAGCTGACCTTGCTGTCAAAAGATCTCCTTACAACATTATGAGATTATTTGACAGCTTGCACTGCTGCGATCACATTTTATCGGATACGACTTCGACAAAGCGTTGAAAAACGCGATGAATCAAATACCCACTGAAAAAAACTGTTTTTAATTCGATACAAAATGCCCATCGACCGTAATTATAATTTTTAACAAGAATTCATTATGATGATGATGATGATTTTTTTGTCAATTTAGTAAAATTGATTAAAATCATGTTGGTATAAGGCTGACCACTGCAGTGGCGAAGGGTTCCATACAACTCGATTCCAATCGACTTCCCTTTTAAAATGAGGCAAGAAAGTAGTTAAAAATATAGGCACAAAGTAAAAAAATACATTTAAAACCAAAGAAACAATACGTTTTTTTCCCCCATTGAACATTATTATCATTTTTGCCTCATTTTAAAAGGGAAACAGATGGGACCACCCATTGCAATACATGTTGAAAGTTACCCCTGTTTCACGGAAGATCGGCCAAAAGTTGTAGGACGTATGTTAATTTTTTAGGTTTGGATTTTAATTTGCAAGTACACATGCAGCATTTGTAAGCGCGATCTACTTACACGTGCCTGTTTCTGGGCATGCATGTAATATGAACTTGTTAAATGTCAATATATCTATGGAACTTTGATAATCGATTAAGAAACGGAAAACAGACAAATTGTTCAACCACTCTCGACCAACTAACGACAATTAGATTTTAGATTGAGGCAAGAATTTTGTGGTTCCAGGAACTGAAACTATTTTTTTCATAGTAGAATTATTATAGTCATTGCGTCAATTATGATGATGATGGTGTTTTAGTCATTTTTGGTAGATTTGATGAGTTCGCGGAGAAGCCTGAATGCAAAATTCTCGGAATATAAAATAGCGATAATATTTGCTTGCACTTTCGTTGGAGAGAGTAGCTTCTCGCTGGCAGGTTCTGTTCTCGATTGTGTTACATCACATGACCCACTGATGGAGATCACAAGTCTGCAGCAGTACTCCGCAAACTGTGTGACACAAAAATACTCGAAAAAACAGGCGTAAAAGTTGATATTTCGAAAAATTATAGTTCCTCGTATCTATAATATTGTTATGAACGTTAGAGTTCCTGGGGTTTGCTTGTGTGTGTGTGTCCACCTGTAGTATAATGATAAAATAGATGATAACAAAGTGGTCTGGTACAATCCACTATAGAATAATCTATAAAAAGCAAGAATGGCCCCTTTTGTACCTACATAAACGAGCCGCAATGGTACAGAGGGCAGGTCGATTGAAACATTGAGCTGTGAAGTCGATGGTCCAAGAGCAAGCAAAAGTGACCAGTACATTGTAAACCAGGTGCGGGCATAGGGGATAGGAAAATACATTTCAGAATAAATATTTTATCCCATTCCTTTAAATTAACTCATTTTAAATTGACTGAAGTTCTAACGATAGCTCCAATTGAACTTATATTTTAAAATTTAAATTAGAATAACAAGCTTAAATGGTTATTTACCATAAATTTAAATTACCTACCTATTAGGCGCATTAGCCTGTATGGGATGCACGCCCCTGTTGTAAGCCGTATATTGTGTAAAATAAATCTTGAAAAATAAATAAATTGCAGTTTGATAAAAAGAACCCGAGTAAAATCATAACAATATCTATAATCTAAGTAGCAAATATATGTTTACATTTAAGATTCATATTAATTGAATTCCCATAAGCACTAGGAATGTGCCGCATGTTGACTTACAACATAAAAACCCAATCTCAAATGAACATAACCCTGCAATTATAGCCAACCTTCCCTGAAACAGGGGGGACATTGACAAAGTGAACAATTTTTTATAGTAGGGGTTGTCAGCCTCATTCCAACCTATTATTCGCGGAAAAATTAAAACTGTTTCAGACAAACATTTATAAAAATATACTCATGAATAAGCTCTAAGCTTTTGAATTTTCTCTTTTTTATGTTTTCTCTAATAGAAAATAGGAAAAAGCTTCATTCATTTGAGAAACCCGTGTTAGCTTAATATGCCACTTCTTCAGTTTTATCTTCCAGATATCGATATGTCCTTGGACAACCTTGTATCCGTTGACCAATCCACACTAAATTGAAATGTTTGATGTTCACTGGCCAATGTGATACAAGCGATATTATGGTGTTATGTATGAGCGATCGTGCCACTTATTTTCTTAGGCGAATCCGCTAAACAAAATAACAACTCCATATCCGTATTGTAATATTCTCATATTTAACAATTAATTAATTGTAGCATTACCTAAGTTGCAAAATAATGGCACATTGTTATGAAAAGGTGTTCTTGTTTCATACATTAAAAAAAAAATACGAATTGCATTAAATCTAATTCTAAATCTAAGCTGCAAAGATATATATCATTAAAGATTTATACTAAATGCATTCCCACAAGCAGATATGTATAATTTCGCGCTAACACATGCCGCATGTGGACCTACAATATAAAAACCCAATCTCAAATGAACATAAGCCTTGCAACTCTTGCCGTCCTTCCCTGAAACAGGGGTGACATTGGCAAAGTGAACCAATTTTTATATTATGGGTGGTCAGCCGCATAACAACCTATAAGTCAAGGAACAATAATTACAAAAACAAAACAATATACAATAATTAGTTTTTGTTTTTTTTAATTTAAATAACAATAATAACGTTCCTTGACATAAAGGTGGGTATTAGGCTGATCACCCATGCAGTAAAAGATTGGTTCACTTTTGCCAGTGGTGTTCATTTGACAATTTTGGATTTTTGAAATTGTAAATTTCTAACCTCTAAATGCATTGTTACAATTTTACCGGGTTCAATTTAATAAAAAATGTGGTTATTTATTTTGTAAAATTTATATCAGATACATGTCACATTCGGTTCATACACAGAGTTGCTTTTGAACTGTATAGCTCGGCGGCTTAGATACTAGTCTCCCTACAGAGCATCTCGGTCTCTATACATAGGTGAGAATAAGGGCTATTGTCGAAACATTGAGAACTGGCACATGCGAGATTTCGCCAGAACATTCTACCTAGAATATTCGAGTAAGCACTCACATATTCTAAACAAATACAAATACAATTATTTAAGTACCTACATCTAGAGACTTCACAGACACTACTCACACAGACACACAATTACACATTCGCAACAGTATGAAATGACAAAACAAAAATCGTTTGATGCAGACGTTTCTTTATGGATGGGAGACCAGCGCCTCTGGTGTGGCTGTCAGATTTGGAACTAATCCGGCCGGATATCACCACTTTCATTCCCGGTTTTCTAAGGGCTTGTTGCACCAACCTCCAATCAAATTTTATTGCTTAATTTTGGTAAGAACTTCGATTAAATATTTGTCGGAAGTGGGTAATAATATGATGGAGTTTGAACAGGAAAGATGATGTACATCAGCTGACTTACGTATATGCAACCAAATTTTTGATTTGATGAGAAAAATCCCAGTTAATTTTGATTGATGTCTGATTGGAGTTTGGTGCATCGCAACTCGCAATCGCAACTAAGCTACACATAAAGTGTAGCTTCTTGCCGCGTTATCCCCAAAGGGTTTCGCATATGGCGAGTGGAAACTATTTATTTGTACAGGTATGGGGGGTGGCCTTACGCCAACCACTTCAGTTGAAGGGGTTCCCAGCTCCCGAGGGGGCTGGTATTAATTTCTTGTGAAGGCTGAGTAAGCCTTGCCGGTATTTTTTTTGGGGTTTGAAAATAAACACCGAAATGGGAAATCATTTCTAAAGACCTCGGTGGGATTCAAACCCGAGCTCACGGCATGGAATGCAATAACTCTACCAACTGAGCTATTGACCGGACAATTGACTGAGCTATGGAACAGGCCCCTAAATGTTCCAACTTCATGTTTATAAAGTAACCATTCTTTTCAAGATGTTGTTTTCCCTTTCCAGCGGACTACATCCTGCCTTGCAGTCGCACAGATCCCCAACTCAACAACTGCATCAAGAACTCCTTCACCCACCTGAAGCCGTACCTCAGCCAGGGTCTGTCAGATCTGGAGGTCCCGTCACTGGAGCCGCTCTTCATCCCCTACATGGGCATGGAGAACGGAAACGGACCCGTGAGGATCAAAGCTGCTTTTGTCAACATGACCGTAGTTGGAGCTAGCAACTACACGATCACCAAAATCAGGTATTTGCCATTTTTTCTTTTTAATTTTTTATGAAGAAATCCTGCGCGGGAGAC
This sequence comes from Agapetus fuscipes, assembly GCA_951799405.1. Classification (NCBI taxonomy): domain Eukaryota; kingdom Metazoa; phylum Arthropoda; class Insecta; order Trichoptera; family Glossosomatidae; genus Agapetus; species Agapetus fuscipes. The sequence continues at coordinate 9,599,368 of OX637343.1, read as the reverse complement.
TCCCTAGATTTCAGAGATTCTTATGAAAGTGCAAGTGCATTTAGATAGGGATTGAAGACATGTTTGTTTCGGAGATGCTACAGTTGAATATTGCCCTTGCAGCAATTTATCACAAAACGGCACTATAACTATTGTCTTATTATCATTATTATTATTATTTTGACACTAATTGTAGCACCACAGAGGTATTTTATAAGCTTGGTCGTCGATACAAAGCGCAAATACTCAAGCAAGACCCAGTTGCTGGGTGGACCTTTAGTGACCGGTCTTTGGTAAAGGTTTTTAAAAAGTTTTTTTAACCCAGCGAAGAGCGTATTTGAAAATATAAATGGTATATTTTTTTGTGCTCCGCCGAGATTCGAGCCCACAACCTCCCAGCGAGTCCGAAGTGTTGCCAATGCACTACGGAAAACAGCTTTTATGTTATTTATTGTTTGTATTCCTTGTCATAAGTAACTGTACCTGACTGTAGCTCCTATTTTCCACGAGAAAAAACGTTTTTTTATCGGTTTTGCTTTTCCTCTTTTGTCTTCCATATTTCCCCTGTATGTACCTACACTTTGTAAGTCTTTCATTATCCATTCTTTCACCAAGTCATCCAAAAAAGATAGAAACCACCAGACTACGATACAATGATAGCTCCAGCTCCCATAGACCTCGGCAATAGATCCCGGAAAACATCTCTCCAGCATTAAAATAGATGACTGACTGACCATGGATTTAGATTGATTACTGTTTGGTTGTGATTTTCAGAGGAGACATCCCCAAGTTGAGGATCGACATGGGTCTGACCCTCCCCAGGCTGGAAGCGACAGGGAAGTATGACGTCAATGGAAATGTGTTGCTGTTCCCCGTCAGATCCAAGGGAGACTTTTGGGCTGCTTTTGGTAAGTAAACAATTTTGATATGTGACTCATCGTCATAAATTTAAGATTCCTTTTCACTCTCGCCTGTCCATCGCTTTTGCTCTCCAGCTACGTATGCTGTAATCTCCAACAGGGTGGAACTGTCTATTAAGCCGTCTATAATCCATCCTCTGCCTGCAGTTCTTTTGATATCGTCCAGCGACCTCAGTTGGCAACTAACATAATTTATTGGATTACGGCTTATTATTGTTTTTGCTGAGAAAACTTTTCATTTGTTACTATAACCATAATCGTCATAAGCATAAAATTATGAATGAATAAGCCGCCAACATCACAAACCATTTTTTTCTGTCCCTACATACTTATTTCATTTCATCCAGAGTCATAGCCTATTTCATACAAACTAATATTTTCCTAATAGTTCCTTAACTTATAGGCTAGTATGTGGCTGACCACCAGTGGCGAAGGGTGCCACACAAGCCGGTTCCCATCGGCTTCCCTTTTAAAATGATGTAAGAAAGTAGTTAAAAAATATAGGCACAAAGTAAAAAAATACATTTAAAACCAAAAAACAATACGTATTTTTTCCCCATTGAAACCATGCAGTCTACTTTATTATCATTTTAGCCTCATTTTAAACGGGAAATCGATGGGAATCGGCTTGTATGGCACCCTTCGCCACGGCTGACCCCATACCCATACCTGTTTCAGGGAAGGTCAGCAAGAGTTTCAGGGCTTATGCTCAATTGAGATTGGGTTTTTATATTGTAAGTCCACATACGGCATGTTTAAGCGCGACCTTACACGTGCCTGCTTGTGGGAATAAATTTAATATGCATCTCAAATGTAATATATCTTTGCAACTTCGATTACAATTTATAGACGGCTATTAAGACAGTTCCGCCCTGTTGGAGAGTTATAGGTTGTATGTGTCATTGTTCACCACACCTTCCGATTGCCTGCTAATCATCAAATATTTTCCTGCTTCCAGGTGACGTGACGGCCATCAGCCGAATCTTCGGCAAGGAAGTCATCCGGGATGGAGTGGCCTACATGATGATTGAGAAACTCCTGGTGGACTTCAAGCTGCAGAAGTCAAGGTTCAAGATCAGGGATGTGGTCAATCATGGCAACGTCATCGGTAATTATAAGACTTTTTTGTTTTTTTTTTAATAGATTTGTGAGGAATGCCTTCACCAGCCTATTCTGCCTGATCAGAATCAGGTATTAATATCATCAATTAATAATTTATTATTGTATATTTTAATGAATTATCCATTAATAAATACACAATGACATCTGTTGAACCAGGATCAAAGTTATGGTCAAATGACCCACCCAAGCGGGGATCGAACCAACGTTATTCTATTCCAAATACGCTAGAAAGATCGGCCACTTAACTCCCTCAGCCATAACTCATAGCACGGCCATTCACTGGCTCCGTATACCGGAGCGCATCGAGTTCAAAGTGTGCAAGATGGTCCACAAAGCTTTATTTGGAAAAACACCCAAATATCTCGCTGATTTAATCAAACCAGTCACCCTCGGCAAAAAAGCCAAACACTGCGCTCGGCTGAGACTGGAGCCAAATCAAGGATTGAAGAACCTATAAGAAGAGTTAACACAATGTTTGGAGAGCGTGCATTTGCAGTTGCTGGCCCTCTGGCCTGGAACCACCTGCCACATCATGTGAGAGAGCTAGAGTACCATGGAAAGTTCCGGAACGCACTGAAGACAAGCAAATTTCTGGCATCGTTTGCACCAGCGCCCTTGGAGTGACATCACGAAACGGCGCTATAAAGAAATCACCAACTCATCATCATCAACACAGATGACATACTTACAAATATTTGCTGAACATTTAAAAGCGTAATAGCAGAATGAATGTGAACAATAATTTGGTTGAAAGTAGATTGTGAGACTTGCTTTTTTTTTGGTTATGTTTTTTTTTTTTTTTTTCGGTCAATTGTTGAACACAAGGTACTATTTTGATAGCACCTCTGGCGGTAGACTAATAGCGAGTGAGATAAGAATTTTAACATACACATTTTCTGACCCAAACTGTTGGAGGTTTGTGTCGCTCGATTGTTTTTCTTTTCTACAAACTGTGTACGCCCGCAAACAAAAAAACTCTTTGACAACGCTTGCAGTTTTGTAATTTGTCTCCCTCGTATTTGCTCACTTGCAATGCATCCGTCCCTTTTCCTCACTGTATCAAAATAAACCTCTGTTTTGACCAGGGATCTTTGCAACCAATAAAAAAATATTAGTTCGTCTTTTCCCGAGCTAGCTCAGCCTTGTGACGTCATGATTTATTTTTCTATGGATTTCTTGCAGACCCTTTGGCATTGATTTTTTTTATTACCTTGTTACCTTTCAGTGGCGAAGGGTGCCATACAAGCCGATTCCCATCGGTTTCCCATTTAAAATGAGGCAAAAATGATAATAAAGTAGACTGCATGGTTTCAATGGGGAAAAAATACGTATTGTTTCTTTGGTTTTAAATGTATTTTTTTACTTTGTGCCTATATTTTTTAACTACTTTGTTACATCATTTTAAAAGGGAAGCCGATGGGAACCGGCTTGTATGGAACCCTTCGCTTCTGTTACCGTTACTGCCTTTTTCAATGTAAATAATGTACATTTCTCATTGTTTTTTTTACAGGTGAGGCCATGAATCAGTTCTTGAACAGCAACGCCAATGCCATCATTGAAGAGATGAAACCCGCCGCTTCGGCCAGCATCTCCAAGCACTTCAAATCCTTCCTCAACAGCGCTTTCCTCAAGATCCCAATTAACGTTTGGCTGACCCCTTGAAAAGACGAAGAATTGGAAGAACACAACCAAATTAATATTATTACACGAAGTATGTTTAAGTTTTCGCACCGAAAAATTGAATTCCCACATTTTTGAGCCCCCGAAATAAAATACTGTGAGTATCCATCAATATAAAAGACATAGATGGCGTACGCATGTTTCTTCCCATAGTAACAAACGTCCAGCAATAATAGGTAAACAACAAAAAAACGAGACAAACAATATTTGCATCTATGTATAGTCTAAGTTGCAAATATATATTACATTTAAGATTCATATTAAATGCATTATGTTAAGCAGTCACGTATAAGTCCGCACTTATACATACCGCATGTGGACTTACAGCATAACAACCCAATCTCTAATGAACATAAGCCCTGCAATATTTTCCGACATTCCCTGAAATCGGGGTGACATTGGAAAAGTGAACTATTTTTTTACAGTATGGGTGGACAGCTTCATACCAACCTATAAGTCAAGGAAAACATACAATAAATAACATTTTCAAATATAAAAACCAAATAACCTTAAAAAGAAGTGTTTACAAAAATAAGTCAAAAGGAATATAAAACACATAAAATCATGAATAAAGAAGCCGCCTACATTACAAGTCAATATTAAAGATTACGTTAAAAAGAGACATAAACATGACGGTTGCCTGGAAACTGATTACAACAAGACCTCGTTTGTGTCAAGTTGACACCCTAGAGTGAACTCTTTTTTGGCACACAAAACTCCTCAGATACCTACTCCATTCGTATATTTTATGTTGATCGATGACCGTGGCTATAAGGTACAAAAATGGTCACAAAACAGATTTATTCATATTTTTTGGTTTACAAAAAAAATAGTGATTACATAATGTTACAAGGCTTAAATGCTGTTTTAATTTTCGATTTTTAAAATTAGCATTTCAATCCCCTATCGTAGTTTTGACATGATATGAATTATTTTTAATTAAATAATTAAAATATGTATTAAGAATATAAAAATACTTACAAATATACTGAAAAATTTTGTATTGATTTTTATTTAATTTTTGTGTAATATTAAAGTAGGAGACAAATAATCACGTGCATTTTTAATAGATTTTTTTAGTAACATATTTTATTGAAATAAATGAAGTTGTTTTTGTTATTTTATTTTGTACCGATACTTTTTTATTTCATTTGTTTGTATTAATTAGAAATTACAATTATTATTCATATTAATTTTTAAACGTTAGGTGCAAAAATATCATTAAAAAAATTGTAAACAATTTGTGAGTGCTGTGATACGGAGGAAGTTTTTGTAAAAGAAAAATAAATACTTTAAAAAATAAAACATTATATTATTCTTTTCATTTTATTTATTTTATTTCATGAATTAGAACAATCTTCATTTTTTTTTAAATAGTTTTTATTACACAATTTTACTTCACATTTTGTCAGAAATATAATAATAATAATATGCGTTTATTCCAGCTTAGTCATGTGGAGGGTGCAATACATGACCAGCCATAAAAAAATAATACATCAATAGAAAAAGTACATAGAAAATTACAAAAAATGCAGAAACATGAAAATATGTGATGAAATATATGAGAAAAAAGAAAACAAAATATATAGTTAAACAGTGAAAGAAAAGAGAAATACATGGTCATTGTACATTAGAATATCAGGAACATATTGAACAGGGGAAAAAAGGCTACGTAAGCTTCAAGTTCCTTGCCCAATGACGCCATATGCCCAACTCCCATTTCAGGCCTCTGATTGCTACGATCAGAGAGTTTTCGCTGGATTCAATTCTGTCTCTGAATCCAGCCATTCGGGTTCGCAGCAACCCATTCCAGGAGGGTAGTTGAGAAACATGACATTACGTCTTTTATTAGATAAGCTTGGATAGAAAATGACATGTGAATCTGAAATATTATTAGAATATTCTATAATCTAATTTGCATAGATGTATTGGCATGACGTAATGCTCACATTTTATTCAAACACTTGTAAATAAGCGTAGCGTCACATGAACATAAACATGGCACCTCCTGCCACCTTTTCCTGACACCGGGGTGGCATTAGCAAAAGTAATTAAAGTTTTTTCGGAATAGTGGGTCAGCCTTATACCAACCTATCAGTCAAGGAAAACATCGTGCAATTTTGATTATAGATTACCTACAGAAGAAAAAAATGGTTAAACGGTTGCAAATGTAGCAAATGCCCAGTCGGTGTTATGGCCGAGGGGTAGAGGCGCGTGTTCGACGCGTATTTGGAACAGAATAACGTTGGTTCGAATCTGCGTCTGGCCCACTTGACCATAACTTCGACTCTGGTCCAACAGAATATGCCATTGCATGCACACAAGCTTCTGCTTTCGCATGAAGACATCTGGGCAGGCAAAATAGGGCGGTAAATTGCATTTCTTTCCAAAAATCTATTTGAAAATAATAATAATGATAATAAATGTTTATTTTTTTTAATAATTTAGTATAGTAAGTATGTTAGTGTAATTTTTGACAATTTTTTAATTTAATTTAATCTGATTTTGAAATATTGAGGAAGATTTTTAAGCTGGCAGATACAAGTCCAGAGGATATGTTCCAGTCATCTTGTCGATGAATTTCTTCAGCAAGGAAGCAATCACTTGCTCGATGATGGGCTTGACTTCCTTTTGTACCGCGTCCCAGTTGCTGTTCAGGTAGAAATTCATGGCGTCACCTGAAAACACAAACATTAAGTTATCCAACAAAATCTCTGGTTGTTTGCGTTAGTATAGTGGCCAACCGTGTGTGCATTTGAACATACTTCAATCTGTTCTCAATATAAGAGCACGTCTAATATATAATTGAAAAACTAGCGCTCCTGGCGTCGACATAGCGATTCGTGTCCCAAAATGTGTGGTGTGATTTTTTATCTATGGAGTTCTTTCGCAAACTTTATTGATATCCAAAGTGTAAGGAATTAGGCTAAATAACGTTCCAGCTTCGCTAGCTTAAGATTGGGGAAAGGATTGAGTATAAGATCTGTTTAACTGTCTTTAAGTCGACACAGTGTGTTGCCCTGCGGTATATTTCAGAGCTTTGTGTGATAGAAGAGGATAAAAAAGAGGGTAAACGGCTTGCATTAAGATCTGCAAATACAATAGTACTGCTGTGAGTAAATTGATTGTTCCAAAACGATGTTATAAAGCAAATTAATTGGATTGTGCCTTTTCAATGGTGGATTGCTGTGGATTGCCCTACGCCATGAGCTTATAGCCGTAGAGAGTGCAAGCGCGTTTAGGTCGGGATTGAAGACATGTTTGTTTCGGAGATGTTACAGTGGAATACTGCCCTTGTTGTGATTTATCACAAAACGACAGTATTTTTATTGTTTTTGTTATTATTATTATCGACGAGCTAAAGCAACATGATGCGTGTGAGACCTTTTTAGTTTTACAGGAAAGAGGACCATATTTATCACTTCTTCAAATTGGAAATTCCTTGTTTTGTTAGGGAATGCTGTCATTTGTTGTGAAGGGTTTGTAAACCTTATCGCTATTTCAATTGTGGAGTAAACAGAATATGAAAAAAAAATCTGCTGGGGATTTGAACAAAGTCCCTTCCGACATCAAAGAAAGGCGCTGACCACTAGACTAACTATTGGTCTATAATGTAGTCATAGTCGAAAAATGTGCTGTGCCGCACATTGTTTTTTTTTAATTCTTATTGAATCTTTTTAATTTCCCAGCTAAGGAAGCCCCCCGCCTTACACCAACTACTTCAAAAATGGAAATGATATTTTACCCATTTGCTTATCTTCTCCGAAGAGTCCGTCCATTCGCACGCTTCCTCCTTCCATCTCAATGTCCACATCCAAGGAAGAAAGGGACAGATATGTGATGCCGAGCTTGGTTACGTCCTTGAACTCAATGTCAACTGTTGCCGTCACGTTTTCTGAAAAAATATTTTCAAACCATAAAATGATTTTTAGACGTTTGTTCCATGTTTGCGATGGACGTCTTCCGCGGCATTAAACATTTTATAATATTCACGGCAGATAAAAAAAAAGACTGATATTTGCAGAGAACATTTGAGTACTTGTTGCAGCTACGCATGGAGATGCCCATCGTAGATATAAGTGAAACAGTAAAGATTATTACTAGGAAAACTTTTCATAAAAAACAAAATTTGGGCTATACCCAAGCGGATCAAGACAATGAGATTGACTAGCGTGTTTGAAAAAAAACAATTCTGGTTGGAGTTCCATCTAACCCCTTGACGAAAGCTTTGGCCCTGAATTTAACATATGCCATTGGGATAATTAATTATTAATATTTCAATTAATAAAATTGATAATATAAATACCACTTTGTTTTTTGCCACGCAAAAATAATAACAATAAACCAGGATAAGAAACAGTTTCTGCAACCTATTGGATTCAAACCCATGCCTTTTATTTAGTAAACCACACACAACACAACGTCGGTGTTATGGCCGAGGGTAGAGGCGCATGTTCAACTAGCGTATTTGGAACAGAATAACGTTGGTTCGAATCTGGCCCAATCCACCATAACTTCGACCCTGGTTCAACAGATACCATTGCATGCACACAAGCTTCTGTTTTCGCATGATGACAACTGGCCAAGGCAAATATTGCATTCCTTTTTTACAAATCGATTAAAAAAAAACAATTAAGCTATCAACAAATTGGGTTTATCCCTTCAGAGTAATTTGGCAAAAAAGAAAATGAACTGAAGAAGACATATTACCATAGGTGCCGTTACATTTGCCTGAGCCCTGGATATCCATGGACAAGACAGTTCCGTTCAGGAGATAATCTGCTTCCATGGAAAGCTTGGGGAAGGTCATAACAATCCTGGATACTCCATTTTCCAGATCGATTCTGAAAAAAAAAATTGAGCACTTATTTCAATATCAATTGTGTCTTTTTTGGAGGTTATTTTTTTCGTGGGAAGGTTTTGAAGTTTGTAGAATTTATTGTGTTCCTTGACTAATGAGTTGGTATGAGACTGATCCCCCATGCTGTAAAAACTTGGTTCACTCTTGTCAATGGCACCCCGGTTTCAGACCAAGGTTTCAGACAAAAGTTGCAAAAGTTTATGTTTCTGTGAGGTATGAAATGTTTTCTATACACACATGCTGAATTCAAGATTCTCCTACACTCTCGCCTGTCCATCGCCTTTGCTCTCCAGCATGCATATCTCTCTTGGCTGCATCTGAGTTGACACCGTCCATCCATCGAATTTTTGTCTGACCTTACAGATCTCCTTCGGCCTTGTGCTACTGAGAATATTAGGCTATTAATTGGGTTTGGGGATTTTTTTTATGTGACACGCCCACTGTAGATTCCTTTTTTATGGGGACCAAGATCGATCACATCGAGCTCTCTGTAGATGTCATAGAGTCCTATGTTGAACCAGCGACTACAAACTATTGTTATTTTTTACCGGACTTCTCTCCTTCGGCTTTGTAAACTATGGGCGTGTTGCACCAACCTCTAATTAATATTTGATTAATACATCAAATTTGATTGCTTAATTCTGGTAAGGACCTCGGTTAAATATTTATCGGAATTAATAATATGATGGAATTTGAACAGGAAAGATAATGTACATAAGCTGATTTACGTATATCTAATCTAAGATTCAAATATATGTACATTAAAGATTCACACTATATGCATTTTCACAAACAGATACGTATAAGTTCGCGCCTAAACATGCCGCATGTGGACCTATAATATAATAACTCGAATCTCAAATGAACAAACACCCTGCAACTCCTGCCGACCTTCCCTTAAACAGGGGTGACATTAGCAAAGTGAACCATTTTCTACAGCATGGCTGGTCAGCCGCATACCAGCCTATGAGTCAAGGAACATACACCGCAAATTACATTTTAAAAATACATATATACAACGTATATACAACCAAGATTATCATTTGAAAGCGAGAAATCACGCATAATTTTGATTTTTGCCTGGTAGGATTTTGGTGCAACAGGCCCTATACCTTCGTAACTAACATAACAATTAAATAAATCCCTTACTTTACGCTTTTTACTGTATAGTTGGACAGCCCATGCGCCAGGATATTCTTGTAGTCGGAACGGAAGACAGAAGTATTGACATTGTCTTTGAAGGCAACTTCAGGCACGTGGAAAGGGTCGCAGGCTGGCAAGCCTACTTCAGGAAAACCTAAAAATAAAATAATAATTCACATAGCTTTTATTTTAATTAGTTAACAGAACAAAATCGGTGTTATGGCCGAGGGGCTCAAGTGGCTGATCTTTCTAGCGTATTTGGAATCGAAGAACGCTGGTTCGATCCCCTATTGGGTCATTTGACCATAACTTTGGTCCTGGTTCAACAGATGCCATTGGGTCATTATTAATTAATAATTCATTAAACAAATAAGAGTGACTGATGATATTTATACCTGTTTCTGGTCAGGCAGAGCAGGTTGGTGAATTGCATTCCTCTTCACAAATGAATTAAAAAAAACTTGTATTTAATTTGTTTTAAAAATAAATAAATATATATTTACCTTTTTTCAAGTAAGGCCTGAAAATCATCATATTATTTTGGATGCATTGATTAAGTTTCGGATCCTTTCTGTGGCAAAGCTTGGTCGGTGGAACTGCAAAAAATATATAAGAGGAATATTAAAAAATAAATTAACAAATTTAATTTTTAATAGTTGTGTTTTATTACTGTAAAAAATCATTATTATTTCAATGAGGTTTCATTAACTAATACGTTGGTACAAGGTAGACCCCCATGCTGTAAAAAATGTTTCACTTTGCCAATGCCACCCCTATGTCACGGAAGGTCGGCAAGAGATGCAGGGCTTGAGTAAACCTGGTCGGTATTTATTTTGGGTTTGAAATAAACATCGAAACGGGAAATAATTTCTGACACCCTCTGTGGGGAACGAACTCTTACCTACTCTCGGTTTGGAGTGCAAGCATTCTACCAACTGAGCTATCAAACGGACTTTTTACGACTTTGGTCGTCGAAACAAAGAGCCAATTCTTGAAAATCTTGCTTGAGCAAGATCCAGTTGCTGTAAGGCTGGATGGACCTTTGGTGACCGGTCTTTGGTACAGGGTTTGGATTTTTTAACACAAAAAAGAGCAAATTTAAAAATGTAAATGGTATATTTTTTGTGCTCCGCCGGGAATCGAACCCACAAACTTCCCATTCAGAGTCCGAAGTGTTCATATATTTTTATTTATAATATTTATTTCCTTGACTTATAGGTTGGTATGAGGCTGACCACCCATACTCTAAAAAATGGTTCACTTTGCCAATGTCACCCCTGTGTCAGGGAAGGTCGGCAAAAGTTGTAGGGCTTATGTTCATTTGAGGTATGGATTTATTTGTAAGTAAACATTCAGCATTTGTAAGCGCGAACTATACGTGTTTGTTCGTGGGCATACATCTGAGAGCTTCAAATGAATATGTCCTTGCAACTTAGATTATAGATTATACATATAAAAATGAATGAACACTTACGGACTGGCTGGATATCAATAACTGTTGGCGGCACTTCTACATCCAGACAAAAACTGGCACAAACCAAAGACAAGAATAACAAGATGGACTTCATTTTCAATGATTGTGCCTTTAATTTAACTTTAATTAAAACAATTTAATGCTATCTCTTTTGCAGTGATATTACTAATGATTAAAAAAAAATCTTTATATTTATAGTAAAATAATAGGGAAGAGGATGTATGTTTTTATATTGATTTGTAAGTACTCCTTTTATATGCTTAACTTTGCAAAAATCACACTATGTAAACAACTAAATGTTGCTTAGTATTGATTTTTTTTAAATTAAATTTTAAATGGAAGCAAATTTTGCTCACGTACTTATCTTTGTCATTTTAACAATGAGGTCCGCACGTGACTTAGCATAGAAAATATTGTGTCGTCACCTGGCCGGGTTGCTAGGGTAAAGTCGCTGGATGGATAAGGGATAAAGCGTTGGTACTTAAATTTGCGTTATTTTAACATTAGTGCCAATAATGCTACCGACGCGAAGTTAGCGCCGGTTTGAACCCCGCCTGCATCATGTCCTATCGACAATAACTTCGAACCTTGTTCAATATATGCCTTGTTCAATATAATTCATTAATTATTATTTAATAATGTGCCTGTTTCTTTAAACAGGTTGGTGAATTGCACTCCTCTTCGGAAATTTTATTAAAAGAGGCATACAAATACTTTATTATTGCTTGCTAAGGACGCCACTTCCATAGAAGACTGACGTTGGCTCGTCGAGAAAAAAGTTCCAAATCAAAAAAAATGTTGCAACCTCATACCGAAGCATTTTTATTTTATTTTATCGGTTATTGTGATGTTATATAAATAATCTATAATCTAAGTTGCAAAGAAATATTAAAATTTAATATTCATATGAAATGTATGCCTACTGCAAGTAGATACGTGAAAGTTCTCGCTCACAAATGCTGCATATTATGTACTTACAATTCAAAAACCATACCTCAAATGAACATACGCCCAGCAACAGCATTGGCTAAGTGAACCTTTTTTTACAGCATGGGTTGTCAGCCTCATACCAACCTATGAGTCAAGTAATATTTGTGTACATACCAAAAAAAAACAAACCTGAATGTCAGCAATAAAAGGTAAACAGACAAACAATTTTTCTTTCGTTTTTTAATTTTTTTATTCAATAAATACATTGTTAGCTCAATATTGTTAACAACATGTACATTTTCATACCATAATCTAAGTTGCATAAATAAATATTGACACCTAAAAGTATCCACTGTTTGTATTCAAACACACCAAGAATAATTTACAACTCTTGACACTTTGTGTTTGTGTTGTGGTTTTTTTACTTAGAATTTCAGGTACCTTAATGAAGAAAACAGAAATAAATAAAAATAAATGTTCTTTAAAAAAGAGGAGGGACCATGAGTGAAAGCAGGTTAACCCGAATCGTGGCTCAGGAAATACCAGACGGTCAACGTCTACTTGGCTGGCTACCCAAAAGATGGAAGAACAGCTGGTCTTCTGCATCACAGGAGGGAGTTCGACAATAAACAGATCTTACACTCTTACCAGGGTATAAATGAATTCAGATGACAACTAAAAGAGGACGCTGTATAACTTTGCGGCCTTCAAACTCCTAAAATCAATGGGTATTCTTTTGCTTTTCTTAACGAAATACTTTTTTAAAATTAGCATTTCATCTGACATCACATTGAACTATCAAAAGTGACGTTTCACAAGATGGCGATGGTAGTTTCGATTTTTACCACGTTCTGTTTGATGTGTGTCGATCCATAGATTTAATACAAAAAGAAAAATAAATAATTTATAGAGAAAAGGCTCATTTGTTTCAAGAATTTAAACGAAAAATTACGAATATGAATTCGAAATACCTATGTGCGCCTGTACGAGTGCAATAGTGTGTGTAGAACAGTTCAGTATGATCCATGGTGGTAGTAGTAAGGTACATAGAACTGAGGCCTGGTATGAGCGAGAGATAGAATGATCTGGAATATGCAAGAAAAATCTCTTTTGTACCTATATACAGGGACTGCCATGGTGCGGAGAGAGGATAAGTCGCTCCAAACATTTTGCCAGTAAGACCAATAAGCAGTGATTGTCAATTGTTGTAAATTGGAAACCAAACCGCGTAAAATAAATTCTGTTAAAATAAATAATTGCAGTTTAATTAAAAGCGAACCCCAACTAAAATCATAGCAATATTATTGTGGGAATAGTTTCTCGTAAGGAAGGCTGGAGAAGAACTTTCCGGCCACGTCATCCACCAGCATGGAGATGACTGTCTCCAGGGCTGGCTTCACTTCCACGAGGAGTTCGTCTGAATGGACCTTGAGGATGTGGTCTGTGATCATGCCTGGAAAAATAAATTAAAATTACAAAACAAACTTTATGTTTCACCGTCTTTTAGATTTTATGTTCATTAATCTGCTAGTATTATTCACCTGTCAGATAAATTGGTCCATCTTTTGATACTTAAAGGTTAAAACTGAATAAGTGAAATAACATGGGTTTCTAAGGTAAATGAAGTTTCCTTCCTATTTTTTACGAGAGAAAACATTACATAAGTGTGAAAATCCTGTAGTTTAATAGTTATTCATGAGTGTTTCTTAATAATTGATTCCTTTTCAATGAGAAGGTACTCCCAATAATATGTTTTATCCACGATTTTTCAAATCAGTGAATCCTCACTTATTTAATTTTACCTTCAAGGTGGCGATATAGAAAAATGTATTCAAAGATAATGCATGTAAGATTCTGATATTCAGGAGGAGAGTGAGACACTTTGAGAAAAAATAAGATGACAAAATAGTAACTTTGGTTAGAATTTAATGGAAAACCAGACCACGGCTACACAGCCCGAAAGAAAATATTATCATGTCAACTACCGGCCGTGAAAGCTTTAATCTACAATTAAGAAATAGATGTATAAATCAATGCTTACTCTTTTCGTCACTTCCAGAGTAGAGGTTCTCAAAGTTGGAGACCACGTCTCCGACCTCCAGCTCCACATGGGTATCTTGGGTCATGAAGTACATCTGGTCCTTCCTCTTCACCAGCCCTCCGTGGATCTTGATGGTAGCGTTGTTGTCGGCTGGAAATAAAAACAGAAGATGAAATCATTTTTAACATGAAAAATAATAAAGTGTACAACTTTCACTTTCAATCAGTTTACACCAACGCACGTCCGCAAAGCCAACGAAAACCACCACGGCGATTTGAAAACTCGCCTTGAAGATGCTTTCTGCTTGTGAAAGCGAAACGTCGGCAGATGTGGGAGCTACAAGTGGAGCCTGGTCAAACCCGAAAGAACATAAAAGTGATTTATTTGTTTTTCATTTTATTCAGCAATGGCCTGATTGGCAGACCTACCCTGTTAGAGAGTCTCAAGATTTTGACTACGGGGGGGGTTAAAACGGCATGATCTTTTTCATGTACTAATGCCATGACACAACATGTCTTAACTCTGAGAGTAACTCGAATTAATTCCGCTGATATAGATATAATTTATATTAATTTAGGATCTTTTAAAGATCTTGTCAAATAGTTTCTTCCAGCTTGTTGATGACTGTGTGAGGGTGCACTGTAATAAGAGGAACCTGTCGTGCACAAAACAAAGGTGATAGAATGAAGTGGTGGCGGATTGTCGCGCGTTAAGAGTGTGGTACTGGAGAAAAAGGTGAAGTACAGACGTTTCATCGAGGAGGCCAACACTTATTTTGAGTTTTTTTTTTTTTTTTTTTTTTTTTAAATAGATTTGTGGAAAGGAATGCAATCCACCAACCTATTTTGCCTGGCCAGTTGTCTTCATGCGAAAGCAAAAGCTTGTGTGCATGCAACGGCATCTGTTGAACCAAGGTCGAAGTTATCGTCGCGGGATTCGAACCAGCGTTATCCGGTTCCAAATAACCTGTCTTGATCCCCGCGGCCAAAACACCGACTAATAATAGAGATATCTTGATAATTGTGGAAAAACAGAAGTATTTTAGAATCAAGAAAATCAGACCACAGGTTTTATCTTCATTAAAACCAAACCTTTACATATTATACTGTAATAATTTAGTATAGACTTAGTAACTATAAAAAAACAAGCATGAACCAGTTTTTGTAGTATGGCTGGATGGACATTGTCATTTCCAACCCACAAAATAACACATCTTGAAAAGTAAATAATATTTTATTCTTCATCTGGAATCAAGCCCACGACGTTTCAATAAGGAGCCCTTAGCGTTAACCACTAAACTGCAAACCAACCGGTTCGATCGAACAATATAATTAAATTTTACCAGAGATGACCAAAGGTCCATCCAGCCTTACAGAAACAAGGTCTTGTTTGGGGGATTGGCCATTCTTCCCAGAGTTGTTACTTGATTAGTTGTTTTCCAAATGGAGGATAGATTGTCTTACTGAAGTTGGCCATGAGATGTCCGCTTCCCTCCACTGGTAGACCCTGGAACTTCCCCATCAGCATGTAGTCAGAGTCCAGGTAGACGTGCTCAAACCTGGCCATAGCTGTGATGGTCAGGTTCTCCAGATTAGTCCTTGAACATGGAACATTCCAACATGATTATTTGAGGTCTACGAAAGCCCTTACTGGAGAGACGGATTAAAGCGTTCGAAATGTGTCTCTACCGAATAATACTTTGGATCTCTTGGCGTGATCGAGTCACCAATGAAGAAGTCTTCCAATTAATGCGCACTACAGAGGAGCTTCTGCCAACCATTAATCAGAGAAAACTGATGTACTTCGGTCACATTTTGAGAAATGAGAAGTACCGTCTCCTTCATCTTATCATACAGGGTAAGATTGAGGGGAGAAGATCTCAGGGACGCCGAAGGAAATCGTGGCTGAAAAACCTGTGATAGTGGTTCGGTCCTTGATTTCGTTCTTGTCCCTGTTTTGAGCCTCCAAATGTAGCATCCAAAGTCAAAATAGTCATGATGATCGCCGATCTTCGTTAGAAGTGGCACCAAAAGAAGAAAAGAACAAGTCCTAAGCGTGTCGAAGCCTCAACAGAATACTTTAATTTAAGTCGTAAGAGAGTTGTAAGCTTTATGTGCCAGATGACTACGGCCGGGGAAGACGGCATGATGTTTTCCCGTACTGATGCTATGGCATAACATGCCTTATCTCGGAATGTACCTCTAATTTACTCCGCTGACATAAAAAAACCTTCATTTTGAATTTTTTAAAGATCTGGTCAAAGAGTTCATCCGAGCTTATAACTGACTGTGTAAGGGTGCACTGTAATAAATGAAACCTGTTGTGCACAAAATATTGTTATGATTTTAGTTGGGTTCTTATAACTAAACTGCAATTAATTTTTCAATATTTATTTTACGCAATGTCGGTTTACAATGTAGTGATTTCTAGCTCTTGGTTTATCGACTTCACGGCTCAGTGATTCAATCGACACTCATCTCTCACACGATTGCGTTTCAAATATATACCGTCTAAACGGACGTTTCTCAACTGTTCTTGATTTCTCGAACATAGTGGATGAGAACAGAGCGTTGTTCCACCAGCGTGATTAGAATCACGTATGCACTAATACTACCATACGCTCGTAGCAATATTAATAATACATAGTTACATGCGAAACCCACTTGATATCCGTGAACTCGTAGTCGCCCAGCCCCCTGACCTCCACATCCATGAGGACAGCCTTGTAGGAGAGCTCCTCCGTGGCCTGCTCCAGCCTGATGGTGGGGATCCTCAGGGGGTCCAAGGGAGGCAAGGATATGTCTGGCATCCCGGCGGAGACGGTCTCCCTCAAGGTCACGGTGGCGTTCATCAGGCACTCGTCGAAGTCGGAGGATGTGCGCTTGCACACAGGAAGAAGTGATGCTGGATAAATAATATAAAAAATAATAATTAAATCAACAGAATGGACTCCAGAGACCTATAATAGTCTTTAGTTTATGTTGCAAAGATAAACTGACATGTAAGGATCCTGAAGCGCTATTCTGCTAAATTCCTTACAATTTTGATATCAATAAAAGTCGGAACTTGCTAGCGCTTGCGAAATAACTTCATAGATAAAAAATCACAGTGCACCATATATTTGAACACGAATCGCTATCTCGTCGCCTTAAGGTCATAAGGAATTCAGCAGAATAGCGCTTCTGATCCAGGTAATTGATATCGTTAAGAAGAGGTCCATTCAGCCATACAGAAAATGGGTCTTGTTTAAGAACTGTTTGCATGCGTATGCAATTTGAAGGAATGAAAAACAATGGAACAACATAGTCTCTCATCATTAGCAAATAAAAAATGAGGCGTATTTGCTTAAATTCAATTCCCGCGCGTTTTACTCCCAAGAAAAGCTTATTTTCTTTCATTTTTCAAAGGATGCCTGAATTTTTTTGTATAATGTTACCTTTTTTATTCCTTCTCTCTTTTTTGCTAATAAAAAATCAAGCATTCAAAATGTTTTGTGTAACAAAAAAGACAACAGCGCAACCTATAAACAAATATAGTTCACCTATATCAGTACTATTTTGGTCCTTCGAACCGGATACGACTTTTCAACTTTAAAAAGAAAAAAAGTTAAAAAAAAATACACTTACCGATTTCTTCTTGAGTAGGCTTCACCTTCGTCATCGGGACTGCCATAGTTGTCGTCACCACCAAAACCACTTCAAGAAGTAAAGAGAAAGACTGCATCTTAAGTGCTTTGAAAAAATACGTAAAAAGATTAAAGGATCAAACTGAGATGATTCCTGTCTAAGTCAATTGTCAAAGAGTCGTCATTAGTTGTGTGACGAGGTTTTATATAAAGTCGGTTTAAAAACTAGTTAACCCTCGGCTAAACTATTACGGGTATTTAGATCAAGTTGGGGTCACTTAAACCTTGTTTGATCTTAAGTTTATGCTTTCCAACATTTATTTTTATTTTTAACAGATTAAAAATAAAGGTATTCTTTTATACGATAATGTTTAGGACTAAACATCGATCAAAATGAATTAGACATATATAGTATCAGAGCCGGGATTTGGCGTTAAGGGATGTCTCTAGTACGGCTCTTGCTCTGAGGCGTGAGCGAAATCTTGATATATTCAGTTTCCAGGCACCTGTCAACGAGAACTGTCAAAGAAAAATCGTCTAGATTCTATTTTTTTTTTACGAACGATCCTAGTTACTTGAAGGTCACATCGTGAGCCACTCCAAGCCCTTGAGGCATGAAGTTTTTTTAGGTTTTCTTTTTTTTAATATGGTTGACAATCCTTGAAGGGTCAGGGCCTCCCGCACCACAACCTTACAGAAATGTCTGTCTTGTGCCGCTTCCCTCTATGGTCACCTTACTTCCAGGACTTCCATGTCTGCCCGCCGTATCCTGGGTCGCACGAATGGTGTAACACCGGAGGGGGCACTATCTCAGACAATTCTGATTATCCTGGAGTCCTCTGCACGTACTAAACGTCGGCCCTCTGGAGTCTTCTTGATTTCATTACTTACGCGATGTTGGTCTTTTGTAATATGGACCTCGCCTCCGCATTTGTCCGAATGCATCATCTTCAATGCATCATCAGTCAGCATGAAGTTTTTGGGCGACCTTTTTAAGATTTTTCTTCAAAATAAGTTTTTGAAGAAAATACTTAGCATGCTTGGGGTATTGATGAAGAATATATAGAATAACAGACTAAAGACGTACCAAAAATCTTTTGAAAGGAGGATGCTGGGAATCAGCCTCAGAGACAGTTTTTCAAACCAGGAGATCCGTAGACACACTGGTGTCACGCGAGTGGCCTGCTTAAAGTGGTGCTGGGCAGGTCACGTCACATACAGGACCATGACAGGTGGCTGATAAGGATCGTCCAGTAGTGGCCCAGGATGTACAAGGGGGAGACCCCAACTGAGGTGGCTGCACGATATCAAAAGAACTGCAGGCAGAGGATGGCTGAACACTGATAGAAATGGAGAAGATTGGAGGAGGCCTTTGTCCAGGAGTGGACTGACAATGTCTGAGGAAGAAGAGAAGAGAATGATCGAAGGTATTATCTTAAGTGGATTAAAATTATACTTAATAATTTGTTATTTAATTTAAAATAGTTCGATTTTTTTTTTAAATTAAAAACAAAAATGAGAAGAGGAATACAATTCTCCAACCTATTATGCCTGGCCAGAAACAGCTATTAATTTTGTCAATTAATAATTCATTATTATTTACTTTATGAATTATTAAATAATAATTACCCAAATGACATCTGTTGCACCAGGGTTAAAGTTATGGTCAAATGACCCAGGCGGGGATTGAACCAACGCTATTATATTCCAAACACGCTAGAAAGATCAGCCCACTTGGCTCTCCTCGGACATAACACCGACAATTGTAACAGAATGGCGAGAAACTTTGAGGTAGTGTGGTGTACTGACATTGCCGGGGTGATGGATGGCATCATGTGCACATATTATCTACACCTGCACTTGACACTGCAATTAATGCATCGCTGAATGTACAATGCACCACGCTGCAAACGTCAAACATTTGACGTATTCGGTCAATACAAACTAGGGATGTGGAAAAGGGAAACAAAAAAAAATATGTGGAAAAAATTCCATTTCAAAAAGTATTGAAATATATCGGTAAATAAAATAAAATAATGAATAAAAATAAAATCAGTAGACGGTGGACGGGGTAGAAGTGGAGTTAAGGTAGAAACACGTTACTGAGGAATACTGAAGAAAATATTGTTCACGCTTTTCTTTTTTTCTTCTTGTGCCTCCTTAGTAAAGATTGACATTCATTCATTGGTGACGCACAATTGAGCGTCATCTGTTTTATTTTTAATTAATTAGTCTAAAGAAGCGAATTGTCATGTTGGTCTGTCACAAACTGAAATAAAAGTGCAAATAAATCGCAAGATGTCAGTATAAACTTTTTTTGACACGGAGCGACGTGAAACTAGCAATGAATTGGTGACTTCCGTTTCCGTCGTTGTTGCATGCAGACACGTTTTTATGTGTCTCGACCGATTTGAAATTACCGTAAAAATCTGTGAGTGAGTGTGATTGTTTTTCATATAACTTCCAAGTGCGGCAGTTGTGAACAGAGCTCAGCACCACAGGATCCTGAGAAAACGAGCATCATCTTGGACCAGCAGCACAATTGAGGTGAGTGGCGGTCCTTTGATTTTCGCTTCTTTTTGGTACGGGAAAGTCGTCCAACATTGAAAGCCACCTAGTGAAGGTTGGTTTTTGTTTGAGAGAGAAAATATCTAGGCAGTAGATCTAAATATTTTCATATCTCTCATTTGGAGAATACAGTGCAGTTTCTCCATTTGTTTTTTTTTGTATTTATATACTCCCTGAGGGGTAAAAGTTACACCTTGCCCCTCCATTCATATTTCTCTTTTCTTTCACTGTTTAACTATATATTTTGCTTGCTCTTTTTTCTCATATATTTCATCACATATTTTTATGTTTCTGCATTTTTGTAATTTTCTATGTACTTTTTCTATTGATGTATTATTTTTTTATGGCTGGTCATGTATTGCACCCTCCACATGACCAAGCTGGAATAAACGCATATTATTATTATTATTATAATAAAGCGATTTTCACCTTTACACTGCAGCACTAAAGAGGGATCTTGTTGGTACTTCTGCAAAATCACTGTCTTTCTTTTCAACCAAGATGTTCTTCTACGACCTGGAGCTCGTCTTCCCTCGATTCTTCCAGATTTCAGAGATGCAGGAGTAAACACTTCTCATTTCTCATTTTGTGGCGAAACAAATCAGTTTTTGCCTTTTGATGGACATCAGGAGTTCGGTGAATACATTGGTAGGTAGATATGAATTAAATTTAAATAAAAAATATTTTAATAATTTTGTTGTATTTTTATGAGTATGTATCTAATTTTTACAAAAACTCTAAGGACTAGTGTACTTTTTTTACATAATTTTATAAATATTATTATTTATTTCCACCTGAAGTAAAAGCTTTACATTATTAGACATCATAACTTTTTAGACATTATACAAAATCAAATGAAAAATAATAAGTGAGTCTTCAGAGGTTGTAGCCACCCGTAATGAAAGAGTAACTGAGATACAGAGTAGTGTTGCCATGCTTTCTGTGATTTTGCCGCATTACAATGAAATAAGAATCAAAGAAAAGCCTGTTTACTAAACCAGGCAAGAAATGACACTGACTAAAAAAAAAGAAGAAGATAGAGAGAAGTAGGTTCTGCTAAAAAATGGCAGTGGCTTGAATTTTTCGCTTAAGGTATTTTTATATTTAAAATTTAAAAATAGTCTTACAACAAATAAAGTCAAAAAGACTGGCAGCATATTTTGAAATGAGTTGGTCTTCTCTACTCTTCTTGAGTCAGAGGTATTTTTATATTACAACTTTGAAAACAGTCTTGCAAAAAATATAGTTGAAAAGACTGACAGAATATTTATGTAGTAAATGTTTTTTTTCTCTACTCTTCTAGTATCAGTTCTGAGAGCGGGATCGAACCCAGGATCCTGTTGATGTAAGCAGTGAGGATGACGTTGGACGTGTCTTCTACGATGGGGTTGATGATGTCGAGGACAAGACGAGGGTTGGCGTTGAAGAAGGCTGCTGCAGTCTCGGCTGTAAAAACAGAGAACCAAGATTTAGAGCCAAAACATTAATCTTGTTTTCAAGAGATAATTTTTTTTATTAAAAAAGTCTAGTATCTAGTCTAACTGAGAAAAAGAAGACAATGCTTAGTAAACATTAGACAAACATTTATCAGAGTTTTGAAGAAAAATCAAGATGGTAATATTTTGTTGAATTTAAGTTGTAGGCTTACGCGGCCAGTGGTTGACACCGTAGAGTTGCTTTCTGGGATTTGTTGCTGTGGTTTGTCAAGGAACTGGAGCTGCGATCTCATTATCATCACGCTGAAGAAGCTCATCATAGATATGAGCGAAACGCCTGTAAACTCCAGTTCCAATTGACCACGGCTAGTGACCCCGGAAAGCAATTCTCCAGAGGAAATTGCTTATTGTTATACTCAGGGTACAGCAATTTGATGTGGGTGAATTACCTATGAGCGCGCTGGGTCCACTATCAGTAAATTTGACTCTTCCTCCACCAACTTTGACCTTGGAGCTGAACTTGTCAATCTGCAGGAACTGCACCCCTTTCCTGGTGAAGATCTTTCCTTGTCCTTTAGCAAAGGCAGAGCAGTCAGCTGAAAAATAACATACATGGGTCAATTTCATAATATTACGAGCGTATGGTAGTATTAGTACATACGTAATTCTAATCACGCTGGTAGAACAATCTGCCTCCAGTGTGATGGTAGTAGTAAGGTACACAGAACGGCTGGTATGAGCGAGAGATCGATAATCTGGAATATCCAAGAATGATCCATTTTGTACCTATATATACGGACTACAAAGGGCATCAGCAGATTAATCGCTTCAAGCATGTTGCCGTGAAGACCAATAAACAGTGATTGTCAATTGTTGTAAATTGAACCAAACCGTGTAAAATAAATTCTGTTCAAATAAATACAAAGAGAACCCCAGCTAAAATCGTAACAATATTTTTTAAAAGAAGTGAACTCCGGTAATTCCGAAGTGTCAGAAATAATTTCTTGTTTTCGATAAAGCTTGGTTAATTGGAATCAAAATTAAATAAGTGTCTCTAGTATAAAACATGCGTGAGCTCACCTCGATTGCTTGAATCGAAAAAAAATAAAATTTTAACGGGTGAGGGGGCCGGCCTCACGCCAACCACTCCAGTTAAAGTAAATGAGTATCAAAATAGCTAGAGCTCCAAATGTTGTTATTAAAGAAAGGAAGAATAATAAAAAGAGAGAAAGAGAGAGGATTTTCTTACTGAAGTTCCCCACTAGTTTTCCTTTTCCTCCCAAGGGTATGAGCAACAGTCTTCCCGTGACGTCATAGTTTGATGTCACATACATATGCGGTATTGTCACCTTCAGCTCGGCCGTGTACTTGTCGAGATCAATCCTGAAAAATAATATATCCGCTGTTACAAGGATATCATATGTTTGGAATTTTTAGAGTCAAAAATTTTGTTGGATCAAATATTTAAAAATAAGGTAGGTGAAAAGAATACCTAAATGGTTTATTTTAAGGAATTTTAATTGGTCAACCTCAACATTATTTTTATTATAACATTATCCTTACATAATTATTACACTTTTTAAATATTGGACGAACAGTTACGCAGCAACTTACATTATTCTTGACGTTTCGCGGGCGTCGTAGCTTATGTCTTCAGGAGGCACCATTCTTGCGCGATGATTGAGGATGATGGCATTATCATCAATTGACGTGCAGAAAGGGTGCCTCCTTAAGACGCAAGCCACAATATTGCCAGCGAAACATCAAGAATAACGAAAGTTCTGTAATAACCGAAAAGTCTAACAAATCTTTAATGGTGATTATGACATGTAAATATTTCAAACGAACGAATGTAGGTCCAGTATAAATTTTACAATGACAAATCATTAGTTAGCCTTTGCTCTACTAACCCAGCCGTGTCATCACAACTTTTTTTAACTTTTGACTCCACTGACAAAAGGGGGGGGAGGATTTAAAAAAAAATTAATTGGTTAATGATTGGGAAAACTTCAAAAATCCCTACATATTAGATCCTTACTTCAAATTTTTTATTTTGAACCCACTGGATCCATAAACCTTCATGGTGTCCATGGACGCCTTCACCTTGATGGCCTCTAGGTCCCTGTCCACGGTGAGGTTCGGGATCTCCAGGGGCTCGTACGGAGGAACCTTGATTTGGGGGATCCCCTTCACCAGGTATGGTTTGACCTTGTCAATCGCCGACAGAACGCATTTCACAAATTCCGGGTCTTTCCTCTTGCATTGTGGTATGTAGTCCGCTAGAAAAAGATGTGAAAAAGTTGAGGGTTCGTGTTGAAATAATAATATGAAAATGACGTAGATGCTGAGAGATGAAAATATAATGTTTCAATTGTTTTTTTTAAAAAGCGAAAAATTTAAAAAAGTAATGTATTTCATTTAAGAAAATAAAAATTAATGCTAGATTTTTATTTTAGTTAGTTTTCATTAATCCTACTTTTTAATGCCATTATGAATTAATCTTGTTGATATCTTTCGCCTTCAAAGGGGTGAAAAAAAAAATTAAAGTATTGAAAATATTATTAAGAGTATTTCATTTTAAGTATGTACAAAAAGACTTACAAAAATAGGGATGAGAAACGAATTCTTAATTAGTTATAAACATTTTTTTCAAATTTAATTTGAAATAAAAAATTGATCAAAACTTACGTAAAATTTTGGCGCTGACGTCACAAAAAACAACAAAACTCAAAATCAAAATAATCTTCATTTTGAAAAATTAAAAAAAAAATCAATGCCTCTTTCTCAACACCAACGATTTCA
Source organism: Agapetus fuscipes (assembly GCA_951799405.1). Taxonomy (NCBI): domain Eukaryota; kingdom Metazoa; phylum Arthropoda; class Insecta; order Trichoptera; family Glossosomatidae; genus Agapetus; species Agapetus fuscipes. Next base: position 9,574,787 of record OX637343.1, on the reverse strand, counting down.
AATAATAATAAAACCCTCTTATTGACATGAAAGTGAAAAGAAATATTTTCAAAAAAAAAAAAAATGTTTTTTGGGGTCCACTTGTGGGCGCGGACCTCCTTTGTTGAATGGCAACCGACCACTGGAAGTGAGTCTGTAGCAGAGTTGCGTTTTAAGCTATTGAGCAAGCGGCTTATATATGGCCCAAATAGAAGCTGCCTTTTTCCCGCGGAAAACACCTTTTTCTTACAAAGTTTAACACGCTAAGCTGTGCCAGTATCTAGCACCAATAAACAACACAGTTATTTGCAGTTTGTTGTATGGGCTTAATAACAGAAGCGTAGTTAAAAAATATATAAACAAAGTCTAAAGCGACGACAGAGCTTTCAAATGGATATTAAACTCTTTACTCCTGTAGCAATTTTTTAGCCCTGTCTATCCTCACCTTTTCACCTTGTAAAAACGCCCCTGTGTGAAGTTTAGCGCTTGTCAATTCTCGAGTGTGAAGAGACGTGTCTTGTCTCTTCGGCTGCAGCACAGGTCGCGTATGGTAAGCAGGGAGATCCAAATAAACGAAGGTCATTCGGAAGTGAGGTGAGTCCTTTCTGATTAATCCAAGACTCCTATCCTTTTACATGATGGTCTGCGACTCTGGCAGGTTTGCCTGGGATCAGCTTGCTCAAACGCCCAATTAAATTAGAAAGAAGACTCATTCTCCTCTTTCCTAACTCACATGGTGGAGTCGAATTTGGCTGCATCAATACGAAATTTTCTATAGCAAAGCTAGAGGACCACATTCGTAAAAAGAATTTTGTTTGCAACTCGAAAGGGTTCCTTTAAGTATTTTGATACCCTATCTTAAAATGAGGAAGACTTGGTTTTGTATTTTTGACTTTTTATTTCTCTTTTGTTTCTTTTCTTTACAATTGCAGTTAGAGACAGAATCAAACATTGTGACAACTACATCTCTTTTTATTATAATAAAACACATACAATTTTAACAATAAATTCGGATCGGCCGGTGTCTTGCCCAACGCCGGCCAATCAGCGTGTAGGATTAGTTTTTTGTCAAGGAGTTCGGCGGGCGGCGAAATCCAGGGCCTTCATTACTTGAGTGTATCGTATCAATTTCTTTAATTTTGAAATTTTTCGTACACCAAAACATTCGTCCAGCAAAGTTTTCTGTAATAAAATCAGCGTTACCACCATGAGTTATCGGTAATTAATTCAAACTTAACTTGTACTGAAAAAATCTAGCTGAATATTTTGTAACAAGCTTCACACATCAGTTTGTTACCTGCTCTAAGGCTCACATTCGCTTGCAGCGTGTACTACGCGTTGCGTAAGGCGGCTCAGGTGTAAGCCACGCAAAAACCGGCTTTAAAAACATGTCTCCTTATTAGTAGTCGAAAATATCGTTTTCAATGCTTTAGGGTTGAACACAAAATTACCGAGTTTTTACCTAATTTACCCTGACTATAAAACATGGCGTAAATACACCTCGATCGCGTGAATAGAAAAATGTATGGAAATTAATACCTTGTAAGTGATTAAGTTGTCATAAATATTTTTAGTGGTAGTAGGATAGAACAGCACAGTGACAAAGTAACACATGACATAACGTCACATGACTTTACATCACATGACAGAACAACACATGACAGAACATCACATGACAAAACATCACAATGACAAAACAACACAAAGACAAAACATCACTTGATAAAAATTCACATACCTAAAACAGAACATACCATTAACGGCACATGAAAAAATATCACATGACTATAAATTTGATTTTTAATATGAGGATTCCAGATTATAGACGCGTATTGTAATCGTGACCTAATGAAAGAATTGTATTTTTGTAATTGTATAATGAATATTTTTGATATCCAAGAAAATATAATAAATATTGTGCCCATGGTATGGTTCGTTTTTGGGTACTTCTCATGACACGTCCTAATACACGAAAAGATAAGGATTTTTTTTTATCATAAATTTAACATGGTAAATTTTTTTGTGGCAACCCTGCCCGTAACGGATGGATGTACAAATGCGTGTCGATATTTTGATTAATTAAAATAAAAACTTGTAATTAATCATTATTTGTGATTAACAAAAATGCATCTAAACGCAACAGATAATTTTTACGTCAGACATGAAATTAAATGTATACTTATACACTTACAAAGGAAATGAATATCCGTTCTTCTATTTATCTGTTTTTTTAGTACGTAAGTAGGTACTTACTTATTTAATTTCATTTATCAATAGCTTGAAGATCAGCTTTCTATCGATAATCTAGAATTGCATTGAAATTTGTGGCCAATTAGACTTTCCTTCCTCAGACTCTCATAGTCCACTCCTGGACATAAGCCTCCTCCAATCATATTCATGTTTGTCTATCGGCTGCTGTGTTCAGCCATCCTCTGCCTGCAGTTCCTTTGATGTCGTCCAGCCACCACAGTTGGAGTTTCTCCACTCCCCGCTTGGACATTCTGGGCCGCCACTGGACGATTCTCATTAGCCACCTGTCATGATCCTGTCTTACGACGTGATCAGCCCAGCGCCACTTTAAGCAGTTCACTCTCTGTACAACGTCAGTGACACCTGTGCTTCTACGGATCTCCTGGTTTTCACACTATTCTATACACGACAACTGCAGATGGCCTCATTGCTGTTCTTGAAATTAATTATAATTTGTAAATATCCTATTGATGACTTTTCAGTTCGCTTTCGTTACACCTTGCCACTCCATAGGCGCTTTTTGTTGACTGGACGTAGGAACCATTATTCATCCTCATCTCGAGGTCATCAACTGTCCTTGAACCAACAACAAGCCCCAGGTACTGAGCCATCCCAGCCACTGCAAACGCAAGGTCGCCGAAGGCTATGTTGATCTTCTTTATAAGCTGACTCACAGGGTTTTCGCTCCGTTTTCTGGTGATTGGAAAGTGCGGTCCCTTTTGTTGCTTAATGTAGTGTGGAGCTTTTTATGTTAACAATCGAGAGGTATATCATGATGTATCTATAATACTCACAATCTCTCGGCTATCTATCTATCATCATCATCTCTCAGAGCGTGGGATCCTTTCTATGATGTTGGGAAGGGTTTGCATAACAAGACATAATTTAAAAGAAACAAAACAGGGTTTGTTTAAAAAAATATTGGAAAGGGAAATGGGAAAGAAGAAAATGGTCAGACCTGCATTTTAGCAATAAAATACACTTTAAAAAATCACTGTTCTGTTGGCTGGAGTCTTAAGCTGGCGAGGCAAGCTCAACCAAGGTTCTGGGCTCCGTTGCCGAAAGCGACCATTCCCGGGGCTTAAAATTCTACAAGTATTGAGTCCCAGTTTGAAAGCTCCTCTACACCAGGCTCTGGTTTACAAGTCGGGCGCTTTTTATGGCAGGAAATCCAAGAATGAGAGGTGGAACCTCCTAGCTAGCTAGCAGTGAGCTCAACGCGTCGCTCTTACATCCAACTTCTTCTAGATCTCGTCCAGAACTAGCGTGACAGCCTTCTGGAGACTTGGAGCTTCGGAAGAACTCGGTTGTATCCGGAATCTTTGGGCTCCCGCAGCCGCGCAGGCAAACACTTAATGCACTACATTTTATTAAGTATTTCATAACACAAAAAAGCTTTGTAACGGAGAGCCTTGTATGTCATGAGACGCCACTGATTTGCTTTGCACTCTTCCCACCATTTTGTGGATTTTTTGACATCGTAGCTCACTAAACACGCGATATAAATATTAATTTTATATCTGACCCAATTCATTTGCCGCTAAACTAGTTACAACAAGTGATATTTGCAAATGGATATAATATATTTTGCGTGTCTTTAACATTGCAACACTTCCTCTGACTTACAAAATTTTGAGATCTGGTTAGTATATATATTATATTACATTAAAATTTTAATAAGATTCTTAGCTCCGTAAAATGTAATGAAATATATTTGAATCGTTACTGGATCCAGCCACCGTTTCGCTAGGGGTGGCTGGTACCTCCGCAGATGCGTCTCCACTTATTTCTGTCTTTGCATACCTCTTTCATCTCTTCAACATTCATCACTTTCCTAATAGGTACATACACTTCTCTTATTCTCACTCTGCAGGTTCCATTCTTTCGCAATCTCACCTATTTGGTACATTCATTCCGTCTTAGGTCTTCCTCTTCCACGCTTTCCTTTGACATTTCCTCTGTACATTTTCTTCGTTAGTCGTTCATCGTCCATTCTTTCAAGATGCCGGAACCATCTCATTCGTTTAAATAAAGCGCTGAATACCAAAATATTTAATTTTACACGATCTAAATTTAAATCTTAATCTAAATCTGAGCTGCAAAGATATGTATCATTTGAGATTCATATTAAATGCATTCCCACAAGCAGATACGCATAATTTCGCGCTCACACATGCCGCATGTGGACCTACAATATAAAAAACCCAATCTCAAATGAACATAAGCCCTGCAACTCTTGCCGACCTTCCGTGAAACAGGAGTGACATTGGCCAAGTGAACCATTTTTACAGTATGGGTGGTCAACCTCATACCAACCTATCAGTCAAGGAATAACGGTGAAAAAGGAAACGATGCTAGGGCAAATACGGCCCTTAGTCTCTAAAAAATCTTTTTACGGGCTAAAAATGGTTATCAAATGCAAGTTCATTTTAGAAATTTAAGTAAGGCCACGCACGGTAACCAATAGTTTCTATCAAAATGTAGGGCGAAGATTAGTGTGTCATGTGAGCTGCATAAACAAATTATTACTTTGTCGATTTTTGTTCAAAATTCTCATAAATATTTCTAGCCTTCTCACACACATTTTCTCCTGTTTCTCAAAACCACTAAGAGGTAAAAACCACTAAGTGCATTCATAGGTACTTACTCAAAGTGAATATGTGTCCTAGCTTCCTTAATTTACCGACTTAAATATAGTGGTTAACGTGTAAGACTCTTAATTTGAAGGTGGATGGTCGATAGCTCAGTTGGTAGAGTGCTTGCGTTCCATGCCGAGAGCTCGGATTCGAATCCCACCACCACAAATGATTTACCATTTTCGGTTTATTTTAAACCCAAAATAAAATACCGGCAAGGTTCACTCAGCCTTCACAAGAAATGAATACCTGTACTATCGGGAGCTGGGACCCCCTTCTGAATGTCGCAAGGCCAGCCTTACCTGTAAAAATAAATAGGTTCCACTCACCACATGCGACGCCTTCGGGGAGAACGCAACAAGAAGTTACACTAAATGCGTAGGCTAGAAGCATTTAGTAGCGTAGTGTTTTACGCTTTGATTCTCAGCAGAACTAAAAAAAAAATGACCATGTGATTTTTGAGATTTTTTTTGCCTGAGTTGAAACATTATCTATTTCTTTTAAAGACCAGTAGCATGTGTTCATACAGCCTTCTAGTGAATATTTGTTTACCTTTTTCTTAGAAAGTCGGCTGTAATAAGTAATACTTTTGAACAAGAGTTTTAGGCTTACACGGCCGGCTGATGATGCTGGATGGATAAATATTTTCCGGGATCTGTTGCCGTGGTCTGTGGGAGCTGGAGCTTCCGGACGTTTCGCCCATGTTTTCGATGGGCTTCTTCAGCGTGAAAGTGAAATGATGACTAACTCATCACAGTTTTGTCAAGACATTTTTTAAGTCAAATATTTTTTTAACCTTTATAATTTACCTACGCAAAGAAAACGCAACTAAACTACACATATAGTGAAACTTCTTCCTTACGTTATCTCCGAAGGAATCGCATGTGGCGATTCGGGACCTATTTATTTTTACGGGTAAGGGCCGGCCTCACACCAACCACTTTCAATTGAAGTGGGGGCTAAATAATCAATAAATACGCTAGATTTTCATTATTACTGTCATTCTTTTTACAAGGCCCATAAATTTGTAAGAAACAGCAACGATATGTTAAGGATATAAAACGCTCTTAGCATGAATTTTAAACGTTAATGTAAGTTAGATTATAGGTTAAAGTACCAATAATGAAATCAAGAATACTCCAGTATGCTGAAGAGGACTCCAGGATGATCAGAAATGTCTTGGATGGTGACTCCTCCGGTGTCAGACCACGCATACATTCCTAGATACAGTACCTAGTGGACAATGTCCAGATTAACGCAAAGTTCTGGGAGTAAGATCTAGTTCCTACTTTTCGGGTGTCGGATCCGCATATTAATCGGAGGTTCCAGTGGCAGAACATTATTTATGGAGCTATTCACACTTATCGGAAAACGATTTTGCCCGAAATGTTTTGCCACTGGAACCTCCGATTAATATACGGATCCGACGTCCGACAAGTGGGAATGAACTCTAAGGGAGTCATGAAGGGAAGTAGCACAAAACAGAGGATCTTGGTGGATTGTGGTGCGGGAGGCCCTGAGCCTTCAAGGTTGTACTGCTAGTAAGCCACCTTTTCAAAAGCACCATCTTGTCACAGTAACTGTTGTGGTTCCACTAGGAGTTAAAATTGTGCAAATTAGTTACACTATACTCGTAGTTCTTTCTCTTTTGTGCTTCACATATACAGTGTTTTTGGCTTGAGTTTTGCATTATTTTTAACTGATGTACGTTGAGTACATACGTACCTATTATAATTCACAATTTTTTGAAAACACTTTTAAGTTATGTCTACATAATTTATAATCTAAGTTGCAAAGATATATTACATTTAAGATTACTATTAAATGTATTCCCACAAGCAGACACATATAAGTCCGGGTGTAAACATGCTGCATGTGAACCTACAATATAAAACCCAATCTCAAATGAACAAAAGCCTTGCAACTCTTGCCGACCTTCCCTGAAACAGGGGTGACATTGGTAAAGTGAACCTTTTTTTCAGTATGTCTGGTCAGCTTCATACAAAACTATAAGTCAAAGAATCGCAAGCATATCTATTCGTAATAATATATCGTATTTACATCTATTATTATATTCCTTTTAAACGATTATTTATTATTATATTTTTATATTCCTTTTAAACAATCCTTTAAAAAAATCTTTTTTTTTTATCATTCAAATAAGGCAATCTAAATAAGTATGTAATTGGTTTTAAAAACCTTCTATTAATAAATAATATTATGCAAAATATATATATTTTTGTAATTCGATAAGTCATCTGATTTCAATTTACAGAAACGCATTTTCTCTTGTAAAGTTAAAATTGTACACCAAAATTTATTATTATGGAAAAAATTATTTAGATAAACAAATATTTTCACCAATGAAGCATTTATTTAACCTCAAGTACTTTCGACTTGCTTATGCCATTTTCAAGAGGACACTCTATATTTGAAAAAAACTCAAAAGTACTTCCTGATAAAAATGAATTTTCACTTTATAAATACACAAACTCTAAAGGCGCTATTCCCACACAGCAAATCCATGGCTCAGCCACCGCCTAAATAGAATATTTCATATAATAAAACGATGATCCATAAATCAGCTGTGGATCAAACGCTTTATGAATAACAATGTAAAGACTTTAAAAGTCATTAATTTATGAAAAAAAATGTAAGATTTTTTGAGAATGATTTTTTACTGATAATTGATAAACAACAACGGCCTTTTTCATTAGATTGGTTGAACCTAATACTAGGGTTGAACCTACTTTTCAGTATGGGACAATTGACTTTAAGTTGGTCTAAAAATTAAAACCTTTTTATGAGTACGGGGGATGGAGTTTTCACGATTTTATATTAAGAAAATATGTAACACTTTTTTAATTAACCTGAATGTGAAAATAAAAAAAATATTCATTTTATTAATAATAATCCTTCAATAGAACATTTTTGAAACACATTTCAATACAAATTTTCATTCTCGTACAAAAACAACAATTTTTATTTCTGTGTCCAAATCACAAATATTCAACAGGCATCTAGCTTCAAATTTACTACAAAAATACAAAAAAAAAAAAATACAAAGTCAACCCTTAAAAATTAGGGGAAGAGTTCCTTGTAGGTGAACTTGAGTGTTATCCTGTTGGAGATGTCGGTGAACAGGTCCGCGAGGCTCTTCTCCAGGACGGGGCTGATTTCGTTGATGAAGATCTTGGAGTTTTCGTTGATGATGCGGTTGGTGGCCTCGCTGAGGATGGGGTCGCCGTTGAACAGGTTGCTGAGGTAAATGTCGCCGTCGCCCACGTTGAGTCTGATCTTCATCTTGTCGAACTCCAGGTACTCCTCGCCGTCCTTCATGATCTTGCGGCCCTTCATGGTGACGTCACACATGTAGTTGGCTGAAATTACAATAAAAAAACGTTTTTAAATTTTAAAATATCGACGCTTTTTCATTATAATATTATTATAAGAAAATTATTATAATTCTTAAAAAAGATTGCAATAAAATCATGTTAAAAGGGTGCATTATTATTTTATTCATATAAATTACTATGTATTAAGTACCTGTACAATTTTTATTTTTGTAATTCTATACATTTAGCTAAGACACGAACCTTGTGTTTTATTACTTTTTTTTAACAAGTGAAAAAATACATAGATTATTTTATCCAGTTCCTTGTATACTGTATAGCGTAGCGTACCCTTTATGGGGATCGAGCCCTAGCCTTATGGCATGGAAAGCAAGCATGTTAACTACTGAGCCGTCGACCGGACGGAAAACATGCATTTTCTTACAATACCTACATATTAATTTTGTAGGAAATCACATAGGTACCTGAAGTTTTAAATACTTATTGAAAAAAATATTTATTTTTGTTTTATGAAACTCAAGGCTAGTTATTGGAAACTCATGGATTCGCATCCTGTAATAATTTAATTATAGCTTCAATATTAATTATAATCAGTTATAGGGAAATTAGTGCTGCTCCAGTTTTTCTAATTTTTTACCATGGTTTTGTACCTTTTTAATATAAGCTAACACATCGTTTTTTATCAAGGTTTATATTTACTGCGTGGTATTAAGCAATCTATAATCTAAGTTGCATAGATATATAACCTTTTTTAAATTCATATCGACGTTTAAAAGGAAGTATAAGCGACAAAAACTAAATTTGAATAAGAGTTTTAGGCTTACACGGCCGGCTGATGATGCTGGAGTGAAGTTTTCCGGGATCTGTTGCCGTGGTCTGTGGGAGCTGGAGCTTCCGGACGTTTTGCCCATTTCTACGATGGGCTTCTTCAGCGTGAGGTATGATGATGATGAAGATCTTGATGAGAGCTGTGATGAGAACTGTGATGATCACAGTTCTCATCAAGATCTTCATCATCATCATACCTCACGCTGAAGAAGCCCATCGTAGAAATGGGCGAAACGTCCGGAAGCTCCAGCTCCCACAGACCACGGCAACAGATCCCGGAAAACTTCACTCCAGCAAAACTAAATTTGTTCAGGAGAGCAGTTTAAGATTTGAGATTGCAGAAAAATGGCATAACTTTTTTATCATATCGTTAAAATCAAAACAACTCTAAAATAAATAAATAAATGAAGGCGTTTATTGGCATCCCTATTTATGCGGCTTTACGATGTTTAACGTTTTTTTTTATGTCACAAGCGCCTTTAGGACAAAAAAGGATAAAATCTGGTCGGTTTCACCAAAACCATTCTTCGAAAACGCAGTTGTTTGCTTGAGCATAAACAATAAAAAAATCTTCGTAGAGCTATGGGAGTTAGCGCATTAGAAAGAGCGGAAAATTTTAAGTAGGATAGCATTCATAACTCATTTTTGACCAAAACGTCGCTTTACTTCTTTTTAACCGTCGATATTACATGCATGCCCACAAACAGACACATGTGAGTACGCGCTTACAAATGCTACATGTGTTATTATAAATGTAAATCCAAACCTAAAATGAACAAAAACCTTGCAACCTGAAACAGGGGCGACGTTGGCAATGTGAAACGTTTTTTTACAGTATGGGTGGTCAGCCTCATAATAACCTATAACTAGGGACTGGAAAATTTCGCGATCGCAATCAAATGAATTTATTCGCGAATTTTCATGTTTTTACGCGAATAACGCGAAATTTGAGATTTTTCGCAATTATCGCGAATTTTCGTACTTTTGGTAGAAATTGTGCGAAAAAGTTTTGATGTGTCGCTTTTGCAATGTGACGATTTCGTGGGAGAGAAAAGATTCCTGCGAAAACCCTTTGCAAGGTGCAAAGCGCAGGAAAATCAGTCAATGTAACGGCCGAGGGGGCCAAGTGGGCTGATCTTTCTGGCTGTTTGGAATTGAACAACGTTGGTTCGATCCCCGCCGGGGTCATCTTACCATAGATTTGAACCTGGTTCAACATATGTTATTCGGTAATTATTAATTAATAATTGCAGATAGATATTGCAGGGTATTCCGTGTGTCATTGAAATATTAATACATTTCCAATCAATGGTTTTTTTGTAAGTTTATACTCGTATTGATTCACATATTATTTATTCATTGGTTTTGTAAAAACATATTGTCTTTTATATAATAAATCGTAAATATTAATAAAATTAATTGTTTTGTAATTATATCAACCTTAATTTTTATCAAATGAACTCTAAAAATTAACACCAAATCTCCCTGTTTTTGATAAAAAAAAAAAAACGCGAATTTCCCTGTTTTCAGGGAAATAACACCGAAATTCACAAAAAATAACACCACTATTTTCCAGTCCCTACCTATAACTTAAGAAATGAATTAATGAGTTGAAAAATTATCCCAACCCAATGCGGCCTTATCAGAAGTTGCCAATCTGCTGTATTTAGCAGAATGCAAAATTATAATAATTACGAGTAAGTACGGATATGGCTTGAAATTCTGCCAATAAACTTTTGCAACAAAATATTAGAAAACAGTTGGCAACAAATGCTGCGTGTGTTGCAAAGGCAACCTAGTTGCAGTAATGCATTCGATGCCATATTTTGTTGCTATTTCTATTTCAAGACCCGCCAGAAAGGTTTACTTAGCCTTACAAAGAATGGGCTCAGTTTTGATTAAAGCTTTTCCCTTCTTCTTATTCTTCTTCAGAGGAAGACCTAGAAAGGTTTGAATGGACCAAATTCCTGAAATAGTGTCATACCTTGTTGACCGGTCCGTAGTCAAGTGGTTACACTTCGCACTCGTAAATGGAAGGTTGTGGGTTAGAATACCGGCGGAGCACAAACAATGTACCATTTATATTTTCAAATTCGCTAATGCTGGGTTGAAAAAATCATACACCTTTACCAAAGATCGGTCATCAAAAGGTTCATCCAGCCTTACAACAACTGGGTGTTGCTTGAGAATTGGCGCTTTGCAGCGACGATCAAACTCGTAAAAAGTCCGGTCGAAAGCTCAGTTAGTAGAATGCTAGCATTCCATGCTGTAAACAAGGACTCGATCCAAAGGTGTACTCAGCCTTCTCAAGAAATGAGAACCAGCTCCCCCGGGAGCTGAGTTACCCTCACTTTAACTGAAAGTGGTTGGTGTGAGGCCGGCCCCTTTACCCGTAAAAATAAATAGGTCCCGAATCGCCACATGCGACCTCTTTGGAGATAACGCAGGCAAAAAGTTACACTATATGTAAAGCTTAGTTGCGTCAGAAAGATGCCGCACTTGGGACAAGTTCTTAGAGGGTAAAAGTACGGACTGTTGTCTTTGATCATTGGAGGAAAGATTAACAGAAAACGCTGTGTCGGCAGGAAGCAGTTTCAAGGCTCTGTAATGTACGAGATTGCCTTTTTTTGGTATGAGACTGACCACACATGGCGTAAACAAATATTCACTTTGACAATGTCATCCCTGTTTCAGGGAAGGTCGGAAAAAGTTGCAGGGTTAATGTTCATTTCAGGTTCGGTTTTTAATATGCAAAGTACACATGCAGCATTTGTAGGCGTTAACCTACACATATCTGTTTGTGGGCATGTATTTGATATGAATTTTGACTTAGATTATAGATTTATTATAGAACACGAGCTATTTCTATCACGCAGCGGATTCACAACAATCCAATTTACTCAAAGAGTACCTGTGGTGTTTTTATGTTTGACATAATATAATAAGTAAATTAGGATGATTTATTTGGTGAGGGCTGTTTTTGTGTAAATCACACCTCAAGAGTCCTTTGCGAGCTTGATCGTCACTGTAGAAAGCGCCAATTCTCAAGCAAGACCCAATTGCTGTAAAGCTGGATGGGTATATAGTAGATTCACATTATATAATTTTTCACAAGCAGACACGTATAGGTTCGCGTTTAAACATGTCGCATGTGGACTTACAATATAAAAACCCGAATCTCAAATGAACATACACCCTGCAACTCTTGCCGACCTTCCCTGAAACAGGAGTGACATTGGCAAAGTGCCTTCTTCTACAGCATGAGTGGTCACTGGTCAGCCGCATCCAAAATATGAAACTACGCAATATGATTCTACTCACTGAAGTTGCCGATAATGTCTCCTTTTCCATGGAGATTCAAGAGCAGGATCTGCATGTCCATCTTGTAGTTTCCTTCGAAGTGAAGATGTGGAAGGAGGACCCTGAAGTCGAAGCGGTTCCTGCGAAGATCAGACCTGTAACGAACAAGAGTGTGAAGTGAGGGAAAAGAAAGCTGACCTTGGACTTAGGCTGCACAAGCCAAAGTTCTAAAAGATTATAGTATAACGTGATTAAAGAGATCTTAACTTCCTTGACCTAGAGGTTGGTATGCGGCCAACCACCCATGCTGTAGAAAATGCTTCACTTTGCCAATGTCACCCCTGTTTTAGGGAAGGTCGGCAAGAGCTGCAGGGTGTATGTCAATTCCACAAGCAGATCCGTAGAAGTTCCCGCTTACACGTGCCGCATGTGGATGGACAACATAAAAAATCAATGTCGAATGAGCATAAACCCTGCAACTCTTGCCAACTCTCTCTGGAAGAAAGAATTGAGGAATAACGTGCTCCTAGTCGAATAAAACATCTTGATTGAAGATCCTGAAAAGTGGTTTGGCAGAAGCACAAGATCCCTCCTTCGTGCAGCAGTATTGAAGGTGCAAATCGCTATGATGATCGCCATTATTTATTGAAGAAGTACAAAGAGAAGAAGGAGGAAGAATGAGAAAAAGAAGAAAATAATAAGATGAGTTCTCCCAGCATGACAGTGATGTTATACATATAACGTTCATATTGTAACGAACTATGAGTTTGTGTGTACATGTACCTAGGCACGTAGCTTGCTGGTGCGCGTAACTGAAATATGGTTGAACAATCTGGCTTTATTATAATCCATTATCAAAGTATGTGGAATAATTTAGAACCAGCAAAAATCGTCTCTTTGGTACCTATATATACGAGTAAGGATTCTGCGGAGGGCCACAATCGCTTGAAACATTGTGACGCATAGTCGATATAAACAGAGCAATAAAAGAAATTAGTACATTGTAAACCGACATTTTGCAAAATAAATCTTGTTAAATAAATAAATCGCAGTTTGATTATAAGAACCCGATTAAAATCATACTATGAAAGAGTAAATATTTATTTATTGAAGAATGGAACAAAGTTGCTGAGACGTAAGAAGTCATCTTTATTCACATTTATACATAAAGGAATACTTATGCTAATCATTCGTTTGTATTGATTTATAATTCCTTTAAATGTAAGATATAATTTATAAGATCAAGGATATGGACAATTATAGAAAATTGATTGCAATAAAAAACCACTTCCTTACATTTTATGATGACAATTTAACTGACAACTACAGACAGATGTTTTCAACGTTTTTTTAAAGTTAATTTTTTTTTTTAGTTTTTTTACAACTAAGCGGCACAAATAGAGCAACTTCATATCGCGTTCTGTCTAAAAGTGTAGCATTTTCCTAGTGCAACTTATTTACTTTCAAATACACGGGGAGTAAGCTAAAACAAATAACTGAATAGTCAAGGAATCTTTGCAATTTAGATTAAAGATTATAAATACGGACGTATCTGAGCGCTTAACCATGACGCATGTGGGCTTGCAACATAAAAACCTAAATCTCAAATAAACATATATTCTGCAACTCTTGCCGAACTACACTGAAAAAAGTGTGACATTTGCATAGTGAACCATTTTTTTACATTACCTAATGCGGGTCAGCCTCATACCAACCTATAAGTCAAGGAACATAATAAATAATATAAAAAAATACTTACAAAACAAGTCTATCCGCTTTTAAATGAAGGAAGGGAATTCAAATAAATTAATCTAAATGATTAAACCATTATTATCTAAGTATTGGTGTATAAAATGGGTTTTTATAAATGAAGGTTTTATGTGAATTAAAACAAATATGATTCAGTAAGTTAGTAGGTTACTTTAAATCGAGTAAGCGATTTTAACAATCTCAAACAAAACGATGAGTAACTAAAAATAAATGACAATACGCAGTTTGATTGAAATAAAGGATTAACGCTACTAATAATCTACACAATATACAGTGTAACTTCTTGCCCCGTTCTGCCCCAAAAGAGTTGCATGTGGCGATTTGAACCTAATTATTTTTACAGGTAAGGGTGAGGTAATACGCCAACCCCTTCATTTGAAGTGGAGGTTTCCGAGATACCGACTGGTGGGGCTGGTTATCATTTATTGAGAATGCTGAGTAAGCCTTGCTGGTATTTTATTTAGAGTTTTATGTAGAGTACACCGAAAAGAAAAATAATTTCGGACACTCTCGGTGGGATTTGATCCCGAGCTCTCGGCATGGAATGCAAGCGCTCTACCAAATGAGCAATTGACCGGACGATATGAATATTAAAATTATAAAAATAATACATATTAAAAACGCCTCATCAATTAGTGATAACGAATACTTACTTCAGTTCTTGGATAATGAAGTTACTGGGACCCCAGACCTTAACGTTGGACATTGTGGCCTCTAGGAGAGCCCCCTTAGGTCCGCGGGAAAGGACAATCTCTTTCATCAGCAATGGTTCGATTCCCGGAACGTTCAACTCGGGAATTCCCTGAAAAGTTTTAACTTTTTTGAGCATATGTGCCACGTTAAAAGATCCGTAGACGCAATGGGTAAAGGAAATCAAGAAGAAGGATAGCACTGACATGGCAGCTTCTAGAAATCTAGGCTACACCCTCAACGACAAGAAAATGCCTGTTGACCTGAAAGGCAGCGTCCATGCAAGGATTTTAAAATATTTTATTGTCTTTTTCTTTTTTGTGAAACAAAAAAAATAGTCTCTGCCTTTTTCATAATCGTATGTTTAATCTATAATCTATCTAAGTTGTAAAGAGATATAAACATTTAAGATTCATATTAAATGTATGCCCAAAAACAGACACGTGTAAGTTCTTGATTACAAGTGACGCAATTGTACATACAAATTAAAATGTAGCTTTTTCCAACCATCCCTAAAACAGGAGCTATATTGGCCAAGTGAACCATTTTTTACAGTATGGGTGGTACAAGGAATAGTTTCAATCGTTTGTTTTATAATAGCTAACATAAAATTATAATTAATTGTTACCTAACAACCAGGGGTGAGCACTCTATAGGGGCAAAGTAGACAATATTATATGGCCTCGCAAATGTACAAAGTAACTTCAGTTATTGTAGGAGGGCAGATATGGAAAATAATGCATTTAACCTTGAAATTAAGATTTTTAACTGCAATACATGGTACAAATTGACACATTGTCTCCATTGTCATTAGAATCTAATGTGTTTTTTAAAGCCAAGATGCCTTATGCATCTTTCATTAAATGTATTTACTTTAGAGCAACACATGTGCCTACCAAAAATGAGAAAGACATCCAAATTAACAACTGGAATGAAAACAAAATCTAAACCATTTTGTATAAACTAATGACTTAAAAATAAGGTTTATCTATTTGGTGAGCACTGTTTTTGTGTGAATCACAGCTTAAGAGCCTTCTGCATACTCGGTCGTTGCTATAAAATGCGCCAATATTCAAGCAAGTCCCAGTTGCTGTGAAGCTAGATGAACCTATGGTGCCGGTCTTTGGACCTACAGTGCCAGTCTTTGGACCTATAGAGCCGGTCTTTGGACCTACAGTGCCGGTCTTTGGACCTATAGTGCCGATCTTCCGGACGCCTAGACACGCGATAAAAATGCTTCCTTTTTGACAAAGCTTTACAAGCATGTAGTCCATAGTAGTTTACAAGCACCGTAGTCCAAAGGCAACACTTCAGACTCGTAAATGGAAGGTTGTGAGTTCGAATCCCGGTAGAGCACAAAAAAATATACCATTTATATTTTCAAATATGCTCTTCGCTGGGTTGAAAAAATCATAAAACCTTTACCATAGACCGATCACACAAAGTCCATCCAGCCTTACAGCAACTGAGTCTTACTTGAGTATTAGCGCTTCGTAGCGACAACCAAGCTCGTAAACAGCACCTCTGCGGCACTATAACATGAGTCATAGACCCATAGAGTCTCTGTAATCGCGGGAGTCTCCCGCATATGATTTCTAAAAAAAAGCAAATAAAACGTGACATCTTAAGTTGCGTTACCTTTTGTAGTTTTGGTCTGATTTCTGCGATAGCGTTGATGATGCACTGGTCCACATTAGGGTCGGAGCGCTGACAAACTTTGATGTAATCGGCTGTAAAAGAAGAAGATATAATCAAGAAAATAAAATTGAAATATGAGAAATAATTGAAAGAGCATTTGGTATGCAAAATAAATCATCTTGACTTAAATTTATTTTTGTGTTTACAGCCCTCCATTTAAGGGTTAAGGTATTACACAATAATTGGCTAGATTTATAAATGCACACTTTTAGCTATTTAAAATAACTGTTGGACTGTTTATCAATTGATTCACAACGATACTATTTGTCATTCATATTGAGAAATGTTAAAAAAAACTTTGGATATTTATTGATAAAAAAATGCAGCAATTAATTTTTTTGGACATTACATCCCCTCAGTGCTGGATTGGCTTATCTACCATTTGATTCAAAGATCAATGAAATTGTTTTAAGAATCACATTCTACACAATCTGAGCTAAGAAAAAACGTTGAACACGGTAACGTGATAGTTGTTTTCAATATTTTTGAAATCAAGTTCCATTGGTCCAGTACACATACAAACATTGCTCATGGGAAATTTCCTCTGATGGACATAATACAAACAAACACAAAAACATTTATTGTGTATGTTCCTTGACTTTATAGGCTGGTATGCGGCTGACCACCTATGCTGTAGAAAATGGTTGACTTTGCCAATGTCACCCCAGTTTCAGAAAGGTCGGCAGGAGTTGCAGGGTGTATGTCCATTTGAGATTTGGTTTTTATGTTGCAGGTTCACATGCGGCATGCGCAAGCGCGAACTTGTACGTGCCTGCTTGTGAGAATGCATGTAATGTGAATCCTCTAATGTTACATATCTTTTCAACTTAGAATAGATTATATTAGATTAGACACTAAGGAACTTTTTCGGTTATTTCATAAATTTTTGAGATTGATTAAATATTTCAGGCATTGTTTTTTTACGGCACTTAAGTAATTACAATTTCGGACATTTAATAAAAATTTCAGACATTCACAAAAAATGAAATGTTTAGACTTTCATGAAAATTTTCAGATATTTATAAAGAGAAAATCGGATGTCTACTGAAAATCTCTCTAAAATAGATCTTGCTAAATGTTCCCAGTGCATCAGTGTGTGACGACGTTTGCAGTGCAGTAGCGGACCGGTTTACAATTGCATTACCCGCCAGGAGCGTGCATGCACTCTAGGCAGAGGTGAACACAGCGCAGAGGCAGAAACTGTTTCAAGGTGGACCGCCGCTGCGGCTAGCGCGTACCATACAAAACTGCATGGCGAGGTGCACTCGGAATATCAAGTGGAGAATCAACAGCTGATTGCAATCAGACTAATGGTGGTCTAAGGTGTACGAAAAATTGTAAATAAGAGGTATGAATTTATGTACATGTCACCCCTTTTCCAGGGAAGGTCGGCAAAAGTTGTATGGTTTATATTGATTTGAGGTTTGGATTTTGATTGATATGTACACATCCAGCATTTGTAAGCGCTAAATTACACGTGTCTGTTTGTGGGCATGCATTTGATATAAGTTTTGAATGAATAAATCCTTGCAACTAAGATTATAGATTGATTTGGCGAGCCCTGTTTTTCCTATGAACAATAATTATCTTAAAAGAGCTCTCTGCGAGCGTGGTCGGCATTATAGAGACCGCCAATCACTCAAGTAAGATCCAGTTTATTCAATGCTGCATAGGTATCTATATATAAATGGATAATAATTTATTTGAAGCGCCGTTTTTGTGTAAAATGCACCTCAAGAGCCCTTGGCTTTGATTAATTTAATTATGCAATTTTTGAACCCACTACCTTTTGATTTTATTAGTCTTGAATGTTTTAAAAACAAGATAACTGAAAAAAACTTCAACAGTAAAAAAAACGTGTTTTATCCTTTTATATTTTTTTTCTCCAGATTCCTTGACTTATATATTGATATGAGGAAATTGGTTCACCTTTGCCCATGTCAAAGTTTTCTCTATTTCAGGAAATGACGTCAAAAATTTCAGGTCCTATATTAATTTCCGATTCTCTTTTGTAAGCACACATGTAAGGGCGAACTAGGCTGTGTCTGTTTGTGAGCGCGCATTAAATATGAAACTCAAATGTTAATACCTCCTTGTCTTCGATGATATAATACAGAGATCACAGAAGGCTGTTAAAGTGTGTGTCTTAAATTAGTCCCGAAATATCTGGCCAATATTCGTTATCTTTAATTTAAGTTGCATGGATATGTAAAAACACGTTAACCGAGTGAAGTAGTAGGGCTTACTCTCACATGACACGTGTTAGCTCTTACATACTCGTACCTACTACAGTTGAAAATAATCAACCAGAAATGAACGAAAATTCTACAGGTCTTGTACATTTTCCCGGAAACAGGAGTGACATTGGCAGAAGTTAAAACTGTCTATAATTTAATAATCTATAATTTAAAGTTGCGCAGATGTAATAAAATTGAAGACTAATATTTAATACACGCCCACAAAAAAAAAAACACGTATGAGTTGGAATAATGGTTCCGCACGTGAATTGACATATAGACAATATTGTGTCGTCCGGGCTGCCAGGGAAATGGCATACAAATATTTTGTTATTGGTTGCTAAGGGCGATATTGACCGGTCTTTAGTCCAGTGTTAACACTTCGGACACATAAATGAAAGGTTGTGGGTTCGTATCCCGCCGGAGCACAAAAAATATACCATTTATATTTACAAATTCGCTCTTCGCTGGGTTGAACAATTCATAAACCTTTACGAAAGACCGGCCATCAAAAGGTCCATCCAGCCTTACAGCAACTGGGTCAAGCTCGCAGAGAGATCTTGAGGTGTGATACACACAAAACAGCGCTCACCAAATAAATCAGCCTAATTTTTTTTAAGGGCGGCAATCCCATATAAGAATAACGTTGGCTCCCCAAGAAAAAACTTCCAATTCCAAAATCTTCCGACATCATATTTGGTGTAGAGTAGGTACACATATTTTTTTAATGGAAGCCTTGAATGCAGAAAAGCTTAATTATTTAAAATAGGTAATACGAATGCCAATGTCAAATGTTCAAATGTGGAATGTCATCAATTGTCAAAAAAATTGAATGACCTTATCAAGGCATCTTTTGTATTTGTTTCTAAAAAAATATCAACATAAAACCCATTTTGAAAAGAGTCAGCTCAGATTTTAAAGATCTAAATATTTGACCTCAAATGGCCTGGGGAAGCGCAACGCAACTAAGCTATACATAAAGTGTAACTTCTCGCCGCGTTACCCCTTAAAGGTTTCGCATGTGGCGAGTGGAATCTATTAATTTTACAGCCTTTACGGCCTTACCTCTACCACTTCAGTTGGAGTGGGCGTTTCCCAGCTCTGGAAAAGGCTGGTATTCATTTCTCGTGAGTGCAGAGTAAACCTTGACGGTATTGTATTTTGAGGTTGTAAAATCAACTCTGAAACGGGAAATCATTTCTACCAACCTCGGTGGGATTCGAACCTGAGCTCACGGAAATGCAAGCACTCTACCAACTGAGCTATCGACCGGAACATTTCCCAAGCGGGTTACTTATATTTTGTTATTCTATAATGTAAGTCGCAACTCGCAATGATATATTGACATTTAAGACTTATTTAAACACAATGCACGCCCACAGGCAGATGACACGTGATAAGTTCCCACTAACACATGCTGCATGTGCACTTACAATAACAAAAAACAAGCCTCATATGAACATAAGCCTTGCAACTCCTGCTGCCGTTCCCTAAAACCAAGGCGGCAATGGCAAAAGTGATCCAAGTTTTTACAGCATCGGAGTCAACCTCATATCTATTAGTCAAGGAACGCAAACATTCTTAGCTTTAATAAAAATAATTAAATATTAATTTAAATTAAATTAAAAATTAACTGAATTAAAGACAAATAAAGTAAATTCAAATCAAGCCGTCAACATTGCAAATCAATCGCCATTTCTTTCATATGCCAAGACAACTAAAAAAACTGCAACTTGTTCAAAACTTGTGAAAAATTATCGAATTTCATTTTATTAAATTAAAGTGCACCACAGCAAAAATATCACGCACAGTATACGACAGTTTGTTACTAAATGTATGACAAAATTAGGGCGTCGTGTGAGTTGTAGGTAACTTTGTTATTTTTATTCACAAATATGATACATATTTAGTCAACGACGTTACCATGTTGAAAGCACCGGTTGTTGCTTAACTTCGGTGATCTATCCCCATAGATCACCGAAGTTAAGCAACATTGGGCGCGGATAGTACTTGGATGGGTTACCGCTCAGGTACACCGCGTGTCGTTGGCATCTTGGACCGGTTCGTAGTCCGTAGTGGCAACACTTCGGACTCGTAAATGGAAAGTTGTGGATTCGGATCCCGGCGGAGCACAAAACATGTACCATCTATATTTCGAATGTGCTCTTCGCTGAGTTGAAAAATTCATAAACCTTTACCAAAGGCCGGTCTCAGACAGGGCTCTTGAGGTGTGATACACACAAAAACAGCGCTCACCAAATAAATCATCCTAATATTATTATTATTATATTTCAATAACTAACCTAACCTTCTAAATCACGTTTTTCTACTCCCATTTGGTAATTTACTAATAACAAAACGGCTAACGCAATCACAATGCCATACATTTCTACACCCGTTGCATAATGTTACATTATGCAACCGGTAACCGTGTTAAAATGAACATGTGCGCATGCGCATTGTCAGAATTGGAACCATTTTTTAATTTCAAATGTCAACCTTGTATGGGGGTATGAAGACCTGTCAATCCAAGATGGCCGCAAGCGATCAGCTGATTAGGCTTCATACAATATTAGTGATATTCGGTAGGTAGGAATTACCGTGGTGATGAGACTTTCAGCCCTGTTCAGATGAAAATAAATAAGTATATTTTATGTGTAGAGTCAAATAAAAATTGTTAATAGTGCTAAAATTTATCGAATTTATTTATCGGATTGCTCCAAATAAAGCTTTCCTTTTTTCAATGGAAAATAAAAGGCTTGAAAGGAAAACAATACAAAAAATTTCACCGCAAAAAATAAACAAACTCAAAAAGTTACTTGGTTAATAGGTGAGTATGAGGTTGATCACCTATGCTGTACAAATTTGGTTCACCTGCCAATACAACTGCAGGGCATATGTTTATTTGAGTTTTGGGTTTGAATGTTTAAGCTTATATGCAGGATGTAAAAGCGCGACCTTATACATATGTGTCGGCTTGTGGGCATGAATTCAATATGAAACCTAAATATAATTTATTTTTACAACTTAGGTTAGATTAGATAATCGAAGGGAATGATAAATCACACGTTTTGACAAAGGTAAAGTTTTAATTACTTCAAATGGACGAGTACATTATAATGACTATTATTCACTATTTTGTTAATTCTCTCATGGTCGTAGAAAAAGTATTGTATGCCACTGCACGTAATTAGTCTTTGTAACACTCGTGCTTTCTATTGTGCCATTCGGCTGCGCCTCATGGCACAAACTAGCACTCGTGTTAAAAAGACTATCATTACTTGGCAGTGGCATAAATAACTATTTCCTCCTTTTTTCTGTTCTATCACTTAGCTACTTAGTGCCTTTGTTGAAGAAAAAATTAAAATCAAAAAGATAATTATAATAATACATTAAAAGACCCAATTTTGTTATATTTGTAAATCAGGTTTTCATTTTTTAATATTCAAAATAAATTGTACGTAGTTACGGGGCAAGTAAACTTTATCATGTACGACTGGTTTCGTAAACAATACATACATCATCAGGTTTCTAATCTAAATCTATGTTGCAAAGTTATATATCATTTGAGATTCATATTAAATGCATTCCCACAAGCAGACACGTATAAGTTCGCGCTAACACATGCCGCATGTGGACCTACTATATAAAAACCAAATCTTAAATGAACTCTTGCCGACCTTCCCTGAAACAGGGGTGACATTGGTAAAGTGAACCATTTCATACAGTAGCCTCAGTAGTAGGTCAGCCTCAAACCAACATAATTAATTAATACTAATTAATTTTAATTCGTCTCGTAGGCACATACAATTTATTTTGAATTTTAAATTATTTTAAAATTAAGTGCTACACAGTAAATGCCTTATTAATTCAAGACAGGTTTAATTTTAAAAATAAATAATAAAAAAACAATGGTTTCTAAATTTCACTTACGGATCGCTGCATTTGTAAGGTGTCCAAAACATAAAAACGTTCCCCAAACTACACACAATGTTAAAGAATACATTTTAAGTATATTTTAAAAAAAAATTGGAAAACTATGTGTCACTCAAACAATATCAATTTTCCATAAAA
Source organism: Agapetus fuscipes (assembly GCA_951799405.1). NCBI lineage: Eukaryota > Metazoa > Arthropoda > Insecta > Trichoptera > Glossosomatidae > Agapetus > Agapetus fuscipes. The sequence goes on along the minus strand of OX637343.1, from coordinate 9,551,972 downwards.
ATGAAAATTTAAATAAAATTGTTTTGTTCGTTGATTTCCTTTTTATTCTGAAGGCCTTTCAAAATATGGAAAATGTGTGAATTTCACAAAGTTTTTCCGATGTATTCCACTCAAGCGTCTATCAGCGACTGAGTACTTTGGTACTGAAGCAAGATTCTAGTATCTAGGCAAGTTGTTTTGAAAGAAGTCTATGATTGAAGTGAGAAGTGTTAGTCGGTAGAAGGGACTTTAGGATTTTAAAATACTGTATGATATTCACAACTTAAAATAATGAAAACAAGCAAAGACAAGGTGGAACTTTTAATAGATGATGATAACAAAATTCGCTGCTTTAGTTCTTGTTAGCCGTATAGACCATTAAGCTAATTTTATATGAGCAATGTTTGCATGTGTACTGGACCAATGTGCCTTATGAAAACAGGAAATTGATTTAAAAATATTTAAAAAACTCTCACATTATCGAGTTATATGTACGTTTTTTCTTAGCTAGATTGTGTAGAATTTGATTATTAAGAAAACTGCATTAAAAAGTCATATTTGACAAAATTGGTCTATACGGCAAACAAGAACTGGGGGAGCGAAATGAGTATCCCAATTGGAATGGTGTGAGGTTGAACACCTATCGAATCTAATCTAAGTTGCAAAGATATGTAACATTGGGGATATATCACATTACATACATTCTCACAAGCAGATACGTACAAGTTCGCGATTGCACATGCCGCATGTGAAACTACGACATATAAACCAAATCTCAAATGGACATACACCCTGAAACTCTTGCTGACTTTCCCTCAAACTGGGGTGACATTGGCAAAGTGAACCATTTTCTTCAGCATGGGTGAGAAGCCGCATACCAACCTTTAAATCAAGGAGCATACACAACAAAGTATATTTAGGATGCAAATTGTGATGCAAAAATGGAAGAGCTTTTAAAAATTCTGGAAGCACGCAAAAATTGCAATTTTATATTAATTAGTCAAAAAAAAAAAAAGTCAAATGGTTACATTTAATCAAGAACGTTCAGCAGATAGGGACAAATATAACAAATATATTAATTACAATAATAATCTATAATAATAAATTATTATTATTTACATTATATTAATTACAAAACCTTTAAAATAACAAATAAAAATGAAATTTAGTTCTAAAAACGACACATCTTGAAACATATTTATTTTGATTTAATCCCAATTTGATGTTTGCACTATTTTTTTGATAACATAATAATATTTGGATCATTTATTTGTCTAGCGCTGATTTAGTGTGAATCATATCTAAAGAGCCTTCTGCGAGCTTGGTCGTCCATAGAAAATGTCAAATGCCAAAATGTCAACACAGCAAATATCATATTTACCTAAATATATAAATGAGATATGTCGTGTGCTCCACCGGGATTTTACCCACGACTTTCTATTTACGAGCCCGAAGCGCTAGCCACATGAACACGGACGAGCCGTACTCTAAAAAAACCCTGAAGCTATGAAACTTTTACCACTTTTCCTTTTCGATCGAATTAAATTGGGAAGGTATTGGTCGGTGTTATGGCCGAGGGGGCCAAGTGGGCTGATCTTTCTAGCGTGTTTGGAATAGAATAACGTTGGTTCGATCCCCGTCTGGGTAATTTGACAATAACTTTGACCCTGGTTCAACATATGTTATTGGGTAATTATTAATTAATAATTCATTAAAATAAACAACAATGAATTATTAGACTTTTTAAAGTTTGTGTATTCACACAGTGAAAATTCATTTTTATAAGAAATTATAAAAATTTATAAAAAAAACACAGAGTTTTATTTAATGTTGCAAATTATGAAACTATTAATAATTATTAATAATAATGAATTATTAATTGATGATACTAATACCTGTTTCTGGCCAGGCAGAATAGGTTGGTGAGTTGCATTCCTCTTTACAAACCTATTAAAAAAAAAAATACGAAATCACTCGTGAGTAGTATTATAAATAAATAGATTGTTCAGCATTTTTTTTCAAAATAATTTATTATGATTCGGACCAAATTGTCAAAATAAAAGAGCATGATAATTTAAGGTTTTTTTCTACACGTGTATCAAACATACAACTATAATAAATAGATTACAAAGTTATAAGTATTTTTAAATAAATAGCATTATAATGCAATACAGAGGTTCCCAAAGTTGTCTATGGTTCCAAGAGTCCAGGAGGTGTGGACGAGAGTATCTATAATCTAAGTCGCAACTATACATTGCCATTTGATGCTCATATTTAATGCATGCTTACAAGCAGGCACATGCAAGTTCGTGCTTACACATGCTGCATGTATGTATATATATAAAAAAAAACATGTCCATCCTTGGCCTCCACCGAACAAGGATGTGCCTCCTGATTGAAAAAAAAAATTAAATTAGGCTTAATGATAAAGGAAAAACAGTTTTGTTTTCGATTACGTGAGTATATTTTTATAAACCACAACCGGTTTCGCAAACATCCGTTCGCATCATCAGGTGGATAAATTAATACTAAATGGTGTGGAAACGGAATCAATCTTAGAGGGTGTCATTGTGTGAGGGTATGAGGGAGGGAGGGGGGGGGGTGCAGGATGGCCATGTGGCTTGTGTCATCTGGATCATTTAGCTTCCTTGTAATCGAAAACAAAACTGTTTTTCCTTTATCATTAATGATGAACGATTACAAAGTTAATGCCTCTACAATCAATAAATTAGGCTTAATTATTTGATGAGCGCTGTTTTTGTGTGTATCACACCTCAAGAGCCCTCTGCGAGCTTGGTCGTCGCTGTAGAAAGCGCCAATTCTTAAGCAAGGCCCAGTTGTTGTAAGGTCGGATGGACCTTTCAGTGACCGGTCTTTGGTAAAGGTTTATGAATTTTTCAACTCAGCGAAGAGCACATTCGAAATATAAATGGTATATTTTTGTGCTCCGCCGGGATCCGAATCCACAACCTTCCATTTGCGAGTCCGAAGTGCTGCCACTGGACTACGGACCGGTCCAAGTTGACGATGTTGGATTGGCAGCCAACGAAACGTCGAGAACACTGTGATTCTCCAACCAACGGTTCGTATAAATATCCAGCTGTTTAATTTATTTGAATAAACTTACAAATATGTCTGACGACCGTAAATCTAACCTAAATTTGAAAGATAAACCAAATGTTTGATAAATGGTTTTGTATTTGTTTTTAAGAAATCCTGTGCGGGAGACTCTCTAGATTCTAGAGACTCTAGAGTCTATGACACTTGATGTAGTGCCGTAGAGGTGTACGAGCTTGGTCGTCGCTACAAAGCGCCAATACTCAAGCAAGCCCCAGTTGCTTTAAGGTTGGATGGACCTTTAGTGACCGGTCTTTGGTAAAGGCTTTATGATTTTTTTCAACCCAGCGAAGAGCGTATTTGGAAATATAAATGGCATATTTTTGTGCTCCACCGGGATCCGAATGTTGCCACTGGACTACGGACCGGTCCAAGATGCCAACGACACGCAGTGTACCTGAGCGGTAACCCATCCAAGTAGCATCCGCGCCCAATGTTGCTTAACTTCGGTGATTTGATGAGAACCGGTGCTCTCAACATGGTATCGCCGTTGACAAACTTTGATTTACTGATGGTGGATGTCCGGTCGATAGCTCAGCTGGTGTGCTTGCATTCTATGCCGAGAGCTCGGATGCGAATCCAGCCGAGGGTGTCAGAATGATTTCCCGTTTCGATGTTTATTTAAATTAAAAAAACCGGCAAGGTTTACTCAGCCTTCACAAGAAATAAGTACCAGCACCCTCGGGAGCTGGGCGACCCCCAACAACTGAAATGGTAAGGCGTAAGACCGACCCCCTTATCTGTAACAATAAATAGGTTCACTCGCTATACGCAAGAAGCTACACTTTACGTGTAGCTTAGTTGCTTTTGTTACGTTGCGTAGATAGAACATTTAATTATATATAACTTGTCATAGTAAGTGAATTAATCGTAACTATGTTTTCATGAAAAACTTCTAAACAACAGGATTCACACAATTTTTTAGTGTTTGATAGAAAATAGGGAAAAATGTGCATTTATCTGAGAAGCCTATGGTAGCTTAATATATCTCTATTCAGTTTTAACTTTAAGGTATCGATATGTTTGTACCAGTACCGTCTTTGCTGTCTTCCATACCTTACTTTGGGAATTTCTGATTTAATAGAAACAAACAGATCTAACCCTCTTTGCCCTTCGGATTATGGTATGTGCAATTTAATGCAATGGATGCCATTAAACAGATGCTGCGGCATAAACTGTTCTATAAATGCAGAAATAATGCGGCGAGTATTCATTAATTGTTCAATTACCAACAGTAGATAAATGTCAAATAATTGCCTGCAAATTAAAATTATATCAATCGTCGTACATGATATCCATACATTAAGACCCCGTTCCCACTTGTCGGGTGTCGGACCGTATATTAATCGGAGGTTCCAGTGGCAGAACATTTTTGGACAACATCGGTTTCCGACAAGTGTGAATAGCTCCATACATAATGTTCTGCCTCCGGAACCTCCGATTAATATACAGATCCGACATCCGACAAGTGGGAACGGGCTCTAAGGGTAACGCAACGCAAATAAGCCACACATGTAGAGTAACCTCTTACCGCGTTCTCCCCGAATTAGTCGCATGTGGCAAATGAACCTATATATTTTTTTTAAGTAAGGAAGCCGGCCTTACGCAAACTATTTCTGTTAAAGTAGGGGTTTTCTGGCTCCCGAGGAGGCTGCTACTCATTTCTTGTGAAGGTTGAGTAAGCCTTGCCGTGTTTTATTTTGGTATTGAAAAAAGCACTGAAAAGGGAAATCGCTTCTGACACCTTCGGTCGAATTCGAACTCGAGCTCTCGGCATAGCATGCAAGCACTCTACCAAATGAGCTATCGATGGAACTGGTACAATAAAGGTTAAATTCTCAGTTAAACTGCATATCGAGGGTGATCTGGCAATTAGTCCTATTTCGGAAATGCCAACTTTACAGGAGAGACTAAAATGTGTTTAATAAGTAATGTCTCAGTCAAAAGATTACAAAAAAAATACGTTAATGTTTATTTTCACAATGTTAATTGTTTATTTTGACAAAATATGAAAATTGTTACTAGTTTTGTTATAATGTAACATAGGACAAAATCACACATAAAAAACACCAACGAATTATATAGGACTTATTGCAAGATCAACCTCGATATGTGGCATGTGGATAATGCCCCTTTTTATCTAATTTTTACAAGAAAAACACTACAAAAGTGTAAAAAAGTATAATTTAGAATTTTTTCTTGAGCGCTGCCTTATAATTAGTTCAGTTACCATGAGAGGTTACTCCCAATAAAATTATTTATCCACAATTTCTCAAATCAGTGAATCAGCATATATAATATTTAGTTTTACCTTTAATCTTATCTAATCTAATCTAAGTTGAAAAGACATGTTGCATTGGGGATGCACATTATATGCATTCTCACAAGCAGACACGTACAATTTCGCGCTTGCACATGCCGCGAGTGAACCTACAACATAAAAAACCCAAATCTCAAATGGACATACAGCCTGCAACTCTCGCCGTCCTTCACTAAAACATGGGTGACACTCGCAAAGTGAAACATTTTTTACAGCATGGGTGGTCAGCCGCATACCAAACTATAAGTCAAGGAACAGTGTGTAAAAGTATGGAAAGGGAGATGGTATGAATGAATCGAAAGATGTATGTAAGAAAAGAAAGAAGGGGGAAGCTCTGCGCAGGATCTGGACATCCCTAGTGGGATAAAGACAGAAGTACCTACAGTCACAGCACTGCTTTAACACCGGTTGATTTTTATAATGTTATACCTACTGACGACGTCCAAAATACGCTAAAACAAAAACAACTCGTCGGTGTTATGGCCGAGGGGGCCAAGTGAGCTGATCTTTCTAGCGTGCTTGGAATAGAGTAACGTTGGTTCGATCCCCGCCTAGGTCATTTGACCATAACTTTGACCCTGGTTCAACAGATGTTATTGGGTAATCATTTATTAATAATTCATTAAAATAAACAATAATAAATTGATGATATTAATACCTGTTTCTGGCCAGGCACAATAGGTTTGTGAATTTCATTCCTCTTCACAAATCTTTTTTTTTTTTAAATAAAATAAATTAAAACTCTTGCTGTTCTTCCCTGAAACAGGGGTGACATTCGCAAAGTGAACCACTTTTACAGCATCGGTGGTAAGACGCATACCAACCAACAAGTCGAGGAACTTATAGGTTGGTATTCCTGACACAAAATGTATCAGCTGCCGACGAGACGCCATGTTTTTATTACGTTTTCTCTACAAATAGATTCGGTAAGATCTATCGACGCGACGTCCATTGAGACTTCAGGGATGGAAGTCTCGACGGCCGTCGGTAGATCTAACCGTACCTATTTGAAAATAAAAATAATACCCTCTAATAAAGCATGGCGGTGTCTGAACAGCTGAGCGTTGTTCCATATAAAATGGATCAGCTGTTAATACGACACCATATTTTATTCCATCCTATCTTCAAATATATACAGTAAGCGCCCTTTCCCACGTGTCGGGTGTCGGATCCGTATATTAATCGGAGGTTCCAGTGGCAGAACATTATGTATGGAGCTATTCACACTTGTCGGAAACCGATTTTGTCCGAAATGTCCTGCAACTGGAACCTCCAATGTATATACGGATCCGACACCTGACAAGTGGGAACGGGCTCTTAGATCTATCGACGATCGTCGAGACTTCCACCCCTCGCTTGGTGGTTTGATGTTTTCTACTGAAAACGGGTAGCCAAGAACAGAAGTTAAACATTAATTAAAAAAAAAACAATGGGGTTTTTAACTATGCTAATAGACCATTACATCTAGATGTCTAATAATTATCCACAAGTAATGAGGTATTTAAGGTTTATACAGATGCAATTAGAAACAATCAATAAATCGATAAACGCATTCAATTAAGTCCACATAATTACTGCTTATATATGCTTTAATATGCGGATGGGAATACGTTGTCCAAGTTGTTTTTCTTTTCTATTTTGCTTTAATACTGCAGAAGTGTAGAAATCGCAACGGAACGCGAGATATAACGGAAATTAGCTGCACATGTAGTGCAAGTTCTTTCTGTGTTGCCCCCCAAGGGATAACATCTAACTCTATCAAGCTACTAAGCTACACATATAGTGTGGCTCTTATTGCCGCGTTTACCCTGAGAGGTTCGCACGTGGTGACTGGAACCTATTTATTTATTAAAAGTAAGGAGGCCGGCTTTACGCTAACCACTTCAGTTAAATTGCTACTCATAGAGTTGGACTGGTACTCATCTTGTGATATTGTGAAGGCTGAGTAAACTTTTCGGTATTTTTGTTTTTGGGTTTGAAATAAACGCCGTGACGGGAAATTGTTAATTATGACACACTCGGTAGGATTCAAACCCGAGCTCTCGGCATGGAATGCAAGCACTCTACCAACTGAGCTATCAACCGGACTAATGGACCGGATTTATATGACGTGTGAAATTTATTTATTTTCATAGATAAGGGAACAACTTCACACTTCAAACACTTCACTGAAGTGAGGGTTTCCCATTTAGTTCCCATTTTTTGCGAAGGCTGAGTAGTGAGTAAACCTTGCCGGTATTTTTGTTTATGGGTTTGAAATAAACACCGTACTGGAAATTATATCTAACACCCTTGGTAGGGATTAAACCCTAACCCTTAGAATACAACGCAAGCATTCTACCAAGTGAGCTTTCTATAATATATCCATCAATAATCACAGTTGCAAAAACATATTAAAATGTAAAATCCATAATCTATGCATGCACACAGGCACGCTATCTAATCTAATCTAATCTAAGTTGCAAAGATATGTAACACTGGAGATTCACATTTTATGCACTCTCACAAGCAAACACCTACAAGATCGCGCTTGTACATGCCGCATGTGAACCAACAACATAAAAACCCAAACCACAAATGAACATAAGTCCTGCAACTCTTGCCGACCTTCCCTGAAACAGGGGTGACATTGGCAAAGTGAACCATTTTTTACAGTATGGGTGGTCAACCTCATACCAACCTATCAGTCAAGGAATACAAGCAATTAAATACATTCAAATATATAAAATAAATAAACACTGAACAATTAAAGAAAAAACCTACAAAACATATTTTGTAACAAAATATTTAAAAAACATACATATATATTTTTTTTTATTAGACAAACAAACAGTTATACATGTAATATATGGGATAAACAACATAGTTATACAATTTCAAAAACCAGCAAAGATTTTTTAATAGTAATAAATAAATAAATAATTAATAAATGAATAAATTTGGATAATGATTAATAAACAATAATGAATTATTAATTGAGGATATTAATACCTGTTTCTGGCCAGGCAGAATATGTTGGTGGATTGCATTCCTCTTCACAAGTCTATTTAAAAAAAAAGTTTCATTTTCATCTCAACGAGCAATCGTCACAGATTTTCTTATGTGACTAGGAATACATAGCAATCCATAACAAAATATTAATTAACCTCCGTCCTAGCGACGCGGCCATGTGACGTCAAGATTTTCTTTTTATCAGTTAATGTGCGGACTTTATTCACTACAGGGTAGATTTTTTTTTAAATTTCATATCCTAAGAAAAAAATACCTTGAAGTTTAAACGTTTGTGTATTTACATTGTAAAGATTCATTTTAAATTTATAAATCAAAAATAAAAACCAAGTTTTTCTTGATGATGATGAGTTGATGATTTCTTTACAGCGCCGTTTCGTGATGTAGTCACTCCAAGGGCGCTTGTGAAAATGATGCCAGAAATGAGCTTGTCTTCAGTGCATTCCGGAACTTTCCATGGTCCTCTAGCTCTCTCACATGATGTGGCAGGTGGTTCCAGGTCAGAAGACCAGCAACTGCAAATGCACGCTCTCCAAACATTGTGTTAGTTATCAAAGTTAACTCGTCAAGAGTTGAGCGTTTTCATAGTGTCAACACCCCATTTTACATTTTACACCTCTGCGGCACTATAACAAGTGTCATTGACCCTAGGTCTCTAAAATCCAGAGAACCTCCCGTACAGGATCCCCTGAAAAAATCTTATCTTGAATAGTGTGTTAACACCCCGAAAGCGCTCGAGATATTAAGACCAACTTGTGAAGAAAAACTTTGCTTTATCAATAAAATACCTCAGTAATAGTCTTGCCGGTACAATATTGAATTGACGTAAACAGTTACGTGCGTTAAAACACATTGTCATTATTTGAGAGTACGTCATGAAAATTTTCATTTAAGTACGTGCATTTAAACGTACCTACATGTATTTTAATATAATTATATACTATTTATTTCCCACCGACTTCATGTATATACATAATATGCTAGTATGCATACCGAATTAAGTAAGTATTATCTATAATAATCTAAGTTGCAAAGATATATTGACATTTAAGGCTCATATTTAGTGCAACTCAGATTATAGATATAGACTTTGAAAAAGTTCATTTTTATATATTAAAAAAAAAAAAAAATTGTGAAAATTCACTGCTTCGGTTTATTTTTAATAGTTTCATTTTAAACCTGAAGATGGCACTTTCAGCAAAGCATTGAATTTATATTTAAATCAATTATGAATATTATTTTATTGTTTTTTTTATCGTGAAAACGCCATCTATATTGCGTGGCAAGAAACATCTAGCAATTGTATTCAAACAGTAATTGTAGCAAACAAAGTTTAGCACAAATCCACTTTGTGTACTTTATGTAGACATTGGGAATACCCTTTTAAAAGCAGTCTTTTCAATAATTAAAGAAAATGTTAAAAAAATATATCGATGATAATCTCTGCAACATGTTGACCTGGGGATTTCTGGGACGGGAGGACTCTACACTATGTGAGTGTGGAGCTCAGCAAACTATGGAGCACCTGCGGTGTTGTCCCTCCTGTCCGACAAGCTGCTCCATAATAATATTAATATTAGGATGATTTATTTGGTGAGCGCTGTGTTTGTGTGTATCACACCTCAAGAGCCCTCTGCGAGCTTGGTCGTCGCTGTAGAAAGCGCCAATTCTCAAGCAAGACCCAGTTGTTGTAAGGTTGGATGGACCTTTCAGTGACCGGTCTTTGGTAAAGGTTTATGAATTTTTCAACTCAGCGAAAAGCACATTCGAAATATAAATAGTATATTTTTGTGCTCCGCCGGGATCCAAATCCACAACCTTCCATTTACGAGTCCGAAGTGTTGCCACTACGGACTACGGACCGGTCCAAGATGCCAACGACACGCGGTGTACCTGAGCGGTTACCCATCCAAGTACTGTCCGCGCCCAATGTTGCTTAACTTCGGTGATCTATGGGAACCGGTGCTTTCAACATGGTAACGTCGTTGACGTCCATGGATGATCTCTTTGCGGGAAACCAAAGAGCTGTAGACATTGCTCGTTACTGGGCCAGTACGGTGTGAAGCTGACACGAAGAAGAAGAATAATCTCTGCACACATTAGACTAGGTATATTTTTTCTTACAATATATGTTTTCTCGGCGTGCAAACGTCACACTTGTATGGGACTACGGTCCATAGCAACCGAAAACAAAATATCGGTTTGGATTTTCTCTAGTCACCCGGCCGAGTGACGTCACAATTTTTTTTATCAATGGAATTTTAGTTGATCCCGTTAATTAAAACCATTTCTGCAGGTAAAGATTGAAAAAAGTCTCTCAAACATTTTTGAATTTTGAACTTTTTTTTTCGTCGAGCAAACTTCAGTATTGTGTGGGACTGCCGTCCTTAACAATCTTTAATTTAAGTTGCAAAGATATACTGACATTTAAAATTCGTGTTAAATGCATGTCCGCAAGCAGACCCGCGTAAGTTCGCGATTACAAATGCTGCATGTGTACTTACAAATCTACAACTTTTGTCGACCATCTCTGAAACAGGGGTGAAATTGGCATAGTCAACCATTTTTTACAGTGTGGGGAATCAGCGTAATATCAACCAAGACCGGTCAGTAGTCTAGTGGGTAACATTTCTAACTCGTAAATGAAAGGTTGTGGGCTCGAATCCCGGCGGATCACAAAACTATATTATTTATATTTTCAAATATGCTCTTTGCTGGGTTGAAAAATTCGTAAAACCTGTACCAAAGACCGGTCACCAAAGGTACATCCAGCCTTAAAGCAACTGGGTCATCTGGGTCTTGTATTGGCGCTTTGTAGCGACGATCAAGCTTGTAAATACCTCTGCGGCACTACAAGTGTCATAGACTCCTAGAATCTCTGAAATCTGGGGAGACTCTCACACAGGTTTTTTTTTAAAAAAATTAAGAAAGTGTAAAATGAGGACTTCAAGAGATGAAGAAAAAAAAACATTGTTCTTCTATCACAAAATTTATTCATTCAATCATCGATATCCAAATAACAAAAATTGCCAGCTGGCAGGGTAGTCTCTTTCTATTCTGCTTCAGGGCAGAGGTAGGATGTCGTCGTATCTGAAGTTGCCGACTATCCTGTTGGCGTTCTTCTTGATGAGGCTGGAGCAGGTCCTCTCGGTGTAAGGCTTGGAAGCCTTGAAGAACTCCTGGCGGTTCTCGTTGATAGCACGGTTGGCAATCTCTCCTGAAAACCAAAGGAAAACTTTAAGTAACCCTTTTGTAAAGAAATCCTGTGCAGGAGGCTCCCCAATTCTTGAAAGTCTTGGGGGTCTATGTCACCCTGGAAGGGTGCCGCGCGATTGATTTTGGTTTTGAATAAAATTGGATTAAATTGGGAAGGGAACACAGATACGGTAGATCATTCCATAAACGGGCAGTTTGGCAAAGAAATGAGTCATGAAAACGCCAAAGTTCTCATAGTTTTGAGATCGACTGCAAAGGGATGAATGAGAGTCGTACTACGAGTTTCCCTTTTGTTTAAATAGTAAGTTTCTTAGTGAAGTGATTGAATTTGAAAAATACATCAACATAGAAAGAGTCCGTAATCTAGTGGTTAACACTTCAGACTCCTAATTGAAAAGTACAGCGTTCGAATCCTGGCGGAGCACGAAAAATATTTAATTTTTCAAATATGCTCGTCGCTGGGTTCAAAAATTAATCTGCCTTTACAAAAGACATGTCAACATGGGTCCATGCAGCCTTACATCAAATAGGATATATAATGGGCGCCGCTATGTTTTATTCCGTCCTATTTTCAAATATATACGGTAAGCTCTATCGACGGTTGTCGAGACTTCCACTCCTGGATGGTCATTGACTTAATTGAGGAGTCTCCTGCACTCTCACCTGTCCAACGCCTTTGCTCTCCAGCTACGTAACGTATGTCTTGGCTGTATCCGCGTTGACACCGTCCATCCTTCACATTTTGTTTGTCATTAATAATTAATCAATACAAAAACATTTGTTTGCCCTTTCTCTAGCGACCGACAGTGTAGCGTCTCAATATTACTGTCCAAGATTTTATTTTCAGCGTCTGTTATTTCCTCACCTAACTGTTTGTCCCCGTTGAACAGATTGGTCAGTCTCAGCGTATAGTCGTCCACGTTGATGTTGGTGGTGACACTGGTGAACTTGATGTAGTCCTCTCCGTTCTTCTTCTCTAACTTGGCCTTGTACACAATCTCAGCATCGCAGTTGGCTGAAGACACAAAAAAAAAAACTGTTTAAAGTACATTTCATTTACCTTAATCCTGTGATAATCTCTATTGACTGAAGAAAACTTGATTTGTCTATTCGACTTTCTTTGTTTCAACTTTTTTATACAGTGTTAAAATTAACAGACTCTCAATGATTCAGAAAATCATTAAGGCAAAAATACCACTTGTTATTACAATTACATTTGTGAACTCTTACAACTAAATTGGGAACGACCGATGCATTGCCGAATGCCGGCCAATCAGCATGTCGAGTTAGGCCGTTTGTCCACCGCACGCCGTCACCGTCACGTCACCGGGAACGAGATGACGGCGCCAAAGTAGCGGTACATGTTATGTATTTATGTTTTGCCTGGTTATAGGCAATACAATATATAACCTATAACCAGCGAAATCGATCGCGGTGGGCAAAAGATCGCCGTCACATCAATAAAACTCGGCCCAAAATAATCTCGTTCTCGGTGACGTGACGGTGACGGCGTGCGGTGGACAAACGGCCTTAAGCTTTTGCAAGGAGTTCGACGGGAAGCAAAATCCAGGGCCTTCGTTAGCCGAGTGTGTCGTATAGCTTGGTTAAATTTACGGATCTGTTATATTTCGTTTGTAACGGCAAAGGTACAAAATAATGTGATGAGATAGTTTTGACATGTAGAAAGAATGGATGATGAAAGACTTACAATGTGTATAACATGAAGAGGAAATGTGCAAGGGAAAAGAGGAAAAGAAAGACCAAGAATAGTATGGTTGTTTGTATCAGATTGTGAAAGAATGGGATATACAAAGCGAATGTAAAAGAAGGAAATATGTGAACAAGGTGATGGATATTGCTATGATGTTTGCGGGTTCGATCCAATTAAAATTGCTATTAGATGGTAGAATTAAACAGTGGTTTAATTCATATTTAAAATTTTTGAAAAAAATCTGAAGTTCGAATCCCGCCTGCACTGTTGGTCAATATGGACAAATTGAAATTCACCTTTCTGGTGCCGGTATCATCTACGGACCAGAAGACAAATGTTTTAAATATATCCTCTATAGAAACACCAGACGGAGATGTTTTCATTATACCCGAAGAATTATGACGGTCCTATCGGTAGTAACTTTGATTCTGGTTCAACAGATACCATTGTGTTATTATTAATAAATAAATCATTAAAATATTCAACAATGATATCTTAATTGATAATGAAAATAAATCTGTTTCTAGCCAGGCCAATAGCTGGGTAATTTTAATTCCTCTTCACTTAAAAAAATATGTTGAAGACCACTTACTTGCGTTGGCCATCAGGTCTCCTTTCCCGTGGATGGGCACCACCAGCAATCTGGCGTCGAGGTCATATTTCCCCTCGAAGGTCAGCTTGGGGAAGACGACCCGGGATCTGATCTCCAACTTGTCAATGTCCACCCTGGAAAGAGAAAAAAACAATTTTCTATTTGTACACATTCAAATTGATTGTCCTGAGGATGCCTTTTTAGGCGAAAACTGTTAGACATATTTAAAATAAAATAATAAAAAAGTGAATTAAAACAAAATATTTATTTGATCAATTATTAATCATGAATACAATTCTGTTCAAATTCACTTTTGAGTTCATTTTATACACAATTATTTTCGGGAGAAGCAGTGCCTCCCATCTTCAGGTGTACACTGAAACTGAAGATGGGAGTTATTGATTTTTCCGGAAACGGTTGACTACAAATCAAACTAAAAATTGAATTTTGTTAAAATTTATAAAAATTAACAATCACAAAGTTCCTGCCGAAAATTTAGATAATTGAATTTGTACTGTATTTTTTATTGACCCAGAAGCTTGTTCTTTCATTAATTCTTTTTACTATCACCTTCACTACTCTGGCTGTCCGATATCTTCAAAATTTTGGTCCAAGAAACCAGTCCGGTCGATATTTTAGTTGGTAGAATGATTGCATTCCACGCCGAGAGCCAGGGCTCGATCCCCACCGAGCGAATCAGACAGGATTTTTCCTTTCGGTGTTTATTTCAAACCCAAAATAAAAATACCGGCAGGGTTTACCCAGCCTTCACAAAGCAATGAGAACCAGCCCACCTCGGCAGCTGGGAAACATCCACTTCAACTGAAGTGGTTGGCGTAAGCCCGGACTCCTAACCAGTAAAAAGAAATATGTAGGTGCCACACGTCACGTGCGACCCCTTTAGGAAGAACGCAAAAAGAAGTTACAACATATGTGTGGCTTTGTCATGATCAGTAAAAATGCTCTCTATATTTTTTGTTTTTTTTTTTTAAGAAATCCTGTGCGGGAGACTCCCTAGAATCTAAAGACTCTAGGGGTCTATGACACTTGTTGTAGTGCCGCAGAGGTGTACGAGCTTGGTCGTCGCTACAAAGCGCCAATACTCAAGCAAGACCCAGTTGCTGTAAGGCTGGATGGACCTTTGGTGACCGGTCATTGGTAAAGGTTTATGAATTTTTCAACCCAGCGAAGAGCACATTCGAAATTTAAATGGTATATTTTTGTGCTCCGCCGGGATCCGAATCCACAACCTTCCATTTACGAGTCCGAAGTGTTGCCACTACGGACTACGGAGCGGTCCAAGATGCCAACGACACGCTGTGTACCTGAGCGGTTACCCATCCAAGCACTGACCACGCCCAATGTTTTTTTTTTTTTTTTTTTTTTTTTTATTTTAAGAAAATAGATTTGTGAAGAGGAATGCAATTCACCAACCTATTCTGCCTGGCCAGAAACAGGTATTAATATCATCATTTAATAATTCATTATTGTTTATTATTAATGAATTATTAAATAATAATTACCCAATAACATCTGTTGAACCAGGGTCAAAGTTAAAGTCAAGTGACCCAAGCGGGGATCGAACCAACGTTGTTCCATTCGAAACACGCTAGAAAGATCAGCCCTCTTGGCCCCCGCGGCTATAACCCCGACAATGTTGCTTAACTTCGGTGATCTATGGGAACCGGTGCTTTCAACATGGCTAACGTCGTTGACAATTATTTCAACATATTATTGTTTTAAGGGACTGACATAGTAAGCAGACCAATAGTACTCACTTCAGACTCTTGATTTTGAAATTGCTAGCACCGTACATCTTGACGTCCCTGCCGATGGCTTTGAAGGTCACTGAGTTCCCCTGATCCACGGCCAACTGAAAATTTAGAAACATAAATTTTATTAAATTGTCATTAAAACTAATATTTTGGAAAATATAAATTTATTCAAAATCCCGAAGATATTTTGTGTCATATTTATCCCTTGACTTACATATAGTGTATAAGGCTTTTTTCAAGAATGAAATTAATTAATTAGTTTCAGTTTTTTCATATTATCTCGAAAACTGTTCACATTACCTACCTTAAATATTTTTCAAAGACTTTCTAGACGTTGTGTCATTCTATAACTATGAAGAAAAAAATATTTGCAAAATAAAAAAAACAACAAAATTAGAAGAAAAAAATATTTAAAATCGAGTTTTTTTTTAAAAAAAATTGTGTTTTTGTTATTTTTTAAGTTAAATATGCAAAAAAAAAAATACTTTACAATTTAGGTAAAAAATCAATAAACACACATGTTTTTTTTTATTAACGTTACTCTTTAAATAAGGCCATAAGTAAAATATTTTTTTAAAAACAACATACATTTTTTTGTAAACGGCCTCTTAATAGCCTGTGAGACGTATACAAATCCACCTAAAAACTCGCTAAAACAATGTCAGATTCCTTTTAAGCGAGGAAGTATCCAAAATACTAGAAGTGGAATGAAAATAATTAGGAGTCAGTTACCTCAGGAATGACTAGAGGGTCGATCCCTTGTACTCTGAGTTCTGGGATCCCATTTCCTAGCCGAGGTCTCAAAGCCTCGATGGAGTTCTTCACGCACTCACTGATGGTGTTCTGGTCCCTTTTGCATACCTGGATGTAGTCAGCTGAAACCAGAATACAAAACCATCATTACTGACAATAGTAGAAACAAGAAAAATGGCATACGGAAAAGGAGACGAGTGGTTAAAGGTAAGGGCGTACCCAAGATCAAAACTAAAGGGAGGCAAGTTTTGAAAATTGATGATTAAAAATTGAATACCACCCTGTTTTATGCTATAAACTCATGTGCAGTCCACTGTACAATTTATTTTGATTTTTAAAATGGTTATTTTTTATATTTGTAATAAATTAAAGAACAAAATTTAACAATCTTTAGGTATTTCTGTACTTCCAGGGGGGAGGGGGGGCAGCTGCCCCCTCTGCTCATTCCTGGGTACGCGCATGGTTGGAGGAAAACTTCTGATTATGCCACTTCAGTGAAGAAAGGTGATCATCATAGAGATTACAAAAGAGGTATCTTGAGCTTCTGCCAAACCATTGTCTCAGGTTCTTCAACCAGGATGTTCTTGTTCAACCTAGAGCTCGTATTCCTAGTATGATGAGATGCAGGAGTAGATATTTCTGATATTTGATTGTGTGGCTTTCCTTGACTTATAGGTTGGTATAAGGCTGTCCACCCATGCTGTAGAAAATGGTTCACTTTGCCAATGTCACGCCTGTTTCAGGGAAGGTCGGTAATGGTTGAAGGGCATATATTCATTTGAGATTGAGGTTTTATATTGTAGGTTCACATGCGGCATGTGTTAGGTCGAGCTTAAACGTGTCTGCTTGTGGTAATGCGTTTAATATGAATCTTAAATGATATATATCTTAGCAGTTTAGATTTAGATTTTTTAAGACTGTCTCAAGTTCTTCAACCAAGATGTTATTGTTCGATCTAGAGCTCGTCTTCCCTCAATTCTTCCCTGTATGATGAAATGTAGGAGTAGCCAGTAGAAATTCCTCATTTCTTATTATACGACCTAAATAACACACTTATTGCCTTTTGATGGACATCAGCAGTTCGGCTCTGGCTCTATTAATACGGGAAAGAACCTCGACATTTGTGACTCGATCCGTCCAGGAAACCTTTAACATCCGACGGTAGACCCACATTTCAAGGGCAGTGTTTTGCTCTCAAGGCACTGTGTGAGTGTCCACCTTTCCATGCCGTAGAGTACACCAAAAAGATATAGCATCTGACAGCACAGACAGTGAATGAAAGTGAAATTAGTAAAGTCCATACTGTTGAAATGGACTTTCTAAGAAGTATGATTGGGAAAAAACGGTGTGACAGGGTGAGGAATGATTGTCTAAGGGCCGTTCTTATAAACGTTGGACTGAATATCCGTAAGTAAATACTCATTTAACTAACGGATGGACGTTAACGGACTGATCTTACCGATGGTCGTCTTATAAAGCTTTTTTAACCGTCCGTTAGTTCTTAATAATGCACTCGTATTTTTGATGATTTTTTGCGTGCATTCATGAACATATGTCATCCGTTTGCTGTCAGAGAAGAAACATAACCTAAAGTTGCGTATGACAAACACGAAAACAACTGATACAGCCCTATTTTAATGAATTCTCTATCTCTGTCGGAAGAAATTATCTTCAACAGGATAGAGCGGAGAAGTCCAAAGACGCGCAAAACTCACCGCAAAAAAATAATGCTTTGACAGCTGACCTAACCTCAAACCTTAACAAACCGACCGGTATCTACCTGGAAACCGGGGGTCGGCTGTCGGTTAGATCCGCCGGTAAAATTAAACCGAAAATTTACGAACGAATTGTTATAATACAGAAAAACGAAATTTGTACCAAGTTTCGGTTTATTAGATTTGACATTTAACAAACGGATGTTTATAAGAACGGCCCTAAGAGAAGAATGTGGTGCAAGAGAAAGTGTGAAAGTGAAGATTAAAAGAAGTTTGTTAATATGGTTTTGGCATATGGAGAGAATGAATGAGGAAAGACTGACGAAGAAAGTATATGTTGGTAGAATAGATTGATGTCGTGGTAGAGGAAGACCGAGAAAGGTATGGATGGACCAAATATCCGAAATTACGAATGAATGGAATATCCAGAGTCATAATAAAAGAAGATCCTGTATGAAGAAGGTTATGACTCTAAAGGAAATGAAAGAAGTATGTAAGGACAGAAAGAAATGGCGGTTGATCTGTAATGTGGGCGGCTAGAGTTTATTAAATAGGAATTTGTTTTCTGTTTGTTGTCCATAGATATTATTATTTCACTCTGAGTGTGAAGTGAGGAGACTGATGGCTCTGGAAGCGTTGGAAATCTACAAAAATAAAAATAAAGACTTAGTGAATGTGCAGATTCCCTATGTTTCACCAATATTGCAATAACTTGTTTTTTATTTTGTTATTATTATTCTTTTTATTTAACTAACACATTTTATTTTTATTGTATTCAATTTTTTTATTTCATTATACCTAACAATAATGCATTTTTGAATCTTACTTTTGTGTTTAAAAAAAAATATTTTGTTATCTATGAATTTTGTTTTTGTTTTGAAAAAAATTGTTTTGAAAATTATTTTATAAAAATATATTTGTAACCATTCTGCTCCTGAAGATGCCTCATTAGGCGAAAATATTCGAGCACAAAAAAGAAATAAATAAGTGAATGAAAACTTTGTTTCCATTTGAATTTTTAAATAATTTAAATAATTATTATTATTTAGTGATGTATAAAATGTAATTTGTCGTGTATGTTCCTTGACTTATAGGTTGGTATGCGGCTGACCACCCATGCTATAAAAATGGTTCACTTTGACAATGTCACCCCTGTCTCAGGGAAGGACGGCAAGAGTTGCAGGGTGTATGTCCATTTGAGATTTGGTTTTTATGTTGTAGGTTCACATGAGGCATGTGCAAGCGCGAACTTGTATGTGTCTGGTTGTGAGAATGCATGTAATGTGAATCTCCAATGTAACCTATCTTTGCAACTTAGATAAGATTAGATTAGATTAAATCTCACCATATGCAAACGTCAATCTATTATAATTAAATAATAATGACTGAGGTTATGGGTTAGATATGTAAATAAAACGAAGATACCGGAACTGGAATAACTCTGATAGTCATCGATTCTGCATCAGTAATTTCATGATGATGATGAGGAATATGTAGTTAATATGCTTATTAAATTGTCTATTGTCTATAACAGCTTATAAGTCACGGTGATATGTAATAAAGAAGCCTTCGAATTAATATACTTCACTCGTTTTGTATCAAATTAAATTACTCGCTGTGAAGCAGAGGGATCTATTGAAATGTGCAATTTAAAAACTTATTCGAAACCTTGTGTTTTAGCTAACACGAACAATAAATCTTTTCTTTTACTGTAATCAATAATCATACCTGATGATGACCTACTAGGTCGAAAACGCGTTTGTAACTTATTCTAAAGATTGTAATCTTTTTAAATATATTTGTGTGAAAATAAACAGTGTTTTTGAATTCCTTCAAAATTGTAAACTAAAACAGTATGAATTTTCACAGTGTTAATACACAAACAATACAAAATATAATAAATCTTTAATTGTTTAATCTGTTTTTACCACTCAACTAAACGATTACCATAAAAAGTTTACTCAAAAGCCAGCGAAAAGTCAAGAGAACAAAAACGTTTTTTTTACTTATAGGTTTGTATGCGGCTGACCACCCATGCTGTAAAAATGGTTCACTTTGCCAATGTCACCCCTGTTACAGGGAAGGACGGCAAGAGTTTCAGGGTGTATGTCCATTTGAGATTGGTTTTTATGTTGTAGGCTCACATGAGGCATGTGCAAGCGCGAACTTGTACATGTCTGGTTGTGGGAATGCATGTAATGTGAATCTCCAATGTAACATAGCTTTGCAACTTAGATTATATTATATTAGAAGGCTTGTGCTCGTGTACACACTTTTGTAAGAGACTTATCTTATTTTTTCGTTGATTGTTGGAATGTGAAAATTTTTCATCATTCATCTATCTCAATAAATATAATAATTTTTTTTTTTGTATAATTAAATAATTTGAAAACAAAAATATGTTAAGAAATTAACTTTTATTTATTTAATTTATAGTTCTATCAATTTCGGATTATTACTACGATTATTTATTAGGATTATAACAATCATTAAAATAATAGTCCGGTCCACAGCTAAGTAAGTGGATTGCTTGCATTTCCTACTCAGAGTTAGAATCCCCTCCTACAATGTCAAAACGGATTTCCTGTTTTGTAAAAATAAATACGTTCCACACGCAACATGTGATACTTTCAGGGATATCATAGTAAGAAGTTGCAATGTGTGTGTAGATAAGTTGTGCTTAGGAAATAAAAATCACCTGGAGAGCTAAAACGCTTTATGTATTTAGGAAGCAAGCTTACTGAAAACATGATCAAATCTTTCTTTATAATACTTCAAAACACTAAGTAATATATGGAAAGAATTAACAATAAAATTTTAAGTGTTAATACACAAACCATACAAATTATAAAACATGATTACTTTTAGAACAGCATAATTCAAGATGACACTCACACTGACCAAAACCTTGAGATCTGAGTAGGTATATCAAATAAACGGAAATGTAACATCTTGCATGTAAACAGCACCCAAACGCGGAATTGTTTCATTTGTCACGAGTCTGCAAGGCCAAACGTGTTATGTTTCACATTGCCTCTGCGGAACGGCACTCCTTGACATGTTAGAGAAGGTTCCACAACAATCGGTCACAGACAACACGTCCACAGACAGCTCGGCCAACGACAAATTTGTCACACGACAGTTCGTCCACATGAATTTGTAGTCAACAACATTTCGGCCAAAGATAATTCGCACTCAGACACATCGGTCACGGACAATTCACCCGATAGTACGTCAAACGACTTTTCAGACACATAAAATATATGGTCCAGAGATAGCTCCTTCACAGAAATCTACAATCAATGAAAACTACAGTAGCTACATTTTTTTTATGAAGCACAACTTATCTGTAATGAAACTGTCTGAGAGCCTATGCCCTATATTTACCGGTCCTAAGTCTATTGGTGAGTGCTTTGGTCTCGTAAATGGAAGGTCGTGTGTTTGACTCCCGGCGGAGATCAAACAATATTTTTTTTTCATTTGCATTTTGTTTTTCAAATGGGTTTCGCTGGGTTGAAAAATTCAAATAAATTTACAGAGATCTGTCACTAAAGATCCATCCAGCTTTACAGGAAATGGGTCTTGATTGGGAATTGGCGCTTTCTACAGCGACAACCAAGCTCACAGAGGGCTCTTGAGGTGTGATTCATACAAAAAAAAACAGTCTTCGAATTCATCATCCCAACATCATATGGTCCACAGACAGTTGCATTGCAGAAAACTACAATCAATGAAAACAGCAGGAATTACAAAGGTTTCTTGGAGAGCAAGCTTTCCGTGATGGAGTTGTCTATGGACCTTTATTGTAAGTGACCGAAAAGTCGTGTTGTGTGACCGATTTTTCAATGTACGAGCTGTCTGTGGGTGAGTTATCTTTGACCGATTTGCCGTGACACGGTTGCACACAGCTTGTGCAGAATGACACTCGTTGACATGTCAGAGTATACATCACAACATTGCATATAAATGCACTTCATCACAAAGTATTACATATAAACAGCCGCATGTGACAATTACTGGAAATATATAATGTACGGTGTACCTACATACAATCATCACTTCCCGGTGTAAAATAAAATATATATATTTTTAAGCAAAAGTTACTAAGCTGCACGTAAAGAGCAACTTTTTAACGCGCTGTCTCCGAATTAATCGCATGTGGCGTGTGAAATCTGTAGGGGTTTTGTGATTCTTATTTATAGGTAGTATATATATTATAAATAACTGAAAAAGAAAATTTTACAAGACTAATACGCTACTAAGCTTCACATATAGTGTAACTTCTTGCCGCAGTATTCTCAAAGTGAAAGTGGTAATTCGGTACCTATTTATTTTTACAGGTAGGTAAGGAGGATGGAGCACGCAAAATTTGTATAACCTTGGTCATCGGTACAATTTGACAATTTTTAAGCAAGATCCAGTTGCTGTAAGGCTGGATGGATCTTTGGTAAAAGGATATGAATTTTTCTACCCAGCGAAGAGCATATTTGAAAATATAAATGCTATATGTGGTGTGCTCCACCGGGATTTGAACCCACAACCTTCCATTTACGAGTCCGAAGCGTTTTCACTATACTACGGTCCAGTCCAAAGTTATAAAAACCTTGAAAGAAGGAAGGAAATGATTTGCATTATCTATGGATCTTTCATATCAAGTAATATATTTTTTAAGCATAGTTAGATAGATTTAATTTGTATAAGACCGATAGCCAAATCAACACAATTAAATATTAATTAAAGAAATACGTAGTTAGATTCAATTACCAGAAAAACAAGTATTTTTGGGGTTTAATAAATGACCAAGCGTTGATATCATTCTCCATGAGTCAATGAAAATGGAGTAAGACACATCTAATCTAATCTAATCTAATCTAAGCTGCATAGATATATATCATTTAAGATTTACATTAAATGCATTCTCACAAGCAGACATGAATAATTTCGCACATGCCGCACATTTCAACACATGCCGCATGTGGGCCTACAATATAAAAACCTAATCTCAAATGAACATAAGCCCTGCAACTCTTGCCGTCCTTCCCTGAAACAGGGGTGACATTGGCAAAGTGAACCATTTTTTTTTACAGTATGGGTGGTCAGCCGCATACCAACCTAGAAGTCAAGGAACATACATGACGAATCTGAACCAAGAAACTTAGAACTAAGAAAAATAGTTAATAACTTTTTACTGTACCCTTAGTACGAGTTGCAAAACTTGAGTAAAGTTAAGTTTACGGAAAATATTAAAGAATGATTTTCCCCAAAATCTGCCGTTGTTGTTTCTTACACTTTATGGTTTTAGCAAAAGAGTTACAGTGATGAAGAAAATCAAGTTCAAACAAACAAAAACGGCAGATTTTGGCGAAAACCACTCTTTAATACCTTCCGTAAACTTTACTTTACTCAAGTTTTGCAACTCGTACTAAGGGTACTGCTATGTATACCTTCGAAGGAGTAGCAAATTGGTGTGCGGAACCTATTTATTTTCATAGGGTCACATCCGGTTGGTAGCTTATTTGGTAAACTGCTTGCATTTCATGGTTCGGGTTCGAATCCCACCTAGGGCAAGGGTGTCGGAAATGATTTCTCATTCGGTTTTTATTTCAAACCTAAAATACAGTATCGGCTAGCTTTACTCAGCCTCCACAAGAAATGAGTATCAGCCCCCTCGGTAGCTGAAAAACCTCACTTCAACTAAAGTGGTAAGCGTAAGGTCTGCTTTCATGATTGATACATAGGTACTGTTCCCTAATTTTCATTTTTCTGATTAAATATTTTAAAATATAAAAACCACAACTTACGTATTTTCACTGGCGTGCACAAGACAAAATCATTTTGAATTTTGAACAAAGCAAAAATTACAAAATATTTCAAAAACATCTCGACTGCGACACTTTTTAAAAAAAGACACAAAAATTCAAGTCTTCACAGTGAAATGATAAAAAAAATAGTTGAGAAATATCGAGTGTTGAAGAAACTTCTTACTCGATCTACTCTCTGTACGATATGAACAGTAATGACTGTTTTAAATACTCGACACTGTACTTATATATAAATTAGAAATAGGTACCCGATTAAAACTTCTTCTTCTACTGCAATATGCACTTCTATAAACCTCTTCTCTGCCGCCAGTGACAGACACTTCTACAAATAACCTCTCACTAGATAAACACCTTTTTCCTATGTCACATATATATTCAGCAATTCTGAGCTTTCAATGTAAACTAATATACTAAACTAACCTTTGCTTAAAGTATAAAACAGTGTATGAACTCCTCTCTATGATATATAATCTAAGCAGCAAAGACATACGTTACAAGTGCCACATGTGTACTTACAAAAAAAGAAACAAATCTCAAACACATTGACATTGTAAAAGGGTGAAATTGGTAAAGTGAACCATTGTTTACAGTCCTACAAGTTAAGGCATTGCACTTCACTTACGCGTGTGAATATTCCACCATTATATAAACAGAAAGACACAATAGCACCCCTAGTGAGTGATTTAATTGTCATACATTATGATGTTAAATAGTTAACTTTTTCATGGGCACGGTTTCATGCCATTGTCACTCCTAGGGCGCTCTGAAAGTTTATGCAACAGAAAAAGTGTATGAAAACTAATTCTCTCTAAAGATGCACTATTGTAGCTTTCATGCATTTTTCTGCTTATGCGGTGGTGGAGTATTCACGCTATGTCTAATATAGACATTTTTGAGTGTAATTTATTAAAATTTAAAAATCTTGCAATAGAGTTCCTCCCAGCGCGTTGATAGCTGTGAGGGTGCACTGTAATAAGGGTGACCTGTTGTGCACAATTAAAAAAAAAAAAAAAAAAAAAAAAGTCTTATACTCCGAGTACTTGATTAATTTTTATTTGCCTTTGATATTTAAAAAGACATTTTGACAATCCTTTATTGTTCTATGATTGTTCTGTTAATGTATGTATGTATAGTACAAATTATAACAATCCTACTGTATGAAATGTACGAGTATTGTTATGTATTGTAATTATGTTATGAATTTTGCTTTTGTTTTGAAAAAAAGTTGTTTTTAAAATTATTTTATAAAAATATATTTGTAACCATTCTGCTCTTGAAGATGCCTCATTAGGCGAAAATATTCGAGCATAAACAAATAAAATAAAGAGAATTAAAACAATGTTTTACCATTTATATTTTTAAATATTTATGTTATGTATTCCATTTATTTGCTTACTTTTTTTCATTGATTATGAATTTTCTCACCTTATTGTTGCTCCTTGACTGATAGGTTGGTACGAGGCTGACCACCCGTGCTGTAAAAATCGGTTCACTTTTGCCAATGCCACCCCGGTTCAGGGAACGGCGGCAGGAGTTGCAAGGTTTATGTCCATGTGAGGTTTTCTTTATTTGCATGTACACATGCAGAATGTGTAGGCGCGAACCTACATGTGCCTGTCTGTAGGCATGCATTTCATATGAGCCTTAAATGCTTACATATCCTTGCAGCTTAGATTATAGATATTATAGAAGTGAAACAATGTACGAAAAATACAACTGCACTGCTAAATTTTTTTTTTTTCTATGTACACAATGGAGCGGAGATTACGCATTCTTTTATACTTGGGTCACTTTTGATAAATAATAAAAGCAAAATAATTGATACGAAAATGTAGCTAGTTGTGGGTTTGCTAAAAAAATACAGCGTTGACTTTATTATTCCTTCCACATTGTTTGTTGTACTTTGAATAAGAGTTTTAGGCTTACACAGCCGGCTGATGATGCTGGAGTGATGCTTTCCGGGATCTGTTGCCGTGGTCTGTGGGAGCTGGAGCTTTCCGGACTGTTGTACTTTGACTTTTGTGTTGAAATCAATATTTTTGGTATTCATCGTGTTTTCAAAATTTTAATACAAAAAATAAATAAATTGAACGTTAATCCAAATGATTATTTTACAATTATTAATGTACCTACTTTATTGAATTATTTTTAAATGCTTTTATAACTTTATTTTATTTTATTTTATTGACATTGGATCAAACTAATATATTATTCTTATACGTAAATGACATTTCCATTTTTAAATTTGAATGTACCTGACGATGATGTTAATCGAAAACATTCGTTAAAATAAATTGAAGTAAATTAATAATTGGTGAAAATTAACAGTGTTTCGTTGGAATTTCATTTTAAAAAATATCAAAAATCAAGATGTTATCCAGTGTCTGGTAGTCCACAGGTTAACAAAGGTCGATGATTATCATAGCAATATGAACTTTATGCGCTGACACATGGAGTAGGGATCTTGTACGTCAGCCAAACTAATATCATAAACAAACACACTTCAAGAGAGGTGGTTGTTGGACATCATGATCAAACGCAGCCACCGCTGTCCTTTTAACGCCTTCCTCCTTCAGTCATGCCACTAATCCGGTAAGTTATCTCAATAAGGGTCTTTCCACAGCTCTTCGCCTTTATGGGATAGAATGGCACAGTGACAAAACAACACATGACAGAACGACTCATGCCATTACATCACAACGACGGTGCGTCACATGACAAAACATATCAATGATAAAACAACACATAAAATACATCACTATGACGAGACAATATAAAGACAATACATCACATGACAAAGCATCACATATCTGAAACAGAACATACCATAAATTGCACAGGTGATGATGAATGATAATCAGGGGCGTTAACGCAACTACGCTACACATGAAGTGTTACTTCTTGCCACGTTTTTCCTAAAGGGTCACATGTGGCAAATGAACCTATTTATTTTTACTGGCCAATACGCCAATCACTTCGGTGGAAGTAAAGGTTTCTCATTTTTCGTGAAGGCTGAGTGAACTATTTTGTTTTTGAAATAAATACAAAAATAGTAAATCTTTTCTGACACTCTCGTTGAGATTCGAACCCGAGTTTTCGGCATGAAATACACGCAGTCTGCTAACTGCGCCATCGGCCGGACCATCATTTGCACGAGTGCCCTTGGAGTGACTACATCACGAAACGGCGCTATAAAGAAATCATCAACTCATCATCATGTAAGGAGGGGCTTCATGCATACCATGTAGAGGGCAGATTAGCAATTTCGTGACAAAAGTCCTCTTTAAACTGTCGATTTCATCGGATAATAAGATAATTGTCCTCTTGATACCAATTATGTATTTAACAAAGGTCTTTTTATATTGTGTTATCAAAACTTCTTCTTCATTCAGCGCCACTTCTAACTAAGATCGGTGATAATAATCTATAATCTAAGTTGCAAAGATATATTAACATTAAAAACTCATATCAAATGCATGCCCTCAAACATACACGTGTAAGTTAGCGCTTACAAATGCTTTATGTGTACCTACTTAAAAATTAAAACCAAACCTCAAATGAACATAAACATTGCAACTTTTGCCGACCTTCTCTGGAACAGGGGTGACATTGGCAAAGTGAACCAATTTTTTTACAGTTTGGGTGGTCAGCCTCATACCAAAGTCAAGGAATGTGTCATGAGAAAATGATCTTGTCTTACACGTGCGCAATTAATGTGTGTAAAATAATTAAAAAGAATAATACAAAAGCTGGAAAAAAAAACTATAAATATGGAAATTATTCAACGTAAAGGTTACAAACGACTGCATTTTATTGTATCAATTAGGGATGTTATGAAACTGTCGGATATTCGAAACAAAAACAATAACCATATACGTAATCGAAACCATCGAATATCCTAAATAAAAAAATGACCGTATCCGTAACCGAAACTATCTGATATCAGAAAAAAAAGAATACCGTATCTGTAACCGAAACTATCTGATATCCGAAAAAATAATACCGTATCTGTAACCGAAACTGTCGGATATCCGAAACAAAAATAATAAACATATCGGCATGTTGCATTTGTGCATTAGAAAATAAACCAAACTTCACATGAACATAAACTTTGCAACTCCTACCTTCTTTAAAAAAACTAAAACCGCGCTGGAATTGGCCAAAGTTAACCAAGTTTATAAAGCAGGGGGGTCAGCCTCACACCAACCTATTAGTCAAGGAACACGAAAATTTCGGGAAATGAAATTATAAACACACTTGAAATCAAATATAGCTTGATAAAATGAAATATTATATCCTAAAAATCTAATATCCGTTACCGAAACTATCCGAGACTAGAGGATATCCGAAGTAATTCCATATCTGCACCGTCAGACATGGTCTAATTTTGGGGACCGTGCTTTCCAGTAATTGGCAGGCCCAATGGAGTGGAACAGACTACCATCTAATGTGAGGAAGGCAAAAACTATTGATATCTTTAAAAAGGAGCACTTATGATACCTCTTTACAAAAATATCTTATCCGTGATTTAAGAGGGCCCTTGAGGTGTGACATACACAAAAACGGAGCTCTTTTATTATGTGTACCTTCCAAATAAATTATCCTTGTATATATATTTATACTCGTATCTATCCGTATCTGAAACCGAATTAATATACTTCCCGTATCCGTATCCATATCCGAAACTTCGTATCCATAACATCCCTAGGATTGATGATTGCTGCTGACGTCATGCGAGATCTACGAGATAGATGTTCCTAGAAAGCCACTGATCCATAGATCATTCCGATATGATTCTTTCTTGAGCGGTTCAGCCAAAGGTTACGGCGGCTTAATGAGAAGCATGTCCGTTTATTGAGTAAACAAATAAATTGTAGAAAATTTAATTATATGTACCTATACGATCAAATCATAATATAAGGTTTTTTTTAAATGAGTGATATAAGGAACTAAGCTGCATATACAGTGCCACTTTTATCTGCCCTGTCCCTGAGGTGTCGCATGTGGAACCTATAATTTTTCTCAGGTTGGCTAAAGGCTGAAATTCTTCTCATGCTGGAAAACAAATGTTGCTTTTCCCAATGTCACCCCGTTTCAGGGAAGGGCGGAAGGAGTTGCGAGACTTATGTTCATGTCTGGTTTGTTTTTTTTTGTAAGTGCGCATGCAGCATGTGTAAACGCAAACTTACACGACTCGGTCTTCCTCGGCACCGCCGCTTATGCGGCGTCATGCTGGGCGGACAAGTGTCGGCGTGGAAATGCACGACGCGCGGCGCTTTCCGGTCAGAGGAGTTCGTTGCTCCTCCTGACAAAAGCGTACCGATCCACCGCGACGGACTCGCTCCCGGCCCTAGCCGGGGTGCTCCCCCTCGACCTCGAGCTCCAGTACCGCGCCGCTATCGGTTCTCTCAGGCGAGGCCTCCCGGCCAAGCTTGAACATCAGGTGATCCCGCCGCCGCCGGATGGACGCCTGACGCAGCGTGTCAGGGACTCGGTTCGCGACGCTATATACGCACAGTGGCAAAGGTACTGGGACGTCACATCGTGTGACAAGGTCATCTACTCCTTTTTTCCGTCGATCAGGGAGCGCATGGCTGCGCGGTGGCTCGTCCCGGACCACTTCACCAGCCAGTTCCTCACTGGTCACGGGAAATTTGCGCACTACCTTTTAGAACGGGGCGTCATCTCTCAGGGTGGAGGGGAGTGTTTGTGCGGACCCACTGCCCAGGACGTGCGGCACGTCCTGTGGGATTGCCCTCTGCTGCACTCTCAACGAGAGCTCCTCATCGACGCAGTCCGGCCGGCCGGTTCCGGACCGGTCGGCTACGCGGACCTCGTTGCCAGTAGAGCCAACTACCTTGCATTCCGCCGCTTCTGCCAGTCCTGGCACGAGTTCGCAGCCGCGGGCTCAAGACTCGGCAGAGGTGACCATTAGCCCTCAGTCAGTCCTCGCGACACCCATACATATTGACGTATGTACACCCATAACTTACTGCGCTCAGCGCGGATGGCAACTCGTTCGATACACGTCAATGAGGGGCTCCCGTCAGGCACATTAGCTTCAGTAACCTCGACGTTCTGGGGAGGGTGGGACTTCTTAGAGTCATGCGTTAGCCCCTGATTTGAGGATCCTCTTTTTCCTTTCTTGAGTAGAGTAACTTTAGCTGATTAACTTCAACGGGAAGGCCTTCCGCCGCCAAAAAAACATTGCAAGTGAAGTATCACCAAGTGAAGCGACTCCGCATGAGTTGTATGAACTTGGTGGGTGGAGGTGGGTAAAGTCTCTGCGTCTGCCGTGCGTGTATTGAATAAAAGCCTAAAATTTTTATATAAATCTTTGCAAGATAGCTTACAGATTCGTTACATGGTTGTTTTTAGTGAGCGCTGTTTCTGTGTTAATCACACCTCAAGAGCCCTCCGCGAGCTCGGTCGTTGCTGTAGAAAGCACCACTTCTCAAGCAATACCCAGTCACTGTTAGGCTGAATGCGCCTTTGATGACCGATCTTTGATAAAGGAATAATTTGAATTTTTCAACCCAGTGAAGAGCATATTGGAAAATATCAAGATTTTTTTTTTAACAATTTCAGCAACAGGAATATCTATGACATCATCCTCATCATCATCGACCTCATTATCATCATCCACATCATCATCATCTTCATCAAGATTAAAGTTCTCAGCAAGGTTGGATGAATCCATGGTGACCGATATTTGGTAAAGGCATATTATTTTTTCAAATCAGCAAAGGACATATTTGAAAATAGGTTCGTTATCTTTATGGTCTTTTGTCGAAAAATTAATACAAGAAGTAAAACGTGACCGCTTTATTCATAAAAAGGTTTTAATTTTTAAACCAGTATAAGGTCGGTTTTCCCATACTAATAAGTTGGTTTAACTCCAGTTTTGGGTTCAACCAATCTAATGAATAAGGCCGTTAGAGATCGGTTTTAAAACCACCCTTGTCAGTATATATTCTTAAAACGTTTTGAATATTATTCCAAATTGTTTAATTTCATAGGCTTAATTGTTGCAGTATGGAATATTTCTCCTAGCAAATGAAGGATAGACTATTATTTACAAGTTTTTACATATATCGTGGCTTATTTACAACCAACAATTATTTATAATGCATCTTTGTATCTATTTATTTACTTAGATTGTTATTTGAAACAGGGTGTCTTGAAAGACAATATTCTTTGGACTAATGCACTAGTGGTTCAAACCTTTGGATCCTCACAGAAAGGGAGTGGGTTGGGTTGACAGGATATACCAGCACAGTGATAAAACAACACATGACATAACGTCACATGATTTTACATTACATGACAGTTCATCACATGACAAAACATCACATGACAAAACATCACATGGGAAAAACTCACATACCTAACCAAAACAGAATGATGATGATTTATAGAGCTTGAAGGAACATTACGTACCTACCATAAACAGCTCATGAAAAAAAACATCACATGACAAAACATTACAAAAATTGATTAATTAATGCATAATTTGCCGTTACCACCCCTGATGGTAGGAAAATGTGGCATAAGAATTAGTATGTATTCCATTTTCCAATGTTATTTTTTTCTGTTCATGGTATTTTCTGTTTGGCGTTATGCATTTTTCGGTGGAATTTGAACCCGAACTCGCGGCATGGAATTCAAGCACTCTACCAACTGAGCTTTCGACCGGGCACTCAAAGTTTAAATAGGTTTTTTTTTCTCGGCGGGCACACGTCACAGGTGTATACGACTAAGGACCTTAGCAACCTAGTCTAATCTAAGCTAATCCAAGTTGCAAATATATTTAAGATTGAGGATTCACATAATATGCATTTTCACAAGCATACACGTATAAGTTCGTGCTCAAACATGCCGCATGTGGAACTAAATCTCAAATGAACATACACCCTGCAACTCTTGCCGACCTTCCCTGGAACAGGGGTGACCTTGGCAAAGTGAATCATTTTCTACAGCATGGCTAGTCAGCCGCATACCGACCTGTAAGTCAAGGAATATACACAATAAATTACATTTTTAAGATAGACATCAAAATAAATAAAAATTCAAAATTGTAATTTAAAAAAAACCCTAGCCAAACCTAACCAATAAAACAATGTTAATTTGCCTTTCCTTAGCAACCCAGCCGTGTGACATCCGAGTCTAGAATTTGTGGCTTGTGCATCTATTATTTGGAAGTGCATTTAAAGAAAAAAGTCTGTGTCATTCAATATAATTAAAAAACCGGTCGTACATAATTCAATTGTCCTCGCCCCGTAACCCCATACAATTTGTTATGCAGAAACTTCATCGTCACAAAAGCAACTACTTGATGGCTTTAAATTAAGGTGCTGCAGCTCCAAAAAGAGATTTTGTGTGATTGCTATACTTCACTTAAAATGTTTTGTAATTTTCCTATAGTATTATTTATAAAGTAAATAAATACATTAGTATATTTTCATGACTATGTATATGTATATACATTTCCGACTTATGCTACAGATTAAAAATATACACAGAAGGCCAAGGTGAACTAAAGACATATTATATCTTATGTATAGAAAATTCATAATGTAACGATACAGGACAAAAGTTACCTTCACAAGTTCATTTATCTTCTTGAGCGCTTTCGATGTTATAACACCATTATCAAGATCAAAACTCGATAATGGTGTGGTAACATAGAAAACGCACGAAGAAATAAATCAATTAATGAAGAAAAACCTTGTGTTTTATTTTTACATTATTAATCTTAAATGAATTTTTACGATGTCAACACACAGACCCTTAAACTTTAATTTAAATTCATGTCCACAAACTGACACATGTAAGTTCGTGCTTACAAATGCTGGATGTGTATACTTACAAATTAAAATTCAGACCTCAAATGAACATAAGTCCTGCAACTTTTGCCGACTTTCCCTGAAACTGGGGTCACATTGGCATAGTGAAACATGTTGTACAGTATGTCTGGCTAGCTTCAACCAACCAAGCTATAAGTCAAGGTATAAATTACTATTTATAATTTTTTATTCTTTTTCAGGGATGGAGCTGGTTTTGGACCATATTGTAATGTTTTTAGGTTCGAAAAGTCTATAAATTAAAACACACAGGTCTTCTTTCAGGATCTTTATTTACACTTAATTTATTTCTACAAATTATATTTATTCTTTTGGTAACAGAAATTTATTTTTCACAGTTTGGTATCGCTTACACTCTTCAATCAAAGCCAACTATCGCACTCGCTTAGCACACTCAATTCTCCGCCTTATATACTACACAGACAGTACTTTCCAGTGACTAATTTTGCCAGCACATTCCCGAATATTCTACCAAGTTCGAGACTACAAAAGGATCATTTAATTTCTAGATTTCTTAGGTCTATTGCTACCTACGGTGTACATCTATATTAACCTACTTTTGACATAATGCTATAAAAACTATTACTACCTACGATGTATACCTATATTAATCTACTATTTACATTATATTTACATATATTGCATGTGACTGAAAAGTCGTGTGGACAATGTGTCGTGCGATCAATTTTCCCATGTGCCGAGCTGTCTATGGACGGGTTGTCTGTGACCGATTTGTCGTGGAACTAGTATAGTTCAGTTAATAAATGCAATAATTTAAATGCTCTATTTTCTATAAAAAAAGTTACTCTGCTTGTTATAAATAAAATTATGAACTATGACTGGCATATTTTAGAAGTTTGTATCTTATTTATATACTTAATATCTTTATCTCTACCCCTCGTACAGAAGCTATCGTATCGACAATAAATATGTGTTGGCTATAATATCATCGATGGCGAAAAAAACAATCATCACGTATGGCTCTGAAACCTGGTCTGGAAGTTTCATCACCACGGTAATTCTTACCTACCGAATATCAGTAATATTTGTTTGAAGACTAATCAGCTGTTCATTTGCGGCCATCTTGGATTGACAGGTTGACATACAAATATTACCGATATTCGGTATGTAAGAATTACCGTGGTGATGAGACTTCCAGCCTTGATCACGTCAAAAAATCTGAAGCATTTATCGGTTGATAAAAAATAGCTGCAATGTATAAATAATTATTTATACCACTGCCAAGTACTGATAGTCTTTGTAACACGAGTGCTAGTTTGTGCCATGAGGCGCAGCCGAATGGCACAATAGACAGCAAGAGTGTTACAAAGACTAATTACGTGCAGCGGCATACAATACTTTTTCTACGACCATTAAGTATATAACAAAATAGAAAATAATAGTCATTATAATGTACTCGTCCATTTGAAGTTATTAAAACCTTCCTTTTGTCAAACCGTGTAATTTATCATTCCCTTCGATTATCTAATCTAATCTAAGTTGCAAAGATATATTACATTTTAGATTTATGCCCACAAGCAGACACATATAATATTTTTTATGGTTTGTGTATTAATACTGTGAAAATTCATGTTTTTGGTTTGGTATTCAAATAAACAACACTTTTAACTTTTGAACACTGTTTTTAATTTCACAAATATAATATAATTAAAAAATTAAATGTTAAATTATACTAAGTACTAACGTTTTCGACTATTCAGTCATCATGATGACTGAATGATGATGAATGATGATGATGATGAATGTAACATTACGCAACGGGTGTAGAAATGTATGTCATTGTCATTACGTTAGCCGTTTTGTAATTAGTAAATTACCAAATGGGAGTAGAAAAACACCTATAAATAATCCCAAACATCTTTTCCTGAACAACTCCATATATTATCGTTTTCTTAAAATTATTTCTTGTAGATACGAGTGGGTCAAAGCCAAACATGACTAACCCACAATAATAAGAAAAATAAGTTAGGCACATTGACTTATGTTTAGGCACGCATCCTTCCCCTTTATTTCAATATATAACAGAGCCAAAGATGACCACAAGGATTCATATCTACTACAAGTGCTAAAATCTGTCAAAATTTATTAAATTTATTTGGGCCGACACTTTGAAGTCCGTTTACTCAAAATAATGGAAATGTGGGTTAGTCATCTTTGGTTCCAACCCACTGAGTCGATCTTTTATACTACAATAGTAAAAAAAATATTCAAGTCTAACAAAGAAAAATTAAATTAAATTCACATTTCAAAAGTGACACCTGTTGAATAACATTTGAAACTTTTTATTAATGAATTTGGTTATATTCTCCGATATAAATAATAGTATGCAAATAAAAAAGTAAGCACCAAGG
Source organism: Agapetus fuscipes (assembly GCA_951799405.1). Taxonomy (NCBI): domain Eukaryota; kingdom Metazoa; phylum Arthropoda; class Insecta; order Trichoptera; family Glossosomatidae; genus Agapetus; species Agapetus fuscipes. The sequence continues at coordinate 9,516,727 of OX637343.1, read as the reverse complement.
AAAATGGGTTCTGTTCGTGGCTAGAATATTGGTTGTGAATGGTTCTGATCTCTGCTAGGAAAGTCAAGTTCAAGGTTTCACAAGGAAATCTTACATATAGTTATTTATAATGTGCGTATTTTAAAATAATAACAATGAATTATTGTTCAAATTGTATTTTTGCGTGATTTTAAATGATTATCGCAAGAATTATAATGTTTTAGTATGTGTTTTATTTAATTGAGTAAAATCAATCCATTGGCTTCTCAAGGTCAAAATACTTGCATAAAGATGCTGCACATAGCTTTGGTCGGAACGGGCTAAAAATATGGCAACGACTATGCTCGCAGAAAGCTCATAAAAATAATCAATTATAATCCAACAAATAAAGAAATATTTGTATGCCTTTTCCCAACAATCTAGCCACGTGACGACACAATAACTGTCTTTGTCAATTTATGTACGATCCTCATTTCACTGAATTTAATTAATTTGAAAAAACAAAACCATGCGCTGTCATCTGTAATCTAAGTTACAAAAAATTACTAACCTTTAAAATTCATATTGAATGCATGTCCGCAAACATACACGTGTAAATTCTAGCTTACAAATGCTGCATGTAGGTATAATCGCAAAGTAAAATCCATAATCCTGCAATTTTTACCGACCTTCCCTCAAACAGGCAATCGCAAAGAGCGCTATTGTTTACACTTTACAGTATGGGCGGTCAGCCTCATACTTAACCTATAATTCAAAGAATAAGTCATAGAATATAAACAATTAATTACATTTAACTTTATAAAACAAACAATCAAAATAATAAAATTAAATTAAAAGATGAGTAACTTTTTTTTTAGCTCAATTGTGTAACATGTGATTTTTAAGTCAATTTCATTGAAAGGTCATATTTGAATCAAATGGCAGATAAGCCAAACAAGCACTGTGGGGGCGTCATGTAGATTTTCCTCTTTTTCTTAGTTTGACCATTTTGATATTCAGTGTCCCCCCCCCTTTGTTAATCAACTATCTCACTGTTTTTTCCAGGCTCCGATGGTTCATTTGCTGGATGTGACCCCCCCACAGCAATCTGCTGTCTTTTATTGACGGTATCACATCAAAGTCCAGGGGTAGAAGTCTCGACGGCCGTCGTTAGATCTTGATCTTACCGTACCTATTTGAAGATACAACAGATAAAAACATGTACAGACAGACATGAACAGCTGATAATTGTTCCATAAAAATGGATTAGCTGTTGATTTGCCGACATTTTTTATTCCGTCCTATCTTTAAATAGATACAGAATGATCCATCGACGGTCGTCGAGACTTCCATCCCAGAATGTCCATGCGGTAAGTGGGAAGACCCCAACTGAGGTGGCTGGACGACATCAAGGAAACTGCAGACAGAGGATGGCGAAGATTGGTGGAAGTCTACGTCCAGGAGTGGACTGAGAAAAGCTGAGGAAGAAGGTAGAAGAAGAAAATGTGAAGTTACTATTTTTAAATTTAAAAAATTCAGACAGACATATTTTTTTCAATTTTTTACACTTTAAATACATTTTTTTTTTCTTTAGGATACGTAAGAGTTATCGACGGTCGTCGAGACTTCCCCCTGGTTTTCCCGTATACTTCAGGAATATTTTTTCACCCACCACAATCAACTATCTCCATCTGATCTACCTGCATCGGTGACATAGCTTGGTGTACCATTTTGTTTACGTACGCGTACAATGAACTGATTAGTATTCAGGCAAAGACCAAAGTAACGACAGGCCTAATTAGGTAAGTACTCAAGTGTTAAAGTGTCACCGAAATATCATGGCGAGAAAACCAACACAATGGACTCAAAATATTTGAAATTTGAGGAATGTTTGTGATGTAACCTGGCCAAGCTGAAGACAATACAGTGTGTTATGAATTAAATGCAATATTATGATGATGATAAAGTACAAAAATTATAATGCGCCTTTTATGACAGTGTTTTATGACATTGCAAAGGCGCTTGTCCATATGATTGGACGAAGAGGTGAGTCTTGAGACGTCTTTTGAACAGTCTCTCCAAATCCAGTTCCCTCTGCAGTCATACGGGAATAGCATTCCAAGTCATTGGAGCGTATTATGTAGATATGTAGTTTAAACAAGCACTACGTACTATCTTTCCGTCATAATGCTCGATCAATTTCAGCACCTTTGCTCCCGTGACTAAGACAGAGCTCAGGAAGACCATCAGCAATTCTCCCACCAAGCACTGTCAGTTGGATCCCATACCCGCGTGACTGTTTAAAGAAAACCTCAATCTCCTGTGACCTCTAACTGCTCAAATTATGAATCTTTCTCTGGTGCATGGAGTCGTACCGGCACCCTGAAAGATTTCCTACTCCTCTAATTAAGAAAAATACACTTGACGCTGACGATCCAACAAACTATAAGCAATTGCAGGCCTTCTCTTTTTATCTAAAGTGCTCGAGCCTACCATAGCATCCCAGCTGATAGCTCACCTCGAGAACAACAACCTGTTGCAGAAATACCAGTTTGCCTACAGGAAGCATCATTCAACTGAAGCAGCCCTCACAAGGCTGGCATCTCACCTAATTGTGGGAGTGGCACCAGGCGACATTGGTTTAGTAACGGTTCTCTATGTCTGTACTTTAATAGCATTGAGTGTATCTCTACCGAAAAATGCATCGGATCTCTTGGCGTGATCGAGTCACCAATGAAGAAGTCCTCCAACAAATGCGTATTACAAAGGAGCTTCTACCTGAGAAAACTGATGGACTTCGGTCACATTTTAAGAAATAAGAAATACCGTCTCGTTCATTTTATCATACAGGGTAAGATTGAGGGGAGAAAATCACAGGGACGCCGATGGCAGTGGTTTGGCACAAGCACTAAGTCCCTGTTTCGAGCCACAGCATCCAAAATCAAAGTAGCCACGATGATCGCCGATCTTCGATAAAAGTGGCACAAAAAGAAGAAGAAGCGTTGAGTAAAGTCAGCAATCCGAGGATTTTTTATGGTGCAAAGTCCATTATTACAAAAAACTGTATTTATTTAAAAAAAAAGATCTTGAAGACATTACAATCATCATTTGGTCGAGCTATAGGTACTTTAGAAACGAAGGTTCGTTCTTTGACTGTTTTATAATAATGAGAGTGAAGAGAAAAAATAATTAATGCGACGATACGCTCTAAAACTGAATTGACATAAAATAAAATCCACTAAAACACACTCTATTTTTTTGAATTTATTTTCAAAAACAAATAAAACGATTCCAAATCCCCATTTTTATTGTAATTAATAGCAAATATTCAATCCGAGGAATCTTAAATTTTATTAGAATGATTTATTAATTTTTAAAGATTAACTGAAAGAAAAGTAGGAATGGCCATTTTTTGTTTTTTTATTTTTATTTTCTAATCATGGTTCTAGGGTAATTTCACTTTTTTTTACAATTCCATATTAAGATTACCTACATATTTTAAAATGCATCTGCGTTTAAAAAAAAAAATCTGGTGTAGTTTGTAAATTATAGCTCTTTAAAATTCACGCGTTTTCGATTTCCAGTAAAACATATAATTTTTTATATTTTAGGGGGATGTGACGTCACTGGATCTTCGGATAGTATGTATTTCATAGAACTGCACCGAGGCCTTCGGGTAGCCTGGCGGATCCAGTGACGTCACGGCTTGGTTAGCCGACCACGTTGTGTTTTGGCGGGACTCAAATACTCCTCATTTTATTTTAGAAAATTATCAATGAAGTCTTACTACTTAAAAAATAAAATATGTTTGTGATCCTTGAAACACAGCCATAGCATTTTTAACCATATTCCACACGGCCATATAAAGCCTTCTTTACAATTATTCATAAAACACAAACACACCTCAAAACTATGAGAACTTTATAGTGTTATTTGAATAGAAAAAATATTCGATTTTTTAATCAAAATTTAATAAAAAATATCGCATTTTTTGCAGGCTTTCTCATGATGGTGCTCAGTTGAACGAAGAAGAAAACGTTGCACTGCTCACTGTTTTTTTAATGAAACACTTATTTTAAAAACACAGACGTTAATTTGATTTATTGTTTACACTTTTCAATTTTATATCACTTTTCAACATTCCAAAAAACGTGTTAAAAAAAATTGACATACCCGCGAACTTTTAATTTACGAAATCGAGCGAAAAAACACCTCGCACTTGTTTGACGTAGCGTCACAGACTGCTGATGATGCGATCGAGATTTTATTAAAGTACTTTCTCTAGCTCAGCGACTTTCCCTCTCTGTGATTGGTTGGAGGCGTGTCTTAACTTGTGCTTGGTTTATATCTCACATGGTGGGAGAGTTTTAATTTGTCATTCCTACACGACAAAGAGCTCGCTTACTTATTTCAAGCTAATCCAAGAGATCAAAAGTTGATATCGTCCCACTAAAGAACCAAAGTCAGTTGTTTGGCAAAAGTACCAGATTTATTTTCCTTGTCACCGAACTCAAAGTTCATATCATCACGGTGATAGGAACGTTTCTAAGCTACACAAAATGTAACTTTTTGACGTGTTCTGCCCGAAGAGGTCACATGTAGCGAGTCAAACCTGTAAGGAGGCCGGGGCTTTGACGCCAACCACTTCAGTTGAAGCTGGTGTTTCCCAGCTCCCGGGGAGGGGGGGGGGGGGAGCGGATGGGTTGGCACTCATTTTTTGTGAAAACTTAGTTAACCTTAAAGGTCTTTTATTTCGGGTTTGAAATAAACACCGAAACGGGAAATTCTTTCTGACACCCTCGGTGGGGTTTGGACCCGAGCTCTTATGCATGGAATGCAACGCGATACAAGTAAAAACACACAGACACACAATCAAGCATTCGTCGCAGTCTGTATTGTTTTCTGATTACGTTGTTTTGAAAAAAAAAATAGATACAAATTAAAAAGAAAACTTACAGACTGCTTCATTTAACTTTAATTTTTAATCTCTTATTTTGTGCATTTCATCCATAGTCAGTACGTAGCATTACTTCTACTGGCCCAGTAACTGAAGGCACCTAGCTGTATTATTTATTATGCATTTTTACCACTGCGGTCGTCTCTCTTGCAACATCTTGTTTCTCGTTTTAGCAAGACAATGCCACCGCGTCCAAGAAAACGGGGTGACTTGGGCAATGGCACTTCTAGATTCATCCAGAGCCTCAAGATTATTATTACTTTTCGAGCAAATAGACTCGGAACAAATTCCATGGACAACAGAATTGTGACGTCACACAGCCGGGATGCTAGGGAAAAGGTAAACAAATATATTGTTATAGCTATTTGCTAAAGCCACCCCAGTTTTAGGAAAAGGCGGCAGGAGTTGCAAGGTTTATGTTCATGTGAAGTTTTGTTTATTTTATGAGTACACATGCAGCATGTGTAAGCGTGAAATAACGCGTGTGTTTGTTGGCATGCATTTAATATAATTTTAAATGTTACATATATCTAAAACCATGTCGGTTTTATGGCCGAGGGGGCCAAGTAGGCTAAATCTTTCTAGCGTGTTTGGAATAGAACAACGTTTGATCCCCGCCTGGGTCATTTCAACATAACTATGACCCTGGTTCAACAGATGTTTTTGGGTAATTATTAATTAATAATTCATTAAAATAAACAATAATGAATTATTAATTGATAATATTAAAAACCTGTTTCTGGTCAGGCAGAATAGGTTTGTGAATTGCATTACTCTTCACAAATCTATTTAAAAAAAAACAGAACATACCCTAAACGGCACTTGAAAAAATGTCACATGACAAAACATCACATACCTAAAAAAAGAAAATACCAAAAACGGCAAAAGAGCATGAGAAAATGGAACACATGCATATATTTTGCAATGGCATAGCAATAATTTTTGATAATTTTATTAATATATTTTTTGTGATTTTTTCATGTGCCGCTAATGATATGTTCTGTTTTAGGAATGTGAGTTTTTTTCATGTGATGTGTTGTCCTTGCGTTGTTTTGTCACTGTGTTGTTCTATCCTGTCACCGTCGCAACTTAGATTACAGGGCATGCTTCTGCCTTTTCGGATTCATAAAACTTAGTGAAATGAATCGCACGCATGAATCGACATAGAAAATATTGTATCGTCACGCGGCCGGGTTGCTAGAAGAAAGGCATATAAATTTGTTTAATGGATTCTAAGGACTGCAGTCCCATGCAACACTGACGTTTGCTCGCCGAGAAAAAAGTTCCAATGTCAAATATGTGAGCAATATGAAAAAGAAGAAGTCGTTATAGATTTCATTATGAATATCGTCCCATATAAAATCTGTCGTCAGTTTATTTTTTGTCGCCGCTCGGTAAGGACGTCCACGCATTACAAAAGAGCGCGACATTCAAATTCCAAATTTAAAAATACATTCCAAATTTAAAAATTGAAATTCGAAACAAAAATATAAAGAATGCGATTTGAAATTTGAATTTTAAACAAATGAAAGCAGTTTTGGAATAGTTTTTTTTTTTTTTACCAAAAAGATTGTTTTTATTGTAAAAGTTTTTTTAGTATTATTTTGAACAAATATTTAAAATGAATTTAATTAGTTTTTTCGTGTTTATTGGTGCTTTTTGTAGCTGCGTTTCATCAGCTGAAATACGTAAGTTTTAATTATTTATTCAATCAAAAGTGTTTTTTTCATTGCATGTTTTTTTAAATTTCTTCTTATATACGTAATGTTGATTGATTGGTAGCTGACTTGGCGCAAAAATCACATTGTTTTCGGCGGTCAAACGTCATAGATCTAGGTGACCAGGGTCCTTAAGACCAATTATTATTATTCATTTTCCATGCAAACCGGCAGTGTGACATCATAATTTTGTTTCCTTTTAAATTTGTGCCCAGTCCCTGGTTTCACTTGCGAAAAACCCTCCTGCTTCAGGACTATGTTTCTAAATTTGCAATTTTTATGTTCATTTTATGGTAAAATATTTCAAGGATACCTACTGCTCCTTTAGAAGATATATTAACATGTAAGATTCATATTACATGCATCCTCACAAGCAGTTATCGCTTACACATGCCGCATGTGGACTTATAACATAAAAGTCCGATCTCAAATGAACAAAAGTCCTGCAATTCTCGCCGACGTTCCCTGAAAAAGAGGTCACCTTGGCAAAGTGTACTTTTTTACAATTTAGGTGGTCAGCTTCATACCAGCCTATAAGTCAAGGAACAAAAGTTATACAACATTATAAATAAATCACCACCTTACAGGTAAAACTTAATAAGTGCTGATTCACTGATTTGAGAAATCATGAATAAAACATTTATTTGGGGGTTATTTCTTATAGAAAGTGTACTAATTTAAAGGAAATACACATAAAACTTCTAAACTACAGGATTTTTCACACTTTTGAAGTGTTTTCTCTCGTAGAAAATAGGAAAAAGTGCATTTATCTAAGAAATTCGTGTTAGTTTTATATGTCACTTATTCAGTTTTAACTTTAAGGTATCCGAATCATAAAAAAAGAAGTAATACGAAAATAAATAATTTAATCATATTTTGTAATAGCTGAGCTAACCTTGTCAGTACAATCACCCTGTAAAAAGTTAATCATATACATACATACTAGTACATTTATTTTTGACACTGTTGGTTTTGAACCCAAAACTCTCGTTCAGCAATTACAATAATTATCTAGCAAATAAGGTGGTTAACTTTTAAAATTATTTTTCAACAATACAATGTCAAATTCTGTCAAATTATCTTCAAATGATTATACTTAATTTGACATCCGATGAAAATTGTCATGTTTATTACCTTTGGAAAAATATAAGCCAGTTTTGACAAAAGTGTACCAACCTACTTTTTTCACATTGGACTCGGCATAATTTTGAATTTTGAACTTTTTCTTGGCGAGGCGAGCAAATGCATGAAACTTGTAAAAATATATTTTCATTCATTTTGCCTACGAACTTGGCCGTTTGACGTCACAAAATTTGCCTCTGTTAATTTACGTGCGAGGCCCTTTTCACAGTGATATGCATTTTATGAAAATTAATTTGACAAATAAATAAAGCATATTAAAACGATATCTGATTATCCATTTAATTTTTCATACATTTTGCAAAAATTAACATTAGAGATTCACATTCAATTTAAGCCTACATGCATACACGTGTTAGTTTGCGCTTCACATGCAAGGTCCTTATAAATACATTTACACGCTGCACCTCTTGCCCCCCTTCCCCAAAATAGGGGTGACATTGTTTAGGTGACAGCCTCAAACTAATCGAACTAATCTCAAACTAATCAATAATAGTTAACCAAACATTGATCGATATTAATTAAATAGATGGAGCATGAGAGTAGTTTGGCGTGCTAATTCGCTGATGCCTAAAGGCGTCACTGAGCGGGAAAAACTAACATACACCTTCTTCATCTCTTATATCGCCACCTTAAAGGTAAAACTGTATAAATACTGATTAACTGATTTGAGAAATCGTAGATAAAACATTTTATTGGGAGAAACTTCTCATCTTAAGTGAACTAATTATAAGGAAGTGCTCATGAAAAACTTCTAAGTTACAGGGTTTTCACACTTTTGTAGTGTTTTCTTTCGTAGAAAATAAGAAAAAAGGTACATTTATATGTTGAACCCATGTCAGCTTAATATTTCAGTTTTTACGTTTTAACCTTTAAGGTATCCTTTAAGTATCCTTTCAGTAACCTTTAAGTTTGACCGGTCCGTAGTCTAGTGGTTAACATTTCTGACTCGTAAATGGAAGGTTGTGGGTTCGATTCCCGGCGGAGCACAAAAAAATAAACCATTTATATTTTCAAATATGTTCTTCGCTGGGTGAAAAATTCATAAACCTTTACCAAAGACCAGTCACTAAAGGTACATCCAGCCTTACAGCAACTGAGGTTTGCTTGAGAATTGGCGTTTTCTACAGAGACAACCAAGCTCGCAGAGGGCTGTTAAGGTGTGATACACACAAAAACAGCGCTCACCAAATAAATTATCTTAATATTATTATTATCGATAGATTGACCGATTTATCTGAGAAATGGTTTATTTGGCTTATGGGAAATATATTGCATGGACTAGTAAGCTTTTTAAAAAACGAGAATAACTCTTTATTTGTTTTTTTCTTTTCTTTTCGCAGCCGAGTTCCTTCACATATGCAAAAGAACAGACCCAGACGTGCAGAAGTGCTTCCGGAAATCTGTATTGGCACTGAAACCATATTTAGCCAAAGGTAAGTCATCACCATCATCATCATTAGTCCTGGGTTGGAAGTCTCATCCCCACGGTAATTCTTACCTACCGAATGTCAGTAATATTTATATGAAATTCCCAACTCAATCCGGTTTTATTCAAAACCAACATCAATCACCACTTCTTTGCATCGCCTCACGACAGAAGCAAGAACTCAAGCAACACCTCTGCGGCACCCTTCCAGGGTAACATAGACTTCAAAGACTTTCAAGAATTGGGAAGCCTCCCGCATAGGATTCCTTAAAAAAATGAAAACTTGTCAACGTCCAAACAGCTGTTCACTAGCGGCCATCTTGTTTACATGCTAATCTGAACGATATTCGGTAGGTAGGATCTACCGTACTGATGAGACTTCCAGCCCTGGAGAGTTGCTTTCCGGGATCTGTTGCCGTGATCTGTCGAAGTTGGTGCTACTGGACGTTTCGCTTTTACCTACGATGGTCTATTTCAGCTTGAAAGTGTAATGATGCAGCTGATTTCGATGAAACTGTGAAGCTTTGCAGAGTTGTCCTTTCATGGCTTTTCCACCAATGTTGTTTGTTCACATGATATGACGAACCAAGAGTAAGTCTTTATGAGTGTAGTGACTTGTTTTAAATAGATTTGTGAAGAGGAATGCAACTCATTCACCTATTTGACTGGCCAGAAACAGGTATTACAATTCATTATCATCAATTAATATTATAATTTTTTAGTGTTGATCTGTTAACACAGTGAAAGTCCATTTTTATAAATATTTAAAAATATAAATGGTAAAACATTGTTAAAACAATGTTTTAGAAGCAAGAAAACAAGGCCAATCTTTTAGAGCAGAATGGTTACCATTCCATGGTAACCATTCTGCTGCACCATTCTGCGCAGAATGGTTACCATTCCATGGTAACCATTCTGCTCTTGAAGATGCCTCATTAGGCGAAAATATTCGAGCAAAAAAAAAAGAATAAAGTGAATTAAAACAATGTTTTACCATTTATATTTTTAAATATTAATAATATTATAATTCATTTTCTTTAATGTTTCATGACATGAAACATTCTATTGATTGATAATTACCCAATGACAACTGTTGGACCAGGATCAAAGCTACATATTGTTCATATGATACGACGCAGGCGGGGCTCGAACTTGCGATTGTCTCAATAACGCAAATTCTAGTGCAGACGCCTTATCCCCGTGACCATACCAGCGACAAACTATAGTATTCCATCGTTCTTACGCTCAGTGGTTACTGGTATGTCAAATATAGCTTTCAGGTGACACAAAACCAATACGACCTTTTTCAAAGGAGAGGTCATGCGGTCGAACTTTGACTTGTCAAATACATTCGTAAGTAATAGAATAACAAAAGATTTCAAGGAGTGTTGTCTTGACACTGAGTGTTGTCTTGACACTGAGTGTTGTCTTGACAAAACGTTTCTAAAGAACTAGTATTATTATCGACGTTTCGTTGACGTCACAAAAAGGTTTTCAGGCGACACGCTTTCTGCACGACGCTTGAGAATGAACTGATGTCATTTTTTAATTTTATTATGTACTCACGAATGTAAGTTATAATTATTCTAAGGATTACCCCCACTTCAACTGAAAGTGGTTGGTGTGAGGCCGGCCCCCTTACCCGTAAAAATAAATAGGTCCCGAATCGCCACATGCGAGCCCTTCGGGAAAAACACATATAGTGTAACCAGAAGTTACACTATATGTGTAGCTTAGTTGCGTTTATTACAATATTATTTTTAGGTTTTTTTATCTCATGCCAACGACGGCATCTACCTTATTTTTTTATTATCCCACTCACAGAATAGATACTCAAATAACATAAGTTTTGCTTTAAATTTCCTCAATTTAGATTAAAGAAATATAAAATCGCAATTAGCTTATTTAATTTTCCTTTCTTTATCCTCTATTTTACTGAGCTCTTTTAAAAAAAAAAAAATAATGATTTTTTTTATTGTAGGGGTCCCAGCCCACAATATCCCCACAATTGAACCGCTGATCCTCAAAGAGTTGCTGGTTTCGGAGCCCACTGGTCCTCAAGGAGTCAGAATATCAGCCAAGAACATCCAGGTGTCAGGATGCTCAAACTTTGATGTCAGGAATCTCAAGTAAGTACATAACAAATAGAACAACGGTAACTAAGGCTTCGTGAAACAGGAAGCGTTTTAGCGCGCGTCAAGGCGGCTGCGCTAAAGCGTCGTAACGTCGCGTACTTAGTATTTGAACGACTTCGATGCTATTTAGTCGTCGTCACTAGACACGATGTCCAGTGACCTAGGGCTGGAAGTCTCATCACCACGGTAATTCTTATCTACCGAATATCGGTAACATTTGTATGAAGACCTGTCAATCCAAGATGGCCGCAAGTAAACATCTGATTAATCTTCATACAAATATTACCGATATTCGGGAGGTAAGAATTACCGTGGTGATGACTCGACGGCCGTCGGTCTAAATGTACTTATTTGAAGATAAGACGAAATAAAACATGACGGTACCTGAACATCTGCTCATTGTTCCATATAAAACGGATACGCCGTAATATTTTATTATGTCCTATCTACTAATAGATACGGTAAGATATATTGACGGTCGTCGAGACTTGCACCCCGGATACTGATATGTTGTTGCTGCTGTACGCATTATCCAGCAAAAAAATGTCTTTATGAAAACATTTTTTTATTAATGTTTTCTTGAATACAAGCACCGTTTTTTTCGAACATAGCCAATCAATTTCTCGGTGAACATTTTTACTGTTAACACAAAAAAACGCTCGGCGTTAGAAAAATTAAGTTACAAAGTACAGCGCGATGCCTAGACGCAGCGACAAAGCGACAACACAACGCAGCGCTATAGCGCAAAGCTAAACCGTCACGTTTTAGCCAGACCTACAATGCCTTGGCGCGCGGTAAAAACGCTTTCTATTTGACAAAAATTTTAATTGTGTTTTTTTATTTATTAATTCAAGTGTGAATCTTAAATGTGAAATATATTCGTAGGTACTCGTACTTGGAACAAAGATTACATTTATTTTACGATTGATTAATTTGTTGAATCAAGATGTAGCGAATGGGCTATAAAAAATGTATGGCAACTTTGTAAAATTGCATTGAATCACGGTTTTGCATACATCGAGATTCTTTTTTATGTAGCTACGTGTACGTATGTATTTAATCAACACGTTTTTTATAGTTAGGCAGTAACCTTTAACACAGGAAAACACTTTTCTATGAAAATAACCTTAGTTGATTATAAAATATTTATCATTTTCTTAGAATCAATTTACCTACAACGTCTGGTCGATAGCTCAGTTGGTATAGTAGAGTGTTTACATTCCATGCCAATTGCTCGGGTTCGAATCCCACCGAGGGTGTCAGAATTGATTACCCGTTTCCCGTATAATAAAATACCAGAAACGTTTACACAACCTTCACAAGAAATTAGTACCAGCCTCTTCGGGTGTTGGGAAAATAGCATTTTAACTAAAATGGTTGGCTTGAGGCCGTCTTGCCTACTTGTAAAAATAAATAGGTTTACTCCTTGACTTATAGGTTGGTATGCGGCTGACCACCCATGCTGTAAAAAATGGTTCACTTTGCCAATGTCACCCCTGTTTCAGGGAAGGAGGGCAAGAGTTGCAGGGTGTATGTCCATTTGAGATTTGGGTTTTTATGTTGTAGGTTCACATGCGGCATGTGCAAGCGCGAACTTGTAGTGTCTGCTTGTGAGAATGCATATAATGTGAATCCTCAATGTAATATATATTTGCAACTTAGAAAAGATTAGTTTCGAGTAGACTCCCCCATGCGGCTCCTTTGAGAAGAACGCGGCAAGAAGTTACACGATATGAGTAATTTAGTTTCGTTTTTTACAAAGTAATTTACGATTTAATGTTTTTCCCCATACTTTGTTTTTAAAATAAAATAAATAGGTACACAGTTTCGCTTGTTCCTGACCCGTAGGCTTATTTAACCTTGAAAATTTTGTGTAAATATTGAAGTTAGTAAAATAAATGACAAAAAAGTCAAGTGTAATTAAATATCTGGAATTAACGTGACATATATAAAGAAAAATACAAAAATGTCTGTGACTGTAACTTTGCCGCCATTCCGCTAGGAGAGGCCAGAGCCTCTGCAGAGCTGCCTTAATTTATTTTTTCACAAATACACGGGAATCTTTCAGGAAATATTTTACATGTTTCCTGAAAATTAAAGAAAAACAAGGCTTAGGAAACCATAAAGAATAAACACAAATTATTTTTTTAATAATGACTTTTTATAACGTTTTCTTCCAGCATAGACTTTGAAGGCAGCCACATCAACTTTGATATCCTTCTGAAGCACATTTATATTGATGGGGAATATGGAATCGACGGCAGAATCATTCTCTTCCCTGTGACAGGATCTGGGAAAGTCATCGGAAACTTCAGTAAGTCACATCCTATTCTTCAATTCTTTATTCTTAATTTATTCCTTGACTTATAGGTTGGAATGAGGCTGACACCAATACTGTAAAAAAATGGTTCAGTTGGCCAAAGCCACCCCTGTTTGGGGGAAGGTCGGCCAGAGTTGCAGTGTTTAAGTTCATTTGAGATTGGGTTTTTATATTGTAGGTTCACATGCGGCATGTGTATTGTGTAAGCGTGAACATTTATGTGTCTGCTTGTGGGAATGAATTCAATATGAATCTTAAATGTAATATATCTTTGCTACTTAGATTATAGATAATATATTTAATCAATCTTAAAATGCAACGCAAATAAGCTTTACATATAGTGTATTTCGATTCGATACGGCGATTCGGGACCTATTTATTTTTAAGGGTAAGGAGGCCGGACTCACGCCAACCCCTTCAGATAAAGTGGGGGTTTCTGAACTCCCGAGGGGGCTGGTACTCATTTCTTTTGAAGGCTGGTATTTAGTTTGGGTTTGAAATAAACACCGAAACGGTAAATCACTTCGGACAGCCTCAGTGGGGATAGAGCTCATGCTCTCGGCATGGAATGCAAGCATTCTACCAACTGATCTATCAACCAGACTTTTTACGAGTTTAGTCTTAGCTACAAAGTGCCAATTCTCAGGCAAGTCTCTTTTGCTGTAAGGCTGGATGGACCTTTGGCGACCGGTCGTTGGTAAAGGTATATGAATTTTTCAAACCAGCGAATTTTTTATACTATTTATATCTTAAAAATGCATATTTGATGATATAAATGGTTAATTTTTTGGTAAATTGTATGTAAATAGTACTCTGCCGGGACTCGAGCCCATGACCTTTCATTTACGAGTCTGAAATGTTACCACTGGACTACGGAAAGTGTGGTTACACACAAACAGCGCTCACCAAATAAATAATCCAATTAAACAAAACAAAAAAATATTATTTCATTAGAACGTGTAAGATTTTTTACACGCTAAAATTTCTTACATTTCTTTGCGTATTAAATGATTTCACTTGCATATACTGATCTCTTGCAATTTTTCTCCGGTGTTTATGAACCCAAGACCTTCAATTCGAATGCAGTTCCACTCGACCACAGCCTCTCAGCTTCCTGTACAAGCAAGGCCGCGCAAGTGCACAATAATCACATAGTAAAACACTTGGCTTTACAAGTTTTCATCAAGTAAATTATACAGAAACTCGCATACAATTGTAATGTATACAGGTTTCACAATAAAAACGCCTTTTGTGTTTTATTATCGTATGTATTTTTCAAGAAATCATAACAATTTTCGATAACTGCTAACTTATTTAAATAAACATGTACAAATATATTAATTATGAGTTCCTAGAATCGTCTAGCCCTAGCGTGATTTAAAAACAAGTTCATGTGATTAGGAATGAGAAAAAATATATTCTGAAAAAGAAAACGAGCGATAGTTATATTGGTACAATTAATCAAAAGCCAGAGGGTTAAGGTTCGATCTCCATCCAAACTCTTGCATCATTTGTCATTTCGATGTTTACATTGAGCTGAAATCGAAATCTAATCTAAATCTAAGCTGCAAAGATATATATCATTTAAGATTCATATTAAACGCATCCCCACAAGCAGACATGTATAATTTCGCGCTAACATATGCCGCATGTGGACATACAATATAAAATCTCAATCTCAAATGAACATAAGCCCTGCAACTCTTGCCGACCTTCCCTGAAACAGGGGTGAAATCATTGTTGAAAAAGCAAAGTTTACTTAGACTTCACAAGAAAAAAACATGTACTACCTTGAAAGTGGGGAGACGCTCAATTCAAGTTAAGTGTCTGCAGTATGAGTACAGCTGTCTCCTCTACGTGTAAAAATAAATGGGTTTCATTAAAAAATATCGCAAATCCTTCTATTGACGATAACTCTATACGTGCAGATTGGTTGGGCAGATAATAATATCTATTCATAATGTATGGTCTAAAGTGCAAGGGTAAATTGACATCCAAGGCACATATTTAATGCATGCCCACAAGCAGGCGCATGCAAGTTTGCGCTTACACATGACGCATATGCACATACAGAATAAACCAAACTTCACATAAACATAAACTTTGCAACTTCTGATGCCTTTCCCTGAAACGGGGGAGCATTGGCAAAAGTCAACCAGCATTGTGGCGTATAAAAATAAGAATTATTCATTCTTCTTCTCCAAGTGCCTCTTCAGTGAAGATTGGCGATCATCATAGTGATTTGCACTTTCGATACTGCTGCACGAAACAGGGATCATGTGCTTCTGCCAAACCACTCTCTCAGGTTCTTTAAGCAAGATGTTCTCTATCAACCTGGAGTTCGTGCTCCCTTAATTCTTACCTGTATGATGATTTCAATTGATTCCTAGAAGTTTTACAATACAAATACCTAGGTTACAACTTTTTTTCTCACTAGGAAATCCTGTGTCTCAGGCATGAAGAACTTTTTTACATATTAATATCTATAATCTTTAACCTTAGTCGCAAAGATATATTACATTTAAAATTCCGATTACACGCATATCCAATCTCAAATTAACACAAGACCTGCAACTTTTGCAGACCTTCCCTGAAACAGGGGTGACATTAGCAAAGTGAACCATTTTTTGCATTATAATTGGCCAGTCTGATACCAACTTATAAGCCAAGGAATGACTGTATTTAAATAATAATCATTGCATCAATAAATACTTCAACAGTCTTAATAGGTATTCCATATACCTGGAAATGCAAGTAGCTTTTATTAAATTTAATGAAAAGTTTCCATACACATTTACGCAGAAGCCTCTTTTTAAACAGCCTGTTGACCTTGTCGCGGCCATAAAGCATTCAGCATTTTCAATACTTTCGTCAAACATGGGAGCTTTCAATATGCCTCTTTGTTTTCATTGATTTCATGAGTGCTGTTTTGTTATGTATCTCTCAAAACTAAATAAGTGCAGATTCACTGATTTGAGAAATCGTGGATTAAACCTTTTATTGCGAGTAATTTACCACATTAAGAGCCTGTTGCAGCAAACTACAATCAGACAAAAATCAAAATTAAGTGTGATTTCTCCCGTCAAAAAAAAAAAATTGGTTGCATTTACGTAAATCAGCTGATGTAGGTACGTCATCTTTTCTGTTCAAATTCCATCATATTATTACCCACTTCCGAGAAATATTTAACCGAGGTGCTTACCAGAATTAAGCAATCAAATTTGATGTGTCAATCAAATATTGATTAAAGTTTGGTGGAACAGGTCCTAAGTGAACTTATTATAAGGCAGTGTTCATGAAAAACTTCAGGATTTTCACACATTTGTGGTGTTTTCTCTCGTAGAAAATAGAAAAACGGTGCATTTATCTAAAGAACCCATGCTAGCTTCATATGTAACTTATTTAGTTTTACATTTAAGATATCGATGTGTTCAGCAGACAGATCCATGATAGATAACTAAAATTAATCAAAACTTCAATAATAACAAAGGCTTTTGGAGGGCATGTTTTCTGTGAAATGTCGTTGACTAAAAAGTCGTGTGGACGAGCTGTCGTACAACGAATTTGTCATAACACGACAGTTAATAGGTGAATTTTTTACCTTTTATTATTTAAAAACAAAATCTCAATTACATAACCAAACAAAAATGACCTTCAGAAATGTTTCACACGAAACCTTGCCGTTCGTTGGTTTCAAAGTCATCACGAAAATTAAATATGTGTACATTGATCGTCTTATGAAATAGTTCTAAGAATGCTTTTTATTATTTGACAAATATATCACGTTTGCCATTGTATGACATAAGGTGCGTCATGACACTCATGACAGTCATATTTGATGACCACAACAAAAAAATGACCTTCGGAATACACGTATTTTTTATTTACTTGTTGCTTACACCTTGTATTCCTTGACTTATAAGTTGGTATCAGGGGCGTGCATCCCATACAGGCACATGCGCCTAATTGTTAGGCAATATATGGTTTTAAATTTACTCGCAATTACTCCATTGTTAGGGAAACTGCATCGGCTTCGTTTTCCGGAGAAGGTGGTCTACCGTGTTTGTCTGATGGTGTATAAGGCTGTAAATGGTACAGCTACTTCATATTTGGCTGACATGTTGACACCCGTTGAGAGGGATTTGAGGCGCCAAACGCTCAGATCTGCAGGAGATGGCGTGGTGGACTTGGTCCAGCCACACCGTCAGACACGCACTAATTTTGGAGACCGTGCTTTCCGGTTTGTGGGATCAATGGAGTGGAACAGACTGCCACCTAATGTGAGGAAGGCAAAGACTGTTGGTGTCTTAAGGCGCACTAAAGACACATCTTTACAAGAAATCTTATCCGTGATTTGAGAGGGCCCTTGAGGTGTGACACATACAAAAACGGCGCTCTTCAATTATGTGTACATTAAAATAAATTATCCTTATATATATAAATATGTTTAATTTTAGGTTTTCAGGGATATTATACATGTTAAAAGATTTTCGGGAATGGTCCGCTTACATGCGATTTTCTATCCCGAAACGTAGGCTAGAAAATAGCATATAAACGGATCATTCCCAAAAATCTTTTAACATATATATATATATATATATATATATATATAAACATTTAAGCTTGATATTCAAATTTAAAATTCAAAACATAAGTATTGGAGCCATCGTAAGCACTTCAGTCAATTTTCAAATGAGGTATTTTGAAGGAATGGGAGAAAATATTTATTCGGATATGTATTTGCCTATACCCCATGTACGCGCCTGGTTGGTATGAAGCTGACCAGCCATACTGTAACAAAAATGGTTCACTTTGCCAATGTCACACGTGTTTCATGAAATATCGGTTAAAGTTGATCGGTAAATTCGTAAATCTTTAAAAAAGATAACGCCTTTGAAGATAACGCAGGCAAGAATTAACACTATATGTGTAGCTTAGTGTGCGTTTTCATAATGTCTCGCCACCTTCTTCATCCTTTGTCTTCTTCTTCTTCCAGCCAACTGCATGGGCGTCTGTGAGATGGACTGCGAGCTGGTGGAGAGGAACGGCCAGCAGCACGTCTTCGTCAAGGACATGAGGCTGAAGATCAAGGTTGGCAAAGGGAGCGTGCATCTCTTCAACCTGTTTGGAGGAGAGGGTGTTTTGGGTGAGGAATTCCAAACACTTCTTATTTATTGTTATGAACTTGGAGTACCTACGCGCGCCTGTACGAGAACAATAGTGTGTGTAGAACAGTCCAGTATGATCCATGATGGTAGTAGTAAGGTACATGAACGGCGGTCTGGTATGAGCGAGAGATCGAACGATCTGGAATATGCAAGAAATATCTCTTTTGTACCTATATAAAGGCACTGCAATAGGTCATCAGCAGATTAGTCGCTTCAAGCATTTTGCCGTGAAAGACCAATAAGCAGTGATCGTCAAGTTTTGTAAATTGTGAACCAAACCGTTTAAAATAAATTCTGTTAAAATTATTATTAAAATTAATTTGTGAAAAGGAAAGCAATTCACCAACCCATTTAGGCCTAACCAGAAACAGGCATTCACATTATGACTTCAAAATATATTTTTTCATTTTAATTTCTTATTATTCTTCTTTTTGGTTGATTCACTTTGCCAGTGCCATCCCTGTTTCAGGAAAGTCGACTATAGTTGCAGGATTTATGTTGATTTGAGGTTTGGATTGTAATTTGTAAGTACATGTGCTGCATTTGTAAGCGCTAACTTACACGTGTCGGTTTGTGGGCATACATTGAATATGAATTTTGAATGTTATCATATATTTGCAACTAAGATTATAGATTATAGAGCAGGAGGGAACTATTGAATGAGTTTTTAATTATAATTTACCCAAGGACATCTGCTAAATCAGGGTCAAAGTAACAGTCAAGGGGCGGGAATTGAACCAGCGTTGTTATATTTCAAATACGCTAGTCAAGATCGCCATTCTTGCTCTTTTTGGCCTTAAATTTCCTACCTTTTTTCATTCAAAGGACAGTCTAGTAGATATAAGATTTATATATTTTCAACAAAATGGGCAGACCGAGGAAATAATGAATTGATCAAATAACTGACTTTGCAAGCGGCTGAAATTTGTAGCGTAAGAATAAAACAAGAGCATGCATGAAGAGAGAGATAAATAATGAAGAGATGAAAGAAGTATGACAAAGAGGGCACACATTTTTTTTTAAATTTATCTTTAATTTATACATCTACCAAAGATACTGGCCATCCCTAGTGGAATGGCGACTAAATACAAGTAAAAAAAAAACTTTAAACTCTTAAATTAAATCCTCTGAAATAAAAAAATATTTTTAAATTTAATTGTATCTAATTAAGTTAATTTACTTTTTATTTATTGGAAGTGCATTTCGTAATAAATAAAAACGAGTTTTACAAATAATTGTACGTAAATTATATAAATAATCTACGAATTGAATAAGTGTTTCATAATGTGAATTAGTGGACGTGAAACCACCTGATCAAAATGTAATACACAGATACAAGAGACGCCGACATTCAAAACCACTCAAGTCCAATATTTTATAAATTAAAATAAAAATCATTTTGTTAAAAATCACTTTTTTTAGTTTATTTTGTACACAATCATCATTATACGTATTCGATTGTAGCTTTATAAATGATTAAATTAGCATAATTTGCTACAATACAAAAAAAAACAGTTTCGAGAGAAGCAGCACCTAACTCCCATCTTCAGTACCCTTAGTACGAGTTGCATAACTTGAGAAAAGTAAAGTTTACGGAAAATATTAAAGAGTGATTTCTCCCAAAATCTGCCGTTTTTGTTTCTTACACTTTATAGTCTTAACAAAAGAGTTACAGTGATGAAGAAAATCAAGTTCAAACAAACAAAAACGGCAGTTTTTGGGGAAAATCACTCTTTAATAATTGTCGTAAACTTTACATCACTCAAGTTTTGCAACTCGTACTAAGGGTACAGGTATATTTTTCTTCTTCATGTATTAACCTTTTCCCTATCAACCCTGCCGGGTGACGACACATTATTGTTTATTATGCCAATCCACGTGCTGACCTCATAAATCTTTTATTTTATTTGATACATTCATTTCTTCATACTACATGGTAGATTCATGGTTTTACGGTCTACTTCACCAAAAATAGACTATGGTCTTGTATGCGGTGAGCAGTAAAATAAGTACAACACTTTTTTTGTGCATGACTGTAGATAGTTTGAAATTTTTATATCGCACACTCACACCCTTTCAGGACCTTCATTCAAATAAACGATAGCTCAAAGGTTGGCTTCTTAAAGTGTGAAAATAAATAGATGTCGCCATCCAATGTCTTGACCGTTCTGTAGTCTATTGGTCTATCACTTGCAGTAGTTGGTTTTCGTCCTTCCTGCCCTCATCCTCTTATCTCAGCCTAGGTCTGCCAACTCTTTTTTTCCCACCCGGATGCCCCTCAAGGATCATTTTTAAGCCCGTAAAGGCGGCATTCTCTGCGCATGTTCAGCCTATCTTAGAATTTTTAATATAGATTGTACAGAGAGTCTGGGAGCTTCATATATGTTATATAGCTCTTCATTGCACGACGTTGTACGTTGTACGGTGAAAATAATGCATTTGAGAAGCATAACTGGAAAAATTCTGAAGGATAGAGTTAGAAATGAATGGATAAAGAATGAATGTAAGTTGAAAGAGGATGGAAAAGTTAGTGTTCAAAAGAATGTGATGAGATGGTTTGGACATGTAGAAAAAATGAATGATGATAGACTTATAAAGGATACAATAAAGAAATCAAGTGTGAAAGGAAAAAGAGGTAAGTGACGTCCGAAAATAATATTATGGAGTGATTAGATTGAGGTGATAGTGAAAGAATATAATATACAAAGTGGATGTAAAAGAAAAAAAATGTGATTGATATGAATGAATTCAAAGAGGTATGTAAGAATAGAAAGAAATAGAAACAGATCTGCAGAGGCTTTGGCCACCCCTAATGGAATGACAACAGAGTTAAAGTTACTGTTGTATCTTATTCTCCAGGTTTCGCCATCATTCACGGGTCCCAGGATTTTCCTTAGCAGATTATAGATTAATAGTACATATTTATCTGTTTTTTACACAGCACCCTGTTCATAATAAGCATTCCTCAGTAGACTTACTGGTCTCTCTATGCGTTGTAACTTTTTGGTAGTCTGTCTGCAGTTCGAGACTTTTAAAGTCAAGGTGGAGTCACACAATCTGTATGGCACAGTGCGAGCTTACATTCATAATAATTAATTTATGTTGTAACCCGCGCGACCATGGCTTACATATCCGCGCACATGTATACATACGTAATTGCATTAAAAAACGGCCACCGAAAAAAAAACGAGCATATTTAGTCTCCATATTATTTGATACCAACTTCTACTAGTAGTTGTTTAAATTATTTAAAAAAAAACACTGAAAGAAAAGTGTTTAAAAATGACTGATATCCTTTCCTATGAAATAAAATACATATGTAGATATCAGACCCAAAATCTGAATAATACGGTCATAAATAACTTGGTTATGAATGAGTGCGGCATAAGCAATAATATGAGACCCTAGTGGTCAACAATTTGGACTCGTGATCGGAAGGATTTTCGGTGGAGTATTAAAAAAAAAACATTTTTCAAATATGGTCTTCGCTGAATTGAACAATTATTTAATCTACACTATCAGAGACCGTTCACCATAGGTCCAGCCTTACAGGAACTAGGTCTTGCTTGAGAATCTGCGCTTTCTACTGAGACAACCAAGCTCACAGAGGAATCTTCAGGTGTGATTTACACAAAAAACAGCGCTCAACAAATAAATCATCCCATCTCGTATATATGAGAGGAACGGTTCAAAAGAATATTGATGAGATTTGGAATTTCTATAGAAAGCGTAGATGGTGACGACCAAAAAAATGGATTTTATCAAATAAATAAGATTGCATTATTCCTTGACTTTTAGGTTGGTATGAGGCTGCCCACTCATACTGTAAAAAATGGTTCATTTTGCCAATGTCACCCTGTTTCAGAGAAGGTCGGCAAGAGTTACAGGGCTTATGCTCATTTGAGGTTTGGATTTTATTTGTAAGTACACAATCAGCATTTGTAAGCGCGAACTACACGTGTTTGTTTGTGATCATACATCTGAGAGCTTTGAATGAATATATCCTTGCAACTTAGATTATAGATACTAGTCATCCGTTACGGAGCGGTGGTTGGATACAAGTACACAAAACAAAAAAAAATATAACTTCTGATTTAATAACCTTCTTATCTTTGCAGGTGATGTGATCAACAACGTCATCAACCAAAACTTCGACGTCTTCAGCAAGGAACTTTTTCCAGCTCTGGAAAGAGAACTTTCTGTGCTATTTCTTAGACTAACCAACACTATATTGGGTCAGTACACCTACCCACAACTGTTCCCGGAAAAATGAAATCTGTAAAATAATTATTAGAAAAAGTATCATTAAGTGAATCCTGAAATTCAGCTGTAAGTTTTGTACGTGTTTTAGATTTTTAAATAAATAAGTATTGTGAATAGTAGGTACTGATTTTGGTCCTAAAATAATGTGTTTTAGAAGTGAAAGAAAAGTTTTACCTTGAAAAAGTTGGTAGGTTAATTTTATAAAGTTTTTTTTTGTATCATGCAAGGGATGTGAATAAAAAATAAAGAAAAATGAAACTAAAAAAAATATTTTTCCTAAATATGCGTTTTGTTAAATATAGTTCACTGTTACCAATACTACCCCGGTTTTGGAAGGAGTTGCAAGGTTTACGTTCATGTGAGGTGATTTTTATGTTGAAGGTGCATATGCAGCATGCGCAAGCGCAAACTAAGTGTCTGCTGGTGAGCGTGGGTTAAATATGACCCTTCAATGGCAATTTATCTTTGCAACTTGGATACAAGATATTTCGGTCGATATCTTATTTGGTAAAATGCTTGCATTCCACGCCGAGAGCTCTGGTTTGATCCCACCGAGGATGTTAGAAATGATTTCCCTATTTGATATTTATTTCAAACCCAATATAAAATACCGGCAAGGTTTACTCAACCTTAACAAGAAATGACTTATAAGTTGGTATGCGGCTGACCACCCATGCTGTAAAAATTGTTCACTTTGCTAATGTCACCCCTGTTTAAGGGAAGGACGGCAAGAGTTGCAGGGTGTATGTCCATTTAAGTGCTTTCCGGTTTGCGGGCCCAATGGAGTGGAACAGACTACCACCTAATGTGAGGAAGGCAGAAAGTGTTGGTGTCTTTAAAGGAGCACTAAAGACGCATCTTTACAAAAAGTCTTATCCGTGATTTGAGAGGGCCCTTGAGGTGTGACACACACAAAAACGGCGCTCTTTTATTATGTGTACCTTATAAATAAATTATCCTTGTATATATATATATTTGAGATTTGGTTTTTATGTTGTATGTTCACATGAGGCATGTGCAAGCGCGAACTTGTACGTGTCTGGTTGTGAGAATGCATGTAATGTGAATCTTCAATGTAACATATCTTTGCAACTTAGATTAGACTAGTTAGAGTACCAGCCCCTCAAAAAGCGTGAAAACTTCAATTTCATTGAAGTGGTTAGGGTGTGGCTGGCCGCCTGACCTGTAAAAATATATAGGTTTTACATATCACACACCATCCTTTCAAGGACAACTCAGTAAACAGTTACACTATATGTGTTACACAATTTAAAATACGACATCTTAAAAATTGTAATTCTTAAATTGCAATTAAAATAAATTGCACAGAATCTGTACTCGACTTTCTTGCAAAAATTAACCCACTGTATGACGTATGTAAAGCTAGAATCATCTACCAGCTTATGCAGTTTCAATGAAAATATAATATATCGATAATAAATCAATTTTATTCCACCGCGGTGTGTACCTGCATGCTCGTACAATATGGATAAAGCCATTAAAATTATTAAGTGAATAAAAAATATTTGGATGATTTATTTGGTGAGCGCCGTTTTGTGTGAATCACAACTCAAGAGCCCTCTGCAAGGTTGGTCTTCTCTGGAAAAAGCGCCAATTACACAAGAAAGATCCTTGACTTATAGGTTGGTATGAAGCTGACCTCTGTACTGTACTGTACTGTATCCTGCCGCCGTTCCACTAGGGGTGACCGGTACCTCTGCAGATGCGCCTCCACTTTTTTCTGCCCTAACAAACCACTTTTATTTCCTCAATATTCATCACCTTTTTCATACACACTCTTCTCTTATTCTCACTCTGCAGAATCCATTCTTTCGCAATCTCACCTATTTGGTCTAACCATTCTTTCCTCAGCCTTCCCCTTCCGCGCTTTCCTCTGACATTTCCTTTGTACACTTTCTTCGTTAGTTGTTCATCATCCTTTCTTTCAAGATGTCTGAACCATCTCATTGTACTTTTTTGTACTTTCATTCTCATATTCTCTTTTATACCACACTCGTTCATCACTCAAGCATTACGTACTCTATCACTCAGTGTCTTTCCAGCCATTGCTCTCAGGCAAGCCATTTCAACCGTACTTTACTCAGCTCACATTCATTAAGCCTCACTTCCACCAACCAATATGCCATTGTGGACCGCCGATCTCTTATTCTTCGTAAGTTTCCTATTTCTTGCAATTCTTCCAATCGTTTCCATCACACTTCTTCCTCTACTAGCGCGCTTTTCCAATTATTTCGTCAATTTCGCATTCGACTCAAACTTGCTTCCCAGATAATCAAATTCTTTCACGACCTCCACTCTTTTTTCATTCAGTCTTATCTCAATTTTCTCGCATTTCTCAGTCCTCCCAAAGTGTAAAAAATAATTCACTTTGTCAATGTCACCCCTGTTTCAAGGAAGGTCGGCAAGAGTTGCAGGTTTTATGTTCATTTGAGATTTGGTTTTAATTTGTAAGTACAAATTCAGCATTCGTAAGCGCGAACTTACACGTACCTGTTTGTGGGCATGCATTTCATATTAGTTTTGAATGTTTATATTTCATTGCAACTTATATTCTAGATTATTATAGATGGTCATTAAACCCTTCTGTATGCAAACTAGGACTTTGTATGGTGGGTACACTTTTTAGTTATATTTTGAAAAAGTAACGACTGATTATTATTGGTATTTATAAAATTTCAAGAATCGCAGCCTTTTATCTATTTTTAACCCTTTGACTACCAAGAAAATTGCTAATACATTTTGTATGGAAAATTTTCACTTTGTATGGCGGCTATACTTTTGATTCACTTTTTGGAAAAAATAATGATGGCAATATATAGTTTATTATTATTGTTTTACATTTGTGCTACATTATTTTTTTATCAACCCTCTAACTGCCGAGAATTTTTCCATTATTTTTTTCTTTTATATGGCAACTCCCTAAACCGAGATTATGATGAAGAAATGATTATAATTATTAGATAGCACTATTATAAAAATGGATTCACAAAAAAATTAAGAAAAATCGTCGGAGCCGTTTTTGAGAAAATCGCATTTTAAATTTTCAGCTCTTCGGAAGCCATCTTGAATTCTCAAAAAAGTAAAAAAAAAATGATTACGAATTAAATTAATAAGCTTGTTCTTTCTATCAAATCTAAAACAAATTTAAATATCTTGCATTTTAATAGGTTTTTGTAATATTTTCGATTTAAAATTTCAGGTCGTGTAAACGGTGCTTTATATTTATTTTTTCAAAAATTTTTTTTTGTAAATTTGTGCAAATTTATGTTGTCCATAATATTGTAGAACATTATATTTTTGTTGACCCCTTAACTTTCGAGAAAATCACAATCGTTTGTTTTTTTCATATGGCAGCCCATAGACACAGATTAGTAAGAGTGTTGTCATAACTAATTTATTAAGTTAAAAATTAATTAGTGGCAACTCTGAAAATTTAAGAAAAATTCTTGGAGTCGTTTATGAGAAAAGTGCAATTTTATGTTTTTTTTGTATGGCAGCCATCTTGAATTTTCAAGTTGGTGTAATGCCATGTTATTCATACTTAATACATGTCCAAAAAAGTTGATGTAGCCAAAATTTGGTATCTCTAGGTCTTATACTTTGGAAAGTGACACACACACATACATACATACATACATACATACATACATACATACATACATACATACATACAGACGGACGTTTTTAAAAGATAGTGTTTTTTGGCATGTCCTGCACCAGGACAACTCATTTCCGTGAAAACCTCGAAATTTTTTTTTCACACCAAATCATAACTTTCTTTATAGCCTTCGGCTATAGCAAGAAAGTAAAAAATCGGCCATGTTTATTTCTTTTTAAATAAAGTTGTGAAGAGGAATGCAATTCACCCAACCTATTTTGCCTGGCCAGTTGTCTTCACGCGAAAGCAGAAGATTGTGTGCATGCAATAGCATCTGTTGAACCAAGGTCTAAGTTATAGTCAAATGGACCAGGCGTGATTCAAAACAGCGTTATTCTGTTCCAAATACCTCAATCCAGAAACAGCGACTTGATCCCTCGGCCATAACACCGACATAAATTGCAATATTTTGCAAAATTCAACCTTGCAGTTTTACATTTAACGTGTTTTAATATGAGTCACGTCAAAATGCCAAATACATTGCAAAAGATATTGAACAATATTAAAATGTATGTTTTTTTTATAGATTAGATGTTCCAATAAAATCAGGTTTTTCTGGTAGTTACAAAAGACTGTAATTCATTTTTATTTTTTTTGTAAATGTCATAATAAATCAACGAATGAGATATTTGCATTTTTTTATTGTTGACATTTTTTTTTTAGTTCATGATCAGCATCTTTGAATTTTGTGAAATTTCAAAAAAATATTTATGTTTTATATAATCAAATTGATTTATGTCCGGTCGATAGCTCAGTTGGTAGAGTGCTTGCATTCCATGCCGTGAGCTAGGTTTCGAATCCCACCGAGGGTGTCAGAAATGTTTTCACGTTCCGGTGTTTATTTCAAACCCCAAAATAAAATACCGCCAAGTTTTACTCAGCCTTCACAAGAAATGAGTACTAGCTCTCTCGGCAGCTGGGAAACCCTCACTTCAACTGAAGTTGTTGGCGTAAGGCCAGCCCCCTTACCTTAAAAAAAAAATAGGTTCAGCTCGCCACATGCGACCCCTTCGGGGATAACGCGGCAAGAAGTTACACTATATGTGTAGCTTAGTTGCGTTTTTTCTTATTATTTAAAATTTATGTTGCACAAATTTATTAGCATGCCTACGTGCATGTGGGCATGCTAACAAAACTAAAATTTCAAATCATCATATATTTCGCTACTATTGTCACCCATTACTGAAAAAAGGGCATCATTTATTACATTTTTACAGTACGTGTGGTTAGCTTCATACTTACCTATAACCCAAGAAACAAGAAAACATCAGCTGTATATTCTGTAACTGGAACTCTGTTGCCATTCCACTAGGGGTGGCCAGAAGCTCATTGCAGAGTTGCTTCAACTTTTTCCTATCCTTACATACCTCTTTCAATTTCTTCATACTCATCCCCTTTTGATACTTTTTCTTATTTTATACTCACTTTGTATATCCCATTATTTCACTATCACCTCCATCTGATCCATTCATAATTTTCTCGGTCTCCCTTTCCTCTTTTTCCTTTCACATTTCCTCTATATAATATAATATATACTTTGTCAGTCTATCATTATTCATTCTTTCTACACGCTCAAACCATCTCTCTATCATACAATTCCATTAAGTTTTATATCCATTATATTTTTCATACGTTTCCTTCTTTTACATTTGCTTTGTCTGTCCCATTCTTTCACAATTTCTCCAATCTGATCGAACCATACCTTTCTCGGTCTTCCTTTTCCCCTTTTTATTTTCACATTTCCCCTGTTAAAAAGTCTATAGAAAAAAAATCAATATAAATCTCTGGGGTTTTTTTTTTAAAGATCTCTTTCTTAACACGTAAACCTTGTATTCGATAATTTTCAACCTTGAAGAAGGTTTTTTTACCTTAGATTTAATGCAAGTTTTTTTCAAAAGATTTATCATTAGTTTTGTTAGAACAAATTTTGTAATTCTCTATTTAAAACTCTTAAATTTGACAGTTGAACAAAAAAAAATACAATTGTAAACGTTGCTTTGAACTTGAAAAAATAAAACGTCTTTCAGTCATTTGTAAACCATTCATTTTGTCATTGAAATAACAAAAGAGATGAAACCTATTCATAGGTTTTTCAACTTTATTTTGAGTAAAATCATTAAAAAAATATCTTTCTGTAGAAAAAATAATCCATCATTTGAATTTGTCATTAATTTCTAAATTTCCTCATTTTTGTTATAACTTTTTTTAATAATAGGCTGATATTAGACCAGCCGTACTGCAAAAATTGTTTCACGTTTTCCAATGCCACCTTTGTTTCAGAAAAGTCGGAAAGAGTAGCAGAGCTTATGTTCATTTGAAGGTCTGGAATATCTCTTTTATCTGTTGTTGTCTTAAATGTCATAGATAAAAGATTGAAAATCATCATAAAAAATGTGAAATTAATTAAAAGACACATTTTAAAAAGTAAAAAAATATATTTATTTCAACAAATAAAATTATCAACAAAGACACTAACTTTACATATAAAAATAGAACCTTAAAATTCCTAACGTTATTATTTTTAAATCTCGTTTGGTTTTATTATCTGTATAAATTTGCTAATTATCATTTAAATATTTTTTACTCTAAACACTTTTACAATAATAATTCACATAAAGATAAAGTTACACTAAAAGAGCTCCGTTTTCTAAAATTTTACTGTGATGAGGTTCGAAAAACTGCCCCTCGGCTATATGATGTCACCCACTGTAAATGTCCAATAATCAGGGATTTTTGGCCAGCCTTAAGTAGACACTCGTTAGTCAAAGATGGCACTAACAGTTATAATTTTTCATGAAACATCAGAACAGAAATATTCATTAACCCTGCGACCTGGAATCAACTACCACCAGAAATCCGGAGGTCTAAGACGATTGAGGACCTAAAGAGGAGGATGAAGACATTTTTCTTCGCCCAGTAAAATACTAAGCGCCCTTGGAGTGACATTGAGTTACGAAACGGCGCTTATAAGGAAATCATCATAATCATCATCATCATCATCATCATCATCATCATCATCATCATCATCATCATTAATTGTAGAAAATATTTATTTATGGGAAATCACTTAGGTAGTAAAGCTGAATTTCTCGCAAAAAAATAAAATTCATCAAATTTACGTCTAATTGAAAAGGGTTAATTAAAATTATTTAGATTTTATTAAGCCCAAGGAAAATTGTATACTCTTTGAATTATTTTACAGATTTAATCAATTTAGTAGGTGTACTATCTTATTTTTCATCAAAACGACGAGTAATGACTGATTTGGATTCTAACCTTTAATTTAACGGATATTAAGGTTTGTATGGATGAGACACATCCAGCGGTCAGATTTGGAATTAATTTGACCGAATGACCAGGTTTATTTTCGCACCCTTTTCAATGTTCCGAACTCATTGTGGTACGACATTATGGGTGTCGTGAATATCTCTGCGTTGAAATAAATTTCTATTGAAATGTATACAAATATTGCCTTAAGACATTACTTGGAAAAATCAAGTAAAGGCAGTCAAATCATAAAAAAAATCTGAAGTATACGGACTGTATCAAGATGGACTACCAGAAAAATCAGTACCAGAAACCAGGACCTTAAAATGGAATATCAGAGCTTGAAAAAGATGGTTGTGATGACGGACTCAAAGGGGCGTAGGACAGTGGGAAGACCAATGTAGATTTAAGATTGCTGGACCGAGTTGAGGCAGTCTTCCGTGCGTTATGGATTGTATACACAACGGTGGTTGCAGTTCATCCTGGAAGTCTCATCACAGCGGTAACTCTTCACTAAAGAATATCGGTAACATTTGTATGAAGACCCCGTCAATCCAAGATGGCCACACGTAAACAGCTGATTAGTCTCCATATTAATATCACTGATATTCAATAGGTAAGTATTACCGTGGTGATGAGACTTCCAGCCCAGGAGCCAAAGATTGACGAACCATTGATGATGTTTTAAGAATGTATATTTTTATAAACACAGAGACTTGATTTTAGTACGGAGACAGAACTTAGACTGTTGTTTATTCTTCTATCCAATAGTTGTAGGGTATCTGCTCCATGATCTTCTGGTAGAAGGCGGACATGCTCTGCACCAACTTCTTCTTGAGGTCAGGTTTCATTTCCTTGAGGAGATCCTGGGCGTTGGTGTTGATAAAGAGGTTCAAAGCAGCATCTGAAATAAATAAATAAATGTTAACATTTTGGAAATCATATTTTTTTATTATAATTTGTGTATTAGCACTGAGAAAATTCATTGTTAATCCTTTCTATACAAAACTTCAAAGAGTAAAGTTTTTTTATTAAACTGTCGTTTTAAAGAATCTGGAAGGGGATTGGCAATCAGGATAAAGGAGGAAACACCGGAGAGGACTACAACTCGCAGAAATCACACTCGCTGTTTTTTAACACGCCATGCATTAGTCGAAATTTACACACTGTCCACAACCCAACCTGCTCGGACGGAGGTCGGTACTACAGAGAGAGATTTTACATACAACAGTGACAGACGACAAATAACATGAACTCACGGAGAATGGTGTTGCCATAATGCACGTTCTCTACTCCCAATTTGATGCCCTTGACGCTGAAGTGCATCTTCAGTAATACAACTTGTAACTCTCCAACAAGGTGGGACTGCCTACATAATGATGAACTCACGGAGGATAGTGTTGCCATTATGGACGTTCTCCACTCCCATGTTGATGTCCTTGACGCTGAAGTCCATCTTGAGCTGCTCCAGGGCCAGGAAGGTGTCTCCATCCACCTCATGCGGGCGGGCGCGGAAGTAGATCTTGGCTTTCACACCCTCTGGAAAACAATGGCACCAGTTATTACTTCACATATTGGTACGAGCTTGGAGTACCTACGTGCGCTTGTGCATGCATACATAGTGTATAGAACATACTGGCTCTAGTGTGATGGTGGTAGTGTTACGAACTATGAAATCAAAGTATCTATGCGCCAACCAAATTTCCGAAATTGCAAATGAATGGAATATCCAGAGTCATAATAAAAGGAGAGCTTGTATGAGGAAGGCTATGACTCTGGATGAAATGAAAGAAGTATGTAAGGACAGAAAGACATGGCAGTTGATCTGTAATGCTGGTGGCTAGGGCTAGGGTTTCTCAAGTTTTTAAAATTTTGGTAAATTTTGAATTAGAATATGGTATTTTGTATTTGATTTTAATGTTTATCCATATTATTTTTTGTTTATTTCTACAATATAATTTCTTGTATATGTTCCTTGACTTATAGGTTGGTATGCGGCTCGCCCATGCTGTAGAAAATGCTTCACTATACCAATGCCCCCCCTGTTTCAAGAAAGGTCGGCAGGAGTTGCAGGGTGTATGTACATTTGAGATTTGGTTTTCATGTTGCAGGTTCACACGTGGCATGCGCAAGCGCGAACTTGTACGTGTCTGCTTGTGAACATAATAAAATTTATGTTTCATTTAATATACAAAAAAAAGTCTAAGGACAGGATTACTGTGAATCCGCTGCGGATGCAGCTTGGCAAAAGGAAGCGCAAAAGCGCTCAAATTCGGAGAAATTTGATTTGTTAGCAACAAAATCTGCGTAATTGACTGGGCCAATGGTCGGTCGTACTGCAGCAAGGAGCGCAACCCGATCAGAGTGTTGCAATGGACAGTGCTACAAGATGTGAGCAACGTCCTGGGAGCTGGCGCCGCAAGGGCACTCTGCTGATAGGTTGGATGGGATCGCAAGGTTCCTTACCATACTCTCCCCAGTAGTCTCCAGCTCCCGAGGCCTTCACCAGCAGCAGGATGCCGGAGGATCGGTAGTGAGCGCGCGCCTTGATCTTGGGGATAGTCAGGGTCAGCTGGAACTGGTGGCTGTCCAAGTCGGTCCTGGAAAATAACCAAAAGTAGAACAATAATCACTTTAATATTGAATAAGAGTTTTAGGCTTACACGGCCGGCTGATGATGCTGGAGTGATGTTTTCCGGGACCTGTTGCCGTGGTCTGTTGGATGCATGTAATGTGAATCTTCAATGTAACATATCTTTGCAACTTAGATTAGATTAGATACCTACCTATTAACCGTCGATATGTATGTTGGACAGACCTCATGTCCAAATATGTGAGAGACAAAGAGCAGAATAGGACATTTAGAGATATGTCTGAATATTCAGAAATGCCAAACCATTGCATCGATAATGACCATACATTTGCAATTATTATTATTATTTTTCAAGGCACAACAGTTTCACCTAATTACAGTGCACCCTCTCAGCCTTCAACAAGCTGAAACAAAAACTATTAATATTATACAAAATTGGCCTAATTATGATACTTAACAATGTATAATTCTGTTAAAGAAAAACATCTAAAATATAGCAGTTGCGAACAACACGACTTTTTTCTTTTTTTAAAGAAACGTGTGTTTTTTTTTTAATTTATCTGTGGGGACAATTTTTGAGTTATACATTTGTTGTTACCTTTATTATTAAGATAAAATAATAAACACGCCTGTTTTTTTCAATACTATCACTTTTTACTAAGACCATTCTTCTTCTTCGTGTCAGATTCACACCGTATTGGCCCAGTAACGAGCAATGTCTACAGCTCTTTGGTTTCCCGCAAAGAGATCATCCATGGAGCAGCTTGTCGGACAGGAGGGACAACACCGCAGGTGCTCCATAGTTTGCTGAACTCCACACTACATAAAGTAGAGTCCTCCCGTCTCAGAAATCCCCAGGTCAACATGAACTAAGACCATTAAGTTTAAGAGACAAAAACGACAGATCTAGGGCATATCTTAAGCCAACTTACGTGATGATGAATAAAATGTGGGGTGACAGTTTACCTGACATTGGTGACAGTTTACCTGACATTGGTGACAGTGAGGTTACTGACTCCGTAAGCGTGGATGTCCATGAAGGAGGCCCTGTAGGCGTCAGGACCATTGCCGAGAGCGATGCCGATCTCGTCTATCACTATGGGCTCCACCTGGAAGGTAAAGGGTGGTAAAAGTTTACATTTTTAGATTTATTATTGACCGTGTTTACAATTTTTTAAAGATATCCTGTGCGGGAGACTTTCTAGATTTCAGAAACTCTAGGGTTCTATGACACCTGTTGTAGTGCCGCAGAGGTGTTGTTAAGGACGTTGGTCGTCGCTACAAAGCACCAATACTCAAGCAAGACCCAGTTGCTGTAAGGCTGGATGGACCTTTAGTGACCGGTTTTTGGTAGCAAATTTGAAAATATAAATGGTATATTGTTGTGCTCCGCCGGGATTCGAACCCACAACCTTTCATTTACGAGCCTGATGTATAGCCACTGAACTACGGACCAGTCAATATAATAATCTATTTTATATACCTACCTACACAGTTTTTATTTTATTTGGAAATTAGATAAACCAGGACTTACTTTGCCCACTTCTATGCATATTAAGTCCAGGTTTTCCAATATATAGTGTTTTCCAACAAAGTGGCGTATGAGGTTAGCTTCAGTTTCTGAGATAATTGCAGCTTTTTCCTATTTTCTACGAGAGAAAATAAAAAAAAAATAAAAAAATGAGAATATCCTGTAGTTTAAAAGTATTTCATTAGAAGAATTAGCTCACTTACCAAGAAAATTTACAACTAATTAAATGGTTTATTCACGTGAAATTTCTAAAATCAGTGAATCAGCATTTATTCAGTTTTACCTTTAAAATGACGATATCAGTTTTCTTTTTAATATTTGCATTTGATATTAGTACATTCTACTTTTATTTCAAGTATTGGTCAAATTACTTGAATGAAAATAATGTGAAATGACAAGGAGAGAAAGTGTTTACCGTTGTGAGAAGTAATTCGATGATGCTTTTTACTTTCTTTTTACCAAGTACTGTCTCTCTTCAAATAATGAGTTTTTACTTTGATGCCATCAAAATAAATGACAGAATCTTTACGGTTACTTTCTTTTTTAAAGGTACATTGCTTTAATTAGTATAATTAGACATTTTTGGACCTTTGGTAATGGTTTGTTTGGAATGGAATTTTTCAACCCTTCAAAGAGCATATTTGAAAATATACATGGTATATTTTTTGCGCTCCGCGGGGGTTTTAACCCACCACCTTCCATTTACGAGTCCAAAGCGCTAAGCACTTGACTAAGGACCTGTATTAACAGGGGGGGGGGTTGGCACACAATTTTCAATTATGAAGAAAATTTCTTTCTTTCTTTCTTTCTTTCCTATCATTCTCCTTTCCATCTTCTTATCTTCCCTCCACTTCTTCAATTCTTAAATTTTTAACTTACTATGAATAAATGTATAGATACTATAATTGGCGGTGTAAAACTAAATTATCATAATCACTTATAATATGTAAAAATAAAAAATGCTGTAGTATCTAATAAAGATTATATATAAAAAAAAAAAAAAAATTTCACTGACATAGGTGTTTCCTAGTTCAGGCATGAAGAATTTTCTGTCTTAAAAAAATTAAACAAACATATATTTTTTTTGTTAATATAATCAATATTGAGACTGATCGGTTTCACCCTCTTTGCTAATTATATTTTTAGAATATTAAAAATAAAAAATAAAAAAATACATGGTTGTTTTCACAACAGGTTTACAAACCTGAAAGTAAATGGAAGGAAATAAAGAAAGATTGAATAAAGATGTTTAAATTCTGTCGCTTAGTATGATACCAAAATCCGAGTCCTAAAATAGGTATATATAATTTATAATCTAAGCAACAAATACATTCGACATTAATAAATAATATCAAAAACATGCCCACAAACAGACACGTGTAATTTAGCGATTACAAATGCTGTATGTGTACTAAAAAGCTAAAATCTAAACATCGAATGAACATAAACCCGTCATCTTTCTTTAGACCTTTCGTTTAACAGGGATGACATTGGCAAACTGAACCATTTTTTGCAGTATGGGTGGTCGGCCACATACCAACCTATAAGTCAAGGAATACCCTTGATTACACTAAATTGCATAGTTTTAAATCAGCAGATTACATTTATAAGTTGCGATTTAAAAAGTCAAAGATTAACCTCGTTCATTCCTATCTCAGGAATGCCTCTCCTGCAGTACTCGGTAAACTTGTTGAAGCTCCTTATCAGGCATTCGTTGACCTCCGGATCGTCCTTGTAGCACTTAGTGACATAATATGCTGAAACAGAAAAAAAAACAACTGAAATAAATGTATGGAAAAGCCTCAAGTGAATTAAATATTATCTAACATACAGGTCCGTTGTCCAGTTGTAAGAACGGGTTCAAATCCTGGCGGAGCACACAAAATACATACTATTTAAAACATTATCAAATATTTATTTTCGCTAGGATTAAAAATTCATGTACATTTACCGAAGACGGGACCAAAGGTCCATCCAGCATTACTGCTGTAAGTGGTCTTGGTTAACTGGGTCTTACTTGAGAATTGGCGCTTTCTACAGTAACAACAAAGCTCGCAGGCTTTTGAGGTGTGATTCACACAAAAACATCAGGTGATGATGACCTACTAGGTTGAAAACGTTAGTGTAATAGATTTTAAACTTTTTAAATAAATTTTATAGGGAAAACAAACAGTGTTTTGTTTAAATTCATCCAACAATTATAAAATTAAACGACAGATTTAAGGTACACAACACTCTTAATATTTTCTTAGGGCCTGTTGCACCAACCTCCAATCAATATTTGATTGACACATCAAATTTGTTTGCTTTTAATTCTGGTAAGGACCTTGGTTAAATATTTCTCGGAAGTGGGTGATGGAATTTGAACAGGAAAGATGCTGTACATCAACTGATCTAGGTATATGCAACCAAAGTTTTGATTAGTTGGGAAAAATAACACTTAATATTGATTTTTGTCTGATTGGAGTTCGGCGCAACATTTTAGGTCTTTTTCGAAGTTTGACTAGTATAATGTATTTTTTTAATGAACCGTTCCATTTTTAAATTATTCAGGTGTTTTCAGCAGTGTTGACAGCTTCGATGACAGCATCTGACAGGTAGAGGAATGCAGGTCGGTGAACCCAATAGCCCGCTCAGTGGGTTAAGGTACCGTTGCGTTGGTGGATCAATGGCCATACTCATTATTCTAACGACCACTGGCCAACCAAATGTACAGAGGAATCATTGTTTAACATGTGCTAAAACAAAAACAAAAAACGCAACTAAGCTACACATATAGTACACTTCTTGCCGCGTTATCCCCAAAAGATTTCGCAGGTGACAAGAAGAACCTATTTATTTTTACAGGGAAGGGGGCCGGCCATATTTTGGGTTTGAAATAAACACCGAAACGGGAAATCATTTCTGACACCCTCGGTGGGATTCGAACTAAAGATCTTAGCATGGAATACAAGCACTCTACCAACTGAGCTTTCGACCGGACCGCTGCTAGATGATATTGTTACGAATATGTAATGGTGTGTTTTGTTTGGCTGTGTGAGTGTCTGTGATATCTCTCTGCGAAGTCTCTCTAGAAATAAATAGATACTAGGTACTTATATAAATGTATTTGTATTGTTCGAGACTGCTCGAGTGTTGAGATGTTCTAGTAAAGTCTCGCATGATCCAATTATCAATTATTCTAGAATGATCCTTAGTCTTGCTACAAAAAGGGCCAAAACTCTCGGTAGCGGGAGAAGCCAACCGAACGTTGTATATTGTAAAGTAACTCTGTATAGGAACCGTAACTGAAATAAATTATTTAAAAATATATCACCACAATTTTAATTGAATTGAACCGGTTATAATCATAAAATGAAAAGTTCTAAATTACAAAATAGGATGTATGTATGACAAATTGTTTTTTGTGTTCTTTTGCGTTGGACCATGGTCTGTTTGTAGCTTTTTTATATAATGACGTTTTTCTTTCTCGAGCAGAAAGCATTCTCAAGGCGAGGGATCAAAGCGCCGTCTATCATCTAAGTCGCAAAAGATAGTAACATTTAAAATTCATAATAAAATGTATGCCCACAAATGCTGCATGTTTAAATACAAATTAAAATCGAAACCTCAAATGAACAATAAACTGTGCAACTTTTATCAATCTTTCCTGAAACACGTGTGACATTGTCAAAGTGAACCAGTTTTTACAGAATGGGGAGTCAACCTCATACGGTATGAGCATACCAACCTATAAGTTAAGGAAAAGAGATAATAAATAACATTTATATGTATAAAAATAACTGAACCATTAAAACACAAAGCTTAAAAGAAATACCGTTTTTTTTAAACTTAAATTCATTTTTAGGCACTTTCTGTAAACAATTGAAATCTAAATTGGTACTTTCTCCAACCTTTCTAGAGAAATTTCTCTTTGAATTCTAATAGAAAGGATATTAAAATTGCAAACATGTAGATCGAATAAATGTTTGAGAAGGTCAGCACAAATTGTTAATTTCCATGTCTTATCTTTTTAGGGCGAGTTTCTTACTTACAATCAGGCTTTGATTTTAAGACCACTGGGGGCCCTGGTTCAGAAAAAATCAGAAAGACCACCACCCTCCCACCCCCTCACCCTACGCTTACTTATCTTATATGTACTTATATATACTTATCGACCGTGCTTCCTACAGCGCAGCGTTTAAGTTTTTTTTTAATAATCCTGTTCGGAAGACTACCAAAATATCAATAAATCTATGAACATAGAGTAAAATAAATGAAAACGGTTTCGTAAAAATACTTAGTCTTGTAATTGTTGTAGCTCCAAAAGAATTAAAAGTGAATTTATTTTTTAACTAATTTTGAAAAAGGTTTAACATGCAGCATTTGTAAGCGCGACCTTAAACGTGTATATTTGTGGGCATGCATTTAATATGAATTTTCAATGTTAACATGTCTTCGCAACTTAGATCATAGTGTGGGGTTTTGACGGAATAATTAATGACAAGATTTATTGATTTTTAAATTCTTCATACAAATAATTTTACGATTTTATATAGCGCCATTTTATGGCACTATCCACCCCAAGGGCGGTTTTATGTGTTGAAGCTTCTATGCAACTTCCTGAGACTGCCAACACTGGTCTCTGTTCTCAACTCCAGAGGTAGACTGTTCCAGAAGGATGGACCAGCCGAACTAAAAACTCAGTCCCTTGGTA
Organism: Agapetus fuscipes; assembly: GCA_951799405.1. Classification (NCBI taxonomy): domain Eukaryota; kingdom Metazoa; phylum Arthropoda; class Insecta; order Trichoptera; family Glossosomatidae; genus Agapetus; species Agapetus fuscipes. The sequence goes on along the minus strand of OX637343.1, from coordinate 9,477,873 downwards.
TTTAATTGAAAACTATATTTTATAGATTAAAAAAAAAACTGCCATGGATTTTAATCAGCTGAAATAAAAAAAAAAGCTTTCGGATTGCACCTGCAGCTTTTATACAGTTAAACAAAGATTGATTTAATTTTTTTTTTAAAATGAAAGGTTACAAAGTGAATGCCTCATCAATTAATGAAAGATTGATTTGATTATATTATTAAGTTTATTGGATAATATTATTATTTTATTTTATTGATAATATTATATTATTCGGAAATCTCTTTTAGGTAAAACATTGAAATCTAATTAGGTAAAAAATGCATGTAGGTACTTCTCAAAAGGTCAACACTTTTGAAAGAAGAAGAAGAAATATATATTTTTTAATTAAAATCATTAAAATATTACTTACGTTGTTGCATATGTATACAATCAATTAAAGATGAAAGTATAACTAAACACAGCACTTTCTTTAGTAAAGTATTCATTTTTCAAGATATATATTTTTGTATTTATTAAAAATATAAGTACAACACCAAGTAATTTTCTTTAACTATTTATTGTTATTAAGAGCTCAGCAGCACATTTTATTTATTTGAGGAAGAAAAATATTAATAAATATTTTTTATTATCTTATAATTGTTAAATTAATAATTTTTTTATTATCCTTTGGATTTTAAATCATGAATTTCACAATTTAATTTTAATATTTAACATTAATTTAACACGTTTATTTTTTGGTATTTATTTTTAAATTTATCCACTCAATGTCAGTCGTATCCTCTTTGAATATTTAGTTAATCTGATCAGTAGTCTCTGCCCGCGTCTTCCTCTTCTACTTTCTACAGGTTCACTGACCAGCCGAGAGACCGGTTGTTGTCGGTGGTCGAGTGGTCACTGATACACACTGTGCCGGCCGCTTGGCGAGGCGAGGGTCTGGGCTCGAATACCGGTGGAGCCGTGACAATGGCCATGTGGAAAGATGGTCAGGTGCTTTCAAGTAAACATGAGTAGAAACTTATTATTTTTAATTCAACTTAAAGGCATTGGCTGTCTGGCTGTTATGTATTAACTTTGTCTCCCACGCAAATTAATCCTTTATATAAGCTTACTTGTTCTACCAGAAAGGTCCATTTGTCTTGATGTTTCCTTGACTTATAGTTTGATATGAGACTGACCACTCATACTGTAAAAAAGGGCTTACTTTGCCAATGTCACTCCTGTTTCAGGGAAAGTCGGCAAGAGTTGCAGGGCTTATGTTTTTAATATCTACTAATTTGAGATCGGGTTTTTATGTTGTAAGTCCACATGCCGCATGTGTACGTGCAAACTTATTCGTGTCTGCTTGTGGGATTGCATTTAATATGAATCCTACATGTAACATATCTTTGTAACTTAGATTTTATTTTTATTATTACATTGGTAGAAAGGTCAAGATCATTCCAGTACATCAGTTCATTGTTATTTCTACTTTAATTACATTATTACCTATTTAACTTATTATTATAAAAATAATTATTCTATACTATATTAAATATATATAATATTAAAATAAACATTCCGCATTTTTCCAGATATTTTACAAGTTTAAAATCCATGTTTTACCCAGCTGACTGTATTTCATAAAAAATATACTTACAAAAGGTTTTATTATCAACAGAGATATTATATTACAATGAGAAGCAACGTTGGAATAATTTTGAAGATTTCTAAAGTGGATCTGTGATAATAGCATTAAATATGGATCAGAAACTTATGTTGACAGCGCTTAGCCACTATTTTAAACAATCAGTTTTAAACAGAATGCGGACGCGAAAACCACAGCTTCGTTTCGATAACAAGCCTTGAAAATGTTTCCTGCTCATTGCCTGAGAGACTCATTCTTTGCTGTACCACGTCAAGTACATATATGTTTTTAATGCTTTACTAAATAAACATAAACTGTTAATCTAATATTCTGTTCGATAAGTTACAAAATTCATCAGCCTTTACTCAAGATCGGTACCAAAGGTCCATCCAGTCTTACATAAAATGGCTTTGCTTGAGAATTGGCGCTTTCAACAGCGACAACAAAGCTAACAGAGTTTTGTTGAAGCAATTCACACAGAAACAGCTTTCTACTAATAAATCATCCCAATATTAATTATGCCAATTTAATTTATTCATCTGATTTTGATTTTTGATAATCACTGACAGCCACACCTTTGCAGCACTTAAACAAGTGTCACAAACCTCCTGATACTAAAAAAAGTGTAAAAAGTCTTTATTATTAAGATTTGTTAAACAAATACACGTTTTTTAAAATTAATCCAGTGCGACAGACTCCCTAGATTTCAGAGACTCTAGGGGCTATTAACCCTTGTTGTATTGCAGCAGATGTGTTGGTGATGTGGCGGTTGATGTCCTGATCATTTGTAGCAAGGCTGTTAGCTGCGTAGTGCTGTGTTATGTGTTGCGTTAGCTTTGTTTAATAATAATTTAATTCAAATGTTTGTGCACCTACGTCTTGAAATTGATGTCGTACGTCGCCTCCACACTTTGTGTAAGCTCTCAGCCAGTCACGAGAAAAATACAGTTATATTCTTACGGTTGGAAGAGGTGGTAAAAGAAAGTCGAGGAAAGTATGGTTTGATTGCACAATTAAATCGGACTTTGCTCTGTGTTGACCAGCAAATGTTCATATGAATACAGATTAAATTTATAAATTAATGGTGATGTCTTTTATTACTTCATTTCTTATGTAACAATAATTATTAAGGTATCCATGGAGTTAATAATTCTACGGAGAGATTATAAATTTCATTTAGGTCCAAGCGACATGATGCACTAATTACCTATTGCAGCTTTTATTTCGTTACTATGGCAACCTATCTCTAATCTTATCTAATCTAATCTAAGCTGCAAGGATATATATAATTTAAGATTTATATTAAATGCGTTCCCACAAGCAGACATGTATAATTTCGCGCTAACACATGCCGCATGTGGACCTACATTATAAGAACCCATCTCAAATGAACATAAGCCCTGCAACTCTTGCCGTCCTTCCCTGAGACAGGGGTGACATTGGCAAAGTAAACCATTTTTTCACAGTATGGGTGGTCAGCCGCATACCAACCTATAAGTCAAGGAACATACATGACCTCTATGGTTACAATACACAACTTTAGCTCAATTTATGTCAATCGAGGCGTTGCTGTCTGAGCGCATCTATTGACTATATATCGATGGAAATATCCCAATTTTAAATACCCTGTGAACGGTTTCATAATATTGGTTGTCTGATTTACGAATTAATCATCGGAGAGTAAATAAAAAAAATGTGTTTTAAAAATAGCGTAATTTGGTTTTTTGATCGGTTCGTAGTCTACTATTTGACGCTGAAAGTCTTTGGTTCGAGTCCTGTCAGAGTATGTATCAGAGGGCTCTTGAGGTGTAGCTCATACAAAAACAGCGCTCACTAAATAAATTATCCTTGTATTAATTTTATTATTCTAAAAAAATGTTTTTTTTTTAATTCTACTGATTCTACCAAAGACCGGCTACTAAGAGCCCATCGAACCTAACAGTAGTTCGATATTGCTTGAGAATTGGTGCTTTCTGACCAAGCTTGCAGAGAGCTCTTGAGGAGTGATTTACTCAAAAGACAGCAATTATCTAACATACTATATTACTTTATATTTTTAAATTGATTGAATAGACAACTCCTTGACTTATAGTTTGGTATGAAGGTGACCACCCATACAAAAAAAAACAATTTACCAATGTTACACCTGTTTCAGGGAAGGTCGGCAAGAGACGCAGGTGTTATGTTATTTTGGGATTGGGTTTTCATGTTTGAAGTCCACATGCGGCATGTATAAGCGCGAACTTAAGCTTATTAAGGTCACTTTAATACAACGAAGTTTGGCCTGGTTTTTCAAAAAGTAGGTCTATAAATTAGTTTATTTTCTAAGAGGCGATCTGGGGAAATGAAAATCATTTCGTATTGACTTATATGGCATATTCAAACCCAAATCCTCCACCTGATAGCCAGACAATCTAACCATTAAGCTAATGAAAGGCTTAGTGTGAGAATTTTAAAATAATTGATTTTTTAACATTTTTAAAAGCATTGCCATCTAACCATCGTAGCACGAAGTTTTTTGCCTTCAACTGTATTTCAACAGAATGAAAAAATATTTCTATCAAAAGATATCAACGCTCTGTCAAGCTAGAAACGTTTATACAGGAAATTTAGGGTATTTAAATTCAAATTAAAAAACTCAACCACATATTTTCATTTTTATTTTTGTTTTTTTATTTAAAATTAAAAAAAATCTTACTACGTACAGGTTTGAGCAAATTGGTGTAAACATAATGTTGAAATAAATATTTTTGAAACAAAAAAAAACTTTTCTTTGTTTTTTTTATTTTTTGAAATGATTTTGAAGTAAGAACGGTACATTTATTTTTAAACATTTCAATAAAAATGAACATAACAATTTAAAACAAGTCAAATTTGTAAAACACAATTTGTTTAAATCAACAATAAAACCGCTTAAAAACAATAGTTTTTATTTTTAAAATAATAAAATCCATACAATCATAATATTATCACAAATGAAATTACAATCAACAAAACAGGAAATTTATATTTAAAAAATTGTAATAATCAGATACTTACAAGACAAGACTTACAAGATACATGCAACCTTTCTTTTTCTACGAGTGTCTTAAACATTACTTTGATATTATTTTAAATAAACGTTCTTGTTTCTCATATTTATCTATAATTTTATACAAAAAAATATCACCTATTTAACCCTAGGTAAACTCTTTCATGCATAGATTTTTCAGTGTAGATAAATTATTTCAATTCATGGATCTGGACGACTCACAAAGAGATTAAAAAGGCAAAAAGACGTAGAAACAATCATGTAATATATGTTTTTATGGTTTGTGAATAAACACTGAAAGTTATTTTTTATTTAAAACAAGACACAAAACGACAATATCACCTGTTAAGTTTAGGTTGAAATTACGGTCGTTTGACATGTTTACAATAATTATTACCACACAGTTTATTTTGTTTTATCGGATATTACACAAATCGTTATAAGAGAACTTACATTATTCTCAACGTTTTGTTAGCGATGTAGCTTACATCTTCAGGAGACACCCTCTCTGCACGACGGCTGAGGATGAACTCAATAATGATGTTCGTCCTCAGTCGTCGACGTTAGCTACGTCGCTAACGAAACACAAAAATTATTGTGTAGTTATAATAATTGTAAACAATGCCACCTTTTGCAGCTTCATTTCATCACCAAATGACAACATGACGATGGTCCAAAAAAGTCTGAAAACGATTGACATTACATGATGAAAAAAACAGCGTCATTTAACTGACTTCAAGCCCCTTTACGAGCTTTTTTTTATAGCTTTTAGTTTTAATTAAATAATGTTGATTAAATGTTACAGCTGATTGTGGCCAAGAAAAAGTGTATTGTTTCACAAAAATCTTTTCAAAAGTGTATTGCCTTTCTCTCCCAGAATTAGTTGAGAAAAAAGGAAGAAGATGGATAAACTATTCATTTAAAGTGCCATGCATGACAGAAATATTATGGTTAACATTGGTGTATTGCTTGATGCTGGTTGGCCTTAGTCTTCCACGTAGAAGAGGTTCAGAGGAACATTCACCAGGAGGTTGTTGGCGATCTTCTTGAACTCCTTGGAGAGCTGTCCCTGCAGCTGGGGCAGCATCAACTTCAAGACCTCCTGACCGTTCTCCCGAAGGAACAGGTTTGTGGCTTCAACTGGAAAAGAAGAAAAAAGGCTATGAGTAACCGTTATCATATTTTTAATTTTTTCCACAATAACTTTTCTTTATAACTGTGCCCCTCTTAAATCCATCAACCCCCTGGAACAAACTTTATTGTTTGATTTATAGGTTGGTATGGAGTATCCAGAGTTAAAATAAAAAAAGAGCTTTGTATGAAAAAGTAAATGACTCTGGATGAAATAAAAGAATGAGCAAAGTCTAAGAAAAATGGCGGTTGATCTGCAATGTCGGCGGCTATGGCTTTTAAATTGTAAGATTGTATTTTATTTCATTTATTGATTGTTTAATATGGTTAAATAAATTATTTTATGATTTTGTTCCTTGACTTATTGGCTGGTATGAGACTCACTTCCCATACTATACTAATTGTTTTATGTTTTAATAATAATATTATATAGATTCATTTAGTAAGCGCTGTTTTTGTGTGTATCACACCTCAAGAGCCCCTCAATGTCACCCTTGTTTAGGGAAGGACAGCAAGAGTTGAAGGGATTGTGTTGATTCGAGGCTGGGGTTCTTATTTTGTAAGTACACATGCGGCATGTGTAAGAGCATACTAACACGTGTCTGCCTGTAGACGTGTATTAAATTTTAATACAAAGATGTCTTTACAACATTAATTATTATTGATTGAATTTTGGTGCAAAAAAATCCCACCCTTTTTTCGCCCATCGCTCCTTTATGTGTAAAAAGATTTTCCTTTATGTGTAAAAAGATCCCATTGCCCCATTATGCCTAAATAGGCACAGACATTGTTTTACGATTACTTGAGTTTATTACGAAAGTTGTTCTTCTTTTATCCTTACTGTAATAGATATTTGAAAGAAATTGTAAGAAACTTACTCAATATCCTGTTATTGTTGAAGATCTTCCTGACCATCATCTGGACGTGCTTGACCTTTAGGTCCATCTCCAAATTGGTGACCCTGAGGTACTTGTTGCCGTTGCGGATCTCTGGGACGACCTTTCCCTTAAGGTCAGCAGTGACACCCTCTGAAAGATAACAAAAACATATTACTGCAACTATTTATTTTAACAGAATTTATTTAACACGGTTTGGTTCACAATTTACAATAGTTGATAATCTCTGCGTATATTGGTTGCACGGCAAAATGCTCTGCTGCTGCTCCATTGCAGTCCCCTTATATAGGTACAACAGAGATCTTTCTTGCATATTCCAGATTATTCGATTACTTAATTTGTTTATTGACATTGTGAAGATTAATTTTAAATTAATAACGAAGCTTTTCTTTACGAGTTTATTTATTTCCTCGAGCGCTTTCAATGTTATCACACCATCCAGCCTTACAGCAAATTGGTCTTGCTTGGGAATTGGCGCTTTTTATAGCGACGAAAAAGCTCGCAGAGGGCTCTTGAGGTGTGATTCACACAAAAACAACGCTCACAATATAAATCATTTTTTTTATTCTATTCATTTTAATAAGATTTTGCGCTTTGAACCGGATTTTAAATTTTATTGAAAAAAATAATCATTGTTTTACAAAGCACGTGTTTTTAAAGGTTTTTAATGTGTTTTTTATTGCTTTTATTGTATTATAAATACTTCATTAAAATAATATTAAAAAAACATGTTTTTCATTCATAAAATACAAACAAGCTATTCAGTAATGGAAACCTATTATTTTATGTCTTGTAGGATGTGTTGTAATGCCTATTGTATAGAAAAACCTTTTGAAATTAATATGCATATATTTTTGCTTGAAATAAAATTGTATTGTTTTGTTTGAATTGAAAAACAAAACTATTTTAAATAAATGTATTTTTTAGGTGTGATGAAAATTTACATACTCGTATTTATATTTAAAATAATAAAAAGGATATAAAATTATTAATTGATGAGGCATTCATTTAAAATACCATAAAACTGCTTTTTTTTCATCTACATAAGTTTTAACAACTAACTAACAGCTTCTGAGCTACACATATAGTGTTACTAAGTGAAAACATTGCCAACATTGCAAATCAACCACCATTTCCTTCGGTTCTTGCGTGTTTCTTCCATTTTATTAATATCATAATAATGTCAGGATAGGTTTCTCCCATTTTATTAATATCAGGATAGAAAAAAAAGGAGGCAGCTCTGTAGAGGCTCTGGCCACCCCTAGCGGAATGGCAACAGAGTTAGGGACAGTAATGTATTTAATTCATTCTCTCCTCTTGTTATGACTCTGAATGTCTGATGAGCTATTTCAGAAATTTTATCTATCCATAATTTTCTCGGTATTCCTCTAATACGACTTGAATTCATGATTAATCGATGAAAAGTAAAAATGACTTTGATTTATTCGATTACTGACTTTGATTTATTCGATTACTGCAAGATCCGTTTGCATCTTCAGGTGGCTAAATAACAAACGGTTTGTTTGCGAAACCGGTCGTGAAATTTCATACACCTACTAGCAATAATCTGAAACGAAGTAGTGTTTATGTTTTATCTTTTAAGATGCATGATTACAAAGTGAATGCCTCTACAATCACAATTGATCATTTGTTAAAAAAAAAAGTTGGATAACGCAGTTGGTAGAGTGCTTGCATTCCATGCCAAGAGCTCGGGTTCGAATCCCACCGAGGGTATCAGAAATGATTACCGATTTCGGTGTTCATTTAAAACCAAAATAAAATATTGGCAAGGCATATTCAGCCTTCACAATAAATTAGTAACATCCCTCTCAAGAGCTGAGAAACCCCACAGCAACTCAAGTGTTTACCCTTACCTATAAAAATAAATAGCTTCATCCGCCACATGCGACCCATTTGGGAAGAACGCGGTAAGAAGTTACACCATTTATGTACAATTTTTTAAATGTGTAACTTATTTGCGTTTCTTTTAAAGCTGAATTCACCAATCAGTTTATCTCGAGAAGTGACATTGGTTTATTGTTAACCTACTTAAAATATTATATGGATGGTCACAGGCCGACCACTTTGTTTATTTAAGGTTTTTTCCTGTTATTTTGAAGGCTAAGTGCACTTTGCCGGTCTGAAAAAGCTGTAAATTACAATGACTGCACTCGGAATCGAATCCTCGACCTTTGATTCTGGCAACTGAACTATTGAAATGGGTATTCAAATAATTAAAAGTTAAGTTGTTTTTTTATGTTTTTTTAAATAATAAACTTAAGCATATATGTATAGACCGGTCCGTAGTCCAGGTGGTAACACTTCGGACTCGTAACTGGAAGGTCGTGGGTTCGATTCCCGGCGGAGCACAAAAAATATACCATTTATATTTTCAAATTTGCTCTTCGCTGGGTTGAAAAATTCATAAACCTTTACCAAAGACCGGTCATCAAAAGGTCCATCCAGCCTTACAACAACTGGGTCTTGCTTGAGAATTGGCGCTTTCTACAGCGACGACCAAGCTCGCAGAGGGTTCTTGAGGTGTGATACACACAAAAACAGCGCTCACCAAATAAATCAGCCTAATTTTTTTTTTTTTTTAATATGTAGGTACTACTTACACTAGTGATTTTTATACCTTTAATTTTTTAATGTTTTTCCTGTTACTAATAAAATTTATAAGATGTCCTTGATAGAAAAAAATATATTGAATACATTAATACTCATTGAGCTATATTATTAAAGGAGAAGAAACTAGCTTAAAGCATTGATGCATTATACATGGCTAACCTGTCGACCACAGAACTGTCAAAAAAACACAGAATAGGTACTTAATAATCATGTGCAGTCCCATGTTTTCTTGCTTTCTCCATTTTGTTTTTTGACACCCAATAATTACACATGTCATAATAAACGCAACTAAGCTTCACATATAGTGTAACTTCTTGCCGCGTTATCCCCGAAGGATTTCGCATGTGATGAGTGGAATCTATTTATTTTTACAGGTAAGAGGGCGGCCTTGCGCGAGCTACTTCAGTTGCTATGGGTTTCTCAGCTCCCGAGGGTACTCATTTCAGCCTTGCTGGTATTTTATTTTGTGGTTTTAATAAACACCGAAACGGGAAATCATTTCTATCACACTCGGTGGGACTCGAGCTAGAGATCTCGGCATGGAATGCAAGCACTCTACCAATTGAGCTATCGACCGGACTAGAGATCTGAGAAGTCGGAAACATCGTCAGATGGAGAAGACCTTGGAAGAGATGGGTTTGCTTACCAAAGACGGCGTTAAAGGTCCCGTTTCCGCTGGCAGGTATGATGAGGAGGACTCCGCTGCTCTTGTAGTCAGATTCTATCTTCAGCAGAGGCATCTTCACTCGACCTTCGAATGGAGTGCCGATCCTGAAAGAATGAAGAATTTTTGACTCTTGAATCTGGAACACATTATTTTGTAGAGAGGTGTAGAGTCGCAAATGACATATGTGAATCTGTTTCATTAAAAAAAAAAAATGTGGAGAGGAATGCAATTCACCAACCTATTCTGTCTGGCCAGAAACAGGTATAAATATCATCAATTAATAATTCATTATTGTTTATTTGAATGAATTATTAATTAATAATTACCCAATAATATCTGTTGAACCAGGGTCAAAGTTATGGTCAAATGACCCAGGCGGGGGTCGAATCAACGTTGTTCTATTCTAAACACGCTAGAAAGATCAGCCCACTTGGCCCCCTAGGACATAACACCGACATTTACATTAAGAGTGTTATAAAAATAATATCAAGAGTGCTCGGAGGCCCTACTTGGAAAAAATTCACTCTGGAATCGGAAGTGATTCTAGGGAACTATATGGAAATATGTCACATCATTTAGGAAAGATGGTAACTCAGTCCCTACACTGATGGATTAAGACCTTATCACTACAGATCCTCAATCAGTTTGTGGAAGGTTTTTTGAATATTTTTAATTCGCTAACAGCTCTCGAATCCCTAAATTAGATGTGAAATCTACTCCAAGAAATTGCCAATATCTAATTCCAATAATATTAGCATTGACCTGTTCACATTGGATGAGGTACAATCTTGCTTAGTTGGCATTAATCCTAACAAAGCAGCAGGTCCAGACAATATTCCACCAAAAGTCATCTTGGTTATTGCAAAATCCATCGCAAAACTATTGACATTAATTTTCATTTCATGTATGAAAAAATGCACATTTACGCATTTCTGGAAACTAACTAAAGTTGTTCCCATACATAAATCGGACTCCAAGACAGATGTTCATAACTTTACACCAGTTTCTTTACCATTAATATTTGCAAAAATATTTAAAGGTTTGATTCATTCCTTCTAGAAAATATCAAGTCTCGAGAAATTCTATTTCCTCTACATCACGGCTCGAAAAACCGTTTTTCTTTCTATCCGAAAAATTTACAAGAGATTTTTTCTTGAGATTATCATTTTAAACCGCACAGATTCTCTATTGAAAGGAAAATTAATAATGATTGTGCAAGATTTCGTATATAATAATACATTAGCAAATGTTGATAATAAGTGGCAGTCGCTAGTAGCGCAAGAAACTCAGCAAAAACACTCGCCGCGTAATCACGCCATGTGAACCGACACACTCTTGTACTGGTGCACGATATTATAATGACTTCAAAAGTGAATTTTATAATTTTATGTGTAAGTCAAGGGCTGCTAAAAGTATACAAAGTAAAAAGAAATGAAAAAATGGGACTCAGTGTCAAACAGTGGTGAAGGGGGTCGTATATTGCCAAAGTCTGCCATCTCCAAACGAATCCAATTCTGAGAAATCGACATTTTTTAGGGCCTGGTCAGAAATGATTTCCCGTTTCGGTGTTTATTTCAAACCCCAAAATAAAATACCGGCAAGGTTTACTCAGCCTTCACAATAAATAAGTACCAGCCCTTTCGGGAGCTGGGAAACCCCCACTTCAACTGAAGTGGTTGGCGTAAGGCCGGCCCCCTTACCTGTAAAAATAAATAGATTCAACTCGCCACATGCGATCCCTTCGAGGATAACGCGGCAAGAAGCTACACTATATGTGTAGCTTAGTTGCGTAGTTGCACCTAATTCCAATCAGACAAAAATCAAAATTAAGTGTGATGTCTCCCAACAAATCAGAAATTTGTTTGCATATACGTAAATCAGCTTATGTACATCATCTTTCCTGTTCAAATTCTATCATATTATTACCCACTTCCGAGAAATATTTAAACGAAGTCCTTACCAAAATTAAGCAATCAAATTTGATGTGTTAATCAAATATTGATTGGGGGTTGGTGCAACAGACCCTAAATATATTGGTGATAACGGAAATAGTAACTAAACATTGGCAAACTTGTTGCTTTAAGTCAAGATATAGCAGACTTAGAAACAAAAACAAATGTGCATTAAGGTCCGGTATTTTCAACGTTAGCATAAGTTACTTTAAACTGATGAGAAAATCCCCCAATTGACATTACGTCCCTCCAGTGCTTGTTTGGCTTTTCTACCATTTGATTCAAAGATGACATTTCAATGAAATCGTTTTAAGAATCACATTGTACACAATCAGAGCTAAGAAAAAAACTTAAAACACAATAATATGAGAGATGTTTTAAGTATTTTCAAAATCAGTTTCAAGTTTTCATTAAAGACACATTGATCCAGTACACATACAAACATTGTTCATGTGAAATTACCTCTGATGGGCATAAGACAAACAAGCAGTACGGGGAGGATAAGAGCGTCATTTTCATTCAGTATAAAATCGCTATGCTCATGTTGAAAATACCGGGGGCTTGGAGTCCTTAAAATATAAATAAAGTTATTTTTCACTGTAAGTGGAGATGGAGTGGAGCGGCTTTTGGAAATATATATTTATGTCTGTTTGTGGGAATGCATTTGCAGTTGCTGGTCCTCTGGCCTGGAACCACCTGCCTCATCATGTAAGAGAGCTAGAGGACCATGAAAAGTTTCGGAATGCACTGAAGACAAGCAAATTTTTGGCATCATTTGCATAAGCGCCCTTGGAGTGACTACATCACGAAATGACGCCATAAAGAAATCATCAACTCATCACCATCATCATCTATAATCTAAGTTGCAAGGATATATTCATTCAAAGCTCTCAGATGTATACCCACAAACAAACACGTGTAGTTCGCGCTTACAAATGCTGATTGTGAACTTACAAATAAAATCCAAACCTCAAATGAACATAAGCCCTGCAACTCTTGCCGACATTCCCTGAAACAGGGGTGACATCATCATGCATTTAATATGAAATCTAATATTAATTTATCTTTGCAACTTAGATTATATATTATAGATTAGAATATGTCTTTTTGAGTCCCTGAATGCAAAAATTGTGCAAATCTTATTATCCACTACTTCTTCAGTTTGTACTAGTTTTATAGACAGATTTACTCGCAGAAATTCTTGCAAAATCTAAACAGCCTGTCGATTACTAAACCTTACATTATAATATGGAACATTGTATGCGAGAAAATTAACATTAATAAGAATATTAATTGGAGATTTTTTTCCTTTTATCTGCTAATGGTTTGAGAACAAAAAAATGAAAACTGATGACGCATGAGCAAGTATCCTGTAGTCAAAAAAAAACATTAATGATTTGAATTAAATGGCTGATTGAAAAAAGGCCACTTGGTAAGATAGTGCTCATATTTAGAAATAAGAGAAAACGTAGGTAAAGGAATACTAATGTTTGGATGATTTATTTGTTGAGCGCTCTTTTTGTTTGAATCACACTTCAAGAGCCCTGTGCGAGCTTTGTCGTTGCTATGGAAAGCGCCAATTCTCAAGCAAGACCCATCTGCGGTTAGGCTGGATGGAGATTGGTGACCGATCTTTGGTTAATCTATTATCTATAATCTAAGTTGCAAGGATATATTCATTCAAAGCTTTCAGATGTATGCCCACAAACAAACACGTGTAGTTCGCGCTTATAAATGCTGATTGTGTACTTACAAATAAAATTCAAACCTCAAATGAACATAAGCCCCACAAGTTTTGCCGACCTTCCCTGAAACAGGGGTGACACTGGCAAAGTGAACCATTTTTTACAGTATGGGTGGTCAGCCTCATACCAACCTATAAGTCAAGGAATATGAATAATAAATTACATTTAAATATAAAAAATAACAAAACCTTAAAAAGAAATCTATAAAAAAATAAATAATTACAAAAGTAAATGAATAATTTAAATTTTTCAATCCAGTGAAGACTACCTATGTATATGTGAAAATACAATTTTTTTATTTTTTTACAAAAATTTCAGCAACAAAAATATCTATTTATCATTATTATCATCATCACCATCATCATCATCCTCACCATCATTTACATTATCACCATCATCATCATCCACATCATCCAAATCATCATTCTCATCATCATTTACATTATCATCATCATCCTCATTATCATCATCATAATCATCATCCTCACCATCATTTACATCATCTACATCATCATCACCTTCATGAGACTTACTTCATCTTGGAGAGCGTGAAGTTGCTGGCGCCGAAGATGTTCATGTCCTTGAGCGTGATCTTGTAGCCGTTGGGCCCGTTGGTGAGGCTGAGCCGCAGCTGGTCGATGATGAAGGGCTCCACGGAGGGCATGCCGATCTCCGGGATGCCGTCCCGCAGCCACGGCCGCACGTGGTGGATGTTGTCGTAGATGCACGCCATGATCTCCCGGTCGCTGGAGTGGCACTGCTTCTTGATGTAGGGCGCTGGAAAACCAACAAACATGAAACTAGGGCCCTGGGGTGGAAGTCTTGACGACCGTCGATAGATCTTACCGTATCTATTTGAAGACAAAATAAAACATGGCGGCGTATTAACAGCTGATCCATTTCTTGACTTATAGTTTATTATGAGGCTGACCACCTTTACTGTAAAAAATGATTCGCATTGCCAATGTCACCCCCGTTTCAGGGAAGGTTGGCAAGAGTTGCAGCGAGCTTATATTCATTAGAGATTGGTTTTTATATTGTGGGTTCACATGCGGCATGTTTAAGCGTGAACTTAAACGTGTCTGCTTGTGGGAATACGTTTAGTATAAATCTTACATGTAATATATTCGTAATACATGTATATATTATCTTTGCAACTTGGATTATAGATTACATAAAACTAGGGCCCTGGGCTGGAAGTCTCATCAACCCGGTAATTCTTACCTACCGAATATCGGTAATATTTATATGAAGACCTGTCGATCCAAGATGGCCGCAAGTGAACAGCTGATTAGTCTTCATACACATATTACCGATATTCGGTAGGTTAGAATTGACGATGTGATGAGACTAGCCCTGAGGTAGAAGTCTCGACAACACGATAGATAAGTTTTTTAGTTTGATTCTCGGTGGAGCTCAACAAAATATTAGTATTTTCCAGTTTTCTCTACACTAGACTATGAACCAGTTAAGCGTAAGGCTGGCTTCTTCATCTGTAAAAATAACTAATTACCTGTCGTCGCATGCTACTCCTTCGGCAACAACGCGGTAGCTAGTTGCGCTACATGTGCAGCTTAAATGCGATTTTTTGCAAGCTCATTTCAATCGAACACATGACCTTAACTTGGTAGGCAGACGCTCTGTCAACTGTTCAAAAATGGAGCTATTTTTATTGACACCATTTTTTTAAATTTCAAACAGTTTTATTCTCAAACAGCAAAGCGATGGCTCATCCGCAGCCAACAATGAATTTGCCATTAAAAAAACTATGATCCGTAGATCAACCATGGATCAAATGTTTTGTGAATAGCACTGAAAGAGTTCATTGTACAGTGAATCCATTAATAATCGAATACAACCTTTATTTTAATAATTAAAAAGGACTGTTTTTGCAATACGCGAGAATGCTAATTGCATAAATTTGCTTTTGAAAATCAACCGGACTGCCTTGATACAGATCTTTGGACCGCATTTTCTTCCAACGAGGGCAATGGTTTAACCAGCATTCAAGAAAATGCATTTAAAATGGTAGTAAACGGACTCAAAGTGAGACGATATACGAGTAGTTACGAGTTCTTACGAGTTCTTACAAAAAATAGCAAATATACTCTTATGAGCTAAAAATTGCCCTCCTTCCTTCCTTCATCAGTCTTTCTCAGTCCACTCCTGGACGTAGGCCTTCTCAAATCTTCTCCATGGTAGTCTATCAGCTGCTGTGTTCAGCCTTCCTCTGCCTGCAGTTCCCTTGATTTCCTCCAGCCACTTCAGTTGGGGTTTCCCTAGTCCCCACTTCCTGCTTAAATATTCTGGGCCGCCATTGGGTGATCTTTTTTGGCCACCTGTCTTGCGACGTGACCTGCCCAGAGCCATTTAATCAGTGACACCAGTGCGTCTACGAATCTCTTGGTTTGTAACCCTGTCTCTGAGACTGATTCCCAGCCTCCGTCTTTCAATGGCTCTTTGGCATGTCTTCAGTCTATTGAGTGAGCCCTTTTGTTTCCAAGCCATTGGTGGATACTGGAAGCACGCATGACGCATATATCCTGCGTTTCAGGTAAAGTGCCTATATAAATGTGATTTTCTAGTCTTTTAACTCTGCCTTTTTGGAAACAGATATTCTCCATGCTTTTCAATCATCTTTATCAGCCTTTTTTATTCTAAATTTCTATGTTTGTCGGAGGTAGTTGACAATAAGTCACCACGTTTGCCAGAAAAGTAAGTGACTGCCTTTTGGTTATTATTTAGGCTATTTCATTTCGTTCTTTCCCTTCAGGAAAGTCTGGTCCTATCTTCCGAATGCATCATAAGAAACTGGAAAAGGTAGCACCCAATTGGGCTGATAGACCAAGACAGGAGCAGAGCTGGAAGTCTAATCACCACGGTTATTCCTACCTACCGAATATTGGTAATATTTGTATGTAGACTAATCAGCTATTCACTTGCGGCCATCTTGGATTAACAGGTTTTCATACAAATAATACTGATATTCCGTAGGTTAGAATTACCGTGGTGATAGAATTACCGTGGTGTTCTATTCCTTGACTTATAGGTTGGTATGAGGCTGACCACCCATACTGTAAAAAATGGTTCACTTTGCCAATGTCACCCCTGTTTCAGGGAATTTCGGCAAGAGTTGCAGGGCTTATGTTCATTTGAGGTTTGGATTTTATTTGTAAGTAGGTACACAATCAGCATTTGTAAGCGCGAACTACACGTGTTTGTTTGTGGGCATACATCTGAGAGCTTTGAATGAATATATCCTTGCAACTTAGATTATAGATTATAGATGAGACTTCCAGCCCAGAACAAGACGGCTGCACGCAGTGGAAGTGGACTGTCGTGCGGTAGGAGTATGAGACTGGAGGAAGGAATCGTTGGACAATCGGGCTTTTAAGATTTCAGAATAATTAGCTTATTGGGTTTCCCGCAAGATTTAAATTGTGTTATCTTTGCGTAAATACATTTAAGATAACAGGGGGTCAACAAACGTCCATTAAAGGTGTTCTCTAGGTCATTGGGTACTTTTAACGTAAAACTTTGAGTCCACACTTATAAGATAAGTCAACAAACAACAAAAAAACGTGCCTCAGAGAGTTTTCCAAATTTAAAATTAATTTTAATAGTAAGTATTAATGCCGCTGCCTAGTAATGAGAGCCATTGTAAAACGAGTGTCAAAATATGTCACAGTAAACAGCACGAGTGTTACAATGGCTAATAACGCGCATTGGCATACAACATTTTATCTACGACCATTATTTCACTAGACCAATTCCTTCACTTGACTATGAGGCTGACCACCCATACTGCGGAAAATGGTTCACATTGCCAATGTCACGCCTGTCTCAGCAGGATTTATGCTCATTTGAGGCTTGGATTTTAATTTGTAAGTACACGTGCAGCATTTGTAAGCGCGAACTTAGGTACACGTATCTGTTTGTGGGCATCAATTTAAAATGTTAATAAATCAAGAAGTTATACTATGTATGTAGAGTATACACGTGTAAGTTCACGCTTACACATGTTGCATGTGCACTCACAAAATAAAAACGCTAATCTGAAATGAACACAAATTATATTGACTGATTTTAGATGTCATTTTTTGTTCATGTTTTTTTTTAATCATTTCTTTGTATTGCTAACATATTTAAATTATTGTTTTCATACAAGCTTTTGTAAACAAATTATATTTCTCGGAATCTCATCATCGGAAACAATGGCGTTGGGAGAATCCGATCGCGTCATTGCCTGTTTTTGTGGCATTATAAAAAAGTCATCAGAATATCATATTAGTTTTTTCTGACGAAGATGATGATGCTTGGACACGTAATGGGGAAGACAAAGAAAACAGACGATCTATAATCAAAGTTGCAACATATCGCTCCCCCAGTTCTTGTTTGCCGTATACGCAAATCTTGTCAAATATGACTTTTTCATGCAGTTGTCTTAAGTATCAAATTCTACACAATCTGAGCTAAGAAAAACCGTAAAACTCGATAATGTGAGAGTTCTTTTAAACATTTTTTAAATAAATTTCTTTCTTTTTCAAACATTGGTCCAGTACACATGCAAACATTGCTCATGTAAATTTTTCTCCATGGCGTATACGGCAAACAAGAACTAAAGCAGCGATATATTGACCTGTAAGGTTCATGTTTAATGCACTCCCACAAGCAGACACATGTAAATTAGCGCTTAAATATGTTGCATGTGGTCTTACAAAACAAACGACTTCACATAAACATATGAACCTTGCAATTCCTACAGAATTTCTTTGAAACGGTGATGGAACTGGCAAAAGTAAACACAGTTTTTACAGCATGGTGGTCAGCCTCATACCAACATATTAGTCAAGGAACCTTAATAATACTAGATAATATGAATGATCAATCACATTAGAATATTGAACACTTTTATACATCTAATCGAATCTACTCTAAAGCAAAGTTGTAAAGATATGTAACATTGGGGATTCACATTAAATGCATTTTCACAAGCAAGCACGTAAAAGTTCGCGCTTGTACATGCCGCATGTGAACCAACAACATAAAAACCCAAATCTCAAATGAACTCAAATGGCCTTAAAGAGAACAATCGGCAAATGCATTGAAGACGTTGAGCGCTGGATGACTGCAAATAAGCTAGTCCTAAACCCGGATAAGACGGAAATTTTGTGTGCGGTGACAAAGAAGCGCAATGAACTTCTTGACCTGTCGCCCATCAGAATCTGCGGAGTAAATGTCAACCCGTCTGCCAGCATTAAACTTCTTGGAGTTTGCATCGACCAGCACCTGACACTGGATAATCAACTATCAAACACTGTCAGATCCGGATTCTTTGCTCTCCGGCAAATTAAGACCGTGGTTAAAAGTCTGCCTAGAAGTGCTACAAAGGCGATTGTAAATTCCTTTGTTGTGGCCAAACTTGACTACTGCAATGCGATCTATGCTGGCCAGCCCAAAAATCAGCTCAAAAGGTTTCAATCGCTGCAGAACGCTGCAGCTAGACTCATATATGGCGCTGCAAAGTCTTGCCACATCACTCCTCACCTTCAAGCTCTGCATTGGCTGAAAATCCCTGAGAGGATTACTTTTAAAGTTGGTCTGCTCACTTTTAAAGCACTACGTGGGAGTGCTCCTGGGTACCTGATGGAGCTGGTGTCTCCAACAACTATAACCTTGCGTGGACAAACACTGAGGTCAGCTGCATCAAGAAGCAGCTGCCTGGACGTCCCAGCAAGAAGACCCCACACTGTTTTTGGAGACAGGGCATTCAAGGCAGCCGCTCCAATGACCTGGAATGCTTTTCCTGACACACTGAGGGAACTGGATTTGGAGACGAAATTTAAAAGAAGTCTCAAGACTCACCTCTTCGTCCAATCATATGGACAAGCGCCTTTGTAGTGACACATTGTCATAAAAGGCGCTATATAAATTCTGTGATTATTATTATTATTAACATCCACCTTGCAACTCTTGCCGACCTTCCCTGAAACAGGGGTGACCTTGGCAAAGTGAACCATTTTCTACAGCATTGGTGGTCAGCCACGTACCATCCTATAAGTCAAAAAAAGTACATAACATTTATCATTTTTACAATATTTTTAGTGTTTTGTGTATTAACACTGTCAACATTCATTATTGAATTTATAAGATGATGGTAAAGGAAAGCGCTCGATATTCATAAAAAAATAGTGGAACTAAAGCAGTGTTTACAATAAAGATTTTTTTTTATTAAAATTCCTTACAAGCTCATTTACATGTATGAAAACCGGGTCCGGATTAGGACCACTGGGGCCCCAAGTGCGGGGAGAGTAAGGGGACCCCCAACTCCCATAGTCCCCCCAACACCTCCGCCTCTCCCCGCGTCAAAATGAAATATACTTGCTAACAAAAATAATTACTAACGTTATAATCCTGTTTGGAAGACTTCCTTAATTAACTTTAAAAAATCTAGAGGCACTTGTTGCAGGGAACTTCGTCTTGTCCTTTTTGTATACAAATATGTAGAAATATACTTAAAAACCATTTCATACAATTTGTCATAGGCGTCTTAGCTCCCAAAAGCCGTTTTTCTTTTGAGTTTCAAAATAATTAAGTGAATATGTTCTTTAACTTGTTTCTACAGAGGCTTTGGGAGGCCCTGGGTCGTGAAGGCCTTAAAAACCCTTGCTTCCGGTCAAATTTATGTTGAGAAATTCTATGAAATATATTTTTCTAAATCGTCTCGGGGGCTCCCTAAGACATGGGGCCCTGGTTCGATCGCATTGCTCGTACCGCCCTGAATCCGGATTTGATGAAAACCCATTATTTCAAAATAATTACAGTTTTTTACTCATTCGTTTTTCTAAAGCGTGTTAAAATAACGTTATTTTTTCTTTTCAATTGTTTTATAATGTCTTTCAACATGGCATCCTTATTCATTATATTAAATTGTTTTCAGGGAAAGGGTGCAAAGTTCATTTAGAATTTTCTATAGTTCCTTACTTTGATCGGCGAGGAAACTTCACGTTGTCAAGTTACAAATTAAAAGCTGATCATGTTAACTTCACTCACGAAGTTATTCGTTCATTAATAAATTGCATTCGGCATTGGTGAAAATGAATCAAGTTTTTACAGCATGGGGAGTCAGCCTCATACCAACCTATGAGCCAAGGAACTCATCTATAATCTATAATCTATAATCTAAGTTGCAAGGATATATTCATTTAAAGCTCTCAGATGTATGCCCACAAACCAACAAGTGTAGTTCGCGCTTACAAATGCTGAATGTGTACTTACAAATAAAATTCAAACCTCAAATGAACATAAGCCCCACAACTTTTGCCGACCTTCCCTGAAACAGGGGTGACATTGGCAAAGTGAACCATTTTTTACAGTATGGGTGGTCAGCCTCATACCAACCTATAAGTCAAGGAATATGAATGAATAATAAATTACATTTAAATATAAAAAAGAACAAAACCTTACAAAGAAATCTATACAAAAAAAGTCAAAAATTTCCTATGCAAAAAATGTAGCAAATGAATACACCAACATCGATTTATAATATTGTTTTATTTTGACTCAAATTAGGTAGGTTTGTTTTTCATCCAAAACATTTTTTGGCGATCCATATTTCGATACTTTACAAGTTAAGCTAAATAAGTGACATATTAAGCCAACATGGGTTTCTCGGGCAAATGCACCTTTTTCAGTATTCATCACATGAGAA
This sequence comes from Agapetus fuscipes, assembly GCA_951799405.1. Classification (NCBI taxonomy): domain Eukaryota; kingdom Metazoa; phylum Arthropoda; class Insecta; order Trichoptera; family Glossosomatidae; genus Agapetus; species Agapetus fuscipes. The sequence continues at coordinate 9,456,503 of OX637343.1, read as the reverse complement.
AACACTAAATACCTAAATGGAAAAATCTTGTAAATTAGAAGTTTTTCATGAGCACCTTCTTATAATTAGTTCACTTACTATGAAAGTTACACGCAAAAAAATGTTTTGCCTACGATGTCTCAAATCAGTGAATTAGAACTTATTCATTTTAGCTTTAAAGTAGCGATTATTTTACATAAAAAAAACACAAAAAACAAAACCAAACTAAATTTTAATCATGTACTTTACACCGTCAGTAAAATTATGCAACGTATTTTTGACTGGGTAGAGAAGATGGTAACGTTTGTATGACATTTTTGTATTTAGTCGTAGCATCTCAAAAATCGTATGTCTAATATTACACCTATAATTTATTAAAGATGTTGAATTATGATTACCGTCGTTAGACATTTTATAGAATGAAAAAAAAAGGATTTTACTGACCGTGCAAAAGAGAAGAACGATTTTCTCTACATTTTGACGGAGTCATATCCGACGTCCTCAGGAGCGTGTCTCTTCTACAAAGAAGAACCACGAACTGTTGAATTATTGTTGTTTGATCGTGGCCGAAGGTTGTAACTATAACTATAATTTATGTTGCAAATTCCTATTACATTTAAGATTCATATGACATGCATTCTCATAAGCAGACACATATAAGTACGCGCTTAGGTACGCATACCGCATATGGTGCTGTAACATTAAAAACCCAATATCAAATGAACATTAAGGGTGATTGAGAGGTCAGCGCGCCCAACTTTGATGACCAAAATAGCCCATATTTTTAATTGTAAGGTAGCATTTTTTTTCCAGATTAAATTAACACATAAAATTAGGTATTTTTTTCCATAAAAAACCAATTCAAAATAATTTTATTTACGGAGATACCTTAAATGGAGATTTCCACTGTTCTTATGAATAAATCCTAACTTTTTTTTATTTCAAAACATTAATTTTGATTAGTTTTATTTTTTCTACTTGTTAGTTGTTTTTTTTTACTTTTCATTGATTTTTTATGATTATTTAAAAAGTACCCAAATTTTGCATACGATATTGTAGCTACATTCGTCTTTTAATGGTTTATTTTCCTTTTAGGATTTGAAGTGATATTTTTTATGTTTGTAATGGCATACTTGTTTTATTTTTTCTCCCCCGATTTCTATTTATTCTGGAAAAATAAAGATTTCCATACAAAAAATGACCCGGTCGCTAGCGTCACCTGCGGCCGGTAGATGAACTGCGGAGAAAAATATTATATCTCCTTAGTTTTATGGAAGCAAGATTTATATAATGCAAAAGAGTACAATCGTTTACGTTACAACTGGACCAACTGGTTTCTCAAAAATGCATGGAAATCAAAACGCCATCTAGAGTTGCTGTTTAAGATTCCATACATTTTTTGGTTGCGCTGTATTTGCTACATTTCATACTTCGGGTACACTCGTGTATCATCGTATATTGCCGAAGATGCTCGAGTCAGCCCTCTCTTATATTGTGTGTGTAAGAGTATATACATAAACGCTATGGTAGTATAATACGTACGTACATAAAAACAGTTTGCAAAGTTTAACGAAATGGCGAAAGACAGCGAAAGATCATTCAATCAGATGAAATGAATTGTACGGAGAGCTGCACACGACTTTATAGTATTCTGATAAGTTTTTTTCCATTACATGAATAATATGAAAGTTTGTTTGAATTTCAAAGTGAAATTCATTTAGCTCAATGATTTAGCTGGAAAGAATTCTGCTGGCTGGCCTTTTTTGTTGAATTGAAATCATTTTTTGAACCTAGCGTAGAGCAATTTGAAATTTTCAGGCCTGTAATTTAGTCTAGTGGTTAACGCTGAACTGAACAGATTTCAGTCTGTTTTGAATGCGGCCGCAAGACTGATCTTCGGGATGTCCAAATTCTCTCACATCACTTCGCTGTTGAAAGAACTACATTGGCTTCGTTTCCCTGAGAGGGTTCCGTGTGTGTTTGATGGTATTTAAAGCCCTAAATGGTTTGGCTCCATCATATCTGGCAGACATATTTTCCCCCGTTGAAGTGAGTGTAAGGGGGCGGACACTTAGGTCAGCGGGGTGTCAAGCTGTCAGATTGATGCAGCCTCGCCGTCAAATACGCACTAATTTTGAGGATCGCGCTTTCCGGTTTTCGGGGCCGATGGAGTAGAACAGACTGCCACCCGGAGTGAGGGTTTCGGAATCTGTTGGCATTTTTAAGGGAGCACTGAAACGGCACCTTTTTAAAATATCTAATTCATGATTAGGAGGGCCCTTGAGGTGTGAAACACACAAAAACGGCGCTCTTTGGTCATGTAAAAAATTAAATAAATAAATTATCCTCATATGTATATATATATATATGGGTATATATGTTTAATTTTAGGTTTTCACGGATTTTCACGGACTCGTAATCCAAAAGTCAAGATTTCGATTGGTGCAAGACAACTAAGTTCCGTCGAAATCTAACAAAAATGTCATGAGTATGTGTGGCTAAGTAAATAATAATTTCTTGCCGCGTTATCCCCGAAGGGCTTCGCATGTGGCGAGGGAACCTATTTATTTTATAGGTAAGAGGGCCGGCCTTACGCCAACCACTTCGTTGATGCGAAGGCATACCAGCTCCCGTGGGGACTGGTACTTATTTCTTGTGAAGGCTGAGTACACCTTCCTGGTATTTTATTTTGGGTTAGAAATAAACACCGAACCGGAAATCATTTCTGACACCCTTATATTATATCAGTGGGTAATTATATAAAAACGCAACTAAGCTACACATGTAGTGTAACTTCTTGCCTGCGTTATCCCCGAAGGAGTCGCATGTGGCGCTTCGGGACCTATTTTTTTTTACAGGTAAGTGGGCCGTCCTCACACCAACCACTTTTAGTTGAAGTGGGGGTTTCCCAGCTCCCGTGAAGGGCTGGTTCTCATTTCTTGTGAAGGCTGAGTCAAACTTTGAGATCGAACCCTTGCTCTCGGCATGGAATGCAAGCATTCTACAAATTGAGCTATCGACCTTTTTACGAGCTTGATCGTCGTCGCTATAAAGCGCCAATTCTCAAGCAAGACCCAGTTGCTGTAAGGCCGGATGGACATTTCGTGACCGGTCATTGGTAAAGGTTTTATGAATTTTTCAACCCAGCGAAGAGCAAATTTGAAAATATAAATGGTATATCTTTTGTGCTGCTTTTATGCTTAGAATATATTCCATCACTTAGTTGAATTATTAGAAAAAAAACTTCATGTTGCTATTTCAATGTACACATCCAATGGTATAAAAAAGTATACTATACAGGCATATATAGCACTTGGATGCGTTGTCTTCCTTCGCACAGGGTGAAGTCCATGAGCACACACACACTGGCATATTTACTGAACACATACGCAGTCACGGCCTCAACAAACATTCCCTGGCTACGCAGTAATATGAAACCTTTTTTTAACTTTAAAAATTAATAACATTTAGGAGACGAAGATGAAAAGAAAAATGAAAGTTGTATTTTTATAGGTAAGGAAGCCGGCCTTACGCCAACCATTTCAGTTGAAGCGGGGGTGTCCCAGCTCCCGAGGGGGCTGGTTCTCATTTATTGTTAAGGTTGAGAAACCTTGCCGGTATTTTATTATTGAGTTGAAATAAACACCGACACGGGAAATCATTTCTGACAACCTCCGTGGGATACGAACCTCAGCTCTCGGCATGGAATGCAAGCACTCTATCAACTGAGTCATTGGGACATAATCACAATGTATAATCTATCATCTAAGTGGCAAAACTATGTTAACATTTAAGGTTCATATTAAGTGCATGCTCACAAAAATACACTTGTAAGTTCGCATTTACAAATCGTGCATGCGCATTTACATATAAAAATCAAATCCACAAATAAACAAAAGCCCTGCAACTTTTACTGATCTTCCCTGAAACAGGGGTGACATTGGTAAAGTAAACCATTTTTTAAAGTTTGGGTGGTGAGCCTCATACCAACCTATAAGTCAAGATAAACAATGAAAATGAAATATATATATTTTTTTTTCATATTTTATTTTAATACACTTGTATAGGTCTGCAACCACTGGAGTCTACACTTTGATAAAATATGCAATGTAAAAAATACAGGCACACACGTGTGTGCTTCTGTGTGACTATAGTGTAAACTGAACTGTAGCGTTTTATTCCAATTCTGTGAAATGTAAAACGCTCTCTAGAGACCGTATGCCAGTTTATATGCATTTTTGAGTAATCGGTACAGGGTGAATAATTATTTACTTATATACTTGGATATATCTGTTAACACGAACGAAAGTGAATTGTTGTAAATTTGTTTACAAATAAAATGAATGCCTTTTTTTGTATTTGTATGTAAATAAAATAAAATAAATGCTTGTTTGTAATTAATGTATAACTTCGCTTCGCTTTCGCTTTCATGTTATTTTATTGCTAAAAAAAACACAAAATGGTTCAGATACAATACGATCTCCTACCGACGAACTCTCAAAGCTAAACGCGGGATTTGATGCATTTTCGCGGCTACTGGATAATAGGTGGTCGTGACGGGCAAATAAATTCATATTAAAATGAAATCATACACCCTTAACCGTGCAACTCTTGTAAACATTTCCTGAAAAAGGGGTGACATTGACATTTTTTTTACAGCAGTCAAAGAGCTGTGACTTAAATAATATTAGATACCTCCTAAATAGATCTTTTTCATTGCGTATTCATTCCAAAATGGCATACAAGAATGCTCGTTTTGGTAGGTTACAACTTTGATTCAAAAAACTTCCTTAATGCCAAGCAAAGTAAAGAACAAAGTTGTTTGTATGTTCTTTACAAAGTAAAGTAATTTATTTTCTCATTTTGTATGCATCAGAAGATTTCATACTCATAAACATCTTTTGTTTCGGACCGTAGAACATTTAATTTCAACCTTGAATTTTTCTGAATTTAAATGAACTTTATTTTAACGAAAAAAACGTAACTAAGCTACGCACATAGTGCACCTTCTTGCCGCGTTCTCCCCGAAAGGGGTCGCATGTGGCGAGTGAATCTATTTACTTTAAGTTAGGGGGCCGGCCTCACTCTAACCACTTCAGTTAAAGTGGGATTATCCCAGCTCCCGAGAGGACTGGCACTCATTTCTATGTGAAGGCTAAGTAAGCCTTGTTCGTATTTTATTTTGAGTTTGAAACAAACACCGACACGGGAAATCATTTTTCACACTCTCGGTGGGATTCGAACCCGAGGTCGCGGCATGGAATGCAAGCACTCTTCCAATTGAGCTATCAAACCGGACAATTAATTTATTGTAGATTTTATTATTTTGAGAAAAAACAGGAAACGGGAAAGGAAAAACAGTTGTAAAAATATATTATAACTGTATGTTTATAGATGACTTCATTATATTTTGATTTCCTGTATAGAATTATACCTCATTATCTAAATAAAACAATTTAAAAATTGCTGTTCCTCAACTAATTGATTGCCATGAGAATGACTACACCTCCTGAATAAAATGTTCACTTTTGAATCATACCTTGATTGTAGAAAATCTTAAATGTTAATAAATATACCTTTGCAACTTCGATTTGCTCTGTCCTCGCACACTTCTTATCATCTTCTCGACATGAATCACTCTCTTCATGAATGCTCTTCTCTTTTTCTCATTATGCCAATTCCAGTCATTTGCAATTTCGCCTATTATAACAATCTATTCTTTCTATCTCTTCCCTTCTACGCAATTAAAAAATAATGTAAAAAAAAAAAAACCTTAAAAAATCTGATATTAAAAAAAAAGCAATTAGACGTCCTAGCCGCCGACATTGCAAATCAACCGCCATTTTTTTCGGTCCTTACTACTTATACTTTTTTCATTGAATCCAGAGTCACAACCTTTTTTCACACAAGCTCTCCTTTTATTTGGACTTTGGATATCCCATTTGTTCGCTATTTCAGAAATATGATCTTATCTAATCTAATCTGAGTTGCAAAGATATGTTACATATGCATTCTCACAACCAGACATGTACAAGTTCGCGCTTGCGCATGCCTCATGTGAGCCTACAACATAAAAACTCTATTTCAAATGGACATACACCCTGCAACTCTTGCCGTCCTTCCCTGTAACAGGGGTGACATTGGCAAAGTGAAGCATTTTTACAGCATGGGTGGTCAGCCGCATACCAACCTATAAGTCAAGGAATCCATCCATACTTTCCTTCTTATTTAATTTTATTTCTACCACGGCTTCCATTCATACTTGCAACATTCTATTTTCGCCAGTCATTCATTCTCTCCGCATGTCGACACAAATATTGTATCCTGGACTAATACGCTGGTATGAGGCTGACCCAACCACGCTGTACAAACTTGGTTCACTTTTGCCAATGTCACCGTGATTTCAGGGAGAAGTGTCAGAATTTGCAAAGTTTATGTTCATGTGAGGTTTGGTTTACTTTGCATTTACACAAGCAGCATGTGCCTGCTTGTGGGCATGCATTAAATATAGGAATTTATTTGTTTTTTTTTTTTTTTTTTAGAAATAGAATCAACTGTCTTTTTTATCAAAAGTTTATGAACTTCTCTCGTCCTCCCAGTGCTTGTTTGTCTTATCTACCGTTTGATTTAAAGATGATCTTAAAATGGAATGGTCTTGTAAGATTCACATTCTACACAATCTGAGTTAAGAAAAATATATACAACACGTTAATTTGAGAGTTGTTTTAAATATTTTTAAAAATTAATTTACAGTTTTTATAAGACAAATTGGTACAGTGCACATACACACATCGCTCATGTGAGATTATCTCTGTTGGAGATAAGACAAACGAGCACTAATGTGACGCTCTGTATCGGAGAATGTCTAAGATAGTTTAAAAAGAGATTTAGATTTGTTTTGACAGTGAAAGTAACCGCAATGAAAACGGCGTAACAGTTTATTGAACTCGTCATTTCGATAAAAGAACGTCATAAATAGCTCCAAATGGATATTTAAATCAATATTTACGTAAATTTTACGATATTCTTAAGTTATTAAAAAATATATTAAAAATGTAATTTGTTGTGTATGTTCCTTGACTTATAGGTTGGTATGCGGCTGACCACCCATGCTGTAGAAAATGGTTCACTTTGTCAATGTCACTCCTGTTTCAGGGAAGGTCGGCAGGAGTTGCAGGGAGTAAATATGTTCATTTGAGATTCTGGGTTTTACATTGTAGGTCCACATGCGGCATGTTTAAGCGCGAACTTATCCGTGTCTGCTTGTGAAAATGCATATAATGCGAATCTTTAATGTTACCTACATATATTTGCAACTTAGAGTAGATTAGATTCTTACGAATGTGTGATTGTGTGACTGTGTGTTTTTACTTGTGTGAGTGTGTCTGTGTCTCTAAATCTTTAAAAACTTCGGTTAATTTTTTTCACACAATTTATTTTAAGATTCCGTTCACTTAACTCAGTTAACTTTTGTCCGTCTTGCCAACGACTCTGGTACTAGTCTCTCTTTAAAGCATCGCGATCTCTACTTATAGGTGTATAAGAGTTACTCTGGCATATGCCAGACTACGTTGGAATATTCATACTTAGTCTCTTAAAAGTTTTGAGAGAACACTCATACCATCCAACAAATACAGATATCATTATTAAGGTACCCAAAATTTAGAAACACAGACACACTCACACAAGTAGAAACACACAGACTCACAATCACACATTCGTAACAATATTAAAAACAGCTGTTTGAAACAAGTTAGTTATGAAATTTAAGAGTAATTAGCATATTCTTACATGAGCATACATCTTCCATTGTGTACAATCTTGAAACCGAAAACTCAAAACCAGTTTTTAAATTAAACAATCCATACTAGATAATTTGAAAATACTTCAACCATTAGACTAAGTACGTTTACCCTAAAATTAATTTTGTTTTTTCTCATTTTATTTTGTTGGTAGTCAAACTATTTGAAAAGGGTTAGGGGGCGCGCACACGATGCTTTGGTTGCCTTTGCAATCGATTGCGATAGCTTCAGAGTTTTTTTTTACTTTCTTGCTGGCAGGAGGCCAAAACAAAAGGTCTTGTTTCGGTATGAGTTTTTTCTTCCTTCTCTTGACTTTTCTAGTCGTATTCTAGAGAAAAGGGAAATGATGTATTTTAAAATCTGAGTTGCAAAGAGAGATTCATCTTTTGTATGTAAAGTCTCTGCTTAAGTCATAAGTGTATTAAAATATACTTCGAATTTATGAAAAAATGTTTGATTGTGATTGTGTGAAATGATTTAAAAAAAATCATTCTGTTCATTGGGAACGGAAAAACATTGTAAATGAAGACCTGCATTCATGAAAAAAAAAACATTTAGAAAGTTAATAAAGCAAAATATAAACAAGTTTGACAGGTTTTATCTTGAAAATGGCGCGATAACACTCTGAAAGCGCTCGAGATATAAAATCGAATAGTTGAGAAAAACTTTGTGTTTATTTTTTACATTATTATGTAATTTAAAATGAATCTTCACAAGTTCAATATTAAACTTTTACATTTAGAAAGAAATATATTATGTTGTGTATTTGTCATAAGCTTGTCCTTTTATTTCAATTTTAATGTCGCTAAGCTATCGTTGAAACAGCAAATTTTTAGCTTGAAAATATGAAAGATTAACTAATGACTCTGAATAGCATTGTTAACAACCTAGTTAAATCCTTTATTGTGAGTGCGACACTAATTAATAGCCACTACTTATACTTGACTTATAGGTTGGTATGCGGCTGACCACCCATGCTGTAAAAATGGTTCACTTTGCCAATGTCACCCCTGTTACAGGGAAGGGCGGCAAGAGTTGCAGGGTGTATATCCATTTGAGAATTTGGTTTTTATGTTGTAGGCTCACATGAGGCATGTGCAAGCGCAAACTTGTACATGTCTGGTTGTGAGAATGCATGTAATGTGAATCTTCAATGTAACATATCTTTGCAACTTAGATTAGATTAGTTTAGATTAGATCACTAAAGATTCCTATTTTTGTAAAATATTTTTGTAGTAGCATACCCGTCGCCGACCGGTTCCGTCTTTAAAAACGCTCCATGTGTGAACGTATTCGTAATACCCGATTCTAATGTCATTTTGTCACACCGATGACTGTATTTGTAAGTGTCAATGTCATTCGAACGTAAAATGCCACGACCGTGACATCTCGAGTGCCATCATTCACGATTTTAGTGTCAAAGTAATATTTTTGACACCGCTTTTATTTTAAAATAATAAACCTAATTATGCAACTGGCAACCATATATCTTTTCAGCGTGTCATACTCATTGACACTTGCAATGCAGTGCAACGAAGCTACACATGTAGTGTAATCTTTTGCCGCGTTATCCCCGAGGGGGTCGTATGTGGCGAGTTGAACCTAATTATTTCTACAGGTAAAGGAATCGGTCTAACGTCAACCACTTTAGTTGAAGTGGGGGTTTCTCAGCTACCGAGAGGGCTGGTACTTATTTCTTGTGAAGGCTGAGTAAGCTTTGCCGGTTTATTTTTATCGAAACAGGAAATCAATACAGGAAATTAGGCACCCTCAGTGGAATTCGAACCCGGACTCACGGCATGGAATGCAAGCATTCAAACCCAGGCTCACGGCATGGAATGCAAGCATTCAAACCCAGGCTCACGGCATGGAATGCAAGCATTCTACTAACTGAGCTATTGACCGGACACTTGGGGAATTTTGGGACTATTTTAAAATTATGAGAAGTAATTTCGTAGATCTATGCAATTTTTATTTGAACGCACTTGTATACGCAAAACCCATGCAAATATAAAGTATCGCACAAAATAATGAACATCATTATTTTATATATTTTGAAAGAAAATTTCAGAATGTGTTTTTATCAAGACTTATTTTTGTAATACGACCAATTTTTTCGATCATGAAACCAGAAAAAAAAAAAACTTCAATCCATTTTTAATGGTTTGTGTAAACGCAACAAAACGCAAAAAAAAAAAAAAAACGCAACTAAGCTACACATATAGTGTAACTTCTTGCCGCGTTATCCCCGAAGGGGTCGCATGTGGCGAGTTGAACATATTTATTTTTACAGGTAAGGGGGCCGGCCTTACGCCAACCACTTCAGTTGAAGTGGAGGTTTCCCAGCTCCCGAGAGTGCTGGTACTCATTTCTTGTGAAGGCTGAGTAAACCTTGCCGGTATTTTATTTTGGGGTTTGAAATAAACACCGAAATGGGAAATCATTTCTGACACCCTCGGTGAGATTCGAACACGAGCTTTCGGCATGGAATGCAAGCACTCTACCACCTGAGCTATCGACCGGACTTATTGTATTATAATCTATAATCTAAGTTGCATGCCCACAAACAGACATGAGTAAGTTCGCGCTTACAAATGCTGCATGTGCATTAAGGAGGGCCGATTTTTTTTTTTTTGGATAATAATCATCTAATAGTAAGAATATGTTGCCAAGAGAAGTTCAAATTACGTGTGTAAAATAAAATTCCGTAAAAGTATTAATCATCTGTCTCCAAATCAGCCTCAAAGTTTCGAAAATATGTCATTTTATCATTTTTCATGAGGGCTAATAATACAATAAGGAATTGAGATTTTACGGTAATTTCTATATTTTTGTGCATAAAATATAGTAATGCGCACCAATAGTACAAATAAAAAAGTTATTTTTTCACTAAATAAGCAGTAGGAGGGGTAGAGAGAGCGTCGAATTTCACTATTTTGCAAAGAATTTGTGACCGCGCGTTGTCACTATGAGTTGAATACGAAACTTATTTCAATGCCCTGTGACTGGTAATATTTGTTTTATTCTTTTAGAAAGCATAAAGTGTCATGAAATGTATCTTTTAATGCAGTAATGTAACTGCACAACTGGACAAGAAATGTTTTGAAAATCACGAAAAAACGCCAAAATCTCCAAAAACAACTGACATTGTTTAAAAAAAACCCACCCAAGACTGTTGAGCTTATGATGAAGATGATGAATAATGTGCTGTTTTAGATTTATTGTCCTGTAAATGTAAATAAATAAATCAATGCGCCTTTCATAGAGATTGCGGAGTGTTCGCACAAGTGTGAAGCTTCCTAACTGACTAGCAAACATCAGGGAAAATGATTATTGGAAATAGGTACAGCCAAAGTTGTTATAAAGTAACTAAGAAATCATAAAAAAAAGAATCTACGTAAAAAAGCTTAGATAATCGAACCAAAATACATTGATGGTAAAAGAACACGCCTAAATCTTAAAATAACATAAAACACCATCATCATTGAGTATGCACCTATATCTCCACAGCCAGTTTCACAAGAATCATTTCCAAAGCTGCATCGCCAACTTTTCAAAAAAGGCTTACTGGATGTTTCTACATTGACAAAAACTTTCTACAGGTATTGAGTTTTGGGAAAAGTGGCAACACTCATAACTTCAGAAGTTCTGCATGATATCAAATGTGAAACATTCAATTAGTTTTCAAAAAAACCTTTAATGCCCATTATGATTTATTCGCACAAGATTTAAGTACAGATCAATTATATCTATACAAGTTAGTCTTAGAAAACATAAACTTAGCCCATAAAACTCCAGGAAAAAAATCCTATGCTTGGTGGATTCCGCGAGCTATAGAGCTTAGGATCCCTTAAAAATCTTATTAATTTGGCAAATTATGTTGTTCAAGCATACGCATTAGCTTGATTTATAAAAATATGTCTTATTTTTTTAGCATATACTCAAAAATAATGATTACTTTTCAGTTTAACTATGTTCAGTTACATTTATGATATTTGTAAGTGCCATCCTATTGCAAAGATGGTTTCCGACATTTATCGAAGTTTTTTTAAATTAAAAATATTCATCAGGAGAACCTAAAATGATAATTGATTGCGCCAAGTGGAAAAATAGTTGCTTTGCTCATTCAGAAAACTTACTGATGGCGAAGTTAAGAATCTTCACAAACACCTAAGTAAACTCCTCGCAGATACACGTAAGATTCTAAAAATTCTTATCATGCAAGGTGAGAAAATTGACTCTTACAAGTTCCATGAATTAACTTTGTTGTTGCAACTTACTGTGGTATTACAAATTGGTAGAAAAATACATCTGAACCACTAACATAACTTTCGCAGCACACGGTGGGCAAATGGATCTATCTCATCTACTTTTATCATACGAAAACTAGCAAAACGTCTTTGAAGAACAGCACAAAAGTTTTTGCAACGTTTTTTTTTTTTAAATCAACATTAGAAAAAAATATTTAACCTAAAATAACGTTTCGCAGTGTCAGGCCAAAATTCGAAAAAAAAACGCATTTTTTACGTTATCAATAACAAAATTTTACTTTCTGTAATTTACTTTTTTCTCTCAAATGTGTTATTTTATACCTTAAACATTTGTTTTACACGAGAAATAAAATTCAAAAATCGGGTTTAAAGTCAGTATGTAAAAATATTTTTGTTGTGTTTTTTTTCAATTTCTCATTATTTCAATGTCGATTTGGAGACAAGAGTTGTTGTTTGATTCTAATGAAACTTTCTGTACAATAAAATTAGGTCATTTAGCAACATAATTTCACTCTTAGATTAAAATTCAACGTAATTTTTTTTCTCTCATACATCAGTGGCCCTCCTTAATGTGCATTGTGCACTTATAAATTTAAATCCAAACCTCAAATGAACATAAGCCCTGCAACTTTTGCCGACCTTCCCTGAAACATTGGTGACATTGGCAAAGTGAACCATTTTTAACAGTATGGGGGGTCAGCTTCATACCAACCTACGAATCAAGGAAAATTTATATTGTGGAAATTCATTTTTTATTTAACAAATGACTAAAGATTTTTTTTTACTTTTTTAGAAACAATTTTTATTATTCTCTTTATTACATATAACTAACATTCTCGGTCCACAAACCTTCATTAGGTAAATGAGACCTGAAAACCAAACTTGTTTTATGTTTTATATTTATGTATAATTCCATAAATTCCCCCACTTCAACCCGAGAGTGATGGCGAGAGTAAAAATAAATAGTTCCCAAATCATGCACCTCCTTCGAGAATAGCGCAGGCAAAAAGATGCACTATATGTGAAGCTTAGTTACATTGCGTCAAATTGCGTATACCTTATAAAAAAATTACACGAAAAAAACACATGAAACAGAACACTCAATGTATGAAATATTTATTCTACGTTAAAAATATAAAGAAATATTATCTAATACAAACGACATTTATTTATTTAATAACCTGTTGCACAAACCTCCAATCATTATTTGATTGACACATCAAATTTTTTTGCTCAATTCTGGTAAGGATTTCGGTCAAATATTTCTCGGAAGTGGGTAATAATATGATGGAATTTGAACAGGAAAGATGATTTACATCAACTGACTTACATAATATATGCAACCATTTTTGTATTTGATGGAAGAAATCCCACTTAATTTTAATTTTTGTCTAATTGGAGTTTGGTGTAACAAGCCCTAAATAATTTAAAAATAAAAATAATAGTAAATTTGAATAACTCACGCAATTGCTGAGCATTTTGTCCGGCGACAAAAAATCCAACCAAAAATAATGCACAAACTCTAAACATGATGTGTAGATTTATTTATTTAATTAACACTTATTTATTTATTTAACTAATTATTTTTGTTTATTTATTTATCTTATTATATTTATTTATTTATTTAACAGATTCGATGTTGTGATCTGTGCTCTCCTGATTCACCACCAAACCTGCTGGTAGCTTGGAGATAAATCACTACTAGAGGATTTGCGCGCGCAATATAACTCTCGGTACATTCAACGGGCGATGGAGTGGGGATGACGTTGTAATTTAATCTAATCTAATCTTATCTAAGTTGCAAAGAAATGTAACATTGAAGACACGTATGAGTTCGCACTTGTATATGCCGCATGTGAACCCACAGCATAAAAGCTGAAATCGCAAATCAACATACACCTTGCAACTCTTGTTGACCTTTCCCTAAAACAGGGGTGACATTAGCAAAGTGAACCATTTTCTACAGCATGGGTTGTCAGCCGCATACTAAGCTATAACTCATGGAACATACACAACAAATAAAAATTTTAAAATGGACAATCGAAGTTGCAAATTAATATAAACATCTTTAGTTATTGAAACACTGTTTTATTTTCACTCTTTATTATTTAATTATTTGGACACAAACGTTTTCGACTACACAGTAATCATCATCAGGTAATAAAAAGTTTGTGTCCGAATAATTCGAATAAATGAAATGAAATAAAAATAATACAGTGTTTGAATAACTAAAAGATGAATTTTCACAGTGTTTTAATGCACCAACCATCCAAAATATTATAATATAAACATCTTTACGTCTATTTTTAATTTTCAAATTATATCACACTTTTTGGACACAAGACGTAATGTTTATTAATTACCATATTAAGCTATAATGGTTCGTCTACAATCCAAAAATTTGCATGTGTCGAGTGGGAACCTATTTATTTTTAAAGGCAAGAGGGGCGGCCATTCGCCATCCACTTCAGTTGAAGTGGGGATGTGTATTTCATAAATTCTCGAACCGATGGGATCAAATTGAGTCATCAGGACATTTTTCATGATTAAAAATAATAAGTAATTATTTCAGTGATTCTTGTTAAAGTTTCAAAACCCAGACATGGAAGGTGTGCGTCCATCTTCGCGACGAGCAATTGTTCTTGGTGTAACATCAATTGTTGAAGAAATCATCATCAAGGCAAAAAATAGAATCGGCGTCACCTTGCGATTATACTCAAATAAAATATTCCAGTTAAATAAAGTATTGGAATTGTGTAGAAGTAAATCATTCTAACGCACAACACTGAAAGATCCGTTTTTAGTAAAAGCGGCAAAATACCTGAGACTTATCGTTTTTTTTAATTCAATGAAAAGAAAAATTAAGTTTAAAATGAAACGAAATGTAGTCCGGTCGATAGCTTAGTTGGTGGAGTGCTTGCATTCCATTCCGAGAGCTTGAGTTCGAATCTCACCGATGGGGTCAAAACTGATTTCCTGTTTTGGTGCTTACTTCTAAATCTAAATCTAAGCTGCAAAGATATGTATCATTTGAGATTCATATTAAATGCATTCCCACAAGCAGACACGCATAATTTCGCGCTCACACATGTCGCATATGGACCTACAATATAAAAACCCAATCTTAAATGAACATAGGCCCTTCAACTCTTGCCGACCTTCCCTGAAACAGGGGTGACATTGGCAAAGTGAACCATTTTTTACAGTATGGGTGGTCAGCCTCATACCAACCTATACAAGCAATACAAGCAATTAATTACTAAGGAATACAAGCAATTAATTACATTTGATTATATAAAACAAATAAACAGTAAAAATTAAAACATATTCTATAAAAAAGCGATCAATAATTGACTGTATTCATATTTTTCTTTTATTTTTTGTTCTTTTTTCTTTGCTTAAAACACTGTTAAATATTTGAAATTCTTGCCAAAATTATACATTACAATTTTTTTTGGTCCGCAGACGATTGTCAGTAAATTTGATTTGTTTTTCAAATTTCGTGACCTGATGATGACTAAAGGACCGAAAACGTTTGTAATCTGTAATCTGTAATCTTTACAATAGTAAAAAAAAAACAGTATTTCAAGTAACAACTAAAAAATAATAGTATGACTTAATAATATTTTATTAATTTTTGGTTCTTGACTAATTTTTCTTGTACACCATAAAACAATATTTCGTTATTACCTCATTTTAGCAACAATCGAGGCGATTCTGTTATAATTGTTTTTAATTTCATAACATTATAATCCTGATGATATTTTTTATTCTTACATTGTTTATGACTGGTCTATCATTGTTACAACAATAATTATGCATAATTTATACTTATTTCATTGTAAAAAAACCCCAAGAAAAGATTCTCACTGAAATGAAAATACAAATTATATCAACTAATTAAGATTGTCGATTCTGTGCCAAATACGAATTTTTCAGTTAACTATTATTTGTATTCCTTGACTTGCAGGTCAGTATAAGGCTCACCACTCATACTGTAAAAAAATGGTTCATTTTGCTAATGTCACGCCTGTTTCAGGAAAAGCTGACAAAAAATATTCATTTCATCAAGGTTTGGATTTTAATTTTTAAGTGCACATGCAACATTTGTCAGTGCGAACTTACACGTGTCTGTGTGTAGGCATGCATTTAATATGAATTTGATATTTTGATATATCTTTGCAACTTAGATTACAGATTGTAGACTGACAGGCGAGTATCCCATGAGGGCACCAAGAGCTCTCTGCGAGCTTGGTCGTTGCTGTAGAATGAGCTTTATACTCGTATTAATCAGTCAAATTAAATTTAAAAAAATACACTCCACTAAGTTTCAACTCACTTTTATACTCAGTTTCGAACCCAATTTAATATTTTAATGTTTTCTTTAATGAACACTGAATTTCTGTGTGAATCCTACTTCAAGATCCATCTGCGAGCTTTGTCTTCACCATATACATACATCGCTAATTATAGGTTGTATGGACATGGGGACCGGCCTTTGGAAAGGCATATGAATTTTCCAATAATAATAGTAATTTTAGGACGATTTATCCGGTGAGCGCTGTTTTTGTGTGGATAACACCTCTAGAGCCCTTTGCAAGTATGGTCCTATAGAAAGCATCAATGCTCAAATAAGATCCAGTTGTAGTAAGGCTAGATGGAACGTTGATGACTGGTTTTTTTTATTTTTGAAAATGAATGAAAATGAATGATTTAATAATAAAAGAAGAGCTTGTATGAAGAAGGTTATGACTCTGGAGGAAATGAAAGAAGTATGTAAGGATAGAAAGAAATGGCGGTTGATCTGTGATGTTGGCGGCTGGGGTTTGTTAAAGTAAAATTGGTTTTGTGATTTAGTTTTTTATGTCAATGTATGGGTATATTGTTGTTTATTGATTTTAAAAATGTAATTTGTCATGTATGTTCCTTGACTTATAGGTTGTTATGCGGCTGACCACCCATACTGTAAAAAATTGGTTCACTTTGCCAATGTCACCCCTGTTTCAGGGAAGGACGGCAAGAGTTGCAAGGCTTATGTTCATTTGAGATTGGGTTTTTATATTGTAGGTCCACATGCGGCATGTGTAAGCGCGAAATTATACATATCTGCTTGTGGGAATGCTTTTAATATAAATCTTAAATGATATATATCTTTGCAGCTTAGATTAGATTAGATTAGATTAGAATGTTTTTTTTTTTGCTCCTCCGGAAATCGAACTCGGGTCCTTTGCTTTTGGAGTCCTAAGTAAAAACCACTAGACTACTGGCCGGTCAAAGCCAACGAAGAGCATTTTTTAATTTTCTACTTATGTGCTCCGCCGCGAATCGAACCTACGACCTTCCGATTACGAGTCCGTAGCGCTAACCACTAGACCACAAACGGGATTCGCTAAAATAAGAATTGTTTGATATTGTACCAAATAATATACTAACCTAATGAGGTGCCTACAAAGATTTTTTTACATTAATAATTTTCTGCTCTATTGGGTATTTGAAGTAGGTACCTGAGTCCGAGGCGTTACCCATTGGACTACGACCAATCGACAATGATGATGGAATGATTGCTTAAAATAAGTTCATAATTATATATATCCAAAATATTCAATCATAGATAATGTTCCTTGACTTATAGGTTGGTATGCGGCTGACCACCCATGCTGTAAAAATGGTTCACTTTGCCAATGCCCCCCTTGTGACAGGGAAGGACGGCAAGAGTTGCAGGGCTTATGTTCATTTGAGATTAGGTTTTTATATTGTAGGTCCACATGCGGCATGTGTTAGCGCCTTTGCACATTAGATTAGATGTACCTATAAGATATATGCTTGAGAATTGGCGCTTTCTACAGCGACGACCAAGCTCGCAGAGGGCTCTTGAGGTGTGATACACACAAAAACAGCGCTCACCAAATAAATCATCCTAGTATTATTATTATTATATATTATTCCTTGACTTATAGGTTAGTATGAGGCTGACAACCCATACTTTAAAAATGGTTCACTTTGCTAATGTCACCCCTGTTTCAGAGAACTTCGGCCAAGTTAAAGGATTTACGCTCATTTGAGGTTTGGATTTTAATTTGTAAGTACAATTACCGCATTTGTTAGCACAAACTTACACGTGTCTGTTTGTGGGTATGCATGTCATATAATTTTCTTCTATGCAGTTACTTGATATATTAATTGGTATGAGGCTAACTCATACCGTAAAAGATGGTTCACTTTTCGAATTGCACCCACATTTCAGGGAAGGTCGGCAAAAGTTGCAGGGTTTATGTTCATTTGAGGTTTGGATTTTCAATTTACACGTGCCTGTTTGTGGGCCTGCACTTACATAATATACATATATCTCTTTGCAACTTAGATTATTGGGTTAAATAGAAAAAATGTTTTCTACTGAAATACATATAACATTTCAAAAACGCCATCTATTCAAAAGATTCAAAAACATTTTCTATGTTTTTAAACATGCAGGTATTCTAACAAACATATTATGTTAGCTATGATTTACGTGTATTTTTTCTTTTACTAAGATTTAAAATCATTAATTGTAGATACTTTAAAATTTATGTTTTTTTTTTTAAATCGATCAAGGGATGGCGCTTCTTTCAAATACAGATAATAAAAAAAACCTTACTTATATTATGTTAGCTTTTTTACAAGGTTGTAGTTTTAAAAATCAATAACTTTTCATCTATATACGCCAAACCCTTTTACTGTCTTTTTCATACAGTTTCCATCTAAAACGACTTGAATGAGAGCACTCAGGTTCAGTTGAAAAGAGATTTTTACCAAAAAGAAAAGCAACTAAAAATAAATGCTTAGTAAATTATCAATATTTTTTTATGTAGAAAATAATGAATAATTGAATAGAAGTTCGAGGCATACATGGTTCGCTGATGATGCTGGAGAGTAGCTTTCAGGGATCTGTTGCCGTGGTCCGGAGCTGGAGATTCTGAACATTTATTTCACACCTTAGATGGGCATCTTCAGCGTGAAGGCGAAGAGATGAAGATGATGTTGATGGAACTGTGATGAATTATAAATTGATGATGTTAATACCTACCTGTTTCTGGCAAAGTGAAATAGGTTGGTTTCCAAAAGTCTGGATGAACGTTTAACCCTCCGTCGGTCGCAACCTTTTTTGTGCCTTCGTTCGGACGCAATGTGCCAAAAAAGTACACAATTTTATATTTCTGATCCTCCTATTTTCCTTGGTTTTGGGGGATTTCCTTTCTCAGTGACTTTCTTTAGGATCTATAATTAGGAATTAAAAGAAAGAAAATTTTAAAACAGTGTTCTATTATCTTACCAAACACAATTTTCAAAATAACCATTTTTGACCCATTTACCCCAGTTACAATATAATTTGGACAAAATATTAAATTAATTGGTAAAGTAAAACACCAAAACAACTAATAAAGAGTTTAATTTAATCCTAGTGAGCTCAGTCCACTTCAGATTCCATTGATTCAGGCTCCTCAAGAAAAGTTAGCTTTGTGGACAATGTGCTTTTTTGGCCACTTGCTACAGCTCCCCTCGCTGTGAAGGTGCAGGAACTACTGCAAGGTACGGGCTGGAAGACGTCTTCGAGTCAGAAGGATACTAGGGAGGGGGGCGTCATTTGTCGTCTTTGCTAAACACTAAGTGTGTTTTTTTTGCACAGGTGTGACCGACGGAGGGTTAAAGCTTGTAGATAATTTTTCACATCAGTGACAACCTCTTTCTGTTTTTTGTTTTGTTTTTTGTTTTGCTCCACAGGGAATTGAGAACACTATCTTCCAATTTATGGTATGAAACGTTCACCACTAAGCAACGACCGGTTGTATTCAATAATTGTTTACGTAACATGATGTAATGTGAGTAATGAACAAATAATAAATGAACGATATCTACGTGGCGTGATTTCATACAAAAAGTGAGATACTAAATGTAGCGTGAAACGATCTACAGCAATCGAGAATGTTCTACAGAAAAACTCATGAGCAATTTTACACACTGTATTGATTTTTACATTTGTGTATTTTGACCGGTCCGTAGACTAGTAGTTGGCGCTTTGGACTCTTCAATGGAAGGTTGTGGGTTCAAATCCCAGTGCGGCCCAAAAAATATGCCTTTTTTTTAAAAATAGATTTGTGGAAAGGAATGCAATTCACCAACCCATTTTACCTGGCCAGTTGTTTTCAATCTAAAGCAGAAGCTTGTGTGCATCTGTTGAACTAGGGTCGAAGCTATGGTCAAGTGGGCCAGACGCATATTCGAACCAACGTTATTCTATTGCAAATACGCTAGTTGAACATGCATGCGCCTCAACCCCTCGGCCATTACACCGACATAAAAATTACGTTTAGGTATATTTTCAAGTATGCTCTTCGCTGGGTAGAAAAAATCATATCCCTTTACTAAAGACCGGTCACCAAAGTGGCAACTGGGTCTTGATTGAGAATTGGCGCTTTCTCGTAAAAAAGTCTTCTCGATGGCTTAGTTGGTAGAATACAAGCATTCTATTAGAAATGATTTCCCGTTTCGCTGTTAATTTCAAAATACAAGATGAATACCGGCAAGGTTTACTCAGCCTTCACAATAAATGAGAACCAGCGCCCTCGGGAGCTAAGAAACCCCCACTTCAACTGAAGTAGTTGGGGTGAGGCCGGCCCCCTTACTCACAAAAATAAATAGGTCCCGAATTGCCACATGCGACCCCTTCGGAGATAACGCAGGCAAGAAGTTGTACTATATTTGAAGCTTAGTTGCGTTAAATCTGTCCTAAAACAGAAGTAGATGTTGAATCCGTGAAGTGTACCAACTCTAAAACCTTGTAATTGAAAATTCTAGTTAAACAGAACGTTCTAGGGCGCAAGTTTCGCAAGAAAACTTGTTATAAAGTGAGCTATGTCAGTATTGCAATACACCAGCCATTTCTAAGCCGAAAGTACATTCTCTGTATACACTTTGGTACTAAGTAAATGTTTTTCCACTGTATCTTGACATTATATTAACATGATCCATTTATGTACAGATTACTTACTGTCAATCTGGTAGGCATTTTCAATTACGTAAAGATCTGTATACACTGCAATTAATACACAATTTCTAAATGTTCTTCGATTGAATATTGTATTATTTCTTAACGTGGTGTACAGATGTTTATCTTTTAATTGACTTCTGTAAGTCTCTCATATATTTTTTTTTACTTTCACTACCGCCAGGTGATTTTATATCACAAACATATGAAAGTGAACTATATTAACTATAATCTAAGTTGCATTGTATTGTTACGAAAATGTAGTTGTGTGTTGTGCATTTTTGTTTGTAAATTTAAAATCCTCGAGCCCCAAACCCTCACGGCTATAATATTTCAGTGATTTCTGAGCCTCCTTGCTTTGTGCAAACACTTGGGAAAGTGTAGCTTCTCGGGAGGGCCTTCTGCCACTCGCATCTCACATATCTTTTGCATGGGAGTCCTGTGACACATCCCCGGATGGGATGGATATACAGGGCGTGTGTCAGTGGAGGGGAGACTGACCCCTGAGAGAAGGTGTTGTGTGTTGTGTGTTGTGGATTGTATGTGTTAGTGGCTGTATAGGTCTCTCTATATTCTAGAAGTAAATACATGTTAGGTACTTGTATTTGTATTTGTTCGAGATACTAGACTAGAATTTTCTAGCAAAATCTAGTATGTCACGATTCTGCCTGCTTCGAAATGATCTTTTTTTTTAATATAAAATAGGAAATGCTCTGGAGCTTCAGGAATCATTTTACCAAAGTACTGTACAAGTGTAAAGTGACTCTGTGTCCGAACTGAGTGTAAATTTAATAATGTAAAATAAATCACCGCAGTTTTAATTAGAACGCTCTCCAAAACGTAACAATATACTGTAATCAAAGGCTTATATTTAATGCATACCCACAGTGTGACACGTGTAAGTTCACGCAAATACATGCTGCATGTGAACTCACAATATAAACCAATATTCGTATGAAGATGAGCTTGCAACTCATGCCACCTTTCCCTGTTATCAGAGTAGCATAGGCATGGTATGTAGGTATGCAAAAAAATTACAGCATTGGGAGGTCAGCCTTATACCAACCTATAACTCAAATTACACCGTCCCTGAAAAGGTAGCATAATATGTGGAGTGTCGAAATTATTTATTTTTACAGGGAATGGGGCCTGCCTTCCAACCACATCAGTTAAAGCGGCGGTTTCCTCAGCTCCCAGACAGTCTGGTTCTCATTTTTTGTGAAGGCTGAGTAAACCTTGCCGGCATTTTTATTTTGGGTTTGAAATAAACACTGAAAAGGAAAATTATTTCAGATACCCTTGATGGGTATTGAACACCACCCCTCTGGCATGGAACGCAAGAATTCCATCAACTGAGCAATCGACCATCGAAGCCATTATCAAGTCACAAAATTTCATCCAACCTGAAACCAACTGAGTCTTGCTTAAAAAAAATGAGACTGAATTATGACGAATCATAACGTAATTCAAATGAACC
Source organism: Agapetus fuscipes (assembly GCA_951799405.1). Taxonomy (NCBI): domain Eukaryota; kingdom Metazoa; phylum Arthropoda; class Insecta; order Trichoptera; family Glossosomatidae; genus Agapetus; species Agapetus fuscipes. The sequence goes on along the minus strand of OX637343.1, from coordinate 9,433,952 downwards.
TTACCTTTTAAAGGATCCCAGAGGAAAAAAAGATTTCAGGAATGACTATCTTCAAAATAATGTCTGTGTAATGGCTCTAGGATAAAGTCGCTGTTTTGGACTAGCGTATTCGGAACAGAATACGTTGGTTCAAATCTCGTCTGGCCCATTTAACCATAACTTTGATCTTGGTTTAACAGATGCCATTGCATACACACAAGCTTCTGCTTTCGTATGAAGACAACTGGCAAGGCAAAATAGGTTGGTGAATTGCATTCCTCTTTTAATATAATATAAGTTGCAAAAAATAAGTAACATTGAATAAGAATCTTTATTCACATTATATGCATTATCACGAAACAGACATGTTTAAGTTCACGCTTAAACATGCCGCATGTAGTCCTACAATTTAAAAACCTGAATCTTAAATGAACATACACCCTGCAACTCCTGCCGATCTTCCCTGAAACAGGGGTGACATAGGCAAAGTGAACCATTTTCTACAGCATGGGTGGTCAGCCGCATACCAACCCATAAGTCAAGGAACATACACAATAAATTACATTTTTGAAACCTCTTACAAATATCTCTTCACAAATATATTTAAAAAAAACATCCTTTTCGTTTGCTTTTCCTTAGAACCTACACCACGTGACGTCACAATTTAGTTGTCTATGGAATTTGGGCCGACTCCATTGAGACGTTTTCTACATATACATATCTTGCAATATAAAATTTATACACAGAATATTTTTTTAATTGCGATACTTTTTTTTTAATTTATGATATTTAGCAAGCAGGCCGCCGGCATTTTTTTTAACGCAATCTCCAACAAATTTATTAGCTTTTTTATAAAATTTTCAAAAGTAAAATTACATTAAAAGTGTATTGGAAATAATGAAAAAAATAAGTTGATATTTTTTTATGGGATATAAAATTTTTAGCACTTTTATTTCCTAATGTATATCATAGGGGAGTAAAAGTAATGCTCCGATTTATTTTCACCGGCAAGGAGATCAGACTTACGATGAATAACCAAATTCTTTTTTTCCATTTCTACCCTATGGCGAATAATAAAAAAATATTGGGATGATTGTTTTTTGCTGACCGCTGTTTTTTATGTGAATCACACCTCAAGAGCTCTCTGCGAGCTTGATCGACGCTATAGAATGCGCCTATTCTCAAGCAAGTCCCATTTGCTGTAGGGCTAGATGTACCTTTGGTGACCGGTCTTTGGTAAAGGTATATGAATTTTTCATCCCAGCGAAATGCACATTTGAAAGTATAAATGGTATTTTTTTGTGTTCAGTTGAGATTTGAACCCACAATCTTCTATTTACGAGTCCAAAGCGCTAACCACTAGACTACGGATCGGCCAACTACGGTACAGGCAAAAAGAAACTTAAAAGCTAGAATATGTGTGACAAAAGCTTAGTATGAGTTACTTGACTAATACGTTGGTATGAGGCTGATCACCCATACTGTAAAAAATTATTCGCTTTTTCAATGTCACTCCTGTGTTAGGGTAGGGCTTCAAAAAATACAGGGCTTATTTTCAATTGAGATTTGAGTTTTTATTTTGTCAGTACACTTGCAGCATGTATAAGCACGAACATACACGTACAGTGGTGCCTCACACAACGAACGCCTCGCACAGCGAACGCTGCACACAACGAACTTCCTGTTCGTTCATTTCACGATTCATACAACGAACTTCGTTTCACACAACGAAGTCGCCGGAGCTTCCACGACTGCTTCGCCCGAGCTTCCACGATCGCTGCCGATGTGTTGCATACTCCCGCGCAGGCACTGCAGGCAGTCGTTAGTCACTGCGCCGTATCGCGGCAATCGTTCTTCATTACGAATTAAATCACGCTCGTATCACGGCAGTCGTCCTTTTAAGTTAAACTCAATATTTTTTTTAAATCATGGCTTCTAAAAAAAGCAGAAAGGTGATTTCTGTTGAAATGAAACAGGAAATAATTAGAAGGAGTTTGGACAGGTTTTTCATGAAACCATCGGCCAAAAAGCAGAAAATGGATGAAGATGTGCAAGATTCGGTAGATTCTACTTAGTCTGTCTTAAAATTAAAAAAAATGTTTTTGTTAGATGTATCTAAATAAAAATAATAACAAAAAAATTATCTTTTTTTATGTCATCTTAGCAAATTTTATGCTACAGAACGAATTATTTTGTTTAACATGTATTGTTATGGGAAAAGGCGTTTCACATAATGAACTTTTCACATAACAAACTTGCTCCCGGAACGAATTAAGTTCGTTGTGTGAGGCACCACTGTATATGCATAAATTTATGAATATTAAATGTTTAAAAATCTTTGCAACTTAGATTATAGACATCGTGGGATTTACTTCAACCAAGTTGCGTTTTAATAGACTAGTTACAACTGATACCAATGATTCCTCGCCTTAAAGGTTGGTATGAGGCTGACCCCCCATACTGTACAAAAAGGTTCACTTTGCCAATGTCACACCTGTTACTGGGAAGGTCGGCAAGAGTTGCATTGTTGATTGGGTTTTATGTTGTAGGTTCACATGCGGCATGTTTAAGCGCGAACTTATACTTATTTTATTTTGGGGTTTGAAATGAGCACCGAAACGGGAAATCATTTCTGACACCCTCGGTGGGATTCGAACCCGAGCTCACGGCATGGAATGCAAGTACTCTACCAACCGAGCTATCGGCCGGTTTTCTCTGAAACAGGGGTAACATTGGCAAAGTGAACCATACTCATTTTCAATAAAAGATTAGTAAACCTTACCGGTAGAAGAACTGAGTCTATAAATGGGAAATTCACTCTCTCAAGTCTCTTATTCGAACCCAAGACTTCCAGTTCAGAAAGCAGTCACTCTACTAACTAAGCCATCGGCTGGTATTGCAGTAGGTGTGAATGAGAAATGTGTATGCCTTAGACAATTTTCGCAATCAGCTGTTTTGCTTTTCCAACATGGCGGTCACTTTGCGCGGGAACGCGTGACGCAGAGGACGTTCCGATCGAGTGGTTTGAATTTTCAAAAACAGTAAACAGTGTTCTAAATTTGAAAAATACAATTCATTAAATTAGTGTTGTTAGAAAGATAAAATTCTAAAAAAAAACAGTTTTTTGTTGTGTAGGTATTATTTTGTGCAATTAAAAAATAAAGTAATATTCAGTGAAAAATATCATCGTCGTACCTACAGGAATCTATAATCTAAGTTGCAAAGAGATATTGACATTTATGGCTTATATTTAATGATCGCCGTCAAACAGACACTTGCAAGTTCGCGCTTTCACGTGCTACAAATATATTTACTAAATAAGCAAACCTCGCTTGAATATTAAGCATGCAACTCCTGCTGCTTTTCCCTGAAACCGTGGTGGCATTGGAATAAGTGAACCAATTTTGTACAGCCTGTGGGGTCAGCCTCATACCATCCAATTAGTCAATGAATGGTATAATGCATGTAGTATAATTGAGTTATATGGAACCAAAAGCGGAAATTTTGTTTTGAGTCTGGTCGATAGCTCAGTTGGTAGAGTGCTTGTATTCCATGACGAGAGCTCGGGTTCGAATCCCGCCGATGATTCTAATCTAATCTAAGTTGCAAATATATGCAACATTAAAGGTTCACATTATATGCATTTTCACAAGCAGACACGTATAAGTTCGCACTTAAACATGCCGCATGTGGACCTACAATATAAAACCCGAATCTCAAATGAACATACACCCTGCAACTCCTGACGACCTTCTCTGAAACAGGGGTGACATTAGCAAAGTGAACCATTTTCTACAGCATGGGTGGTCAGTCGCTTATTTACCGCACAAGATTTCCGGTATCGGAGTTTATCTCAAACCCAAAATAAAAACACCGACAAGTGTAAACTCAGCATTCGCAAGATAAAACACCAGCCACCTCGGGAGCTAAGATACGCTCTCTTCAACTGAAGTGGTTAGCGTGAGACCGGCCCTCTTGCCTGTAAAAATAGGTTCCACTCCCTATATGCGACTCCTTCGAGGAAAACGCAGCAAAAAGTTACACTGTATGTGAAACTTAGTATTGAATGAATAAAACATTTATTTTCTTTTAAAAAAAAGTTGTTACCACCTTTGTTTTATATGACTTTAATTCTAAATTGTGACACATTCGAATGTGTTCAATTTTTATTTGTTGAATTTATAGTTGTGGCGAAATAAAACGCTATTTTCACAGGCCTAAACTCGATAGTAAAAAATTGGTCCGACCTTCAATGTTTCTTCACATTTCAATCGCTCTCTTATGTTGTAGTGATGTGCAACAAAACTTTATTTAAAAAATAATTTCGAATTCGAATCTGTGAAATGTGTCGACCATTCGTCTCTGTTTCAGGGAATCATAATTTTTCACTCCTTTTTTATGCGTGTAATCTGTAATCTTGTCTTGTCTTGTATCCTGCCGCCATTCCTCTAGGGGTGGCCAGTACCTCCACATAAGTGCCTCCACTTGACTCTGTCCCTGCATACTTCTTTCATCTCATCTAATTTCATCACTCTTTTCATGCATGCTCTTCTCTTGTTTCCACTCTGTAAATTCCATTCATTCGCAATCTCACTTATCTGATCAATCCATTCTTTTCTAGGTCTTCCCCTTCCACGCTTACCTATTACATTCCCTTTATACACTCTTTTTGTCAGTCGGTCTTCATTCATCCTTTCAATATGTCCAAACCATCGCATCACACTTCTTTGAACTTTCACTTTCACGCTTTCTTTTACTCCGCATTCATTCAGAACCCATTCGTTTCTCACTCTATCTTTCAGTGTTTTTCCTGTCATACTTCTTAAATGAGCCATTTCTACGGTGCATACCTTATTTACTTCTCTTTCATTCACCGTCCATGACTCGCTTCCATACATCAGGGTCGGCAACAATATACAATTGTGTACCGCCATTTTCATTTTCTTTGGTATCCTTTTATTCTTCGCTATTCTACCAAACGCTCCTATCACGCATCTTCCTTTGCTGGCACGCTTCTCTAATTCCTTCGTCATCTTACCATTCGGCTCAAACTGAGTTACAAAAATATATTACATTTGAGATTCATATATGTGACATGCATTCCCAAAAACAGACACGTATATGCCGCATGTGGACAACATAAAAACCCAATATCAAATAAACATACGCCCTGCAACTCTTGCCGACCTTCCCTGATACATGGGTGACATTGGCAAAGTGAACCATTTTGTACAGTATGGGGAGTAAGTCTCATACTAATGTGTCTAAATCTAAATCGCATTATCATCAATCACATTTTAAACGCATTTCCACAAGCAGACATGTATAATTATGTCTATAATCTATAATCTTAGTTGCAAGGATATATTCATTTATAGCTCTCAGATGTATGCCCACAAACAAACACGTATAGTTCGCACTTACAAATGCTGAATGTGTACTTACAAATAAAATCCAAACCTCAAATGAACATAAGCCCTACAACTTTTGCCGACCTTCCCTGACTCAGGAGTGACATTGGCAAAGTGAAACATTTGTTACAGTATGGGTGGTCAGGGTCAGGTCACCAACCTATAAGTCAAGGAATAACAATAATAGTCATTACAAATAAAAGATAATTTATTGATAGACAAATCATTCATGGACAAATTGGACACATGACAGTTGTTCACACAACTCTTCAGTCAACGACATTTTAATACAGGTACACAAAATCAACATTACAAAAAGTTTGCTCTCCTAAAAAACCTTTATAATTACTGAAGTTTTCTGTGGTGGGGCTACTTGTTGACCATATATTGTATGTGACGGAAATGTCGTTGGCCAGAAAGCCATATGGACGAACTGACGTGTGATCGATTAGTCCATGGCCGAGATGTGTGTGGACGAGTTTTCTGTGGCCGATTGGTCGTGAAACCTTCCTTATGCTATGGGAAAAATGCACATGTTTTTTTTTCTGTTTTTTGACTAATATTTTGGTATGAGGCTAACCCCCATGCTCTTAGAATTTGAATCACTTTTGACAATGCCACCCTGGTTTCTGGAAAGCACGACAAGAATTGCTGGGCTTATGTTCATTTGAGATTAGGGTTTTTTTTGTAACTACGTAAGGAACTTTTCTACTTGTGGGCATGCATCAATTGTTAAACTTAAATATCAATGTAATTATCTCTACGACATAGGATCTTAGTCTTAGATTATAGATAAATCGTTATTCCGGTCGATAGCTCAGTTCGTAGAGTGCTTGCATTCCATGCTGAGACCTTGGGTTCGAATCCCATCGAGGGCGTCAGAAATGATTACCCGTTTTGGTGTTGATTTCCAGCCTCAAATAAATTACCGGCAAGGTTTACTTGGCATTCCCAAGAAATGGGCACCGGCCCCCTCGGGAGCTGAGAGCCATCGCTTAAACTGAAGTGGTTAGCGTAAGGCCGGCCCCCTTACCTGTAAAAATAAATAGGTTCCACTCGCTGCATGCGGCCTGTTATCTTTAATTTATCTTTAAAACCAAGTGGTTAAGGCAGAGATTCCCAAAGTGGGTGCCGCGGAGAGAGATCAGGGGTGCCGCGAGGCGCCCCTGAAGTAAGAAAAAAAAATGTGAAGAGGATTGCAATTCACCAACCTATTTTGCCTGGCCAGATGTCTTCATGCGAAAGCAGAAGCTTGTGTGCATACATGAATACAAACATTTTATAGAATTCAGCCGTACAAATATGAAATATACCTACCTACCACAGATCGATATTATATGACTAGGGTGCCGTGAGAAAACTCAAAATTTCAAAGGGTGCCGTGACTTGAAAAAGTTTGGGAACCTCTGGGTTAAGGTATACAAACATTTAAAATTAATATTAAATGCATGCCCACAAACAGACACGTGTAAGTTCGCGCTTACAAGTTTAATCGCCACATTTTATATCACCACCTTAAAGGTGAAACTGAATAAGGGCTGATTTACTGATTTGAGTTTGTTGAACATTTTGTTAGTTGTAACTTCTCATAGTAATAAAACTAATTATAAGGAAATATTATGTAAAACTTCTAAACTACAGGATTTTGACACTTGTGCAAATTGTGCATTTATCTGAGAAATCCATGTAAGCTTTATATTTAACTTTCATCGGTTTTACCTTTATGTAAGTTATCGATATACATATATTATGCCACTTGATCATTTATTTTCTCTCAGCTCATTATTGCTGGTATTCTTGAATACTGAAGCCCATGCTCGAGAGTGGTCTTTGACTTTTACTTGTATTGTGAAGTGTAACAAAAGAGCACCGAGCGCCACGTCTTGACACATTTTGTATGGGATCTGACTTGCGCCCATGGAAGTAGTTATTCAATAGAGGGGCTATGAATGTGATTCCAAACGACGTGATGCACCGTCTTTGACACCATGGAAGTATATTCAATGGAAGGGCTATGAATGTGATTTAGTACCAATCGACATGATGTAACGTCTTTGACACCATACATTGTTGATAGTGCTGTCTCGCTCACGACATATGAAATGTTTTTGTCATTTTCCATGTAAGCAACATGTCTCTACTCCGTCTTCAATCTATGTACATATCACCATAGAAACCCATCAAATCACCATGGCAACGGTATTTGTTATTAGTGTTGTTGAAAGTATGAAAATATCTGATAAATTTCGAATCCAAAAATGTTCAGACCTAATTATTGTGAACGGGATGATTTTCACAAGTATCTATTACCGCGAGCATAGAAGTTACATACTTTAATAAGGAAGTACCTACATACTTGAACATCACTAGTTCTAGAAATAGCCGTCACTTTGACTTTTAACTTTAAGGCAGCAAAATATTTCGACAAATAAAAAATAGATTTATTAACGTAATCATTTAAAATAGTTTTTTAAATGAAATATTATTCCAGACATTATAAAAAAAAAATCTCATGTTGGCACGCTTAGAAAATATTCTGTTTGGCATTTATATGGATTTTTTTCAAATTAGGTAACACATCTGTTGACAGTTGGAAGGTTACCGATAGACTGAATTTAGATTTTAGTATGATGAGTGGGTTAGCGCATTCGTAATTCTCAAAGGATTGCTTTTATAGCCCATATAGTTCGTATATATCGATGCAAGCGCCCATAGAAAGTGAAAATGGCTTCGGATTCTCTTGAAACACTGCCTAGTATATAATGGTCAGCGAAATTGCTCAAGATGGCTTTATACTACACATATGTGAACAAGGTGAAGATGTACTTACACGTAAGTAGATATTAGATACATAGCTACAGCGCAACGCTGCTAAGCTACACATATAGCGTAACACGCATAGGGGTCCCCATGACTTATGGTTGTCATGAATCCCTTGAGTTATAGGTTGGTATGAGGCTGACCTCCCACGCTGTAAATAATGGTTCACTTTGCCAATGTCACCTCTGTTTCAGGGAAGGTCGGCAAAAGTTTCAGAGCCTATGTTCATTTGAGGCTTTGATTTTAATTTGTAAGTACATAAGAAGCATTTGTAAATGCGAACTTACATGTGTCTGTTTGAAGGCATGGATTAAATATTAATTTAAATGTTAATATATCTTTATAAATAAGATAGTATGTTCCTTGACTTATAGGTTGTTATGCGGCTGACCACCCATAATGTAAAAATTGGTTCACTTTGCCAATGTCACCCCTGTTTCAGGGAATGTCGGCAAGAGTTGCAGGGCTTATGTTCATTTGAGGTTTGGATTTTATTTGTAAGTACACAATCAGCATTTGTAAGCGCGAACTACACGTGTTTGTTTGTGGACATATATCTGAGAGCTTTGAATGAATATATCCTTGCAACTTAGATTAGATTAGATTAGATTAGATAGTAGATTTATAGAATTTGTTTCAGTTTTTTTTAGTATTTTCTGAAAAACTTTTCAAATCATCAAAAATCGGTTTCTTGTGAGACTAGTCTAGAATAATCTATAATCTAAGTTGCAAAGATATATTACATTTGAAATTCATTTTAAATGCATTCCCACAAGCAGACACGCATAAGCTCGTTCTTACACATGCCGCATGTGGACTTACAAATAAAAACCAAATCTCAAATGAACATAAGCCCTGCAACTCTTGCCGACCTTCCCTGAAACAGGGGAGACATTGGCAAAGTTAACCATTTTTTTACAGTATGGGTGGTCAGCATCATTCCAACCTATAAATTAAGTAATTCTACAATAATCTTTTATTCTGTAATTTAGTTATAAGTTAACTAATGTTCTCCCCCTCTTTTATTTTTCCCCCCTTCAACATTTTTTTAAGTTAACGTTATGTGTGTGATTTTAGAACATACGAGTAAAACAATATCCATTCAACTGTGAACATCTCTTTTCTCCATACTTGGACAAGTAAATCTTTAATTAAACATTTAAAAATAAAAATAAAAATATTTCGTTTTCAGATATTGTCATTTCATAAAAAGTGTAAATGAACAAAGAAAATGTGTATTAAAATATTTTAAATTGATTCAATAAAAAAAATATTCATCAAAATGTGGTACAAAAATAGATTTTTAATTCTTTTACTTGAGCTTTGTTTATTTTTGGAATTAATAAATGGACAATATCAAGACATAAGTAAGTATTTTTTTTGTTATTTTTGTATTTTAATTTCTTTACTTTTTTCTATGAGTGACTCTAGCTGGACGTTGACCGATTGTCACCTCATTAGCTAAAATGTGAGTGGGTTTAACATGGCTCATTTTGGAGAAATGGTCTCTTATCTTACTTTGCAATATACGCAAGAAAATTTAGAATTGACTATAATCCAAGTTGCAAATATATATTAACATTTAAAATTTATATTAAATGCATGCTCATAAACAGACACGTGTAAGTTCACGCTACAAATGCTGCATGTGAAGGTACTTGCAAATTAAAACCCTGCAACTTTTGCCAACCTTCCCTGAAACAGGGTGACACTGGCAAAGTGAACTATTTTTTACAGTATGCGTGGTCAGCCTCATACCGACCTATAAGTCAAGGCAAACATTTTGATACTTAAAAAATATATGAATTATTAACCATGATTTGATAATGGAGCAACATTACTTTTTATTGAGTCAAATTCAACGTTGCATAACATGTTTCCGCTCTAAATGCAAAAAAAAGTCTAGCGTTTTTGTACAAGTTGATCTTGAAAAAGTATAAACATAAAATTTAGAAAACCTTTTACAAATTATTAGTTAACTTGCTGGTATGAGGCTTACCATCCATATTGCAAGCAATGGTTCACTTTACGAATATCACCTCTGTTTAGTTTCAGGGAAAGGTGGCAAGAGTTGCAAGGTTTATGTTTATGTGAGGTTTTTTAAAAAAAAATGTATACATGCAGCGTGTGTTAGCGTGCACTTACATGTGCCTGCTTGTGAGTATGTACGAGTATATAATATGAGCCTTAAATATCAATATATATTTGCGACTTAGAATTATAGAAGTACCTATACCCAACTGGACATAACTATAAATTAAAATTTTTTGCTCACTTAGTTCAAAAGAGTGGCTCCTGACGTCGACTGGAAAACGGCCAAAAGCGCTAAAGCACTATATACTTAAACTCGTAAAACTACCACTACTTTTTTTTACTTTTTCTTACTCTTCTTTTATTGTCTTGAAATATTTTTTTTATTGGTTTTCAGAACGGATTCTCTCCAAATGCAGAAGAAATGACAAGAATTTCGACAACTGTATGAAGAATGCTTTGAACAAGCTAAATCCATTCTTTTACTCAGGTAAGGGTTTTTTAAATGATTTTTTTAATATAAAGTATAAATAATAGTCGATAGCTCACTCGGTAGAATGCTTGCGTTCAATGGCAGAGGGCTAGAGTTTAATCCAAACCAAAAACCAGAATCAATCACCACTTCCTATCAGTGTCTCAATGTAAAAGCAACAAAATACACAACATAACACTACGCAGCTAACACCCCTATAAAAGATCAGGACATCAACCACCAGTTCAACGCCCGCACCTCTGCGGCACTCCAATATGTGCCATAGACTTGTAGATTTATTGAAATCTGAGTAATCTTTCGCAAAGGATTTTTTTTTAAATGGTACAAGAGATTATTTCCTGTTTCAATGCTTACCTCAAACGGAAAACCAAGGTACCGGCAAGGTTTACTCAGACTTCACAAGTAAATATCCAAATTGAAAATTGAGAGAAAATTCTGCATAGGCAATATTGTGTCTTCAGCCGGCCGGGTCGCTAGGGAAAAGGCATATAAAATATTTTTTTATTGGTTGCTACTGCAAAGGACGGCAGCTCCATACAAGACTTACTTTTGCTCTCCAAGAAAAAAAATCAAAATAAAAAAAAAAAAATTCCGAGTCTATTCTTTTAAATCTTTATTTCGTAATTTTTTTGCAAAAATTTGAATTTCGAAAATTCGTAAAATTTATAAATTATCAATTTAAATAAAGAACGCTCTAACCTTTCTCTATCTAATTTATTTCGTAGAAATTAAATTAAATGATTTATTTGATATTTTGCCATTAGCTTAAATATCGAGGTTATATAATCTGTAAAACCTGTTTTGTTTGATAATGCTTTAAAAATATACATTTGTTTCTTATTTAATAAAACCCATTTGGTAAAATAACATAAATAATTTAAAATAAACATTTGAATCTTTGGATTATAAAATGGAATGTCTATTAAAATTGAATTATCATTTTTAGACTCAACTTAATTAAATTTCTTGATAATAGTTTGCATTACCAAAAATCAACTCCTTGCTAGAATTAAATAATTCTATTATTGAAAAGATTTTTTTCGTAAATAAAATACATTAAAAAACGATATTTAATAAACGTGTTTTTGCAAATAGTTTTTTTGTGGTGACACTTTTTAGGTTGTATTTATTATATAATATGTGTTTTATCATTTATAATTTAGATAAATAATAGGGATGGGCCGAATGTGGTTTGAACCGAATACGAACTATGGCCGAACATTCGGTTAAAATAAAAAAATCGGCCGAAGGAACACAATTTGACATTTTGATGTAAGGAGAGAAAATATTTTATCCGATGAACATTTCTTTAACCGAGGTTACCTTACCTGTAAAAATAAATTGGATCAAAACTTCGATGCCACCCTCCTGCTACAGATCTGAAAGATACTTTTAGCACTCATATTTATTAATCCTATCCTAATAGATATTTGTAATCGAAGTTTAAAAAATGAATTTATAATTCACATGAGAGATTCATATTTCATGCACCTTACTTGTGTGCTTTTTATACATGTATTAAACTACTCTTTCGCAAGGGGTGGCCAGTTCCTTCACACATATGTCTCCACTTTTTTCTGTCCTTGCACACTTCTTTCATCTCCTCGACATTCACCACTCTCTTCATCCTTTTTTTATCTTTACTCTTAGAACTGTTTATTTTATGTACAAATGTATGAACATCTTAGGTCCTCAGACCATCTGGTATAAATAATAATGATTTTTCACAGTGTTTATAATCAAACCATTACCCCCACTTCAACTGAAGTGGTTGGTGTAAGTCCGACCCCATTACTGTAAAAATAAATTGGTTCCACTTGCCACATGCAACCTCTAGGGGAAAACGCGTCAAGAAGTTACAGCGTCTTTGGGGTGGCTAGTGCCACTAAACGGCGCTATATAAAAATTGGTCAATTATTATGATTATTATGTGTGAATCGTACACGTTAAAATTTCTTTAAAGCTTTGATAAAGATGGATGTACAGTCTAATCTAGGTTGCAATTAAGATACCTATATTGACATTTAAAGCTCATATGGAATGTAAGTACAGATGCTGCATTGTAGGAACTTAAAAAATAATCCAAACCTCACATGAACATAAACCTTGCATCTCCTGTCGACTTTTTCTGAAACCATGGTGGCAAGTGCACCAAGTTTTTCACAACATAGGGAGTCAGCATTATATTTAGATAGATCTCTACACCAACTTTATATAATGAAAAAACAAATTTTAGAGAAGAATATTACATGTCATATTTTCTCAGAGAAACAAGAGATTTTCACATAGTTATTTGAGATTCTATTCCACTTTTTTCACATCATCACAGGTCACATATCTTTGTGAACTCTTCTCAGTACTCCAAGTATAAAACATTGAAAAAACTCTTCTCAATCGCTTACGTAAAAAAACGTAGGTATGAAAGATACCACGGCAACCCTAGTGAGTGACTTAGTTTTCGTACATTCTTTCTATTTACACAATTGAAGTAAATTTACGTATTGAGTTACCTATACTTGGTGCACAGAATTCTTCATTCTGGCTAGGTTCTTCACGCTAGGTTTTCGCACAAACTTGTAAAAATAAAACACACACTTCTGGTTATTGTACAACCTGTATGTGAAAAGAAAATTGGGTAATTTTTCGTGTGAAAAATTACAAAGATTTTCCAGTATTACATGTGTCAGTTATTATTTGATTTTTTGAGAAAGGAATGAAAAAAGTTTTTCATGTATTTAAAAAAAAAAGTTTTTGATCGTAATAATGCTTAAAACGAAAGCCTGATAATTTTATGTTTCAAATAAAATATGGTAAATAGTCTTTTGTCGGATTTTTCCATCCTTTCTTATCTATATGTCTCAATATTTGTTTCGGGTCATTCACAAACCATTCTTTTCGATTCCTTAATTTTTTGTATACATTTCGGCGCCTTAAAGGTAAAACTATATATCTTCGGTATATATTCGTCTGTACGATGGTTCAGTTGGTATAATTCCATGCCGAGAGCTCGGGTTCAAATCCCACCGAGCGTGTCTAAATCTAATCTAAACCTAAGCTGCAAAGATATTTATCATTTGAGATTCACATTAAATGCATTCTCACAAGCAGACACGCATAATTTCGCGCTCACACATGCCACATGTGGACCTACAATATAAAAAACCCAACGTCAAATGAACATAAGCCCTGCAACTCTTGCCGACCTTCCCTGAAACAGGGGTGACATTGGCAAAGTGAACAATTTTTTACAGTATGGGTGGTCAACCTCATACCAACCTATCAGTCAAGGAAATGATTTCCCATTCTGATATTTCCTAGTTTTCAAGGATGCTTGTTCTCATATTTTGTAAAGGCTAAGTAAGCCTTGTCTGCACTTATATTTTGTGTTAAAAACAATAACCGAAACAGGAAATTATTTCTGTAACTCTTTGTGGGGCTCGGATCTTAGCTCTGTGGCATAGAACGCAAACATTATATGTATTTATTATCTGAGCTATCAAATGGACCACCTAAAACGAAAATACGAGATACGTACCTACATGTTTACTCAGTGATAATATTGTAACAAATATGCAGGATATACTTGTGTTTAGTTTGTCTGTGTTAGTGTAATAGTAAGTCTCTCTAGAAATAAATAGACGCTTAGGTAGGTACCTGATAAAAAGTTGTATTTGTTTGAAATTTATTAAGTGTTGAACAGAAAGTTCTGGTAAAGTCTAGCACTGTATTATGTAACGATTCTCCATGTTTCGAGAATGATCTTTTTATTTAGTATAAATTTAGGACTGAAATCCGTTGTAGCTTGAGAAATCAATCAACCGTCGAACTATTCTGTGCAAATGTAAGTAACTCTGAACTGAAAGTGATAAAATAAATTCACCGCATTTTTTATTAGACATCACCTGCTTAAAAACATAACACTATGTTTGCTACTTAGATTAAAGTTAACATATGAAGAGAATGAATGATGAAAGACTGGCGAAGAAAGTACGAGTACATGTTGCAAGAATAGATGGATACCGTGCAATAGGGAGACTGAGAAAGGTATGGATAGACCAAATTCCTGAAATAGCGAATGAATGAGTATCCATAGTCACCCGCTAAAAAACATAACAATACGTTAAAGAAAAAGCTGTTTACAGCATGTACAGGTATTCAGACAGCCATTAGCAGTCATTGCATCCCACACTCAAGTAGGTACAAGCGTAAATTTCTTCATTTCGTTCTCAGTAGTCAGTAGTCACTAGTCTGGGTAAAGCAGACACTAGACTACCGCATGTTTTATAATAGTATTGCTATCATTGAGTTATATTATTGATGGAGACGAAACTGTGTATGTATCTTACGGCATTGTGACATTTTATGGGGCTTCCCTGTAAACCAGACCAGGGCTGGAAGTCTCATCAGGACGGTAGATAGCATGTTACCGTCGACGGTACGTTAGAGATACCTATTTGAAAGCTTGCAATAGCGCCGCTAGGTGTCAATGCGTGCATATGATTGGTCGAATAGTTCAATACCTTTCATCGGTACAATGTTAACGAGCTTTGGTAGACTCAACTGACGGTAACGTTCGTGGTAACTACCATATTTATGGTAGCATATCAAGCAAATTGAACTGCCTGATACGCAAACGATTGGAGTAAACTAGTATCTGCAGTTATTTGAAATATTTTTATCTATGTTTTTTTTTAAGTACGAAATTACATTTAAGATTTATACGAGTATTAAATGTATTACGTATATGTTCTCGCTAACACATGCTGCATGTGGACCTAGAATATAAAAACCCAAATTTCAGATGAACATAAGCACTGCAACTTTTGCCAACTTTTCCTGAAACAGGGGTGACTTTTACAAAGTGAAATTTTTTTTTACAATGTGGGTGTTCAGCATCATATCAACCTACAAGACAAGGAATAAATTTTAAACTAAATAAAATTCATAAAACAATATTTAAAAAAAAAACAGTAAGTAAAAATAAAACTTACCTATAAATTAAATTAAGAAAATTAAAATGGTAAGGGTAAGGGTTCCTTGACTGATAGGTTGGTATGCGGCTGACCACCCATGCTGTAAAAATGGTTCACTTTGCCAATGTCACCCCTGTCTCAGGGAAGGACGGCAAGAGTCGCTGGGTGTATGTCCATTTGAGATGGTTTTATGTTGTAGGTTCACATCCGGCATGTGCAAGCGCGAACTTGTACGTGTCTGGTAGTGAAAATGCATGTAATGTGAATCTCCATTGTAACATATCTTTGCAACTTAGATTAGATTAGATTAGAAAATAGTTAATTTCTTGACGTATACGTTGGTATGATGCTGAACCACAATGGTTTCAAAAATGGTTCACTTTGCAAATGCCACCTCAGTTTCAGAGAAGGTCGGAAAAAATGCAGGGTTTATTTTAACGTGAGGTTTCGTTTATTTTATACGTACCTACCTACACATGCAGCATGTGAAAGAGCAAACTTACACGTGTCTGCTTGTGAGCGTGTATTAAATATGATCCCCTTGAAAATCAATACATCTTTGATCTTTGATTATAGATTTATGATATTTATAATAGATATTAATATAGAACTTAGGATACCATTTTTGGATTTATTTAATTTAATTTTAATTTCATTTTGTTTTTTATTAAATTTATTTTGTTTATTTTTTATTTATTTTTAAATTTTAATCACGAGCAAATACGCGGAAGTTCGTGTTTACTCATGCTACACGTGAAGTTTCTAAATAAGCGTCATAAACCCTGCAACTTAGGTTATATACGTCGAAGGCTGCTGGCATATCATAGCGGCAGATTTGGTCAACAATAATGAATGGTAGACCTAGTAGAGAAGATACGTTGACAGTGTCCATACAATAAAGCCATACAAAATGGCGTCAAGGGAACAGCTGATCAATAATTCTACGTATTTCTTAAAAAATACCTAAACGTCATTCAATTGATTTCGCGAACTATCATGACCGGTAGCTGGCTGCCAAGACTTGCTTTGATAATACTTACCATCGTTACCTGTCGCCATACAAAAAAATATCCAAGATGGCCGCAGGTGAACAGCTGATTAATAATTCTACGTATTTCATAAAAAAGTACCTAAACGTCACTCGGTACATTTGGCGACCTATCATTCCGGTAGCTGACATGTCGGGACTCGCATTTTTACCGCTTACCGTCGTTACCTGTCCCCATACAAAAAAAATAAACAAAATGGCCGCAGGTGAACAGCTGATTAGAGATTGACAGGTGTTCATACTAATCTGAACGACAATCGGTAGGTAGGATCTACCGTTTGTGTTGAGACTGCCAGCCCAGGGGTGGAAGTTACTTCCCTCAAACTTATAGTGCAATTTTAGGCATTTTGGTTGTCCGTTGAGCCCACGCTTTGACAAACTAATGATGCCTGGGCTGGAAGTTTCATCACGACGGTAATTCTTACCTACCGAATATCGGTAATATTTGTATGAAGACTTATCAGATGTTCACTTGCGGCCATCTTGGATTGACAGGTCTTCATACAAATGTTGCCGATATTCAGTAGGTAAGAATTACCGTGGTGTTGAGACTTCCAGCCCTGGGGTGGAAGTCTTGATTTCCATTGGTAGATCTTACCGTACCTGTTTGAAAATAGGACGGAATAAATCATGGCGGTGTCTGATCGTTGTTCGATATAAAATAGATCAGCTGTTGATACGCCGCCATGTTTTATTTTGTCCTATCATCGATTTGCGGTTAAATAGGTGTAGCGTGTATTTATGTTAAAATAGTTTCTATTCCACTTATAATATAATTCAATAGCAGGTACCAACGTGATAACCTCAATATGGCAGAATAATTATACATCATCTGAATTATGAAGCAAGGAAACTTCTAGACGAAACTGTACATTCCTTGGTACGAACGAGTATTATTGTTCTACGCAACGCAACTAACCTACACATATAGTCTAACTTCTTGCCTGCGTTATCCCCGAAGGGGTCGCAGGTAGTGATTCGGGACCTATTTATTTTTTACGGGTAAGGGGGCCGGCCTCACACCAACCACTTCCAGTTGAAATGGGGGTTTCCCAGATCCCGGGGGGGCTGGTCCTCATTTCTTGTGAAGGCTGAGTAAACCTAGAGATAGAACCCTTGCTCTCAGCATGGAATGCAAACATTCTACCAATTGAGCTATCGACCTTTTAACGAGCTTGGTCGTGCAAAACCCACTTGCTGGTCGCTACAAAGCGCCGATTCTCAAGCAAAACCCACTTGCTGCAAGGCTGGATGGGCTTTGGTGACCGGTCATTGGTAAAGGTGTATGAATTTTTCAACCCGGCGCGGCGGAGAGCAAATTTGAAAATATAAACGGAATATTTTTTGTGCTCCGCCGGGATTCGAACCCACAACCTCCATTCAGAGTCCGAAGTGTTGCCACTGAACTACGGACCAGTTCTAAATCTAAATCTAAGTTGCTAAGATATTAATCACTTGAGATTCATATTAAATGCATTCCCACAAGCAGACACGCATAATTTCGTGCTCACACATGTGCATGTGGACCTACAATATAAAAAAAACCCATTCTCAAATGAACATAAACCCTGCAACTCTTGCCGACCTTCCCTGAAACAGGGGGGACATTGGCAAAGTGAACCATTTTTTTTACAGTATGGGTGGTCAGCCTCATACCAACCTATAAGTCAAGGAAAGTTCTGATTGGTAATATATCCTCGCAACTTAGATTATATAATATATAAACTCCCTGAGGGCGGATTAGTTTTCATACTATGTACTTTATTAACGCAATCGAGGTGATTTTTACGCAATTCTTTATACTAGAGGCACTGATTGTGAATATGGACCTATATCCCTTCCTTAAATGCCAACAGCCTTTCAAAAGACGAGGCCTGCCACCGCACCGCTATAAAAACGAAACCTGTTTTCCAAATTATACCTTACATGTAAAAGTAAACATGTTAAAAGAGGAACAATGCAATAACAACGCATATATTTCATGCATACCAAAATAATTACTTCATAGTACATACCTTGACTTATAGGTTGGTATGCGGCTTACCACCCATGCTGTAAAAATGGTTCACTTTGCCAATGCCCCCCTGTCTCAAAGAAGTATGGCAAAAGTGGCAAGGGTGTATGTCCATTTGAGATTTGGTTTTTATGTTGTAGGTTCACATGCGGCATGTGCAAGCGCGAACTTGTACGTGTCTGGTTGTGAAAATGCATGTAATGTGAATCTCCAATGTAATATATCTTTGCAACTTAGATTAGATTAGATACAGTCCAGACCACACAAGACATTTCTTAACGTTCTGAGTCTGTATCTTTTTCAATAAAGGGTAAGATCAAGAGTCTAGACCGAGAAGAGTGTGGATAGATGAGATTTCTGAAAAAGCGAATAAATACCTAGTCATAACAAAAGGAGATTATGTATGAAAATATTATGACTCAGAATGAAATGAAATAAGCATTTTAGGACTGAAATAATTGGCGGTTGATTTACAATGCTGGCAGCCAGGGCATGTAATATCAATTAGGTATATTTTAAAATTAAAATTTTATCTAGTTGAAATTTGACCTTAACTTTGTTCATCATTTCACTTTACATTAATTTTTTGATCTTAATATTTCTCTACATCTGACACTAAAGATCCAAGGTGCCGTTCGTTATATAATTTAAAATTTTCAACATATTTTTGTTTCTAGAGTCTATTTACTTTTACATTTGAGGTAGCACTTAAGAGTTGGTCGGCCGGTACTTGTGCTTTACATTCTTCGATTTAAGTTTCAAGGCTGGACCTCGAACTGCAATTCCCAGCACAATTTATCCGTTTGCAAACTTGTTCTTTCAAGATCACCGAACAAAAACAGCGGCGTGATTTTGTGTAGGTCGTTCGTATATAATCACATACTGAAATCTGCAACTTTAATTATACATACTTGTAATGATATTTTTATGTAAATAGCAATCAGAATAAAACCGCGAATTTGCAATCATGTTTTGTTTATTTTTACTTGTACGTATAATTAATATGGTCAGGGATTGTTATCACTCCAAAACTGCAATATTTCTGCATAAAATGTAAAAATTTCGTATGAAATTCAAAGTGAATCAAAGCACCTATATGAAAAAGGTGAAGGATATTAATGAATTGAACTAGGTATGCAAGGATAGGAAAAAATAATGGCAAATCTGCAGAGGCCTAGCGGAATGACGGTAGAGTTACAGTTACATAGCTTAATTAATAAAATATGTAAAGAATCAAAGGCGTAAGATTTTTATTACGAAAACTAAATAAATGTGCAGAACAAAGATAATGTCCTTTTTACATTTTCGAAACAAAAATCGTAATTTTCATAATTCTTAACTTTTCGTAGGTCTATGATGGTCGATGAAATCTGTGATGCAGCGCCGCTGGTGAAAGATTGAAATGTTTTTATCTGAACACCATTTTGAATCCTTCTTCAATGATGATTAGCACTTGAGTGATAGGATAAACTCCACAGACTCAGGTTTCCTTTTCATCATCTTATTGAGCTCTTTAAAAGATTGTTCTCCATTTTCTTCCAGGCATTCCAGAATTGGGAGTGGCGTCCTTCGACCCCCACTTTGCTCCTCTGGTGGTGCAGAAGCGCGGCAACTTCCACGCCAACTACAACCTCAGGCTGACCAACGTGTACGAGAGGGGATGGACAGCTTCCAAGGTCACCAAGTTCAGGTATGGAGTCCAAAACATGAGTTTATTCCAATCGTACTTCCTTGACTTATAGGTTGGTATGAGGCTGACCACCCATACTGTAAAAAATGGTTCACTTTGCCAATGTCACCCCTGTTTCAGGGAAGGTCGGCAAAAGTTGTGGGGCTTATGTTCATTTGAGGTTTGGATTTTATTTGTAAGTACACATTCAGCATTTGTAAGCGCGAACTACACTTGTTGGTTTGTGGGCATACATCTGAGAGCTTTAAATGAATATATCTTTGCAACTTAGATTATAGATTATAGATTATAGTACAAAACTTGCTTGTCTTCTTGTCGGCGTGCATTAAATATGAGCCTGAAATGTCTATACAGCCACATTAAAAGTAAAACTGAATAAGCGCTGATTCCATCCTGTGCAGGAGACTTCCTAGATATTAGGAGTCTCTAGGGGTCTATGACACTTGTTGAAGTGCCGCAGAGGTGTTTACGAGCTTGATCGTCGCTACAAAGCGCCAATACTCAAGAAAGACCCAGTTGCTGTAAGGCTGGATAAACCTTTAGCGACCGGTCTTTGGTAAAGGAATATGAGTTTTCACCAAGGAAAGAGCGTATTTGAAAATAAAAATGGTATAATTTTTTCATGCTCCGCCGGGATTCGAACCCACAACCTTCCATTTACGAGTCAGAAGTGTTAACCACTAGACTACGGACCGGTCAAAAATATAAATCTTAATTCTTATATATCTATGTTACTTACATTAAATATTATTAAAATCATTTTTTCATAATATTGTTGTACTTTTTCAGGACCGACTGGAAAAACGACCGCATCGTATACACTCAATATTTCCCCGAAAAGTCTCTCAACGGAGATTATGATCTGGACGCGTACGCGCTGGGATCGAACCTCAATCGTCAGGGTGTGTGGAACATGACCCTGTACGACTACTCCCAGACTACCACCATCACCAGACTAGCCACTTCTCCAAGTGGCAGCAGACCTCTGGACGTCAAGGTGGTCATAGACAAGATAGGCGACATGCAGATCCATGTATCCAATATCCTCAATGGGAAGTCCTTCTTGGGTGAGCACCATAATCTATAATCTAAGTTGCAAATATATATTCCTACTATCAAGAATGTCAATGTCACCCCTGTTTCAGGGTAGGTCGGCAGGAGTAGCAGGATGTGTGTCCATTTAAGATTTGTTTTTTATCTTGTAGGTTCACATAAGGCATGTGTAAGAGCGAATTTGTTTTTTTGCTGCTTGTGAGAATTCATGTAATGTGAATCCTCAATGTTACATATCTTTTCAACTTAGATTAGATTAGATTAGATCATATAGGTAGGTAATAATAATGAGAAAGACAATATTGATAGTGCCGTATTGTGATAAACCACTGCAAAGGCACATATCAGATGCATCCTAACAAGCAGACACGTATACTCGTAAGTTCAAGCTTACACACTGACACACCGCATGTAGGTAGATAATACTAGTTCCTTTTTTGTTTCTTGCATTTCCTCTAAAGATAGGTACCTACCTGCTCCTTGTGAAGCGTTTAATCATTTTATTTTACATTTGTTCTCACATCCTCTTCTAGCTTACAAAAATAATGACACTATTTTTAGTCCATTGATTCCGTTCAACGTTTTCACCGTCATTCTCCTCAGGTTCTTCATCTTTACTGAATATTTGAAATGAGAATTGAAAAAAAACTTCCTACAGATTTTGATAGATGACAGTACTCTAAAAATCATCCAATTTAATTGAATTTATTAGCACGGACCCAAACCTTTTTTTAATTCCAAACTATTTTATAAAATAATTCCATTGTTTTTCCACAGAGGTCATTCTGGACAAGATAATCAACGCCACCTGGAGGCCGGGCTTCGTGGTTATCAAGCCGCTCATCAACGACTTGGTTAGCACAGCCTTCACGGAAATATGGACCAACTCCTTCGGGAAATTTCCTTTCGAAGATTTGATACCAGCCTAATGATGAGTTATTTTTTCTTAAAAGAAAATAAAGATTGTCTACAAAATGGCGCTCACTTGCATACCCACATAATCAAAGGAGGTATTTTTTTTTTCAAAATGAGAAAACTACCTATGTACACACAGTAAATAATTTTCTCATAAATTGTTCACATTTATTTCATTTTCCAAAAAATCCTAGATTGTCGGATTTGATTTTATACAACCAATATAAATATTTGTGTCATCAATGCCTCAAACTCAAAACACAAAATATTTTTACTACCTACATAATATATAGCATCATATCCAGAGAAGAAAATTCATGTAAATTACCATAAATGTTCTTATAAACTGTCTTAAAGAAATATATAGGTATGTTAAAAAAGAAAGTGTGAAAGTGAAGATTAAAAGAAGTATGTTAAGATGGTTCGGGCATTTGGAGAGAATGAGTGATGAAAGATTGACGAAGAAAGTATATGTTGCTAGAATAGATGGATGTCGTGGTAGAGGAAGACCGAGAAAAGTATGGAAGGATCAAATCTCTGAAATAGCGAATGACTGGGATATCCAGAGTCATAATAAAAGGAGGACTTGTATGAAAAAGGTTATGACTCTGGATGAAATGAAAGAAGTATGCAAGGACAGGAAGAAGTGGCGGCTAATCTGCAATGTTGATTTCTAATGTTGGTGTATTCATTTGCTACATTTTTTTGCATAGGAAATTTTTGACTTTTTTTGTATAGATTTCTTTGTAAGGTTTTGTTCTTTTTTATATTTAAATGTAATTTATTATTCATATTCCTTGACTTATAGGTTGGTATGAGGCTGACCACCCATACTGTAAAAAATGGTTCACTTTGCCAATGTCACCCCTGTTTCAGGGAAGGTCGGCAAAAGTTGTGGGGCTTATGTTCATTTGAGGTTTGGATTTTATTTGTAAGTACACATTCAGCATTTGTAAGCGCGAACTACACTTGTTGGTTTGTGGGCATACATCTGAGAGCTTTAAATGAATATATCCTTGCAACTTAGATTATAGATTATTATTATTTATTAAACGACGACAAGGTATGCATTTACAAAAAATAAAAAATGTAAAAAAAAATATATAGCAATTTTTGTATCTAGTTTTATAAATTTTATGTTAGAACATTTTACAATAAAATATTCAAACCTGAAAAAATGATGCCTATTTTTAAAAGAATACAAAGCAATATTGTAGAAATTTCAATTTTATTTTGTTATTGATGTTCAATATCTACAATTTGATTTTTTATGCCGTTCGGGCAGTCAGAAAAAATATTTTATAGTGTGTAAAAAACATAAACCTAAATTCATTCTTAGTGTACATAACAAATGATTATTTCATATTGATGATTAAATTTTATCACGGCAATAAAGTAAATTATGTATTCAAGTGCTTTGTGGGGTCTGGGCACTTTCATTTCCCTAAACTACAAGGAAGAATAAAACTGAAACGTACCTACCTAAAACCAACCAAGAAAATGTTTGAATCTGAAACCAGTGAAATTTATTCTAATCCTTTCCGAATTGCCAAAATTCGAAACAAATGTTGTTATTCTGTGTTATTCCATAAGTTGCTTTTATAATGTGCATGAAAATACTCATATGTGTAAATATTATATATTATTTTTTAATAAATGATTTTGTATTTTTTTTTATACTTCATGATATTTTTAACTACTAATCTACTGAAGTACATGTTTTTATTTTCTTTTTAAATCTACCATTCATTGAGATGAGTCTGTGTTTTCATATGCAATTCTTTAGGTAAGTACCCCGAATATCTATGCAACCTTGTGTAAACGTAGGTAAGTACCCCGAATACCTATACAACCTTGTGTCAACGAAGGTAAGTACCCCGAATACCTATACAACCTTGTGTAAACGTAGGTAAGTTTCCCAAATAACTATACAACCTTGTGTAAACGTAGGTAAGTACCCCGAATACCTATACAACCTTGTGTCAACGAAGGTAAGTACCCCGAATACCTATACAACCTTGTGTAAACGTAGGTAAGTTTCCCGAATACCCATACAACCTTGTGTAAACGTAAGTTAGTACCCCGAATACCTATACAACCTTGTAGGTAAGTACCCCGAATACCTTTACAACCTTGTGTAAACGATGAATTTCCATATGGTTGCCTACCCACGCTTAAAATGCTGCGCACGTTCCTGAAATGCAGTGAAAAGTACGTTATTTTTTACGCATTCTCAAAAATGGATAGATGAGAAAACACTATCGTTTTTAAGAGATCTTTTTATCTCTTAAGATGAACGATTACAAAGTTAATGCCTCTACAATCAATCAAACTATCGTTTTTACTTAAACAACAAAAAAACATCAAATTTCATTGCTTGGATATGAGTTTTCTATGCATTATTTATGAGCAAAAATGCATATAAGCTGTCTTTGTGGTCATTAACATAAATAACGCATATCGAGGGTTAAAAGGAAGTAGGGTATAAGCGACGTTTTGGTCAAAAAAAGTTATAAATGCTATCGTACATAAAATTTTCCGCTCATTCTAATGCGCTAGCTCCCGTAGCTCTATACGATGATTTTTTGTTGTTGTTTATGCCCAAACAAACAACTGCGTTCTCGAAGTATGGTTTTGGTGTAACCGACAAGATTTTGTCCTTTTTTGTCCTAAAGGCTTTCGTGACATAAAAAAATCGTAAAACATCGTAATACCACATTAATAATAATGCTCATAAATGCCTTTATTTTAGAGCTGTTTTGGTTTTAACGATTTGATAAAAAATAAAAAGTCATGTCATTTTTCTGCAATGTCAGACTTTAAACTGCCCGCCAGAACAATTAAGTTTGTGTCGCTTATGCGCTACTTCCTTTTAGCCGTCGATATGCAGTTTTACATAAAAAATGTTATATGATCAAAACAGGTTTGTAAATTACAATTGTGAATTAATGGCCCCATCTTTCAATTGCTTTTGTGTCCAGTATTTTATGTTTTTATGGAATATAAATTCAACACAATGTATTTGAACTCTATTTATATAATCTTTGTACACTGTACAGAGTAGATGTGAAAGAAGAAAGAGGAAAGGAAAGACAGATAAAAGTATGACTGGATCAGATTGGTAAAACCGATAAACAAGGCGAATGTAAAAGAAGTAAATGTGTGAAAAGGCTAATGGATATGAATGAATTGAAAGAGATATGCAGTGATAGAAAATAAAGTGAGTCAAATCTGCAGGGGCTCTGGCCACCCCTAGCTGATTGGCGTCAGAGTTGCGGTTACAGTATATTCTACATATAATAAGTAGATTATATTGAATTCCTGCTATAAAACCGTGTTTAAAAAAGTTATATTTTTTTAAAACAAATATTTTCCATGTTACTTGACTAATAGGTAGGTATAAGTTGAGCACCCATACTGTAAAAAACGGTTTACTTTGTCAATGTCACCCCTATTTTAAGGGAAGGTCAGCAAGAGTTGCAGACTGCTTTGTTCATTTGAGATATCATTTTTATAATTTTTCAAGGGTTTGTGTATTTACCGAGTGAAAAATCATTTCGAATTTTGGGATTTTCTTTGGGATTCGATGTAGATTCAAATAACAACAAAAAACACTCACTATATAAAATATCCTTCACTTTTGGAAACTTCTGAGGTTTGTCGCTTGCCCCTTTCGTTCATTTATTTTACAAGTATAGCGCCAATCCCATTGTATTATTTTTGTTTTACAAAATTACCTACTGTTAATTAATGTTAACATGTTTTTATCTACAATCTATTATCTATAACTAAGTTGCAAAGATAGATTAATATTTAAAAATCACACTCAATGCATGCCCACAAACAGACACGTGCTGTGTGTACAATACATTGTACATGTAAATTAAAATCCAAACTTCAAATACACGTACACCCTGCAACTTTTGCCGAACTTCCCTGAAACGGGGGTGACAATGGCAAAGTGAGTAATTTGTTACGGTATGGGTGGTCAGCATCATTCCAACCTGTAAGTCAAAGAATGATAATAATAAATAAGTGAATTAAAACTGTGTTTTAAATAATTTAGATTATTTTGTCAGTTATTTTCGTTGTTCCTTGACTGATGAGTAGGTATGAGACTGACCACCCATACCGCAAAAAAGTTTCATTTTGACAATGTCACCTCCGTTTCAGGGCAGGTCGGCAAAAGTTGCAGGGTGTATGTGCATTCGAGGCTTGGATTTTAATTTGTAGGTACCTACGCATGCAGCATTTGTACCTATAGGTAAGTCAAGGAATTTCTACAGAATAAATGTAAAATCTTCCTATGAAAGGTCTATAATACACCTTTAATCTATAATCTAAGTTGCAAGGATATATTCATTTAAAGCTCTCAGATGTATGCCCACAAACCAACACGTGTAGTTCGCGCTTACAATATTGCTGAATGTAAAGGTAAACTATAAATTATCAAAAATTATCTTCTATATTATCTATGCACTTTTTGTTTGGGAATAACTTAGCCAGGCGATTGCAGTAAGTTACATAAGATGGCTGTACGTATCACGGTAGGCATTTACATAAGACATTAATTTATTAATTAGTTACTAAAATCGCTATGGGACGGATGGAGGTAAAAATAGATACTTTTTCATATTATTATTAATATTGGTGGTATGAGGCTGACCACCTGTACTGTAATATTTTTCAACTTACAAAAATCTTGACACTTAGAGCTTTTTAATCTATAACTAGTTGCAAATATATATTTAAAATTGTAATCTATGTATATTATTATCCCTTGACTTTGATATGAAGCTGACCACCCATGCTAAAATAAAAGGTAAAATCATTTCTTAGATTTTGGGGCGGGGCTTTTCACTTGGGTAGTTTTTGAGACTTAATTAACTTAAGCTTCAGTATTTTCAGTAAAAGTTTAAGCAATATTTTATTAAAATATAACATAACTTTAAAATACCGGGCCTAAAAAAAGGCCTAAGAAACATCAGTTGAAATTTTTCTCGGGTTGTGTAGCCATGTTCTATCGGAAGTTTGTTACACTTTTTTGTTACACTTTTTTCCGGACGTTTCGCCCATTATCTGCGATGGGCCTCCTCAGCGTATTTTTTCAGGCGTTCTGATTTCCTTAGCACGGAACTGTCAACGGCCTGTGGAAATTTTAAGATTGTGTCAAGTGCCGGCCGTGAAAGCCTTAATGTACAATCAGTTGAAATGTTTGGATAACGTCTAATGGACTGCAGGGAGGAGATGGCTGCACAAAGCTTAACAACTGGGACTTACATCCAGGAATAGAGAGATGTTAATAATAATAATAATAATAGGATGATTTATTTGGTGAGCGCTGTTTTTGTGTGTATCACACCTCAAGAGCCCTCTGCGAGCTTAGTCGTCGCTGTAGAAAGCGACGATTCTCAAGCAAGACCCAGTTGCTGTAACGCTGGATGGACCTTTAGTGACCAATCTTTGGTAGAGGTATATGAATTTTTCATCCAGCGAAGAGCGTATGTGCAAACATAAATTGTATTTTTTTTTTGCTCCACCGGGATTCGAGCCTACAACCTTCCATTTACGAGTCAGAAGTGTTAACCACTAGACTACGGAGCGGTAATATCACCACAAAGGTAAAACTGAATTGCTGATTTACTGATGTGAGAAATCAGAGATTAAACATTTTATTGGGTACAACTTGTCATAGTAGACTTTTATAAGTAAGTGTTCATGATAAACCTCTTAACTACAGTATTATCACACTTTTTTTAGTGTCTTCTTTCGTAGAAAATAGGAAAAAAATGTTCATTTATTTGAGAAGCCCCTGGAAGCTTAATATGCCCTATTCAGTTTTACCTTCAAGGTAGCGATAATCTAATCTAATCTAATCTAATCTAAGTTGCAAAGATATGTTACATTCGAGATTCACATTACATGCATTCTCACAACCAGACACATACAAGTTCGCGCTTGCACATGCCTCATGTGAACCTACAACATAAAAACCAAATCTCAAATGGACATACACGCTGCAACTCTTGCCGTCCTTCCCTGAGACAGGGGTGACATTGGCAAAGTGAACCATTTTTACAGCATGGGTGGTCAGCCGCACACCAACCTATAAGTCAAGGAACATACACGACAAATTACATTTTATACATCACTAAATAATAATATCTATGGACAACAAATAGAAAACAAATTCCAATTTAATAAACCCTAGCTGCCAACATTACAGATCAACCGCCATTTCTTTCTGTCCTTACATACTTCTTTCATTTCCTCCAGAGTCATAACCTTCTTCATACAGGCTCTTCTTTTATTATGACTCTGGATATTCCATTCATCCGCAATTTCGGATATTTGGTCCATCCATACCTTTCTCGGTCTTCCTCTACCACGACATCATAAAATATAATGAAATCTTTTTTTTTCAACTTTTAATACGGGCCTGTTTTTATGAGATTTTTGTTGGAAATACTTAAAAATTTCGTCCAAAGAAAGTTGAATATTAGCTCCATCTAAAGCTCTCTACTGGAATGTTAATTTTTTAGCCAGATCAGCTCGCTGACATTTTTTTTTTTTTTACTTTTCCCAGTATAAAAGTCAATGCAAACAAAGATGCACATCATTGTTGAAAAGGCGACAAGGGTAAACGGAACTAATATACCCATTGTGTAGTTAAACAAACATTAACATGAAGCTCATACAATCTGTAAGTATTGTTTTGTATTTTAGTTTGTAAACAATCATGAAAATATATTTTTAAGAGGAGATGTATAATCTTGTAACCATGTTGCACATTTAGAGCAACTTCTGAACTCATTCGGTGCTATTCTTAGACATTTTAGTCGTCCGTTGAGCCCACGCTTTGACAAACTAATGATGCCTGGGCTGGAAGTCTCATCACCACGATTATTCTTACCTACCGAATATCGGTAATATTTGTATGAAGACCTGTCAATCCAGGATGGCCGCAAGTGAACAGCAATTAGTCTTCATACAAATATTACCGATATTCGGTAGGTAAGAATAATCCTGGTGATGAGACTTCCAGCCCAGGCATTATTAGTTTGTCAAATCGTGGGCTCAACGCACGACCAAAATGTCTGAGAATAGCTCCGTTCGTCTCCAAAGGAATTGTCAAAGGTCGTGAGGAAACTATTCATTTTATATACTAGAAACATCTGCATACACAAATAAACTGATCTGTAATCTAAGTTGAAACGATAAAATGTCATTTTAAACTTATATTAGATGTTTTCCCACAGGGAGACACGGGTTAGTTCACGCTTACACATGATGCATGGGTACTAAAAAAAACAACCTCACATGAACCCTGCAACTACCAACGTACAAGTCAAGAAACTCTGTATATGGATGTCATATTATCAATACATCACTGTTTTAAATCTTAAATAATTATAAATATTCAAAAATATAAATGGTAAAACATTGTTTTAATTCACTTTATTTTAATAAATAATAATAAAATAAAGTGAATTAAAACAATGTTTTACCATTTATATTTTTAAATATTTATAAAAATGGACTTTCACTGTGTTAACAGATCAACACTAAAAAAAAAAAAAAAATTAAATAATTAATTTATCATTTCCAGTTGATCTTCTTCGCCATGGTTCTCTTGGCTTCCGCAGAACCACCTTCTGGATACAACTACAACGCTCCTCAAGGGCAATCCTCCAATCTCCAATCATCCGGATCAGGGTACAACTATCCATCGCCATCTGGACTAAGCCAGGCATCATCAGGGTACAGCTACCAAAGCCCTGCACTCGAATCTTTGAACTCCAATTCAGTATTCGACGCGGAACCAGCTCCAGACTTCTCCTTGGACGAGAGCATCATGTCGCAGATAAGAAGCATCATCAAGCAAGAAGAAATACGAGAGGAATCCTCGGGAGTTTCCACTTCGTATGGCGTGCCATCTAGCCAGTATGGAGCGCCATCTAGTCAGTATGGAGCGCCATCTAATAAGGTCCAGATTGTGGGCATCTTGATGGAACGAGCGAGACCAGCACTTTCAGTGGCGCAGTTTACATCTCCGCAAAGTGGATATAATTAAATCTTAAGAAAACAATACTTTCCTTAATTTTGCCTATATAATCTATTAAGTTTTGTCTTGTTGTGTATGTTCCTTGGCTTAAGTTTTTTCTTGACAAACAACGTCACATTTGTATTGCCCTATCGTTCTTAGCAACAATAACAAAATTATTGTATGCCTTTTCCCTACTGACCCGACCGCGTGACAGCAAATTTTAAAACAAGTTTTTTCTAGATAGCTTGGAAGGTTGGTATGCGGTTGACCGCATACCTGTAGAAAATGGTTCACTTTGCCAATGTCACCCCTGTTTCAGGGAAGGTCGGCAAGAGTGACAGGGCTTGAGTTAATTTGAGATTTGGGTTTTTGTATTGTCAGTCCACATGGGGCATGTTTAAGTGCGAACTTTTACGTGTTTGCTTGTGAAAATGCATAAAATGTGAATCCCCAATGTTACATATATTTGCAACTTACATAGATTAGGTTAGATAAATTGCAAAGATACATTTACATTTAAATTCTAACGCTTACAAATGTTGCATGTGTACTTACGTACAAATTTAAAACATTAAGTACTGAGATAACAAATTGGATATAAAAATTTCAACTATGTTTTTTTCTCTTTCTTCTTCTTCTTTATAATTCTTCTTTCTTTCTGCGATCACTTATTGATGATAAACATCATTGAACACACTATTTTACATACTTATGTAACGTGTTGAATCTCATTTCAATAATTCGTTTAACTTTCTAACCTCTGCGACCTTTTTTCATAATTTCACCGTAAAAATTTGAATATCCTAAACGTTTTATCGATTCCGATTTATGTATATATTATGTGTGTTTATTCAAAATAAAAAATAAAATGAAAAAATTACTAATTTAATTATTTTTTTAAATATTTCTGTAATATTTAATGTTCCTGCGGGACATGTTGGCAGATGGTGACAGGATAGAACGTCAAATGACAAAACATCACATGACATGACATTACAATGACAAAACGTCACATAAAGAACATCCCACACTTAAAACAGAGCATACCAGAAACCGCACACGAAAAAACATCACATGACGAATGGGTTAAAATCGCACCATGGGTGTCAGAAATGATTTCCTGTTTCGGTGTGTATTTAAAACCCAAAAATAAAATACTTAGCCTTATTAGAGGTTTACTCAGCCTTTTGTAGAGTGCCAGTTGGTAGAGTGCTTGCATTCCATGCCGTGAGCTCGGGTTCGAATCCCACCGAGGGTGTCAGAAATGAGTTCCCGTTTCGGTGTTTATTTAAAACCTCAAAATAAAATACCGGAAAGGTTTACTCAGCCTTCACGAGAAATGAGTGCCAGCCCCCTCAGAAACTGGGAAACCCCTACTTAAAATTAAGTGGTTGGCGTAAGGCCGGTCCCCTTACCTGTAAAAATAAAAAGACTCCACTCGCCACATGCGAGTTGTAGTGGTTGCGTAGATGCTAATCTAATCTAATCTTATCTAAGCTGCAAAGGTATATATCATTTAAGATTCATATTAAATGCATTTCCACAGCAGACATGTATAATTTCGCGCTAACACATGCCGCATGTGGACCTTCAATATAAAAACCCAATCTTAAATGAACATAAGCCCTGCAACTCTTGCCGTCCTTCCCTGAAACAGGGGTGACATTGACAAAGTGAACAATTTTTACAGCATGGGTGGTCAGCCGCATACCAACCTATAAGTCAAGAAACTGCGTATGTGCATTTTTCAGAGAAAACCATATTAAATGAATAAGTCACTTATACACTGTAACCTTAGGGTGTCGTTATAATGAAGTCCTCATGATAAACTTCTAACCTACAGGCTTTTTACACTTTTCTAGTGTTTCCTCTCGTTGAAAAAATTAAAAATATGCATTTATCCGAGAAGCCCGTATCAGCTTACTATGTCACTTATTCAGTTTTACCTTAAAGGTATCGACATGTTCGTACACATCCAAAAATGAAAGTAAAAGCGCATAAAAGTGTGAGTTTGCCATAATTGGTAAAATAAATATATACAGCCTAGTAGACGCACGTACTGCATGTTTGCAGAGAAATGCTAGACGGACCAGCATATTGTTTAAGTCAATAAGCAACGTGCTCATCATTACTCAATGGACTCCGAATCTTCAGAATATCCCTGGCCTATGTGACGTCACCAATCTATAATCTATAATCTAAGTTGCAAGGATATATTCATTCAAAGCTCTCAGATGTATGTCCACAAACAAACACGTGTAGTTCGCGCTTACAAATGCTGATTGTGTACTTACAAATAAAATCCAAACCTCAAATGCACATAAGCCCTGCAACTCTTGCCGACATTCAATAGTAAATTAAAAATTGGATTCCCGAAAAACAGGGATAATTTTTAGTTTACAGCACCTCATTCTCCGGGGTCAAAAAATACCTAACAATTTATTATTTGAAGCAAATTATCAACAAACAAAAAAATATACAATATCAGGATATTAATGAGGTCCGCACGTAGACAGAATTGAGTCGTCACCCGACCGGGGTATACGGAAAAGGCATACAAATATTATGTTCCTGGTTGCTAAAGACGGCAGTCTCCTACAAGGCTGACGTTTTATCGTGTCAACATTACACATGACGCTGAAGTCCAAGGTGTCAGTGGACCATGGACTGAGGCTGCACAAGACAGAGAGTCCTGGAGGATGGTGTGGAGACTACAAGCTGATAGTGACACCAAGAAAGTAAATAAGTGACAACATTACCGGTCCGTAGCTCAGTGGTAAGACTGCGGACTCTGAATGGGAAGGTTGTGGGTTCGAATCCCGGCGGAGCACAAAAAATATACCATTTATATTTTCAAATTTGCTCTTCGCTGGGTTGAAAAAAATCATACACCTTTACCAATGACCGGTCACCAAAGGTGCATCCAGCCTTACAGCAACTGGGTCTTGCTTGAGTATTGGCGCTTTCTACAGCGACGACCAAGCTCGCAGAGGGCTCTTGAGGTGTGATACACACAAAAACAGCGCTCACCAAATAAATCAGCCTACTTTATTTTTTATTTTTTTTAATGACGCTGAAGTCCCAGGTGTCAGTGGACCATGGACTGAGGCTGCACAAGACAGAGAGACCTGGAGGATGGTGTGGAGACTACAAGGTGATAGTGACACCAAGAAAGTAAATAAGTGACAGAATTAAACAATTTTAAGTTGAAATTTTTATGTTTGAGGATATTGAGACTCAATTAAGAGTTCAAACTCTTTATGAAATCATGCACGTAATTTAAATGATTGCAAAAAGTGACATGTTATAAAACATGACACTTTTTTTTCATTTAAAAAAACTGAAATATTTTGTCCATAAATTTATTAGCACAGCATATTTATTTACTCCGAGTACAAACAAACTCTAGAACTCATTGCAGTAACTTGAATCTATAATATTATAAATTTAAATTATAAAAGAAACAAAAATTAAATGCATTAAACATTCATGAGTCTTTTACAGTGCGTACACTTTTCGTAAGAGTACCCAGAAGCGCTATTCTGCTAATTTCATTACCACTGTAAGGCAACGAGCTGGCGATTCGTGTCCAAAAATAAGATGTACTGTGATTTTTTATGTATGGAGTTCAAACGCTAGCATTCCTGACTTGTATGGATATCCAAAGTGTAAGGAATTCAGCAGAATAGCGCTTCTTGTTCACTTGCTGCTAAAATGGGATTATCGTTTTGTTTGTATTCAAGACCTTCGCTACTAGAACCACTTCTAAGCTACATATATAATGTAATTTCTTGTCGCGTTTTCCCTGAAGGGTTCTCAAGTGACAAGTAGAACCTTTTTATTTTTGCAGGTGAGGAGCCGGCCTTACACCAGCCACTTCAGCTGCAGTGGGGGTTTCACAGTTCCAGAGGTGGGCTGATACTCATTGCTTTTGAAGGTTTAATAAACTTTAGCCGGTATTTTACATTGTGTTCGAAATAAACACCGAAATGGTACATTATTTCTGATGCCCTAGGTGACACTCATCATCGAGGATGTCAAATATAATTTCCCGTTTCGGTGTTTATTTCAAACCCCAAATAAAATACCAGCAAGATATACTCAGCATTCACACAACATGAGTACCATCCCCCGCGGGCTCTGAGAAACCTCCATTTTAATTGAAGAGGTTGATGTTATCTCTTACCTGTAAAAACAAATAGATTAACTCGCCTCATACGAACCCTTCGGAGAAAACGCGACAAGAAGTTACTCTTTGTGTCGCGTTATTTTTATAAATTGGTAAAAAAAGTTACGCCTTTTGGAAAATATATCATTATCGACAATTTCTAATAAGCACTCATTTTCAATTTTCAGACGTGGGGGTCTAATATAAATGCTGTATGTGACATACTACGTGTACACAATTTTTCTTTATTTAGTCATCTGTGGTCGCCAGTAGAAATCTCCTTAGTTTACAGTGCCTGGCCAAAAATGATTTCCAAGTGCGCACTTGTAAGTGGGATTTAACATTTGTTTTCTGTGATAAGAATGTGTTCTGATAATTTTTCATTATAATTTTATATCCTTAATTTCGCCGGTCGATAGCTCAGTTGATAGAGTGCTTGCATTCCATGCCGTGAGCTCGGGTTCGAATACCACCAAGGGCGTCAGAAATGATTTCCCGTTTCAGTGTTTATTTCAAGCCCCAAAATAAAATACTGGCAACGTTTACTCAGCCTTCACAAGAAATGAGAACCAGCCCTCTCAGGAGCTGGGAAACCCCCACTTCAACTGAAGTGGATGGCTTAAGGCCGGCCCCCTTACCTGTAAAAAAAAATAGGTTCAACTCGCCACATGCGACCCCTTCGGAGATAACGCGGCAAGATGTTACACTTTATGTGTAGCGTAGTTGCATTGCGTTTTTAATTTAATTCGGTACTATCACATTGCTTGTTCTGATGAAATATCCTCACTTATACATCCTCCTCTCGTCACAACAAGGGCATTGGGCAACTCGTAGTACGGCTCACATTTATTCATCCCTTTTCAGTCGACATCAAAACTATGAGAACTTGGTGTTTTCTCGACTCACTCCTTTGCTAAACTGCCCGATTGTGGAATAATATATCGGTGTACCAATTTGATTATCGTTTGCTCAAAGCCAACATCAATCGTCACTTTCTCAAAGTGTCTCAAAACAAAAGGAACAAAATATTGCGGTTAAAACCCTGCTACAAAGGATCAAGAGATCAACTGCCACATCACCAGCACCTCTGCTGCGTTTCAACAAGTGTACCTAACCGACCTCTAAGTTACATTAAATCTGGAGAATCTCAAACAGATTCTTCCAAAATAGTTATACGGATACACACAATTTAATACGTCATCGTTTTTTGTCGTCAAGGTTTACTCAACTTCCGCTAGAAATAAGAACCTACTATTACAGCAGAAGTTAAAGTCAACAAAGCAGGGACGTGCACAGCATTTCAAGCATGGGTAGGCAACTATAATCTTGTAAAGATATATTGACATTTTAGGCTCATATTTGATGCATGCCCACAACAGGCAAGTTCGCGCTTACCATGCTGCATGTGTACATACAAAATAAACCAAACCTCACATTTAACATAAACTTTGCAACTTCTGCCACATTTCTCTATAACGGGGTGGCATTGGCAAAATTGAACTAAGTTCTTTGCCTGTATTGAAATTTCACCACTGCAACAAAGTGTAAACGGTAAAAGAGATGATTGCAATTTTATTTTTTTCAGGTTCTTCTTCTTCATTTCACAGCATCAGCAATAGGAGAAGCACCAATAGGCTACAAACATGTCGCGCCTCTGACATCCTCTTCAAACCTCAACTCGAACGTCTTCCAAAAACCCCAACCCTCAGGGTACAACTACGAAGCCCCTCAAGGTCAATCTTCCCAGAACAATCCATCAATTTCTTCAGGAGGCAACTTTAATCAACAGACCTTGTCCAGTACAAATGTTGGTGGAGACACAGGATATAGTTATAATATTCCAAGCCAACCTGTCAATCTAGCTCCAAATACTGGTTCTTCATTTGGACAAGGGTCATCATCAGTAGGACAAATTCCATCATTTGGATCATCAGGGCAAGGATCTTCCTTTGGGCCATCGGCTAGCAGACCAAGCATTTCATTTGGTCAAAGTTCCTTGGGACAGGGATATGTCAATGGAGGAAGTCCTTTAAGCCAAGGATCGTCATCATTTGGACAAAATTCTTTGGGACAAGGATACCTAAATGGAGGGAGTTCATCTTTTGGACAAGTCCCATTAAGCTTGGGAGGTCCTTCATTTGCACAAACAGTAACAAGACCGAGTTCATCCATTGGACAAAGTTCCTTGGGACAAAGTTACGTAAATGGTGGTAGTTCATCATTTGGACAAGGATCATCTGGCCAGGGTTCATCATTTGGACAAAATTCCTTGGGACAAGGATACGTGAACGGAGGAGTTTCATTTGGACAGTCTGCATCTGATCAAAGTTCATCGTTTGGACCTTCAGCAACAAGACCAAGTCCATCATTTGTTCAGACAACTCCTGTAGGACAAAATTCCTTGGGACAAGGATACGTGAACGGAGGAGTTTCTTCATTTGGACAATCTGGATCTGATCAAAGTTTATCGTTTGGAGCATCGGCCATAATACCTAGTTCATCATTTGGACAAAACTCTTTGGGACAAGGTTACGTTGGAGTGTCTTCAATTGGACAAACAACTTTTACTGGACAAGGTGCTTCAAATGGTATCCAAAACTCATTAGGAGGAAGTATATCAACAGGAAATGGCTACAATTATCCGAAACCAAGTCTTCCACAACGTCCTGTTCCTTTACCAGCTATTCAACCGCTTCCTTTATCCTCTGCTCCATCAACTCCAATTTCTTTTAACCCTCCACAACAGCCATCATTCAACATACCATCTCAAACGTATGGAAACGGTCCACTGTTTGATGCACAAAGCTCAAACCAGCAGAATTTCATTGTTGCTAGAAATGGCAACTCAATTTCAGATATAATCGATGGCAGGATGATGAATGCCATCAGGGATATCCTTGTCAAAGAGGAAACAAGAGTCTTGTCTTCAAATGTAAGTCTTGACAGAGACAACATTGAAAGAATCATCGGAGTTTCGATCGACCGACCGTACAGAGCAATCGACGTCGCTAACTTTGTACTACCTGGGAACTTTGAAAGGGCTTTGGCTGCTCAACCAACGGAGCAAGTTTCCCAAACTTTGCAGCTTCCGACTAGACCTGCAGGCATTTATGGAAGACCTTGAATTTTAAACACCAATTAAATTTTAATACTCAAATATCTTGTAAGTAGTTAGTAGTTTGTTATATAATTTTTTTGTGATTAAATTTATTTTGATACAATGTCCCTAAATCATTTTTTATAGTATCCTATCTTCATCCACGTCAGAAATGATTTCCCGTTTCGCTGTTTGTTTCAAACCCCAAATAAAATCCCGGCAAGCGTCACTTTCTTTTCAAAATAAATAAATCCATGAGAGCCACTGGGAGCTGGGAAACTACAACATTAACTGAAGTGGTTGGGGCGAGGCTAACTCCTTTACCTACCTGTAAAAATGAATTGGTTTCACTTGCCACATGCAACTCCATCGGGGACAGCGCGGCAAAAAAATGATACTATTTGTGTATTCACATGCTGCATGTGTACCTATTGTGTGAGCCCAAACGCTAAGTCCAGCCACAACCATCTTTTGCACAACCACAACAATATACTTATTGCCCAAATGATCTTTTGTAGATTCATAGCAACCATTTACCCAACCACAACGATCTTTTATTGAGTTACCTAAAGCAATATTTTACCCAGCCACAACAATTGATTGCGCGAACAGGACAAAATAAAGTCCAACCTCAACATACTTTTTCTAAAACCCAGCAAACTTTTGGAAAGCAACAAAATAGTCAATAGGTATAAAAAAACTGAAATTACTGCCATCTATTTGGAATTTTTTACGGTTGTACATTTTTTAGTGATGTTATTGTCGATATTTGAATATTGGTTCGATACTTGACTAAAGCTTCTAATATATATGCATAGATGGCAATTCCAAATTTCTTTTGAAATAAAAAAAAAACATTCAATAAGATGCAAAATATAAGTAACATTAGAGATTCACATTATATACATTTTCACAAAACGCATGTAGTCCTACAATATAAAAACCCGAATCTCAAATAAACATACACCCCGCAACTCCTGCCGACCTTCCCTAAAACAGGGGTGACATTAGCAAAGCGAACCACCTTGTACAGCATGTGTGGTCAGCCGTATACTAACCTATAAGTCAAAAAACATACACAACATAATAAATTATTTTTTAAATCAACAAATTATAATACCTATATGTAGGTACTTATATGGACATCAAGAACTAACAGAAAATAAATTAATAAAATAATAGATATTAAATTCACATCCAAAATGTGTTTGGATCAAATTCAAATGATATCAGAAATGGTGTCGCACAAAAAAAAACACTTGATGCAATTCATTATACAATTAGGTATACCTACATATTAAATCAATCTGAATTTTTTAATTTATTTTTCCTCCAATTTTTTTTCGACATAAACAGAAAAAAACTTAATGATGTTTGCACGTGAATTGACATAGACAAAATTGTGTCATCACCTGGCCGGGTTTGCTTGGGAAAATGAATAAAAATATTTTTGTTATTATCTGCTAAGGACGGCAATCCCACACAAGACTGACGTTTGCTCGCCAAGAAGAAAGATCCAAATTTAAAAATATTCCGACCACACAAAAAAAAACAATAGCACGCTATGAGAACATGATATTTCCAACAATAATAACCCCATTAAAATAAAAAATAAAATAACAAGAAGAAAAAAACTGCAAAAAAAATCGCACTCATCTTATCTGTTCCAAATTACTAATAGGTACCTACTATCATTTTATATTTAATTTTGTAATTTTTTTGGTTCACTGCCGTTTTTATTAAGATAACTTTTTTTCAGTAATTAAGTTGTAAAATAGACAATATGAGAAATTCTTCACAAAAAAGGTCATCTCGGCCGTACGGTCAATGGCTGATAAGACATTTTTGTTTTATACTTTCTTGTTTTATTTAAAACTCGCTGTACCCTGCCACGCGTTGCTGTGGCCCAGTCTAGATACATGGAAAATAAAGGACGTGTCTTCATGATTTTATCATTTTGAACTCTCTATCACAAAGGTATCAATATCAATCTCAGATGTAAATATTTTCTCGTTCTGTTGAGTGGTTTCAGAGCTTATCGACCGAGTTATAAGAAAATCGAAAAGATGGATTTGTTTTTTTTTTATCTAATCAGCACCCAACTTTACAGGAACCATTCCGAGAATATTTAGCATGTTCCCTGAAAAAATCGTTACAATCGTATGAGCGGTATAGAAGTCTATAGGAAACATACATACATCCTATTTTATAATATTCGATTAAAATACATTTGTCTGAAACGTTCTCACCCGTTGAGATAGATTTGAGGCACCAGACGCTCAGCTCTGCGATTTAGGAACCTATGTGGTCCAGCCGTACTGTCAAACACGCACTGATTTTAGGGTCCGTGCTTTCCGGTTTTCGGGCCCAATAGATGGAAACAGACCACCACCTAATGTGAGGGAAGCAAAAACTGTTGGCATTTTTAAAGGAGCACTAAAGACGCATCTTTACACAAAAAATATATTCGTGATTTGAGGTGTGAGTGTGTGACACAAAAAGTATACCACAAAACCTTGAACACAAAAACTATACCATTTATATTTTCAAATTTGCTCTTCACTGGGTTGAAAGATTTGTAAACCTTTACTAAAGACCGGTCATCAAAAGGTCCATCCAGCCTTACAGTGGGTCTTGCTTGAGAATTGGCACTTTGTAGCGGTGAATAAGCTCGTAAAAAGTCCGGTCAATAGCTTAATTGGTAGAATGCTTGCATTCCATGCCGTGAGCATGGATTCGATCCTCATCGAGGATGTCAGAAATGATTTCCCATTTCGGTGTCTATTTCAAACCCAAGATAAATAACGGCAAGGTGCACTCAGCCTTCACAAGAAATGAGTGCCATCCCCATCGGGAGCTTAAAACCCCCACTTCAACTGAAGTGCTTGGCGTAAGGCCGGCCCCATCTAAATCTAAATCTAAGCTGCAAAGATATGTATAATTTGAGATTAATATTAAATGCATTCCCACAAGCAGACATGCATAATTTCGCGCTTGCACATGCTGCATGTGGACCTACAATATAAAAACCCCAATCTCAAATGAACATAAGCCCTGCAACTCTTGCCGACCTTCCCTGAAGCAGGGGTGACATTGGCAAAGTGAACCATTTTTTACAGTATGGGTGGTCAGCCGCATACCAACCTCTCAGTCAAGGAGTCACCTGTTAAAATAAAAAGGTGCCACTCGTCACATGCGACCTCTTCGGGGAAAAAGTTGCAGTATTTTGAAACTTAAGCGTAATTCTGTTAATAAAATGGTTTCATATAATTCATGATTTCTCTATGTTTCTCGTTCATATAACAATAAAGTTATCTTGTGTTGAACTTTGCAAATATCACTCAAATATTTGAAATAATTACGATACAAGTATTTAAATATAAGAAAAATGTAAATAAATGATAATAGGTACGTGGTGACGCATGAATAGCGTCATCTATTTTTAATTTTAATTAATAGTCTAAGAAGCGAATTTCATGTTGGACTTTCACAATCTGAAAAAAGTGCGGATAAAAATCGCAAGATGTCGGTATGAACTTTTTTGACATCCAACGTGAAATCTCAAGATTTGAGGACTTCCGCTTCCGTCGTGTTCGCAAGTAGACACGTTTTTATATGTCTCGCGAGCGATTTGAAATTTACCGTTAAAAACTCTGTGAGTGAGTGTGTTTGTTTTACATATAACTTGCAAGTGTGGCAGTTCGTGAACAGAGCTCATCTCCATAGGATCCTGAGAAACGAGCATCATCTTGGACCAGAGCACAATTTGAGGTGAGTGTGGTCCTTTTGATTTTCGCTTCTTTGGTACGGGAAGTCGTCCAAAATTGAAAGCCACCTATTGAAGGTTGGCTTTTGTTGAGAGAAAATACCATAGGCATTAGATCTGTGTATTTTATATCTCGCATTGGAGAATACGTTACAGTTTCTCTATTTGTTCTTTTTGTATTTATATACTCCCTGAGGGGCAAAATTTACAACTTGCCTCCCCATTGGTCCTTCGAACCCCATTGGTCCTTCGTAACCTTATCGAAACCAGAATGGTTGACATGAAACGGATATTCAAGGATACTGTGTCGATAGTTAATTGTTAAGAACATAATATAATATGCCTTTGTATTAGAATCTATATTCTAGCATTATTTTATATTGTGTACAAAAATTAACGAGTGTCATATATATTTTTGCTGTATGTAGGTAGTTATTTTTTTAATAAGTGTTGAATACACAGTAGGTACATATATTTGTTAGTTGCGGAATTAAAACACTGATGATACCTATCCATTAGCGATTAGGTATTCATACAGCTGAGCGTTGTCTACAGGTGCCTACCTACCTTTGTTTATATTTTTATATAAATGTCATTACAAGTTTGTTATTGTTTTTTTTTCCATTAGTAAATAAACTATCTGGAGAAAGTAAATATTGTGATACATACTGACATAAAATAAATTCAACTTTGAGGCAAATCGATTTCTTCTTTCAGAACTGAAAGTAGGTTTTTTCGATTTGTTACCGTTTCTTCATTTTTTATTGTTTATTTTAAATAGTAAACATGGCGGATGCTTTAACAAGAACTTTGGTTATATTGAAAGAGAAACAAAAGGTTTATTTTGAAAGAATAAATAATTTATATAAACTAGGAAAAAATGTTTCTAATTTTGCATCCAGAGAGAATAGTAATTTTTTATCGGCTTCCAAGGAAGCAGGAAGCTGGGTTAAAAAGTACGAAGATTTGATAGATCAAATAAATGCACTTTCTTTAGAGATAGACCCAGAGGCAAAGGTAAATTATCAATCACTTATGGCCTTTGAAGAACTTTATAGTAAAATAATGGATGTTAGGGAAAGAATTTTAAAAACCGAAACACCACATGTATCGACTCAAAGTGGGCCTAGATATGAGGTAAAATTACCACCCATACAAATTCCTTTGTTTGATGGGAATCCAAAAAATTGGTCACGATTTTTTGAATCCTTTAAGGCAAATGTCCATCTAAATACAGGGTTGTCAGACGCCCAAAGAGTGCAATATTTAACAGGCAACTTGACGGGAAAGGCAGCGAGCATATTTTCGGGAATTGTACCGTCAGCGGAAACCTATAACGTGGTCTGGGACAGTCTTGTTAAAAAATATCAGGATAAACGTGCGCTAGGAACATATTACATAAATAATATCCTTGATTTAAAGAAGGCCGATCACACGGCTGCCTGTCTTGATGGCTTTATTGAGAAGTACGCCGCTTCCATTGCAGCATTAAAACAATTAGGTATTGCAGATGTGGGAGATTTTCTTTTATTTAATTGCGCTTTGCGTAAATTGAATTCGTCTACAGTTATGGCCTTCGAGCTTTCGCTGAAAGACATTGAAATACCTTCTTGTCAGAATCTTATCAGTTTTGTTCAACAACAGGTCAAAATTTTGGAAAGATCGCACGTAAATGAATCGAAGTCGGTTTCCGAAGCTTGCCATTCGAATTCACGCGTGAGGAATAATACGACAAAATCTGTGAGTGGTCGTGCGTTCCTCGCAAGTGGTAGAGTGTCTACTGGGGACACTCTCTCTTGCGTTTTGTGTAAACGAAACGACCATAATAAATTACATAAATGTGTGAAATTTAAGAGCTATTCTCCTAAGGAAAGGTATGAATTTATTAAATCAAAACGGGGTTGCGTTCGTTGTTTGAGTGTTACCCACTGGTCTCATTGTACTGAGACAGGAACTTGTCAAATTTGTAATAAGGGACATCACACCCTTCTGCATTTTGACGACAATGAGAATAAGGCCAGACGAGT
This sequence comes from Agapetus fuscipes, assembly GCA_951799405.1. Taxonomy (NCBI): domain Eukaryota; kingdom Metazoa; phylum Arthropoda; class Insecta; order Trichoptera; family Glossosomatidae; genus Agapetus; species Agapetus fuscipes. The sequence goes on along the minus strand of OX637343.1, from coordinate 9,390,420 downwards.
AGTCAAGAATGCTGAGCAGGGACATCAGCTGTCGCATTCAGGTGATGATATGCAAGGGTCGGGTGTACCCTCGGTTTCTTTAAGTGCAAATGCTCGGGTGAATGCGAGCACGGTGCTGTTGGCTACGGCACAGGTTTTTGCCTGGTCAAATTGCAAGAAAAATAAGATGATAGTTAGATGTCTTGTTGATAATGGTTCTCAAAACCATTTGATAACATTAGAATGTTGTAGAAATATGAATTTACATATTGTTCCTCTAAATAATTCAGTAATTAGAGGAATCGGTCTTTCTGCACGACCGATACATGGATGTGTCAATTTTGAAATACAATCGAGGTACAATCCTCAAAATACTTACAAGGTTAACGCGTTAGTGGTGGATCATATCACCGATCAGTTACCTTCTAGGTACATTGATAACAGTGATATGACTTATTTAAAGGACATTTCAATGGCTGATTTATCCTGGAATGTCCCTGGAGTTGTGGACATTGTGTTGGGTGCACAATTGTTCCCTTTCATCTATTTGGGTAAAATAATAGAGTCAAAGTCGAAAGCTCCACCTGCATTATTGACGTCCTTTGGCTATGTATTGATGGGAGATTGTCCAAAGAGTGTTTCAGCTGCAGACAGTTGTCACGAATCTTTTTCTGCATTGGCTGTAAAGGATGCGGATTTATTATTACACAAGTTCTGGGAGTTGGAAGAAATCCCAGTGAAAAAGTTCTTAAGTCCAGATGAGACAGCGTGCGAAAACTCCTTTGTATCTTCTGTGACTAAAGACGAGGTAGGTCGTTACTCTGTTGCTCTACCCTTTTGTGCTGATCCTGAAAATTTGGGCAACTCACGAAATACTGCATTTCGGCGTTTCTTGTTATTAGAAAGAAAGTTTAAGCAGTTACCGAGTCTGCAGGAGAATTATAATTCGGTAATAAATGACTACATTCAAAAGGGATATCTCTCTGAAGTGGCAGAGTCAGATATTGGTGAACATGGATATTATATTCCTCACCACGCTGTAGTGCGTCAAGACAAACCTATGCCTCGCATTGTTTTAGATGCTAGTGCGAAAACGCATACTGGGTTGTCACTCAATGATGTACTACATTCTGGGCCAAATTTACAGGCTGATTTGTTTCTCCTTTTATTAGATTTTAGGCTGTTTCCTGTCGCGATGACAGCAGATGTACAGCAGATGTATTTGCAGGTTGGTGTATTTGTTGACCACCGCAGATATTTGAGAATATTATTTCGTTTTTCTGAAAAGGAGAAAGTTCGAACCTTTCAATTTAATAGGGTTCCATTTGGATTAAAGTGTAGTCCTTTCTTGGCCATGCGATCTGTGCGTCAGTTGGCATCGGACATGGCTGAACATTTTCCGGAAGCCGCCAAAGTAGCTGGAGCTAGGTTTTATATGGATGACCTGGTTCAGTCTGTGGCAGATGAGGCTTCGGCTGTTTCTCTGGCAAAAGATCTCGTAGCTTTGTTCAAGTATGGTGGCATGGATCTGGTAAAATGGTCAAGCAATTCATCTTATCTATTAGATAGTCTTCCTAACTCACATAGAGGTTCCATAAAATTTGATGATGATAAAGGCGTAACTCTAAAAGTATTAGGGTTGTCTTGGGATCCAGTTAAGGATAATTTCTTCTTTACTTCGAATGACTCTCAGCAAAAATGCACGAAGCGATCTATTTTGTCAGTTGTAGCTCGTTTGTTTGATGTTTTGGGCTTAGTCGCACCAGTTATACTGGCTGCAAAGCTTCTCATCAAAGAGCTATGGCGTGCCAACATCGGTTGGGATGACTCTCCGCCTGATGTTATAATTCGACGTTTTTCGAGTATAACACAAGAACTTCCGTTGCTCGCTACTTTAAAAATTCCTAGGCACATCGGTGTGACTAGCTCAACCAAAGTATTATTAGTAGGTTTTTGTGATGCTAGTCTGAATGGTTACGGTTGTGTTATATATGTACATACAACTGACATGGATGGAAATATTTCTGTCAGGTTGTTGTGCTCAAAATCTAAGGTATCTCCCACCAAGATTACGACATTAGCACGTTTAGAGTTGTGCGCTGCTGTTTTATTGTCAAAGATGTTAAAACTTGTGATCGAGATGTATCGTGATCGGATTCATATAACTGATGTATATGCTTTTTCTGATTCAACGATTGCGTTGGCTTGGATTTGCTCTTCTCCACATCGTTGGTAAATTTTTGTAGGAAATAGAGTCGCTCAGTGTCAGGAGAATTTACCCCCTCAGAACTTTTATCACATCTCAGGGGACGAGAACCCAAGCGACTGTGTTTCACGTGGTATGTTACCATCTCAATTAATTTCTCATAGTTTATGGTGGAATGGTCCACTGTGGCTTCAACGCCCTTCGGATGAATGGCCGATTCAAAGATTCTCCTCGTCCGATGCGTTAGAAATTCCTGAACAGGCAACTGTACTGACAGCCATTGTAGTACATGCCGACTCTATGATTTTATATGACTTAGCACAACGAACTTCTTCGTGGAATAAATTAATTCGAATTACAGTTTACATTCTTCGCTTTATAAATAAATTTAAATCACTGTTGCATTTTATTGAATGCATGTCCCATGCTACGCATGAGGACGCTCCTCCTTTGTCCTGGCCTCTGGGAATCATCACCAAGGTTTTCCCTGGGGATGATGGCGTGATTCGAGTAGCCACAGTAAAGACTGAGCAAGGTTTTTACAAACGTCCGGTCGTCAAACTCTACCCATTGCCGACACAATAGATTACTATTTAATTTCGTCTACTGAGTTAGTAGATCTCTACCATTGTACATATTTACCATGTTTAGAATTAATCTTATGCTTTACTACTAAGCTTATCTGTTAGAACATGTTAAATCTAGCTTATTATATTGGCTTAAGTATTTTTGTGTCTAACCTGCTTACTTGTAGGCATACTTATTATATTAATTATATTAAGTTTCTCTAGTTTAAGATTTTCAAACATTGATTGTAATTATACCTATGTATCATTTCTCGAATATTGTTTGTAAAAATCGACATGGTTTCTTTGAATATCTGGTTTGTGTTGCAAAGCTTTTAACTTTAAGTCTTTGCAAAGGGGGGTGTATGGTGACGCATGAATAGCGTCATCTATTTTTAATTTTAATTAATAGTCTAAGAAGCGAATTTCATGTTGGACTTTCACAATCTGAAAAAAGTGCGGATAAAAATCGCAAGATGTCGGTATGAACTTTTTTGACATCCAACGTGAAATCTCAAGATTTGAGGACTTCCGCTTCCGTCGTGTTCGCAAGTAGACACGTTTTTATATGTCTCGCGAGCGATTTGAAATTTACCGTTAAAAACTCTGTGAGTGAGTGTGTTTGTTTTACATATAACTTGCAAGTGTGGCAGTTCGTGAACAGAGCTCATCTCCATAGGATCCTGAGAAACGAGCATCATCTTGGACCAGAGCACAATTTGAGGTGAGTGTGGTCCTTTTGATTTTCGCTTCTTTGGTACGGGAAGTCGTCCAAAATTGAAAGCCACCTATTGAAGGTTGGCTTTTGTTGAGAGAAAATACCATAGGCATTAGATCTGTGTATTTTATATCTCGCATTGGAGAATACGTTACAGTTTCTCTATTTGTTCTTTTTGTATTTATATACTCCCTGAGGGGCAAAATTTACAACTTGCCTCCCCAGTACGAATTGATTAAATTCGAAAGTATAAAAAGAAACGAAATTTCATGCGAGAAAATATCTAGTTAAAAGACAAAAACAAATAAATGGATAAGTACTAATAGGTTGGTATGAGGCTGACCCCACAAGCTGTAAAAACTTGGTTCAGGTTTACCGATGCTAACCCGGTTTCAGGGAAAGGCGGCAGGAGTAGCAAGGTTTATGTTTTTCGAGGCTTGGTTTATTTTGTAAGTATGCGCGCAACATGTGTAAGAGCAAACTTATATGTGCTTAGTTATAGATTTACCAAGAAGGAAAATTCATAAAATGGTTTTTTTTTTAATTCTATTGACACTTCACAGAAACCATCATTAAACTATTTTACATGTTTGCTTAAAATTTCGTTAAAAGAGCAGTTTTTTGTGAATCACACCTCAAGAGTCCTTAATAAATCATCGCTGTAGAAAGCGCCAATACTCAAGCAAACCACAGTTGTTATAAGACTGTAAGGACTAAGGACCTATGGTTGCAGGTCTTTGGTAAAGGTAGATTAATTTTTCAAACTAGCGAAGAGCATATTTGAAAAATTAAATATATTATTTTTGTATGCTCTGCCGGGATTCGAACCCACTACCTTCCAATCACGAGTCCAAAGCGTAAACCATTAGATCACTTACTATGAGAAGTCAGTAAAATATTTCATCTAAAATTTCTTAAATCAATGAACCAGCATTCATTCAATTTTACCTTTAAGGTGGCAATATATGAATTGTACCTTCATATTAAAATAATTCGTTATATTCTTACACACGCTACTATGTTGTATGTTTTAATAAAGTCTGCTCTCTTTTAATAAAGATGCTTTGAGGCTAATGTACATTTCTTATGTAAGCTTAAAAATTACGAGATAAAATCATCTCTGAACTGGTTCAAACCGGTTCGGGAAAGTCAATTCCTAATTACGCACCTCAATTTAATTAAATAATGTATAACTTGACAATTATTAATATGTATACTTTTGTAATTAACAATTTATATAATTTCTGATAATATTCTTTACAATACCTACTTGTAGATCACGACCTCTTTCTATCTTTTTTCTAAACAATTAATCAATTAAGGAAAAAGACGCGAGTATGCGAGGATGTTCCATATTTTCAGAGTGGGATGTCATAGTTTTTTTCATTGTAGAAACATCTTGATCGGTCCGTAGTCTAATGGTTACACTTCACTTGTGATTGGAAGGTAGCGGGCTCGAATCCCGACGGAGCATGAAAAAAAACTCGGCGTATTTAATTTTTCAAATTTGCTCTTCGCTAGGAAAATTCGATGAAAAATTAATCAATTAAAAAGTCAACATAGCCAGCCTAACACCAACTGAGTCTTGCTTAAGAATTGACGCTTTCTATAGCGACGACCAAGCTCACAGAGGGCTATTGAGGTGTGATTTACACAACAACAGCCCTTACCAAATAAATCAGACAAATATTATTATTATATTCTTTTCTAAACAAAATATAACTAGTTATTGAAGTTATAGAAGTCCCGTCCAGTCGATATCTCAGTTGGTAGAGTGCTTGCATTTCATGTCGAGAGCTCGGGTTCGAACCCCACCGAGGGTGTCTGAAATGATTTCCCGTTTCGGTGTTTATTTTAAACCGGAAATAAAATACCGGCGAGGTTTAAGTACTTGGTCTTCACACGAAACGAATACCTACCAGAGTACCCTCCGATGCTAACAAACCCACACCTCAATTGAAGGCCGGCCTCCTTACCCGTAAAAATAAATAGGTCAACTCGCCACATACGACTCCTTCGAAAAGAACGCGGCAATAAGTTACGGTGTATGTGTAGCTTAGTTACGTCACGTTACGTAGCAAAATTAACAAACGCAAGCTTATACGTGACGTAAATATATAATATATACGTGATTGCGGGCGTGAGTGAAATATGAATCTCAACTGCTAATATCTTCAAATTAAACAATAGATTACAGAGGATAATAAACCTTCCTTAGCATCGAGTCAATACATTTTTTGAACCTCTATATCTATAATATAAGGCTAATATTTGATGCAGGCTTACAAGCATACACGTGTAAGTTTGCGCTTACAAATGCTGCATGTGTCCAAATGCAAATTCAAATGGACAAAAGTCCTGCAAGTTTGCCGACATTCCCTGAAGAAGGGGTAGCATCTGAAAAAGTGAACCATTTTTTACAGTCTTGGTTGTCAGCCTGATCCCAACCTATAAGGCAAGGAATACAAATTATAAAAAAAAATATTTTAATATATAAAGAACATGAGTACCTACCTTAAAACGAAATTTATACGAAAATAGTCGTAGCCATTAGAAAAAATAAACAATATGAAAGACTAATCTGCCAACATTACAGATAAGCCGCCAATTTTTTCTGTCCTAACATACTTCTTTCATTCATCCAAAGTTTTCCATTTTAATAACCTTTTCCATAACCGATCTTTCCTTTTTGACATTAAATGTGTGGAAGGATATTATACATTTTATATTGTTTTGAGTTGGCATGCCTAGAAAGTCCTTATTTACATTATTAGACTCATTTCTCGGACTTATCAATGTTTTTCAATAAGTTGTCGATAATTTAGTATCGCTAGAATAACAGTGTCTCCATGAGTGGGGTGACTATGGTTGCGAAAAATGTTTACGAACTTTGAACCCCGAAAATTAAAATTTGTAAAGAATCATCCATAGAATAAAAGAACATAGAGGAGCAGAAACTAACTTACTGCATTGATACATATTATAGCCCACATTTGTCTCAGTCCTGTCAAACGTTGCAGTGGTGTAGTCATACAAAATAAGGTAATTTTTTCCAAATCCATTTTGTGTTTCGACACCCAAATATAGCATATATGCCATTATGTCTTAAATGAATGCCTTTTTCCTTTGAAATTCAACAATTTCACATTATTTATAACGCGTGTTGTCTGTCAACTGGCAGCCATTATTATTTGTTTGCAATTTCACCAACTTTCTAGGATCATTTTTACATTCACCCGTGTTTTTTTGTACACATGGAAACGCTACTGTGTAGTTCATTGTTCTCTTTCTTACTAATGACCATTTTTGTAAGTAAGTTAAAACAGATGTTTAATGTCTATTTTTGTTAAAAAAAAATTATATTCCAGAGATATCATAAATCAATGGAATCACCCATGGCAAAACTAACATCATACAAGCCCTGTCATCCAACTCCCTTCGATTGCGTTAATCGAAAAATTATAAAAGATCCGACAACATTTCTAGTTAATTTATTTTAAATTCAAAATAAAAATGCTGGGAAGGTTTAATTCACTTTCATGATAAATTGGTCCTCTCGGAACCAGGGACACCCCCCACTAAAAGTGGCGTAAGGACGCCCATCTTAACTGTGAAAATGATTGGGCCCCACACGCCACATGCGATCCCTACGGGAACAACGCGGTAAGAAGTTGTACTATATGTGTATGTAAAAATCAGTAAAATGTGCTAAAAGCTTATCTTCATTTCAAGATTGTAATTTATGCAGACATACCCACAGCATGAGTGTGAGCGATCCTGTACGTGCCAGCTTTTATAAACTTGCAGAGGAGGAACTTTCAGCATTTAGATTCAAAGGTCAAAGGAGATAAGGAAAGCCGAGAAAGGTACGACTTGATGGGATGTAGAGAGTTAATGATAACGAAGAAAATGTACAAAAAAGGTGATTGATATGAATGAACTGTTAGAGAATGAAAACTTAAAAGGATAGTAAGAACTGGAAGCAATTCTGCAGAGGTTCTTCCCATCCCTAGTAAAATGGGCATAGAATTACATTAACAACGACATAATTTTAGAATTTAATTAATGTAAAAAGTAATATAATGGGTTTCTTGACTGATAGATTGGTATGAGGCTGACACCCTCATTAATTGTAAGGTTCATTTTTGCCGATGCCACTTTAAGGAAAGGCGGCAAGAGCTGTAAATTTTGTATTAATGTTAGGTTTGGTTTGTTTTGTAATTATACACGCAGCTTGTGTAAGCGCGAACTAACATAATAAATTTAAACTTTAAATGTCAATATACCTTTGCAACTTAGATTGTAGATAACAGTGAGCCTAGGAATTTATCCTTAGTAATTTATATTTACAATTTAGATTGCATATTAAAGATATGGTAAAATGCAAATAAATATTTAATTCTGATTGCTTTCTCAAAGGTATTATTTACTTTCCACAAAGTAATAAATACCTTCAGTAAATAATAACAACAACAAAAAAGATAATTAATATATTGACTTTTGAAAGCTTAGTCACCCTACGCATATTCCCCGGGAATGCATCTCATTGGTGAAAAATATATTTTATTAATATCAGTCTTAAATAAATCGCCAACTAGTGCAGTTCCATCAATGAATTAATTAATTGTGAAAATAACAATTGAAAATAATATCTAAATCACAAAATAAAATTAAGTAAATACATGATTATAAAGTAATAAAAGTGATTTTTAAATTCAAATAAAAACACTTAAAATAACGAATTTAACAAATTGTAAGATAATATTTTCACTTAAATAAAGATGACGTAATTATTGTTTAATTTTCACATAAAAACATTTTAAAAACAAATTAAAAATAATTTAAAGTGAAATGCCGGAGTGTTAACTGATATAAATATAAAAATATTTTTAATAGACTTTTTAATTTTTTTTTTTGTTTATATTTTAAATTAATTTTTTGAAGATGCCGCTTGAGTTTACGAAACGGCAATGGGCCACCCTGGTTGTAATGTCCATTGCAGATTTTTGCAATGCCATCTGTGTGGCGCTGCAAGCCCCCTTCTATCCACAAGAGGTAACAACTAATCGATTTTTCTTATGTGAGGATGATGATGATGAGCTGACGATGAGTTCTTTAGAGCGCCGTACTGTATCCAGATACGTCTCAATTTTTTTCTGTCCTTGCATATCTCTTTCATTTCTTCAGCATTCATCACTTTCCTTATGCATACTCTTCTCTTATTCTCACTCTGTAGGTTCCATTCTTTCGCAATCACACCTAAGTATTTGCCATTTGGTCTATACTTTCCTTCCCCGACCTTCCCCTTCCACGCTTTCCTCTGACATTTCCTCTGTACACTATCTTCATCATCCATTCTTTTAAGACGTCCAAACCATCTCGTTGTTTTTTTGTACTTTTATTCTTATATCGCCACCTTAAAGGTGAAACTGAATAAGTGCTGATTCACTAATTTGTGGATAATTTCGTAGATATTTTTTTTAATTGGGAGCAACTTCTCATAGTAAGTGAACTAATTTTAGACAGTACTCGTGAAAAACTTCTTAATACAGGATTTTCACACATTTTTAGTGTTGTCTCTTGTAGAAAATAGGAAAAAAATGTGCATTTATCTGGGAAACCTATGTATGCTGGCTTCATTAAAAAAAAAATAGGCTGATTTATTTGGTGAATTTGGCAAATTTAAAAATTGAAATGGTGTATTTTTGTGCTCCACCGGGGTTCAAACCCACAACCTTCCATTTACGAGTCCGAAGTGTTACCATTGAACTACGGACCGGTCATATGTCACTTCTTCAATTAAACCTTTAATGTATCGATATTCTCTTTTATACCACACTCGTTCATTACAAAATCATTGCGAACTCTGTCATTTAGTTGTGCTAAAGATGCAAGAAGCTTGCTTGTCTTCAGTGCATTTCAGAACTTCCTATGGTCCTCTAGCTCTCTGCCTTTTCGTAAAGGTTGTCACTATAAGAAGCTCTGCAGAGGCTCTGGTCACCCCTAGTTAAATGGTCAAAGAGTTACAGTTACAGATACAGAATTTTCTCTTCGTTGGTTCCTTGCACTATTGCGCATTGGAAATCCAGTTGGATCGATAACCTCCTTACGAAGACAACGCAATCAGAAGCCATAATATGCCATTATTCATTGACTTCATCAATCAACTGATTCGGAACAAGAGAAAAGTGTTGAGCAGCGCGCTCGCTATCTCAATGTCGCTTCGTCGCCATGCCCGCACAACCTCACATCGTCCAAATGTGACTTTTGATCGTGCATTGCAATACTACACAAGATAAGTTATTAATAATGTACAAACATTGACTAGAGGTCAACTGTCCAGCTGATAACTCTCGATTCGTCCATTTGGGAGATTGCATAATTATAATTATTGTTGGGCGTACTCTGACCTTGCATTCAGATGCAGCAAATAAACAAATAACCATGTGATTCGGTAGATCACTCTCCTCATGAGACATCAACAAAATAAACCGAAAGGAAGGATTCTAAGATCTAAATCAAGCTGCACCGTGAAATTTGTTGAAGCAGATTAGGTAAGATGGTCAAGTAAAGTCATTTAAATTCTTCTCACTTTCAATTTCGCTTGATTCGATCGGTCATACTCATGAAACATGAACAAAATGGACCAAAAAGAGGCATTCTTAATATGATTTCACCGGAAATTTGTAATAATTCAAATGCGTTAAGTAAAATGATCCAGTAAAGCCATTTCAAATTGGCTTACTTTCGTCTTTGTTGGATTATATTTATCACACTCATGTGATATCAGCTAAATGGGCCAAAAAAAAGCATTACAAATCTAGCTCCCCCGGAAAATTTGTGGCAGCTTGAAGACATTTGGTAACGTGGTCCATTGTCAAAGAAAGCCTAGTCTGTTTATTTTTAACTCTGCTTGATGCAATAGATCAAACTTATGAGATGCAAACAAAATGGATCAAAAAAGGTAGTCTAAATAATGTGGTTTAACCGGAAAATTTTCGGAAGCAGGAGAAGAGGGAAAACTATTAAGGGAAGTCATTCAAGGCTTGTTCACTACGGCTTTCATATCTGTTTGATTTGATCATGGGACATCAACAAAATAGACCAAAAATAAGCATTCTAAATATAGTTCAACCAGAAAGTTTATGGTGGCGTTGGATGAGATGGCCAAGCAAAACTATTTTAAGCTTTTATGATTTGATAGATCATGTTCAAGCCACATCAAAAAAATGACCGAAAAGAATCATTCAAAACATAGTTCCATCAGAAAATTTGTGGCAGCGCAAAGGCGTTGGTTAATGTTTCAGGTGGTCAATTGTCAAAAACAGCCACTTAAAGTGTGCTCACTGCTGGATTTGATAGATCAATAGACCAAAAAGAAACATTCTAAATGTGGCTTAAGCGGAAAGTTTGAGGAAGTACATTGAGCAAGATGAAAGTCATTTCAAGTCTACTCACCAAGGTTTTCAATTCTACTCTATTTGTTAGAGCATTTGGTCATGAGACATCAAAACAATAAACCAAAAAAAAAATATTCTAAATACAGCTCCACCGGAAAAATTGTAATGGCACAAACCAGTTGAATGGGATGCTCAAATTGAGCTTTATTAAGTCTGCTCACTAAAGTTATCAATTCTGCTTGATGTGATTGAGCTTTTGATCTAGATTCATCAACCAAATGGACCAAGTAGCACCATCCCAAAATTTGAAAAAACACTGATAAAATGGTCAAGAAGAACCGCGTCAAGGCTGTTTACTATTGGGCCTGTTGCACCAAGCTCCAATCAGACAAAAATCAAAATTAGGTGTGATTTCAACCTTTCAAATCAAGCATTTGGTTGCATACACGTAAATCAGCTGATATACATTATATTTCCTGTTCAACTTCCATCATATTTTTACCCACTTCCGATAAATATTTAACCGAGGGCCTTACCAGAATGAAGCAATCAAATTTGATTTGTCAATTAAATATTGATTGGAGGTTGGTGCAACAGGCCCTGGCTCTGGATGGTACAAGATTGAGGGACCACAGTATTGTGAGATCAGTCCGAAAGTAAAAACCCTAAATGACGCATATCTGATGGATCGATACGGTCAAAAACATTTCAGTCTTATGAAAAGATGGGGAGTGACAATTAAAAGTACAAGTTTTCATACATTTTTAAACACAAACGCGTAAGCTCGCAGCATTGCAGCATATATACAAAAATTAATTTGCCATTGATCAGGAATGTTTTTCATCTTCTGTGATTGCATTAATTTTGAAAATTGAAATTGTAAGCGAACGACGACGGCGAAGGGCATTATATAATATATTGTTGAGAAAGGAAATTGTTGTCTTCAGTCACCAACTGCTACCAATCCTATCTCTCCATCGATTTCCGTTTTCAGTTTCATAATCACCGTCACTACTTCATTCAGTTACTTGGATCTTGATCATCCCACTGTCTAGCATCTTTTGAAGTCTTTCACCACAACAATCTTCTCCATGTTTTGATGATTCTTCGCTATGTTCCAATTTACTTAATGTAGTCTGCTGACTTTAACTAATTCGATCACAAAGCATCTTGATGTGGTCAAAAATTTGAAGTTAAACTTTCTTGGTCGATAATCATAGAAACAGAACTGGGGTGGAAGTCTCGACGACCGTCGATAAATCTTACCGTATGTATCTGACAAAATGACGGAATAAAACGTGGCGGCGCGGCGTATCAACAACTGATCCATTTTATTTGAAGCAACCATCAGCTGTTCAGACACCGTTATGTTTTATTCTGTCCTATCATCAAAAAGGTGCGATAAGACCTACCGACGACGGTCGAGACTTCCACCCCTGGTTGGGTAAACACTGAAGCGTTTCTTTCGTGGATATGTTGCCGTGGTGTATCGGAGCTGGAGTTTGCATACGTTTTGCCCATGGGCTTCTGCAGAGTGATGACGTACTGTGATGTTGATGAAAAAATTGTCCATATGTCATCATCACGGTTTCGTTTTCTTTTTTTTTCATACTCCTATTCAAAGACTGCTCTTAAGATACGTGTCTTTTCTATCTTCTCTATTTTCAAAATGCTACTATTGGTTTCTAGCTCCACCTTCCTTCATCAGAACTTGCGACCGACACTGAAATAGCCAATTCCCACATATGCTTACTTTGTGTCACTTTAACCAAAGGTCAAAAGTCAATGCGTGTATTCATTAAGTTGTATAAAGTTGTTATGATGCAATAATTGGACATTTTAACTAATTCAAATCTGTCTCATTTTTCCCAAATTATGAAATCAAATATTCCACTCGTAATCCACAAATGCTATCGACTCGGAAATCGTCAATTCTTGCAGCAGTTTTTTCTTTCATTGTTGGGATAACAAAGTCCGAGCATTTAGAAAACCAGGACTCCAAATGCTGTCATTTGGCCGGATAAGTTCCAAATTGCATCGCCAGAGGTGTTGGTCTCTCACCCATACAAAACCATTTGAATCGGAACATTTTTCACATTTTTGACATTTGACAAATTCTGCTTCAGAAGTAATTTAAGGTGGTTATTTCACAGCGATAAATATTTTCTACAAGAGGCTCGCACGTAAATTGGCATAGACGATATTATGTCGTCGCCTGGCCGAGCTGCTACAGAAAAACATACAAATATGTTGTTACTGGTTGCTAAGAACGGCAATCCTTTTCAAGGATTCACGTTTGCTCGCCGAGAAAAAAATCCAAGTTTAATAATATTGCGGGCTCATTCCCTTCAATATATTAATCAAGAAATACACACATTTAAACATTAGTTTAAATGTGTGTATTTCTTGATGATATTTTTATACAAAATAATAGATTGTTAGTGTCATATTTACACTTTCCTCCCGCGTAATGCTGTAAACTAACAAAAAATCGTTGACTATGGAGAATTTACAAGGCGTGAAGTCTCATAGCCGCGGAATATTTTGGATGTTTCAACTTTTTTAAGTACTCAAATTTCACTTATTTTATCTTATGTACTTGTTTTAATTTTGCTGGTTTTTCCAGCCCGCATCAAAAAAATTCATCTTTCTAATCAAGTGGGCGATCTCTTATACTATTTGATCGATGAAATGATCGGCTTAAAAAATACGTGGGAGTTATAAAACAATTATGATAAATGTTACTTTTGTGACTAATAGAAATTTTGATTTATTTTTGGACAAAGAAAATACGATACCAAATTTCATTCAAGAAAATAAACAAACCTACTTGCAGTATTATTGCGATAGGTTAATCAAAAAGGCATAAATAATACTTAACGAATGTATTTGAAAATTAAAATAACTATTTTTGTTTTTATCTTTTTCCTCTGACGCAGAAAACATAGATATATGCACATTCACTATAGTTCTAAAGCCACTACATCGTTGGTCAGCCCAACTTATAAACATTGGTTCAATTTTGCTAATGTCATTTCCGACAGTCCAGAGTGAGCCATGAAAGACACATTGTAGGTGTACTTTGTCAGTCTATCATCATTCATTCTTTCCACATGCTCAAACCATCTCAACTTTCACATCCTCTTTCAATTTACATTCTTTCTTTACCCATTCATTCCTAACTCTATACTTCAGTTCTTTCGGTCATACTTTTTAAATGCTTCATTTACACTGTACACACTTTACTTATTTACTCATGGTGTTTTCTGTTTTGTGATGTTTAGTCATGTGGTGTTTTTTCATGTGCCGTTTATGGTATGTTCTGTTTAAGGTGTGTGATATTTTGTCGCGTGATGTTTTTTTATGTGATGTTTTGTTTTGTGATGTGTTGTCCTTGTGGTGTACTTTTCGAAGATGTTTTGTCATTGTAATGTTTTTTCATGTGATGTTAAGTCATGTGTTGTTCTGTCATGTGTCGTTATCACATGTGTTGTTTTGTCACCTTGCCTTCCTTTCATGAAACCATCGTAGATAATGAGTTGCCATAGCAATTGAAAAGATAGATGGACATCTTTATCTCAGGATGCGTGAAACACATGCTTTATGTAAAATCCAAATTGAAAGATCGAAATCAAGGATATTAATATGAAAATTGGTGGGAAAAACTCTAGGTCTATCAATATGAGGTTAAAAGAACATTAAAAAGAGAATTTAGGCACTTGTCTGGTTATTTAGATATGGCGATCCACTGCATCGAAAATTACCATTTTTTTAAATAATAACGGTGTTGAAGTTCTCCATTCCGGGAACAAGGGTAGACAATTAATTGCCCTTGAGGCTTTGGAAATTCATGAACATAACAATTGCAATTCTTATTGTTTGGTCAATGTTCAGATTCCTGCTGCTTTGCCTTTTAAACTTCGATAATTTTTAGTGATTTTAAAAATGTAATTTGTCATGTATGTTCCTTGACTTATACATAGGTTGGTATGCGGCTGACCACCCATACTGTGAAAAAATGGTTCACTTTGCCAATATCACCCCTGTCTCAGGGAAGGACGGCAAGAGTTGCAGGGCTTATGTTCATTTGAGATGGGTTTTTATAATGTAGGTCCACATGCGGCATGTGTTAGCGCGAAATTATACATGTCTGCTTGTGGGAATGTCTAATCTAATCTAATCTAAGCTGCAAAGATATATATCATTTAAGTTTTATATTAAATGCATTCCCACAAGCAGATATGTATAATTTCGCGCTAACACATGCCGCATGTGGACCTACAATATAAAAACCCAATCTCAAATGAACATAAGCCTTGCAACTCTTGCCGTCCTTCCCTGAAACAGAGGTGACATTGGCAAAGTGAACCAATTTTTACATTATGGGTGGTCAGCCGCATAACAACCTATAAGTCAAGGAACAAAAATGGAATGCATTTGATGTAAATCTTAAATGGTTTATATCCTTGCAGCTTAGATTAGATTAGATTAGATTAGATTAAATTTATTTTCCCCAATTTATTTTAGAATTTGTTCACATTTTAAACTTTTGTACTTCTCGCTTAACGGCTCGGGTACTGATCCCCTTCAAAGCACTGCAATCCGTTTTTATAGATGGCTAAAGGGTATATTCTGGCATACACCACACCATCCCAGAATCGTCTCGAGCAGGAGCTTCGAGTAATCACGAGTAGTTACAACCATCCAAATACGTCTAGACACACATATACAAAAAAGTAAAAAAAACACAGACACAGAATCATAAGTAAACATACACAGACATAAAATGATACATTTTTAACAGTTTTTTTCCTTTCATAACATTGTTGATATTTTACTCAGTTCTTGACGTGGTATTTTTGTTTCTTCCAGGCTGAAAGAAAGGGCTGTTCAGCGACAGAGTACGGCCTGGTGTTTGGCATCTTTGAGCTGGTGGTCTTCCTTGTAAGTCCTCTGTACGGAGCTCACATCAACAAGCTGGGACCCAAGATCATGTTCAACGGAGGTATTCTCACCACGGGGACTTGTGCAGTATTATTTGGGTAAATATTGTTATGATTTTACTTGGGGTTGTCTTCTAATTAAACTACTATTATTTATTGTACTCAACAGAATTTATTTTACACGGTTTGGTTAACAATTTACAATGTATTGATTTCTAGCTCTTGCTTTAGACTTCACGGCTCAATTTTTTAATCGACACTCTGGCCTGCACACTATTGTGGCTTACATTTATACACGTTCATACGGACGACTGTTCGAGCATAGTGGATGATTTCAGAGCGTTGTTCTACCATACGCTCGTAACAATACTTTTGTCAAACAAACATGCATTATTGAAACTGTGGGACTTGATTTCGCCTTTTTGGTTCATTGATTTAATTTTGTTGCTAAAGGCACTCATTTCTATTGTTGTTAAAACAAACCCGTGCTTACAAAAAATAGTCGTCTATTCTGTCATTGCTTTTAACTTCACACTAAAGGCTTTGAAACACTTGAAAAAATAATTGATTAATGTTATTTTAGAATAGGATGGACTTTCTACTTGTTTTAAGCAAAAATTGGCGTAGAACTATTCACTGATGAAGTCATGTTTGTGTGTTGTCTTCCAGGATGCTGGACAAAGTGAGCGGCCACTATCCCTTCATCATCCTCAGCTTCATCATCAGGTCTGTAGAGGCCATGGGCAACGCTGCCTTCCTCACGGCGTCCTTCGCCATCATAGCCAAGGAGTTCCCCAACAATGTGGCCACCATGTTTGTGAGTATAATCTTCAAATTCTATTTACTCTCTTTCAAACCGTCAAATATAAGTTGACTTTTTCTTTACTGCCATGATAAAGGCATTGGAAAGGTGGACAACAACGTAGATGGTTTATGTCCGAAGACTCTACCTTACAAATCAATCAGAATTTGATTGAGATTATTTTTGACTCTGTAATCTCCGGCTTTGATCCTGTTCAAAACCTTTATGCAAGTCATTCCTAATGTTGATCTTGTCACACCGAAAGAAACGAGGAAAGACGAAATTCTTTTTACCTATACAAATTAGAATAAAATGTAATTAGAAAGTGTTTTCAATTATATTTCATATTCTATCATAACTGAATCAACTTGTCTCTAAAGACTGTAATCTGGGTATTGTGATCTATAATCTATAATCTATAATCTAAGTTGCAAGGATATATTCATTTAAAGCTCTCAGATGTATGCCCACAAACAAACACGTGTAGTTCGCGCTTACAAATGCTGATTGTGTACTTACAAATAAAATCCAAACTCAAATGAACATAAGCCCTGCAACTCCTGCCGACATTCCCTGAAACAGGGGTGACATTGGCAAAGTGAACCATTTTTTACAGTATGGGTGGTCAGCCTCATACCAACCTATAAGTCAAGGAATACGAGTAATAAATGACATTTAAGTTTACAAAAAAAACAACAAAACCTTAAAAATAAATCTATACAAAAAAAGTCAAAAATTTCTTATGCAAAAAATGTAGCAAACTAAAAAACCAACATTACAAAACAGCATTGCAGATTAGCCGCCACTTCTTCCTGTCCTTGCATGCTGTGATGACATGATGAAATCTTATTTTGGTATTAAATAGATCATTGTCTCTTCAAGTTTTCTTTAGGCATAGACTGGCTGTCTTTCCACAGCGATACATTATGTTGTCATCTATTTGATTCCAATTCTTTAACCAATATCTCTTTTGCTTCATTATGTGATAAATATTATACCTGGATTTTCAGCATTTTCCCCGAAGCTAGGTACCAAGAACTTTTTTCTACCACATTTTATCATATACCTAACTAAAAATACTCAGATTTCGCTACTCCACAACACAACACATACGTAGAGAGCCCTCAGTTTTCGAGGTGGGTTCAGATCCTGGCGGAGCACAAAAAATTTACTTTTTTTTTCAAATATGTTCTTCTTCTGGATTGAAAAATTCATATCCCTTTACCCAAGATCAGTCACCAAAGGTCCATAAAGACTTACTGGATCTTTTTTGAGAATTAGCGCTTTCTATAGAAAAAAACAAGTTTATAGAGGGCTTTTGAGGTGTGTATCACACAAAAACGTCGCTTACCACATAAACTATGTTAATATTATTAAAATCTATTATTATTGCTGTTTCGCAGGCATGCTTGGAGACATTCTTCGGCCTCGGTCTCATCGTCGGCCCCACAGTGGGCGGAGTCCTCTACTCCTTCGGCGGCTACACCACGCCGTTCGCCATCATGGGCTCTGTACTCTTCGCGGCAGCTGTCATGAGCTACTTCGCTCTTCCCATCAACGAAGACGTGGGATGTGACAACTCGGATGGACGTAAGTCAAACAAAAACAAATAAACTCGAGTAGTGTGGTCATAACCACGTGGGATCTTTTTTAGTGTCTCTGTTTTAATAGTTCAACCACCTATTCAAGCCTGAACTAACCCCTCTGAGGGCCCTGGTACCAGATTCATTTCATTCGCTAAACTAAAAATTACATAGATTAAAACTTCCTTTTTTTGTATGAGTAAACTGATTTTAAGTCGGAATGAAAATTAAAATCTCCCGATGGATAGGGGAGAATAGGTTTTTCTTCAAGAAAAATAATATATTTTAGTAATTCAGCTTATATCACATTGAACTATCAAAAGTGACGTTTTACAAGATGGCGACGTTAGTTCCGATTTTCACCACGTTCATTTTGATACGTTGCGATCCGTACTTTTCGTATCTAGAAAAAGTAATTAAAAACGGGATTGAAATTAAAATCGTTTCGGACATAAGATGACCGGTCCGTAGTCTACTGGTTAACACTTCTGACTCGCAAATGGAAGGTTTTGGGTTCGAATCCCGGCGGAGCACAAAAAAAATACAATTTTTATTTTCAAAGACACTCTGCTGGGTGAACACTGAACAATTCATATTCCTTTACCAAAGATCGGTCACTAAAGGTCCATCCAGCCTTACAGCAACTGGGTCTTGCTTGAGTATTGGCACTTTGTAGCGACGACCAAGCTTATAAACACCTCTGCAGCACTACTCGACCCCTAGAATCTCTGAAATTTAGAGAGTCTCCGGCACAGGATAGTATTTTTGAAATGTGGTCGAAAATCATGTTTATCTCACCAAATTTACAGCATGCAACTTTACAAAAAATGTATTTTTGTTGTTTAGCTTCAATGCTGAGTCTCTTGAAGATCCCAGGAGTTCTCCTGGCTTCCATGAGCATCATCATCACCAGCGCCAGTATTGGTTTCCTTCAAGCAACCCTGGAGCCACATCTTAGACAAGTAAGGCCTTAGACATACTAGCTTGTTTAACCAAAATCTAAATATAAAAAAAAATCTTTCATACCTAACATAAACCTATAAAAAGTTTCGTCCACCCGGCACCAGATGCCTCCGTTTCAGATGTCTTCGTGGCAGCTTACTCAAATTCACAACAATAAATCGACAATTATTGATAACAATGAAGTCGGCACGTGATTTGACATGACAATTTTTGTAACATCACCTGTCTAGGCTGCTGGGAAGAGGCAAAGAAATATTTTGTAATTGGTTGCTAAGGATGCCAGTCCCGTACAAGACAGACGTTTGCTCGCTGAAGAAAATGTTCCGACCTCATTCGAACTATCTTCCTTAGACATTTCTATTAAAATTAAAAGGCAAATTTTACGAACCTCAATGGTGGAGAAGGTAATGGGAGAAGGAATATCCAATGTCCTCAGGAGACGTGCTTTCTCTATGACGATGAAGTGCTGGTTTGGATTTTGTATATTGTAAAATCCGATTATTTTCAGTTTGACCAAAACCAAATGTTCTAGTTTTCGCTCAATATTAGGATGGTTATTCAAAATATCTTTATTTACGAGTGCGTCACGACAAATCATCCAAAAAGAACTCGTCCACACCTAGCTGGACAAATCGGTCACTTAACAGTTCATCCACACGACATTTCGGTCGACGACATTTCAGTCCACAGACAGCTCCATCACAGGAAACAACAATTAATCACAATTATAGATAGTAATTAGAAAGGGTTTTTTTGAGAGCAATTGTTCTGTGATGGAGCCGTTTGTTGTGACCAAAATTCGTTAACCGAAAAGTCGTTGTGGACGAA
Organism: Agapetus fuscipes; assembly: GCA_951799405.1. NCBI lineage: Eukaryota > Metazoa > Arthropoda > Insecta > Trichoptera > Glossosomatidae > Agapetus > Agapetus fuscipes. Next base: position 9,370,432 of record OX637343.1, on the reverse strand, counting down.
CTGTCGTGTAACCGTTTTGTCCACGGCCGAGCGATCTTTGGCTGATTTGTCGTGAAACCATTTACGAGAAACGTACATTATCTGGTCTTGTCAATATTAGCCGGTCAGTTCTAGAATTTTTTATTAACAACCGGCATCAGAACAACACGGTCAAAGTCTGATAAAGGGCAAACAATATTTATGTGTATGTATAATACTGTCTTGCGTTTGTTAGTTGGTCAATATAATTGTTTATTTTTAATAATAACTTACATTCAAAACTAGATCAGACACAATATACATTTGCTGTAAGTCTGGATATACCTTTGGTGACTGGGCAGTGCTCATTAAGGGCCTGTTGCATCAAATTCCAATCAATATTTGAATAACACATCAAATTTGATTGCTTAGTTCTGGTAAGGAACTCGGTTAAATAATTCTCGGTAGTGGGTAATAATATGATGGAATTTGCACAGGAAATATGATGTACATCAGCGGGTTCACGTATTTGCAACCAAAGTTTTGATTTGGTGGGAGAAATCACACTTAATTTGGATTTTTGCCTGATTGCATTTGAATGCAACAGGCCCTAAGGCATAAGGAATAATGCATTTCTCAACCCAACGAAGAGCATATTTTGAAAAAAAAAAAAAAAAAATTGTGCTCTGCCGGGAATCGAGCCCACTAAATTCAAAATTACAGTGACGAAATCATAGCATCAGTAACCAGACTACCTACAAACCAGTCGAAATGATCCAGTTTTTCATTTTAATTAGTTGTTGAAATTAAACATAGATTTAGAATATACTACCTACTATGTTTTTAATGCGGTGATTTATTTTACAGAATTTTTTTCACATTTGGTTCGGGCACAGAGTCACTTTGCACTTGCACACAACAGTGTTAGAATGATCTCTGAAGCTCCAAAGCGTTTCGGTCCCTATTTTATATTAAAAATAAAGATCATTCTCGAAACATGAAGAATCGCTACTTGCTAGATTTTTCCTAGCACTCAAGCAATCTCAAACAAATACAAATTCGTATAAGTACCTATCATCTATCTATTTCTAGAGAGACTTATACAGACGTCAGATACTGACAAACCACAACACACAACTATATATTCGTAACAATACAAATAAAGCAATGCCTGTAATGTACATAAATAATTTCATAAATCTGTCGTTTGTAATTTATTTCATTTGATGGATCTCTTTGTTGTCTCCAGTTTGAGTTCTCCCCCATCATCCTCGGCCTGATGTTCATCATCAACGGCGGAGTGTACGCCGTGACAGCGCCAGCCTGGGGCTGGATCTGTGACCGCACCAGCATCAACCCCAAGATAGTCTCTGTGCTGGGCTGCTTCTTTGTGGCGGTGGGCTTCCTCCTGGTGGGGCCGGCGCCTTTCATATCAGAGACCACGTAAGTCATCCGATTTCCACATTATAAGTCCACCTGCTTCAGAAACGAGATATTTTTCTCCAGGGTATTGGCTGTACAAAAAACGCAAGTAAGCTACACATTTTGTGTAACTTTTTGCCTGCGTTATCCCCGAAGGTATCGACCTATTTAGACCGGATAAAGGGGCCGGCCTCACACCAACGCTGGTTCTCATTTCTTGTGAAGGCTGAGTATACCTTACCGTTAAGCTGGCAGAGGGATCTTGAGGTGTGAAACACACAAAAACATCGCTCACCAAATAAATCATCCTAATATTATTATTACTATTAATTATCATCATGTATTCTTTCCAGGACATTGTGGGTCTGCATCTCAGGACTAGTTTGCCACGGGCTAGGAATGTCTTGCCAACTGGTGGCCTCGTTCACAGATGCTCTCAAAACCGCCATGTAAGTAAAATGCCCAGATTACTGCAACCATATTAGGCAAGTCAAAAAAGACGTTACACGTACATATACTGAAAAAAATATCTTCTTCTATTGCCAACGTGGATGTTTATCCATTAGAACCAATTCTAAAATTCACTAATAGAGTAAAGACAAAGAGCTAAAATTAGGTAATGAAAAAGGCGAATCAGCAGGAATCTATACATTGACCCAACTATATTTTCTCATCATAAAACATTTGCTTACAACAACAGTCCCTTTATATTCTAACGTGTTCGTTTTTTTTATTTTTCAAGATCCAGTGGATTCCCAAACAGCATCGAGACCTTTGGACTGGTCTCAGGTCTCTGGACTTCCACATTTGCTCTAGGAGCCTTCATTGGCCCTACAGTTTCAGGATTCTTGTTTGACAAGATTGGATTCAGACAATCAACCATCTTCATCTTTGTCCTGCATGCTGTTGTGGTAAGCTTTGCATTTTATTATGTCTATTCCACCTTGAAAAGGTCATCAATCTTCATTTTTTTGTGCAACACAGTCTATGATTATCCGACTCATTAGCCGCCTACAATTTTGAAGTGATTTCTTTGCAACTTTTCGGGTTACGTCTTTTTGATCAGAACGTTTTTTCGAGGTCAAGATCAATATGTTTTAAGACAAAGAGAAAAATATTATGCTGATGATGAGTTGATAATTTGTTTATAGCGCCGTTTTGTGATGTAGTCACTCCAAGGGCGCTTGTGCAAATGATACCAGAGACTCTTGCTTGTCTTCAGTGCATTTCGGAACTTTCCATGTTCCTTTAGCTCTCTCACATGATGAGGCAAGTAGCTCCAGGCCAGAGAACCAGCAACTGCAAATGCACGCTGTCCAAACAACTCTTCTTATCGGCTCTACAATACATTACTTGCCCTGGTTTCTGCCGAACGTAGTGTGAGTCTTTTTTTGCCGAGGAAAATTATTGTATCTACGTGCCTAGTTTTCATAAGCATCATCATGATCGTCTAAAAGCGATGCATTTTCGTGCCACCTAATTGTCTCTTCTGATTGTCATCCTCTTGAGTTATGAGCATGAGGAAACATCCATGAATTTATTCTAATCTTGGAGATATAAAAAATGTTTGAAAGCCACATTCATTACTCGACTATGGTAAAAGCCCGTTAGAAGCATTGGAAGTTTGATGATCTTTACACCCTCTCGTAAAGTTCATCTTCCAATACTGTTACCTTATGAGTTTGACTTTCCTCGTTATATGTGTTTATCAGCCTTCTCTCCTAGGTCTTGCAAAAACTCTTATTAGATTTCATTTCCACGCAAGATGCGTTATTTATCTTCCTATCTTATATTCTCGCACATATTTTCACTCATTGGAGTAGTTTCAGTCATATTCTTTTCAACTTTCAGGGTTCAATTATCTTAATCTACATGATATCCTGCCGGTCGAAGTCAGGCCAGTACACCCAAGTGGGAGCTGATGAGAACCTTTTGGTAAAGAATGATGGCACCATCGATAGTGGATATATGAATGGCAATGGATCCATCAAGAGGTAAGGCATCTGCAATTTTTTTAATCGATTTATTGTTCATTGTTAATCAATTTAGTGTGTATTGTTTGCTTCGATAAGAATGTCTGATGTTGTGTAAGACTATTATTTTATGGTGAACTAATCCATTTTTCGACTCATTAAATGCTTCATATTACACAGAGTTAAAAGATTATGGCTTAATAGGAGTTTTAGGCTTACACGGCCGGCTGATGATGCTTAAGAGTTCGGGATCTGCTTCCGTGGTCTGTTTGAGCTCCAGTTCCCACAGACCACGCAAACAGATCCCGGAACGCACTCTCCATCATTATGAGCTTATATCAGGACTAATATGGGCTTTGTTCCCTGGATTCAGTGGTCTACCGTGTTTGTTTGATGATATATAAAGCCATCAATGACTAGACTTCCCCTCATGTGACTGACATGATTTTGCTTGTTGCGATGGGTGTAAAAAGGTAGACATTCAGATCTGCAGGCGATGGTGCGATCAATTTGGTTCAGCCACGCCGTCAGATCCGCACAAATCTCGGAGATCGTGCTTTCCGTGTTGCGGGTCTGGTGGAGTGGAACAGACTGCCACCTAGAGTGAAGAACTCCAAAAATGTGGGTGTATTGCGTGGAGACACACCTTTTAAAAAAGTCTTATCCGTGATCAGAGAGGGCTCTTGAGGTGTGACACGCACAAAAAAATCTATAGAAGTCTACATGGCCCATCAAAGAAAGATGAAATAATAAATTTGATCGGTCCTTCTTTTTCCGTTTCACCAGAACAAAGTTTCTTTTCCCATTTCTATGCGCTACATCTATTATGTCAATAACTATTTAAATTGTGGTTTTATTGTGGATTCTATTTTATATGAAACCTTCGCATTCATTGTCCATATTTCAACACCAGATTATGTCTTAAAAGATCCATGTTTTCTACATATTTTTCTTAATTATTCATTATTATGGGAACCCTATTTTCAAGATAATCATCGACAGCAATATCCTTGCATGTGATCATAATATGAATTTTAAGTTATTTTTTCAGTTCCAAGTCCCAGATCGCCATCTCCATAGAGCAGTCCAGACCTTCTGGCATGAACAGCCTCATCGCCTGCAACAGCTTCAAAAACAGGTAACCAGCTTTGCTTTATGCTACATCATTATTTTACTTTTCAATGGATCTACAGCCCATATCAAACCTTGGCCTTCAGCCTCCATCAGTCTCTGTCGTAGATTGCTGTCCTCCAGCTTGGCTTACATGCAGTAACCGCGTCGTATTCCCCTCACCTCGTCTTTGTAACTCAGCCTTTCTTCTCGGACCCTTCTTTTCCTCCCTAGGTGCCCATCCACCCAGGAAGGAGAATTCATTTGGGGGCCTCATTGTAGCATCATTGACAAAATACAAAAACCGAGGCCCAAAATCTGGAATCAAGAAATTTGAATTGATAAATGTACCGTAAATGTAGCTCTGTCGCCATTCTGCTTAGGGTGGCCAGAGCATCTGCACAGCTGCCTCCATTTCTTTGTATCCTTACTTACCTCTTTCAATTAATTCATATCCATCACCTTTTTTGTGCATTTTCTTCTTTTACGCTCACTTTGTATATCCCATTCTTTCACAATCTCCTCAATCTGATCACTCAATACTTTTCTCGGTCGTCCTTTACCTCCTTTTTCTTTCAGACTTCCTCTATATATATACTTGGTCAGTGTATAATCATTCATTCCTTCTACATCCTCAAACCACATCATCACATTATTTGGTACCTTAACTTTCACATCTTCTTCCTCACATACTCACATTCTTTCTTTACCCATTCATTCCTAACTCTATCCTTTAGGGGTTTTTCCTGTCATGCTTCTCAAATGCTCAATTTACACCGTATCAGCAAGATTATGAAATTCAAGGGTACTGACATCTTTGACGACAAATTTGTTTCGACTTGTGAATACATGGAGAGTACAAGGATATTTATTTGCCATCGTATCTGTCTACGCTACTTTTCTCTATTTCCCAAAATTATTTAATGTTCCCGTGTTTTCATCTAATGTTTGGCTATCTTAATTTGTCGTCCTTGGTTCTAAACGATTCATATTACAGCGTATTCGAGTTTTAGCCATGTTTTTTAAAAATATTTTAGTCCCAAGAGTTCCACAAGCATTTATAGGTCGTACTTAATTACATATTTATTTATTTAACAAATATATACAGGACTGACAGTGAGACACCAAAACGTCACAATACATATAAGATTGCAGAAATAATAAAACAATACACAGATATACAGATACATTATTCTACGCATCCATTCGTCGTTCTAATATACTCGTACATACAGAATCCGATAGTAAGCGATCCACACCAGCTGTAAATATATCCAGGTGTGGGGCTGAGGAGGCCAGAGTATTGAGCAGCGACAGCGCACGCACTACCCAAGACTGACGAAGAACATTGATTCGGCAGGCATATGTCGATGAAAATATATATATTGTTTTCTTCTTTTTCTTGCAGGAGAAACAACTGGAGGAACAAGGATGAGAACGGCAGCAAGACATATGGAAGGTCATACGGCAGCCTGGAGACCGACTACAGACTACCCTAGGAGATCTTTATTATTTATTAAATTTATTGATATCCTTAAGTATAGAAATTACCTCGTCTCTAGCACAGAAAGACTAAGATTAGCAAGTACATAATATAAATACTCTAGGACAATATATTTTTATTTTTTTAATAAATCATTAAGAACTAGTTCAACTCCATTTTAATGTTTTATTAATTATTTAATTAGCTGAAATAAAGCAAGATAAATAAATTAAATAAATTAAAGGTCATCGAATAGCAAATAAATAATAAAGTGCAGGAAGCCCCCTCCCTATCTTCACGATTTAATTTATCTTAGTAAGGAATAATTTTCTTTAACATCTTGCAAAATATACAACGAACGTAGGGTGGATAGTGCCACTAACAGCGCTTTATATAATTGGCCAATTATTATTATTATTATTATAGAAAAACTCTGTAATGAAATGTTTGAAATTAGCATGACGGTTTTGAAAGCATTTAAAAATGTGTTGAAAAGAAGAACGGGTTTATCAATGTTTTGTGAAAATCAGGAGACGCGAACAAACTAATTGTTGTTGCTCGTGATCGTTGATTGTCGGACAAACGATATGCTCGATTAGTGCAAAATATACTAATAATATCGCATTGTTTGTACAACAAAACTGGTAGGACCATGGATGTGGAAACTGCCCTCCATATAATCATGTAGAAAAATATATAGAAAGCCGTTCTTTTCGACAACACGGTTCATAAAATACATTTCTTAATTCGATACACAACTCATAAATTTATAAAAAAAAAATCTCTCGAATAAACAGCCTATTTTAATAAATATATTAATTAATATATGACGCTTGGCGCTTAGAAATCTTTATAAAACTATTCTAATTCCAATTTGTATATCGCTCACCATCCATTATTTCCCTATTTCCCAAGTCACAACCATCTGTACTGTTCGCAATTGGATGTTCAGAGCACACATACGCATCATCTTTTCAAGATACCTACATTCAGCTTTTCCTTCTTCTTCCTCAGCCTTTCTCAGTCCACGGCTGGACGTAGGTCCCACCAATCTTCTCCATGCCTTTCATCGGCTGCTGTGTTTGCCGCTTTTTTTCATACGACATTTCGATGTTTAGTTGGAGGGATCTGGAAATAATTCCCCCCGTTCACCAGACGAGTTGGCGACTACCTGTTGCTCCACGGGGACTATTTTATTTCATCCCTACCCGCCAGGCAAGCTTGGCGAGCATTCCCCTATCGGTCACCTTGGAAACGCTCTGCTACGGGTTTTTCTGATAGTCCAACTATTTTTAATAGAAAATAAACCCTTAACAATTTCATTAAATTAAGAAAATAATCATGAAAAATTACTTTGAATAATTCGCTTTTTTCACCTTTATATTTTAGATAAGCTTATTTTCATAAAAAACATAAAAATTCATATCCAGTGTATTTTCCAATTATCAAAATATTTTTTTATTTTGATTTATGTAACGGACTCGGCGACAATTCCATGTACGACTTAATTGTGACTTCACGCGGACGGGTTGCTAAGGGAAAGGCAAACGTATAGTTTGTTATGGGTCGCAAAGGGTCCTATAACGTAAACGTGTGACGTTTACCTAGTGAGATACAAATTAATTATTTTAATAATTAATTCATTATTCTATTTTATGAAAAAATACGCCAGAGTAGTTAACTGAAATCTTTATTTTCAAGTTGTATAAGCAATGTTGAGTATTTATTTCTCATATACTCGTAATAAAAAATACATTATATTATTAATTCTGTTTCATGAACTTTTTACGTTAAATGAAATAAAAAATGAGATTGTATTTTTCTAAGCCCTATTTTATTTTGTTATTAGTTAAAATATTTTTTTAGTACTAATATAATATATTCATATTTTATATTCAAATAACTTAATTATTTTTATGAATATTTTTGAGTACAAATAAAATGAAGTCGACACAATCAATGGATTTGGTTTTCTTTTCATCATTTCATACGCTACTAAACTACACATTTAGTGTAACTTCTTGCCGCGTTCTCCCCTAAGGGATCGCTTGTGAGGAGTGGAACCTACTTATTTATACATGTAAGGGAACAACCTTACTCCAACCACTTCAGTTGAAGTACGGGTTTTTCAGCTCCTGGGTGGGCTGGTACTCATTTCAAGTACAGGTTGAGAAAATCTTGCCGGTATTCTATTTTGGGTTTGAAATGAACAACGAAACGGGGAATCATTTCTTACACCCACTGTGCGATTCGAACCCGAGCTCTCGGCGTGGATTGCTAGCACTCTACCAACTGAGCTATCGACCGGACAATAATTTCTCGAATGGGTTAGACGAGATTGATAAGATTAGATTAGAGATTAGATTAGATTAGGTTCGGCACAAAATTATAAACTAGATGTTTGCCTCAGCTGACAAACGTCAGAGGTATACTCGTATGTGACTGGCATGCTCAGCAACCGATTACAAATTATTTCAGCCTTGCCCCTAGCAACCCGGCGCGGCGTGTGTCTTTTCTATATTTTGTTTTGGAATTTTGTGCCGAACTCATTTCAATACCTTACCGGAAGGTTCATCCAGCCCTCTCACTTATAGGGCTGGATGGAAATATATAGATGGTCTAATAAATGGAATAATAAACCGGTCCGTAGTCCAGTGGCAGCACTTCGGACTAGTAAATGGAAGGTTGTGGATTCGAATCCCGGCGGTCCAAGAATGATACGGACGCACTTACATATATGTCAATCGTGTGGGTAGTTTTATTTATCAGTTTTAAGTCACATATGCTAACGTTGAAAATACTGGACCTTAGAGTAGGTACAGGCCCGGATTAAACCCCCTGGGGGCCCTGGTGCGGGCAAGATCACGGGGGCCCCCCATACCCCCCTCCCCTTCCTAAAATTTCCCCCCCTAGCCCCCCCCCCCCCCCGACCTGAAAAAATGCTTTTAAGAAACTTAATTAATTAAGTAGTTTCAGGTTTTCCAATGTTTCTCAAAAACTATTGACATTATATAAAAATCTTCTTCATATGGAAACTTCACAATGCATAATTGTGTTATTAAAAAGAAAAAAATACTGCCGAAATAATAACAATAATAGCACATACAAATAAAAATGAAAGAAGTGAAAAATAAGTGTTTACTTTTAAATATATTTTGGGGCCCCTAAAGGTTCCCTGAGAGAAACTTTTATTTCTCAACTATCCATGTCTTTGTCTGTATGAAACGTTGCTTTTTGAGTCAAAAATGGTCAAAACAATATAACTATATCAATTTTCAGTATTTGTTCAGTCTTTGGGGGTCCTTCTGGGCGCGGGGGCCCTGGTTCGGTCGTACCGCTCGAACCGCTCTTAATCCGGGCCTGAGTAGGTATAAGAGGTAGGTACCTAAGAGTTTTACGCTCTAAGGTCTTATGTCCTCTACTCGGGGTATTTGATTTTAAAAAGCAAGTAAAATAGCCGTTTTGACATGTAATTTCTGTATGCTGCCGTGGGCCGGTAGCACGGTCGGCTGATTGCGCAACAGGATGCCACGGGTTCGAATACCGTCCATCCTCCTTTGTGTAAATTGTACTGCCCTCCAAAGAATAATTACTCAGAAAAAACATTTTCCCAAGAAAACAAAAATGACCGCACCAAGTTTAAAGGTTGACCCTGAACTTGACTTTATCTTTCTTTTCTTCTTTTAATTAAAAAAAAAATACAATGATTTATTTATTTTAATTTTTACGTCTTCAACCAATTGACTAATGTAATTATTTGGGGCTCTTATAACGACATGTGTATTTATTGGGTGTCGAATCGTGAGATGGATTCACATGTGATTATTACGTATGTTTTTTGAAGTGTTTGACAGCTCTGCGATTGACAGGAAAGCCCCATAATATGTTCTTCTTCTTCTTCCTTAGCCATCTCTCCACTGCTGGATATAGGCCTCTTCCATGTTTCTCCACTCCTTTCTATCCTGTGCCCTCTGAATCCATTTCCGCCCCGCGACTGGAACAATGTCATCTGACCATCTTTTTTGTGGTCTGCCGACGCTTCTTTTATCTTCCCATGGTCGCCACTTGAGGATTTTCGTTGCCCATCGGTTGTCATCTCGTCTTGCCATATGGCCTGCCCATTGCCATTTTAGTTTTGCAATACGATCCATGATGTCTGTGACTTTTGTTAGGTGTCTGATGTCTTCGTTTCTTTTTCCATCTTTAAGACTTATTCCCAACATCCGTCTTTCCATGGATCGTTGTGAGCACTTTAATTTATGGACGCTCACTGCGGTTAGCGAGATGGTTTCTAGGCCATATGTTGTCACAGGGAGGATGCAAGTCTCGTAGATCTTTCTCTTTAGGTTCATTGGGATGTCTTTATTTTCGAGTATGTGCTTTAATTTTCCAAAAGCTGCCCAGCCCAATCCTATTCGTCTGGGTATCTCTGCAGTTTGGTTTTCCTTTCCCATTTTGATCTTGTGTCCAAGGTAGATATATTCATTTACAGCCTCTATGTGTTTGTTGTTGATGTTTAGGCTTTCGTTTGTTGGGCTCATAATTTTTGTTTTACTGATGTTCATTTCAAGACCAATTTTCAGAGAGGTTTCATGCAGTTCTTTGATCATACTCTTCAGCTCTTCGATGTCTTTGCTTATAAGCACTATATCGTCGGCAAAACGGAGGTGGTTCAGGTAAACTCCATCAATTTTGATCCCTTTGTTGTCCCAATTCATCATTTTAAAATTTAAAAAAAAAAAAAAAAAAAAAAAAAAATATGTTACAATATGTTACAATGCCATAAGATAGTTTCGTCTCCTCCAATATTAGGTGTAACTCAATTCAGGGGCATGTTCATCAAAGTAATCGCCAACTTCAGTGGGACCCGACAATCATAGCGAAGCAGAAATAAAGAAAGCTGCAGTAAATGCTAAATTACAAAATTTCAATAAAATGGATTTTTTCGTACAACTTTCCATTTCCGCAGGCTATTACTCCTATCCCCTCTTTTCACATTACCATTTCAATACAAACATCTTGCATTTCTTTCTAACACCCGCACAGACATGGTTGTGCATCTCTCTCACACAGGTGCGCCAGACGTCGATCATCTGTTACTCAAAAAACAGGTGAAAAAAAAACAATCGAAAACCGAAAAGACATAAAAGACAAATAAAATCCACTCAAAAATGTACTTGAAATTTAATACGCATAAGAATCAGTTTTGTAAAGCATTGAAAATACTTTTATATGTTTTGAAAAAAAAAACAAATGCAAAAGGATCAATTCAAATTTGAAATGTCTTTTAGACAAAAAAAAATGTATTCAAATGTGGACTTTAAATATGCTGATTATAAGGACTATTTTTAATACGAACAAAAATATTATTAAAATGAAAACAGGTAAGGATATATTTTTTCTCTACAACAGCAAAATTTAATAAGTGCAAGAAATTAGTCGTATAGAACCAAAGTCAGGAATCTAAGATTTTTTTAGAAAATCAAATAAATGCATAGAACTATAAAAAATTAAATTCTCTGTTTCCGTATTGAATTTCATTTTGCAAAAAAATGTCCTAGATTACCGCCTTTGTTCTGGACGCTACAAAAAGCTGAATAATTTGTTTTGGTGAATTATTACAATTATTAAAAATTATGTACCAAATCTAATGTGCCGACTTGTTGTAAATGAAATTAGTGAAATAATCAAAATACTATCCGATGTATTTTTGTGTTCAGATCATTTCTCCGGCATTTGACATTTCCGACGGTTATTTTTGTTATGCATTTTAATTCAGAGTTGCCATCACTTGAAGTTTCAATTTCCCCACATTCACAAATCCCACACTTCTTCTTCTTTGTATTATTATCATTGAGAGTTCCTTGACAACTAGGTTAGTAGGAGGCTGACCCATACCAACTTATGTTGTAACAACTTGGTTCACTTTTACCAATGACACCTCGGTTTCAGGGAAAGGCGACAGGAGTTGCAAATTCTATTGTCACTTGAGATCTTGATTACTTTCTATCTACACAATTCCTTGACTTATAGGTTGGTATCCGGCTGACCACCCATACTGTAAAAAATGGTTAACTTTGCCAATGTCATCCCTGTTTCATGGAAGGACGGCAAGAGTTGTAGAGTGTATGTCCATTTGAAATTTGGGTTTTTATGTTGTACGTTCACATGCGGCATGTGCAAGTGTGAACTTGTACGTGTCTGCTTGTGAGAATGCATATAATGTGAATCCCCAATGTAACATATCTTTGCAAATTTGATTAGATTAGATTAGACACATGCAGCATGTGTGAGGGTGAAATTACGTACCTGTTTGTGGGCATGCATTAAATATTAGCCTTAAATGCCAATATATCGTTGCATCTACGATTATAGATAAAAGACAAATTAGTAAAAAATTTCATTTGGTTGAAATAGTTAATTAGAAAAATTCTAAAAAGCGTAATGTTTAATTGTCAACAACCTATTAAAAATGAAGCTTCCACCTAACGATGATAAAAAAAATTAGAAGGTAGGCACAATCAAGTGTACAAAAAAAGATTAAATATTTTATTAATTAACTTCTTTGATGAATTTCATTCAGTGTCAGTGAAATTTATTTTTTTATATCCAAAACACCTTTTACTATCATAACGAAAATCGATACATCTAACACAAAGACACAACTTTAATTTTCATAAAAAAAAAAATTCACTAAAACTATTGAAGTTATTTTTTTTTATGTACCTATACTTTTTAATCTTTATAAGTTAGATAAATAATTAATAAACATAACTGATGTTTTTCATTTCTTTCACTCTTTTACAAGATCATAGAATTTAAGAAACAAAAACCGCAGGATTGGGTATATCACACTCAACAAGTTGGAAAGATATATTAACATTTAAAATTCATATTAAATGCATGCCCACAAAACAGACATGTGTAAGTTAGGCTTACAAATACTGCATGTCTTCTCACAAATTAAAATATCCATACAACCATAATACAAATGAACACATTTAAAACACAGACTGTTAATATATTTTTATAAAATAAATTAGGTCAATAAAAAAATGCACATGATGGTGCATTTTATTTTCATTAAATTTATATTAAAATGTATATTTAAACTTTTTTAAGAACTGATAAGCTTACAATCATTACAACAATCGAAAAAGACAATTTTATCATTAATAACTGATATATGGGACTGAAAAGTCCTTCCACATCACTCTTCACCTTCAAACTCTGCATTGGTTAAAAATCCCTGAGAGGATCACTTCAAAGTTGGTTTGCTCACCTTTATAGCACTGCGTGGGAGTGATCCGGGGTACCTGATGGAGCTGGTGTCTCCAGCAACTACAACCTTGCGCGGACAAACACTGAGGTCAGCTGCATCAAGAAGCAGCTGCCTGGACATCTTTGCAAGAAGGCCCCGCTCTGTTTTTGACTTGGAATGCTATTCCCGCCTCACTGAGGGAACTGGATTCGGAGAGACTATTTAAAAGAAGTTTCAAGACTCACCTCTTTGTCCAATCATACGGACAAGCGCCTTTGTAGTGACACACTGTCATAAAAGGCGCTATACAAATTTTGTAATTATTATTAACTAAACTTTTTACGTCAAACTATAATAAATTTAAAAAGTTATGCAAGGGTACAAAGCTTCAGAGATTCTGACCCCCCCTAGTGATAAATCGGCAGTGTTAAAGTTACAGTTTATGAAAATGATAGTTTATTTATTTTTCCCCACTTTTAAGGCTTTGTTCCAATGCATGCCAGCCCCCGCCACTCACCTGTTTGAACCCACGGTCGCCTGTGCGGTCGCCGTTGGGTCCAAATTTGATTCCCGGCCTCAGTCTACCGCCGACCGTTGCGAGCGCCGTTTCGTAAACTACCGCGTTCTCTTTAGTACTCGATTCACAGGTGGGCATAGGCATACCTGCCCAATATTATAGTTTACGCATAGTTCAAACCGGTTTCATTTGAATTTATACGAAAATATTAATCGATGAAAAAAAGTTCTTTTTTTGTACACGTGTGTGTTTTTTTGAGTTTTTAATTTTTTTTTTTTTTTTAATTTTGTGAAGTTTTTGGATTTTCAAAAGTGCTATTGCGAATGCTCAAAGGTAAAAGTTTTTTTGTTTTATAAATTTAAAATCAAAAATTTCCTTGTAGGTCTATGTATAAAAAAATCGTAATAAAAAATTTCCTTGTAGGTCTATGTATAAAAAATGTGAATAAACGCTAACATAAACGTATTTTATTTATAAGTAGGAAAGATAAATTAATACAATGTATACTCACATGCAGACACCTGTATGTTCAAACTCTCCTCATACTTATCCTGTATATATGTGTCAGAAGGACCCACAGCACATGGACGCTCATGCGAAGTTATATATTTTCTTAAGTGGCGGAAGGCATTCCCGTAGAGTAAATGCAACGGCACGACAAAACCAGAACCTAGAGGTCAGAGGCGTACCTATGACTCTAAAAGCAAGTGGTTCAATGTTACCGAAGCTAATAGCATACCTCGGGTGGCACCCCTTGTGAGATTGTTGCTAGATCACGGGTAGCGTGAAGAATATAATAAGAAGAAGAAGACAAATCACAGGATTACTGTGAATTCGCTGCGGATGTAGCTTGGCACATGCGACTAGTAGTGTCGGTGTTATGGCCGAGGGGGCCAAGTGGGCTGATCTTTCTAGCGTGTTTGGGATACAATAACGTTGGTTCGATCCCCGCCTGGACCATTTGACCATGAATTTGACCCTGGTTCAATAGATGTTATTGGGTAATTATTAATTAATAATTCATTAAAATAGACAATAATTAATCATGAATTGATAATATTACTACCTGTTTCTGGCCAGGCAGAATAGGTTGGTGAATTGCATTCCTCTTCACTCAACGCAAAAAAAAAAAACGCAACTAAGCTACACATATAGTGTAACTTCTTGCCGCGTTATCCCCGAAGGGGTCGCATGTGGCGAGTTGAACCTATTTATTTTTACAGGTAAGGGGTAAGGGGTAAAGATTATGACTCTGAATGAAATGAAAGAAGTATGTAAGGACCGAAAGGAATGGCGGTTGATTTGCAACAATGGCGGCTAGGGCATTAATTCTAAGTGTAATATTAAGTTTAATTTTAATTTAACTTTATTTTAATTTTAATTTGTAATGTGTCTCATTATGAATTTCTGTATATCATTTATAATTTTATGTGCTCCTTGACTGATAGGTTGGTACGAGGCTGACCACCCGTGCTGTAAAAATCGGTTCACTTTTGCCAATGCCACCCCGGTTCAGGGAACGGCGGCAGGAGTTGCAAGGTTTATGTCCATGTGAGGTTTTCTTTATTTGTATGCACGCATGCAGAATGTGTAGGCGCGAACCTACATGTGCCTGTCTGTGGGCATGCATTTCATATGAGCCTTAAATGCTTACATATCCTTGCAGCTTAGATTATAGATTATAGATTATAGGGGGCCGGCCATACGCCAACCACTTCAGTTGAAGTGGAGGTTTCCCAGCTCCCGAGAGTGCTGGTACTCATTTCTTGTGAAGGCTGAGTAAACCTTGCCGGTATTTTATTTTGGGGTTTGAAATAAACACCGAAACGGGAAATCATTTCTGACACCCTCGGTGGGATTCGAACCCGAGCTTTCGGCATGGAATGCAAGCGCTCTACCACCTGAGCTATCGACCGGACTTAAAAAAAAATAGATGCCGTATGCGAATTTACAGCATTCAAACTCAAATCTTAAATGAACATAAGCCCTGCAACTCTTGCGGAACTTCTTCGAATCATGATAAACATGAGCAAAGTGAACCATTTTTTACAGTACGGGTGCCTCATACCAACCTATAAGTCAAGGGATATACTATAGAAAAGTAAGTAGAATTCAAAACGTTCTACCAATAAATGTTTCCACCGGACTTCGTTACAATTCTCAAATGCAGCAATCTATTTACGTAAAAAACATGGCAACTGTAAATTTATGGCAACTGCTATATACTTTTTATAGCCACACCGTTTCTTGGAATCAAATAGCCATAATTAATTTCATTTCGGTCCATTAAACGCCACGCCGTTTGGCTACGAAATAAGACTTTCTGGTCGACATCGAAAAACTATCATTTAAAGGCTCTGTACGTCCATATAGACTTCTTCTTTATTGCTGAGTGCTGTGACGCGTGTGGAAGCAACCACTCTTCTCCAGTTCTCTCTTGACTGCATTGCACGTAGAGCCTTAACGATTGAGGTGCCTGTTGCTGTCTTCACTTGATCGGTCCATCGTATCGCATCATCGAGAGGGCCCTTGAGGTGTGACACACACAAAAACGGCGCTCTTTGGTCATGTAAAAAATTAAATAAATAAATTATCCTCATATATATATATGTACTAGCAGACTGACCGTGCTGTGCACGGTTGTCTGCTAGGCCCTTCGGGCAGAGTGAGTCTGGCTTCGCAATAATTTTTCCTCACACCTCCTTCATAGTAATTAAATGGTTTAAGAAGTAATTTGAAAAAAAATTGCGGTAAAAGGGTTATTTAGTTCTTTCATGTTCTGAGATTCTTGTATGAAGCATGAGGTATGAGGCTGACCTCCCATACCTAAAAAAATGTTCACTGAACGAATGTTTCTCTGTTCCTGAAAAGTTCGGCAAAATTGCAGGGCTTATGGTCAAGAGAGGCTGAAATTTTTATTTGTAATAATTACACATGCAGCGTTTGTAAATCAATATGAATTATAAAATGTATGTATGCAACTTAGATTTATATTCTAAAATTAAAAACATCAAGTACCACAATTATATGTTAGCTTGAAAAGACATTTGCCAGCTTGTGGGTGTGCATTGTATTTGAATCATCAAAACTCTTTTTGCAACTTAAGATTATAAATTAAGATAACCGTTGTTTAAGGATTTTCCAAACCCAAATTCCTTGACCTAAGGGTTAGTATGAGGCTTACCACCCACATCGCATAAATGGGTTCACTTAACTAATGTTCCCCCTGTTTCTGAATAGGTCGGCAAAAGTTGCATGGCTTATGGTCATGAGAGGCTGAAATTTTTATTTGTAGTTACACATGCAGCATTTGTAAGCGCAAACTCACTCATGTCTGCTTGGGAGCATGCATTGAATATGAATTATAAAATGTATGTATGCAACTTAGATTTATATTCTAAAATTAAAAACATCAAGTGCCACAATTATATGTTAGCGTGAAAAGACATTTGCCAGCTTGTGGGTGTGCATTCAATTTGAATCATCAAATAACTTTATTTTGCAACTTTAGATTATAAATTAAATTTAACGTTGTTGAATCAAATTCCTTGACTTAAGGGTTAGTATGAGGCTTACCACCCATATCGCATAAATGGGTTCACTTAACTAATGTTCCCCCTGTTTCTGAAAAGGTCGGCAAAAGTTGCAGAGCTTATGTGCATTAGAGGCCTTCATTTTAATTTGTAAGTTTACATGCAGCATTTCTAAGCGGGAACTCACTCGTGTCTCCATGGAAGCATGCATTGAATATGAATTATAAAATGTATCTATGCAACTTAGATTTATATTCTAATATTAAAAACATCAAGTGCCACAATTATATGTTAACGTGAAATGACATTTGCCAGCTTATGGGTGTGCATTTAATTTGAATCATCAAATAAGTTTTTTTGCAACTTTAGATTATAAATTAAGATTGTTTCTATCTCTAACGTTGTTTAAGGATTTTTCAAACTCAAATCCTTGACTTATAGGTTGGTATGCGGCTGACCACCCATACTGTGAAAAATGGTTCACTTTGCCAATTTCACCCCTGTTTCAGGGAAGGATGGCAAGAGTTGCATGGCTTATGTTCATTTGAGATTGGGTTTTTATAATGTAGGTCCACATGCGGCATGTGCCAGCGCGAAATTATACATGTCTGCTTGTGGGAATGCATTGAATATAAATCTTAAATGATATATATCCTTGCAGCTTAGATTAGATTAGAAATTCCTTGACTTATAGGTTAGTATGAGCCTAAATACCCATATTGCAAAAAATTGTTCATTTGAAAAATGTTTCCCCTGTTTTTGAAAAGGGTGGCAAAAGTTGCAGGGCTCATGTTCATTACAGGCCTTAATTTGAATTTTTAAGTTCACATACAGCATTTATAAGTGCGAACCCACTCGTGTCTCCAGGGGGACATGCATTGAATATGAATCATAAAAGTTATTGTATCTGTGCAACTTAGATTATATATTCTAATATTTAAAAAAAATCAAGCGCCACAACTATAGGTTAGCGTGAAATGACATTTGCCAGTTTGTGGGCGCGCATTCAATTTGAATCATCAAATAACTTTTTTTGCAACTTTAGATTATAAATTAAATTTAACGTTGTTGAAGGATTTTTTAAACTCAAATCCTTGACGGATAGGGAAGTATGAGCTTGAATACCCAGATCGCAAAAAATGGTTCACTTGACAAATGTTTCCCCTGTTTTTGAAAAGGTTGGCAAAAGTTGCAGGGCTTATGTTCATTAGAGGCCTTAATTTTAATTTGTAAGTTCACATGCAGCATTTATAAGTGCGAACCCACTCGTGTCTCCAGGGGGGCATGCATTGAATATGAATTATAAAAGTTATTGTATCTGTGCAACTTAGATTATATATTCTAATATTTATAAAAAATCAAGCGCCACAACTATATGTTAACGTGAAATGACATTTGCCAGTTTGTGGGCGTGCATTCAATTTGAATCATCAAATAACTTTTTTTGCAACTTTAGATTATAAATTAAATTTAACGTTGTTGAATCAAATTCCTTGACTTAAGGGTTAGTATGAGGCTTACCACCCATATCGCATAAATGGGTTCACTTAACAAATGTGTCCCCTGTTTCTGAAAAGGTCAGCAAAAGTTGCAGGGCTTATGGTCATGAGAGGCTGAATTTTTTATTTGTAAATACACATGCAGCATTTGTAAGCGCAAACTCACTCGTGTCTCCGTGGAGATGCAGTGCATTGAATATGAATTATAAATGTTAATGCGTCTATGCAACTTAGATTGTATATTATAATAATACTTTTAAAAAAATAAATGCCGCAATAAGTATGGTTTCATATAAAAAGTTGACCTAATCGATCGTCATTATTTCTAAAAAATACATGTTATAACTGGTTGAAGTATAATTTTGAAATAAATAAAGAATATAGGTAGGTACTCAACGGAATTCAACCGAAAAAGAATCGACTTGTATGGCAACTTTGAAGCGTATGTTGAAGTGTTGGCAATTTATTTGAAATTCGAATGTCAAAATGAGTTTTGTTTCTCGCATAGGTTTTACATAAAAAGGTGTTGTGATTGATCATGTTTATTTATTTTAAAAACAACAATTTAAAATCTATTAATGATGAGGAAGCACATCCCAAGTCCTGAACAATATTTGTTGTGAATATGACGTGCATCTGTTCAGGAGTTCTTCAGTTTGTCATCCATTAACGCACAATTATTTTGTATGGGGAGGCCGTTGCATTTTATATTATAGGGGGATATCATCGCGGATCTTCTCTTCCTCGCTTCCTCTACAAACCACCGATCACAACCAACCGTTCCAGATGCGCTATTCTGCTAAACTCCTTACGACCTTTTAAGGCGAAGAGCTGGCGATTCGTGTCCAAAACAAGTCGGGAGCGCTAGCGCTAGCGAAAAGAACTCCATAAAATAAAAAATTACGGTTTGTGTTTTGACATTGTGAAGAATCATTTAAATAATGCAAAAATTAAAAAAAAAAAACAAAGGTTTTCTTCACGAGTTGATTTATTTCCTCGAGCGCATTGTTTTTCTCCAGTTTTTCTTTCTGTAATGATGTGATAGCGCTCGAGGAAACTATTAATTTATAATCTCAAGTGCTACAATATCTCTGCCACTGAGATTATAGAACACAAATATTCAAACCACTCAGCCGTCGAACAGGCCAGATTTTAAATACCAGCATTAAGCATTTGAAATATTTTTGCAATTACTATATTTGCATAGAAAATATTATGCGGGCATTCTTCCGACATGACTCACTTGGAAATAATAATAGTTACACAGGTCTACCTTGAATTTTTACCGACAATTAATATTGGTTCAGTGTATTACATTAACAAAACCAAAAACAAAAAACACTTGTCATTTCTAAATAACATTTTTATAATGTTTAAGGGTTTTTGTATTGACATTGTGAAAATTCATTTAAAATTATATAATCTTAGTCGCAAAGATACATTACATTTAAGATATATATTACTTGCATTTCCATGTGCAGATACGTTTAAGGCGTGTTATAAAGCTAAATCTGCCATTTTTGTTTCTTACACTTTATGGTCTTAGCAAAATAGTTACAGTAATGAAAAAAATCAAGCATGTTTATTAATTTTTTATCTTAATTATAAAGCTTAAACAAAATATATAACTTAAGAATTGCCACCACAATTTTTTTTTTAAAGAAACGCGTTTTTTTACATTTTTTTCGTGTGTGCTGTATTTTGGAATTTTGTTTTTGCTTTTTAATTACAGAACTATACATTGTTTAGGTTCCGTATCTAATATTTATTTTATAATGTCAAAAGTTTTTGAGTTAATATGGAAAAACTGTGTTCTTTGATTTAATTAAAATTTAATTCATTAAGTAGTTTCAGTTTTTCAATATTTACTCAAAAACTATTGACAGTATAAAAAAAATGTTAAGTACGAAACCTAAAAAATGTATAGTTCTGTAATTAAAAAGCAAAAACAAAATTCCAAAATACAGCACACACGAAAAAAAAGCTAAAAATGTAAAAAAAACGCGTTTTTTAAAATATTTTTTTGTGGTGGCAATTCTTAAGTTATATATTTTGTTCAAGCTTTAAAATAAAGATAAAAAATTAATAAACATTCTAGATTTTTTTCATTATTGTACCTATTTTGCTAAGACCATAAAGTGTAAGAAACAAAAACGGGAGATTTAGCTTTATAACACGCCTTTAACTCTACGCTTACACATGCCGCATGTGGACTGTCACCCCTGTTTCATGGAAGGTTGGCAAGAGTTGCAGGGTGTATGTTCATTTGGGGTTTGGGTTTTTATGTCGTAGTTTCACATGCATAGGCGTGTACAAACGCGAACTTGTACGCGTTTGCTTGTGAGAATGCATATAATGTGAATCTCCAATGCTACATATCTTTGCAACATAGATTAGATTCAATAAAATAAATTTAAAATCTTGCCACTGAAAGCATCAAAGTAGAATGAATACATGTATATTTATGTTTTTTTTTTATTTCGCATCAAATAGGATTCGAACTATGAACCTAGAGAATAAACATACGCTTAACAAATATGTTACAAAAAATAATGTATTCAATAATATTGTATTCGTTATTTTGTTCACATTTCTCGCTACAGTATGACGCTTTTCAAATATTTGAACTTCGCACAAGTGTTTCTTGCGTCGACACTGCGAGAAAATCAAACAAAAAATGTCATCGGATATGACTGTGGAGATAAAAATACTTTTTTTATTGAAAATATAATCTCCAAAAAAAATAATACATGTATAACACCAATTGATGGAGCATTGGCAATAATTATTTTATATTTTTCCTCTTTATATTTTCAATGTATTTCTACAAAGTTGTACAAGGGGGAGACATGATAATTTCTTTAAAAGATATCGATGCGGCTGGTTTTGGTATTTGGTATGCGGCTTACCACACATGCTGAGGAAAATGATTTACTTTAATAATGTCACCCCTGTTTCAGGGAAGGACGGCAAGAGTTGCAGGGTGTATGTCCATTTGAGATTTGGTTTTTATGTTGTAGGTTCACATGAGTCATGTGCAACCGCGAACTTGTATGTGTCTGGTTGTGAGAATGCATGTAATGCATTCTCAATGTAACAAATCTTTCCAATCCAATGTAACATATCTCCAATGTAACATATCTTTGCAACTTAGATTAGATTAGATGGACCAAATCCTGAAATAGCGAATGAATGGGATATTCAGTCATAATAAAAGGAGAGCTTGTATGAAAAAGGTTATGACTCTGGATGAAATGAAAAAACTATGTAATGACTGAAATAATAGCGGTTGATCTGCAATGTTGGCGGCTAAGATATTACTATTTTGACATGTTTTTTTTTTATATATATATTGATTTGAAATAAGTGAATGTTATTTTATTGATTGTAGAGGCATTAACTTTGTAATCGTTCATCATTAATGAAAAAAGAAAAGAAAAACAGTTTTGTTTTCGATTACGTGAGTAATCGTAATCGTAAACGTAAACGTAATCGAAAACAAAACTGTTTTTCTTTTTTCATTAAGTGAATGTTTTTTAAAATTTGCAATATTGTATATTTTTTACGCTAGGCTACGGACCGGTCTTTCGAACGGGGATTTCCTGAAATTAGTCCTTGACTTATAGGTTGGTATGCGGCTGACCAACCATACTGTAAAAAAATGGTTCACTTTGCCAATGCCACAACTGTGTCAGGGAAAGTCGGCAAAAGTTGTAGGGTTTACGTTCATTTGCGGTTTGGATTTTATTTGTAAGTACACAGTCAGCATTTGTAAGCGCGAACAACACGTGTTTGTTTGTGGGCATGCATTTGATATGAGCTTTAAATGCTAATAAATTTTTACAACTTAGATTATAGATTATTATAGAAGAGGAAAGTTCTTCCGCGTAGAATTTTTCAAAGAAATCTTCTGTGGAGTGATCCCTAAAATATGTTAAGAGTATATTGGTGTGTGAAATCAATGAATTTGCATTTTAATTGTATGTGTAAGTTATGAAGCGGATATAAGAAATATAAAATGCACAGCGATTATTGACAAATTGCTATTTAACATGAATAATTTGCATTACTCCATCATAGAAATCTGAAATTTCATTAAGTATTTAATTTTGCAATATTGATTTCAAAATTGTCATTCAAAATGCTGAGTAGACGTTGCAGAATCTACCAGTGGCAACTTTCGATCATGGATTGTATATTTTAAAAGAAGAAGAATAAACGCGAACAAACTACGCATATAGTTTAACTTCTTGTCTGCGTTATCCCCGAAGGGGTCGCACGTAGTGATTCGGGACCTATGTATTTTTACAGGACCGGCCCAACCACTGCAGTTGATGTGGAAGTTTCCTGGCTCCCGAGAGGGCTTGTTTGCATTTCTTGTGAAGGCTGAGTTAACCTTGGCGGTATTTATTTTGGGTTTGAAATTAACACGAAAACAGGAAATCACACGTTGCACCCTTGGTGGGGATCGAAACCTTGCTCTTGGCATGGAATACAAGCACTCTACCAACTACGCTATCGTCGAGACTTTTGACGCGCTTGGTTGTTACTACAAAACACAAGTTTTCAAGGAAAACCCAGTTGCTGTAAGGCTGGATGGACTCTCAGTGACCGGTCTTTGGTAACGGTATATTATTTTTCAACCCAGCGAAGAGCATTTTTGAAAATAATAGGACATTAAATTTAGTTAAGATGCATTTTAAGAAAATCTTCATACCTAGCAGGCAAAACCGTGTCAGGACAATCGGTCAAAGATTATTCGTCCACAGACAGCTCGTCGATGGGCAAATCAATCACACAACAGTTCGTCTACACAACTTTTCGGTCTACGGCATTTCAATCACGTCTGCTTGTGAGCATGCATTTAATATGAATCGAAAATGTTAATGAATCGTTGCGACTTAGATTATAAGTGCCTACCCTTTATGAAGTTCACGCCTTTCATTAGTTAGGTACTTGCTGGCTTCTTCCCACGAAGTACAGTATTTTGTCAGTTTGCCTGCTTGTCGACGCGTTGAAGTTATTTTACTAAGAAAGACTGATCCCTAAAATAATTGGTTTTTGTACAGCTTTCTTTTTAAGGTTCTGTTGTATTTATATACCTACATGTTATTTATTATTTGTATCCCTTGACTTATAAGTTGGTATGAGGCTGACAACCCATACTGTAAAAATGGTTCACTTTGTCAATGTCACCGCTATTTCAGGGAAGTTAGGAAAAAGATTCAGGGCTTACGTATTATGTTCATTTGAGGTTTGGATTTTAATTTGTAAGTACACATGCAGCATTTTTAAGCGCAAACTTACACGTGTCTGTTTATGGGCATGCAATTAAATGTGAGTTTTAAATGTTAATCTATAACTGCAACTAGAATAGATTATATTAGAAGAGCTATCATTTTTGCTTCTTAAACTTTATGGTCGTAGTAAAAGAGTGTACAAATTAAAAACCAAACCACGTACGAACATAAACGTTTGCCGTCCTTCCATGAAACAGGGGTGGCATTGGCAAAGTGTTGCAGAAGACTTTTTACCCAAAAACAACTCTCACCAAATAAGCCAGGTTGTCCGGTCGATAGCTCAGTTGGTGAAGTGCTTGCATTCCATACCGAGAGCGTGGGTTCCAATCCCACCAAGGGTTTCAGATATCATTTCCCGTTTCGGTGCTTATTTCAAATTCAAAATAAAATACCGGCAAGGTTTTATTTTAACAAGAAATGAGTACCGGCCTCATCATGAGCTGCTGGGAAATCCCCACTTCAAGTGAAGTGTTTCGTGTAAGACCGACCCTTTTACCTGTGTAAATAAATAGGTTCCACTCGCCACATGTGATCCCTTCGGGGAAATCACGGCGAGATGTTACACTATATGTATAGCTTAGTAGCGTTTTAATAGCGTAAGCGTACCAATGGATGTACACTGTTAACGCAGATGCTTCGAAGGCAGACATACATACGTGGCTGGAGAGCACGGCGATGGAGAGGCCAGAGTGGAGGAGAATCCTGGATTCAGCCAAGACCCACCTAGGGCTGTCGAGCTCATGATGATGATGATGGTATTAGGTTTTATTTTATCATCATCATCATCATGAACAACAGCATGAGGTGTAATGAAAAAAGACGTTTTAAGAACACCGGGAAGCGCTCACCCGCCCGAGGTGATATTCCGGCATATTTGTTGCCCAAGACTTGCCGCCTATGTGTGTGTGTGTGTGTGTGAGTGTGTGTGTGCTTTTGAATGATTAAGCTGCCCCAGACAGGGACCGGTTTTTGGTTTCACAGCCCGAAGAATTACTATCAGAACAACAATATCAATAATATCAAAAACGTCGTCACGAAAAGTTCGAACGTTGCCAAATTTACAATGAAATACTCGCTTGGGTGTTATTGAAATTGTACCCCTACTTTCACCCTTCGTTGTATTATCTAGTGACACGACCTGACCAACACCATATTAAACAGGCTATTTGTCTGCGCATTTAAATATATTTATATGTAGTTCCTTTAATAACATAAGGACCTACAGATTCTGAAAATATGAAACTCTTAGTCAAAAGCCATTCTTCAATCATTCATTGGACATGGTGCTAAGGAAGTTGCCTGAATGGTGATTTTTGTATTACAAACATGATTTTTCATAGAGTTTTTTTCCTCTTGCAGTGACCAGTGCTCCTTAAACCGAGGGCCGCGCCCGTGTCGGGGCTCGCGGACTACGAATTGCGGTCGTCCGGTCATCAATAAATAGGTAAATGAAATTAAGCCTGTTCCTTGTCCCATTGTCTTTTTAGCTAATTGGTGAGTATGCCTTTTTTTGTAAATGTCACCCCAGTTTCAGGGAAACGCGGTAGGAGTTGCAAAGTGTATGTTTGTGAGGTGTGGTTTATTTTGTATGTACACATGCAGCATGTGTAAGTGCGAATTTACATGTGCTTGGTTGTGAGCATGCATTAAATATCAACCCTGTATATCTTGGAAACTTACGTTATAGATCATATATTCGGATATTTTTTTAAAAATTCATACGCTTAGCAAATGTGATGAATGTACAAATGAAAGAATATTTCCGTAATTGGAAAAGAATTGATAGAATAATGTCTTTATAAAATTCGTTAAGTTGTGCAAAACGGATGATCTTTCATCATCTATTATTCTTTTTAGTCTTTTTCATTCACTCCGCTTACTTCATTCTTCGTTTATCACTTTTTTAATGCATTATTTTTTACCTACATTTATGTCGTTTTTATAAATGAAAAGTGAAAGGATAAAAAAGAACGACTTGATAACAAAAAAAATGATACAAGAATATAAAAAAAGATGAACGGCGTACATTTAAAAAACAGGAAATAAGAATGAATGTAAATAAAGGAATAGGATATATGGAGTAAATATAAAAGAATGGATATTTGGTGATTAAAAAAGAATGGAATACGCAGATTGAAAGTAAAAAAAATGCAACAGAATGAGATGTACACTGTACAGACTGAATGTTAAAGAAGAACATTTATGTAAGTTTTTAATAAAAAAAAAACAGGAATGAGCATAAAAAAATTGAGTAGTAAATTTTCAGTTTAGATGAGTGAGAGTAAAAAAGTAACAAATTCAAAGTGAAACAGAATGGTGTGCAAAGAGTGAATGTAAAAAAATCATATAAATAATATGTATATAAGAAATGAAAGTCATTAGTGGAATAAAGCGATATGAAGTTGAGTATAAATTTTTCACTATTCGAACCAGGATTATTAAAAAACACACCAAGCAAAAGCTATAACCACTGAGCTTTCGACTAGCTAGCAAAATTGTTAAACTTTGGTTGATTGGTCGTTAAAAGGTCCACTTCTCGGAATACGAAAATGAATAAAATAATAATAGGCAGGCTCAACACTCAACAGCTTAAGGATTCCTCACGCGTGAGTCATCGAAGGCTTTCGGAGAAAAACAATACACAGGTATAAATAAAATATTATATTATAATGGAGGTGATGTAAGGGTTAAGAATATTCTAGAAGCAAGCTTAGACTTGGTTGGAAAAGGTTAACGTCTGGAAATAATCTGCAAGAATATAATATAAGATACCACAAAATTCAATCAAGTGTTTTTTTTCTTCTGATGTTCCTTGACTAATATATTGGTATGAGGCTGACCCCCCATGCTCTAGAAATTTGATTCACTTTTGCCAACGCCATCCCGGTTTCAGGGAAAGTCGCCAGGAGTTGCAAGGTTTGTGTTCAGGTGAGGTTTTGTTTATTTTGTAAGTTGAGGGTAAAATTACTTGTGTCTTCTCGTGGTTATGCATTAATTGTTATCTTAAATGTTAATGTTTATTTGCAATTTAAATTGTAGATAATAAATAGATGGTAAAGTGATCATCTATAATCTTAGTTGAAAAGATATATTGGCATTTAAGGCTCATATTTAATGCATGCCCACAAGCAGGTACATGTAGGTTTAAGCTTGCACACACTACATGTGTACTTAAAATAAACCAAACCTCACATGAACATAAACTTGGCAAAGCCTGCCGACTTTCCCTGAAACTGGGGTGGAATTAGCAAAAGTTTATTTAGTTTATACAGCATGGGAGGGCAGCCTCATACCAATTAGTCAAGTAAAGATTGCAGTAAATATATAGAGGGTTTTTTCAATGAATAATTCAGCACATAAAAAACAAGGAACCGGTTCTTACTTATATAAAATAACCCACAATTTATTT
Source organism: Agapetus fuscipes (assembly GCA_951799405.1). Taxonomy (NCBI): domain Eukaryota; kingdom Metazoa; phylum Arthropoda; class Insecta; order Trichoptera; family Glossosomatidae; genus Agapetus; species Agapetus fuscipes. The sequence continues at coordinate 9,342,967 of OX637343.1, read as the reverse complement.
ACATTGAAATCTGCATTAGTCAAAGGTCACGAGTCGCATTTGAAGAGATCCGAATCTTTTCAAGTTAGCTTCGTTCAGACAGAGACAGCAAAAACAAGATAGTAGTCATTGCCGTGAACGAAAAATCGTTAAACTTTTAAGAGTTTGTGTATTCACACAGTGAAATTTAATTTTATAAGAAAAAATAATAATAAAACCACAGCGTTCTCTACAACAATAGTGTCTTCTTGATAATGATGTAAACAAGTCGAAAGTACTCGAGGGGAAATAGATACTCAACTTGTGAAAACAATACTCTGTTTTTTCTTTTCTTTTTAAGTTTTGAGCAGACGCCTGCCTCCTTCAACTCTTTCCTGTGATTCGAAGAAGCCCTTTAATCAGGGGATTTTCCATGACCTATGGATCATTTTTAGTTGAACATCCTGAGGATAAGTTTGTCCACCTACGTAGGTGATTATTTTAGAATGAGAGGGCGCTCTGGCCAGTTATGTGTTTATAATGGCAATACTATTATACATACTATCTTTGGCTCAAAAGCATTGAAAACTCAGAACCTTCCGCATCACAATCCTCCAAGACTTCTTGTCTTGTGCTGCTTTCCTCCATGGTCTCCTTGCTCTCATAACATCGGCGTTGGCTTAAATCTTTCATATACACCGCATCCTGGGACGTCCGAGTTGCGGACGAGAATGCGGTGGACGGGGCCCTAAAGTATTTTTGATTTAAGCACAATGCTTGGATTCTGAAATATAGATCTCAGTTCCACGTTGGTACGAATTCTCCAACGAACACCTTTAAATACAGATCCGAGACTGCTACGAAGCATTTTGTTCTCAAAAAACTGGAGAGATTTCACTTATTTCCATAAGGAAATAGAAAACTGAAATGTGTTAACTGGCGACTTAAAAGCTATCCTAAGGACTTGCTCACTGTGTTTGTCTGAAGGTGTCAGTGATTCATAACGCCCATGCATTCAATTTCAAAAGTCCTTGGTATACATTTTATGTGTCGAGTCATTACACTTAGTTGAAAGTGAAACAATGAGATTAATTTGTTTTATAAATAAGGTGGACGGAATTTTACATTTTTTATTAATTAAAAACACCAAGTGTGGGTTGATAATTTGCTATTTTATAATTATTTATTCACAAATAAGTAAACATGTTATTAAATCTAAGTTGCAAAGATATTTGAAAAAATATTTTTAATTCACACTTAATTAACAAGCAGGCATGTTCATGTTCGTGCTTACACATGCTGTACGTGTAATTACAAAATTAGGTATGACTTAACATAAGCTCTGCAACTTTTGCCATCATTCCCTGAAACCGGAGTGACAATTGCAAAAGTGAGCCATATTTTTACAGTAAGCAAGGTCATTCTCTCACCGAAAAAAATCAGGTTGATTTTTTCGGTAAGCGCTGTTTTTTGTGAGTCATATTTCAGGATCGCTCTACAGTCTACATGTTTTATCGCAAGAACCAATTGCTGAGAAGCGTTCACGAAAGTTTTACTATTTGCGTGCATCCACAGTTTGTAGCAAGTTAAAACAATGGAGCGACACAGGCATAACAAAATAATTCTGAAAATTCAGATCAATGTAGTCGGAGCAATAATTAGCAAAAAAGAGGATACGTCAACTCGCCGGTCTGCTGAAAAAAAAGCTGAATATTTTTTGTTTTTGGTTACTAAGGATACTCGTCACCTAGACCTGTGACGCCATCCTGCCAAATGGAAATGAATTTCAGATTCGGATCTGCACAAAATAACAATCGGAGTCTGTTCTGCCATACTAATTAAATTTGCAAATCTAAAAATGGATGCTTAGTGTATTTCTTATATAGACTGTTCATCACATGACTCGACTACAAATTTTGCTAATTTATTGGAAGAATAGGCCATGACGTCACGCCTCGTGTTCAAATACATGTATATTATAATATGTGTGGATAGATTGAGGATTGGATTTCAATGTGCCTTTTAGAATAATATATATATACCTACCAATGTACTCTTACATAAGTCTTATTTATATACATCCTTCTTCTTCGGCTTTAGTTTTTTTTTAAGGAATTTTGTTTTAAAGGCCGGTCCGTTGTCTTGTGGTAACACTACGGACTCTTAAATGGAAGGTGGTGGGTTCGAATCTCGGCAAAGCGCAAAAAAACTACACCGTTTATATTTTCGAATAATATGCTCTTCAATGGTTAAAAAAATAATATATATTTACCAAAGACCAATCACTAAAGCTCCATCCAGCCTTACAGCAACTGGGCCTTGCTTTTCAATTGGCGCTGTGAAGCGACTACCAAGCTAGTAAAAATTCCGATCAATAGCTCAGTTAAAAGAATGTTTGCATTCCATGCCGAGAGCCAGGGTTTCATACCCACAGGGGGTGTCAGAAATGATTTCCCGTTTCGGTGCTTACTTCAAACCCAAAATAAATACCGGCAAGGTTAACTCAACCTTCACAAGAAATAAGAACCAGCCTCCTCGGAAGCTGGGAAACCCGCACTTCAACTGAAGTGGTTGGAGTGAGGCAGGCGCCCTTACCCGTAGAAATAAATAGGTCCCAAATCACCACATGCGACTTCTTCAGGGATTACGCAGGCAAGAAATTTCACTAAATGCGTAGCTTAGTTGCGTCTGTGCGGGAGACCCTAGATTTCAAAGATTCAATCGGTCTATGTCATTTTGTTGTAGTGCCGCAAAGGTAATGGTGATGTGGCGGTTGATGTCCTGATCCTTTGTAGCAGGGCTGTTAGTTGCGTAGTGGTGTGTTGTGTTGGCTTTGTTTTGGGACACTGAAAGGAAGTGGCGATTGATATTTGTTTTGAATAAGACAAGGTTAAATTGGGTTGGAAGCACAGATACCGGTAAATCGTTCCATAAACGGGTAGTTTGGTAGAGGAATGAGTTGTGAAAACACCAAGTTTTGATATCGATATGGTATTCATTTTAAAAAAGATTTGTGAAGAGGAATACAATTTAACAACCTATTTTGGATGGCAAAAATAGAAATTAACATCATCAATTAAAAAATCTTATACGTAACTTGCGTACCTAAATATGTTTTTTATTGATTTATATTAAAGTACTTAGTCTTCCTTTTGTGTAACGAAATTTTCTATATTAATTCATTAAACAGCAGCTATATAGTTTATGCACCCATTTTATCGGTCGATTTACTGTAAAGTACCAATTATCTGCTGATTCTGTAAGCTTTTTATTTTAATTCTCCAAACTGCACATATCTATCATACACACCAATGTAAATTTTTGATTTATATTAAAATACCAATAATCTACCGTCTATGTAAGTTTTTTTTATATTTACGTATAAACAGCAGCTATACAATTCATGCACCCATTTCATCGGTCGATTTACTCTAAAGTACCAATCAGATGTTAATGTAATCTGACATAAGATTATACCCATATCAGTGGGCGGAGTGCCAAACAGAGTAGGTAAGTACCATTTCTAAGGCTCGATATAAATACTCTCGAGACGGTATTGGGCAATATCACCCAGTTTTATGAAGTACCAATCCGTTTCCACACAACATCACCTACTTAACAGGCGAAAGTACCATTATTGGCACATAAACAGCTGTTTCGAATTCAACGCAGATAACCCACCTACTTCGGATGCAATTTTTAAAATCGCAACAATTTTGCAAAATCGATAGAACTGAATTTTTCATCGACGATCACTTAATAGAAGCAAATTTACCTAAGCAACAATAATTTATGATCTAAAATGTAAAAAAATATTGACATTTAAGATTCATATTTAGCGCATGCCCACAACACGACGAGTGCAAGTTCGCGCTAACACATCGCACGTTTAATAATAAAGAGCAATAACTCAAAAAACATGAATGTTGGGAAATCACGTTTGAAGTTTAGACAACCAGTACAACTTGTATGGGATGAAAAAGGCGGCCGATGTTTTATCTCGGTCATATTCGTCCAAATTGAACGGCTGTCACATTCTACCTATTCTTCTCGCATTGTTCTTGCGTTTTATTACAAAATCTCGATTTTCCCAATTTTCGAGTTATTTCTCTTTATTATTAAGCGTGTGACATGCTGGATGTGTATTTACAAAATATAAACCCAAATCTCATTTTGTTCACTTTGCCAATGTCACCCCTGTTTCAGGGAAGGACGGCAAGAGTTGCAAGGCTTATGTTCATTTGAGATTGGGTTTTTATATTGTAGGTCCACATGCGGCATGTGTTAGCGCGAAATTATACATATCTGCTTGTGGGAATGCATTTAATTTAGATCTTGAATGATATATATCTATGCAGCTTAGATTAGATTAGATTAGATCATATGAACATAAATCCTAAAAAAACTCAACGTACTAAAAAGCAATGTTGTTTTATTTTTTATCTTGTAATTTTTGTATTATACTACAAACAACATACATAGGAGGAATGAAAGTTTACAAAATTTAAGGTCAAATGTAGTTTTTCTTTTATCCTTAATGATGAACCCTTGATTCCATTGATGATTCCTTGACTTATAGGTTGGTATGAGGCTGACCACCCATACTGTAAAAAATGGTTCACTTTGCCAATGTCACCCCTGTTTCAGGGAATGTCGGCAAGAGTTGCAGGGCTTATGTTCATTTGAGGTTTGGATTTTATTTGTAAGTACACAATCAGCTATTGTAAGCGCGAACTGCACGTGTTTGTTTGTGGGCATACATCTGAGAGCTTTGAATGAATATATCCTTGCAACTTAGATTATTATTACTATTATTATTATTATTATGAACGATTACAAAGTTAATGCCTCTACAATCAATAAAAAGTAGTTTTTCAATTTAAAAAATAAGTAACGCAAAATGTACAAGAATAGCAATAAAAGTAAGAAGATAAACAAAAATAAAATGTGAATATCAACCAAACCTATTTAACAAATCATAATCAATTAAGAGCTACCATCTTAAGTAAAAACCAATTATAATAAGTAAAAAGTTAAAAGGAAAAAAAACTAAAATAAGAGCAAAAGGGATGGGAAAGATGAGAAAGATAAAGGGAAAAGAAAACGGGTATAAGTTGCAATAACAATAAATTAAATATAATAAAAAATAAAAATAAAAACAAATTGTATTAGGTTACGGGGCGAGTAAAATTTAATAATGTACGACCGGTTTCGGAAACAATGTTTCCATCGTCAGGTACAAAATATTACTGACTAAATAAAATATAAATTAGTGCATCATTCTTTTAAGGGCTGGGAGTAGTGGTGGGTGGGAGGGGTGAGGAAGGGTACAGAGCGCTGGGATCGCTGGTGACAGATTTATTATTATTATTTCTTGGAAACAAGGTCAGTAGAGGAGATGGATTAGGAATCAAAAAGTTATTTAGTAAGGAATTACCAGTACTTTTTATTAATTTCTCGAGAGCTGTTACAGCGCTCTGTTCCCTTCCTCACCCCTCCCACCCTCCACTAGTCCCAGCCCTTAAAAGAATGATGCACTAATTTATATTTTATTTAGTCAGTAATATTTTGTACCTGACGATGGAAACATTGTTTCCGAAACCGGTCGTACATTATTAAATTTTACTCGCCCCTTAACCTAATACAATTTGTTTTTTATTTTTGATTTTAATTTTTTTAAATGAAAGGTTACAAAGTGAATGCCTCATCAATTAATGATATTAAATATAATAATATTATTTAATATACATTTACTTAAATATAAAAAAACAGCAATTGAAGTACAATATTAACAAACAAAAAACTATTAAAATGAACATGTTCAGAAAAAAATGTAATTGTTTAAAATTGTTCACATCCATATCCGTTAATCCGAGCATTAAAACAAAACAAGACAAGACACGTCTCTTCTCTTGCAATTATTCGTTTTTTACAAGTTCATTAACGGCCGGTCCACTCGGCGAGCTGGGATTCGTTACGAGCCGTCGTTAGTCGCGGATCTAACGACAAAAACAAAAACGCTAGAAAAAGTAACGGTAAAAGCTTCAACTACTCGGCCAAAAACTGCTTAGTATAATGCAGTGAATAATTGCTTGTAATTTTTTTTTAATTTGTTTTCCCACGGTTTTGAAAATGCCTGAAGAATTACAGTTATTTTTTGTTGTTGTATATATTGATACATTAAATGTAAAACTGAATAAGTGTCACATTCAGTTAACATGAGTTTATCAGATAAATACATTTTTCCCCCTATGTTTAACGAGAGAAAACACTGCAAAAGTGAAAATCCTGTATTTCAGAAGTTTATCATGAGCACTTCCTTATGATCAATCCACTTTTATATAAGAATTTCCACGCAATAAAAATATTATCCATGATTTCTCAAATCAGTGAATCAGCCCTTCTTCAATATTATCTTGAAGGTGATGATATGAATGATAATTATAGTATGTTTCGAAATGCACGGAAGGGTGGGTTTTCTGTACAAATTTTTATGTTTATAAGCGGGTTCTTTTTCATAAAAGCTGCGGAATTTTTATTTTATCACTTTCGGTTCAGAGTTATATTTGCACATTATAGTTCGACGGTTGATAGATTTATCCAGCTTCATGGAATTTCCGTCCTTAATTTATACTAAAAATGAAGATCATTATTGAAACATGGAGAATCGCTTCATAACACCTTTTTAGACTTCGCCAGAACATTCGGTTCAACGCCTATGTAAGTAATCTCGAACAAATACAAATTATTTTTAGGTACCTACCTATGTTTCTATTAATTTCTAGAGACTTGATAGATCTACTATTAATGGACAACACAAACAGCCCAAACACAACTACCAATATCCTGCATATTCGTGTCGATAGCTCAGTTGGTAGAGTGCTTGCATTCCATGCCGTGAGCACGGGTTCGAACCCCACCGAGGGTGTCAGAAATAATTTTCCCGTTTCGGTGCTTAATTCAAACCCCAAATTAAAACACCGCCAAGGTTTACTCAGCCTTTACAAGAAACGAGTACCAGCCCCCTCGGAAGTTGGGAAACCCCCACTTAAACTGAAGGGGTTGGCGTAAGGCCGGCCCCCTTATCTGTAAAAATAAATAGCTTCCACTCGCCACACGCGAAACCCTTCGGGGATAACGCGGCAAGAAGTTACACTATATAAATGCCTTAGTTGCGTTGCGTTTTTCGTAACAATATCTAGTGATTTTTCTCTTACCTAAGTCTCATTTCTATTGATGCGTTTTTAAACATTTTAGATTGCAACGATGTACAAAAGCGTTGAGCTGGTTTTGTCGTATAAAAGAGAGAAAATGAGCCGGTGCATTATCAGAAGATTTCAGCAGAAGCCATCAATCTTGCACAAACTCCCTTTCACCTCTTGAAGATGCTTAGAGAGAGAGAGAGGCCAGTCAGACTTGCCCATCAACTATCTTATTCACTTACTAGCGGCTTTACTAGCTCATTGACTCATCAACAGCTAATAGTCCAATGCGATATACGACAGCTTTGTTATACATTCAACTTGTTATACGAGCTATTTAAAATAAAAAAAACATCAACATGAAAGCAAGACTTTTTACTTATTTTATTCTACTGATGGTTTTATTTGTTGGTTAAACAAACAATGAGTTTTGACTGGTTTCGGCCTCTTTGCCACCTTCTGAAAAATCGAAATCTTACACGTTATGAACACACTTCTTAACTTAATTTACCTTAAAGGTGACACTGAATAAGTGCTGATTCACTGATTTAATAAATCGTGGATGAAACATTTTATTGCGAGTTAGTTCTGATAGTAAGTGAACTCATTATAAGTAAGTGCTCATGAAAAACTACAGGATTTCCACACTTTTCTAGTGTTTGCTCTCGTAGAAAATGTTGAAAAAGGTGCATTTTTTTAAGAAACCTATGTCAGTTTAATATATGTCACTTATTCGTTTTTACCTGTAAGGTATACAAATGTTTATTCAAATGTTGGTTTTTAATAATAAAAGAATGGCATTTACAGGGTGAATGTTAATAAGGCAACGTATGAAGAAGTTGACTGCCATAAATTAATTTTCTTTGACTTACATGTAGGTATAAGGCTGACCCCCATACTGTAAAAATGGTTCACTTCGCCGAAAATATCACCCCTGAATCAAGACAGTTCGGCAAGAGTTGCAGGGCTTATGCTCATTAGAGATTATGTTTTTATATTGGAAGTTCATATGCGGTATTTGTTAGTGCGAACGAACGTATACGTGTCTGTTTGCGGGAATACATTTAATATGAATCTTACATATTAACATATATCTGCAACGCAGACTTAATATTATAGAATGAACATTTCTTGACATTTTTTGCATTGCATGAGGTCGGCATGTGAATTGACATAGAAAAAATTGTGGTTTCTATGGAAAAAGCAAACTAACCCTTTGTATTTGGTTGCTATGGGTGGCAGTCCCATACTAGACCGAAGTTTGCTCGCGAGAAGAAAGCTTCAAATTCAAAAATGTTCAGACTTCATTGCTTTTGTAATATTTTCGTCGCAGTTTTAGGAGAATATATGTACACCTGAAAATCTGTAGAGTTACTGTCTAGTCTACTCGCCCAGGTCACTGGCCCGCTTTGCTGTGTGGCTAGTTGACCCTGATATTAAAAGAAATCTCAGATGCAGCGAAGGGGCCAAGAGACCCAGCCGAGAATTAGCCATTTTTTTATGTTTTGCAAAAGAAGAGATTAGAAAATGTTACTCATACGCCAAAAGTGACAAATTTCAAAAAACAAAAGAAAGCAAAAGAGTGTGGTTGAACAAACTTTCAAAAATATTTTGATGATTTATTTGGTGGTTTTCTGAGACTCTCACCTCAAGATCCCTCTGCAAGCTTGGTCGTCGCTATACAAAGCGACAATGAGGTCCGCAGGTGATTGACATGCGCATCTTTGTGTTGTAACCCGGCCCGGTTATTGGTTACTAAGGATGGCAGTCCCATACAAGTCTGACGTTTGGTCGCCGAGAAAAAAAACAAATTAAAAAATGTCCTTAGCACCCAATAACAAAATATTTGGATGCCTTGTCAGCAACAACTCGGCCGCGTGACGACACACTTTTGTCAATATCGATTCACGTGCGGACCTCTTCATCTATAATAATCTACATTCCAAATTGCAAAGATATCTTGGCATTTAAGGCTCATATTTAATGCATTCCCACAAGCAGGCACACGCAAGTACGCGCTTACACATGCTACATGCGTACATACGAAATAAACCAAATCTCCAACGAACATAAACTTCTGTAACACTTACAACTCCTGCCGCATTCCCTGAAACAGGGGTGGCATTTCCATAAGTGAACAAAGTTGGTACCGCATGGGGGTCAGCCTCATTACTTTCAAATCGCCACCTTTTAAAGGTAAAACTGAATTAGTGCTGATTCACTGATTTGATAAATCGTGGATTGAACCTTCTCATATAGTAAGGTCGTGCTTATGAAAAAGTTCTAAACTTCAGGATTGTCAGACAATTTTAGTGTTTTCTCTCAAAGAAAATAGGAAAAACGTGCATTTATCAGAGAAACCCAGGTTAGCTTTATATGTCACTTTTTCAGTTTTACCTTTAAGGTATCAAAGTATAAAAAAAATAATAATATCTAGTTATTTAAAAATTTAGGCACCTATATGATATTTTCATAATTGTATTTAAAATAAATGTCTGTACATAAGCTATCGGTCCCGGCCATTCGCATTTGCCGTGGTTAGTGCTTTAACAGTTGGGGCTATCGTTGTATACAGCGCAGGTAACAATTGAAATAGCAACGCTGTGGGAATAAATTGTTATTTTATGATGTGGCCCGAGATTGGCTACCCTGAAATCTGCACAGATTCTCAAAATGTAAAAAAAAAAATACAATTTTTTCATCCTGTTTACGCCGAGTACAAGATATTTTTTTTAGTGATTTTTTGACTTATACATAGGTTGATATGACGCTTACTGACCATACTGTAAAAGAATGGTTCACTCTGCCAATGTCACCCTTATATATATAAGGATAATTTATTTTAATGTACACATAATTAAAGAGCGCCGTTTTTGTGTGTGTCACACCTCAAGGGCCCTCTCAAATCACGGATAAGATTTCTTGTAAAGATGTGTCTTTAGTGCTCCTTTAAAGACACCAACAGTCTTTGCCTTCCTCACATTAGGTGGCAGTCTGTTCCACTCCATTGGTCCCGCAAACCGGAAAGCACGGTCCCCAAAATTAGTGCGTGTCTGACGGTGTGGCTGAACCAAGTCCACCACGCCATCCCCTGCAGATCTGAGCGTTTGGCGCCTCAAATCCCTCTCAACGGGTGTAAACATGTCAGCCAAATATGAAGGAGCTGTACCATTTACAGCCTTATACACCATCAGACAAACACGGTAGACCACCCTCTCCGGAAAACGAAGCCAATGCAGTTTCCCTAACAATGGAGTAATGCGAGTAAATTTAGACATCCCGAATATGAGTCTTGCCGCTGAATTCAGCACAGACTGAAGACGGTTGAACTGCTTTTTCGGCTGACCTATGTACAGCGTTGAGCAATAGTCAACTCGTGACATCACAAAGGCATTAACCAGGGTCTTGACTGCTCCCGACGGTAAACATCTCCTGATCGCCTTTATCTGGCGAAGTTCAAAAAATGAGGAAGATACAGTCAAGTTCAATTGCTCTCCCATTGTGAGGTTCCGATCCAGTGTGACTCCTAGAAGTCTGACTGAGTCGGAGGGCTGAATCAGCTCTCCCCCAATGGAGAGTGGTACTCGAGTTGTCAAAAGATGATCACGCCTGGTTGTAGCCGCCCACATCACTTCTGTCTTACCCATGTTAAGGATTAGGCCATTGCTTGTCATCCATTCACCAATCTCCGCAATGCAAGCTGCCACCCTGTTACTGAGAGTTTGTGCCATATGTGGCTGACACTGAGAGTAAATTTGCCAGTCATCTGCATATGCATGTGTAATGAGGCCCCATTTCTCAACTATACTCTCAATGTCAGCAGTGTATAAAATAAACAGGATCGGTCCCAGTACAGACCCCTGCGGCACCCCGGAGATCAGCGAATAGGAAGGTGAGACACAGTCACAAGTACGCACTACCTGCTTGCGATCCGCCAAGTAGGAGGAGAACCACGCCAGCGCCTTATCCCTCAAGCCGTACGAACCCTCCAACCTCCTTATCAGAATATCATGACATACGGTGTCAAACGCCGCACTCATGTCCAGAAGCGCTAAGAGAGCAAGATCTCCGCAATCCACTGCCGATATCAGATCTGAGACCACCGTCAGTAAGCCAGTTTCAGTCGAATGATATTTTCGATAGGCTGATTGCCTCTTAGGCATCAGATCGTTAGCACTCAGATAAGATACCAGCCGATCAGAGACAATGCGCTCCAGTACCTTAGACAGAAACGGTAAGTTTGACACCGGCCTGAAATTGGAGAGATCGTTAGGATCGAGATTTGGCTTTTTTAATATTGGCGTTATTTGCGCTTCCTTTAAAAAGGAGGGGATAGTGGCATCCATTAGGCATCCATTGATAAACCTAACAATAAATGGAGCCACTAGAAGAATGCACTCTTTTAGTACCCACGTCGGCACAGGATCCAGATCACACTGCTTATTTGGCGATCCCGCTACAACTCGCGTCACCTCTTCAATAGAGGTCAGCCCAAGCACTTCAAGCTGTGAATTACACAAAAGTCCCAGAGAACCAGGACTAACCCCTAGGGGAGAATATCTGGTCGGTATTTTACTTTGAAAGTAAGCAGCGAGATCACCAGCAGTCGTCACCGGACCCGCACCGGCCCGGGCACCACCAGACACGTTCTCCAGAAGTCTCCATAAACGCTGTGGACATTTTTCACTAGCAATAATGGTACAATAATGCTGGGACTTTTTCTGGAGGATAGCTGACCTGTACAGACCCTGTGCAATTATCCACATTTCTCTAGTGCTACCTGGCTTGCCGCTCCTGAAATTACGCTCTGCTTGTCGCATTTTGCGTTTCAGCGCACTGCATTCACTATCAAACCAGATAGCACTATTCCGCTCCCTAACATGTTTGATTGTAATGGGAGCATGCAGATTTATTAAACTTTTCATGGTGTCATTGTACAGCCCAACTAATGTGTCTGGGTGCATTGAGACGTAGGTTTCCGGACAACAGATCGGCGATAGAGATAAATCCATTTTGAAGAAATCGATCTTAAATTTGTTCCAGGACCTGGAGGTAATTTTCCTGTATACAGGAACAGGTCGTCCTAGATTTAAACGTACCACCACCAACCTGTGGTCCGACAAACCCACATCTCTTACCTCTGTCTTCAAAGGAGCATCCTCCTGTCTAGTGATGACCACATCCAGTAGGCCACCCGCGTCATGAGTGGGAGCATCTACCCACTGTCTGCAGCCATAGTCCGCAAGCAAGGCAGTGAGAGTAACACAATTGGTGTCATCTCTGCGCTCAAGCCTGACGTTAACATCCCCCACTATCAGAAACATCTCATTACGAGTTACTAAAACTTCAAAGAGCTCCCGAAATTCATGAAAAAACGCCGCCGTAACAGGCTTAGAGCCGGGGCGATATACAATAGCTATTGTGAGCGTTGCACCGGAAGATACCCGACATACAAGGCACTCAAATGTCGTGAAAGAAAAAAAGTTAATCTTCTCCACACGACATCCTGGACGCACTAGCAACGCAACTCCGCCATGGTTGGTCCAGGAAATATTCTCTGTCCCTTTTCCATGATGTGGCCTTGCCCGTGCTTCCTCAAATGTCGCGAACCCCAGTGCACGCAGTCTCTTCATGGCACTTGAGTGGTAGCTCTCATGCCACGTCTCTGTCAGTGCGAGGATGCCAAGGTCATGGCTTTTACATAATTCACAAATGTCATCCACTTTATTGGCGATAGATCTCGCATTCCAGCATCCAAGATTGATCTTCCTCTCCAGAATTTGCTGATGTCTCCCGCTGGTCAGCAGGGAGCTCGGCGATGAAGGTGCCACTGAAGATCTGGATGTGGAAGCAAGATCCTCACAATGCACTGAACAAACAGCAGGAGTTGTCACTGGCGGGGCTGAGTAGTTCAGCCGTCGCCCTCCTCGTTTTCTGCGCCTCACGCGCCTCCTCAGCACAATGTTTGGCCACTCTTTTGTTCGACATTGCACTCGCGGCACAGTGTTAGTTATTATAACTTTAAGTACTTGCAGGGAGTACCTCTGCACTGGACATAGCACTGGCGCGTCTGTTTCTGTCATGCAGGCGAGTAAGTAGGTACCTACCCACTGCAAGCACTTTGCCGCGATGTCACTTGTCAAAAATTAGAGGTTATGGAATTTTTTATTTTATTTTGAATTGTTTATTTGTAGGCGCATTCACTGTGTTTAATTGCACTGCGTAAGCATCTGAACTGCTGGTTAACTTTTAAAATATTGTAATCACTAGAACACAGTTTTAATTAGAAAAAAAATTACAAAAAATAAACAGAGCTTCTACCGCCCGCTAATCAGCGGCGGTAGGTAGTCCTCGTATTGGGAAAACCCTTGTTTCAGGGAAGGTCGGCAAAAGTTGCAGGTTACACATGCAGCATTAGTAAGCGCAAACTTACACGTGTCTGTTTCTGGGCATGCATTTACTATGAATTTTCAAATTTTAATATATCTCTGCAACTTAGATTATAGATTATATTTAATTTAGACGTAATATTAAAAAGAGAGTCACTCCCTTTCATCTCGTATACCCAGATGTAAGGTGCCAGTATAATCTTAGTTGCAAATATATATTTACATGAATGCATGCATGCCCGGTCGATAGCTCAGTTGTTAGAGTTTTTGCATTCCATGCCGTGAGCTCGGGTTCGAATCCCACCGAAGGTGTCAGAAATGATTTCCAGTTTCGGTGTTTATTTCAAACCCCAAAATAAAATACCGGCAAGGCTTACTCAGCATTCACAAGAAATGATTATGGGTGGTCATCATACCACTATATCTATGCTACTTTTTTTTAAGGAATCCTGTGCGGGAGGCTCCCCAATTTACTCCCCAAGTCTTGGGGGTCTATGTTACCCTGGAAGGGTGCCGCAGAGGTGTTGCTGGAGTTGTTGCTTCTGTCGTGAGGCGCTGCAAGGAAGTGGCTTTTGATGTTGGGTATGAATAAAACCGGATTAAATTGGGAAGGGAATACAGATTTTTTGATGGAGAGTTTCTTCTAATACATAGCACACGTCCCACACTTTTGGGAGGCCTGCGCTCCAGCGGGCAAAAGTTGTTGACCCTTGAACGACTCAGAGCAACTAAACAGCGCGCACTCCGACTCCCTCTAACGCGCGGCTGAGGTCTAGACCTCACAGCCACACAAAGCAACGCGGCCCAACTGGACTCCAACCAACAGCACAATGGCTATTCACACCTAAGGTCCCAGGGCCCAGGCTGCGACCACTTGTAAACAGCTCTGTTAGTCAGCAGTCGGATAATAAGTGAGGAAATTAAAAAAACAGACTCGGCACATTTAAAATAACTCTCGGATAGCTGAGGAGGTGATGTCACCCATTTAATATAAAAATAAAATGTCGTTCGTTGGTAAGCAACATTGGGCGCGGACAGTACTTGGATGGGTTACTGCTCAGGTTTACCGCGTGTCGTTGGCATCTTGGACCGGTCCGTAGTCCGTAGTGGCAACACTTCGGACTCGTAAATGGAAGGTTGTGGATTCGGATTCCGGCGGAGCACAAAAATATACCATTTATATTTCGAATGCGCTCTTCGCTGAGTTGAAAAATTCATACACCTTTACCAAAGACCGGTCACTGAAAGGTCCATCCAACCTTACAACAACTGGGTCTTGCTTGAGAATTGGCGCTTTCTACAGCGACGAACAAGGTGTGATACACACAAAAACAGCGCTCACCAAATAAACCATCCTAATATTATTATTATTTTAAGCGCTTCAATGGAGAGTGGCTAAATAGTTTTGGTTGTATTATATATAGTTAAATAATTAACGCAGAGGTGTACGAGCTTGGTCGTCGCTACAAAACGCCAATACTCAAGCAAGACCCAGTTGCTGTAAGGCTGGATGGACCTTTGGTGACCGGTCATTGGTAAAGGTTTATGAATTTTTCCCAGCAAAGAGCAAATTTGAAAATAGAAATGGTATATTTTTTGTGCTCCGCCGGGATTTGAACCCACAATCTTCCCATTCAGAGTTCGCAGTGTTATCACTGAGCTACGGACCGATCAAATCCGAGTGATCGGCGAGTGACATGATCGGGGGGTTTTCATCCCCAGATGTATTGTGTGAACGAGAAAAGGTTATGGGGTACAAAAAATACTGCGGTACAAACTACTACGGTAGTAGGTACAAAAAAATGGACGCGGTATGACACAGAAGTGTGATGTTTTCTCGCCTTTACAAATTCAATTTTCAGACAGATCGATGGATGTCGTAGTAAAAGATGACCGAGAATGGTATGCATGGACCAAATTTCCGAAATTGCGAATGAATGGTATATCCAGAGTCACAATAAAAGGAGAGCATGTATGAAGAAGGTTATGACTCTGGAGGAAATGAAAGAAGTGTGTAAGGACAGAAAGAAATGGCGGTAATCTGTAATGTTGGCGGCTAGGGGTTTTCTAAATTTTTAAATTATAAATGTCATTTTATTTAGTTTTGTTTTCTGTTTAGTTTTTTGATGTCCATATATATACATATATATATATATATATATATATATATATATATATATACTTATATATATTGTTTAATTGATTTTAATAATGTAATTTATTTTGTATGTTTCTTGACTTATAGGTTGGTATGCAGCTGACCACCTATGCTATAGAAAATGGTTCACTTTGCCAAAGTCACCCCTGTTTCAGGGAAGGTCGGCAAGAGTTACAGGGCTTATTATGTACAAGTGCCTGTATGAGATGCACGGCCCTGCTGTCAGGTCTCTCTGACGTTGTCAACCACTTGGTAGAAAGCCTCGGGCAGCGCGAAATCTCTCCACGCACTTTAATATATGAAGCACTCAAGGTTTCAACCTGATAAATTGTAATTCGATAGCAGGTGAAACGGCCAAGGTTTACTTCACACACGCTGAAGGATGAATTACATTTTATACCTACCGGCGTTGCAGCAGTGAGAGTTGGTGAAATTACCAGAGACCCAAATACCTCGAAAATGGCGGCTGCACCTTTCTCTGGACGCCCGAAAGTAAATCAGCTGATTTATAATCACACATCTCGGCGGATAAAAACGATGCGCTTGTAAAAAAAGCTCGTTTTGTCCAACTCTATAGACGATCGTGCGTACGTGACATTTTTGCGCGCACACGTGTATGCATGCATCATATCGAAACATTGAAAATTTGATAGAGCAGTCCACAATATCTCGTATGGTATAAAGATTGCCTTTCGAGTTAATGTCCAAGAGTATATTTCATGATTTTCCATTTCGGTGTTTTCTTCCCACTCAAATCCTTATTCTGTCTTAGCTACGTGAAGATGTAGGTCTTAAAATAATTATAATTTTATTTATTTGATTGTGCGAGTATTTGCTCGAATATTTTAAATATAATATTCTTGCAAAATCACGCATGTTCCAGCTCCCAATGTTGTAAAAACCATCATAATGCCATGCTATAAAAAGGGACAAAGCTTTCTGTAGCGTGAGACTTGTATCGGAGCTGTCGAGAAATACAGTAAAAAAGTGCAATATAGTATTCTGTGAACGGAATCAATAGTGTGAAATAAATCAACCGAAGTTTTTATTAAATTTAAACCGTAAATCGTAAAATATTAACAAAGAATTGTACACAGAAGCAGTTCATTATTTTGTATGTGTAGTGTGTACGTCATTGCTCAAAAGCCTGCATTCAAAAATGTCTTAGCAAAACATCACGCAAAAATGTTGAACTTTAAGTGATTAGTTATGGCTGTAACAAGCTTGTACGGAATTTTATAAGTGTTGATTGAAGACATTTTTGGAAAAAGCAATGTGGCCATTCTTCGAGAACCGGATGGTTCCATTTTTCCCAAATGAGGATACGGAAGTCGCCGTGAACAATCCAGACCGAAGAACGTCTCAAATTTGCATATTTTGAACACATCTTTTTACCTTTTGCTTTTAAAGAGTATTTTATAGACTCTAGTGTAATCTGTACTAATGCATAATCTGAGTTGCAAATTCTCATTTAAGATTCATGTTTAACGTATGCCCACAAGCAGACACGTGCTACTTCACATTGTGCGAAATAAGATCCAAGCCAATCAGAAGCTAGTGCCTCTACAGTCGATACAATAATATTTGTTCTTTCGGAAATCGAAAATTTTCCATATTGCTGCCTAGCCACGGCTAAAATGCTGTGCACGTCTCTGCCTATATGCAATGGCAATGTTTAAAAGTGACAGTAGGGTTGTCAACGTTATAAATGTCATTAACTTTCATTTAATTATCTATTAACCAACTAAACAAGTTAATAAGTGTTAATTGGCTGTTACTAAGAAATATTGTTCCTTATTTAAACATATGATAATAATATTAATTCTAAGGCATCAGAGAAACCTGTTTTACCGACATTTCAACCAATCACTACAAGGTCATTGAGCGGGGACACAAACCAAAGAAAAAATAGAAAATTGTACAGCCATTCTTCTGCAAATAACCGGTTCGTGGTCTAACGGTTAACGCCTTGGTTTTGAGTTAGGAAGTTACCGGGTTTAAATCCATAACAGGGCTAAAGATTCAACGTACATTTTTTTTTAAATGTGCTCATAATTATCTATTAATATTTAAAAGGAATTTCCAAAATACAAAACAACAAAATGCGAGTAAAAAAATGTAAAAAAAACGAGTTTTTTGAATATTTTTTTGTGGCGTCATTTTTTCAGTTATATAAAAAAAAGAACACGCGTGATTTTTTACAATTATGTCACTCTTTTACTAAGGCCATAAAGTATAAGAAACATATTTTTTAAAACAACGGGATTTTTTTTTTAACACAGCCTTAACGTAAAGATTAATATTTTATGCATGTCCACAAGCAGAAACGATATGTTCAACTATGTTGTTTATCCCATATATTACATGTAAAACTGTTTGTTTGTCTAATAAAAAAAAAAAAAAAAAAAAAAATCTCCTCATACTCGTCTTGTATGTATGTGTCAAAAGGACCCACAGCACATAGACGCTCTTTCAAAGCAATATTTTCTTAAGGGATGTAAAAAGCAACGGCACGACAAAACAAGATCCTCTAGGTCAGAGGCGTGCCCGTGGCTCTAAAATTAAGTGATTCGATGTTACTGAAGATGATAACAGACCTCGGGTAGCACTGAGTTCACTTTTACACCTGCTGCATGTGTATTTACAAAGCAAAAACCGAAATGCCAATCAACATAAACCCTGCAACTACCGCCGCTCTTTCATGAACGATTTTGGCGTACTTTTGCACAAATAATCGAATTTTTAATGAGAACATATTATAGAACAAAAATATAAAAATCGTAATCGATCCACACTTTTCTCAGTCTTCCTTTTCATCCTTTTCCTTTCACATTTTCTCTTAATAAATCACCAATCGTATTGCAATACTTTAAAGTTATTTTCCAAAAGATTGTTTGTAATAATTAAATTAAAAATCCGGGTACAAATATTAATTAAATTTGTGAATATTGTTGATAACTGGTTAGACCAGAAATATCAGATACATTAATGTATCTATACGTTACTTAACGTTGAGGTGTAACCAAAAATAATAATGTTTATTAAATTTTATATCGCCTGTGATTGGATTGGACTGTAGTGCGACCACGTTCTAAAGTACACATATTTGTTTTTAATTCTACACGATTCCTGAAAATCTGATCGACATCAAACTTCTCAGGAACTATTATGAGAATATTTTACATGTCACTGAACATTTTTAATAAAACGTCATCAGATCGACATCACACTTTACAGGAAATGACTGAAAAAAATATGAAATCGGTTAATTAAAGGTCCATCCAGCCTAACAGCAACTGGGTCTTGCTTGAGTATCGACGCTTTGTAGCAGCGACCAAGCTCGTACATCTCTGCGGCACTACAACATGTTTCATAGACCCCTAGAGTCTCTAGAATCTAGGGAGTCTCCTGCACAGGATTTCTAAAAATAAAAATAAAAAAGTGGCTTAGGAAACCATATTGAACACATATGCATGCGTACTAATGAGGTATGAGACTGATCACCCACACTTTAAAAAATGGTTCACTTGGTCAATATCACCTCTGTTACGGAGAAGGTCGGCAAGAGTTGCAGGTCTTATGTTCATTTGAGATCGGGTTTTTATGTTGTAAGTACACTGCGGCATTAGTAAGCGCAAACTAATACGAGTCTGTTTATCTAAATGCAGGTAATACAAATCTGAAATGTTACATATCTTTGCAACTTAGATTATACACGAATTATTCATGTCTGCTTGTGAGGATACATGTTATTCGATTTCTTAGGACCTGTCGCACCAATCTCCAATCAGACAAAAATCAAAATGAAATTAGATTTTTCCCATAAAATTAAAAAAATTGGTTGCATATACGTAAATCAGCTAATGTACGTCATCTTCCCTGTCCGAATTCCATCACATTATTTCCCACTGCCGAGAAATATTTAACCGAGGTCCTTACCAGAATTAAGCAATCAAATTTGATGTGTCATTATATAAATGACAAATATAACTACGGACAATGTGTCTATAGATTTTTATGTGAACCAAAACTCTTCTAAATGTTGGTCGCAGTCTTCATTAATCGCCTAGAAAATCATAACTCCCAATTGTGCGCTTTCAACACCTCTCGGGCATTCAGTTCCGTACAAACCATAGAGCTATACTATTAGTGGAGAAGAAACTAGCTTACGGCATAGATACATGTTTGTCTTTTCTCCAACAGAGGTAATTCCATATGAGCAACGTTTTTTTAAACAGTAATACTACAGCTTATTGTAATTTGATATTTTTTACATAAATAAGTTGATTATAAACTATTCTCTGGAACAATTAATGTATTACACAATATTATATTATAAATCAGACTAAACAAGCAAAAATATAAAGTTTGTACGTGTACTGGACCGATTTGTCCTATAAAATAATGGAAATTGATTTTAGAAATATTTAAAACAGCTCTCTAGCATTGTGTTCTAAGTTTTTTTTCTTAGATCACATTGTGTAGAATGTGATTTTTAAGACAATTTCATTTAAAGGTCATCTTTGAATCAAATGGTAGATAAGTCAAACAAGCACTGGGTGGACGACCTGTCATCCATAGGACTGTCATGCACCACATAATGCTTAATAATCATGTGAAATTCTATAAATAATAAAAGTATTAGGATGATTTATTTGGTGAGCGCTGTTTTTGTGCGAACCACACCTCAAGAGCCCTGTGCGAGCTTAGTCGCTAACAATGGGCCAAATCTTAAGCACGATCCAGTTGCTGCAAGTCTAGATCGACCTTTGGCGACTGGTCATTGTAAAGGCACATTAATGTTTTAACTCAGCAAAGAGTAAATTTGGTAAGTTAAATGATATTTTTTCTGCTCCACCGGGAATCGAACTTGAATACTTTGCTTTACGAGCCCGGTCAAATGTCTATGTTTTCTTGCTTTCGCCATCTTCTGTTTCGACACTCAATAAATACACATGCCGTTATAGTTTATAATAATTCTATTTTTATTTCAAAATTCACCGACCTTAATAATTGCAACGGGTGCGCAGGATTTGCGCGGAGACAAGTCATTCGACTAAAGCCAACAATGCCCAAAAAAAAAAAACAACGACTGTACATTTTACCCGTTAACAAAGTGTTGACACTCGGAGTATCATTGTCCTTTTTTAACTAACGAAGATTTGTAATGAGGTAGATAGGTTGAAACAGATATAGTGTCTACTTGCGTCAAAATAGTTTCGACTCCACTGTGTTACAACTCAGTGGTACTAGCATTAACTATTATTATCGTGGACTTTTGCTGTAGAGATTACGAAATTTAAAATTCAAATTTCAAAATTGGAAAACGGATTCCAAACCGTTGTCTCTCTTGTTTGTCAAGATCAAAATGACCGCTTAAAAATCTGAACATTATCAAATTTCATATTTCAAAAGTTTATGCACTTAATTATAAATGCAAATCATCAGGTCAATTACTTTACTTATGTGTTGTTGTGACTCTGACCACCCGTACCGTAAAACATGTTTCAGAGAGAGGCAACCAAAGTTGCAGGGTTTATGTTCATTTGAGATTAATATTATTATTTTTAAGTGCACATATGAAGTTTGTGTTAATGCAAACCTACACAAGTCTGCTTGTGGGCATGCATTTAAATTAAATCTTGAATAATAATTTATCTTTGCAAATTAAATTAAAGATAGATTATAGACATCAAGGCACTGCCTTAAGAAGGTAATATATTTATCTGTTATCTGTATTCGATTGATAATTGCAAAGATATCCTAACATGTGAGATACATATTATTTTAAGCATGTCTACAAAAAGAGATGTGTAATCTTGCGTTTACACATGCTGCATGTCAAAAAAAAGTCAAATATACAAAAATTATTTTAAAAAATACCTGGATAACACACGTTTTTTGACAGTTTGAAGACATCATTGTTATTCAAAAAAGTTCCACTCAGTTTTACTGGGTCCATGGAAAATCAACGAGTGTGAAAAATCTCTTTTCTGAAGATGACATCCTAGCGCGTCTTTCACAGTCCACATAGGTGCTAGAATACCTCTTTCAGTCTCTTTGTCTCTACCTGTCTGGACTTAATGCTTTTACATGCATGACACACACTTTAAATAATTCAGATAACTGTGATTCACACGTCTTTTACACTTAGGATCAACAATTCACTGTTATGGTCGAGGGGTAAGGCGTCTCGAATTTGTGTTATTTAAACGATAAAAAAATACTTAAAAATATAAATTGTTATGATTTTACTTGGGTTCTTTTTAATCAAACAGCAATTTATTTATTTTTCAATAATTATTTTACACAACGTCGGTTTACAATGTACTGTCGGTTTTCTAACTCTTAGCTTATCGACTTTACGGCTCAATGTTTCAATCGACTCTGGTCTCTCACACAATTGCGGTCCAAATATATAGCGTCTAAACTGAACCATCTCGCATATTCCAGCCCTTCTATAGTGAACCTTTCCACATCTCTGTATTGTTCCATGCAATTCTAGTTACGCATACCAACAACTACGAGACACAGATTCAAACTCACAGTAGTCTATACCTACTAGAAGTGGACACACACACATAAGCAAGCCACGCAATCGGGCTTATACGTTCGTAACAATATTTTCCTTATAAAAAATACCACCCACGTTATTGGTAGAAGTGCGTCTTTTTCATTCAGTAAAAAGTCGCTATGCTAACGTTGAAAATACCGGGCCTTAGTGGGGTTATGCGCATATATAAGTATCCTATGCTCGGCATATTATAACCTCCTCATCGTCACCTAGTATCCCCTAACTATATGTTTTACGTGTAATAAAAAACTGGGTAAAGAAAATGGAGCAACTGAAATCACCAGAAGGATAGCACTGACATGCCAGGCTTTCGGAAATCTAGGCTACATCCTCAACGACACGAAAATACTATTACGACAAAAACGCAGGATTTTTAAGTCATGCGTGCTGCCAGGATCCACCCATGGCTTGGAAACAAAAAGGCTCATTCGGCATAGCGCCAACAGACTGAGGACGTGCCAAAGAGCCATTGAAAGGAGGATGCTGGGATTCAGTCTCAGGGACAGGGTTCCCAACCTATAGATCCGTAGACGCACTGGTGTCACTGATGTTGTACAGGCAGTGGCCTGCTTAAAGTGGACCATGGGATTGGCCGAAAAGCATCGTCCAGTGGCAGCCCAAAATGTCCAAGCGACCGACTGAGGTGACTGGACTACATCAAGGGAACTACAGGCTTAGGTAAGGATGGGGAAATGAGAACAAAAGGTCAATATTTTACAGAATCGTATAACAGTATCGAAATACGAGTATATCGAGGAAAAAAAAAACGATGTTTCGATATTTATGTAGAAGAACGTCTGAACTTCTCACAATTTTGTGTCAAAAAATCCGGCGATGAGAGGGCGGGAAGGGAGGGGGGGAGTTTAGGGGTATAAACGCATTTCAAGAATCAATATCGTTTTTGATACTCCAAAAAAAACATTGAAATTTCGATATTAATATATTTTTTTAAATATCGGTACTCTTGATAAATCGATATATATCGCCCATCCCTAAGCAGACGATGGCTGAACACAGCAACCGATAGACAAACACAGAGAAGATTGGAGGATGCCTACGCCCAGGAGTGGACTGAGAAAGGCTGAGGAAGAAGAAGAAGAAGATGATTTCTCGCGTTACGTATTTCGCCCTGTGGTAGAAGTCTCATCACCATGGTAATTCTTACCTACCGAATATCGTTAATATTTGTATGAAGACTAATCAGCTGTTCACTTGCGGCCATCTTGGTTTGACAGGTCTTCATACAAATATTACCGATATTCGGTAGATAAGAATTACCATGGTGAAGAGACTTCCAGCGCCTACTGAATCCGCGACTGTAAAAGACGATACAATCACACAAACATTTTTTGTGCATTGTTGACAGAGAACACATTTTCTGCGTACTGCAGTTTGCACAATTTGGTGTAGTGCTTAGTCAACAGACGCGGCTCCCTGACCCGGGTTCGATCTCTCTCGTTGACCACATAAACGACAAGTCACGAAACTGACAGCACTCTTGTTTGTGTAAAGTCTTCGCACGGTGATGTCAGATTTACTTTGTGAAGTGTCTATCTATATTTAAAGTTGCGCAGATATATCATCTCCTTAGTGCTTGTATGTCTTATGTCCATTTGAGGTTATTTCACATGAGCAATGTTACTTTTGTGAAGTGTCTATCTATATTTAAAGTTGCGCAGATATATCTTCCCCTTAGTGCTTGTATGTCTTATGTCCATTGGAGTTTATTTCACATGAGCAATGTTTGTATGTGTACTGGACCAATGTGTCTTATTAAAACTGGAAATTAATTCTAAAAAACATAAATCAACTCTCGCACTATCGTGTTTTACGTTTTTTTCTTAGCTCAGATTGTGTGGAATGTGATTCTTAAAGCAATTTCATTGAAAGCTCATCTTTTAATCAATTGGTAGATAAGCCAAACAACCACTATGGGGACATTTGAGTGGGCGTGTGCACTGGACAGAGGTTAATCAATAATATCAAAATAAAGACATTTTCTTTTTGTAAATTGATATTTGCCTTTGAAATAAATATTTAATATTATAATTTTAGATGGGGCTTTCTTTTAATTTTACTTCAATTATTTATTTGAACATAATTTAATAAAGTCAAATCTGCCATTCTTGTCAAAGGTGCTGGAGCGGATTGTCTCGCGGCGGTTGGTATCCTATCTGGATGCAAGCGGCTTAATGCCTAAGAGGCAGTCTGCATACCGGAAATATCACTCAACAGAAACCGGTATGCTCATGCTTGTATCGGATATGATATCAGCTGTGGAGTGTGGTAATCTAGCCTTACTGGCGCTTCTTGATATGAGTGCGGCCTTTGACACAGTAAGTCACCCAATTCTTATTGAGAGATTGGAGGTGTCATTTGGTTTGACCGGAGGGGCTTTGGCGTGGTTTTCTTCCTATCTGGTGGAGCGCAGACAGGCGGTGCGTATTTGTGATAGTGTTTCACCTACCTACTCGCTGTCTTCCGGGGTCCCACAGGGCTCTGTGCTGGGTCCGATCCTTTTCATATTGTATACTGCTGAGATTGAGAGTATTGTTGAAAAATGGGGCCTCATCGCACACTCATATGCAGATGACTGGCAAATATACTCTCATTCTCGGCCAGACATGGCTGAGGACCTCAGTTGCAGGGTCTCTGGGTGTATCGCGGAGGTCGGTGGGTGGATGAGGAACAATGGCCTAATCTTAAACATGGATAAGACGGAGATACTCTGGGCAGCCACATCGAGGCGTGACCACCTTCTGGTGAATGGAGTACCACTCTCCATAGGAGGTAAGCTAATCCAGCCTTCTGATTCGGTAAGACTTCTAGGAGTCTTACTGGATCGTAACCTGACACTGGATAGGCAAATAGATGCCACAATAGCTTCTTCTTTTTTTTCGCTTCGCCAAATAAAGGCAATAAGAAAATGTCTGCCGTCAGATGCGGTTAAGACCCTGGTGAGTGCGTTTGTGATGTCTCGGATTGACTATTGCTCGACGCTTTATAGTGGTCAGCCGAAGAAACAGTTTAATCGCTTTCAATCTGTGTTGAATTCGGCAGCAAGACTCATATTCGGGATTCCCAAATTCGCTCACATCACCCCGCTGTTAAAAAAACTTCATTGGCTTCGTTTCCCGGAGAGGGTGGTCTTCCGTGTTTGTTTAATGGTATATAAAGCCATCAATGGCTTGGCCCCACCTTATCTGGCTGATATGATTTCACCTGTTGAAATGGGTGTTAGGAGGCAGACACTCAGATCTGCGGGTGATGGAGTAGTCAATTTGGTTCAGCCGCGCCGTCAGATTCGTACAAACTTCGGATACCGCGCTTTCCGTGTTGCGGGGCCGGTGGAGTGGAACAGACTGCCACCCGGAGTGAAGAACTCCAAATCTGTGGGTGTATTTCGAGGAGCACTCAAGGCACACTTGTTTAGAAAGTCTTATCCATGATCGGAGAGGGCCCTTGAGGTGTGACACACACAAAAACGGCGCTCTCTTATCATGTGTAATTTAAAATAAATCAGCCTGTTATTATTATTATTATTATTATAATTTATTTTACACGGGTTGATTCACAATTTACAACAATTGATAATCTCTGCTTACTGGTCTTCACGGCGAAATGGTTGGAGCGACTAATCACTCTCCGCACCATTGCAGTCCCTATGTATAGGTACAAACGAGATCTTTTTCGCATATTCCAGATCATTCTTCAACTTCTCGCTTACACCAGAACGCCGTTCTATGCACTACCACCATCATGGACTACTCCCAGATTGCTCTACCCACACTATCGTACATGTATAGGTGCGCGTAGGTACTTTGATTTCATAGTTCGTAATTTACAATAAAGTTTACGTAGGTCCCGTATCGTTACACAATAGTGTGCATTGTAACACGTATTCGTATTGTCCTTCAAGGGAACCCAAACGGAAGTTGAAGACTCCCGGGAAGACTTCCGAAGAGATGGCGTGATAGCTGGCAGTCTGCATCACAGTAAGAAGTAGCAGCACTAACAGATCCATAGGATCTATTAAAATAAAAAGAAGAAGAAGTATTTGAAAAGCAGATCATATCACGACTCATTCTTTTGCACAACTGCCAGTTTATGGAACGAGTTACCGGTATCTGTGTTCACAATCCAATTTAACGTTGTCTTATTCCAGACCAATATCAATCGCCAATATCAAACCAATCAAATCAGTATCTCAAAATAAAGATAACTCAAAACACAACACAACACTACGCAGCTAACAGCACTGCTGCAACGGATCAGGACACCAACCACCACATTAACAACACTTCTGCAGCACTACTGCAAGTGTCATAGACCTCTAGAGCAGCGGTTCCCGAATAGTGTTCCGCGGAACCCTGGGGTTCCGTAGAAGGCTCTCAGGGGTTCCGCGAAAATATCCAAGATTTCGATGTTTTTTTTCTAATTCTAGCTATTTTAAATCGCTTTACTCTTACCTTTGATATATTTAGATATATATATGGTAATTTTATAAACGAACGTAATTATTATCTTAATTTAAAATACTGTATTTCGAAATTCCGTTTAGTTTAGGTAGAAGGTAAAGTGTCAAGTAAAAGGAACAGTGTCAAGAATTAAAACTGTTGCGCCAAATTGTACTAGCAGTCATTGCATTTTACATCGACATGCTCTTGCCGTGAAAAGAATGCCATCTGATTTAAAACAAGTCCTTGATGAAGCCGTACAAATTGTCAATTTTGTGAAAACGCGTCCACTGCAGTCAAGGCTATTCAAATAGACGTGTGAAGACATGGAAAGTCAGCACCAATCACTCCTTCTACACACGGAAGTGCGATGGCTTTCCAGGGGAAGGGTTTTAACCAGATTATACGAATTGCGCGATGAACTGAAAGTTTTCTTACAGACCCTCCCTTCGCCTGCAAGTGCTAGCCATCTCGTACTGTTGCGCGACGAGCGATGGTCAGTGAGATTGGCTTATTTGGCCGATATATTTAAATTGAATATAGTGAGCAGCTCTCTGCAGGGAAGACAGATGCAGGGAAGACCATGTTTACAGTGAGCGACAAAATATCTTCATTGAAAGGGAAAATCGCCTTCTGGATTCGGATTGAATGTCTTGGACAAAAGAGTTATGACTGTTTTCCGCTACTCCAGCAATTTCTCGAAAAAAATCATCTTCAAATCGCTGCAGACGTGGAAAAAAGTATACGTGAACATTTGACAAACCTGAAAAAGTTTATGGACGAATATTTTCCAGAAGAAAAGTTACAGTTACAGGATATCGAATGGGTCCGAAATCTATTTAGGATTCATACCAAACCTTCAACATTGACTGTGTCGGAGTATGAAAATTCAATTGATATTAAAAATTCATCCACACTCAAACAACTTTTCGAATTAAAAGCTACCACGAACCCGAGCCAATTTTGGTTTGGCCTGAAAAACGAATACCCGGGCATCGTCGAAAAGGCTATCATGGCGTTACTTCCATTTGTGTCAACTTATAGATGCGAGGCTGGGTTTTCAGCTTACGCCTACACGAGAAATAAGTTTAGGAGTAGGCTGAATGCTGCACCAGACCTCCGAATCCAATTGTCAGACATAAAACCTGACTTCAATGTTATTTTGTCAAAAACTATGAAAAGATTTCATTCTTCACATTAAGTTCATCTAACTAAAGTAAATATCTTTTAATATTTTTTAGTGTTGATCTGTTAACACAGTGAAAGTCCATTTTTATAAATATTTAAAAATATAAATGGTAAAACATTATTTTAATTCACTTTATTTTATTTGTTTATGCTCGAATATTTTCGCCTAATGAGGCATAAAGTGAATTAAAACAATGTTTTACCATTTATATTTTTAAATATTTATAAATCTTTTTGTTATAACTAAATAAATATTTTTATCTTAAAAAGTCTTTCTTTTAAGGTCAAACTATACTTACAAGATGCGAACACCAAGCCAAAAAGCCTCAGTATGGTGTGATCTCACGTAAAAAAACAATGTTACAGTTAGTTTACTTCTTACTTGAGCTCTAGGCCCTACTAGACTCTAGGGCCTAGCTAGGGTTCCGCACAAAAACGGTGAGCCAAAAAGGGTTCCGTAGCAAAAAGAATTCGGGAACCGCTGCTCTAGAGTATGAAATCTAGGGAGTCTCTCACACAGGTTTCCTTAAAATAAAAAATTAACCTTTTTCACTTTTGATAAATCTAAAAAAATTGAAAAAATGAGTACAACTTATTTATGCACGACCGGTTTCACGAATAAACTTTACATCATCAGGTACAAATTTGTACTACATATAGATTTGATAGATTGATAGATTTGAGACGCCAAACTCTCAGATTTACGGGGTGTGGGGTGTTTGACTTAGTTCCGCCGTCACGTCAGACACGCACTAATTTTGGGGACCGTGCTTTCCGGTTTGCAGGCTTAATGGAGTGGGATCAGACTACCACCTAATGTGAGGAAGGCAGAAACTATTGGTGTCTTTAAAGGAGCACTAAAGATGCATCTTTACAAAAAATCTTACCCGTGATTTGAGAGGGCCCTTGAGGTGTGACACACACAAAAACGGCGCTCTTTAATTATGTGTACCTTATAAATAAATAATTATCCTTGTATATATATACATGCCCACCGTAAATAATATATTATTGTAAGAAATGATTTATTACATGGGTGTTTGCATAAATAGACCTTTGCTCTCAGTTTCAACATGTGACGTCATGTCGCCGCGCCAGTCGCTAACATTTGAACTTTGAAGGCTGTGCGGCGCTATGTTATATATTCGTTATATAATAATACTCTATAACAGCAATGGCACAACACTAGTCTCCTACATATAATATCATACACACACAAATGAGGACCGCAGCTTAGAACGTGAGTAGAGTTGGGTGAACAATATTTTAAACAACTTTTGCGAATTTTAGAATAATTATTTCGAATGAATATTACGTTATTAGTTTTTTTACACCTTCATACAAGATGCGTGCACTGGGTAGAAGCAAGTAAAATTCAAGACCTCAAGATAAAACATGCAGTAAATTTCCCATGACCGTGTAAATACATGAAAATTAAATCATTCGCTTGGGGTCCTGTCCTGTCCTGTCGCCCGTACATTTTTCCATTTAGGTAATCGAGGGGAATTCACGCAATATTTACCTAACAATCGGCGTATCGGTCAGATTTTTTCTTTTGTTTTTAACAGAACACGTGAGAAATCAATTTCAAATCTATAAACAATGCTTTTTATCAATCCAGAAAAGAGCTAATTAAAAAAAAATGTGTTCCGCTGCAGTCCGAACTCACGACATTCCAAGTACTGATCTTTCGCGTTAACCACTGGGCTACAAGCCAGTCGAACACTTTCAAGTAAATTTGTTTTGTAAGCATCCGATTAAGAGAAGTCCGAGCTTCTGTAGAGCATCGTTTATCTTTTTTTGTCCTTGAATTATTTATTTAACCTTTCGATTTACCTATTTATTTATCATGGATTTCTTTATTTTATTGTGTAAAATATCTCTCAACTCAAACATCTCATTATGTTACAGGATTCTGTTTATTTTTGGTCGAAAATTATTCGAAAGTGTATTCGAATATTTTCGAATGTTTTGTATCTGATACAGCGCTAGTGCTGGCCCAGACTTCCGGTCACTGCCTCCACTAACACTCCTGCATGCGATAACAAAGGAAACTTGAAGTTACAACACTATAAGTATCTACCATTGTTATTTTATGTATAAAATATATACATGGAAGGATTTGGAATATTAAAAACCACAGAATAATAATATTTTGCCGTTCTATACAACCAAATGCATTTATTATTGACTATTGAACATTCGCATTATACTTCTATGTGTAGAAAAGACATTCTGAAAAATATAGTGTGCTTTTACTAATGCTACCCTTGTTTCAGGGAAAGTCCGCAAGGGTTTTTGTTCATTTGAGGTTAGGGTCTTAATTAGTAAGCACACATGCAATGTGTGTAAGCGCGAACTTACGCTTGTTTACTAGTAGATATGCGTTAAATATGAATTCTGAATGTTATATTTTTGCAATTTAGACAGATTACAGATACATCTAATGGTTGTCTAAACAAACATAGTTTTGAACGAAGTACCTAGTCATGTTGAGTCTTGAGCGGGCGGGCTGAGCGAGTCAAGACGGTGACTTAGAGTTGCGTGTTTGAAATAAAATAGTACCGGTGCGAGTCCTGAACTTGAGGCAGTGGTTTGACAGGCAGTATGATCCCTCTTTCGTGCATCAGTATTGAAGGTGCCAGTTGCTATATGAATATTTTCTTGAATACGCAACTAAAAAAACGCAACTAAGCTACACATATAGTGTAACTTCTTGCCACGTTATCCCCGAAGGAGTCGCATGTGGCGAGTTGAACCTATTTATTTTTACAGGTAAGGGGGCCGGCCTTACGTCAACCACTTCAGTGAAGTGGGGGTTTTCCCAGCTCCCGAGAGTGCTGGTACTCATTTCTTGTGAAGGCTGAGTAAACCTTGAGCTATCGACCGGACTAATAGGCTAATAATAGGCTAAAATGAGACTGAGCCCCCATGCTGTACAACTTCAGGGAAAGGCGGCAGGAGTTGCAAAGTTTACGTTCACGTGAGGTTTTATTTATTTGTAAGTACGTATACGGAATGTAAGAGGCTTATACGTGTCTGCCTGTGGACTTGCATGAAATAGTATCCATCTTTGCTACTAAGATTAAAGATTATAGTTTAACGCCAGTCTTAACTGAAGAGGCACAAGAAGAGAAAGAAGAATAAATGAAGATTTGTTTTTGCTGCAACCATCAAATTGCATATATTTTTGTGAAATATCACAAAAATTAGCGAGTAAAATTCTACCGTATAATTATTGTTTCACCATCTTGTTTTCTCACAGTTATTATTTTAGTCATAACATCAATTTTCTGTGCAAAACAACACGAATACCTACATTTTTTTTCATTCAAGCACATCCGTAAAAAATCATACATTCATTTTTGCAATCTTACGTGTTCAAAGCCAAAAGCCGTGGGGTGGAAGTCTCGACGACAATCGATAGATCCTACCGAATCTTTTCGAAGATAGGATGGAATAAAACATGGCAGAGTATCAAAAGCTGATCCATTTTATATGAAACAACGATTAGCTGTTCCTGCGCCGCAATTTTTATTTCGTTCTATCTTCAAATAGGTACGGCTAGGTCTACCTTTTAAAAAAAATCTTATTTTTATTTAATCAAGCCATTCTTTTCGCGGCCTTCTCCTTTCTATTAACACAAAGTATTAACTATACAGTATATGTGTAAATAGCACAGCTGATTGTTTCGTCTATATCGACAGTTAAAAGGAAGCAGGGCATAAGCGACATTTTGGTCAAAAATGAGTTAATGAATGCTATACTACATTAAAAAAATCCGCTCTTTCTAATGCGCTAACTCCCATAGCTCTACGATGATTTTTTGTTGTTGTTTATGCCCAAGTAAACTACTGCGTTTTCGAAGTATGATTTTGGTGTAACCTTGTTGTAATTTGGTGTATTTGGTTGTAAAGGCACTTGTGACATAAAAATTTCAAAAAAACAAATAATCTATGTAAGTTGCAAAGATATGTAACATTGGGGATTCACATTACATGCATTCTTACAAGCAGACACGTACAAGTTCGCGATTGCGCATACCGCATGTGAACCTACAATACAAAAACCGAATCTCAAATGGACATACACCCTGCAACTCTTGACGACCTTCCCTGAAATAGGGGTGACATTGGTAAAGTGAACCATTTTCTACAACATGGGTGGTCAGCCGCATACCAACCTTTAAGTCAAGGAATATATACATCAAAACAATAAATGTTCTTATTTTTTTTCATTTTAGAGCTGTTTTGATTTTTACGATATGCTAAAAAATATAAAAAAGTTACGCCATTTTTCTGCAAATCTCAAACTTTATACTGCTCTCCTGAACAATTTAGTTTAAGTCGCTTATGCCCTATTACCTTTTAACCGTTGATAATTTTATTTCGTAATTTAGATTAATAGTTACAAAGTGACAAATCTTCGTTTTGTTAGTGCAAGTGACCGCAGGCATGTTCGCAAGTACTTAGTGAGCAAGTATACAACACAAGTTAAGGCTGGTTCGGACAAGGCGAGTAATTTAGCCAAGTAACGAGTAATTTAGTGGCTAAACGTGTGCGAACCCCAACAATTTAGTCCAGTAGTTAAGTCAATGGTTTAGTCAAGCCGATCCATTTCATTCTATTTTTTCGGGCAAGTAGCGGCCCCGCCCACCACCGTCACGTGACACTAAAGCCAGTCCGGCCGGTGGATTTACTCGAGTAGGTACTTTGTGGTCGAGTTTTAGTTGGTTTTAGCCGCAAAATGTTCCGCTGGACGGAAGAAACCACTTTAAAATTCGTGTCCATATATATATCGCAAGAATGCTTGTGGAATGTGCAGCATAAGGCCTATAAAAATAAGCAGCAAAAACAAGCGGCATGCTTACACATAGAAAACCACATGAATGTACCCGGGTTCGGGGAAAAAGAAATTAAAACCAAAATAAAAAGCATCAGGTTAGTGCATAATTTTATTATTGTAAGTAAGTATTTCAAAGACATATTATTGCTATGATACAATAATCTCTTAATTATTATTACCTGTTTTTTTAAAAGTAGGTAGGTACTTTCACCTTACTAGATCTATTTAAATATTTGAAAAGAATACGCGGGTAGATTGAAAAGCAACGCAATGGGCAACAGATGACGCGCGTATCGCAAAATTGACGGTTGACAAGGTGAACTTATTTTAGGTTAGCTGTCAAATTTTGAGACACACGTCGTACAGCTCTTGTTTACTAGTTAGTTTTGTGAAGCACAACGCGCCGGCCCATTCATTGGTTGAATTGGGCTACAAGGTAGTGCCGCATCCCCCCTAGTCTCCAGACCTGGCACCGTCCGACTTCTTTTTGTTTCCAAACATGAAGACTTGGCTCGGGGGCAAGCGCTTCACGTCGAAAGAGGAGGCCATCGCCGCCACGAATGCTTATTTCGCAGAGTTCCCGAAATCATATTTTTCTGAGGGTTTACAAACGTTCGAGCACCGCTTGCAAAAGTGTATCACCCCACAAGGAAACTATGTGGAAAAATAAAAACAAGAACCTGTTTAATTACTGCGTTTTCTTGCCCACTCCGGAAACTTTACAATCCACCCTCTTATTTATTACTATGATACAATCTATAATAATCTAACCTGCAAAGATATAGAAACATTTTAGGCTCATATTAAATGCATGCCCACAGACAGGCACATGTAGTTTCGCGCCTACACACTCTGCATGTGTGCTTACAAATAAACAGAACCTTGCATGAACAGAAAACTTGCAACTCCTGCTGCCGTTCCCTGAACCGGGGTGGCATTGGCAAAGTGAACCAATTTATACAGCACGGGTGGTCAGCCCCATACCAACCTATCAGTCAAGGAGCACAAAAATATAAATGATTTACAAAAATTCTTAATGAAACACATTACAAATCAAAATTAAAATAAAGTCAAATTATAATTAAACTTATAAACTTAGAAGTAATGCCCTAGCTGCCATTGTTGCAAATCAACCGCCATTTCTTTCGGTCCTTATATACTTCTCCCATTTCATTCAGAGTCATAATCTTTTTCATGCACTCTCTCCTTTTGTTATGATCTCAATAATCTGTAAATTATTATTACCACCTTTTTTTTAGAATTAATTTTATCTAACGAGATCTATTCCTTTTTAGATCGACCTACTCGCAGGAACTGAAAAAAATAAAGGACTCCAAGAGCTCAGGCGCTGGGACTGACACAATCTATATTCCTTCAGTAAAATGGTTCAGTTTATTGGATGCATCCCTGCGAAACTTAACCTCAACACTGACAGAAAGTGAAAGTAATTTGGTAAGTTCCTACCTATCAACTTATGCACATTATTACAACACAATAATTATATGATTATACGCTAGTGCTGGTAGGCCGGTGGTTTTCAATGTATCATCCTTGCCTGCCAAGGGACAGATCCGCTTCCGACAAAATAATTTGCATATCTCTCCCGAAGATCTGTAGACCTTTGGGATGAACGGTTACTTAAAGAAGTAAGTAACGGTTGCATTCCGAGAGACTGTGGCTCATTTCTCCAATTACCAGGATCGATAGTTCCTGCTTCAAAATTTTCCGAGTCTACTGTGTATTCATACTGTCTGTTCTGTAATTTTGTCTGTCGGAGCCAATTATGCAAAGCGCAACAGGTCTTTACTATCTTAACAACTTTCTCAGGACTATAGGGCATCGGTTTCTCAAATACTCTGAATCTGGCAGCTAGTATACCGAAGGCATTTTCGACGATTCTTCTAGCCCGAGACAAGCGATAATTAAAGATTTTTTGCTGTAGCGTTAATCGATTTCCAGGAAAAGGTTTTAATAAATATTCTTTCAAGGGAAATGCATTGTCACCAACTAGGACACACCCTTCTGGTAGAACACCGTTTTCTAATTCTTGGTACAAAGTACAGTTACGAAATACGCCTCCATCAGAAACCCTTCCATTACAGCCAACGTCTATATAACTAAAGCAATATTTATGGTCTACAACAGCCATTAAGACAATGCTGTTTGTCTCTTTGTAATTATAGTATAAACTTCCTGATTCAGGGGGTGCCTTAATGACGACATGTTTGCCGTCGATTGCTCCAGAGCACCCGGGAAAGTTCCACTGCTCTCGAAAACCATTTTCGATTATTTTCCAGTCTGTAGTAGTAGGAATCTGAAAAAAAATATGTTGGTGAGTACTTTTTGGTATAATAACATTTTGTTTGTTTCAGGCTTCCAATAGTTCACTTACTGATGATACAGATCCTTTAGGGGATACTTTTCATGAACCTACCCCTCCTCCACCTCCGAAAAAAAAGAGGAAAATCGCCCAGCTCTCAAGCATGGTTGGCCAATTAAAAGAAATAATAAATGATACCAATAACTCTACAGTTGAAGAAAATGAGATTGAGGTCTTCGGTAAATACGTCAGTCTTCAATTGAAATCCTTGCCCTTACTATTGGCATTAGAAGCACAAGAGCACATTCATCTTTACATAAATAGAATTAGACGTCACCACATTCAAAACGGAATAACGCTACAGTCGCCGTATGCTTCAGAATCCACATACAGCGATTCATCAATATGCTATAATTTGAGACAAGATGCAGAAGACGATGCAGATTTGCAGCTATCTTCCAATTTACCTGATGAAGTAATAATTGTACCTAACGATTTATTAATGACAGCAATGAACAACGCTGATCTTAATAATGAAAACTGATGGGAACAAACAAAATACTTATATATTTTTTATGGTTTGTGCATTAACACTGTGAAAAGTCATGTTTTTTAGTTTGTTATTCAATAAAACAACACATTTTAACTTTTAAACACTGTTTTTAATTTCACAAATATAATATAATTATAAATTATTAAATTTTAAATTACACTACTGTTTTCGACTATTCAGTCATCATCAGGTAGGAAATAGGTGTCAATTTCCTACCTGATGATGACTGAATAGTCGAAAACGTTAGTAGTGTAATTTAAAATTTAATAATTTATAATTATATTATATTTGTGAAATTAAAAACAGTGTTTAAAAGTTAAAAAGTGTTGTTTTATTGAAAAACAAACTAAAATACTTATATTAGGTCCTTACATATGAAATTGGCTACTTTTGCAATTGAGTATAAATTGAGTATGAGTAAATAGCAGCATAAATTTAAATTTTACAGCTATTTACTCATAAATTTGAATTTATACAGCTATTTATACATGTGAGCTTTATACTCAATTGCAAAAGTAGCCAATTTCATATGTAAGCACCTAATATAAGTATTTTCTTTGCTCCCATCAGTTTTCAGTAACAAAATTTACCTCAAGAAATTGGAACTTAACAAAATAATATAATTATAATTAAAGTAGGTAGTACCTACTTATAGTACCTACTTAAAACTATTAATATAATTTATTGATGTTATAGCCGGTTTAGGCTGGTTTTAGTGTCGCGCTGACAGCCAAAATATATGAACTTGTAGGAAGCGTTGCGCGCTGACAGCTACGCGCCATTCTAAAACGCTTCCTACAAGTTCATATACATATTTTGAACGGTCAGCGCGACACTAAAACCAGCCTTACACATATATGTTTCTTACTTCTTGTTTTAAATTCATCTATCTGTTACTTACTTTGATTTATTTTGTTAATTTAGTGTAAATATCTAAACCTATGTGTTTAGATTCATAATCAAAGGAGAGCTTGTATGAAAAAGGTTATGATTCTGGATGAAATGAAAGAAGTATGCAAGGACCGAAAAAAATGGCGGTTGATCTGTAATGCTGGCGTTTAAGGCTGACTTTTAAAAAATATTTTTCACTTTTTTATAGAATTTGTTTTATAGGTTTTATTTTTATTTTTACTGTTGAATTGTTTAGTGTTTATTTGTTTTATATACTCAAATGTAACTAATTGCTTGTATTCCTTGACTTATAGGTTGGTATGAGGCTGACCACCCATACTGTTAATATTGCTCTATAATAATAATCTATAATCTAAGTTGCAAGGATATATTAATTTAAAGCTCTCAAATGAAACCCCGCTTAAAACAAGTGTGCTTTTGTTTGGTGCACAAATCAACTAAGACGCTGCATCTATATATTTTATATTGATGGGTATGGACAAAGATGGCGAACCAAAGAATTATGAACGAATATAATTGAAGTTATTATTTACAATTATTGCAGATAGTAGAAGTAAAAATCAATGTTATATTTATTTTCTCGTAAGGAAAAATGTATGATTACTAGAATAGGTATGCACAATAACTTCTAAGGGTTTTTTACCTCTATGAAATCATACATTTGCACAACCGCGCATGTACCTACTAAAACTCTCATTGCGCATGCGCATATTTTCATTTCAACACGGTTACCGGTTGCGTAATGTAACATTACGCAACGGGTGTAGAAATGTATGTCATTGTGATTGCGTTAGCCGTTTTGTAATTAGTAAATTACCAAATGGGAGTAGAAAAATATAATTGTTGGACAATATGTAAAGTGAGGTTTAATTATAGTATTCTAATAAAATTCTAAATTAAATATATTATATAATATAAAATAAATAAATTAAAATGATAAATATTCTAATTCCCCTTATTTAATACTATACTTGGGATTTACAAGTATTCAATTTTAATTTATTACAATAAACTTCACTTTTTTATTTAATTTCATAAAATGGTAGGCTTTATTTTTTAAAATGCATTTGCGTTTTTAAAAAAAATATATGTGGCTTAGTTTTTAAATTATAGCTCTTTAAAATTTGCGTATTTTCCATTTCCGCTAAAACAGGTCATTTCTTTATTCGGGCGGATATGACGTCAGATCTTTGGAGTTTATGTGTCAAATGTCCCAGGCAGAGTTTGACAGAGTTTTGTCCCAGGACGTTTGTCGTCAAAATGACGACAAACGTCCCTAGCCGTTTTCGCTGCATTTTTGGCGGGATTCAAATTCCCGCATTTTATTTTTCAAAATTATCAATGATATCTTTGCTGGAGTGATGATTTCCGGGATCTGTTGCCGTGGTCTGTAGGAGCTGGAGCTTCCGGACGTTTCGCCCATTTCTACGATGGGCTTCTTCAGTGTGAAGTATGATGATGATGAAGATCTTGATGAGAACTGTGATGATCACAGTTCTCATCAAGTTATCACAGTTCTCATCAAGATCTTCATCATCATCATGATCATACTTCACGCTGAAGAAGCCCATCGTAGAAATGGGCGAAACGTCCGGAAGCTCCAGCTCCTACAGATCACGGCAACAGATCCCGGAAATCATCCCTCCAGCATCATCAGCCGGCCATGTAAGCCTAAAACTCTTATTCAATGATATCTTTATTTTTACTACTTAAAAATATATATGATTGTGATCTTTGAAATGTACTCTACACAACCATATTATTTTCAACCGTTTTCCCTACCACTGCAATTACCCTATTGAATTGCTAATTTCGAAAACTACCAAAGTAGGGAATTTCAAATTTTACAGTAGAAAAAAATGTTTTGTATACAATAAATGTAGGACAGCCATAAATATTTCAAATCAAAATATTAATTTATATTAATTTATACCCTTTTCATATAATTTAAAGTTTATTAAGTAGTTGCTACTAATGTTATTGCCTGTTAAATATATAAAATAAAACAATTTTGTACAGAAAGTAAATTTTAATTTCTTAATACACTTTTTAACATACTTATTAAATCAAGATTAATGTTCAAAATTCATTCTCCGGGATCTCTTCACCTGCGCTCACAGACCATTGGATTATCCCGTTCCAAAACTGTACGAATTCCTCAGGGATGTACTGTTGAACTTTCTTTAGGTCTTGTATATTTTTTTCGTTTATTGGGACTTTTCCGTCTTGGTGTGCTTGCAGGTTAGCTCCTGGAAGCACTGGAACCATGTTCCCTTCGGCCAGATGGAATGCATGATTTATCATGCCCCCGATGAACTCCGATGTTTCCACGTAGCCAGGATTACTTTCCTCGTAGGTAAACTGGGTGTAAGTCGATATCTGAAATATTATCTTGTTTTAGCATGGAATTTCTCTCCCAAGCGACAGTGATGACAGGCATGTTTTTTTGTAGTATGTTTTCCACCAGTTTTTAAAATCTATTACTTGTTCTTGTTTGATGCTTCCACAAGGTCTTCGTATTGAGAAGGTATGTACCTATACTCGGTCACATTTCTTAACTTTCCTTTTTATACACCCAAAGTCCCTGCCACAGGGTAGGAACGAGTGCCCGAATTCAGAGAGGTAGTGAACTATCTTCCAGTAGAATGCATATTTGATTTTGTGTCCGAGCTATGAGTGTTTTTTTCAAAACAAGTTGTGCATAGTCTTTACGTCTAATTTTGCGTCCAAATATTTTTTAAAGACGCTGCCATAATGTACTTCCTTAGTAGGGAATGACTGTATATATTTTCTTCACGAGTTGAATGTGCTCTGACTGGATTCCCCGTGATCGTGAACCAGGAGTACGGCCTCTCATATCGTTCGGTATTAATCCTGTTTTCATAAGCGCCGCCAGCCTCCGCACGCGTCCTGTTACACCATGAACCGTGTCACGACATATCGGTAAAAGATAACTCGTCCAACGACAGTTCCGCCATTGACAAATCGGTCACACGACACTTCGTCCACATGACTTTTCGGTCTAGAAGAAGTTACACTATTGTTAGCTTAAGTAGTTGCGTTGCGTTAGATGCAGTATGTGTAACCGCCAACTTACACTAATACAGTTAGTAAAAGATAGTAAAAGTTTGTTGGAGAGCAAGTTTCCTGTGATGGAGCGGTCTGTGAACAATTAAACAAAAAATTAGGCTGATTTATTTGGTGAGGGCTGTTTTTGTGTGTATCACACCTCAAGAGCTCTCTGCGAGCTTGGTCGTCGCTGTAGAAAGCGCCAATTCTCAAGCAAGTCTTTGGTAAAGGTGTGTATATGATTTTTTTTCACCAAGCAAAGAGCATTTTTGAAAATATAAATGGTATATTTTTTGTGCTCTGTCGGGATTTGAACCCACAACCTTCGATTAACGAGTCATAAGTGTAAACCACTAGACTACGGACCGGTTGAATACAATATATTGTAAGTATATGACCGAAATGTGATTGACCGAAATGTCGTTGACCGAAAAGTCATGTGGAAAAAAGGTTGTGTGGACGAAGTGTCGAGGGACCGATTTGTCTATGGCCGAGTTGTCTTTGGACGGGTTTTCGTTGACCGATTTGTCTTTGACCAAATTGTCGTTGGACGAGTTGTCTTTTATCGATATGTCGTGGAATCACCATGAATATGGTCAAAAGCAATATGGCAAATTCGTTTTTTTCTCCTTCTTGAGTCCTCACATAGTAGATCATTTACATGCCTCTGTCTTTCGTTGATTTAATCTTGGAGCTAGAGATTTTGTGTCCATCAGGCCGTGCAGGTGTGATATCTTGGTGTGTTTTAATTTCCAGTGATTGAAACAACGTTACCAGCGCTTGCTTGTATTCATCAGACAGATCTGCGTAGCACCGTCTCTTGCAACTGAAACAATTAAAATGTAAGTATTCTATTTTGCATAATATTTTCATAAAGTTAGGTTAGGGTTATTATACAACAGTCTATGGGAGAAGAGATTCATTTAGTTATATCTTTACGACTGAAAAACAAGAAACTAGTTGTTTCAGTTTACTTACTTGCAATCAGTTCCTGGTTTCTTTGCATGGTTTATGTAAGCCTGACCAGACTCGACCTTGTCTGATCTGATTCCCTTTATATTTCTCTGGGAACCGGAAACCATTTTTTCTCTTCAAAGGCCTCTCCTCATCACTGGAGCGGTCCATGATTCATGCGAAATAATTCCATGCGATTATAACCAAACATAATGACACTGACATCAGATGTCAAACTCAGTGTTTATTTGGAAAACGACCAAAGTAAACGTACTTTGGTTGTTTTCATAATGAACATATTTTTTTGTTCTTTTTGTCTGCATATAGGAAGAAGGTATTTTGGTTATCTTCCCACTAAATACCTATGTGTAGTTTGAAGATTTTTCAGCAAAACTGCTACTTTGGTAGTTTTCGAAATTAGCGATTCAATCATTGCCTATCGTTGCCTATCATATACCCACAGACATATACCTACACCAATGTGTTGTCGGCAAACAAGACGTGTATTAATAAAGAAATATTTCATAATGATTCTGTACAGTTATTAAATCTAACCTTGATAAATTCCATTAATGCTTCATAGATGGCTTCACAAACTTCAATGATGAATTCGGAAATACTTGATTTTCCAAGTCTAAATAAATGTGTGAGTGTCCTTAAACTACATCCAGTAGCAAGAAAGTATAGAACTGATTGTAATTTTGTCATTGCAGGAATCGCACATCTCATCAGGGTATCTTTACGCTGAATTCTAGAGTGTATTTTCGAGAACAGAAAATTCACACAACTTTCGGACATTCTCAAACTATTACAGTATTCTTTGGGGTCTTCTAATGCCAATTCCTTCAGGAGACAATTAGTAGCTCCTAATGTATCTCTTCTATCGATCCATTTTCGTACCCACAACTTCTTTTTCTTAACCTCACAAATTTCCTCATCAACCTCTTCCAAAATAGCCATTGCGAGTAACTTAATCACTTTATTCACTCTACTGCGTTGCAGCCTGTTCATCTTGGCAAAATTCGCACTTGTGTACTGTACTGGACCGTAATGCGAACGCTTCACGGGCGAGTAGCGCCCCGCCCACTACTAAATTACTCGTTACTTGACTAAATCAGTGGCCTCGTGCGAACCAGCCTTAACAGCCTTGACTTGAATACTCTCGTTTTCCAGTCACTTGCGGTGTGTCGTATACATAATTATATATTACCCATGTAACCAAGTATCGGATACAGTTAGACGTATTCGATTACGAAATTAAACAAACAGAACCGTTCTGACAGAATCACTTAAGAAATTTACAAAACTTATTGATTAAAGTGAACTAGGTTTCATGATAGAACAGGGCAGTGATAAAACAACACATGAAGTTGCATCACATGACAGAACAACACATGGTAGTAGGAACGTCACATAACAAAACATCACAAGACATAACATTACAATGTAAATACATCACATAACAAAATAATACAATCATGAAACATAACAGAAAAGTAGATGACAATGACAGAACATCACAAGACAAAAAATCACATGACACACAACACATACCTACTTTAAACAGAACATAGATAAACGGGACATGAAAAAACATAACATGACAAAACATCACACAAAAAAAACACAGAAAATGAAAAAACCAGCAAAAGGAACATGACACAATGGAACACATGTATATATTTTGAGTAAATTAAACAACTTTTGCCGCCTATACCTACAATCAATTCTTTTTTGTACGTTCTCCATAATTTTTTAAATTTAATTTTTTTAATGAAACGTTATCTGTACACACACATATCAGTATATTATTGCAGAGTTCTGTTAATTTAACAATCATAATTTTAAATCACTTAAGAAACACGATTAAGGCCCGATATTTTCAACGTTAGCATGGCGACTTTATACTGTATAAAAAAGGACGCATTTTCGGTCAATCGTGTGGGTAGTTTTTTGTCACAGTTTAAAGTCAAGCAAATTTGTGTAAAAATACAGCTTTTAAAAGTCAATGAACAACTCCAAAATGTTCCTCCGTCAGAATGTTCTCCACCTGTCCACACTTTTAATAATCTAGGCACATAGGACACGTGCCACAGTCGAATACCTTTTTTTTTTGTAACCAAAACTTAAAGGCTTCCCACCGTCAAAAGAAATGTCTAACTAACTTCCTGGTAGTTTTTTGGTTTCCATGGCAACGTCGCGTCATCAGATTCACGAAATTAACCAAAAAACATTTAGATGTCTTGTACAGTAAAAATGGTGTCCTTTGCCAATGTCATCCCTGTGTCAGAGAAGGGCAGCAAGAGTTGTGTTCATTTGAGATTTATTTTTCTTTATTTATTTAGAACGATAGTTGAATTTTCTTCTTTTATTGTTGGTATGTGGCTGACCATCCATTTGGGAAAAATGCTTGAGTTTTCCAATGTCATCCCTGTTTCATAGAAGATCGGCAAGAGTTGCAGGGATTTTTTTCATTTCAGAAGTTTGTTTTATTTGGAAGTACACATGAAGTGTCTGCTTGTGAAGATGCAGCAATTATGAATCTAAATTTTAGTTTATCTTTTCAAATTAGATTTTAGAGGCATAGATTAAAGCCATTAATCTGCACCCTTTTAAGTATGAATTCATTAGAAATTCCCGATAGTCAGGGATTTTTTTAGTTTACAGCACCGATATCCGTCAAAGAAAGAACTAACAGTTTATTATTTAGGATAAAGTATCACTAAAAATATACAAAGTAATATAATAATGGTTGTGAATGCACTCGGATACAGGTCATATTAAAATCGGTAAGTCTAAAATTAAAATATTTTATTTTACCGACGTAAAATTATATCGACGGTAAAAAGCCTATTTGACTTAAGCGACAAAAAGTCAATTTTACAGGAGAGCCAAAAAACTGTTTTTTTTTTATTATCTGCCATAACATTTTTGTTAGTGGATTAAATAAAAAAAAATGTAAGGAGGCAAAGTTTATTTTTTTATTTGCTTTTATTTAACATAAGTAGATTTTAGATAAACTTATACATTATTGAGATACTGTCGTTTAAGCAATTTGGTATTCATAATTATTTGAGGATAAATGACTGATGCGCCATTTTACTTTCTGTCATAAATGTATGAAAATGCCTTAAGTACCGACTCAACATTTTTTATTTCGAGGTAAAAAGACTTAAATCCATATTTTCCTTTTGTTTAAATAGGGCTATTTAATGCATACGCCACATAAAGTTTATACCTTGAGAAGTAAAATGACTTATCCGTAAAAACAATGCCAATCGTAAAGGGTATATCTGACTTAAAGACAAGGCTGTTTTATTTTTCGATACGAAAGAACTGT
Organism: Agapetus fuscipes; assembly: GCA_951799405.1. Lineage (NCBI taxonomy): Eukaryota > Metazoa > Arthropoda > Insecta > Trichoptera > Glossosomatidae > Agapetus > Agapetus fuscipes. The sequence goes on along the minus strand of OX637343.1, from coordinate 9,299,048 downwards.
GGTAGGAATAAATAATAGAAGTATACTTTCCTAAAAATCTTTTTAATTGAGCCAAAATATGAAATATTAATTAGTAGATAAATGCAAAAAATAGCAGTAAACTAAAAAAGGTAACCTGATGATGACCTACTAGGTCGAAAACGTTTGTAATTTGTTTTAAAGGTTTTAATCTTTTTCAATAAATTTTATTGTGAAAATAAGCAGTGTTTTGTTTTGAATTCATTAAAAAAATATATAAATTAAAAAAGGTAATTTGAGACCACAAATTAATGTTAACATTATATTTTGAATTGTTTGTGTATTAACACTGTGAAAATTCATATTTAATATTATTTTATTAATTTGATTGAAGATTTAAATCAAAACACTGTTTTGTATTTTCACGATTAAAATCAATTTATTATTTAATTTACAAAAGTTTTCGATAAAATATCATCGTCAGGTATACAAAAATTTAAGTCGATGATATTTTATCGAAAACGTTTGTAAATTAAATAATAAATTGATTTTAATCGTGAAAATACAAAACAGTGTTTTGATTTAAATCTTCAATCAAATTAATAAAATAATATTAATGATAACACATAATTAAGAACAAGCAAAATAATAGCAATAAAGAAGAATTGAAACATTACATAAAAGTACACATTGCAATAGCTTTTAATCAAATTATTTATTGTACAATTGTATTGTACCTGAGTGAAAAAACTACGAACACAATTTTTGTTTATTTCTATACAATAAATGGTTAATGCTGGAGTGAAGTTTTCCGGGATCTGTTGCCGTGGTCTATGAGAGCTGGAGCTTCCGGACGTTTCGCCCATTTCTACGATGGGCTTCTTCAGCGTGAAGTATGATGATGATGAAGATCTTGATGAGAACTGTGAAAGGTCCGGAAGCTCCAGCTCCCACAGACCACGGCAACAGATCCAGGAAAACTTCACTCCAGCATCATCAGCCGGCCGTGTAAGCCTAAAACTCTTATATAAATGGTTAAGTTTATAAAAAACATGTAACATGAATTTAATACTTTTGATGTTTTGGTATTTTTGAAAAATATACTTACAAGAAAATAAAATAATAAGTAATGACTCCACACAGAGAGTGGCAAATTAAAATAACTATGAAAACACAAAATTCAAAGTACGGAAGTAAAATTAAATTAAGAAAAATATCATGCAATTAAATGTAATAGCACAGGTTCCACATAAATAGGTATTATAAATAAGGACGTATTTTAAGTAGGTATTTCAATATCCTCAACATCAGAGTCCAAGAGCACCTCAACTGTTTCATTATCGTGAGGAATATCTGTATACTTTGCCCAATACCTTTGTGGTATGACGAATGTTTTACACAATTTTACCAAATCATCATAGTTCTTCTGTGGTAAAGCTAGACGTCTTTTATAAATATTTTCTGCGGGTTTTCCTTTGGTGCCACACACTAGGATGTCCTGGCTTGTGGCATCTGGATCCATCGTGTATTTTACCACGATTTTGTTGGGCATCTGCTTTTTAAATGTAGCTATTCTGATTCGGCTTATTTTGCCTTGTAAATTTCCTTTGAAATATTTATCGGAAATTCCACTTCACCCAACAAAATCAGTAGGTATGCATCAGAGTTTCGACATGATAAGGCTTGGGTGATTTCCTAGCTACCTAGCTCAAATACTGTGCTCCATAATGTGATGGAGCCCAAATAATATTTTTTGGCACACTGCCTTCTATCACGGAGTGCATAGAATCAACAGGCATATATGTGTGACCCGGAAGAAGGTAGTTGAGTTGAATGGTGCTGATGTTTTTACATACATTATGCAATGTATAGTGGATTGTGGCAAAAACAGTGCGGTTCTTATTCTGCCCCGGGCAAGAATCACTGTATAGTAATAAAGTTTTAACTGTGCCCCTCTGGTCAACATTTTGGATAAATTTGGTTAATATAGTTGACACCTCTGTAGCTCCTCTTTTCCCATCTGCTTCACCCCCAGCAAAAACAAAATCCTTCTCTTGTTCCAGATTCGTAAAACGTTAAATTATACATCCCGTATTTTCTGAAATAGTACAACAGCATGCTTTACCCGTATGGTGTATTTAAGACCTTTCGAAGGTCAAATGATGTGCTCTATACATTATTGCTTAAAGAATGGATCTGCTTGTGAAGTTTGGATCTCTGGTCTGAATGTTTCACTTCCTTAAGATACTCAATTTTCATTTCAGCTACTTCGGCGCTTGTATTGTTCTCAAAACGCAGGCATTTCGCACATTTATCTTTCTTAGGAATGTGGAAACCTATATTGAAATCGTTTTTGAACGTATTTTTGAATACCTGTTCCCCTACCACATCCATCCCTTTAGTGGTTAAATCCAGTTTATAGAGGGTGTACAATTGGCTCTTGAATTGAAGGTAAAGCTTACTGGAGTCGCGCCTACAGTAATGTGAGGGAACTGCTGGTAAATTTTTGATACAGGATTGTAGTGCTTGCATAATTACCTCTTTGGTTTTATTCGGTCGTATGATTTTCCATCTGAAATCTTCTTTGGCGAAGCCTTGAATGGCAATAAATACTGTAAAGTGAAGATTTTTTTGTGATGTGTTAAGGGTGTTTTACAAAAAAAATTGGCACACCTGTTTCCTCTTTTCACCTTCATTTATGAAATATGAAAATGTATAATGATGTTTGTCGGAGTCCTTCGATCTTTTTCTCTTATCTTTTCCCTTTTTGTCATTGCCACTAGCCACTCTTTCGTGGCTTACTTTCAATCTTCCAATAATGGGGAAATAAACTTCGTCTTCTGTTATTTCTCCACATTTATTGGTGCACGTCTTTGTGCTTGCATCATTACCTGTATAGCGGGGGGTTTGCATCTTTTTTTTCGGGAACAACTACTCCTTTTCTATCAATGTGTTTTTTTTTCACTGGAATATTTCACTGGATACTGCTTAATAAAATTTAATTAAAATTTTAGTAAGCAGTATCGTATATAATTATATATAATATAATTATGTAAACATAGATACTCATTTTGTGAACATCCACTAGTCAATGGTAATAAAATATGGAAATACTTTTCATTGACAACAAACAATAACTTCCCGTAGATACATCGATTCCGAGTGTTGACTGAGATCCTGGCGTTGCAGAGCATCAACCAACCGATAGCACGCTCAAAATACTACTGAAGCGACATCTTCAATGCACTTCTATTCACACAAGACTACATTAAACGACAACCCATGTTTATTTCGTGCAGCTTAAACGCCAACGACTATTCCAAAATCATTTGTTTGAATAGATTCAAATGCCAGGACAGAGTAGTATTATGAATATAAGTATGCAAGGACAGAGTCAAGTGGAGGCACTTGTGTGGAGGTACTGGCCACCCCTAGAGGAAAGGCGGCAGGATACAAGACAAGACAAGACAAGCCAATAATCCTTACATTGATCTTGAAGATAAATAGCTTATGCGCCAGTTCTATTATAAAAATTTGGAAGGACACTTTGCTCAAGCGACATCACCAGTGATGTATTGCAAGAACGCTTAATGCTGAACCGACAGTCATTTAGTAAATAAAAGGAGGATATATGATTTAAGCACCATTTGTGATAGATCCACTATGAGTCTTATTAATTTATACGACAAAGTCATATTTTTGATGGTAAAGTGAAATTACTTATGCGACTTTAAATATTGTATGCACAGCATGCCTATCTAACTTAACTACCTCGTCCACTCTCAAGTCGTCAAGTACATTTAGGATATGCACCACCAACAACTTGTAAGAGTATACTTTAACGACACTTCGTTAAAAAGTGTCATAAATCGTGGGACATCAGTCCATGAAATTTATAAACGCCATACAAGGTGCTTCATGACTTAAGCGACAAAAAAGTTATCTGATCGCGCCATAGACCAATCGACGCAGCTTGAAAAACCGAGAAAAACGATGTATATAACTCAATATCGCCCATGATGTCGCTTAAGTCAAATAGGCTTTTTACCGTCGATATAATCTTTGAATTATTAGCATTGAAACAAAATCCTCTTCTTTATTTAATTTTGTGTTTGTAAGATTTTTCTAACCTCCAAATCTACGAAAATTTTAAATTCAATCTGTTTTGTACGGATGAGAGACCAGCGCCTCTGGCGGTCAGGTTTGGAACTAATCCGGCCAGACGACAAAATATGGTTTCCCGGTTTTCTGAATGTTCAGACCTCATGATTATTTTTAAATATAGAAGTCTTCGGACAGCTGATAGGTAAATTGAAAAAAAAACAATAGAAAATACCTACATGTTTACAAATAATTTAATTTTACGCTCTGAATAAAAAAAAGAATGACAATGGAATTTTCCGCCAAAACAAGGAAACGAGTGCCAAAGTCACGGGCGCCATTTTGAACGCATTATTGTGGCAATGTCACAATAAATGTGCAATCTGGAGTAATGGGGGAATGTGAACGCGGCCTTGGCTCACCAGCTCCATACATAACGTGATCAATAGGTATGACACACTGAAACTAAAGCCGCGCTCACATCCTGTTCAAAAATTATTTTAAATACAATTCGATCGCGAATTCTTACCTGTCTGCCTGCAATACTCTTTTGTGAAGAGGAATGCAATTCACTAACCTATTCTGCCTGGCAGAAACATATATTAATATCATCAATTAATAATTCATTATTGTTTATTTTAATGAATCATTAATTAATAATTAACCAATAACATCTGTTGAACCAGGGTCAAAGTTATGGTCAAATGTCCCAGGCGGGCATCGAACCAACGTTGTTCTATTTCAAACACGCTAAAAAGATCAGCCCACTTGGCCCCCTCGGCCATAACACCGACTCTTGAATCTATAATCTAATTTGCAAAGATAGACTGACATTTTAGGTTCATATTTAAACAAGGCAGATCAACTAAATTTAACTCTTGCCACTGTTCCCTGAAACCGGGGTGACATTGGAAAAAGTCAACCGAATTTTTACTGTGTGTGGGTAAGCCTCATAACTACCTATTAGTCTATATCTATAATCTAAGTTGCAAGGATATAATTATTATTTACATTTAAGAATAAATTAAGATACATATTATAATATGTATGCCTATAAGCAGACATGAGTAAATTCGCCCTTACAATTGCTACATACGTATTTACAAATTTAAATACAAACCTCAAATGAACATGATCCCTGGAACTTTGCCGACCTTTCTTGAAACAGAAGTGACATCGGCAAATATGAAGCAAGTACAAATAAGCACAGTATGGAGTTCTGCCTCATACCCACCTATAACGTCCCCCTAGTGCTTGTTTGTCTTATGTCAATCAGAGGATAGTTCACATGAGCAATGTTTGTATGTGTACTTATGTATCTACATGTCTTATAAAATCCGGAAATTGATTTAAAAAAAATTAAAACAACTCTCTTACTTTCGTATCATACGTTTTTTTTTAGCTCAGATTGCGTAGAATGTGATTCTTAAGACAATCCATTTAAGTCATCCTTGAATCAAATGCAAAAATATACTGACATTAAAGGTTCATATTCAATAAGGCCGATAAACAAAATTTAGCTCCTGCCACCGTTCCCTGAAACCGGGGTGGCATTGGAAATGAATATAAGCCAAACAGGCACTGGGGGACGACAAGTCAAGGAACAGCCAGTACTTAAAAATAATTAAAATTATTCTCATTGGTCGGACTAACTCCTGACCACATATTTGCTTAGTCGTCTATTTTAAAACTGGCGCAAGGTGTACGACTATTTTTTTCACACACATGAGCATGCGTCACACATACCTTTGCACCAAACTTAGAGGTCACAAAAACACACACAGTTTGAAGGGCGACTCCGCGCGTACAATTTCACCTACCAAGTGATTTATTCAGGTCATTTTTTATAACTGCTTATGTTGCACCCACGCAAGAGAAAAGTGAAACCTATGCGATGAATAAATTATTGCAGATAGATGGCAATAATTACAGGTTTGATTTCAAATATTCATGGCTCCAACCACTGATTTATCGTCCCCCCATTTCTTGTTGAGTTTATCCACCATTTAGATTCAAAGATGACCTTTAAAATCAAATTGTCTTAAGAATCACATTCTGCACAATCTGAGCTAAGAAAAAAACGTATAATGTGAGAGTTGTTTTGTATATTTTTAAAATCAATTTCCAGTTTTCATAAGACTGATTGGTCGAGTGCACATGAAAACATTGTTCATGTGAAATTACCTCTGATGGACATAAGACAAACATGCACTAAGGCTGCAGCCAAATTACTTTTAGGAGGACGAAAAACTGACCATGTCTCTCCTCTGTTGCGGCGCCTTCATTGGCTGCGAGTCCCAGAGAGGATTGAGTACAAAATATGTGTTTCTGTTTTTAATGCCCTCAGAGGAGTTGCCCCATCGTACTTGTGTGAATTGTGCAGAGTCGACCAGATAGGTGGAAAACGATGCACTCTTCGTTCTGCACAGAGTGACGCCGTAAACAGGCTTCAACTGCCTCTTCGACGGAACAGAACTGGTTTCGGAGACAGGGCTTTTAGTTCGGCTGGTCCATCCTGCTGGAATAGTCTACCTCTGGAGTTGAGAACAGAGACCAGTGTTGGCAGTTTCAGGAAGTTGCTTAAGACACATTTGTTTAACAGAAGCTTCAACACATAAAAGCGCCCTTGGGGTGGCTAGTGCCACTAAACGGCGCTGTATACAAATTGTCCAATTATTATTATTATTTAAGGGAACAGGAAGCCTTCCTCTTCTTCTTGGTTGAGATCTGGCGATCTGTGATTTACAAAAAAAAAATCATATCAGCTCATGGATCCTGAGATGAGGACGTCCAGCTATCTTTCCACCTATAAGGAGGTCTTCCAGCTGGGCGTTAACCTTTTGGCATCTCATCAGCTACGATGTGTTTCACGACTCATTTTGGAAACCTGATCTCTCCAAAATCGCCTCCTGAATCTGCTCCCCCACCCTATGTCCTCTATTTCACAGGGCTGTCGTAAATGGTCATTGCGGATGGAATCTCACAATGTTCTGCTAGTTTAAAATCAATGTCTAGTTTTCATAAGACTGATAGTTCCAGTACACATACAAATATTGCTCATGTAAAATTTCCTCTGATGGACCTAAGACATACAAACACCTAGGGGAGGTAATAATATTTGTGGGCTATAAAATATTTAATGAAAATATACACTATATCCTTTTCAACTTACTTAACCACAAACCGTCTGGAGTTAGAAAGACAACAAAGCTCTTCCCAATATGATTTCGTGTACCTAAACAAAAAAAACTTCGATGAAGCTACGAAATCTTTTCAGAAAGTTGGCAGCTTTGAAATTAATGTGAAGGCAGTCGGAAGAAGATGGACAAATCGGTCACACAACTTTTTGGTCAACGACATTTCGGTCACAGACAACTCGTCCACAAACACATCGGTCATGGAAAATTCGGTCACCCGACAGTTTTTCCACACGACTTTTAGACCAATAATATTTCGGTCACATACAAACCAAATAGATCCACGGACAACTCCGTCACATAAGACTTGTTCTTTGAAAAGCCTGAGTAATTACTATAATTTTATTGAATTGTAACGAACTGTGTTTTACAAGTGAATTGTAGAACATTAAAGACGGTAATATAGAATTTTGTCTGAAAATGGGACAAGTATTTGGAAATACAAAAAACGACATCGCATGTGTTTCCACATATCTATTTACCTCATTGTCGAAAAAAAATCTAAATTGCCACCTATGGTTCTTTACACCTCAATGGTTGGTTCTAATTTTAATAATACCTACCATTTTCGTGAAAGTTTGTTTTCCATATTAAGAAAAACAACATTTTCATTCATACGACTTTCCAGTATTGACTTATATTATTTTTAACACATATTTTTGTATGGAGAAAAAATGTACACAGTAAAAAAAGAGAAATCCACTTTTTTTATTTGCTCGATAATTAAGTTTAAGTTTTCTCACAATTTTCTTGACAATATTATAATTTTCTAGAACAACAACAAAACTATATGTTTTTTAAGTAGCGCCTCTTATTGTAACTGCAATCATTCTATACATGCAAATGAACCTACATATAAAGTAGGCAACATATGCACCAACATGCATTTAAACTAGAAATCGACAATCAGGTCCACGTGAATCTCCAAAGACAATACTGTGCCGTCAACTGGCCAGGTTGCTAGGGAAAAGGCGTCTTTGAAATTTTAACTTTATTTTGCACAATTTATAAGTTAAATAAAAAATGTATTTCATCAGTGCTTATTGTGTTTTTTGTTTGAAAAAATGCACAATTTCAGAATAATAATTAAGTTTTTTTTTTTGCAAATTTTCGCAAGTTAAATATTTGCTCATGCTGATTAGACGGTGTTTTTGCTTAATATTCATTTTAATTACAATAATTACAGGTTCCGTAAATTCATTGAAATTCTAATCTAATGGAAGAAAATGTATTTTTGCATTTTTTATTAGGTGCATTTTTAATTCTAACCTCTGAGTGAACAGGTGCTTTTGGTTGTAAAACAAAACCGTATTAACACATTTCGATATTTATTTTTATTTTATGTTTTTTTATGCTTATTTAAAATTGGTATAATTATCATCCCTTGTCAGAATTGGTTCACTCTGCCAATGTCCCCCCTGTTTCAGGGGAGGTCAGCACGAGTTGCAGGGTTTGTATTCATTTAACTTTGGATTTTTACATTGTCCACGCGCGGCATGTCTAAGTGAGAACTTATGCGAGTCTGCTTGTGAGAATGCATGCTATATATGAAATATCAGTATATTGTTACGAATGTGTGTTTTGTGTGTGTGTGTTTTTCTATTTGTGTGAGTGTGTCTGTGTCTCTAGATGTAAGGTACCTTAATAATAATACTTGCATTCGATCGACGGTGTGAGGATTCTTACTTAGAAGAATTTGCAACTGAAGATTCTGATAGATAGAATTTGCAGCTAAGATTAAAGATTATAGATGCCTGTATAAAAACGATTCAGTAAGGTGTTCCATACATTATGAACGCGGATATAAATTTTGATTACATTACGATCTACTCTGACACAGCTGTTTTAATTTCATTTTAACAAGATATTTTAGAGGAAATGACGAACGATATTCAAAGAAATACAATTTTATTACTAATTGTACCATTTATTATCAGTCATCATAAGTTTCTAGCTATGACTTAAGTAACAAAAAAATTAATCGACTTTTTCTAATAAAATATGTTTGTAAATAAATATGTTTTTCCAATCGATATTGCATTGCGCACAATCGATTGAGTGGTTATATAATCTATAATGTAAATTGAAAATGTATATTAACATTTATGATTAATATTACATGCATACCCACAAGCAGGCACGTGTAAGTTCACAGTTACAAATGCTCAATATGCACTTACTAAAGAAAGACCTAAATCTCAAAAGAACACAAGCCCGGCAACTTTTGCCGACCTCCCCTAAATGAAATGGCAAAGTGGACCATTTTTACAGTATTTAAGTCAGCTTCACACCAACCTATAAGACTAAGAATGGCCGTTATTTAAATTGGGAATCTTGAGTTCAAACCGATTTATTGCCCGTTTATGGAATGATCTACCAGTATCTGTGTTCCCTTCCCAATTTCATCCGGTTTTATTCAAAACCAACATCAACCGCCACTTCCTTGAAACGCCCCACGACAGAAGCAACAATTCAAGCAACACCTTTGCGGCACCCTTCTAGGGGGACATAGACCCCCAAGACTTTCTAGAATGGGGGAGCCTCCCGCACAGGATTCCTTCAAAAAACTCTCAACAATTTCTGGCTGCATGTTAATACTAATTTTGTAGTCTAATAGCTTTAATTCTTCTTGTTTCAGATGTTCCTAGCTAAACATGGGAGATGATTCTGGCTCGTACGCCAACAGTGACTCCACATTCACAACAGACACCTTCAATGGTCACAACCAAGACTTCACCATGTCGAGCGATCACGTAGACCGCACGTCCAACCCAAGCACCAACCTCCAGATCACCATCAACCAAAACACAGACAGCCAACTCAACGATGTGGCGCTGACACCCAACGATCCGCACGACATGTTCAAGGACAAGAAACCAATGTTCGCAGTGCAAGATGAAACAAACAGCGAAGCGAAAAGACACTCAGACAAATCCAGGATGAGTCCAGTTGATGGTTACGAAGTGGTCGATAGAACCAACATGAACGAGAGCGACTCCTTGCCAAGTTACGCATCAAACGAATCCAATTCACAATACCAAAACGGGAAAGGCAACATGCAGAGCTACGAAAGTGCACAGAACCTTACAAGAATCGCTACACCAAAAGCCAAACGATACGAAAACACAACTGGTTTCGACAATCCAGGTTTCAATCACGATGAGAATACAAAGAATGGGAATGCGAAAGAGAAAAATGGTGTTGGAAACACGACTGTCAATTTAGGTCTCACTTCTCCCGGGAAAGAAAAAGATGCACGTGTTCCGGAAGCTGTTAATTTGGAGTTGGTGAACATGGCACCGCTTTCTGGGAAGACTAATGGGAAGATGGCTGAAGGGAAACCAGGTTTGACTCCTGGAGTGCAAGGGATGAATAACATCCCGATAAAGAAGGAGACTGAAGTGGAACTAGGAAATCCGTATGATGAATACTTTGTTCCTGTGAATGAGCATAGAAAATACATGAGGTGAGTGAACCATTCATATCTTACTTCCATCTCTCATGTCATCAGTATATTGGTTGCATTCTTTCATCATTCAAAAATTTATTTTGTTTTCAATACCAGGGATTGAAGATCTAAATTTAAATCTAAGTTGCAAAGATATGTATCATTTGAGATTCATATTAAATGCATTCCCACAAGCAGGCACGCATAATTTCGCGCTCACACATGCCGCATGTGGATCTACAATATAAAAAACCCAATCTCAAATGAACATAAGCCCTGCAACTCTTGCCGACCTTCTTTGCAACAGGGGTGACATTGGCAAAGTGAACCATTTTTTACAGTATGGGTGGTCAGCCTCATACCAACCTATAAGTCGAGGATCACCATTAAAATTATAATTTTATCAAACTGACAAACCATATTGACCGGTCCTTAGTCTAGTGGTAACGCTTCGTACTTATAAATGAAAAACAACGTTGTTCAATTCCAAACACGCTAGAAAGTTCAGCCCACTTGGCCCCCTCGGCCATAACACCGACTCTTCTTAACGTTTCTTTGGATTCGTATCCGACGTGTCTCTTAGAGAAACCACGGTTCATAGTTTAATTTTTCCTATCGTTCTTGTTCTTGCCGAAGGTTAGAATCATGTGTAAGCGTAAACTTGCACGTTCTTGCTTGCGGGCTCCGCAAATTTAAGCTTATCTTCATTTGCAACAATAATTATAGTATAGGTTGGTTTGTTACAAGTAGAGGATACCCCTAGTACGTACATTGCGTAGATTTCTTTCGAAAAAATGTATCAAAACTCAATCAATCACTAGATGTGCTGATTTATCTTCCATACATTTTTATATTTACGTGATCAATTTGACGCAATGTTTGGTACTCAAAGTTTTTTGCGAATTACGATACATAAAAATTCAGTAAGTATGATGCAATTTCCTATTTTTAATCAGCCATTGTTATGTTCCAAACATAACTTTAAAAAAAACAATTCTTCCGCATACAATATTTCAGTTTGATAACAATAACCATAAAATTTCCAAATGATGACGCTCTCTGATAAGTAATGAAGGGAAGAAAAATGACTACAATTATAAAAACAATAGAGTCTGCAGACATATTTTTTATAGCGCCGTTTCGTGATGAAGTCACTTTGGAGTGGGCGCTCGTGTAAATGATGCCATAAATTTGCTTATCTTCAGTGCGTTTCGGAACTTCCTATGGTCCTCTAAGCCTCTCACGTGATAAGGTAGGTGGTTCCAGGCCAGAGAACCAGCCACTGCAAATGTACGCTCTCCAAGCGCTGTGTTAACTCTTTTTATCGGCTCTTTAAAACAACTTGGCTCCGGTTTCTGCTGAAGGTAGCGAGAGGTTTTCTTCCCAAGCGCGACGGGCTTGATTGAATCAGCGAGACATTTCCAAATAAAGCTTTGTAGACCATGAAGCACACTTTATGCTCGATGCCGTCTGTGACATGGAGCCAGTGAAGTTTTAGAAGAACAAGGTTGCTAAGGCGAAGGGTAGCTAATATTTTGTTGAATAGGAGTTTTGTGAAATGAGGTTTTCTCAGCGAGAAAACGTCAGTAGGTATTGTGTGGGACTGTCATTCTTAGCAACCAATAACAAAATTTCTGTAAGCATTTTCCCTAGCAGCCTAGCCGGAAGACGACACAATTTTGGCTACGTCAATTCACGTGCGGACCTCATTGAATATATAGAGATGAATAGAATAGGTGGTTGACACTGGAACTTTGCTCTCCAGGATCTGTTGCCGTGGTCTATCGGAACTGGAGATTCCGGACGTTTCGCCGGTGTCTGCGATGGGCTTCTTCAGCGTGATGATCTTGAATCTGTTTTCGTATTTTGTTATCGGTTGCAAATAGCCGTACTTACACACACCTGTGACGTTCACCCGCCGTGAAAAAAACAAATTTGTAACATTTCCAAATAGGTAGGTACATTGCTTCTTTACCCATACTGTAAAAAAATGTTCACTTTTCCCAAGATCTGTCCTGTTTAAGACAAGGACCTCTGCACGGTTTTTTAGACCTCCATTAGCCTGTTCGATAGTTTGGTACAATGCTTGAGTACCATACCAGAGGGCTAGGATTCGATCCCCTATATGGTGTCAGAAGTGATTTCCCGTTTCGGTATTTTTTTCAAACCTTTATTTAGCCTTCACAATATGTGGGAATCAGCCCCCCTGGTAGGTGGGAAACCCCTATTTGAAGTGAAGTGGTTGATGTAAGGCCAGCTCTCAGGAGGATAACGTGGTAAAAAGTTGCACTATTTGTTGAAATAAACTATTAGGAAGAAGTATATAAAATAAATTTGTTTGCCCGAAAACGATTTATAAATTGAAATAAGTTACTATAGCAACTGGAAACCATTTTTAAAAGAAGTACAAAATGAAAAATATTTCCAAAAAAATGACAGCGTATTGGTGGTTTTTTTTTTAAAATAATATCTAAATATTAAATAATACATGTGATTGGCTGAAAATAAATGCCATTTGAATGCAGTTACCATGGCAACAGGAAGCCATTTTGGAAAAACTATTAAATAAAAATGGCCGCTTATGTAATAATTTGATTGGTGGAAAGTTTGAAAAAATAAGTACCTAGAAATGAATAGCTTTGATTGGCTGAAAATCAGTGTCACATAAATCAAGTAACCATGGTAACGGGAAGCCATTTTTGAAAAATAGTGATGGTACAGCTGTCAAAAAAGTGAACACTATTCGAATTTCCAAATTAACATTCATTTGGCAGTGTTTTTTTTCCAAATAAATCAGCGATAACTTCAACAAAAATTTAACAAAAATGCTTTTAACCGAATGGAAGTCTGTTAGAATGATTATAGGCAGAACATTGTGAGACTGTATCCGCAATGACTATTTACGAAACCCCTGTGAAATAGAGGACATAGTGAGATGGAGCAGATCCAAGAGGCGATTTTGGAGAAATCAGGTTTCCAAAATAAGTCATGAAAGACTCGCACACATCGTAGATAATGAGATGCCAAAAGGTTTGCGCCCAGCTGGAAGACCTCCTTTAATGTGGAAAGATGGCTGGACGTCTTCATCTCAGGATCCTTTAACTGATATGTTAAGTTCTTCGTAAATCACAGATCGAATCATCTTAATCAAGGAGAAGAGGAAGTCTTCCCGTCCCCTCAGTGCATGTTCATCAGAGGTAATTTCACATGAACAATGTTTTCATGTGCACTCGACCAATCAGTCTTATGAAAACTGGAAATTGATTTTAAAAATATACAAAACAACTCTCACATTATACATACATTTTTTTCTTATCTCAGATTGTGCAGAATGTGATTCTTAAGACATTTTCATCGAAAGGTCAACTTTGAATCAAATGGTAGATAAGCCCATCAAGCACTGACGGGGACATTCTAGCTCAGGCCTGTCCAACATACGCCTTCCAGCCCGCGACGACATCTACTTATTGCGCAATAAGTTCTTCATCTATCTAAGGCAGTGGTTTTCAAACTAGGGGGGCGCCTTCCCGCGCGATTTTTTTTGTCTGAAGATTGAAATTGTGTGCCTACCCCTCCCCCTCATGGACAGAATTTTTTAGACAAAATGAATTTCTATAATTGCGTGACAGACTTTTGATAGAAAAAATGAACTTTCAAAATTGCGTGCCCCCCCCCTCCCTCGGCCGTTTTCTGGTCCGCAACGATTTTGAGTTGGACACCCCTGTTCTAGCTTCTCTCAACAGTGTGATTCAGTTGTGGAATGGATACATTTACGAGAAATAAAAACAAACGCACGATCAAAAATAATATTCGATGTTTTTTTAATAATTAACCAAACGTTAAACACAACAACAAAAACTGAATACGCGATTCGACCTTCACTAGCTAAAAATACTACCAGTTTTTTCTTCTCTCTATGTACGTAGCTGTTTTTAAATGATGATTCGAAATCACAAATAACATCACTATTCGATACAACATATTATTATTGGGGTACTTGATACGTGTTTAGAAAAATATCAAGTATTTATTTTCAAAGTACCTACTTGAAGTAACTAATCTAAAATGACCTTGAATATGTAATTTTTGATATTAATTCAATTATATTTTGAAATTTTAAAAATATTGGTCCAGCTGATAAATAGGTTGTTATGACGCTACGTAACAAAAACAGTATAAGCTGCTCATGTAGTACAACTTCCTACCGCGTTGATCTCAAAGGAGCGCACGTGGCGTATAAAATATATTTCTTTTTTACAGGTACGGGGCTCAGAATTACGCCAACCAATTCTTTTAAAGCGGGATAATTATTTTTGCACAGGGGGCAGGTTCTCATTTATTGTGAAGTCTGAGTAAACTTGACCGGTACTTTTATTTTAGGTTTTAAATAAACACCGAAACGAGATAATAGGACTTTCTATTGATTTATCTAATTTAAAAAAATCTTAGATTGCAGTGCATTTGCACGCAAGGGAAACTCAAATATGTTTTTAAGAAAATCCTGTGCGGGAGACTCCCTAGATTCTAGAGACTCTAGGAGTCTATGACACTTGTTGTAGTGCCGCAGAGGTGTAGGTACGAGCTTGGTCGTCGCTACAAAGCGCCAATACTCAAGTAAGATCCATTTGGTGTAAGGCTGGATGGACCTTTGGTGACCGGTCATTGGTAAAGGTTTCTGAATTTTTCAACCCAGCGAAGAGCAAATTTGAAAAATTATTTTTTTGTGCTCTGCCGGGATTCGAACCCACAACATTGCCATTCAGAGTCCGCAGTGTTACCACTCAGCTACGGACCGGTCTTATCTTGACCGGATTTTATATATATTTAAAGCATGTGTGAGTGCGAACTTACATGCGGCATCTTGCAGTAGGCGTTCATAAATATGAGTCTTAAATGTTCATATACCTCTGCGTAATATTATCAAGATAATTTGTATATTACATTGATATGTAATTGCGCTATGTTATATTGTCAGTAAATGAAGTGATCACAAATGAACCGAAAGAGAAATTGATGAGATTGACAAAAGAGAAATGCTCTATTAGCTCCATTATGTACACATCATTATGGATAATCTTATTACCATATAAAGCCAACAATCATCACCATCTATTCTTTTTTCAAAACAGCAATTTCTATAGACAGACGTGGGAAAACGAAATGAGATACATCCAAAATTATTACAAAGATTTTTTCTCAATTATTTGTCTTAATTGTTAACATAGTGTAAAGAAAACAAACAGTTTTTCCATTGAAATCTTCTAATTTTTTATTCTTAATTCCTTAAAAAAGATTTCAATATCTCTAAGGGATTAAAAAAATACTTATTATGTATTGATTACAGCGAGTACATTCAGTTTCATTTCAGCAATACAAAATAAAGTTGTTTTATTTTTTATCTTTTAAGGTGAATGATTACAAAGTAAATGCCTCTACAATCAATAACACTATTTTATTTACTTATGCCGCCTTTACCTGCAATCGGGGGTGGCAACGGCATAGTATGCATTTATTAATGAATGTTGGTGCTGTTAGGCACGTTTTGTCATGTGATGTTTTTTCATGTGCCGTTTATGGTAGTTCTAAAAGTATGTAAGTTTTTGCCATGGGATGTTTTGTCCTTGTGTTGTTTTCTAAGTGTTATTTTTTGTCATGTATAGTAGGTACTAACAATAGGATATTAATTAAATAAACAAACTTTTAATTCACTTTTATAATTTTATTTCTGTCTAGAACTTTCGCCTACAAGGCATCTTCAGGACAATGACAATTCATCTTCAAGACAAGGCATCTTCAGGACAATTGTCCTGAAGATGCCTTGTAGGCGAAAGTACCACACAGAAATAAAATTATAAAAGTGAATTAAAACTTTGTTTATTTAATTAATGTACAATGCAATTTTAATTAAACTACGTTTAAGAAAAAATAATTTTATTTTAAATATACAATGGACTTTCACTGTGTAAACCACCAAACCCTTAAGAATACTATAAATAGGATGTTACGTCATGTGTTATTTTGTCACTATGCTGTTCTAACCCGTCACCGATTTCGGTACATAGCTGTGTTTGTTTTCAAACTCGTCAAATGCAAATTTGTTAACTCGCCTTTCAACTTTTTCATAATCATTATTAAAACAGCTTCAACATATTATCTGAATGCGCTTTGTGATAAAAAAAGAAATGTTTTGTACACAAGAAGAAAGGCCGTTTCAACCATTGACCACTCGTTTATTCATGTGTAAGACGTTTTTGTTTGAGATCTTTTTTTTCAAGTCGATCGGATTAAGAAACAGAAAGTTATCGACACAAAAAATAGTGCTACACTGTAAAAGTGAATGCGTTTTTATTCATAATCTAAGTTTCAAATTCTACATGACGTTGTAAAATACTTTTTTAATACTTTCTTACAACTAAGGCATTCCAACAATTTGTTCTTAATTTTTATTGATATTCTGTATTGATTTGTGATTAGTTGAAAATGTATATTATAATTTGTAATGTTGTATAATTTTTATATTTTTAAGGGTTTACACAATGAAGGTCCATTGTATATTAAATAAATTAACACAGTTTTATTTCACTTCTTTAAATTTTATTGTTGTCTAGTACTTTTTTCAAAAAAAAAAGTCATTGTCCTGCAACAATAAAATTTTAAAAAGTTAATTAAAACTGTGTTCATTTATTTAATATACTGTATAATTTTAATTCTTTGACTTGTAGGTTGGTATGAGGCTTACCACTCATACTGTATAGAATGGTTCACTTTAACCCCTGTTTCAGGGAAGGTCGGCAAGAGTTGCACGGTTTATATGTAATCATTTGAAATTAGATTTTTATATTGTAAGTTCTTATACGGCAAGTGTAAGTGCGAACTTATAAGTGTCTGCTTGTGGTAATAAATTAAATATGCATCTTGAATGTAATATGTATAGCTTTGCAACTCAGATTATAGATTCTTATTTTTGTTAAGCCTCTATCGAAGATTGGTAATCATCAAGTTGTAGATTTGATAAGAGGCTGACCCCCCATGCTGTAAAAACTTGGTTCACTTTCGCCAATGCCACACCGGTTTGAGAAAATGTGGAGTTTATGTTCATTTGAGGTTTGGTTTATTTTGTATGCACACACGCAGTATTCTTATGGACATGCAGTAAATATCAGCCTTCTAATCTAATCTTATCTGAGTTGCCAAGATAAATTAACATTTAAAATTCATATTAAATGCATGCCCCTAAAAAACTACCATCTTGCCAGATGTCTTCTTCATAAACTTTCATTTCCTGAAATCGACTGCCATAATGGATATTTTTTTAAGATTTTCAAATTAGATTAAAATACATATTCTGTTATACTTTTAATCATAAAAAGTAAAAGTTAAAAATAATAACAATGACAATATGAATTTACTATTTTAATCAATTTTATTGCCGTCAATTATTTTTTATTATTTCGCAATAAAATAACGAAATCTGTAACGTAATCAATTAACACAATAAATTTGCAAATATCGATCTGTTCTCTGTAGAAATTTGCATGCCATTTAATTGACGGTGATTATTGGAAATTCAAAAAGTGAAATTACCAAGTAAAAGTTTGCCGTTAGTAAAACAAAACCATTTTTAATTAACGGTGTCCAGTCGATAGCTCAGTTCGTAGAACGCTTGCACTCAAAGCCAGAGAGTTCGATCGCCACCAATATACATATATATACAAGGATAATTTATTAAGAAGGTACACATAATCAAAGAGCACCGTTTTTGTGTGTGTCACACCTCAAGAGCCCTCTCAAATCACGGATTAGACTTTTTGTAAGATGCGTCTGTAGTGCTCCTTTAAAGACATCAACAGTTTTTGCCTTCCTCATAATTAGGTGGTAGTCTGTTCCACTCCATTGGGCCTGCAAAACGGAAAGCACGGTCCCCAAAATTAGTTCGTGTCTGACGTAACGGTTGGACTAAGTCGACCACCCCACAACCCGCAGATCTGAGCGTTTGGCGTCTCACATCTATCTCAACGGGTGAGAACATGTCAGACAAATATGAAGGAGCCGCACCATTGACAGCTTTATTAACCATCAGTTTTTTTGAAACCAATTTTATCAGACAAGATTTTTCATTTCTGAGATAATTTCTAACCTAAATTCATAATAAAAGGAATGGAAACCTTCCACGTCAGTAACAGGAAAACCCCACTTCAAGTGGACTGGTTTGCGTAAGAACTTTGACAATTACCTGTAAAAATTAATAGTGTCCACTGTCCACGGAAACGTGGTAAGAAGTTACACTTAAGTAAAGTTTTGTTACGTTTTTTTTAAATTTCGAGTCCATACAATTTAGATACATACATACAAGTATCCTCTTGATAATGACGTGAATAAGTCGAAAGTACTTGAGGTGGAAATAAAAACTCAATTTGTGAAAATAAAACTCTGTGTTTTTTATAATTTTTTATAATTATTTATAAAAATGAATTTTCACTGTGTGAATACACAAACTTTAAAAAGTCTTACATAAAATAATTGTGACGTCACACGTTCGCGTTGCATGCTATGGGAAGGTCAACGAATATTTGGTTATTGGTGGCTAAAGATCCTATTTCAAAAGCAGTTTTTTTTAAAGCAGATTTGTGAAGAGGAATGCAATTCACCAACCTTTTATGTCTGCTCAAAAACAGGTATTAATATCATCGATTGAGAATTCATTATTGTATATTTTAATCAATTATCAGCCACTTGGCTCCCTCGGCCATAGCACCGATAAGAGTCACGTTTTCTCGCCATTCCAAATTCAATTTTCACACGGACGTCTATTCCAAATTCATTGACTTAGATCTATAAGATCTATAATCTAAGTTGCAAGGATGTATTCATTCAAAGCTCTTAGATGTATGCCCACAAACAAACACGTGTAGTTCGCGCTTACAAATGCTGATTGTGTACTTACAAATAAAATCCAAACCTCAAATGAACATAAGCCCTGCAACTCTTGCCGACATTCCCTGAAACAGGGGTGACATTGGCAAAGTGAACCATTTTTTACAGTATGGGTGGTCAGCCTCATACCAACCTATAAGTCAAGGAATACGAGTAATAAATAACATTTAAGTATGAAAAAAAAAAGATAAATGAATAACCGACGGTAGTTTAATGGTCACCGCTTCCGACTTGTTATCAGAATGTTGCGGATTCGATTCCCAGCAGTGCACAAAAAAATTTTGGCTGGTCAAAAATTATCTGTCATTATCCAATCACCGATCTCAAAGGTTCATATAGCCTTACAGAATGCGGGTCTTGCTTGGGAACTGGTGCCAACTGTAGCGACAACCAAGCTCGCAGACGGCTCTTTAGGTGTAATTCACACAAAAAGTCTCTCGTCAAGTTAATCATCTTAATTATAATTATTTATAACCGGTTCGTAGTCCAGTGTGCAGTGCCTTGGGCTACTAAAATTTCATACTTTTTCCTCTAACTCTATTTGTGGTAGGTTTTTTTATTCGTCATCTCTGAAGGTCATCATTGAGGTAATAATGACGCTATCAAAGATAAAAGGACCTGAAAATGATCATTCATCATTTAAGCAAATACATATACATATCGCCATCTTTCATGTCGCTTTCTTAGCTGTTTTTTCCAATAATTAGATTTTTGTCAATTTTCTTTATCATCATTGTTGAAGGTCAGCGTTAAAAATGTTATTTTAAGATAAAATGGCATATCTATAATTTAAGCACATAAAGTGAGAAATTTGAAATATATGTCCCCTATGCCTGGCTAAGTTGCTATATATACTTTCTCCATTTTTTTTTTTTTTAGAAAACGTGTAAAATATCTTCTAGATGGATCCTGTGAAGCTTGATATCGTTCGAATAACAAATATTTTTTCCTCATTTTCAAGTAAAATTAAGAAGAAATGTTTTGTTTTTTAGGAATGTACGTAAAGCTAGCATCCTAACCTGTGAAATTAAATAGGTGCCACATGCTGAAATTTTTTAGTGAAACACGCCAAATACTGCTAGTAACGTTTTAAATTTATATTCTGGCTTTTCAACCGTCCTTTTTTACAATAGTTTGATTTTGGGAATTCGTTTCCTCGTCAAATATTGTTTAAGGTCATCCTATGAAGATAAAATGACCTGAAAGTTAAAATTCTTAGGGCAGTAGAAAATCTCTTTAATTTTCATAGTCGCCTTTCTATCCAACTCTGTTTTGGATCAATTGATTTTTACCGATTTCTTGAGCCAATTACTTCTGAGGTCACAGTTGACGTAAATTGACGATATTGGAGAAAAAATGACCTTACAATGACGCCACTTGAGTCATACTTCATTTCCACACCTATTTTCATCGCTTTCATTACCGTCTCTTATTCTGACAGTTAATGTTGCCAATTGTTTTACTCAACAACGAGCAAGGTCACAGTTGATGTAAAATGACAGTATTGCAGATAAACTGACCTCGTTTTTCGATCACTTACCGTATTATAGTTTCTCAGCTTTATTTTAACCATAACATATCTTATTGAGCAAGATCTCGGGTTAGGATTAACGTTAAAATGATGTTTCGGATATTAAATGATCTTCTTGTTTTCTTCTTTCCGAACAGTTGTTTTCAATATAGTTTTTAAAAAACATTCTTGTGATAAACTTACATACCTATTTACGTTACTTGTTCAACGTTTTTTTGCAAGGCATCTCATAAAAACAAAGTTATCATTGTCCTTTTTTGAGATAAACCGACCTATTTATATAACTTTCCCCAGCGTCTCTACTAGTCATTTAGCCAAGCAATAGTCAAATATTTTCTTTATTTGTTACATTACCCAATTAGAGGCGAAGTCAAAATCATTGTCATGTAAGATAAACTGACCTTTTGTTATAGCCTTCTTCAATTATTTTTTCTACAAGAAATAACTTAAGTATACATCATCGCCATCGGAGACAAACTTGTTGTTATCGTCTTCCCTAGTGTCTCATTCCGAGGTCATAATTGGCTTTGTTGGAGATAAACTGATATTATTTTATATTTTGTATTGTTTGTGTATTAACACTGTGAAAATTCATTTTGTTTCAATTTATAATTTTTGGATGAAATTTTTCAAGCAAAACAAGTTTTGTACAGTAAAAGTTTTGCTTGAAAAATTTCATCCAAAAATTATAAATTGATATTATTTTCATTGTTTTAAAGATAAATTGACCTTGTTGTTTATGCCTTATTTTTATGTCACATTTTCCAAGACGAAATCATCGTCATGAGGGATAAAGTTATCTTTTCCATTACTTTTATCCTTGGCGTTTCTTCTATACCAGCCAACCTAATAATTGGTCTCTTTAACAATCGTCGTTATAGAAGATGAATTTACTTTTTACTATCACCATTCCCAAAACCTTTTCATAATGGGCTATATTAGCCTTTTCATAGCTACTCATCTCTCCCAGTATTGTGTAAGGTCATACTATTCGTAATTGGAGAAAAACTGACCTTTTAATAGCTACTCATCTCTCCCAGTATTATATAAGTTCACGATATTCGTAATTGAAGATAAACTGATCTTTTAATAGCTACTCATCTCTCCCAGTATTGTGTAAGGTCATACTATTCGTAATTGGAGAAAAACTGACCTTTTAATAGCTACTCATCTCTCCCAGTATTATATAAGTTCACGATATTCGTAATTGAAGATAAACTGACCTTTTAATAGCTACTCATCTCTCCCAGTATTGTGTAAGGTCATACTATTCGTAATTGGAGAAAAACTGACCTTTTAATAGCTACTCATCTCTCCCAGTATTATGTAAGTTCACGATATTCGTAATTGGAGATAAACTGACCTTTTCATAGCTACTCATCTCTCCCAGTATTGTGTAAGGTCACAATATTCGTAATTGGAGATAAGCTGACCTTTTAATAGCTACTCATCTCTTCCAGTATTGTGTAAGGTCACAATATTTGTAATTGAAGATAAACTGACCTTTTAATAGCTACTCATCTCTCCCAGTATTGTGTAAGGTCATACTATTCGTAATTGGAGATAAGCTGACCTTTTAATAGCTACTCATCTCTCCCAGTATTATGTAAGTTCACGATATTCGTAATTGGAGATAAACTGACCTTTTCATAGCTACTCATCTCTCCCAGTATTGTGTAAGGTCACAATATTTGTAATTGAAGATAAACTGACCTTTTAATAGCTACTTATCTCTCCCAGTATTGTGTAAGGTCACAATATTCGTGATTGGAGATAAACTGACCTTGTTGTTATCGCCTTCCCCAGCGTCTCCTTCGGCGGTAGTTCCTTGCACTCGTCCCGCACCACGTCGGGGGTGACGGCGTGCGGCCACTCAGTGTGCCCGCCCACCCCCGGGACTATCACGTACCAGCAGTGGCTAGAGCATTCTAGGTAACTACCCCCCATACCAATCATACCAAGCCATGCGGGTGTCTGGGAACTGCGCACACATACTGTACTAAAGCTTACCGCTTCGGGATTATGGATGGTTTTTTGTTCATTTAACAATATTATTACGACTTTACCGGATTAACGGTTATTTATTTTAAGATACGATTCACTCTTGATTCACGCAAAAACAGGGATCACCAAGTAAAGCATTTTATGATTTTACCGATTCCTTGATTTTTCCGAATTCCTTGACTTGAAGGTTGGTATGAGGCTGACCACCCATACTGTAAAAAATTAGTTACTTTGCCAATGTTACCCCTGTTTCAGGGAAGGTCGGCAAGAGTTGCAGGGCTTATGTTCATTTGAGATTGGGTTTTTTTTTGTAGGTCCACATGCGGCATGTGTGAGTGCGAAATTATGCGTGTCTGCTTGTGGGAATGCATTTAATTTGAATCTCAAATGATACATAATATCTTTGTAACTTAGATTTAGATTTAGACCGACCGTATTTGACCTGTCCGTAGTCCAACAGTAGTCCGTAGTCCGTAGTGGTAACACTTCGGACTCGTAAATGGAAGGTTGTGGGTTCGAATCCTGGCGGAGCACAAAAAATATACCATTCATATTTTCAAAATTGCTCTTCGCTGGGTTGAAAAATTTATAAACCTTTATCAATGACCGGTCACAAAAGGTCCATTCAGCCTTACAGCAACTGGGTCTCGCTTGAGAATTGTCGCTTTGTAGCGACGACGACCAAGCTCGTGAAAAAGTTGATAGTTCAATTGGTAGAATGCTTGCATTCCATGCCGAGAGCAAGGGTTCGATCTCAAGGTTTACTCAGCCTTCACAAGAAATGAGAACCAGTCCCCCCCGGAAGCTGGGAAACCCCCACTTCAACTGAAAGTGGTTGGTGTGAGGCCAGCCCCCTTACTCGTAACAAATAAATATCTAAGTCCCGAATCGCCACATGCGACCCCTTCGGGGATAACGCAGGCAAAAAGTTACACTAATGTGTAGCTTAGTTGCATTTTTTTTTAAACCGGGTTCAATAAAATAAAATAAATCCACTTATTTTTTTAAGATACGATTCACAGAATATGGTTGGCAAACAGAGTTGCTTTTTAACTGTATAGCTCGACAGTTTAGATACAAAACTGGTTGCAGAGCATCTCGATCTCTATTTATAGGTGAGAATAAGAGTTATCGAATATTGTTGAAGGTCATCCTATAAAGATAAAATGACCACTCGACCGGGTGGCATGTGTAGGTTGCTAGGGAAAAGGTTGTTGATGTGGTGGTTGATAATAATAAATAATATTTGGAACCTTTTATTTTTATTAGCTGCTAGGGACGACAGTTCCATCCAAGACTGACGTTTTCTCGCCGAGAAAAAAGTTTCTAATTTAAAAATGTTTCGAGCCCATCAGGTTTGTATGAGGCTCCATCTATTCCCATGCTTTAAAAACTTGAATTTGGTTCACTTTGTTAGGATTCAAGCCCCATCAAGGGTGTCGGAAATGATTTCCCGTTTCAGTGTTCATTTCAAACCCAAAATAAAATATCGGCAAGGTTTACTTAGCCTTCACAAAAAAATAGAACCAGCCCCTCCCCACACTTCATCTTAAGTGGTTGGCATAAGGCCGGCCCCTTACCTGTAAAAATAATTAGGTTCGCCACTCGTCACATACAAAACTCATCGGGGAGAACGCGGCAAGAAGTTGTACTACCTGTGTAGCTTAGTCACGTTGTATTTTACATCTAAGTAAACGCATATCATTGTAAGATAAAAAATAAAATAACTTTGATTTTTATTACGTTGAGTAGGTAGGTATATTCAGTGCCACGACCGGCTTGGAAATAAACCGTTTGCATCTTGAGGTGATTAAACAATTACTAAATGACAAAATAAATGAAAGACAGCAAGAGTTGCAGGGTTCAAAGTCCTTGACGTTTAAAAAAGTGATTAGATTTTTTTCTGCCTGTAATACTTTATGATTTCAAATAATAATGGAAAAAATGTTTTTTTTTTGTAAATAAGTAACACAATGAATTGCGCACAATAGCAAAATTCAGTACACTCTAAAATATTTTGTTTCGCAATTTGCCGGCAATGCTGATTTGTCGTTGAACCAAGAGCAATCACTTATTGCAGGCAGGTAGGTAAAATTCTCGTGAGACCTGTGTTTGTTTATTTTTTTTTCATGCTGGCAATTAATTTTAATAAGACAGTTTATACGACTGGCTACACTTGGAGTTCTAAACGTTCCAATTTCAAAAAATTCTAAAATAGAACTGAACCCATTACTGTTGTTTTTTCTCTCATTAAAAATATACGTTCAACCATCTTGAGGAGAAAAAATAATGTTGAACGCACGGAGGTAGTCTAGAGGTAAAACTTCGGACTTTTAAATGGAAGGTCGTGGGTTCGAATCCTGGAGGAGCAAAAAAAATATACTATTTATATTTTCAAATATGCTATTCGCTGGGTTGAAAAATTAATATACCTTTACCAAAGACCGGTTACCTAAGTTACATCCAGCCTTACAGCAACTTGGTCTTGCTTGAGAATTGGCGCTTCCTATAACAACAACCAAGCTCGCAAAGGGCTCTTAAGGTGTGATCCACACAAAAACAGTGCTCACCAAAAAAATCCTAATTTTATTATTTAAAAAAACGTTAACTTTTTTTTACAGTATAGGTGGTCAACGTCATACCAAAACAAAAGCTAAATTCACTTTCCGTGTGCAAGCTCGGCACGTGAAATCACCGGACCGTGTAATAAGTATATAAACTTACTCGTTACAAGAGCATTATGTGTTTAACTTCATTTGTAACCAAATGGTAGCTCGATTATATAACCTTACATAATGTCCCAATTGCCGCATAAAAACTTACATCGCATCCCAAATGTTACGCGTATAGACTAATAAAAGAAAATGAATAATGTTTTATGAAAAGTCTAAAAAAAATTTAAACACAGAGTTTTATTTTGACAAGTTCAGCATTTATTTTAGCTCAAGTACTTTCGACTTCCTTACCTACGTCATTTTCAAGAGCACACTGTTATAAAATTGACAAGACAAAACCCATACCCCCTTATTCATAAAAAGGTTTTAACTTTTAAACCAGTATAAAGTCAGATTTCCCATACTAATAAACTCGTTTATCTCTGGTTTTGGGTTCAACCAATCTAATGAATAAGGCCGATAGAGATGAGTTACGATAAAGAGGTACAATAAGGTACAAAGGCAAAGCAGCAGGAATCTGAACATTGACAAAACTGTAAGAATTACAATATATGTGTTTATGAATTTCCAAAGTCTCAAGGGAAATTAGTTGTCTGCCCCTGCACCCGGAATGGGAGAACCTAACACAGTCATTATTAAATGAATGGTCATTTTTGATGCGGTGTTCCGCCATCTTTAAATAACCAGACAATCCCCTAAGTACCTTATATGATCTTTTAACATCACATTGATAGACTAGAGGTTTCCCCAACATACACGGAGTTGCAGTCATAACATGATATGCGATATACACCCCCACCATCCATACGCTCAATCTTATCCTTATTATTGAACAATATTGTACCCATATTATTATTGGTGTTGTTATGATTTTACGGGGTTCTCTTTTAATTAAACTACAATTATTTATTTTAACAGAATTCATTTTGCACGACTCGGTTCTCAATTTACAACGATTGACAATCACTGATTTCTACCTCTTGCTTTCGACTTTACGGCTGAATGTTTAATCGACACTCTGGCCTGCACACGATTTCGGCTTACATTTATATTCGTTCATACGGACGTTTCTCGAATATAGTGGATGATTCCAATACCGGAGCGTTGTTCTACCAGCATGATAAGGATCACGTATGCATTAATACTACCATGGATCATACTGCATTGTTCTACACAAACCATTGTATCGTTCAGGCGCGCGTAGGTACTTGAAAGTTCGTAGTTCGTAACACTATTATCATCATACTAGTGCCAGACTGTTCTATATATGCATGTATAGTCGCACGTAGGTATTTCAAGTTCGTAACATATAATACGCACATGCAAAGGTATTTTTTTTACCATATTAGGAAATCTGTTTATTGTTGTTGGCAAAAGCTTATTGTACTCATTTGCTTCTCGTTGTCTATTTCTTCCAGGGGCGAGAAGCTGATAGTGACCATGGACAAGAGGTCCGGCAGAAGCTACAGGAACTACATGTGGTGGGGGCTGGGCCTGCTGATGCTGCTGGCCATCATCATCGCTATCCTGGCTGGAAGTAAGTGGAAGTCACTTGTCTCTTGATGAGGATTTTGAAGAGAACTCTCGAGAAAATTGAGATATCTAGATTCTTTATTTTTATCCTTCGCGCTACTTTAGCAAAAATCCCGTTGCTAGTGATTAACGCTTTGGGTTCGTAACCGGAAGGTGTTGAGTTCAATTCTCGGCGGAACACAATTTTTGTTCTGTTTTTCTAAAATGCCAATCGCTAGGTTGAAGAATTCATTTGCCTTTACCAAAGACCGGTCAAACCAACCAAGGTCCATCCAGCCTTACAGTAACTAAACCTTTTTTGATATTTAGTGAAGACTAAGCTTGCAGAGGGCTCTAGAGGTATGATTCACACAAAACAGTGCTTATTTCATCTACGCCGGACTTTGAGTACCTACCCATGTTCCAGCATGGTATATCTAGCTAGAACTAGAAGAACACAGGAATTCTCTACTTACTAAATAATCCTTTCAACATCTTCTTCCAGCTGGTGTCTTCGCCGGAGACCAGGCTACTCCCGTCACCAACTTGACTGAGGGTGTCCAGGCAGCTGGAGCCTTCGGAGCAGGAGGTGGACCTCCTCACACCACCTCAAGACCTGTCACCACCAATGGACCTCCGCCTGTCACTGATACATCTGATACTCTCTACAGTGAGTCACATTTTTCAACCAAATTTTCAGGAAAGGGGAGGCGAACGTTTTCTCTCGCACTAGGACTCTCATAGTGGTTAATCTGGGCCTGATCACTGGGCAGCGCGTGTAGCATGAGAAAGAGCAGACTCACTGCTCGTCCCCCTTTTACTCAAATAAGGACTGACTTTAAGCCCCCAAATTAGTTACGTTTGAGTTGTAAGATTTCTATAAAGAGCCAGATGTGATCAGCTCCATCAAAGTGGGGCGCTTGAGATGGGCTGGTCACATAATAAGAACGGACGACAACAGCCCTACAAAACACCTCACACTCTCAGTACGACAGGGACGTAGAAGACCAGGGCTGGAAGTCTCATCACCACGGTAATTCTTACCTACAGAATATCGGTAATATTTGTATGATGACTAATCAGCTGATTATTTGCGGCCATCTTGGGTTGACAGGTCTTAGATACAAATATTACCAATATTCGGTAGGTAAAAATTACCGTGGTGATGAGACTTTCAGCCCAGAAAGGCCCAAAATGCGATGGATGCACAACGTCGACTCGGATACGTTTGTGATGCAAGTGAGAAATTGAAGAACTAGGGCAACAACCGACAAAAATGGAAGAAACTCCTGGTTTCAGTCAGGGCCTCCCAGGGCTGTCGAGCTTAGGATGATCATGATGGTTTTAACACTAACATCAAGTCCAGTTAGTCGCTTTTAAAAGTGATTAATACACATAGCTGTCAGGTTTCGCGAGCTGCGAGATAAGCCTCCCATTCTAGTCGGAGCGGGAACCCAGAGCGGACCAGTGAAAGTCAACGCAGAACAGGTTTCATATAAGATAATGCCGGCGAGGAATGTTGGTGTAAGACTGGACAGGTCTCTGTATATTAATATAATCACTGAATATTGAAATAAGCAGCGATTATTTCTTTAAAACTGTATTAAATACGTAATGGCGATTGAGCTGAAAGATGGACTAAGTGCAGTATTCACAATTCTATACAAGACTTCGCTTAGTTTTTTTTTATGCGTATTGCGACTAATCCACACTTATTTTCCCCCAGTGCTTGTTTGGCTTATCTTCAATTTAATTTAAAGATAACCCTTAAAAGAAATAGCCTTAAGAATCACAATCTGAGCTAAGAAAAAACGTACTACACGATAATGTGAGAGTTGGTTACAATATTTAAAAAATGAATTTTCAGCATTAAAACGCAACGCAACTAAGCTACACATATAGTGTAACTTCTTGCCGCGTTATCCCCGAAGGGATCGCATGTGGCGGGTTGAACCTATTTATTTTTACAGGTAAGGGGGCCGACCTTACGCCAACCACTTCAGTTGAAGTGGGGGTTTCCCAGCTCCCAAGGGGGCTGGTACTTATTTCTTGTGAAGGCTGAGTAAACCTTGCCGGTATTTTATTATGGTGTTTGAAATAAACATCGAAATAGGAAATCATTTCTGACACCCTCCTTGGTGGGATTCGAACCCGAGCTCACGGGTAGAATGCAAGCACTCTACCAACTGAACTATCGACCGGACTTAGCATTAATATAACATATTGGTACAGTCATTGCTCATGTGAAATTACCTCTGTTGGAGATAAGAAAAACAAGCATTAAGGTGATGATATAGTGTAACTTCTTGCCCGCTTTCCATGAAAGGGTCGCATGTGGTGAACGGGACCAATTATTTTTACATGTAACGGCGTCGGCCTTTCGCCAACCACTTCGGTTGAAGTGTGTGATAAGTAAGGATTTTTCATGAGCGGTTTACGATGCGCTGATTTTTGGCTACGGGATATCAACGCTAAAGCACACTCGAAACTTTTCAACCAGTGAGCCGTATTACTTGATTGCTCGAACAAGTTCCGAAGGCCAAAATTGTAGGAACGCAGTCAATCTCAAATTTAACCATTTAATTTTATTGATTGTAGAGGCGTTAACGTTGTAATCGTTCATCATTAAGGATAAAAGAAAAACAGCTTTGTTTTCGATAACGTAATCGAAAACAAAGCTGTCTTTTATCCTTAACCATTTAATGCCAAGTTTTGCAAAGATTTACTGCTCAAGTAGAGTTGAACCCGATTTATTATGCGTATTAACTTAACCTCACTTTAATTCCCCACCATCGCATGAAAACCAAAAAATTGAAAGAGACAATAGCACCAATAGTGAGTGATTTAGTTTCCATACATTTTAATAAAGCTAAGCGATTTTGTTCCTTCAGAAGAGAATTCCTTAACTTATAGTTTGGTATGAGGCTGACCACCGATACTGTAAAAAAAATGGTTCACTCCCAATGTCACCCCTGTTGCAGGGAAGGTCGGCAAAAGTTCCAGGGCTTATGTTAATTTAAAATTGCGTTTTTATGTTTTAAGTCCACATGCGGCATGTGTAAGCGCAAACCATGCATTTATTATGCATTTATTATGAATCTTAAATGTAATATATCTTTGCAAGTTAGATTTTAGATTATAATTGTGAACCTTTGTCTCTATTTATTTTCCAAGACAACCAAGCACTCTGTAAGTTAAGCAAGTACCTACACAAGAGTATTATTTATTTGCTGGTTGCATGATTTTCGTAATATACAGTATGTATTCAGTATTGTGCACAAATTCCTGGCTCGCCTACCACAAAGCCTAGTCTTGCATTCCACAATCACACAACTAAATATTATGTTTTTGTATTATGTATTACAAATATATTAAATACTCAATGCAATAGTCATTGTAATGGCCTCAATTTATAAAACAAATAATGCATTTTGTGTATTGAAAATAACACATACAAGAATCAACTTAAAAAATAATCCTTTGTGGTTCTGTTTAAAGGAGATAGAATGCTTAAAGATCCACATAAAATAGATACTAGAATGTTTTCCGTCTTTCGATAAATTATGATCTAAGTTGTAATTATATAATAACATGTTAGATTCCAATTGAATGCATGCTCACTTTAAAAACGTGTATTTTTGCGTTTACAAATCAGTGGACGAATTGTCAGTTTACGAATTATCAGGAAAAGAATCGTCAGTATACGAAATGTCAGTACATGAATTAACATAGCGCGAATTGTCAGAATACGAATTTTCACTGTACGAATTGTCAGTGTATTAATTGTCAGTATAAAAATTGTCACATTACTAATGATCAGCATACGAAGTGTTAATATCCGAATTGTAAGTAGGTAGGTACATGAATTGGCAGAATACGTGTACGAATTGTCAGTATATTAATTGTCAGTATGCTAATTGTCACATTACGAATTGTCAGCGTACGAAGTGTTAATATCCGAATTGTAAGTAGGTAGGTACATGAATTGTCAGAATACGTGTACGAATTGTCAGTATATTAATTGTCAGTATGCTAATTGTCACATTACGAATTGTCAGCATACGAAGTGTTAATATCCGAATTGTTAGTAGGTAGGTACATGAATTGTCAGAATACGTGTACGAATTGTCAGTATATTAATTGTCAGTATACTAATTGTCACATTACGAATTGTCAGTATACAAAGTGTTAATTAATATACGAATTGTCAATGTATGAATAAACAGAGTACGAATTGTCAGAATACGAATTTTCAGTATCCGAATTGTCACTTTACGAATTGTCACATCACGAATTATCAGTAAACGAATAGTCACTTTACGAATTGTCAGTCGGCGAAATGTCAAGGTACACCTGCCTCACCTTCAATAACCAACATTATTCAACATCAGAGTCATTGTATGCTGATACGATGTGGATCGCTCATACTATTATGATAATTTTGGACAATTGGCCGCAAGACCACACGGAGACACTTTTAACATGTGGTCTGAGGTACATTGGACTCGGAACAAATCACAGAGACAACAAAATTGTGACGTCAACTGCAGGGTTGCTATAAAAAAGGCAAACCCATGTGTCCAAATCATCTTAACAAACCTCTTTTGATTTTTACTTTTATACTTTCCCTTGCACCACTTTCTTCTCTCACTAACTAATTCCTCACCTTATCTACCCATTTTTTCCCAAACATACTTCTCATACTTTCCGGTCGATAGCTTAATAGATAGAGTGCTTGCATTCCATGCCGTGAGCTCAGGTTCGAATCCAACCGAGGGTGTCGGAAATAATTTTCCCGTTTCGGTGTTTATTTCAAACCCCAAAATAAAATACCGGCAAGGTTCACTCAGCCTTCACGAGAAATGAGTACCAGCTCTCTCAGGAACTGGGAAACCCCCGCTTCAACTGAAGCGGTTGGTGTAAGGCCCCTTACCTATAAAAATAAATAAGTTCAACTCGCCACATGCGATTTCTTCGAGGATAGCGCGGCAAAAAGTTACACTATATGTGTAGCTTAGTTGAGTTGCGTTATACTTCTTAGAAAGTCCATTGCACTTTACGGACACGTTGATTGTAATATTAATAAAAGAAGAAGAAGAAATTTCAGCTTGAAAGCGCGCCCTTTTTTAGAGTGCATTCCATCGAGAGTGAAATTAATATACCCACCTGCATGCTGACGCATAGACATGCTTCATTTAGCATACAATACCTGGCGCGGAGAAATGATTGTATACAATTATGCGACAAATTGTGTACAGACAGACATTGTGGTCGGTAATGTCGTTCCATAATACCATATTGTGGAATGCGACCGACCCATTTCTGATATGCATTTACGTACTTGAGGACCATTTTTCGCAAGCGCATTTTTTCTTAGACTTTTTGTCCAAAGTACGACTTAGTACCCTTAGTACGAGTTGCAAAACTTGAGTAATGTAAAGTTTACGGCAATTATTAAAGAGTGATTTCCCCCAAAATCTGCCGTTTTTGTTTGTTTGAACTTGATTTTCTACATCACTGTAACTCTTTTGCTAAGACCGTAAAGTGTAAGAAACAAAAACGGCAGATTTTGGGAGAAATCACTCTTTAATATTATCCGTAAACTTTCCTTTTCTCAAGTTTTGCAACTCGTACTAAGGGTACTGTTCAAATTACAAAAAAAAAAACATTAAAGCACCAACAAAAAATGATAAGATGTGTCTAAATCTGCGATGAATGTGAGACAAAATGACGAATACACCTTAGCTCTATAATAACATACAATTTTATACTAATAATGATAATTTAAAAAGAATCAGTAGGTAGTTAATGTTTTCGTGAGCTTAGATGACGTTTTAACGACTCCATTTTGAAGGTTAAATCGTAAACTTACTTACTACCAACATTTCAAAATAATATTGTAGATCTGACTTTTAACTTTTTTTTTTAGAATAGATGGATGTCGTGGTAGAGGAAGACCGAGAAAGGTATGGATGGACCAAATATCCGAAATTGCGAATGAATGGAATATCCAGCGTCATAATAAAAGAAGAGCTTGTATGAAGAAGGTTATGACTCTGGAGGAAATGAAAGAAGTATGTAAGGATAGAAAGAAATGGCGGTTGATCTGTGATGTTGGCGGCTGGGGTTTGTTAAAGTAAAATTGGTTTTATGATTTAGTTTTTTATGTCCATGTATATATTGTTATTTATTGATTTAAAAAAAATGTAATTTGTCATGTATGTTCCTTGACTTATAGGTTGTTATGCGGCTGACCACCCATTCTGTAAAAAATTGGTTCACTTTGCCAATGTCACCCCTGTTTCAGGGAAGGACGGCAAGAGTTGCAAGGCTTATGTTCATTTGAGATTGGGTTTTTATATTGTAGGTCCACATGCGGCATGTGTTAGCGCGAAATTATACATATCTGCTTGTGGGAATGCATTTAATATAAATCTTAAATGATATATATCTTTGCAGCTTAGATTAGATTAGATTTTAAATGTATGTATACATTTACTTTTTTTTAAATATCTACTACTTTTACTTAACTTATCACTTTTGAATTGGTATGAGGCTGACCACCCATTCTGTAAAAAATGGTTCTCTTAGCCAATATCGTCTCTGTTTCAGGAAAAGTCGGCAATATTTACAGGGCTCATGTTCATTTGAGATTGGGTTTTTATGTTGTAATTTCACATGCGCCATTTGTAAGCGCGAACTTAGACGTGTCGAACTTATGAATGTATGTAATATGAATCTTTTAAATGTAATACAACTCTGCAACTTAGATTATAGATCACTTGTATCAATTAAAGAAGAAAATTTCTCGCTTCCAATGTAAAAAAAAAAGATTTTTCGATTTGAGAAATTCGAATTTCAAATAATGTGTTATTACATTTCTGATATTTTCCCAACACTATTTTTTTTAAATGGCTTCCCGTTGCCATGGTTACTAGATTCAAAGGTAAATTTATTTCCAACCAATCACAGTCTTTCTTTCCATATATTTTCAAAAGTTCAACCAACCACATCAAAGCAAGAGGGGTCGTTTTAATGATAAATTAAAAAATATTAAGCTTATTTGTAGAAATGTCTTCATGTTGCCATGTTTACAAAATTCCAATTATTAATTATTGTTTTAAGCTTATCAAATTCATATTTCATATTTAAATACATTTGATTTAAAATTTTCAACAATTCAGATTGTTTTAAAATAACCATTTTGATTAAAATACTCTTGAGAAGAACTTAAAAAGTGTATAAAAAAATTAATTTATTTAGGCAGTGAAAATTTGCGATAAAATGATGGAATATAAAAGAGGCTCGCATGGTCTGCGTTTCTATCTCACATAAATCATATTTTTATTGTTATCTACTTTCTGCTCACGAAGAATTCTGTTGTACCTCATCTTTTATACGTGATGGGCGCATCTATGATCTCTATCCGTCTACAACAGTGTGGATGTGTTACTTTTTCAAGCTCCCAACACACGATCGGTTAACAGTCATCATTCTTGCGTGACATCTCAACCGTTATAGTAGACTCCTTTAATTTTTTGGTATGAACCCCCACTTCAACTGAAGTGGTTGAGGTAAGGCCGGCCACTTACCTGTAAAAATAAATAGGTTCAAGTCGCCACATGCGACCCCTTCGAGAATATATATGTAGAGCTTAGCTGCGTTATTTGCGTTCAACTGATTTTCTGTACTTCAATCTATAATCTAAATTCTAAGCTGCAAAGATATCTTAAAATTTATTATCATATTTAATGCACGCCCACAAACAGACACGTGTAAGTTCGCGCTTTCAAATGTTGTATGTGAAGTTACTAATTTAAATCCAAACCTTGAATGAACATAAGCCCTGCAACTTTTGCCGACCTTCCCTGAAACAGTGGTGACATTGACAAAGTGAACCATCTTTTACAGTATGGGTGATCAGCCTCATACCAACCTATGAATGCCGAGTGCAAAATGATCATGTGAAGAGCGCAATTGACTTTATGATAAAATCGTGAGATTTTTCAGAGCGCTATTTTTTATTATTTATAATTTCAACTCCAGGCCTCCAAATACTGTAACCTTATGCAATGGAAGTCATTAAACTTTGCTAGAACATACTATCATAGGAGTTAGTACGCTGTACGATATTGTAATCTAAGTTGCAAAGATACATTAACATTTAAAATTCACACTTCATGCAGTTGAGTACACAAGTTTTCTCTTGCGTGTTATGCATACGTATAGATGTTTTATTTGGTGAGCGCTGTTTTCGTGTGAATCACACCTCAAGAGCCCTCTGCGAGCCTAGTCGTCGCTATTTGTAGTGCAAATTTGGTGACCGGTTTTTGGTTAGGGCAAAAAAAAAATTAACCCAGTGAAGAGCATACCTACATACTTGTTTTTTTCTGTGCGTCGCGTCGTTGGTAATCGAACTTATAACTTTCCAATTACAAGTCTCTTGTATTAATTACTGGGCTTTTTTGGATGAGCACTGTTTTTGTGCGGATGACACCTCAAGAGCTCTCTGCGAGCGTGGCCCTCGCTACAAAGCGCCAGTTCTCAAGCAAGACACATTTGCTGTAAGGCTAAATTGAAGGCAAATGAATTTTTCAACCCAGCAAAGAGCGTGTTTGAAAATATAATATTTGTTTAGTTCTCCGAAGGGAATTGGAAATTGGATACAATCGAAAGCGCTCGAGACAATTAACCAACTCGTAAAGAAAATAATATATTTTTTTCAATAAAAACCTGACGTAATCGATTAAAGATCTACAAAAATAAAACATTTAAAGTTCACAAAACTTGTTTTTTTTTTCAATTCAAGGTTATCGATTTCCGTTCGATAACAAATTGTAGCGATTCAGAATCGCTCAAAACTTACCGACTAGCGGAAGTCTGTTATAGATCATTATGAAATGATTGCCAGTCGCTCAAAAATGTAACGAATTTATTCGTTTTTTTTTTGTACTCCGTGTGTTAAATTGATTTGTTTTGGATGTTTTTTAATCAAAATACTTGTCGGAATTTATAAAGTTAAGTGTTTTTTTTGTTCTGAATCATAAATTTTCTTCAAAAATTCATCCGGCCTTGTTCTTTAGATTTGTGAAACCAAAACTCAGCTGGATCAGATTGCTGATATTGTGGAAAAATAGGATGTATACAAAGTAAATGTAACATAAGAAAATTGATAAAAAAGGTGATGGATATGAATGAATTGAAAGAGGTATAATAATAATAATATTAGGATGATTTATTTATCACACCTCAAGAGCCCTCTGCTTGGTCGTCGCTGTAGAAAGCACCAATTCTCAAGCAAGATCCAGTTGCGGTATGGCTGGATGGACCTTTTGGTGACCGGTGTGAAAGGATAGAAAAAATGGAGGCAAATCTGCTGAGGCTCTGGCCAGCTCTAGCGGAATGGCGACAGAGTTACAGTTACAGTATCATCATACATCATATTATGTTTTTTCAATGCAATTTTACAATGATTGTTATTTTAGAAATGATTGAGAGATTTCTTTTGTGTATCTGAGAGACTGACATTTCATGTGACGTGCAAATGACATCAAATGACTATAATTTCAACGTCTGACCTTAACAGATGTAGTACCTACCTTCTTAATGCCACATGCATACAGCGACCATAATCGGATGTTTTTTTTTCAACAAATTACATGTCGGTGCTATGGCCAAGGGAGTCAAGTCGCTAATCATTACTAGAACGTATTTGGAATGAAATAACGCAGGGCTTGTGAGAAAGCTGATATACTTCTATCTATCTATAATCTAAGCTGTAAAGATATGTTAACATTTAAGGCTCATATTAAATGCATACCCACAAACAGGCACATGTAGGTTCGCGGCTTCACATTCTGTATGCGTGCATACAAATAAACAAAACTTCACATGAACATAAACCTTGTAACTCCTGCCGCCTTTCCCTGAAACGGGGTGGCATTGGCAAAAGTGAACCGATTTTTACAGCACGGGAGGTCAGCCTCATACCAACCTATCAGTCAAGGAGCAGTACCTATCTGAGAAATCATTAAAAATAATAATAATAATAATTTTTATTTCTATAGATAAATACAATACAATTTTGTAATAAGTGAAATACATTTTGAACTATATATTGAACAAACTTTATTTTGGAGGGCTAGAGCCTAAACTAGGTCTTGCCTGTTCTTATAGGTCTCCAGTCACCAATTTTTCATTGTTAGCTGATTTTAAGGCGTGTTATAAAGCTAAATCTGCCGTTTTTGTTTCTTACACTTTATGGTCTGAGCAAAATATTTACAGTAATGAAAAAAAT
Source organism: Agapetus fuscipes (assembly GCA_951799405.1). Lineage (NCBI taxonomy): Eukaryota > Metazoa > Arthropoda > Insecta > Trichoptera > Glossosomatidae > Agapetus > Agapetus fuscipes. The sequence continues at coordinate 9,261,391 of OX637343.1, read as the reverse complement.
CAAGCATGTTTATTAATTTTTTATCTTAATTATAAAGCTTGAACAAAATATATAACTTAAGAATTGCTACCACAAAAAAATATTAAAAATAAAGCGTTTTTTTTTACATTTTTAGCTTTTTTTCATGTGTGCTGTAAGTTTTTTTTTTTTATTTTTTTTTTATTTCATAAACAATTTTTACAAGAAATATAAATCTTAAAAATTAAACATTTTTGTCCCGATAAACCAAAAAATTTCAGTTTGTCATCGGGTGCAACAATCAAATTAAAAAATATAAGTCTTAGTATTTAGTGCTAGTATGAAATAAAAAGTAAATTAAAGTTAAAATTAGGAGACAAGAGTAGAGTAAAAACACAAATATAGTTAAGGTAATTAATATAAAAAAGTTCTTTCTCCCAGCCAAATCTTCAAAGATATTATAATTTTATTAATGTTTGTAGATTCCTTTTTAAAGTCCTTTGGCAACAAATTAAATATTTTTGGCACAAGGTAATCCAATGTTCTTTGTCCATATTTGTTATTAATTCTTGGCACAACTAGTCCTTCATTAGATGTAAATCTTGTTTGGTACACATGCTCTAGTTTATTTTTATATTTATCATTAAACAATTGTTGACATATAATTATGTTCCATAGTATACCCTTAATAGGCAAGACATTTAATGATTGGAATAAAAATGGTATATTCTGCCTTTGGTTATACACATTTATGGGAGCAATTAATTTTAAGAGAGCATTTTGAACATTTTGTACATTTTTAATATTGGTGGCGCAAGAATGTCCCCATGCAGTGAGGCCGTATCTTATAATGGACTCGGCAAGCGATAAATATACCAATCTTAATGTAGGGAGCGGCAATATAAACTTTAACTTATATAATTGTCCAACAACAGATCTCAGTCGTTTGTAGTATTTTGGAATTTTGTTTTTGCTTTTTAATTACAAAACTATACATTGTTAAGGTTCCGTACTTAACATTTTTTTATAATGTCAATAGTTTTTGAGTAAATACGGAAAAACTGAAACTACTAAATGAATTAAATTTTAATTAAATCAAAGAACACAGTTTTTTCATATTTACTCAAAAACTATTGACATAAAAAAAATGTTAAGTACGGAACCTAAACAATGTATAGTTCTGTAATTAAAAAGCAAAAAAAAAAATTCAAAATACAGCACACACGAAAAAAAAGCTAAAAATGTAAAAAAAACGCGTTTTTTTTAATATTTTTTTGTGGTGGCAATTCTTAAGTTATATATTTTGTTCAAGCTTTATAATTAAGATAAAAATTAATAAACATGCTTGATTTTTTTCATTACTGTAGCTATTTTGCTAAGACCATAAAGTGTAAGAAACAAAAATGGCAGATTTAGCTTTATAACACGCCTTAATATGTCACTTATTCAGTTTAACCTTTAAAAGGTACCGATATCATCGTTAAGGACCAATTTCTGAAAAAACCATAATGGGCAAATTTCTATACGAAAACACATCTTTAAAAACGTGGAAATTATTGAATTAAATGTTGTTTTTTTCATTTGTTTTTTAATATTGATGCATATAATTTTGTAATATGCAAGGCGTTGTTAAAATAACCAGCGTGCTCTGCATACAAAATGGACGGAAGGAGAATTAATTATAAAGTCAATCAACTTGCGGCAACGGTGCTTTATATTATGCTTCGATTATATCATAACTCAGTCATTACTTAAGCCCGGTATTTTCATGGTAAGTAAAATTAACTGAAATACAATTGTAGTTAATATTTAACTTACCTAATTTGAGCCAGTAAATATTTAGCTAGCTAACCATTGATATTCAAGATGGCGTCGTCTTCACTGACAGTAGCTGTTTTTTTATGTAAGGATACATCGAATGGAACAGTTTTTTGTATCTTTTTCCAGCTTAATGAAGGTTATACATTTGATTTATATGACGAATTGTTGTTTTAAAGCAATGTTATCTTGGGCTTTTCACTTCGGGACTTTTCGGTTTTAGTTAACTCAAACTGGAGTATTTTGAGTTATAGTTCAGTAAAATACAATTAAACATTAAAATACCGGGTTTTAAAATAACTTCTTGTCCGCCTATTCGTCATGTGCCTCTTCAGTGAAAATTGGTCATAATCATAGAGATTTGCACCTTCGATACTGCGGCACTACAAAAAGATATTGTGCTTCTGCCAAACTATTGCCTCGTGTTCTTCAACCAAGATGGTCTCCTTCGACCTGGAGCTCGTTTTTCCTTAATTCTTCCCTGTATGATGAAATTTAAGAACTTGTTTTACTAAAAAATAATTTACCGAAGAATGGACTCGTCACAATAAAAAAAAACTTTCGGCTACGTGACGTCACTCATAATAAATAAATAAAATTGATTCCCCATAACAGGGCATTTTCTAGTTAACAGCATGCTGAAACGTACGAAGTTGCCCGCCGAGAAAAACAATATAATTGGAACACTTATTCTAAAACCGTTCCGACTCCATTCGCTTTTCAAAACGACTGTTTTCAAAACGTTGTTTTTTCTGCTATTTCCCAATTTTCCACTGATAGGTTAAAAAATACACCTAGCCAGTAATTAAATCACGTAACTGGCTGGCGGCGAGTTTGTAATTATTCTTTGTGGTGGCAACACTGTATCTGCAAATGACAGGCAAAAACGCGGGAACATTTCACACGGGCTAGAATGGTGTGTTTTTGAAAGAAAAATGCTTCTTTCACACGTGATATCATGTCAAATTATGAAATCATCTGTGATATAACAAAAAACAAAACTGGCGATTAGAAATGTAGCCTTCGTCAAGGCAGTTTAATACAAAAAAAAAACGTTGAATATTCTCATTCAAACAGCCCTACTTACATCATGGCTATAATAGGAAAGAGATCGATGAACAAGAAAAGACAATGGATTTGGCACAAATTTGAATTTAAAACTTTTTTCTCGGCGGGAAAAAGTCACCCTTGTGTTACACAACAATCTTTAGCAACCCATAATCTATAAGCTAAGTTGCAAGTATACCGTCACCTTTAAGGTATAACTGAATAAGTGCTAATTCACTGATTTGTGAAATCGTGGATACGCATTTTATTGGGAGTAACTTATGTTGCACCAAACTCCAATCAGACGAAAATCAAAATTAAGTGTGATTTCTCCCTTTCAAATCAAACAATTAATTGCATATACGTAAGTCAGCTGATGTGAATCATATTTCCTGTTCAAATTCCATCACATTTTTACCAACTTTCGAGAAATATTTAACCGAGGTCCTTACCAGAACTAAGCAATCAAATTTGATGTTTCAATCAAATATTGATTGGAGGTTGGTGCAACAGGCCCTATTTAGTAAACTAATTATAAAAACAAACTCATGACAATCTATTAAACCATACGATTTTCACTCGTAGAAAATAGGGAAATAGGTGCATCTATCTCAGATATCAGCCGGAGAATAGCGGCGCAGAACCCATATTTACATTTAGATTAATTTAACATTAAAAAAAAATACGGTCGACAGCTTATTGTAGTTCGGTGGAGTGCTTGCGTTCCATGCCGATAGGTCGGATTTGAATCTCACCGAGGGGGTCAGCAATGATTTCCCGTGTCGATGTTTATTTCAAACCCCAAATGAAATACCGGCAAGGTTTACTCAGTCTTAAGACTTTACAAGTAATGAGTACCAGCTCCCGAGGGGTCGGGAGCTGGGGTTTTATTTGAAAGAAATTTTGAAAGCCCATTTTATTTGAAATACAGGGAAGAAATATTGTTACCCTACGTTTTTACTGGGTTCTCTTTTAACTAAACTGATTTTATTAATTTTAGCAGAATGTATTTTAAACACAATTAGGTTCACAAATTATACCAATTGCTTTCCAGCTCTGGCTTTCGAACTTCCCGGCTCAATGTTTTATCGACACCTGTCTGCACACGATTGTCGCCCACATTTATACTCGTTCATACGGACATCCGGACGGTTCTTGACTGTTCTCGAACATAGTGGATGATTCCAACACCAGAGCGTTCCACCAGCGCGAGCGTGATAAGGATCACGTATGCACTAATACCTACTACCAAGGATTACTATACTAGTGACAGACTGTTCTATTTATGCATGTAGAGTCGCACGCAGGTACCTACTCCCAAGTTACGATACTATTGAGAATCAATTTTCTTCTTGTTGTTTTCAGTTCCCAAGGCCGTCGAAGGGGAGCTGAAGATCCAAAATGGCGTCTTCACCCAGGAGCTGTCGGACCGCGAGTCTCCGGAGTACAAGAGGATGACTGAGGAGCTGGAGAAGCAGCTGAAGGAGGCCATCTTCGACTACCAGACCCTCAATTACGGAGCCAACGACATCACTGTCAAAGTCTTGGAGATACTGTAAGCGAGACAACTTTTACTTCAAATACCTATGACATCTAATCTAATCTAATATAATCTAAGTTGCATAGATAATATGTACGTACCTAACATTGGGGATTCACATTATATGCATTCTCACAAGCAGACACGTACAAGCTCGCGCTTACACATTCTGCATAAACCTACAACATAAAATCCAAATCCCAAATCGACATACACCCTGCAACTCTTGCCGTCCTTCCCTGGAACAGGGGTGACATTGGCAAAGTGAATCATTTTCTACAGCATGGGTGGTCAGTCGCATACCAACCTATAATTCAAGGAACATACACAACCTCGGATGATGGAAGACCTCCATAAAGGTGGAAAGATAGCTGGACGTCCTTAGCTCAAGATCCATGAGCTGATATGAAGTTTTTTGTGTGAACCTCATAATCTAAATACAACAGTAGAGGGAGGTTACACACGCCAATGACATTCCTTTGTTGTTGAAGTATTAAAAACTTGCATGATACATAAAAATGCAACTTAGATACAAAGGTTTTTTAAGCATGTTATTTGTGTGCATGTTTTTATTCAGTAGGATTTTTCGTTCGCACTTTACTAATATTTTGTATTCATTAACTGCCTTTAAATCCAAGATGTTTTTTGTAACTAAAAATCATCCTAGATTTACAAAGATTTTATTTGAAACAAAACAAAAGAATGATTAAGCGTTAAGTATGTATATTTCCTTGAATTCTGTGATTGTATCTGATTATTTTTTATTTGTTTTCCCATGAAACTAACTGCTTTTATTGTGTTGGATTTCGATTTAAACGAAAATCGCTAAAAGGTCAAGAATTAAGAGAAAAAAAGCAATTGCATAAATCTTCTTCTGTGATATAATATCCGGTTTTATTAAATTATATTTATAATAATACAATAATAATAATAAATGTTTATTCCAGCTTAGTCATGTGGAGGGTGCAATACATGACCAGCCATAGAAAACAAATACAGCAATAGAAAAGTACATGGAAGAAAAATACAAAAATGCAGGAAACACAAAAATACAGAAATACACAAAAGCAGAAATATATACCTATTATATAAAAAAAACAATACATCAAATTAAACAAATAAAATCGAAAGGAAAGAGAATACATGTAAAAATATGTTTTATCCATTTGAATTTTTAAATAATTAAAAATGGACTTTCACTGTGTAAGCAGATTAACCCTAAAAAATAGAATACATGCACACTGTACATAGAAAAATACAAAAATCCAGAAATATACAAAAGCAGAAATACATATTGTTATGTTTAAATAGAAAGGTATCTTCAGGATACTTACATCCGGCTAGCTCTCATCAGCATCACTCTCAGGGCGTGGGGGTCTTTCTTTCGGTTGCTCACTTGTACTTTGGGAAGGGTTTTATAATTAAAAGATAAAGTTAACATGAACAAATAAGGGTTTATTACTGTACTAATATGGGGGGGATAAGGGGAAATAAGGGATTGGCCAGACCTACAGGTTGTCACCAGAACACTCCCTATTCCGTTGGCTGGAGTTCTAAACGGAAGGCCTGGGGCAGCGCCCCAGGCTAGCGGCGGTTCACAAGGCGGACGCCTCCACACGTTGGAGCCCCTGGGTGGGCGCTCCTATGCCTCTGGTCCACAAGGCGGGTGCCTTGCTGGCAGGAAATCCAAGTAGATGGGGGGGAAGGGAGCTCCATCGTAGTGCTCCCTCTTGCACCGCTTGGTGCTTGGTCGCTAACGTCTGACTCACTTCACATCTCGCCGGGAACTAACGAACGACGGCCTGATTAGTTCATACGGTGCAGTTCGGCCGCTTCCGTGACCGTTCGGCTCCGTTCGGCCCACAAACATACACTGCACACTTCGGGATTGTTCTTTCAATGTTATTATAAAATAACATAACAATATAAAAAAAAACAATATATCTAATTTAACAGATAGAATCGAAAGGAAAGAGAATACGTGTACATTATACATAGGAATAGCAAGAACATATTACACAGGGAAGGAAAGGCTATTTCACCCGGCCGGGTTGCTAGGAAAGGCATACAAATATTTTGTTATTGGTTGCTAAGCACGGCAGTCCTAAACAAGATTGACGTTTGCTCGCCGAGAAAAAAGTTCAAAATTAAAAAAAAATTTCGACCTCATTCAAAAAAATATTTCAATTTTGAAATTATAGGTATTGTAGGTAGGTATTGCCTCTAACTAATATTTCATCAAATAATTTATAAATAAGGTATTAAACAAACACTTGATAAAATGAAAAAAAGGAGGTTTTACTGTTTTTGAACATTAGGAGCATGATAGTAACCATCCGAGAGACGAGTTAAGACCAAATAAAAATACAAAACGAAATCTTCTGTTCAAAAGGAAATTTGGTTAATTTTGTTTCATTTTCATGTTTTTTATTTTAATTTCAGACCCGGATCGATCATTGTGAAGTACCGCATTGGCTGGAACCAAAAAGAAGGCATCAACAATGCACCAGATCCAATCACCGACACAAACCTGAAGACTAAGCTCACTAGATACTTGCAGCTCCACTCCGGATACATCATGGACCACAGAGTTGACGCTGAGTCCTTGAAGAGTACCAAGGTGCTGGACATGTGCAAGTTTGACAACAATGGGTGTCAGCACGGCTGCGAGTTTGATAAAAAGCAGATGCAGTTTGTTTGCACTTGTCCTGATTATCTGACGTTGGAGAAGAGCTATGGCAAAAAGTGTGTGACGGCTTCTGATGACAGTAGCTTTGACTTTGAACACAACCATGATGTAAATGCTGAACCAGAACCAAGTTCAGAACCCAAATCTGAACCAGAACCTAGCGCAGAGCCTAAATCTGAACTAGAACCAAGTTCAGAGCCTAAATCTGAACCAGAACCAAGTTCAGACCCTAAATCTGAGCCAGAACCAAGTTCAGAACCTAAATCAGAACCTAATGCAGAACCTACTGCTGAACCAAAATCTGAACCTTCAAGTGAACCAAGCGCAGAGCCAAAGAGTGAACCATCTGCAGAGCCAAAGTCTGAACCAGAGCCGACTACAGAACCTTCTTCAGAACCCGCTAGTGAACCAAGTGCAGAGCCCAAGTCAGAGCCCACTAGTGAACCATCCGCAGAACCAAAATCAGAGCCTTCTGCAGAACCCACTTCAGAACCTAGTGCCAAACCAAAATCTGAACCAAATGCTGAACCAACTAGTGAACCAAGTGCTGAGCCAAAATCAGAACCATCAAGTGAACCAAGCGCAGAGTCAAAATCAGAACCATCAAGTGAACCTGCTGCAGAACCAAAATCAGAGCAATCAAGTGAACCAAGTGCAGAGCCAAAATCAGAGCCATCAAGTGAACCAAGTGCAGAGCCAAAATCAGAACCAAGCGCAGAACCCAAATCAGAACCTTCTGGATCTTCCACTGAACGCTCTGCTAAAGTTTCATTGATCCCAATCTTTGGATCAAGCTCTGAAGAAACCACGACAGCTAAACCAGAACCATCGTCAGAACCAAGCAGTGAAGAGAAGACCAAAATTGTAAAAGTAACAGGTGAACCTAAAGCAGAACCTAAATCAGAGCCTTCAAGTGAACCAAGTGCAGAACCTAAATCAGAACCTTCAAGTGAACCAAGTGCGGAACCTAAATCAGAACCCTCTGCTGAACCAACCTCAGAACCAAGTGCAGAACCAAAATCTGAGCCTAGTGCAGAACCAACTTCAGAACCCAGTTCTAAGCCTACTTCTGATCCAGAAAAATCAGGCAGTTTTGGAGTAAGACCTTATTACCCACCGTCTACCACAGAACCCACTGCAGAACCAAAGCCTGATGATATGGAGCATACATCACAAGACATTTCAAGTTTAAAAATCAATGAAACAACTACACCTAGTCAAAGAATGCAATCTCATGGAAGATTCTTCGGAGATGACGAAACTATCATCGACAGAGTTGCATTAGATGACATTCAAGATCCAGATGGTGAAATACAACCAGAGAAAGTGTTTGACAACCCAATAGAACCAGAAAATTCAGAAGAATTAGAAAACACGATGGCAAATAAGACAATGAATGCATCAAACGTAACTCAGACAGTGGTGTCTGTTAGCCATTCTCATAACAATAATTCTGATCTTAGTGTTTCTATTTCCCATCCAGCTCCAGTGTGGGAAATACCAGAAATTGAAATTGAAAACACTGAAAAATTCAATGCTAGCAACTCCAATGATAGAGTAGTGTTTTCTAGTGTCGCCAATAGAAGTGTTGCAAACAGCGAATCGGACGTGAAAGAAAATAATTCAAATGCATTTGATCGACCTTCAGATGTCATTTGGGCCATTCCAGACAATGATGCTGTCACAGTTATGCCAACAATGGATGAATCTGAAACAGAAGCAACAATGACAGATGATGAAAAAGAAAAGTCTGATGCCATAACCAAGATATCTATAAAAAATATGAGTGATTCAATGGGTGATGATATGCAGAAAGGTGATATGGAAGAAGATGGTGACCTTATGAATTTGGGAAAAGGTTTAAAAACCAATGATGATGACGATTGGTTGATCCAAACTACTACAGTTGTAGATGACGACTATCTGAGCCAACGTGATTCTGTCTCAGAAAACAAGCTCAACACTCTATCAAAAAGAAATGATTCTAACATCCATGTTTATGAAGTCACAGAAGTTGTAAATGAAAGTCCATTGTACACCACACAAAATGTGCTTTTTGGAAGCAATCCAGTTAACAGTACCACGCAATCCATGTTCCATGGAATAGCATTCAGTGCTGATGGTCAAAGAATTGATGGAAATTTGTACGTGGTGACAACAACTCAAGCTTCTATAAATGAAACTTCAACCACGGAGACAATCCCAGTTATGTCGATTGAACATTTGAACAAAATGATGGGAGATGACTCATCTGCTACAACCGTTGTTCCAATCATCAATATTGTCACTGAAATCTCCAAGAGCTCAGATGTGAACGGCAGTACAACTGCCAATGCTGAACATTCTATTGTCACTGAGAATTCAATCACAGCAACAGATATGAGTCCTTTCTTACCAGAAATTGAAAACAACGGTAGTCTGGTTCACATTTTGCAACAAGGACATAGTGTTGATCCATTGAGTACAAATGAGACTGAGAATAAGGTTGCCGATGCTGAACAAACTGGGGATGACATTGGAAGAGGATCAAATTCTGTTGAAAATGATGAAAGGAAAGATGCCTTGAAAAAGATGTCTCCTAGATTGGATAATGATGAAGCAAACAAGATGAATCCGAATGATAAAGCAACCGAGCACAGTGAGATTATAAGTCCAACCATGAAACCGTTTAATGGTGAAGAAGGATTAGGTGTTGCACCATTGACCAAAGAAAAGATTTTGGAATTAAGAGACAGTACTGAAAACACATTGAGCAGTAATCCTTCATTATTTGTTGGCAACACAGAAAGGAATGACGATGATGACTTGATTGCATCATCAACCGAAATGATTAATCCGCAGAATGGCAAGAAAGACAAAAAGGAAAATACAACAAGGTTTGATCTAGGTGTCGAAGCAACTACAATGGTTCCAAAAAGCTTAGAAGGTGTCACTAAAGTTGTTGGAACTGCTGAAGAGAATAAAACTGAAGTTACAACATCAAAATTGGTAGACATTGTCATGATGACAACAACTCAAGGTAGTGTCATGGAGAAATCAGCAAAAGAAGCAAATTCTATGGATGTAACAACAATGAGCATTGATACCAATGATTCCAAGAAGGATGAACCAGAAATGATGATGACTTTGCCAAATTTGTTTGAACAAACTACCATGGACATGCCTGATGCAATGAAAGATTTGCTGGGACTTAAAGAAGAAATAAGCAATTCCTCAAATTCATTGGAGACGGAGATAAAGAAAGAAGCTGAGGCTACAGAAGCCAAGTTAGAAAAGGAAGCTTCAAAAAAAACAAATGAAGAATTGAATGATATCCTGGATAACGACACAGATTCAAATGAGAATGGTTTCAACAATGGAGATTTAGGGGTTATACCACTTAAACCGTTAAAAAAAACTGATAAAAAGAGAGACAAAGACACATACTTTAAAAAGATAGATAAATTTGCTTCTAAGATAGATGAATCAGAAAAGATTGATGCGTTTAAAGAGAAATCAAAACAGAGCAGCGAAGCCAGCGATAATGTCGAAACCACTACTGCGGTTCATTTTTTAGTGCTAAGCCCCTTGACGAATCACTCAACCGGTGATTCTAAAGAAGGGGTAAACCTCAACAACACTTCTTCATCTATTCCTAACACCACTACATCAAATTCATCCCAACCTTCACTTTTAAATAGCATTTCAACAAATACAAAAAATGGTACATCAGATTCTGAGCTTATTTCAACAAATTCATCAAATCCTTTCGATTCAACCACCATTTCAATAAATGAAACTACGGTTTCATCAGATTCTGAAACTTTTTTGACAAATTCATCACAACCTTCAAATTTAAGTAGCATTTCAACAAATGCAACTATTTCATCAGATTCTGAAATGACAGAATCACCAAATCATCTATTAGACTTAAACAATGAGATCTACTTCTCTAAATGTGCGTCAGGACAGTTCCAATGTGTGAATGGAACTTCTATCCGCGACGGAAGCTTTTGTGTCGCACTGTCTGACAGATGTGACTCTGTCCAAGATTGCTCTGATGGTTCGGACGAGCTGGGTTGCATGGAAGATGGATGTCCTGGCAACTTTCAATGCAGCAGCGGACAATGCTTGAAGAGACATCTTGTGTGCAATGGAATTGTGGATTGCAACGATGGCAGCGATGAAATCAACTGCGGTAAAGATTCTTCATTATTCAATGACTAATTTTAGTATGTCTACTTGTTCTTTTGCAATTTTCTCTAATTGTAGTGATCCATCTGTTATCTGTCTTTGTTACTTAATTGTGACATGGTCTGATAGCTTTCATCTGGTCTAATATGGATGAAAAGGAAATGGAAGATAGATATGGAAGAAAAAAAAATCTAAAAACTAGAATTCAAGAATATAACCGCCGCCGTTGCCTAACAAGCAACGGTCATTCTGAATTCGCCAACCACATTATTGAGTCTAATCATTCCTTTCACACTCACAAGCTAAAACTCCTTCACCCCATTCCCCACAAAGGTAAAGTTATGAACAACTTTGAAAACTTAGAAATTCAAAAAAATATCGATTCAGAAAATAATCTCCCAAATAATATCGTATTTCCTAACACTTCACCTCTACTTTCTATGTTTCCTATTACGCCCCGCCCACATACACCCCCCCCTCCCCTTCTGTAATTTAAACCCTTGCTTCCTAATTTTGTATTCTGTGTTAGTTTCTATTTACACCTGAAGATGGGAGGTAAGTACTGCTTCTTCCGAAACTGGTCGTGTTAAACAAAAATAAAACTTATGTGAATTAAAACAAAGTAATTTTTATTTTAATCTGTGGATGAAAAGGTGCATGTTTTGAAGCTGCTGGTGCTCAAAATCGAAAATTTAATTTTATATTGCTCCAGAGACAATCATCTCCAGACTGGACGTTTCAAAACCATAGAAAATAGCTTTTATTTATTTATTCTTGTCTATAATCAGTGATAAACTTCTAGGACCTAATTAAAAACAACATTTTTTTTTACTAAAGTCTCTGAAGATGGACAAATAAAGTTCAAGGGCGCTTAGGCATTTCAACTGAAAAAACTTGATAGTTTGTGAATGACTGTGCGGGTGCACTGTAATAAAATTAGTCCTGTTGTGCACAAAAAATATATATAAAAAATCTTGCTTGCTTTACAGACTCTTGGTCGTGCAGTTTTGATGAGTTGTCGTGTGGCACTGGCATGCGTTGTGTGCCGTTGCCATGGCGATGTGACGGCCGGACTCAATGTCGTGGCGGGCAAGACGAACAAGGCTGTGCTCCCACGCCCGCGTCCTGCAACAACAACCAGTTCTGGTGCGCCGAGTCGAGGGAATGTGTTGAGAAGGCCAAGCGGTGCGACGGCGAAGTGGACTGCAAAGGTGGCGAGGATGAAAAACTATGTGGTGAGATTATTGATTTGTAATAATTGTTTTTCCGTTCAAGAAAGAGTGAAAGCCCAACCAATCTATGATTGTAGAGACATGAACATTGTCAATGAAAAAATGAAACAAACTTTGTTTCCTGATTACTCATCAATTGCAAGTAAATTTTTTATGTCCTGATAACTTCAAAATTCAGCTCTGACAAATTATAAACAGTGAAATTTAAAATTTCAATCAATTTATTTCAAGTGAAAAAATGCAATCAATACTTTCTTACGCTACAGGTTTTGTCAAATAGAAAGTGCTGCATCAAGATGTTAAAACGTCGTTGTCTTGCTTCCCATTGTGGTGCTGCTCTGTGCTATGCCCGCTTTCCACTGCGAGCGGGAAATAGCTGAGCGGGAGCGGGAAATAGCTGAGCGGAGCGTAGTGAAATAGTTTTGGCCTTCCATTGCGAAAGAGTTTTAAAAAATAATGGTATTTGCCTTCCACAGCCAACGAGCTCGACGGAGTGAGCTAGGCGAGAAATGAGATGAGTCAGATGCAAGAGTTGTTTGCCTTCCATCTACAGCGGGCTTAGCGGAGCCAACTAGGCGACATGACAGTGTGTGACAGCTCGTTGCAGCCTACGCCCAGATCAAACGTTTTAATTATTAATAAAAAAGTTTTTTTTGTTTCGAAAAATAAAAAGTCATGTATTATTTTGCTTTAATACATAAAAAGTAGATGTTTGAAATAAAACATAAGTACATTTAAATATTTTCAAATTTATAAAATAATGTATGATGTGTTTTTGTAAATCATGTATGATGTTTTATCTTGTAATAGCAACTGTCATGCACTGTCACTGTCCGTACGTTGTCCGCTCCGCTCGCAGTGGAAAGCGGGCATTATACTGAACACGTCTACACCTGTCAAACTGCGCACGGGCGTCACCAGGAAGCGGTGCATTACATGCAACGTGACGTCCAGAGTTGCATTGTATTTTGTTACAAAATTTTCTTTGTCACCGGGCGTTGTTTTGAGTCAAAATAAAAAATGTTTGCTGTAAAATTCATTGAATGTGTACGAAAACATCAGTGCTTGTATAGAAGAAAAAGTGCTTATAAAATGTCTCCTCAAACACAAGATAAACGCAACGCAACTAAGCTACACATATAGTGTAACTTCTTGCCGCGTTATCCCCGAAGGGGTCGCATGTGGCGAGTTGAACCTATTTATTTTTACAGGTAAGGGGGCCGGCCTTACGCCAACCACTTCAGTTGAAGTGGGTGTTTCCCAGCTCCCGAGAGAGCTGGTACTCATTTCTTGTGAAGGCTGAGTAAACCTTGCCAGTATTTTTATTTTGGGGTTTGAAACAAACACCGAAACGGGAAATCATTTCTGACACCCTCGCGCTCGGTGGGATTCGAACCCGAGCTCACGGCATGGAATGCAAGCACTCTACCAACTGAGCTATCGACCGGACTAGATTTTTCTGACTATTCTGCTAGATAATGCGAAAAGCAGCAATATCTTGTATTTATCTGGGTCCTGGACATTGCTGCCCAGTGACTATGACTGAATAACGTCAAAGTCGTTCAAATACCTACAAATTACGCACTGGCGTTTTTATATTGACTGAAATTAAATTTTATGAAAAAAGACTAAAAAAACTAATGTTTCAAATAAGTAATGAAATTTATATTTTTATTTTACAGATTGTGCGACAGATGAATTCAAATGTCAAACAGGCGGTGGGTGCATTCCCCAATCACAAGTTTGCGACGGCGACGAACAATGCGGCGACCTCTCCGACGAATGGCATTGTCTGTCACTTACGTCACCGCATCCCAACGTAACCACATCTACAGACGACGACAACGTAACATCAAAAAATGACACAGAGATGGAAAAATTGAGCAACGCATTGAGGATGCGTAAAAACGGCCAAGATTGGAAGTTGGTTTGTGCCAAAAATTGGACGAGTGTCCATTCGGATAGAGTTTGTGGTCAGTTGGGATATTTTGCGGCGGCCCACACTGAGTTCATCAAGATAGAAGATGAAGTTACCAAGTATTTTGGACTTGTGGAAGGAGGCTTCAAATCGGAGAACATTCTTTTGCACGTTGAAGAAATGGAGTGTAATACCAAATCTACTGTGGTGATACACTGTCAAGAGTTTGGTGAGTGTTTTTTTTCTTCTTTTTAATCATTGATGGAATAAATGTGTTTGAGCAAATTGTTAGATTTTTTTTGTCTTTGGGTCAGGCTATTAAATTCCTTACTCCTTTAGCCATTTATTAGCCTTGTCCATCTTTACCTACTCACCATGTAACAACACCCCTGTGAGAAGTTCAGTGCTTGTTTGACCTTGAGTGAGAAGAGACGCCTTTTGTCTCTTCTACTGAATCAAAAAACCCGCGCGATCAACAGGAAGAACCACAAAACTACAAAAAGGAAGATCTTTTGGGGTTGTGGTGAGTCTTTTTTAATCAGTCCTTGACTCCTATCCTTGTCCCCTGATGGTCTGCGACTCTGGCTGATTTGCTAACTGATCAGTTTTCTCAAACACGTAATTAAATTAAATAAGAGGAGTTAAAATAATATTTTATACTAAGGGCACTGATCCTGTTTAAATAAAATAAAAATTAATTATTAATTGATAATGTGTAAGCCTGTTTCTCGCCTGGCATAATAGCTTAAAAAATTAAATTAGGCTGATTTATTTGGTGAGCGCTGTTTTTGTGTGTATCACACCTCAAGAGCCCTCTGCGAGCTTGGTCGTCGCTGTAGAAAGCGCCAATACTCAAGCAAGACCCAGTTGTTGTAAGACTGGATGGACTTTTTGATGACCGGTCTTCGGTAAAGGTTTATGAATTTTTTAACCCAGGGAAGAACAAAATTTTAAAATATAAATGGTATATTTTTGTGCTCCGCCGGGATTCGAAGCCACAACCTTCCAGTTACGAGTCCGTAGTGTTACCACTGGACTATAGACCGGTCTTGGTGAACTTCATTCCTCTTTGCAAATCCATATAAAAAAAAAATTTGTTCCTGTGCAAATGCGGTTCCTCATTCCTTGTAAAGGCTGAATGAGCCATGTCTTCCTTTCACCTCTAAATGAGTCTGACGTTATTTACTACTTGTGGCTCTTTATAAGCAGTACTTACCATATTCTTATCTTTCAGGATGTGGTTCCCAAACCCAGGGAGGAGCCGTGTCTGGCAGAGTAGTGGGAGGGAACCAGGCCGGAGGTGCTCAGTGGCCCAGCTTGGCCATGGTCTTCAACAAAGTCCTGAGGACCAGGTGCACGGCCAGCGTCCTGGCTCCAAGGTCGGTCTATTTACCAGTTACTTAACTCTGATAATTCTATCTGTCGCTCCTTTGACGAGCTTGTCTCTTTAATTTCTGAGGTTAATGAGCAATTTAAAAAAAAACATTTCAACTGGCCAATTTACAAAGGAAGGCTTAGGTGCCAAGGTGTTTCCTTTAATATGCATAGATACTCTTTCCAACATAATGCTCTGTTACGAAAGTTAGAGTTCGTGGGGTTTGCTTGTGTGTGTGTATCAACCTCTCTAGTATAGTCTACTGTGAGTTTGTACGTGTGCATGTAACTTGGCACGCAGTTTGTTGGTGTGTAACTAGAATAGTGTCGAACGCTGTAGATGTGTGTGGAGCGGTTCACAATGGAAGGGTCTGGACTGCGCGAGAAGCATCCATCTGGATGGTATATATGTATTTGAACCGCAATTGTGTGGGAGCCAGAGTCGATTGAACGTAGTTTGTTAGTGTTTTACTAAATAGTGTCGAACGCTGTAGATGTGTGTGAAGCGGTTCACTATGGAAGGGTCTGGACCTGTAGATACTCTCGGCTTAGTCGTTCTCAGGCGTCTGCCTCCTCTATCATCCCCTCAATTATGGTATGCAGGAGTCCTTCCTGGCGAATCGCATGTTCTATTCATCTTGCGCGCCTTTGAGCAAGTGCCTTCCTACTCTCATTCTTTGTACAACCTCTGCATTTGTAATCTTATCTCTCCAGCAAATTCCAAGAAGTCTTATTTGTAATGTGACGCGCCTGGGACGTTGCTGTTTTTTAAGACGCCACTTAACCCAGCCCGCAAAAATACTCACCAATTTTAGTACTAGCCTATAACAAGATATCATCAGAAAACACTATTTTGACTCGGTCGCATCAACACGCGACACCCTGGGATGTTGCTTGTTGATGCGTTGATACACAGTTTGGGAAGCCCTGCTCTAGCCACCTTTTTTCTCTTTCTGAAAGCCACCAATTCTCACAGCACTTGATGTGCCTTTTTTGCACTGGAGCAACCAACTGAGGGTTAAATACATATTTCATAAGTTAGAGGAGATGTTTATGATAATCTTTGTGATTGTTTACAGATGGTTGCTAGGCGCCTACAGTTGTCTCATGGGAGACCAGGAGAATAGCAGTGCGGAGGACTGGACAGCCATAGTGGGCAATACTGTCATAGACACTGCTGGCAATGTGTCCGGCTTACACAACGCCAAGTCTGTGAAGAGAATCATACCATACAGTGGGGTGAGTTTATAACGCCCTGCGTCTCATAAAATAACTGAAAGCAGTAGCAAACATAATTTTATACTTGAATCTGTGAAAAGATAAAAAGGTTTCTCTCTCCGAAAGC
This sequence comes from Agapetus fuscipes, assembly GCA_951799405.1. Lineage (NCBI taxonomy): Eukaryota > Metazoa > Arthropoda > Insecta > Trichoptera > Glossosomatidae > Agapetus > Agapetus fuscipes. Next base: position 9,244,297 of record OX637343.1, on the reverse strand, counting down.
AATCTTTTCTGGAACAATGCAACAATAAATTGTAGTTCTGTGTCCTAATGAAAGAAGAGCTTGCATGAAAAAGGTTATGAATCAATATAACTCATTTACCATAGTTACAATAACTCAGTTACCAATTGGCAACTGATTTATTTACCAACAGTAAGTGGACGCAAAGACCAACGCATTGTTTTGGTGACCAGCCTTGAGATTGCTTACCACTCTTGGAAGCAAAACGTCTTTTCAGATTAAAAAACCTGCGAATTGAATGTGATAGCTTTTTTTTTTAATAATCTGTCATTCAACTCCGATCATGAAAGTGTAAAACTATATTTCTCTTTGTTTCTAGGTGAAATATAATCAAGTGATGTTCAGTGGTGACTTAGCAGCGGTGGAGCTGTCCCAGCCGCTGGAGATGAGCCGCTCTGTGGGTGCCGTCTGCCTCAGCAGCCGCTCCATAGAGCCCCGACAGCTGTGCGTGACGGCGGGCTGGGGAGTGCACAATACCAACGGTTAGTACAAGTTAACTAAAGGCCGGTCCGTAGTCCAGTGGTAGCACTTTGGACTTAGAAATGGAAGGTTCTAAGTTTTAATCTCAAAAGAAAAATATACCTGGGGGTATATTTTTGTATTTAATTTGGGTTGGGATAGACACGCAAATTGCAAGATTCTGATATTCCCATTCGAAATTTATAATATTGCAAAAAAATAGTCATTTCAGTAATTGCAATACAATTTAATAACGATATTGGATTATTTAGGTTAATTTTTCTCTTCCAGGGGGGGGCAGCTGCCCCCCTGCCCCTTCCTAGTTACGCCAATGTTTCTTTCCCCGAGGTCTGAGTTTCTATGAGATGGAGATCCAACATAATATACTGTGGTGCAGAGGATCAGAATACTAAGTATTTTACCAAAATGCTTTATTTCCTTTCAGTTTCAAATGTGGAGCAGTACCTCCACTATCTGCCCATCCCAACCATCGACCAAGAGGAGTGCAACTCTACTAAGCATTACAATGGACTAATCGGAGACCATGACATCTGTGCTGGATATCTGGACAAAGAGAAAACACCTTGTTATGTAAGTATTTCCTCATATTTTCCATAATTCACTGCAAGGACAAGCACAGGATTTTAATATTGTGTTTAATAATTAGATTTTCATTCATTGTAAAAATCTTCTTCTTTTTCAATGGCGCTACAGCCCAATTCCAAAGTTAGCCTTCTTCAGCCTCTGCCTCCCACTCCTGATTTCTCAAAGTTGGCTGCGTGAGGAGATAGAGGAGATTTTGCCGTACCCTTGCGGTGAACTCACAAAAAGGCGCAAGAAATATTGTCATATTATTATTATTACAGGTAGCTTTGAAAATATATGACTCATATATAACAGATACTGATTATACATGACAATTGTTGCAGAATGACGAGGGCGCCCCCTTGATGTGCTTCAGCGACACCTCTGGAACTTGGGAGCTGCAAGGTTTACTCAGCTATCACAGCGACTGTGGTGCCGGACACCATCCTGCTGTGTTCTCATCAATAACCGGAGACAGAGCCAAGTCCTGGCTGACCGGAACCAGCAAAGCCAAACACGCCGAAGTCAACACACCAATAGATGACCAAGTGTAAAAAAACAAAGGACATTTTGTGAATATCATGTGATGTTGCCTGATCTTGCTTCAGACAGTAGACAGGAACTTCAGGCGTAGCATTTGGGAAGCCAAGACTTTATTTGGGTTGTAGCATCATTAGAGAGAGATGCGATACGTGACCGTTTGAGACATGGAGTTCTTTCTTGTACGCTGAACAAGAAAGTCTCCTGAATAAGCTGGACAGCAAAATGTCAAGGAACGGATACAAAATGTTAATACTTCAATGAATTGTATAATGGTGGCAATCTAAGATTTTTTCAAAATAAATACATTGAAACAAGAGCAATAATTTTCTCATCATTTTGATGCATTTATTTAATTTTTGAGAAAAAATCTAGATTGCTAACTTTGGTTCTAAATGATTCGAACATCCATTTAAAATTTTATATCAAAACAGATATGTAACTTTTTATTAATTCCCAAAGTAAGAGCCAGGACTTCCGCCAAACGTAAATGCTTGCAAGCCAAATATTTGGCACACCTTAATAAGTGATCCGTCCAAAATTTTGTGATTGTACTTATTCGCAACTTTGATTATTATCAAATGAAATACAAGTCAACTCAACACAAAAATATATAACGTTTTATTTGTAAATTCGGCGTGATTTTTGTAATGTGCAAAAAGGTTATGCCGAGTTGATAAATAAACCTAATGCTTTATTATATTATATTGTAAATAGTCATGTACAGAATTCACTTTTTTCAGTTCACCAATTTGATTAAAAATACTTAATTGAAATTCTTTTTTTGATTTGTGAATTTAACAAGGCCGAAAGCAACATGAAAATTATGTTTTTTTTTTTTATGAAATGAAAGGCCGAATGTGCAAAATATATTTTTCTTTAAATCAATTGAAATTAATTTTTTATTTTAAGATATTAATTTTTACAATTGAATATCTTGTATCAGCAGTTTTTTGGTATTTTGTTTTTAAATTAAATTGGCATTACAATTTTTCACCCCTTCTATCAACTCTACCTTATCGTTGTTGATACAATTTATCATTTGAGTTGTGTATAAGTATAACAAAAAATGGCAACCTAGGATGTTTTCAAAAGTAAGATAAATTTATGTAAATGCTAACAAAATAGTTTCCAGTGTTTCAAAACATTTATCTCGTTTAAAAAATTCCTAGATTGTCGCTTTAAGTTCTTCACAACTCATTTACTAGTTACCTATATAATTTAAAATAGATTTCCATAGAATTATACAAAATACTAACTGATTGAAATAGATAATTTTATTTTTATTATTCAGACTACCTTCCTGCATTATTTTTTATTAATCTTTAATTTTTCTCTATGGTATTATCTTGTCTATGGTATTCGCAAGGTACCAACTTCTAAGAAATTTAAGTTTATGTCATGTTAGGTTTAAATAAATACCTATTAAAATTATTATGCTATTTTTCTACTAGTCACAAAAAATATTTGTGCCAATAGTCTTAGAAAAATAATTTTAAATGAAAAAAAAATAGTTTTAAAAAAAATATTGTCTATGATAATCTTTTATGTGATAGGTTTTCTTTTTGTAATGTTTACATTTAAAATGGAGGGAAAAATCTTTTAGTTTATGGTATGAATAACATTAGGCCTTTTCTTATTTTTTTCAAATACAAATTCAATATTCACATTCCATTGAAGAATTTTTATTGAAAAACTTAAAAATTTTAACTCAGAAATTATTCCGTCCAATATGGCTTCCGATTTTAAATCTTTTCATAACAGATATGTGACTAAAAAACTTGATGAGCTTATTTTTTCAATAGATTTATGCTTCTTAAATTAATAATCTATTACGTTGACTAATTTTAATGTTTATTCTTCTTTTTTTTCAATTATATGTATTTTTTTATATTTAAATCTTCAATTCACTTATTGCTTTAAAGCACTTCTTTTAACTTTGTAAATATTTTTTATTATTACTCATCTAAACCTTTTACAATATTTTTGAAATTCAATAAATTGTATTTTAAAATTTTCTGTATGAGTGTTTGGTTGTTTCAATTTATTCAGAAAAAATGTTGTTTCACCATTAGTAAAATATAATTTTAACTAATATACTACAAGGATTTCAGGACTTAAACTATAGTAAAATGAATTGAAACATTTGTCCTTATAAAAAATGTATGATACAAATTTTAGTATGAAAAAAGGAAATGTAAAATACTTACTATTTTTGTATATTTTTTCATAATAGATATGTCTGAATTTAAAATTCAATAAAAAATTACATAAAAAAAGTTAAATTTCATTTCCAGTTCCAATTTCCAGACCAAGGTTTTTAACCTTTTTGCTTCTGAATATTCTGGCTATATTATGAATAGGTACCGCCTCCCCTGTATGGAATACTTTTTCAAGCACCTTTTTTAAAACATTTACTAATTTCCTACCTTAATTGATTGACAACACTTCAAACTAGGAGAACAGTCATATGTATTAGTTATTAAAGAACAAAAATTACAAAGGTGTAGTACATATTTCCACTTGCAGTATTTTGATTTCTTGCACACAGATGTCAGGGATAAGTTCAAAGTTGGATGACGTCTATGATTGACAGCCGCACTATATGCAAGTTTACACTTGATGCCTATGCGTGTCACCCGCAGTCGAATGGTTATTAAACATCGATCATCATAATAATTGATATCAACACTTTCATAGAGCATCTGAACCATTTTGTGAGCCAAAAATAATGTACCCCAGGTCTGGGGTACAATGAAACAAAACTTTTCAGACACCTACCTGATTTCAATAGTTCTTCCATAAAAGTAAACGTTTGATCACTGCAAATTAAAATTTTGTACCAGCAAAAAACATTTTTTCGGTCAGTAACCTCACACGCCCCACAGGTGCTCAAAACAACTAACTTTATGTGTAACTTAAAGAACAACCTGATAAGTAAAGAAAAAAAAATGCAGAAATTTGAAAAAATGAAGATTTTATTTTGATTGTTTCATTGTGCCCCGTGTTTCTTTGTGCCCCGTGTTTCATTGAATCCCACTTGTCCCTGTGTAGCACGGGACCCTGTGTAGTCCAGGTGTCTTTTCAATTTATCTACATATTGTATAGAATTATTAGTATGACTATATATGCTGTTTATAGTGCAATATTGTATTTTGCATAGATAATAGCACCAGGAATTTAAAAACAATTATTTATTTATTCATTTGAGCTTTACATAAGAACTGGATCACTTATTTGTTTTTGCTTTTCAGTAGAGATTTCAATTTACTTTTAGATCCGTCTCTTGCATACAATCGGCCACCATCTTTGAGTCTGTCAACATTATTGAAATTCAGAATAACATCATTCTGCGGCAACACAAGCGATTCCAAATTTGAATATTTCTGTGATGTATTTGAATTGTTACAAATTCCATGCGACGTTTTAATTTTAAAATTTGAATGTATCTGTGTTTTGTGCAGGTGCTGCAAAGTTTCTGGCATTTGCCGTATAATTTTTCCATTCAAAGATTTTGTAACATCACATATTCTATCGCCATTATTAATTTTATCATATTCCTCAATGGCAACATTCTCTTCTTCATCCACAATCACATCTTGATGATTTTGCGTGACAAACTTTAAATTTTCAAATCCTGATGAGCTTTCAATAAAATCAATAAATGGAACATCATTTTTCAAACTGTTATCCAAACTTTTAACAATGACTTTTTTATGTATTCCTTCTTGCAACACTCCAATTCCTTCCAAATTTGAATTTAAAATAACATATTCCATATTTGAATTATCAATGACTTCTGCATTCACATATTCAATATCACTCCCCAAATTTGAACTTTCAGCGCAATCTTCCAAATTTGAATGTGTTATAATGTATTCCATATTTGAACCATCAATAACTTCCACATTCATATTTACGACACCTTCTAAATTTGAATATTCAACGTCATCATTTAAATTTGAATTTGCAATAACATATTCCATGCTTGAATTCTCAACAAATTCAATGTTTACAGCGTCCTCCAAATTTGAATTAACTCCATCTTTCAAATTTGAATCTGCAATAACGCATTCCGAATTTGGATTATCAATCACTTCCACATTCATGTTTTCTACAACATATTCCAAATTGGAACATTGAATGCCGTCTTCCGAATTCGAATTTTGAATGTCGTCTTCTACATTTGAATGTTCTTCCAGATGGAATCCCGCATTGTTTTTATGTGTTTTCATATGGCATATAAGCCCGGTTGACGTAGAGAAGGCTTTAGCACACTTCTGGCATGTATAAGGCTTTTCACCCGTATGAGTGCGTTTGTGAACAGTGAGACATGAAGAAGTACGACAACCTTTTTGACAGACATCACAAATGTATGGCCGTTCATCTGAAAACCAAAATTACAACCGTTTTAATTTACACTGATTAAAATAAAATCCATCTAATTGGGTAAATCAATTTCAGTTTTATTAAGCTACAGATTTATATTTTTCGCTAATGAGCTCCGCACGTGAATGGACATAGACAATTATTTTTTTACTTCAGCCCAGTTATTGACCGTATAAATCCCAAATCCGCCCCATTATCGAGTATGGCAGCCATCTCTGGTCTGGTATGTCCAAGAAGTTGAGTGACCATCTTGATTCTGTGCAAAGGAGGGCAGTGAGGTTGATCAATTATCCTTCTCTGACATCCCATCTGCAGCAGCTCCGGCACAGAAGAAAAGTTGGAATGCTCAGTCTTTTTTACCGACATTACCACGGAGCTTGTTCTAATGAGCTCCATTCATTAATCCCTCCCCCTTGCATTTCAGAAAGGGAAACTCGCAGGACGACTCTCATTCATCCCTTTGCAGTCAATCTCAACTATGAGAAATTGGCGTTTTCATGACTCATTCCTTTGCCAAACTGCCCGTTTATGATATAATCTACCAGTATCTGTGTTCCCTTCCCAATTTAATCCGGTTTTATTCAAAACCAACATCAATCGCCACTTCCTTACAGCGCCTCACGACAGAAGCAACAACTCAAGCCACACCTCTGCGGCACCCTTCCAGGGTGACATTGACCCAAAACTTTCAAGAATTGGGGAGCCTCCGACACAGGATTCCTTAAAAAAAATTGTGTCTTCACCCTTGTAGGTTGCATACAAATATTACCGATATTTGGTAGGTAAGAATTACCGCGGTGATGAGACTTCTGTCACAGGTTTTATGTGCCGCTTTACCCTTGAGGTACAGATGCTATGATTTGCCTCACCTGTGTGGGAGCGCATGTGCACCTTCAGGTCCACGTTGTAGCAGAACGCCTTGCAGCAGAGAGAGCAGAAGTGTGTGCGTGCAGCGTGAGCGCGCTTCCTGTGGTAACGCAGCTGCTGAGGGGTCTTGTAGCTGACGTCGCATTCACTGCACGAATGAGGCCTGAAACGTAAAAAAAAAAAATTACAAGCTTTCATAATTATAAATGTCCATCTTTGCTTTCTGTCGGTATTCCGCTAAGCGGGCCAACAAAGCCTTTTCACAGCTGTCTTCATTTCTTCCTTTCCTTGCATATTTTTTTCCTCTCGTCCTTAACTTATAGGTTGGTATGAGGCTGACCACCCATACTTTAAAAAATGTCGTCGATACCTCAGTTGGTAGAGTGCTTGCATTCCATGCCGAAACCAAAAATAAAATACTGGCAAGGCTTACTTGGCCTTCATAAGAAATGAGTACCAGCCTTCTCTGGATCTGGGAAGCCTCCACTTGAACTGAATTGGATGGCGTTAGGCCGGCCTCCTTACCTGTAAATATAAACAGGTTCCACTCGCCACATGCGAAAGTTGCACAATGTGCGTGGCTAAGTTGCGTTTTTCGCATTACCTGCTCGTTTCTGTGTGTGTCTTGAGATGCCTCTGTAAGGTGCTCGCTAAGGTAAACGCTCGCTTGCATTTATCGCAGACATGCTTGCAAGTGTGCTGCTTTATGTGGGCAGACAGAACCCTTGCGCTCGTAAACGTCTCTGGACAAAATCTGGAATACAAAGTAAATCGTTTGGTAACTGCTTCAAAGCCTTCCTGGTGATTTTTACAATAAATTCCATTCACAGTTTCATGAACATCATCAGTATTACTTCACCTTACGCTAAATAAGCCATTGTAGACATGGGCATTAAGTCCGGAAGCTCCAGCTGCCACAGACCACAGAAACAGATCCCGGAAAGCAACTCTCCAGCATCATTAGTTAAACGTTATATTTTATTAGGACAGACACCAATAGAAGAGACTGAGCATTCCTTCTATGCTCAAGGAAATACAGCTTGCAAACTATGGGTACTTTGTGAGACAAAGTATAAACGCGAACCACGGAACGCGTGGAATATGGTAATTTAACTTTTTATTTAGTTCATAAAATGATAAACTATATTTTAAAAGGTGCATCTGCGTTTTTTTAAATAATATCTGGCTTAGTTTTTAAATTGAAGCTCTTTAAAATTCACTCATTTTCAATTTTCTGGTAAAACAGGCCATTTTTTTATTTAGGCGGATATGACGTCGATGGATCTTCGAATCTTTGGAGTGTACCCTTAGGCCCTGGAAGACTGTCGGATCCATCTACATCATTTTGAAGTCACAGCATGGCTAACCGGCCGCGCTGCGCTTTGACGGGATTCAAATTCTCAACATTTTATTTATGAAAATTATCAATGATATCTTTATTTTTATTACTTAAAAATATATGGTTGTGATCCTTGAAATGTACTCTAGACAACCATAGTATGTTTATCCCCACCACTGCAATTACCCTATAATCAATGGTTTTTATAAGAGTACCAGATACTTGCTAAGAGCAGCAGGATCCAAATTGCTAAAAGTGGCTACATAAGCAGAAGGATTTGATTTACATGGTTGAGGAACTCACTTGCATTGCACATTATTTTCACCACCTTTGCTGTCTCCGACTCTTGAAGTTGTTTCTGGATGGAACAGCAAACTGTGTCGACGGAGACATGTCTTTGAGACAAAGCATTTGCCACAGAAGCTGCACATGAAGGGCTTTTCACCTAAAATAAGCACCAGTGTTACAATCATAGGACGCAACTAAGCTGCAAGCATAGTGTAACTTTTTATCACATTTTTTCCAAAAGAGTTAAAATTTACAAAATAAATTAAAACGCCTCAGCCGCCAACAGTGCAGATTACCTACTATGTTTTCAGTCCTTGCATACTTCTTTTATTTCACACAGTTTTTCATGCACACTCTTCATTTATTATAACTTTGGATATTCAGATAGTCTGGCTGATGTCTCAGTAGTAGAATGCTTACATTTCATGCTAAGAGCTCGGGTTTGATCCCCATGAAGGGAGGCAGAAATGATTTTGTGTTTTGATGTTTCTTTTAAACCCAAATAAAATACAATTACTTTCACAAGAAATCAGAACCAGCTCACCCCACTTCAATTGATATTGTTGGCATGAGGTCAAACCCTTTGCCTGTAAAAAAAAATAGGTTCCACACGTCACATGCGAGTCCTTCGGGGACAATGTGGTATAAAGTTGCACTAATGTGCAGCTTAGTTGCCTTACATCTCATTCGTACACTATTCCTGGAATGTGGTCCATCCATATTTTTCTCGGTTTTCCTTTACTGTAACATCTATCCATTCTTACAAAGATCATGTTCATTTTGTTCTCCCCAAAACTTATCATATGTAATAGTACAAGCTTAAAACTTTCGAACAGGATAGGTCTGTCAATGATGCCATTAATCAGAGAACACATATACAGAAAAACATTGTACAATTAACTTTTAAGTTCTAAATAAGAATTTATTGTAATTTGGATAAAAAATTAACTAACCGGTATGCGTTGCTAGATGGCGCTTTAATCTAGATTCTTGCGCAAAAGACTTGGTGCAGACATCACAAGGGAAGGGCCTGACTTCAGAGTGCGAGCGCAGGTGCAACGTTAGCTGATGAGACTGCGTAAATCCTGGAAGATGAAAGGCAATTTTATGCAAGTTTTATCATACCTTCCCCGGGAGGAAGAATAAGAGTGAGGGAAGAAGTTTGAGAAGAATGAAAAAATGATAAGAGAATTGTAAAATAAGAGTATGTGAGCGAAAGAGAGTAATTGGAGACAGCAGCGGCTCTAGCTAAATCCTGAGATAAGGGATGATCTTGTATGATAGTCTGGTGCTCACCTGACCATGCACTCCACCAGGGCACCAGCCCACACCTGGTCACCACCATACAGCACACAGGCACAGATACTACATAAATATCACCATGCTGGTCACTGATGAGGTTTTCACAGGCCCGAATTAAGGGCGGTTTGAGTGGTACGACCGAACCAGGGTCCCCACACCCAATGAGCCCACAAAGGCCCAAAATAAATCCTATAATTTTTCTGTGCCCAGGTCTTTGCAGATATTTGGGAACAAGGGGTGATTACTTACATACATATATTATCAAATGCATGCCCACAAACAAACACATGTCATTCGCTCTTACAAATGCTGAATGTGTACTTACAAACACAATCAAAACCTCAAATGAACATAAGCCCTATAACTTTTACCGACGTCTGTCTGTGTCTGTCTGAAATAAAACAGGGTCGGTTTGATGAAAGCTTTTACCCTAAGTTACCAGATGTAATTGGGTTACTGCATCCTGCCGTCACTTCACTAGATGTGGCTGATACCTCCGCATATGCGTCTCCACTTCATCTGTAAATTTTCTTTGTTAGTTGCAGGGTGCAACAATCAAATGATATAAAAAATCATGTAATTACCTTTTCCACACTGGCTGCACAGATAGGGTTTGTGCTGCGTGTGCACGCGCACATGGTTGCTGAGATGGTGCTGGTGATTGAAGCGCTTGCCACACTGCGGGCACGCATGTCTCTTCATGTCCTCCCTGGTGTGGCACAGCATGTGCGACCTGAGACGCGACGAGTGCGGAAACACTTTCTGGCACTCGCCACATTTGTGGGACTGACCTGAAACAGTTAAACCATTAACTTGAATCAAAGATCGGCAATGGACTCGGCACATTTGAAATGCGGGGAGAAAAAATTATGTCACTAATGAATAGAATACCCAGAGTCATAATAAAAGGAGAGCTTGTATGAAGAAGGTTATGACTCGCAGGGTGTATGTCCATTTGAGATTTGGTTTTTATGTTGTAGGTTCACATGCAGCATGTGCAAGGGCGAACTTGTACATGTCTGCTTGTGAGAAAGCATGTAATGTGAATCCACAATGTTACATATCTTTGCAACTTAGATTAGATTAGATTTTTTATTTTATTTTAATAGGACAACAACCAGCGTTACATAAGAAATAGAATAATAACAATTACAAAAAACATGGCCAATTATCGCCAAATAGCCACGGATATCAAGTTTAGGAAGTTGGAAAGAATTACAAGATGTTAATTACAAGTGAATAATTACGAGAAAAAAATACTAGAGGCAGTATGCAACTAAGCTATACATACAGTGTAACTTTTTGCCACATTATCCTGAAAGAGTCGCACGTGGCAATTGGGACCTATCTATTTCTACAGGTAAGGGGGTCGAGATGTGATAAAAAACAGACGTGCGCTGCAGGGTGCAGCACGGAAAGATGTGCCAATGTTAACGTAGCACGTGGCTGTGTCAGGAAGAGCAGAATAACAATGGAGCTTCCACCCTTTCTCCATGGATTTCCATGGATCCCAAATAATCTTCCCATTATGAAACCTTTCCTAAAATAGAATAAGCAATACCACTAGAAAATAATTCCCACGCCCTGAGTGCTAATGATGATGAGAGCTAGCCAGAAATAAGTTTCCAAGGTACATCCAGGAGGTAACTCTAAGTCCTGCACATAACATATATTTCCTATTTAATTGTACATTGAAAAACGGCCGGTTTTTGTTGACATATCAATCACTTTTTTCTACGTAGCCATGGGCTTAACCAGACCACGACTACATAGCCTGAAAAAAATTATTGTTATATTTCCTATATTCTCAACGATACAATATAATATTAAAAAGTAAAATTTACCAGTGTGTGTGAGATTCTGGTGCCTCGTCAACTGACTTCTGTCTACAAACACAGCGGAACAGCTCGGGCAACTCAGCTTCTCTGTCTGGGCATGTGCCGCCATGTGAGTGTTGAAATTACATCTAAAAAATATAAGTCAACACAGTTAAAGTTATTTTTCTTGTACTGGATCTAAGATCTATTTATTCTGGAACTCCCCCCTGAAGACCAGCTGTTCTTCCATCTCTTGGGCTGGCGGACGCTGGTTGTCTGGTATTTTGTGAGACATAATTTGGGTTAACCCAATCTAATCTAAGTTTCATAAATAATATTAAATGCATGCGCACACACAGACACGTGTAAATTCTCACTTACAAATGTTGCATTTGTACTCAAATGAACAAAAGCCTTGCAACTTTTGCCGACCTTCCCTGAAGTGAAACAGGGGTGGCATCGGCAAAGTGAACATTTTTTTACAGTACGAGTGGTCAGCGTCATACAATACAAATTTTAAAAAAAACCAGCGTTACGCCGCAATTAGGCGGGAAAATGATCGACTTCATAGTATTAAATAGATCAAACTTACTTAGAAGTGAATCCTCTGTGGCAATATTTACAAGTGTACTGTTTCTGACGTTTGATGTTTCTTCTTTTTTTTGCCTTATCACCTTTCAATATTTTTGAAATTACATCATTTTCCACATTGGAATTATCTTCAGTCTTTTTGATCTCTCCCATGTCAGAATATTTTTCTGAACACAAATAATGGAGGACAGCCTTGTGAGCAGCATTTACCTGCAATTGAAAATTGTACGCCATTTTTGCTTTTGAAACGCAAAAATTGCACAACTTCAAAGGTAGCCTGTCATTGTGCAGGGTCTGAAAAGATACATAAACAAGATTTATTCATTTATATTTATTTAGTTCCATTTTTTGACTCTTTGCTGGGTTAAAAAAATCATACGGGGCTTTAGCGTGATTCTCTCATGGAACCATGGGTGGAACGCAGGCAGGCGGTGCGTGTTTGTGCTAGTGTCTCACCTGCCTACTCGCTGTGTTCTGGGGTTCCACAGGGCTTTGTGTTGGATCCCATACTTTTTATATTGTATACTGCTGACACTGAGAGCATTGTTGAATAATGGGGCCTCATCTCACATTCATATGCAGATGACTGGCAAATATACTCTCACTGTCAGCCAGACATGGCTGAAGACCTCAGTTTTTTTTTTTTTTAAGAAATCCTGTGCGGGAGACTCCCTAGATTCTAAAGACTCTAGGGGTCTATGACACTTGTTGTAGTGCTGCAGAGGTGTACGAGCTTGGTCGTCGCTACAAAGCGCCAATACTCAAGCAAGACCCAGTTGCTGTAAGGCTGGATGGACCTTTGGTGACCGGTCATTGGTAAAGGTTTATGAATTTTTCAACCCAGCGAAGAGCACATTCGAAATATAAATGGTATATTTTTGTGCTCCGCCGGGATCCGAATCCACAACCTTCCATTTACGAGTCCGAAGTGTTGCCACTACGGACTACGGACCGGTCCAAGATGCCAACGACACGCGGTGTACCTGAGCGATTACCCATCCAAGCACTGACCACGCCCAATGTTGCTGTAGGGTCTCTGGATGTATCTCGGAGGGCGGTGAGTGGATGGTGAACAATGGCTTAATCCTGAATATGGATAAGACGGAGATACTGTGAGCAGCCACATCTGGGCGGGACTATCTACTAGTAAATGGAGTACCACTCTTATAGGAGGTAAGCTGATCCAGCCTTCTGATTCGCCGAGACTTCTAGGAGTCTTACTGGATCGAAACCTGACATTGGAAAGGCAAATAGATACCACAATAGCTTCTCTTTTTCTTCGCTACACCAAATAAAGACTGTTAAGTCTTTTGTGTAGCACTGACATCTACCTACCTTTACCTACATTTAATATTATTTATAGTTTATTTATGGTGCCAATAAATGTTTACATTTAAAGTCATTAAAAACTAACAGATGTCACCCATTCACTGTCTAACACGATCTAATTTATCTTTACCTTTGATTCATTCTATTCCAATTTTGATTTCAAACGAACAACATGTCATCATATTCTGTGCAATAAAAAAGTTACGAAGTTAAAAGTTAAAGAGCAATTTAATTAATAATCTCAACTAATGATGCCACGAATATTCGGCAACTATTCGGTATTCGGCCTATTCGGCCACTTTTTTGCTATTCGGTATTCGGCCGAATAGTGCGTACTATTCGGCCGAATACCGAATAGCAAATCATGTAAAAAAAGACACGTTATTTTACTCAAAAATTATGTATTTACAGTAGAGCCTTGATAATCCGAACTAGCAAAAACTAACCCCTGTTCGGACTCACGAAGCGTTCGGATTATAGTATGTAAGGAGAAAAAAAAACATTTTTATTCTTAAAATAGTGTTTAATTATATACATAGTTTAAGAGGTACAGTAAGCAACGAGCTGGGCTTTACATATTGACCTTGGGAACGCTCTTATTACAAGCAGCGTAAGGACTACAGTCGTAATGCAAATAAAAAGCCCGGCTCGTTGCTTACCGTACATTTGTGCACTTTTCGGCTATAGTCAAAGTTTTATGTTTGCGTTTTGGTGTTGGAACCATCTTTATAACCTCAAAAAACACGCCGCGCACGAGTACAGAGCAGAAAAACGTGGAATGGACGCGCAACGTGGCAGTCGTACTTAACTGCAGACTAATTAATAAACAACATAGCAGCGAGGCGAAGGCGAGGAAGTGGGGTGGGGTATGCAGTTCGGATTATAGCGACGTTCGGATTAGCCTGAGTACGGATTATCGAGGCTCTACTGTATTTCCAAATTACAACATTTTAGTACTTAAAATTAATCAGTGGTAAGTTGTGATGGATAAAAACGAGCTTTTCAGCATTTTCTGGTAGCAAACGATTGCGCTTTTCATCGTAAACGTTACCAGCCTCAGAAAATAACCTCTCACTATAAACGCTACTTCCAGGCGAAGAAAGATAAACTTTTGCAAATTTCGAAAGGTTCGGGTATTGTTTTTCGTTTGCTGACCACCACTTGTAAGGATCGGCCTTCCGATCTAGGCGAACTGTTTTCAAATAAAAATCCAACTCGTTTGCCACAGCATTCTTCTCCGAAGCGCCGAATATTCGGCGGCCGAATATTCGGCGGCCGAATATTCGGCGCTTCGGCCGACAGCGTTGCCGAATATTCGGTATTCGGTATTCGGCCAATTCACTATTCGTGGCATCTCTAATCTCAACTCGCCAACCCTTAACTATACAGTCCGCTAAATTACAATATCGAAGAAAATATATAAAAGGAAGACTTCAGAAACCTCAACAAAGACAATTACTTAGAAAGTTTCTACCATCAGATGCAGTTGACTTTAGTGAGTGTTTGTGATGTCTCAAATTGATTATTGCTCAATGCTTTATAGCAGTCAGACGAAGAAGTAGTTCAACTGCTTTCAATCTGTGTAGAATTTGAATTTGGACATCCCGAATATGAGCAAGGCTCACAAATTTGCTCACATCACTCCGCTGTTTTATAATAATAATAATAATTGGACAATTTGTATACAGCGCCGTTTAGTGGCACTAGCCACCCCAAGGGCGCTTTTATGTGTTGAAGCTTCTGTTAAACAAATGTGTCTTAAGCAACTTCCTGAAACTGCCAACACTGGTCTCTGTTCTCAACTCCAGAGGTAGACTATTCCAGCAGGATGGACCAGCCGAACTAAAAGCCCTGTCTCCGAAACCAGTTCTGTTCCGTCGAAGAGGCAGTTGAAGCCTGTTTATGGCGTCACTCTGTGCAGAACGAAGAGTGCATCGTTTTCCACCTATCTGGTCGACTCTGCACAATTCACACAAGTACGATGGGGCAACTCCTCTGAGGGCATTAAAAACAGAAACACATATTTTGTACTCAATCCTCTCTGGGACCCGCAGCCAATGAAGGCGCCGCAACAGAGGAGAGACATGGTCAGTTTTTCGTCCTCCTAAAAGTAATTTGGCTGCAGCATTAAAGACGGACTGCAGTCTAGACTGCTGAAACCTTGGAAGACCCCAGAACAGACCATTGCAATAATCCAGTCTCGACACAACAAAGGACGCAATGAGAATCTTAGCAGCTTCAGATGTCAAACAGTTTCTGACCCATCTCAACTGCCTCAGGTGAAAAAAACAGGAGCTCACAGTCGAGCTTATTTGCGTACTCATGGAGAGAGTGTTGTCAAGATGGACCCCAAGAAACTTAATTGAGCTAGATGGATATACATCCAGGCCCATTACTTTAATTGGTGAAGAGCCAAGCAAGTGTTTCCTACCAGGAGACGACATCCAGATAAATTCTGTCTTGTCTGGATTCATTCTAAGGCGACACCTTGCCATCCACTCAGCCACCACTTCAATGCACCGGACCATCTCAAGACTACAGGCATCTGTCATAGATGGCTGACAGAAACGACAAAGTAGAATATCATCAGCATAAGAATAGTAGCTGGTGCCGTTCATCAGTACAGTGCTCTCAAGATCATTTGTGTACAGGGTAAAAAGTAAAGGCCCGAGCACAGATCCCTGAGGCACACCACAGTCCATGGGCATACCTGATGACTCACCATCAACATCCACAGTCTGACATCTGCCTTTCAGATACGAAGATAGCAATTTAGATACTCCTCCTCGGACTCCGTACAACCTATCAAGCTTAGTGATGAGTATACTGTGATCAACAGTGTCGAAGGCAGCGCTCATGTCAAGTACTGCCACCATGGCAAGAGCACCGTCCCCAACCGCAGCTATCACATCATTCACAATGCGAAGTAAGGCAGTCTCAGTGGAATGAGCTTTCCTATATGCTGACTGAAACTTAGACAGATATCCGCCTCGCTCCATGTGCTGAGTGAGTTGCCAAACAACGGCCTTCTCAATAATTTTCGATACAAAAGGAACGGACGACACAGGTCTATAATTTTCCACAGAATCAGCTGGAAGGCTTGATTTTTTGAGGATTGGTGTAACAATTGATTTTTTAAGTTCCGTGGGAAAAATACACTCTGTAGTGAGAGACTTGTTGACCAATGCTGACAGAATAGGTGCCACCTCACTTAAGCATCTTTTGACCAGCCATGTTGGAATTGGATCTAGTTTACATTGCTTGTTTGGACATGTGAGTACAAGCTTAACAACATCATTCAACAAGACAGGCTTAAATGAAAAAATAACATTGCAACAATTGTTTGACTCTGGGGGATTAAAAATGGTCGCTGCACTGGATTCTCTTATTCTTCGTAACTTCTCTGAAAAGTGACGAGAGAATTCACTTGCAGGAACTACATAACTACATTGGCTTCGTTTCCCAAAGAGTGTGGTCTACCGTGCTTGTCTGATGGTATATAACGCCATCAATAGCTTGGCTCTACCTTATCTGACTGACATGATTTCGCCTGTTGAGATGGGTGTGAGGAGGCAGACACTCAGATCTGCAAGCGATACTGTTACTGTACTGTTACTGTATCCTGCCGCCGTTCCACTAGGGGTGGCCGGTACCTCCGCAGATGCGCCTCCACTTTTTTCTGTCCTTACAAACCACTTTCATTTCCTCAATATTCATCACCTTTTTCATACATACTCTTCTCTTATTTTCACTCTGCAGGTTCCATTCTTTCGCAATCTCACCTATTTGGTCTAACCATTCTTTCCTCGGCCTTCCCCTTCCGCGCTTTCCTCTGACATTTCCTTTGTACACTTTCTTCGTTAGTCGTTCATCATCCATTCTTTCGAGATGTCCGAACCATCTCATCGTACTTTTTTGTACTTTCATTCTCATATTCTCTTTTATACCACACTCGTTCATCACCCAATCATTACGTACTCTATCATTCAGTGTTTTTCCAGCCATTGCTCTCAGGTAAGCCATTTCAACCGTACATACTTTACTCAGCTCACATTCATTAACTGTCCACGCCTCACTTCCATACATCAATGTCGGAACCAATATACCATTGTGGACCGCCAATCTCATATTCTTCGTAAGTTTCCTATTTCTTGCAATTCTTCCAATCGTTCCCATTACACTTCTTCCTCTACTAGCACGCTTTTCCAATTCTTTCGTCAATTTCCCATTCGACTCAAACTTGCTTCCCAGATAATCAAATTCTTTCACGACCTCCACTCTTGTTTCATTCAGTCTTATCTCAATTTCCTCGCATTCCTCAGTCCTGTCAAACACTAATACTTTCGTCTTACTGGCATTCACTTTTAAACCGTTCTTACTAAAAGCATCATTCATTTTGGTGAGTATCATCTGGAGCTCCTCCGCTGTATCAGCCAACACTACGGCATCGTCAGCATAGAGAAGAACTCCAACATTCGTCTCACCCACTTTCACACCATAATGAGAAATTTCTGCTTCTTTCATACAATTGTCCATGATTATGTTAAATAACCACGGACTCATTACACACCCCTGTCGTACTCCCTTGTAAACATCAAACCATTCGCTACATTTACCATCCACTCTTACACACGCCAAACTATTTTCATAGATGGCGCGTATTCCATTCAGAAGCTTGCCGTTCACACCGTACTTTAGGAGTACTTTCCACATCATACCTCTGTCCACCGAGTCAAAAGCCTTCTCGAGATCCACAAAAGCCGTGTAGACCTTCCGACCTACAGCCAGATGTTTTTCAACAATCTGTCTGAGAGTGAAGATCTGGTCTACACACCCTCTTCCTGGCATAAAGCCAGTCTGGATATCAGAAACCCCATGACCGGTAGACAGTCTCACTTTTTTTATGAGAACCTTACACAATACTTTACCAGCTATACTGAGAAGACTGATGGGCCTGAAATTTTGGCAGTCCTTTTTGTCACCTTTTCCTTTGTAGATAGGAACAATGACCGCCTTTTTCCAGTCCATAGGCACTTTACTCTCTTTCACACACATCTTGCACAGTTCAAACATCCATTCAACCATGCACTCCCCAGCACATTTGATCATCTCAGCATTCACACCATCATTCCCAGCAGCTTTTCCATTCTTCAGATCTTTTATACTTATTATCACATCCTCTTTCACAATTTCTTCATCGCTGTCATTATATTCAACATCATAATAGTCTCTTTCGCCCTGGCCATATAAATTTTTAAAATATTCATTCCATCTCTTCCTTACATCACTTTCGTCCCACAGCAAGATTCCCTCAGCGTTTTTAATGCCTGGGGTGGTTGATCCGCGACTTTCGTTTTTATCACGTACCCAGCTCCAGAATGATTTTTTATTGGTGAGGAAATTCTGCTGTGCTCTCTCATTTTCCTTACTTTCTATTTTCATCTTACTCTCAAAGACGACGGTTTTGGCTTTTCGTTTTGCTTGCTTATATATCTCTTCTAGAGCTTGATTTTTCCTATCATTCAGCCATCTATTAAAAGCATTCTTCTTCTGTTCAATAGCTTCTCTCACTTCGTCATTCCACCATGCATCACCTCTTCTTTTACAGACCTTCGCTTCACCACAAACAGATTTCGCACATTCAATCATATTTTCTTTCATTTTTGACCACATTTTTTCAACACATCCTTCTTCTTTTGTTTTTTTTAACTCATCGTGGTTAAGTCTTTCATTCATCTCACATTTGTACTTTTCTTTTATACTTACATCATTCATTTTTTCAACTTTTATTCGCTTCATACTCACCAATTCCTTTTGTGCTCTTCTTTTTACATCTCCTATCATTATTCTCGAGCACAGCAAATAGTGGTATGTGTTCAGCACAGCTCCACGGTATACTCGAGAGTCTCTTACATCCCCTCTCATTCTTTCATCCACACAGATGTAGTCAATAATTGTACGGTTGCCCGCTCTGTTCTGCCACGTTTACAAATGTATACTTTTGTGGTTGAACCAGGTATTCGACGTAAAGAGTCTATGCTCCATACATAGGCTTATTAGCGCTCTACCGTTATCATTGGCTACACCTTTACCACTCGGTCCTACCACATTTTCGCTATCATCTTGTCTCATACCTACCCATCCATTAAAATCTCCTAGTAGAATCGTTCTTTCATTCTCTTCTTTCTGTCTCATAACAATGTTAACTTTCTCCCAGAATTCTTCTTTCACTACCCTGCATTCCGAGTCCACTGGGGCGTAGCACGCAATCAGTAGAACTTTCATCCGTCCGACCAAATTGATCGCATCCGATGATGCGATCAATTTGGTTCAGCCGTGCCGTCAGATCCAAATGTCAGAGACCGTGCTTTCTGTGTTGGGGGTCCGGTAGAGTGGAACAGACTGCCACGTGGAGGGAAGAACTCCGAATCTGTGGGTGTATTTCGTGGAGCACTCAAGTCACACATTTTTAAATTAGAGCAGAGGGCTCTTGAAGGGAAAAAGAAGAAAAAATCCTAAGAAATGTATGGATTGATCAGATTGGTGAAATTGTGAAAGAATGAGATAAAGAGTGTAAAAATATAAAAGGAAAAGTATGAAAAAAGTGAAAGATGTGAATGGCTTCAAAGTGGTTGGTAAGCAGGGTTAGAATAAAATGGAAGCAACTCTGCAGAGGATCTGATCATCCCTGGCGGAATAGCGACAAAATAACACTTATATTTCTAAAAAACTGACATATGACGTGGTCCTTACTTGCATATTAGTCAGGCTCCTCATCATTTTGTCTATTTTCTTCGGTTCTTTGTGGTAGGCATTGAAAAGTGATTGACCATTCTCCGTGGAGCCGTCAGCGCGCCACAAGCAGACACGACAAGTGTTATCTTGGTGGAATAAGAATATGCCGTCTTCACTCATGTTTGCAGTATTCGTACTTCTGGTCTAACTTTTGTGTGAAAACGTCAACGTGTTTACAAAAAATATATATTTTATACAGCTATCTGACATTCAACGAATTGTCAACACATCTGTCAAGTGTCAGCTTGCAATCTTCTTCTTCTTTTTATGGCGCCCCGCGTGCACAGGTAGGTATGGAGATGTATGGAAAATATCGATATTTTTCAAAAAAAGTATCGGTACTTTTGATATATCAATCATCGATATTTAGAACAGGATGGGCTAAGAAGTCAATCCTTTGAGAATTAGAAAGACGCTACCCCACTCATCACACAAAAATCCAAATTCAGTCTATTAGTGTAAGAGCCGGCCGCACGAAACCTTACCTCATTTCTACCAGGCAGAGACTAGTAAGAGGTGATGCTCCACATTAATTACCTGCTTTTAGCAAAAAAATTAATGTTCCAAACCTGGAGCGTTTTGAATGCGGCCATTTTTATGTAAATTATAAAAAACGATCTTTTGAAGTTAGTTGTATGAGCCATGGAGATAAAGTAAAAAAATATTATACTACATACATTACTTGTAATAAGAGGATAAACATACTACAAATTTGTATTTCCAACCCTTCTTGTTCAGGAGAAAAAGGGGTAAAATGTTATTTTTTACAATATATTTTATAACTCAAAAACAAAATAAAAATTGTGATATTTTTGTACGTAAAATATAGAAACATAAATTTTTATACAATAATGATCTCTTACATATTCTTGCTATCTGCTATAGTTTCAGAGAAAATAAAGTTTGAAGTGAAATATTTTCCCAAAAACCGTTACAGCGTTTCCCGTTTTTCGGTCAAAATCCGGTTTGAACGCCTTAGTGTTTGATTGTAAAAATATATAAAAAATACCATCCCCTAGAAGATTAAATTGCCTGTACAACTGTATGGATATAAACTATTTTATCGTGAAAGGTTTGAACAGAATAGCGGTTAATCTTGTGGTAACATATTTTGCGTGATATTATGATGATAATAAGAAATCATCATAATATTACGCAGATACTCGTGCTAGATAGGTAAGTACTTATATACAACCATCAAAATACGTTACAAAAGTTAAACCGCTATAACATACAATCCTTTCACAATAAAAGAGTAAATATTCATACAATTTTAAAGGAAATTTAATCTTCTAGGTGATGGTATTTTTTATAAATTTTTAAAATAAAATATTAAGGCGTTCAAACCGAATTTTGAACCAAAAACGGGAACTGCCGTAAAGTTTTTTAGAAAATGCTCTGAAACTACAGCAGATAGCAAGAATATGTAAGAAATCATTATTGTATAAAAATTTATGTTCTTATATTTGACGTACAAAAATATCATATTTTTTATTTTGTTTTTGAGTTATAAAATATATTGTAAAAAATAACATTTTACCTCTTTTTCTCCTGAACAAGAAGGGTTGGAAATACAAATTTGTAGTATGTTTATCCTCTTATTACAAGTAATGTATGTAATATCATATTTTTACTTTCTTGCTATAGCCGAAGGCTATAAAGAAAGTTATGATTTGGTGTGAAAAAAAAATTTCGAGGTTTTCACGGAAATGAGTTGTCCTGGTGCAGGACATGCCAAAAAACACTATCTTTCAAAAACGTCCGTCTGTATGTATGTATGTATGTATGTATGTATGTATGTATGTATGTGTGTGTGTCACTTTCCAAAGTATAAGACCTAGAGATACCAAATTTTGGCTACATCAACTTTTTTGGACATATATTAAGTATGAATAACATGGCATTACACCAACTTGAAAATTCAAGATGGCTGCCATACAAAAAAAACATAAAATTGCACTTTTCTCAAAAACGGCTCCAAGAATTTTTCTTAAATTTTCAAAGTTGCCACTAATTAACTTTAAACTTAATAAATTAGTTATGGCAACACTCTTACTAATCTATGTCTATGGGCTGCGATATGAAAAAAACAAACGATTGTGATTTTCTCGAAAGTTAAGGGGTCAACAAAAGAATAATGATCTACAATATTATGGACAGCATAAATTTCTACAAATTTACAAAAAAAAAATTTTGAAAAAATAAATATAAAGCACCGTTTACACGACCTGAAATTTTAAATCGAAAATATTACAAAAACCTATTAAAATGCAAGATATTTAAATTTGTTTTAGATTTGATAGAAAGAACAAGCTTATCACTTTAATTCGTAACCATTTTTTATTTACTTTTTTGAAAATTCAAGATGGCTTCCGAAGAGCTGAAAATTTAAAGTGCGATTTTCTCAAAAACGGCTCCGACGATTTTTCTTATTTTTTTTGTGAATCCATTTATATAATAGTGCTATCTAATAATTATAATCATTTCTTCATCATAATCTCGGTTTAGGGAGTTGCCATATAAAAGAAAAAAATAATGGAAAAATTCTCGGCAGTTAGAGGGTTAATAAAAAAGTAATGTAGCAAAATTGTAAAATAATAATAATAACCTATATATTGCCATCATTATTTTTTCCAAAAAGTGAATCAAAAGTATAGCCGCCATACAAAGTGAAAATTTTCCATACAAAATGTAATAGCAATTTTCTGGGTAGTCAAAGGGTTAAAAATAGATAAAAGGCTGCGATTCTTAAAATTTTATAAATACCAATAATAATCAGTCGTTACTTTTTCAAAATATAACTAAAAAGTTTACCCACCATACAAAGTACTAGTTTGCATACAGAAGGGTTCAATGACCATCTATAATAATCTAGAATATAAGTTGCAATGAAATATAAACATTTAAAACTAATATGAAATGCATGCCCACAAACAGGTACGTGTAAGTTCGCGCTTACGAATGCTGAATTTGTACTTACAAATTAAAACCAAATCCAAATGAACATAAAACCTGCAACTCTTGCCGACCTTCCTTGAAACAGGGGTGACATTGACAAATTGAATTATTTTTTACACTTTGGGAGGACTGAGAAATGCGAGAAAATTGAGATAAGACTGAATGAAAAAAGAGTGGAGGTCGTGAAAGAATTTGATTATCTGGGAAGCGAGTTTGAGTCGAATGCGAAAATGACGAAATAATTGGAAAAGCGCGCTAGTAGAGGAAGAAATGTAATGAAAACGATTGGAAGAATTGCAAGAAATAGGAAACTTACGAAGAATATGAGATTGGCGGTCCACAATGGCATATTGGTTGGTGGAAGTGAGGCTTAATGAATGTGAGCTGAGTAAAGTATGTAAGTACGGTTGAAATGGCTTACCTGAGAGCAATGGCTGGAAAGACACTGAGTGATAGAGTACGTAATGCTTGAGTGATGAACGAGTGTGGTATAAAAGAGAATATGAGAATGAAAGTACAAAAAAGTACGATGAGATGGTTCAGACATCTTGAAAGAAAGGATGATGAACAACTAACGAAGAAAGTGTACAAAGGAAATGTCAGAGGAAAGCGCGGAAGGGGAAGGCTGAGGAAAGAATGGTTTGACCAAATAGGTGAGATTGCAAAAGGATGGATTCTGCAGAGTGAGAATAAGAGAAGAGTATGTATGAAAAAGGTGATGACAGCAAAAAGTGGAGGCGCATCTGCGGAGGTACCGGCCACCCCTAATGAAACGGTGGCAGGATACAGTCCAGTACAGTACAGTACAGAGGTCAGCTTCATACCAACCTATGAGTCGAGGATCTTTCTTGTGTAATTGGTACTTTTTCAAATAAATCAACAAAATATTTATATTCATTTAAGTATTTATATGCCTATATCCATATTGTACGAGTATGCAGGTACACACCGCGGTGGAATAAAATTGATTTATTATTGATATATTATATTTTTATTGAAACGGCATTAGCTGGTAGATGATTCTAGCTTTACATACGTCATACAGTGGGTTAATTTTTGCAAGAAAGTCGAGTACAGATTCTGTGCAATTTATTTTACTTTATTTCCATGGCTCATACAACTAACTTCAAAAGATCGTTTTTTATAATTTACAAAAAAATGGCCGCATTCAAAACGCTCCAGGTTTGGAATATTTTTTTTTATGCAAAAAGCAGGTAATTAATATGGAGCATTAGTTTTTACTAGTCTCTGCCTGGTAGTCGATGAGGTAGTTTGCACCATTTTTTGGGCCTCTTTGAAGAGGCCGCATCCAAAACGCTCCAGGATAGGAAACGGCAGATCTGTGAAAAAATCATGTACTCGATGCAAACTACCAGCCTGACCATGTCTCTGCCTGGTAGTCGATGAGGTAAGGTTTCATACGTCTAGCTCTTAGACTATATCGGTAACCTTCAAACTGTCAACAGGTGTGTTACCCAATTGGAAAAAAAAACATATAAATGTCAAACTCGGTATTTTCTAAATCTAATCTAATCTAATCTAAGTTGCAAAGATATGTTACATTGGAGATTCACATTACATGCATTCTCACAACTAGACACGTACAAGTTCGCGCTTGCACATGCCTCATGTGAACCTACAACATAAAAACCAAATCTCAAATGGACATACACCCTGCAACTCTTGCCGTCCTTCCCTGAGACAGGGGTGACATTGGCAAAGTGAACCATTTTTACAGCATGGGTGGTCAGCCGCATACCAACCTATAAGTCAAGGAACACACACACACGACAAATTACATTTTATACATCACTAAATAATAATATCCAAATACAAAATATCCATTTACAAATAAAAACAAATTCCAATTTAATAAACCCTAGCCGCCAACATTACAGATCAACCGCCATTTCTTTCTGTCCTTACATACTTCTTTCATTTCCTCCAGAGTCATAATTTTCTTCATACAGGCTCTTCTTTTATTATGACTCTGGATATTCCATTCATTCGCAATTTCGGATATTTGGTCCATCCATACCTTTCTCGGTCTTCCTCTACCACGACATCCATCTATTCTACCAACATATACTTTCTTCGTCAGTCTTTCCTCATTCATTCTCTCCATATGCCCAAACCATCTTAACAAACTTCTTTTAATCTTCACTTTCACACTTTCTCTTGCACCACATTCTTCTCTTACAAAATCATTCCTCACCCTGTCACTCCGTTTTTTCCCAATCATACTTCTTAGAAAGTCCATTTCAACAGTATGGACTTTACTAATTTCACTTTCATTCACCGTCCAGGCCTCGCTTCCATACATCAAGGTGGGTAAAAGAATGCCACTGCGTACCGCCAATCGAGCATTTTTAGATATGTTTTGATTTTTGGCGATACAAGCTGTGGCACCCAGTACACACCTGCCCTTCATTACTCTTCTTTCAAATTCACCGGTCATTCTTCCATCTTTTTCAAACTTACTTCCCAGGTATACAAACTCATTTACGACATCAACATTCATTCCATTAATTTTAAATTCATAATTCATACTTTCATCATCTCTTTCAAAAATCAATACTTTCGTCTTACTTGCATTCAAATTCAGATGGTTACCTAACAAAGCTTCATTCAATCTAGAGAGCATTGTTTGCAATTCCACTGCTGAATCAGATACAAGAACTGCATCATCTGCATACAGTAGAACACTCACTTTGCTCTCTCCTATCATCAATCCACAATCATTAAGTCTAGCATCTCTGACACACTTGTCCATGACTATGTTAAATAGCCATGGACTCATCACACATCCTTGCCTCACACCCTTATAAACTTCAAACCACTCCCCAGATAGCAGGTCAGTTTGCTGCAAGTTTGATTTGTACTTGATTTTACATTGTCATGTCAAATATGACAAAATAAGTTTATTGCAATATTGCTGCAAGCTTGCATTTTGCATCATGTTTCAAATATGAATAAACAAGTTTGCTTTTTGTTTGATACAAACTTGCGTGACGGGCTGTCAAAAATACGATTAGCAGTGTTGCCGTTTTATCGATTTTGCTATTTTGCTTTTTTTAAATCTCGCGACTTTTTTCCCAGCGGCAGCACTGATCAGACACGAGTTGACAGATTGTGACGCGCATGCCTAGAAATCTTTGGCATATTTTGGTTTTGGCAACATTATTTCTGAATTTTACTCTCTCTGTGGCTGTTTCTCAAACAACTTTGAAATGACGTCACGAGAGACCCCCCACGTAGGGCTGCCATACGTCAAGATTTTTAGGCTCTTGTCGGGATTGCGACCGGATTTCGGAAGTATCAGGACTTTTCAATTTTTTAATAGTCAAAGCATAGAAAAATATTTGAAACACAAGTTAGTTTGAAATATTTGTTTATGCTTTAGCTTTGTACTTATTAAGTAAGTACGCAGTGTTTAATTACGTTTGCAACAAAATGTCAGGACTTTCTATGGAAATTAGGCTTTTTGTCAGGAATTTTAAATTTTTCATCTGGTATCCCTACCCCCACGCGACCGCGTGTGGCGGCTGGCCGTCCGCCATTATTTGTATACGAGCTCGCTTTGTGAATTTCTTACATTTTTGTTATTTTGCGTTTTATAATGTCCAGTCGCCTTTGTTATGTATCTCATTGTTTCAATACGGAAGTTAAAGGAATCAGATACGTGTTTATTTGACGATTAGTAATGTACTTACGTCTTTTAAAATGTTTCGGCATGCTGTTCCTACATCATATTTACCAGGTATGTAAAACTATTTCCTTTTGAATACTTAGTAGGACGTGTTTGATGTACTTTTTGTAGAAATAAGAAATGTGTATTATCTAGATTTTGGCACTAACTTTTTGAACTTACGTTTTTATTTATTTCAAATATTTTCACGTAAAAATTTGAAAGTAAATTTCAGCAAAGTTGTTTGTAACCTAAATGTGACATATTCTGTGAAAATAAGTTGCAAAATTAGTTCGATGAAGCCAATTTATGTGTGTTGATAAAACTGGCAGTACTTATTCCTGGCAGTAAAACCTGTAAAACTGGCCTGTGCCAAACAAAACCAAACAAAACTACAAAACTGGCCTGTAAAACTAGCAGTACAGTTCCTTGACTTATAGGTTGTTATGCGGCTGACCACCCATACTATAAAAAATTGGTTCACTTTGCCAATGTCACCCCTGTTTCAGGGAAGGACGGCAAGAGTTGCAAGGCTTATGTTCATTTGAGATTGGGTTTTTATATTGTAGGTCCACATGCGGCATGTGTTAGCGCGAAATTATACATATCTGCTTGTGGGAATGCATTTAATATAAATCTTAAATGATATATATCTTTGCAGCTTAGATTAGATTAGACTTATAATATAATATGATGTCCGTGGCTAGGGAAACTAAGCCCCGGATAACAATAATAATATGGGGATAATTTCTTTGATGAGCGCTGTTTTAGTGTGAATCATACCTCAAGATTTATTTAGAAGCTTCAAAGAACACCCAACAGTTACTGATTGTTATTACACTTGTTTCAGTTCCTCTCCCTTGAGGCCTCGAGGGTTGACAACAAAAATCCCTGAAGAATCTACAGCACTGCCTTTTTGGACATTGTGGCGTCACAGTTTCTTGAGCTCTGTGCACCGATTGACTATGGAGCTGGCGTGGGAGAGACTGTGTCTGTGGAATTTGGAGCGACCTGATAACTTTGTGCAGCCGAGCGAGAAGCTCCCACCTGGACAGGATCGTGAGTAGTCTCTATGGAGGGCCCTAAACAGGTTGAGAACGGGTGTTGGCAGAGCGCATTGTAACATGATGACCTGGGCAATCTTACATCAAGATGGCACCACGCTCTGTGAATGCGGAGCCCAACAGTTCATGGATCATCTTCGGATCTGTTCGGCCTGCCCAACAAGCTGCACACTGGCCGACCTTATAGAGGGTAACGATAGAGCGGTGAAAGCTGCGCGACACTGGGCAAAAATTGTGTAGCGTCTGACTCCATAAAGAAGTATCATCCTATTTGCAATAAAAATAAGTACACAGTTAAAATTTATTCATCGGATATTATATTTTTATGTGTTTCCATAAATAACTCCTTACAGGGCAATCCGATCTTGGTATTTTATAATATTTGCTTTAATAATTTCTAAGAAAACGGAGTACCGTGGAACAAATTTCTAAAAAGAAAATTAAAACTGTTTATAATGAAATCAGTACTTAGTGTATATTACATCCTTAATTATAAATGATTTGTAATATAATTACTAAAAATATCCTTGTTTTTTTGTTACAGAGCCGAGAGACAAAGCAACGGGGCTAGGGGAATAATGTACCTGAGTGTGACTAGAAACATGGCGAAGAAGATATAACTCCGAATTGTATAAGCTGTACCAGGACGCTGATGTGGTCCGCTCAATAAAGGTCAACAGACTGCATTGGCTGGGGCACATTCAGCAATTAGACCATCATAGCCTGGAGAAGACGATTGTAATGACGAACCCGGAGGGACGGCGGACAGTGAGAAGACCACGTTCAAGATAGCTGGATGAAGTCGTGGCGGATTGTCGTGCAGTGGGGCTGGAGGAGGAAGACGTTGGATAGACAGCGGTGGCAGCGGTTGCTGAGGGAGGTCGTGCCAATGATGATGTGATTATTATAAAACTTTGTTACTACTATAAGCGAACTGTAAATAAAATAAAATTAAAATATTTTATCTTTTTATTCTAATTTTGTTTTTTTAAATATTATAAAAAAATGTATATGATTTGCAGAAGCAAACATTTGGCAAATTTGTCATAACAAGCTTGCGGGAACTTTGTTATGACAAAGTTCCTGCAAGCTTGTTGCTGGGAAACTAGAAAGTTTGATTCAAACTTGCCTCAAGTGTATATACTTGCCATGGCGAACTTGCAGCAAGCCTTCACTTTTGACACATCAAACTTGTTGCAAGTCAGATGCAAGTTTAAAATGCTATCTGGGTCGCTATACTCACCATCAATACGAACACATGCCTTACTATTTTCATAGTTGGCATGCACCGCACCTAGGAGAGCCCCATTCACTCCGTATGCTTTCAAAACATCCCATAACATACCTCTGTCTACTGAGTCAAAAGCCTTTTCCAGATCTACAAAGGCCGTGAACAGCTTCCGCCTCACCGACAATTGTTTTTCAACAAGTTGTCGTAGAGTAAAAATCTGATCAACACAGCCTCTACCGGCCATAAAGCCGGACTGTATATCGGAAATCCTTTCACTAGTAGTCAGAATCACATTTTTTATAATCACCTTACAGAAGACTTTTCCTGGTATACTGAGTAGACTGATTGGTCTGAAGTTCTGACAGTCTTTTTTGTCCCCTTTACCTTTGTAAATGGGAACAATGACTGCCTTCCTCCAATCCATCGGTACTACTCCTGCATTCACACAAAGCTTACATAATTCGTACATCCAATCTATCACGCATTCACCTCCTGCTTTCAACATTTCACCATTTATTCCATCAAACCCAGCAGACTTTCCATTCTTCAAACATTCAATAGATACTTTTATTTCTTCTTTCAAAATCCTAAATTCATTCTCTTCTGTCATTTTTCTAAACAAATTTCTTTCGCCCCGACCAAAAATCCCTTCAAAATATTCTTTCCATCTCTTACATACTTCATCATTCTCCCATACCATCTCACCAACAGCACTTTTGATTCCTGGGGTGGTCAATGCAGAATCTTTATTCCTAATGGCACCGACCCATCTCCAGAATTCCTTCCTACTGTCGGTGAAACTTCTGTTCATTTTTTCATCAATCTTTCTCTGTTCATTCGCTTTGCTTTCATAAACTACATTCTTCGCCATTTGCTTGGCTATCTTATATTCATCTTCTAGCTTTCTATCATTCCTGTCGTTCAGCCACTTTTTGTAACATTCCTTCTTCACTTTCACAGCCTCTTTTACTTTAGCATTCCACCAGGCATCCCCTTTCAATCTTCCACCTTTCGTTTCTCCACATACTTTTCGAGCACATTCAATCATTCCTTCTTTCATAAACTTCCACATGCTTTCAATATCTTTTTCATTCACATTCTTTTCAAGTTCTAAACGTGCCAACAAACGAGAGTAAATCTGTTATGGGGCTTCCACACGCTTGCCAACCCATCACAAGTCAAGCGCACAGTGTGTCGTCTAGAACATGCTAGCTGGACAAAATTTTGTCTAATGGACTAATTGTCTAATGGACTAATTTTGTCCAGCTAGCATGTTCTAGACGACACACTGTGCGCTTGACTTGTGATGGGTTGGCAAGCGCCTTGCGGCAAGGGCTTGCAAGCGCTTGGAAAACCAAACAGGGTCATCCACACGCTTGTGCGTGCGTCTGTGTGTGCTTTTACCTATAACATTTGGATAAACTTATTTTAATTAAAAAAAAAAAGAGAGAAACTAAAAAGAAACGAATAATTCGGCAAAGACGATGGTGGATGATCACAATTCATAGAAACCGTACCGTACCAGAATGCGCGCGCACAAGTATGTGTGTGCCTGGCATGCGCATGCGTGAATTCCCTTTGACTTGCGTCAATAAACCGACTCTGGTCGGATCGGCGACTTGGCGAAGCCAAGCCAAGGCGGCACAAACCACGCCCAAAGCCTAGCCAAACGGCCGTCCACACGCTTGGCTTGTAATTCCTTGGCAAGCGTGTGGATGCCCCATTATAGAACATGGAATAATATGTATTTCACTTAAATCACTATTTTATTTGATTACGTTGATAAAAAATATTTTTCGGTTGTCGAAATATTTTGTTCGCGAAAGTGACAGCCATTTCAGAACTAGTGATGTTCAAATATTTAGGTACTTGCTTCTTCAAGTATGTAACTTCTATGCTCGCGGTAATAGATACTTGTGAAAATCATATTGTACATAATGAGGTGGGAACATTTTTGAATGCGGAATTTATCAGATTTTTTCATAATTTAAACGACACTAGTAACAAACACGTTACCATAGTTATTTATGGGTTTCCATGGTGATAAATACATAGATTGAAGACGGAGTAGAGACACGTTGTTTACATAAAAAATAACAAAAGCATTTCATATGTCGTGAGCGAGACAGCATTATTATCAATGTATGTGTAATTCTAATCCTACTAGGGATGGGCAAATGAAAAAAATATCAATTATATCGAATCGATATTTGTAAACACTATCGAAATATATCGAAGAAAAAATATCGATATTTTTTCCTCAATATATTTCGGTCGCTGTCGGGTAACGTCTCAAAATTTTGAAATTTTTGGGTTAAAAATCTGTTTACGGAGGGAGGGGGTAGAAACGCGTTTTAAAAAAAAATATCGGTCGCTGGCGGGTAACGTCTCAAAATTTCGAATTTTGTTGGGTTAAATATCTGTCGACCGGGACGGGGGGGGGAGGGAGGAAACATGCAATTTGCTACGTAAAAATGTTGGCTTCATAACACAACCACCCATAAAGTGTGGGGGGCAAAATCAAATTTGCAAAAAAATATCGTTTTTGATACGGTTTTTATTATGATTTTGATACTTAAAGAAAAAAAATTTGATAGAAAAAAAAAATTAGAATATCTATTAATCGATATTTCTAATATCGATGATAATATCGATATTTAAAAAAAAAAATATCGGTACTTATATATATATCGATATTTTATCCCCTTTTCCTAATCCCTACTGTCAAAATCTGTACCAAGACGCCTGTGACGCCAGCCTGACAGGTGCCAGCCTGACAGCTGGGGATGAGAACTCACAAACCGGGTTTCCCAAGATGTATGGAATATTTTTTTAATGAAAAAAAAATATTTTTAACTGAAATAAAAGTAATATACAATGAAACGGACATTAATTCAAAGAAAATTAAGAACGAAATTTAA
The DNA here is from genome assembly GCA_951799405.1 of Agapetus fuscipes. Lineage (NCBI taxonomy): Eukaryota > Metazoa > Arthropoda > Insecta > Trichoptera > Glossosomatidae > Agapetus > Agapetus fuscipes. The sequence continues at coordinate 9,212,116 of OX637343.1, read as the reverse complement.
TTAATAACAAAAAAACATGAGCGCCGAAAATATAGATGATAACTACAAACTACTACAAATACCTTAGTTTTTCCTTCGGGACAACTTCGAGATTTTTTATTTTGTAGCTTGGGAATTTTTTGACTATTTTTTTTTTTTTTTAATTGATTAATTATGTCTTTAATTAACATAATTTGAAATAAAAAAGAAAATGCTATCCGTCCGTCTTTATAAAAAAGAAACATCGAAAAATAATCGGATATTTGTTTTAAAGTTCCAACTTCAAGATTTTTTATTTCGTAGCTTGGGAATTTCCACTTAAATTTTATTGGCTTAATTGATTAATTATGTCTTTAATTAACATAATTTGAAATAAAAAAGAAACTTGTATGCGTCCGTGTTTGAAAAAAATTACATCAAAAAATAATCAGAATTTTCTTATAAAGTTCCAACTTCTAGATTTTTTATTTCGTAGCTTGGGAATTTCCACTTAAATTTTATTAGCTTAATTGATTTATTATGTCTTTTATTAACATAATTTGAAATAAAAAAGAAACTTGTATGCGTTCGTGTTTGAAAAAAATTACATCAAAAAATAATCGGAATTTTCTTATTAAGTACCAAATTCAAGATTTTTTAATTCGTAGCTTGGGAATTTCCACTTTAATTTTATTAGCTTAATTGATTTAATATGTCTTTAATTAACATAATTTAAAATAAAAAAGAAACTTGTATGCGTCCGTGTTTGAAAAAATTACATCAAAAAATAATCGGAATTTTCTTATTAAGTACCAAATTCAAGATTTTTTAATTCGTAGCTTGGGAATTTCCACTTAAATTTTATTAGTTTAATTGATTTAATATGTCTTTAATTAACATAATTTAAAATAAAAAAGAAACTTGTATGCGTCCGTGTTTGAAAAAAATTACATCAAAAAATAATCGGAATTTTCTTATAATGTTCCAACTTCGAGATTTTTTATTTCGTAGCTTGGGAATTTTCACTTAAATTTTATTGGCTTAATTGATAATTTATGTCTTTAATTAACATAATTTGAAATAAAAAAGAAACTTGTATGCGTCCGTGTTTGAAAAAATTACATCAAAAAATAATCGGAATTTTCTTATAATGTTCCAACTTCGAGATTTTTTATTTCGTAGCTTGGGAATTTCCACTTAAATTTTATTGGCTTAATTGATTAATTATGTCTTTAATTAACATAATTTGAAATAAAAAAGAAACTTGTATGCGTCCGTGTTTGAAAAAAATTACATCAAAAAATGTTCAATACTGTTATAAATATGTAAATTTAAAAGAAAAAATAATCATAGTTCGGAACTTTTTACAAATTTGATTTTAGGTGCGATGATGTATAATATTATATTTATACATAAACTTAAATAAAAAATTCCAACCTACTACTTAATTTTCGAAAAACATTCCATCTAAAGAAACTCGGTCAAATTGATGAAAATTTGCAAATTTCAAATTTTTTTTTTCGCATCTTCGAAATTTCCACTTAATTTTTTTTGGCTCTATTGATTTATTATACCTTTAATTTACATAAATTAAAATAAAAAAAGGAACTTCTATGCGTCCATATCTATGAGAAATTCCATTTTACTAAAAGGGCTGTAAGTGGAGGGATCAGAATTTTTCTTTTAAGTTAATGGTTATTTTTAATAGTTTTTAGTATTGTCTTTCAAATTGCATATTTAAAATTTCATTTTTTTATTGTTTTATTACATTATAATTAAGTTAAAACCTTTTTTTTTTAAATGGGGAAATTTAAATTTTGGGCTGGCACCTGTCAGGCTGGCGTCACAGGCGTCAAACCAAGAATAAAGCAAGAAAGTACATAAACATGGAAGACAACATTGAGAATTGCAGTAATGAAGAATCTCAGCCTGATGAAGAATTGGAGTCTCCAGCTCAGCCAGAGAGCAGCCGAATCAAAATAAAGCATGAAATCTTGGATCGTAAGCAAAATATGTCCTAACCTCTAATTCGGATGAATGATTGCTGGTACATATAGTAGCGGATTGTTGTGAAATAGGAAGGTGGGACTAGGGGAGAATGCCGTTGGACAATCAGCGTTGGCAGCGTTATATCAAGGAGGAGTGATGATTCCTTAATTAATAGATTGGTAAGAGGCTGACCACTCAGGATTTAAAGGTGTTAGGTGAGTGCATGCATTTTGAAGGGTAATGTAGTTTGTTTGAGGTTCAGGGTTTCTATTTTAATTTCTTTGAATCACTAACTTAAGATTTTTTTTGGTACCACTCTGAATCAAGCCCCCTACCTTCCAATTGATGATGATGATGAGTTGATGATTTCTTTATAGCGCCGTTTCGTGATGTAATCACTCCAAGGGCGCTTGTGCAAACGATGCCAGAAATTTGCTTGTCTTCAGTGCATTCCGGAACTTTCCATGGTCCTCTAGCTCTCTCACATGATGTGGCAGGTGGTTCCAGGCCAGAGGACCAGCAACTGCAAATGCACGCTCTCCAAACATTGTGTTAACTCTTCTTATAGGTTCTTCAATCCTTGATTTGGCTCCAGTTTCAGCCGAGCGCAGTGTTAGGCTTTTTTTGCCGAGGTGACTGGTTTGATCGAATCAGCGAGATATTTGGGTGTCTTTTCAAATAAAATATTGTGGACCATTATGATGTCTGTTGCGTTAGCCACTAGACTATGTACGGTGGAAATGAAGCATTTGAGAAGTATGACAGGAAAAACTTTGAGGGATAAAGTTAGGAATGAATGGGTAAAAAAAGAATGTAATTTGAAAGAGGATGTGAAAGTTAAAGTATAAAAGAATGTGATGAGATGGTTTGGGCATGTGGAAAGAATGAATGATGATAGACTGACAAAGTATGTATACAAAGAAAGTGTGAAAGGAAAAAGAGGGAAGGGACAACCGAGAAAAGTACGGAGTGATCAGATTGAGGAGATTGTGAAAGAATGGGATATACAAAGTGAGCGTAAAAGAAGAAAATGCATGAAAAAGGTGATGGATATGAAGGAATTCAAAGAGGTATGTCAGGATAGGAAAAAATGGAGGCAACTCTGCAGAGGCTCTGGCCACCCCTAGCGGAATGGCGACAGAGTTAGTTACTATGGCTGATCAAACTCATGAAATCATATCGGTCAAAGTCGACGTTCTATTTTTAAAAAGCTGGAATAAATACATACATGTTGAAATTTAATAAATGAAATAAGTACTTGCCTATTTAGGTAGAACATAATATTTGAATATTGAACAATGCTATTTAAATTGAAACAAAGGAACAACTGTTGGAAGAAAAAATAATTTGGTTGTTGTTTTAAAGCGTCCATTAAATAAAGTATTATTTATAAATCTTCCTACTGATTTTGTCAAAATAATAACAAATCTACCTGAAAATGATTTTCGGCGTTCATATCTAATCTAATCTAAGCTGCAAAGATATATATCATTTAAGATTTATATTAAATGCATTCCCACAAGTAGACATGTATATTTCGCTCTAACACATGCCGCATGTGGACCTACAAATAAAAACCCAATCTCAAATAAACATAAGCCTTGCAACTCTTGCCGTCCTTCCCTGAAACAGGGTTGACATCGGCAAAGTGAACCATTTTTTACAGTATGGGTGGTCAGCCGCATACCAACCTATAAGTGAAGGAACATATCGCACGTTTAATAATAAAGAGCAATAACTCAAAAAACATGAATGTTGGGAAATCACGTTTGAAGTTCAGACAGCCAGTACAACTTGTATGGGATGAAAAAGGCGGCCGATGCTTTATCTCGGTCATCTTCGTCCAAATTGAACGGCTGTCGCATTCTACCTATTCTTCTCGCATTGTTCTTGCGTTTTATTACAAAATCTCGATTTTCCCAAATTTCAAGTTATTTCTCTTTATTATTAAATGTGTGATATGTTTATCTAATTTACAAAAAAAATCATAGGTTCTCACCATCGGTTCTATAGGACTTATGATATATTTATTTTATGTTACAGTTAGTCCGGATGAGTCTGACTTGAAAATGGATGCTGTCCCAAAGAGGAGAGGGAGGCAAAAAAAGGTATTAGTGACGCGGCCACCGTCTAAACGTATATCAAAGCCCACAATCAAGATGAGTCCGGTCATGTAAGTGATCATTTATTTAGAAGTAACATCTGAGTTATAAAGATATTGTTCCCAACTGTGGTCTGACATCTGGCTACCGCTGTGGTCATCTTGATATAATTAGCGGAGACACCAACTACGAGGACTGTGGTGCTCATTCCAAAAATTGATTTTGCCAGTAGCCTTCTAAAAAAAAAGAAGTGCCAATGTATTTTTTAGTTTCATTTGTATTTTTGGTTCCTTGACTTATAGGTTGGTGTGCGGCTAATGCTGTAAAAATGGTTCACTTTGCCAATGTTACCCCTGTCTCAGGGAAGGACGGCAAGAGTTGCAGGGTGTATGTCTATTTGAGATTTGGTTGTTATGTTGTAGGTTCACATGAGGCATGTGCAAGCGCGAACTTGTATGTGTCAGGTTGTGAGAATGCATGTAATGTGAATCTCCAATGTAACATATCTTTGCACTTAGATTAGATTAGATTGGTCTCCCTGTCAGCAGCCTTCTATTTTTTTTTCTAAATAGATTTGTGAAGAGGAATACAATGCACCAACCTATTTAGCCTGGCTGGATGTCTTCATGCGAAAGCAGAAGCTTGTGTGCATGCAATGATATATGTTAAACCAAGGTCGAAGTTATGGTCAAAGCTCCAAGCGTGATTCAAACCAGCGTTATTCTATTCCAAATACGCTAATCAGAATAGCGACTTGACTTCCTCGGCCATAACACCGACAAGAACAAGTGTTTTGTGGTTTCTTGTAAAATGCATATTATTTTAAAATACCTGAGATTGTTGATGGAACTGACCCTGTTTTCTGTTTATAAGAGTCCTATCCTCGCCCGTTTGCCCAAATTTTCTTATCCCAGTCAATTTCTGACTGTATATATTGACATTTTATATGAGTAGCAATGACTGGGTTTTGAAAGAGTGCAGTAGAAATGAGAATATGAGAGTGCAAGTACAAAAGAGTACAATGAGATGCTTGGGCATCTATAAAGAATTGTCAATGCTGGACTGACAAAAAGAGTGTACAAAAGGAATGTAAAAGGTGAGCTTGGAAAGGGAAAACCGAGGGAAGATCAAATAAAGGAGATGACTGGAATCTGCAGAGTGAGATAAAGAGAAGAGCATGCATGAAGAGAGGGATGAATGACAAGGAGATGAAAGGTGTAAGTAAGGACAGAAAAAATAAAGATGCATCTACCGAGGATCTAGCCACCCCTAGTGGAATAGCAGCCGAATTTATTTATAACATAAAAGCTTTTTACTGTTTGAATTTATACTGGAATAATGGTCATCAGTTGGAGACATAAAGAATGTTTTTTTTTGTTTAGGTGTATAATCTCTAATACAAATCTTTTTTTTATATAAATTTAAAGAATAAAGTAGTATTTTTTATGAAACACTGTTTATTTTTATAAATAAATTTACAAAACAAAATAAATGAGTGAAATAAAAACAGTGTTTCATAAAAAAATATTACTTTATTGTTGTCCGGTCGATAGCTCAGTTGGTAGAGTGCTTGCATTCTATACCCTGTGAGCTCGGGTTCGAATCCTGCCGATGATTTTCCCGTTTCGGTGTTTATTTCAAACCCCATTATAAAAAACTGGCAAGGTTTACTCAGCCTTCACAAGAAATGAGTACCAGCCCCCTCGGGAGCTGGGAAACCCCCACTTCATTGAAGTGGTTGGCGTAAGGCCGGCCCCCTTACCTGTAAAAAAATAGGTTCACTCGCCACATGCGGCCCCTTCGGGGATAACGCGGCAAGGAGTTACACTATATGTGTAGCTTAGTGGCGTTCAGTGGCGTTTAAAGGTTCTATAAAAAAAGATTAACTATGAATTTTCAGTGTTAATACACAAACCATAAAAAATATAATAATACAAATGTTTATCTCATTTTCAAAAACATAAATCCCAGTTTGCTTCCTTTGATTCTGTACGTTTCATATGTTGTCATGTTTAATTGCAGATCTCAAAGGCGCAGAAGAAAAATTACAAAGTCAAAAAAAGATATAGCATCCATTAAAAAAGCTCAAAAACCAGCCGTTGAAATCACAAAAAAGATACTTAAATTAAAACCCACTGTTTTGAAAAGGAATGCTAGAAGCAAAAGAAGAAAGAAACGAATTAATAGAAAGCTGCCAGATGTTACTAAAAAAGTTGAGAAAGATGAACGCAAAGTGGTTGCGCAGGATAAATTGACAAATGAAAAAGATGACAACCCTGAAGAAAGTCACGCCCCTCTAAAAGTTAAAGAAGTAAAGAAGCGATCTAGGCCAGATCTGCCCAAGCCCAAAGTGGAAGATGCTTTTGCCAAATATGTAGATTTTACATTGCTCTCTCTGCCGTTAGCCATTCAAATGTCTGCGGTTTGTGAGATCCAGACTATCTTGATGAGGAACGGAGCGGAACAGAGTGAGAAGGATTTTTATCTTTTGAATGGACTGGTGAAGATTGTTCATCAGTCAGAGAAGAAACCACTTCAAGAGGAAGATACATTTATTCTACCCATATGAAACATGATGAAACCTGTAACGTATGACTGGAATGTAGTCTAGTGGTAAATGCTACGGACTTGTGTAAATGGAAGGTTGTAAATTTTCTTTGTTACGGCACAGAAAAAATAATTAAGTATCACCACTTAACAGGAAAAACTGAATAATTGCTATAATCTAGGTTGCAAGGATATATTCATTTAAAGTTCTCAAATGCATGCCCACTAACAAACACGTGTAGTTCGCGCTTACAAATGCTGAATGTGTACTTAAAAATAAAATCCAAACCTCAAATGAACATAAGCCCTACAACTTTTGCCGACCTTCCCTGACACAGGGGTGACATTGGCAAAGTGAACCATTTTTTACAGTATGGGTGGTCAGCCTCATACCAACCTATAAGTCAAGGCTGATTCACTTACTTGAGAAATTGTGGGTAAAACATTTTATTGGTGTTACTTCTCACAGTACGTGAACTAATTATAAGGCAGTGCTCATGAAAAAGTTAAAAGCTACAGGACTTTCACACTTTTTTTGTATTTTCTCTCTTACAAAATAATGAAAAAGGTGCATTTATCTGTGAAACCCATGTTAAGTTAATTATAGGTTACTTATTCAGTTTTAATTTTAAGGTATCAATATGCTTTTTGAAACCAATACCTAATGTTTGTGTCAAAGACAATGATATCATCAGCTTGGTATGTACGGATAACATAGTGACATCTAGTGATGTGGACGGGAAACAAAATAAAAGTGTAGATATTTCTGACAAACCTAATCATAATTACTACCTCCGCTCGAAGGTATGCCGTGATTTGTGACAATTGTATAGAAGAAAAAATCAGTTCATCCTCAGTCGTCTTGCTGAAAGGGTGTTTCCTGAAGACATTAGCTACGTCGCTAATGAAACGTCGAGAATAATGTAAGTTCTCTTATAATGGTTCGTGTAATATCCGATCAAAAAATTTAACTGTGCAGTTATAATTTTATTTTTATTTATTTTTATTAGACAAACAAACAGTTATACATGTAATATATAGGATAAACAACATAGTTATACAATTTCAAAAACCAGCAAAGAGTTGTAAATATGTCAAACGACCGTAATTCCAACCTAAATGTAAATAACTTATGCCTCAATTTTTCATTGTCTGCCATTTTGAGCTGTCAGCTGCAACCTGTCGTCCATTTGTAAATTAATTTATTTTACGTATATAATCCAGTATAAAAGTGAATACAGCAGTATGTGGTACACTTTATCGCCAATAAAACAAATAAAATAACTTACAGAGATGATAAACTAATTATTCGTAAAATGAAACAAATGTGAAAAGAGTTAAAGAACTACTTCAATCTGAAACCACCCAATTGATTTTTTGAAAAACTTCAAATTGTATTGCGTTATTTTATTGCGTATCCCTTTTTAACCTTTCCCAATCTGTGCTAAAAAAATTACACGCGCAACGGTGCTGTGTAGTCACTACACGCTCATAAAAGTCGGATTTATGATCGGTAAATGATGTATATTAATAGCTAATCGCTTTAATAAAGTATAATTGAAGTCGAATGAAGAAGTAAATGACAATAACTAGTGTTTAAATGCTAAAAACATAAAAAATCATCGGCCGATGCCTATATAGCGGACGATAGGTCCACTCTGAGCGAGCGCATAAAGCGACTGAAGCTTGATATATAGGGAAGGCAGGGGAAGGCGACGGGCGGCGGCTAGCCAGGGAATTTAAACCTTTTGAAATATTTCAGAAAATTAAAAGTTCATACCAAAATAATGTTAAATTGAACAACAAATGAAAACATTCATAATTATTTCCACATTACTCGTATTATGTTAAAGCACAATAACGAAAATTACGTACCTAAGTTAAAACAAAACATAAAACAATAGAAATATAAAAACCAAATAATCTCTAAATTTTATTGCAATTGCTGCAAAAAATGTACTTTTTTTCTTTTCTGTGACTAGCACACACAGTTTTTTGACAAATAAGACACACTATTGTGTTTCTTTTTTTAATTGTATGGACAAAATCTACAAATTCTTGAAGGTGGCCGGGACACTGACACACTCCTTGTTGATTCGCCCAGCGGATTAGTTGGAATATTTGCATCTGTAACAGCAGTTGCGGGTGATATATGCTGATAATGGGATAGAACCGTGTCAAAAGCATCTTGCTGTTGTTTATGAAATCTAACCATACTATTTTTTCTTCTTATAATATTAGGCTTAGCCAACTCCAAACTAAGTTCTCTTACAAAGCATTTTCATTTGCTTCTGTTATTTTTTTTCCTACTCTGGATACTTTTCAATCCAAAATAAATATGTGTTTCTACGTATTACACACAAATAATAATATAAAATAATGATTATATAGTTATTTAGAAACACATAAAAAAATACTTACCAAAACAAGAATTTTTATTTATTTTATTATCGGAAATAATAAATCACTTTAGTATCCCTGCAAGTTCCAGCAATATTGAAGGATAAAATAGAACTGCAACGGTAGCGACGGAGATGCGTTATTTCGTGTGCTCCAATCGTAGCAAAATATGTGAGAGTGAGATGTGAATAGTGTCGCACTCACCACGCACGCTTTACATGCATGACGCGAGCTACTCACAGCGCCTTACGCCTGTGTAATTGTATTGGTGCCATTTGTTTTATTGTATTGGTGAATTTATTTCCGACTTTTACAAAACAGCTCTGCTGCCCCTTATTAGTGTGGATTATTAAAAAAAAGTATTTTAATTAAATTCGTAAATGTATGAGGGAGGAATACCTAGAATCTGAGCTCCATGTAAATTATATTTATAGAGATATTAAAGATTATAATAAGCAAGTGTACTGCTTACACTGCATAGGGGAGGGAAGGTTAAAAAGATATTGAGAAAGCTTCATAATGCCTATTATTTCTTATTTTATTATTATTTTATGGTTGTGGAAAAAGTATTGTACGCCACTGCACATAATTAGTCTTTGTAACACTCGTGCTGTCTATTGTGCACACAAACTAGCACTCGTGTTACAAAGACTATCATTAGAGTGAGTATTTTTTTTTCGATCCATAATAAAAAATAATATTTCGGCAAAAAAGTCATCAAAAAACATAAAACAACTCTAAATTTAATAAAAGAAAGTGTCTTTTTTAATTATCGGCCATAAATTGAACAAAAAGTCTCATATTTGTGTGCAAAATTTAAACTATAGTTTTGGCCGTTTAAGTACTACAAAATTTCGAGATCTACTTCAAGAATAAAATTATACTTACATGCAGCCGTCGAAACGTCCAGATCCAACGAATTAAATTGACCAATGTGGATGGATGTGAAGTTTTTTAAAGGGAAAGGCAATAGTTAGTGTTTGCATCTTTTGAAGAAAAATTTTGGTACATAACCTCAACTATTTTGAAATTTTTTTGGAACAAAAACAAATTACAGGAAGGAAAAAATAAAACTTGTGTCCTACCTACCTGATTCAAGAGGACAACATGGCACATGGCGCTAAATTAAAATTGTGGACTTTTATATGGACAATATATTTGTTTTTTTAACTATTTATAAATATTTTTTTTTTTTTTTTGTAAATTTACTAACCTTACTTTTAACTTTTTTAACTTTACTTTTAACTTTTTTCTGTTTCAATTTTATGTTTGTTAGCTATATATTTTTATTTTTTTTCTGTGTACTATATTTACTAACTTTAGTTTTTCAAATTTTGTTATGTAGAAATGGCCACTCACAATAATTTTGTACCTGCACGTTGTGGAAATGCCGCCACTAATTTTCATAGAAAGAATGAATGGGTTTTCGGGACATGGAATGTAAGGAAGATGAATGATTGCAAGGAGAAAGAAATTATGAATGTAATGAAAGAGAAACGAATAAAAGTAATGGGTGTGACTGAAACAAAAATGAAAGGGAATGGTGAGAAAGTATTAGTGAACGGTGAATTGTATATTTGGTCAGGTGTGGAAGATGGGAATGAAAGGCAAGGTGTAGGTGTGATTGTGAGTGAGTGTGTAAAAGGATGTATAACAGGTTATCGAAGAATTTCTCCTAGGATTTTGGTTGTTAAATTCAAAATTAACAGTTTGAGACTTTTCTTGGTTGCCTGTTATGCTCCTGTTGATTCAGAGTGTATGGAGGTGAGAACGAGTTTTTGGAATGAATTGAATGCGGTTGTGCATGAAAGGAAGAATAATGAAAACATTGTAATTTTAGGTGATATGAATGGATGGATAGGTGCACAGAGGGATGAATGTTTGAAAATAATTGGTCCTGGTGGGAGAGGTGTAGTCAATGATAATGGGCGACATCTGATTGCTTTGTGTGCGGAGCACAGTCTTTTTGCATCGAATACTTGGTTTCGGCATAAGGATGTGCATCTGTACACGAGGCAGATTGTGGGAAGTCGCACAATCATTGACTACATCTGTGTGGATGAAAGATTGAGAGGAGCCGTAAGAGATAGCCGTGTCTACCGGGGGCCTGAAATAGGCAGTGACCACTATCTCTTATGTGCTAAAATAATGATTGGTGAAGTAAGAAAGAAGAAACGCAAGAGGCAAGTAAGATTGCCTAGAATAAAAGTAGAAAGGTTGAATGAAGAAAATGTGAAAGAGAAGTATGTATCAGAGCTCCACAAAATTTTAAGTGTGAGTGAACTTGAGAAGAGTGTGTGTGGAAAAGATATTGAAAGTATGTGGAAAGATCTGAAAGAAGGAATGACTGAATGCGCTAAAAAAGCATGTGGGGTAACGAAAGGTGGAAGATTGAAAGGAGATGCCTGGTGGAATGATAGAGTAAAAGAAGCTGTGAAAGTTAAGAAGAAGTGTTATGAAAATTGGCTGAATGATAGAAATGATAGAAAGCTAGAAGACGAATATAAGATAGCTAAGAGAATGGCGAAGACTATAATTTATGAAAGCAAGATGAATGAACAAAAAAAGATTGATGAAAGGATTAACAGAAGTTTCACCGACAGTAAGAAGGAATTTTGGAGGTGGATCAATGCGGATAGAAATAAATCTTCTGCATTGACCACTCCAGGAGTCAAAAGTGCTGCCGGTGAGATGGTATGGGAGAATGAAGAAGTATGCAAGAGATGGAAGAACTATTTTCAAGAAATTTTTGGTCAGGGTGAAAGAAGAATTTATGAACAGATAGATGAAGAGAATGAATTGAAGATTTTGAAAGAAGAATTGATAGTGTCTATTTCACGTCTGAAGAATGGGAAGTCTGCTGGGTTTGATGGTATAAATGGTGAAATGTTGAAAGCAGGAGGTGAATGCGTGATAGATTGGATGTACGAATTATGTAAGCTTTGTGTGAATGCAGGAGTAGTACCGATGGATTGGAGGAAGGCAGTCATTGTTCCCATTTACAAAGGTAAAGGGGACAAAAAAGACTGTCAGAACTTCAGACCAATCAGTCTACTCAGTATACCAGGAAAAGTCTTCTGTAAGGTGATCATAAAAAATGTGATTCTGACTACTAGTGAAAGGATTTCCGATATACAGTCCGGCTTTATGGCCGGTAGGGGCTGTGTTGATCAGATTTTTACTCTACGACAACTTGTTGAAAAACAATTGTCGGTGAGGGGAAAGCTGTTCACAGCCTTTGTAGATCTGGAAAAGGCTTTTGACTCAGTAGACAGAGGTATGTTATGGGATGTTTTGAAAGCATACGGAGTAAATGGGGCTCTCCTAGATGCGGTGCATGCGAACTATGAAAATAGTATGGCATGTGTTCGTATTGATGGTGAGTATAGTGAATGGTTTGAAGTTTATAAGGGTGTGAGGCAAGGATGTGTGATGAGTCCATGGCTATTTAACATAGTCATGGACAAGTGTGTCAGAGATGCTAGTCTTAATGATTGTGGATTGATGATAGGAGAGAGCAAAGTGAGTGTTCTACTGTATGCAGATGATGCAGTTCTTGTATCTGATTCAGCAGTAGAATTGCAAACAATGCTCTCTAGATTGAATGAAGCTTTGTTAGGTAACCATTTGAAGTTGAATGCAAGTAAGACGAAAGTATTGATTTTTCAAAGAGATGATGAAAGTATGAATTATGAATTTAAAATTAATGGAATGAATGTTGATGTCGTAAATGAGTTTGTATATCTGGGAAGTAAGTTTGAAAAAGATGGAAGAATGTTCGGTGAATTTGAAAGAAGAATAATGAAAGGCAGGTGTGTACTGGGTGCGACCGCTTGCATCGCCAGGAACCAAAATCTCTCAAAAAATGTTAGATTGGCGGTGCGCGGTGGTATACTAGTGCCCACCTTGATGTATGGAAGTGAAGCCTGGACGGTGAGTGAAAGGGAAATTAGTAAAGTCCATACAGTAGAAATGGACTATCTAAGAAGTATGATTGGGAAAAAACGAAGTGACAGGGTGAGGAATGATTTTGTAAGAGAGGAATGTGGTGTAAGGGAAAGTGTGAAAGTGAAGATTAAAAGAAGTATGTTAAGATGGTTCGGGCACATGGAGAGAATGAGTGATGAAAGATTGACGAAGAAAGTATATGTTGCTAGAATAGATGGATGTCGTGGAAGAGGAAGACCGAGAAAGGTATGGATGGACCAAATTTTCGAAATAGCGAGTGAATGGAATATCCAGAGTCATAATAAAAGGAGAGCTTGTATGAAAAAGGTTATGACTCTGGATGAAATGAAAGAAGTATGCAAGGACAGGAAGAAGTGGCGGCTAATCTGCAATGCTGATTTGTAATGTTGGTTTATTAGTTTGCTACATTTTTTGCATAAGAAATTTTTGACTTTTTTTGTATAGATTTATTTTTAAGGTTTTGTTGTTTTTTTGTAAACTTAAATGTCATTTATTACTCGTATTCCTTGACTTATAGGTTGGTATGAGGCTGACCACCCATACTGTAAAAAATGGTTCACTTTGCCAATGTCACCCCTGTTTCAGGGAATGTCGGCAGGAGTTGCAGGGCTTATGTTCATTTGAGTTTGGATTTTATTTGTAAGTACACATTCAGCATTTGTAAGCGCGAACTACACGTGTTTGTTTGTGGGCATACATCTGAGAGCTTTAAATGAATATATGCTTGCAACTTAGATTATAGATTTATAGATCCTCTTGATAATGACGTGAATAAGTCGAAAGTACTTGAGGTGGAAATAAATACTCAATTTGTGAAAATAAAACTCTGTGTTTTTTATAATTTTTTATAATTATTTATAAAAATGAATTTTCACTGTGTGAATACACAAACTTTAAAAAGTCTAAGACTATCATTGCTAGGCAGTGGCATAAATAACTAATCTAATTTTTTTTTAAATCACACCACGTCAAATACATTTTGAGTGATTTACTTTGGAAAGGTGTATTAATTTCAAAGCTGGGCACCGTTAATCAAACAATTAACTTTGTTAATCGCTAATCCGTTACTAGAAAAGTTAACTTCGTTAAACGTTAAAGCGTTAGATGTATAAAAAATAATGTAAGTTAAAAGTTAGTCGTTATAGTTAACAAATACATAGTTTTACCTAAAAGATGGTAGGTTAGGTATTTAATAATTGAAGGGTTGAAGGGACTTGGTTTTGCTATACAAGTAAATATAACAAGTAATAATTGTAAGTATTTATGTCACCAATGAACTCTAATTTCAATTAAAAGAACGTTAAATCAACACTACAGTTATGAATTTCTTATTTATCTAGTTAGGTCCACCCATACTGTAAAAAATGGTTCACTTTGCCAATGTCACCCCTGCTTCAGGGAAGGTTGGCAAGAGTTGCAGGGCTTATGTTCATTTGAGATTGGGGTTTTTATATTGTAGGTCCACATACAGCATGTGTAAGCGCGAAATTATGCATGTCTGCTTGTGGGAATGCATTTAATATGAATCTCAAATGATACATATCTTTGCAGCTTAGATTTAGATTTAGATTTAGAGGTGCATATTCCCTTTTAAGAACATCAGTATATTAAAATTGTCGTCGGAGAGTGAGGATCGTTTTGCTCTTTAAATGTCTTTTCCTGTTGAGAAAAGTCTTTCGACTGCCGCACTTGATCGTATAGCCGTGTTATATTTTATAAACAATTTTATAATAACCGGTTCACCCAGAAATGCTGCATCAGTAACACAGTCTTTGGATTTAGAATCGAACCAAGTTCTTATTAAATTCTGTGCTTTATTTTTAAAAGACTTGTTGATTCTGCCTCTGACCCTATCTTGAGTAACGGTGCTAAAGAAATCATCATCCTCTTCTTCTTCATTGTTGCTACTTCCACTGATACTAACATTATCTTTTTCACCTGCATCTCTTTCTTTTGTCAGAGCTTCTTCAACCTTTGCTTCCATGAGCTTCTGAATTCTCGACACCTTGCTGTTATCATATTTTTGCAGCCACAGCAGTCGAAATTTAGGATAAAAGGCTGCAGCAAGTTGGCATTCCTCGTCATCCATTAGCCGGTCAAATCTTTTTTTTATTCCATTTATTAGGGCATTGGCCAGTGGGGTACAATAACGCACCAACGAAATAATATCCTGTAATTTGAATATTGTGGTCGCGATTGTTGGCAGAAGTGAAGTGAGAAGTGTTGAGTGTGACGATGGCCGCCGCGCCATGCTCAGTTCAGTACCTACACTACAGCAGTAGGGTAGGTACCTAGCCAGTGTGGTGTGGGCGGCGCGCAATTATAAATGCTGTCAGCGGCATGTAACGGACTTAACTTAACGGAAATTTAATTTAACGGAAGTTAAGTAAACCGTTAATATTTTTTTGGCTTAACTTAAAAGTTAAATCGTTATACAATTTCTTAACTATGTTAATTAACGATTAACGGATTAACGAGTTAATGCCCAGCTTTGATTAATTTCTGCTTTAAATGTTTTATGTTTTTAAAGAGACAGATCTTGGAAAGAAATATGCATTTTATTTGTTTAGTACTTGTAAAGAATGTTTCTGTTAAATAAAATAAAAAACCCTGATTATCTGGAAACCATTTTTTATTTACTGTGGGTGACAACAATTGGCGTCAGTCAAGGGATATTTTGAATGTGCATACTTTCTTGCAACATTAAAATAAGTATATTTTGTATTGTTTGTGTATTAACACTGTGAAAATTCATAATGTTTAGTTTACAATTTTTTTGAAGGAATTCAAAGAAAACACATATATCATACCTGATGATGACCTACTAGGTCGAAAACGCGTTTGTAATTTATTTTAAAGATTTAATCTTTTTAAATATATTTGAGTGAAAATAAACAGTGTTTTCTTTGAATTCCTTCAAAAAAATTGTAAACTAAACATTAAAATAAGTGTAGAAGATGAAGTGTAGATGCAGCCAAGGCAGACATATGTTTTTGGAGAGCAAAGGTGATGGGCAGACGAGAGTGGAGGAGAATCCTGGATTCAGCCAAGGCTCACCCAGGGCTGTCCAGCTCATGATTTATTTTTTTGTAAAATAGATTTGTGAAGAGGAATGCAATTCACCCACCTATTTTGCCTGGCCAGAAACAGGTATTAACATTATCAATTAATAATTAATTATTTAATATTTTTAATGAGTTAATAATTATCCAATGACATCTGTAGAGGGCTCTTGAGGTGTGATACACACAAAAACAGCGCTCACCAAATAAATCATCCTAATATTATTTGTTGAATCATCATCAAAGTCATTGTGGATAGGACACAGCGCAGGCGGGTTTTGAATCGGCGCAAGTGTCCATAACGCAAATTCGAGTGCTAATGCCTTATTCCCTCGACCATCCCAGATAAGGAGGGAGCAGGAGGACATTGGTTTGATCTAATTTAAATTAAAAATGAAAAACAATTGTTGTGTCTTATTATTTACAAGCCTTTATTAGTTTCTCACGGTAAAGCAATCGTAATAATTAATTTATAATAATTTTACAATGACTGGATACTTCAATTTATAACATTCATTTTAATGGCGTAAGTAACAAAGCATTCTTGTATGTTTAATTGTACTTCACTACTTATATAATTTATTTTAAAACAAAATAAAACATTTAGGCCTCTAGGAAACAATATGAAATAAAGGATACCTTAAAACTGGGCAATCTGAAATATCAACTCGGGGTTAATTTTAGGCCAAAATTTATCATAATTTTGTGATACAAAAAGAAAAATTAAAAATGTGTTTTTTTTCTAGCATGAAACAAATAAAAAATTGCAGAATTTTTGAGGTTAAAGAAGACATTGAGAGAAAATTAGACGCTCCATAAAATCCTTTAATTTTTGTTTCTTAAAAGATTTTTTTGCTGTGGGCAAACTAAACAACACACAGGTCTACTACAGTCTTCAGCAACCAGCAACAAAATAGTAATTATGGATCTGGATCTAGAAACTCTAGCAACTATTTTTTATCTATCGAATTTGTATTCCATTCTGTAATGCTTTTTGCCATTGTGTCAAATAAAGATATTGCAATTAGCAAATCTAACAATATACATTTAATGAGCAATATTTGCTAAGAGCTTTTGTTTTCGTATTCAGGCTTGCCCAGTTTTACGGTATCTACTTAGCGCAATTGCTCGACAGTTAGAATCAACATTTCTACTCACACCACAGGCAAGTACTTACATTGTTTTAATTACAGTTTTTAGCGACTACCGATTAAAAAATGACAAATCAAATCCGAGAGCTGAGACAATTAGTTGGAACAAGACTTAAAAGAGATGAGTGCTCTCTGCTCGCAGACCTTCTGAATAAGAAAGTTGGTGTGTAATCGATGGAAATAATGGGAAATTGTAGCTGTAGGCTTTCATGGCTGGCGGTTAACACTTAGATTTGTTTTCTAGGATCTGTTGTTATCCTTAATCGAAGCTGATGCTTCTGGATGTTTTCCCCATGTATTTGATTGGCTTCCGTGTACCTTTAAAAGGAAAGTCAATAAGAATTGCGTTATTAGGTTCCTCGACTAATAGAGTTTGGTATGAGACTAACCCCAATGCTGTAAAAACTTGGTTTACTTTTACCAATACCAACACGGTTTCAGGGAAATGTGGCAGGAGTCGCAATGTTTAATTGCATGTGAGATTTTTTTTTGTAAGTACACATGCAACACGCGCAAGTGTGAACTTACACGTGTCTGCCCGTGGACATGCTTTAAATATAAGCCGTAAATATATCTTTGCGACTTAAATTATAGATTATGGACAGATATGGGACCCTTTGCCACTACAGCCCATGCATCCTTTCTAAATAGCAATTTGAATCTTCTGTTAAATAAAGTACAGAAAGTTAACTTTTATTTTAAAACCAAAAAAAGCAATTTTAGTGTCTTGCAGAAAGATGCAGAAGTATTTAAGTTTGTGTGTTTCTTTAACAATATCAATATTTTCACATTTATCTTTTTCCTTTACATTATACAACTTTGGCTAAGTGCAAAGTCTCTTTTATAAAGTGCTTTATAATCAACTAATTTTGAATTGAAAGCATTTTACTTTATTGACATTTGACAAGAAAAATCAGAGTTTATCCTATTTTACACACACTCACTCACCCTTACACACCCTAACTCTTTGAAACACCCTCGCACATATCTATTTTTTTTATTAATATTAATTTTCTTCATGTATAATCTCTCCGTGTATAAATTTTGTTTTTGTGCTACTATTGACATCCCAAATAAACAAAAAGAAAAACTTTTATAGATGTCTTTATCTCCATTGGGCTTGTGTCTCAGATATTCCTTGTCAAATTGTAATAAAAATGAGAAAAAAGTGTTACATTAAATTTTAAATTAAAACAGAAAGTGTCTATGTTTTTGTATTGTTAATACAGCATTAATTTTTATATATTTCATTTAAATATTCTTACATAATTCTTAATTGTACAATGTCAAAGGTACAAATTTTACAAATTGGGATTTATTTTTAATTAATATTTTTTTTTACTCTTTTCAATTTCGAAAGCCGTCTACGCTCTTACAGTGTAAACAACGTTAGAGACTATCCAGAACAAAATGAATAAAGACTTATTGTATTTTAGTTTTTGTAAAGAGGAAAACAAATGTACAGTGGGACACGGATCGCAATGAAGGCGAATGAAATTTGAGCAAGGGCGCTACTGTGATATTCATGGCTACCAACTGATAAAATTTAAAATAATGTTTGGTTTTCCTTTAACACAATATTCATTTATGACACATCCTCCTGTACAATACTTCTCATAATTAAGTCAATTGTGCTTTTTTTTTTATCAAAATGTGTAATAAGAACCACAATCATAACAACACAACTAACTTCATGGTCAACTGTCTAAAGTGTCATTTTACAAGATGGCGCCGGTAGTTCCGTTTTCAGTTCAGTTTATTTCTGTCCGTGTACCACTGTAGAGGTGAATTGAAGCGATGCTCGGTGGTTAAAAGTATATGTATTACGCGCTGTTACACACATTTGATCTTACAAAGTTTACGAAAGTTTTATTTTAAATTCATTGTACTATTTTTAAGAGAGATTGTAGGAAGTAAGTTTTTTGCGCGCAGGCAAAGATATGTAAGTTTTAATTAATATACAGCAGAATACATCTTTCACATTCAATATAGACAGTTGAAACGTAAATACTGAAAAAGAAACTGTCGAGGTATTATTTGAGCTATAAAGAATCAGAGGGGGCAATAAAACATCCTAGATTGCCGCCTCTGATTCGATATGACTCATTTCTAACTCGACCCTTTCTAAGGTGTCGCCAAATGTACCAGTTTTGGATAATTCTTGTATTCTTTCTTTCTTTTTCAATTTATCCTAATACTGCCTTTTTTAAGGAATTTTTAAATCCTCTATTTTAACACATATTTATTTTAAATCAATCATCACATCCTTTTTCTAGATTCCTGCCAACGAAATAATGTATTGTGTCTGGCATAATGACGCTCGCCAAACATTCCTATCAAGTTAGCGTTGACAGGAATCAGGAGAAAATACTCAATGTCACTCAAAATCTATCAAGTTAGCGTTGACAGGAATCAGGAGAAAATACTCAATGTCACTCAAAATCTATAATGTATTGTGTCTGGCATAATGACGCTCGCCAAACATTCCTATCAAGTTAGCGTTGACAGGAATCAGGAGAAAATACTCAATGTCACTCAAAATCTATAATGTATTGTGTCTGGCATAATGACGCTCGCCAAACATTCCTATCAAGTTAGCGTTGACAGGAATCAGGAGAAAATACTCAATGTCACTCAAAATCTATAATCTTTAAGTGCTATTCTTTATTTCATTTCAACAGACACCTAAAAACTGTAAAATTCAATTTAATCAACATAAATTCAAACCATTTTTTTCCTAATGTAGTCAATTCGTTTTTTTGCATTAAAACATCATATTTTTTGCTTCCTAACGTTGAAAAGCTTAATCTATTGAATTACTAATTATTTTTATTTGTAATATTAGTAGAATTCCTTAAGTAGGTACATATCTAAGATAGCACAATGTTACTGTGCTGGTTGTTCGGATTGTAATATATACAAGGTTTATTAAAGAACAGGTGACATCTTATATTTCTTGAAAATTATTTATTTGTCAATTTTTTTCCCCTTCAAAGTCATCGTTCGCAGACAAAAGCGTATTATAATACGCTTTTGTCAGCACTTCTTTACAAGTATCGAAGCACTTCTAATTTGCGCTTTTTTGCTCTATTGCTTAAAAAATGAGATGTAAGATATTAACGTCATACATCAAAAAAAGACATAAACATCACGGTTGCCTGGAAAGTGATTACAACAAGACCTCGTTTGTATGAGGTGTGCACCCAAGGGCGCACTCTTTTGTTGGTGAACAATACAGCTCAGATTCTCCATCTATATCTTTTATGTTCTTATAGGTTGGTATGAGGCTGACCACCCATACTGTAAAAAATGGTTCACTTTGCCAATGTCACCCCTGTTTCAGGGAAGGTCGGCAAAAGTTGTGGGGCTTATGTTCATTTGAGGTTTGGATTTTATTTGTAAGTACACATTCAGCATTTGTAAGCGCGAACTACACTTGTTGGTTTGTGGGCATACATCTGAGAGCTTTAAATGAATATATCCTTGCAACTTAGATTATAGATTATAGATCGTATTAGTCACCATCTTTTAACAGACCTTGTACAGAGAGCTTAAAATCAAACTTAACGCAGGGGGAAACAATCATTTATACAAAAATAACAATTTCAATAAAATATATTTTAAAATACAGGTAACTGATAAAACTTAACAAAACTGTTTATCATTCAACAACATAATTTATAAACAACAATAATTTCAAAGTATGCGTTCAACGAGAAGAACATTTTGATGGCAAATTGGCTTCTTAAATACCCTCAAGTAAAATTATCAAGGATTACGTTATTTGAAATTGTATAATCCAAATGTTTTGTGCATCATAGGTTTTGGCTTGGCTAGATTTAAACATCCATATCTTAAAATTGTATCACAAACAAAAATGGCGTCCTAAAATCTGACAGCTGACTTAACCTCACTATTAATCCATTTCAATATGACGTTGTACATCAAATCCCTCTTTCCCACGTGTATGCTGACAAAGCAAAATTATTTTGAAAACTTAAAAGACTTTTGAGAATCTTCATTTAATACGCTACCTTTTATGATTAATTAGCCCGCTAATTTTTTTTTGACATTTAAACGACGACATACATTAATTTTCGTTCAATTATTTATGTTTTACGCATAAGAGCTTAAGTTTAGTATCTATTAACAGTTATAATATATAATCAATAGTCATGGACTTAAGAAATTTAAAAATTAGAAAAGGTGGTTGATTAGGCACTAGATAGGTTTCGACAGAATACAATATTTACTACGTAGCATATTAGAATAGTATTCGTGAAAAATTATTGTTTTTAGAGACCATGGCATTACCAATATTATACTTACTCTATCAACACATATTATCATTACTTCTTTTAATGCTAAAATTACTAATAAAAAGATCTGGCAACATTATGTCACTTTTTAAAACAAAACAAAATAATTTATTTTGACGGCACCTTAAATTTTGCTAGCGATTTTTAAATTCAAAATTTAAAATCAGCGAATCAACAAAAAACTGTGTGTGTTTTCTCAAGAAAGGATGTGCCGTATACAACCAGAGGAGGTAATTAAGGATGGTTTTCAAAAATGAGATGGATATTATAAAAGTCTTATCCGTAATCTGAGAGTGCCTTTGAGGTGTGACAGACACATAAACGGTGCTCTCTTATCATTTGTAGTTTAAAATAAATAAGCCTGATGTATACATTTGGAATCATAAAAAAACCATTCTTTATGTTTGCATATTATGTAGGTAAGTACATCTCATTTTTGAAGTATTTTTTTTAGATTGCTGCCTTTCGTTCTAAACAACTAAATTTCTACTCTTTTTTTTTTAAATACTGTTGAAAATATGTATTCAGAAATGTGATTGTTTAAAAGCAGTGGGGAGGGCTTAGAATCCAGATGCCTGTAGAGATATGGGGAGGCCTATGTTTAGCAATGTACGAGAACAGCTGATTGAATGAATACTATCTGTTTTGTTCACCAGTGTTGTTGAAATATGTTTATTTATGTTATTTAACGAGTAGGTACATGTTTATAGGGAATACAGGAAATACTTGCAAATGAAATTACTCCCATAACACTTAAAAATATATAGGTATATATAAAAACACACATTGGTTAAAAAAACCAACATTTAAAATTTTAAGACAATGGTATCAAAATAAATTAAATGCCTTACACAAATGTTCAAAATTTGAATTATTTCTCAGCACGCAAACGTCATAGGTAAGTAGGGTCCTTTGTAACCAATGATAAAATATAAGTTAGCCTTTTTTATAGCTTCCCAGCAGTGTGATATCATGACTTTTTTGTGTATGGTATTTGTGTGGACTTTATTACATCACTTTCACATCAATAAGAAAAACTAAGAAACAACTTGTATCATATCAAAGGCAGCAATCTAGAATGTTTTTCTGACGATAAGATAAATGTATGGAGACACAGAGAATGTCACTTTATGTTTTTCATTTATTTCTCATTTTTGGAAATAGTCCTAGATTACCGTTTTAATTCTACATGACTCATATGGTAGAAGAAAATATAATTTTATAGAGTTCTACACGGATTAAACTGAATGTATGTGACAGTTGAAGGAGTTTTCTATTGTGGTGTTAGTGTCTAAATACTGATACAAACATTGGGCTTTATTTTTTTTCTTTTTGAACAAAAAACTTCTTAAACTTTAACACCACATAGCTAACTTCACGGTTACCAGTCAAAAGTGTCATTTCACAAAATTGCAGCGATAGTTACAATTTTTACCACATTCAGTAAAAGCTGTGTAGGTCTAAACAAATGGTTTCTCTTGTTGTAAGTACCTAATCAGTGGGGTTTATATTTAAAGAAATAAATGAACAAACTGTCATTAAAATGTTTTTTCGTTAATAGCTTAAGGTTGATTAAATATTAAAGCTTTTACTTACAGTTACATTTCTTCAATTATCATATTTTTAAAAGTACAAATACTCTTTTATGTTTTTTTTTCAATCCTTAAAATTACTTTCGTACTAATTTTAGCGATTGTTAATAATGATAACACTGTGAGATACTTCGACACTCGAATATTACAATTAAGTATTTACTTTAATTTAAAATCTTTCAAATCATAAGACAAAAATAAACAAAAAAGAACACTCTTATTTGGAAAAAATAAATGTTTTCAAGCTTTCACGTCCTTCATCAGATGCTGGATATTATCATCCGGAGTCTTGAACATGGTCCATTCTTTGATGAATTTCAAAACCTATTAAAGGACATCAGCATGGGCGTACTCAGGAAGAGCCAGGGGGGGGCAGTAGCCCCCCCCTGGAAGAGAAAAAATAACCTAAATAATCCATTGTATTGCAATGACTATCAAATGACCATTATTCGATCATGTCTTGCCCCCCCCTTAGAGGAAATTGCGTACCTACCCCCTCCCCCCCCTCCAGCTGTTGGCGATATATTTTGGTGACGATGATCTTCAATTTTCCAAAACCTGCCCCCCCTAGATTTGATCCTGGGTACGCCCACGGACATCAGTAATGCTAATTCCTATCACTTTAGAAGAAGTTACACACAGATCCGTAAGGAAATATAAGTCTTTACGTACAAAACGATGGACCGCAGTCAAGAACCAAAAGAAGAATATCTAGTATTAAATGAATAAGTGTAAGATTCAGAATGAAATTTGAAAAAGGAATGATAAGTTGAATTTGAAAATCATAGACAATAAGCTAGTGTTATCAGTCATATAAATAATGTGCCCTAAGTAAAAAATAAAGTATTTTAAAAAGAAATCATAAAGATATAGGAGAAAATTTAGAATTTGTTTATACATTGCGAATCCTAAAAAAGTGGACATTTAATTGTATATAATTTGTTAAACAAGCAGCATTTTTATTACTTTTAGAAGAATTTTTGTATGTAGGTATTATCTATAGTATCTAGACGAACATTAATAGTGAATATTTATATATTTATCATTAGAACCAGCAGCTAAGTCATTTAATTAATCAATTATGTATAATAATTACCTTTCAAATGATACTTAGTCAATATTTTGTTTTTAGAGTGTACATTTTTTTGATATGATGAAAATTGCTCGGCCAACGGATGGCTCTGCTTTTGATATGTAGCTCTTTCTTTTGAGGGTCTTCTTCCCCTCTGTACAAACAGCCCTAAAGCGCCGTAGATCTTACAATATGCCACGCAAACTGATAAAAACACAATTAAAATGTGACAGCTACATACATTTTGAGGGTAAGTTGAAATGATACTATTTTTTCACACTTAACCGTTTCTTTCACACAAAGATTCTAATCAAAATGTATTGTTCACACAATATTTTGTATTTTTATGAGCTTATTTTTAATATTCTCACTGCCTTTGTACACACATGGTAGGTTAAATTACTTATGCTTTTAACAGTTGTCAGCAGTGTTTTTTGATTTTATAGCAAATCTACAGATGGCGCTTTCCTCTGCTCCTTCAGTTTTGGGACCCTGAGGGACCTAAGAGTTTCCGGAACCGGCTCGGAGCATTGCCAACTGAATCAGGATGGCCGCCAGCAGTGTCAGCTGCTGCAGGGAAGTGGAAGTTGCACTGCACGCTGCCGGCTGCTTGGAGTTGTTGGCTTGCTCCAAGTTACCTGGAAAATATACAATCAGTGATTAGCAAATATTTGCTTCAAGGAATTTTATCAAATGAATTTTCTAGTCTAAATATACTCCTTTCTAGTCTAAATATATGTTTGAGCATTGGTTCTCTACGTATGTCTCTGAAGCCTGGGTTATAACACAAAAGACTGAGACTTCAATAGCAATATTTGAAAGGAGAATCTGAATGCTGATTTGTAATGTTGGTTTATTAGTTTGCTACATTTTTTGCATAAGAAATTTTTGACTTTTTTTGTATAGATTTCTTTTTAAGGTTTTGTTTTTTTTTTTTATAATTAAATGTTATTTACTTATTGCTAGGGACTGGAAAAAAGTGGTGTTATTTTTTGCGAAATTCGCGTTCTTTTTTTGGGAAATTCGCGTTATTTTTGATCAAAAACAGGGAAATTCGCGTTATTTTTTATGATAAACGGGGAGATTCGGTGTAATTTTTAGGGTTGATTTGATCGAAATAAAGGTTTATGTAATTGCAAAACTATAGATTTTACTAATATTTACAATTTATTATATAAACAACAATATATACCTTCAAAAACAATGAATAAACAACATCTGAATCAATACGAGTTACAACTTACAAAAAACCATTGATTGAAAAAAGTATTAATATTTGAATGACACTCCGAATACCCTGCAATATCCTTTTAAAATATTAAATTTAGTCTCTCTAGATGAGGGTTATCTAATTTATTTCCTATTTCATTGATGTCACGATTCAAGTCTGTTTGGATGTCCAGGACAGTTCTGCTTATCATTTATTTTTTTAATAAAATAGAATTGTGAATAGGAATGCAATTCACCAACCTACTCTGCCTGGCCAGAAACAGGTATTAATATCATTAATGAAAAATTCATTACGAGTATTGTTCATTTTAATTATTTATTCATTTATAATTACCCAATTACATTTGTTGAACCAGGGTCAAATTTATGCTCAAATGACCCAGGCGGGGATCGAACCCCGCGTCTAGCGTTCTAGCGTGTTTCAACGTTGAAAGATCAGCCCACTTGGCCCCCTCGGCTAAAAAACCGACCATTTTTTTCAGTGCTTTGCACCTTGCAAAGGGTTTTCACAGGAATCTTTTCTTTCCCACAAAATAGTTGCGTTGCAGAAGCAACTTTTTCACACAATTTCTACCAAAAGTACGAAAGTTCGCGATATTTGCGTAAAACCTCAAATTTCGCGTTATTCGCGTAAAAACATCAAAATTCGCGAATAAATTCGTTTTATCGCGATCGCGAAATTTTCCAGTCCCTACTTATTGCTCGTATTCCTTGACTTATAGGTTGGTATGAGGCTGACCACCCATACTGTAAAAAATGGTTCACTTTGCCAATGTCACCCCTGTTTCAGGGAATGTCGGCAAGAGTTGCAGGGCTTATGTTCATTTGAGGTTTGGATTTTATTTGTAAGTACACAATCAGCATTTGTAAGCGCGAACTACACATGTTTGTTTGTGGGCATACATCTGAGAGCTTTGAATGAATATATCCTTGCAACTTAGATTATAGATTATAGAATTCTCAAATTTATCTATGGTCCGGTGAGAGATAACAATGGCTAGTGTCTTTGGTACAACAAGGAGATCTATGACATCTACAAACAGCCCGATGCTATCAGTTCCATCAAAATAGGGTGTCTGCATTAGGCTGGTTACATAATTAGAATGGACGACACAAACCCCATTAAACGCTTAACTTTGTCATCCCCATAGTAAAATTTTAGTCAATATTTTACTCAATTTACCAAATTTTGACAGTAAATATTTAGTAACTATTACTATATTAAAATGATCCTTCACGAAGTTACTGCTAAAAACCTAGATAATATCACTATTACTATTTTCAAGATGACGTCGTTTAGTCACTGACAGCAGCTGTTTGTTTTTAATGTAAAAGATACCACAAATTTGCCATCAACAGATTTTATTTGTGTCCTTTTTCAGCTTTGTGGCGGGAAGACATGTGATTTTTATGACCAGTTGTTTGCTTTAAAGCTTTTGAATAGCTTTGTAATCATTTCTTAGATTTGGAACGGTGCTTGTTACTTGGGTCTATTTGGTTTTTACTTAACTCGAATGGGGTATATTGAGTAGATTGAAAGTATAGTCAAATCAAATAATACTGACATTAATTAAAAAACACACTGTTTCAATTCACTTATTATTTATTTTATATATAGGTAATATAATATAATAAATATATTTTTTAAATAAATAATAAGTGAATTGAAACAGTGCGTTTTTTAATTAATATACAATGGACTTTCACTGTGTAAACCACCAAACCCTAAAAAATATTAAATAATACTGAAGTTGAAAATACCAGGCCTTAGTGTAACAAAGTTCAACAAAAATAAATAAAAATGGTATGAGTCAAAATCACTTTTTTTTTTTTTTAAATGCCAAGTCAAAAATGCTTCAATTCTCACTTGTCACTGCGATGAGCTGTGGCAGGTACTTTTTCCAGAAAGCACACTGCTTCACACGAGGCCCACGTCCAGTGGCATTGGAGCCAACATCCAGAGTGAGGTACTCTCTGCCATAAGCTGTGTGGACGGGCCAGTAGGTGCTGGTCCAGTTGCCATCTGGAGACATGCTGGGGTTCCTGGAACATCACAACGAAATTATGAGACAAATCACATCATATCAAATGGGCAAAATGCCCGGAAGTTCCAGCACCAATGGATCACGGCAACAGATCCCGGAAAGAAATTTTCCAGTGTCAACTGGCAGTCGTGAAACTAACAACGGAAAAGGCTCAAGGAACCCAAGGCGGTGAAATAACATAGAACAATATAGTAGTTCAAAGTTGTGACAGATTGCCATGCAGTAGGAGATAGCTGATGGGTAGACAATGGTGGCATCAGGTAATGAAAAAGTCCAAGACTCATTCTAATGAATTTTAATGATTGAAATGGTGAGACTCAGAAAATAAGTGGACAAAAGACAGTTTTTTGTTTGATTTTAGAGGCATTAGCTTGATAATCATTCATCTTAAAAGAAAAAAATTAAAACAAAATTGTTTTTATTTTTAACTGACTAAAGACATTTGAGGTCCCTTACAGCAAAGAGAAGGGGTTGGAGAGATCACTGAAGTCAATATACTGGAATGATGTGGTTACAGCCTGCACAAGACAGGACGAAAAGTAGAAGTATAAGAAATAGTAACTTACCCTGTCCTAGCAAAGTTGGCCCAATACCGCATCATCCTCTTGCTGAGCTTTGCTTCCTCTGGAACATAGTTCTTGCTGGGGTTCAACGCCTCTCCAAACACATAGCTGATCTCATCTCCATGGATCACCCCGGCCCAGGAGGGCCACGGGCTTCTGACAGACCTGTGCTTGAAGTAGTACATGTACACATTGTTGCCAGTCTCAGCGTAGCGATGCGCAAACTCATTCACGTTGCAAGTGAACTGATAGTCTCCAACAATCTTATCCAAGGCATCCCTGTTCTTGATGGCATCATCAGGGTTCTGCCAGTCAGTGTATTCAAACACAATGGCTTGTCGCGCCACATTGTTCACATAAGGATTCAACTCTTTGACAGCCTGCAGGAATTCCTCTCTGGTCACCTTGACATTCTCTTCCATACGGAACAATTCAGTGAAATAATAAATCATGAAGTAATGCCCTTCTTCTGAATTGGATCCCATCATTATGTTTGTCTTTTTAAAGTTCTTCATTGCAACTGAACGCTGTGGCATCTCATCCAAGAACGCTCCGTCAATCATTGGCACAAATGGGAATTCGCAGATTCCAAGAGTTCCCCATTCATTGTTCACTAACGTGGTGGCATCTTTCTTCCTGAGGCATTCAATCACTTCTGGCATTTCAGATCTCTCATGTGGGCAGCCCACAGCCTCAGCTAATCGGAGACCACGAAGTAAACTCTCTTCCCTGGATATTATAGCCCAGGGAGCAGTAGGAGACCCAGATTGCATGATTGCTTGAGAGAAGAGATTCCTTGATAGGGGAGAAAGTAAATGCAAAGACACAGAAACAGCTCCTGCAGATTCTCCAAATAATGTAATATTGTTTGGGTTTCCTCCAAAAGCGTGAATGTTGTCATGGATCCATTGCATGGCCATCAATTGATCAAACAAGCCAGCGTTACCAGGAACATCTGATGTATCAAAGAATAGGAACCCAAGGGATGCAACTCTATACTGCATGGAGGCAACAATGACATTCTCTTCAGTCACCAAAATTTTCGGATCATAGACATCTAATGTGTTGGTGCCAGAATAGAATCCTCCCCCATAGATCCACAGCATAACAGCTGCATTCTTAGGCCGTGGTTTAGGCGCGTAAATATTGATGTAGAGGCAATCTTCTGATAGAGGTGTGTTTGGATTCCACATTGTTGCTCCAGGAAAATCACCAAAAACTGTATCCAAAATCTGAGTGCAAGCATTTGGCAAAGTTGTTGCATTGACCACATCATCTCCCCATCTTTCCACAGGTCTTGGATGCCTAAACCTCAAGTTTCCAAGGGGTTTCTGGGCATACGGAATCCCTAACCACGCATCCAGCTTCTTCCCAGTTGCAGCCGTCAATGTGACTCCGCGAACTTTGCCTTTCTTTGTCTGCACAATCAGGGGATCATCGGCATTCTCTTCATTGTTATTCTCATCCCTCTGAGCTTCACTATATGGTTTATCTGGTTCATCAGACATGGGGTATCTGTAATGCTCATCTGGATCTGAAAGCGACTCTCTCCTTGTAAATTGTCTCTTCTTGTCTCTCATCTCAGATTCAGCATCGTACTTGACGTGGTCTCTAAATCCTTTGACGTCTCTCTGCACAGTTTCGTCTAAGATTATGTCCTCAGCCACCTTGTTGATGACATCCAGTTCCGGGTTATATCTCACTGTGTCACCATGTCCCAAATATGCTTTATCGAATGTTGTTTGTGGGCTCTCGTTTCTTTGTTGCTGTGGAGCTGGAGCGTGGCGTAAATGTTCCACTAAAGCTGGTGACCCGAGAGTCTCCACGTCATGGTGACGAGGTCTCCTTTCTCTCGGGGTGGCCAGAACGCCTCCGCACGCCAGGAGAGTGAGGAAGATGGCGCTGCACAGCCCGTACTGACTGCTGCTGTGTCTGCAGGGGACCAGGGCGCTTCTCCTTAGGCCGGAGGACCTCTCCAGGTGGCCGCGCCCCACTGGGCAGGGAGTGGACGACATGGCGCGCCCTCCGTCTCGCCAACTTATCCTTCTCTTTCCAAGGTCAATCTGAAAAAAAGAGACATATTGTAGGTTAATTGAAAACGTATAATGTGTAGGCACAGTGTGAGGGTGCACTGTAATTAGGGAGACCTGATAACAGGACGGAGTAGTGACAAAACACCACATGACATTACATCACAGGAAAATTCATCACAATGCGGTTCGATATCAATAATGAAATACCTAAAGTTTTTTTGTGAATTACAAATCGAAATGTCTAAATCAAGAAGAGAGTATAAATTGATAGTATATTTGTAGGAAAGTTATGAGTACGCTACTGTACAATTGAGCTTCCCGTTAAGTTGATTTGTTCCACCCTTGGAAGGCAGGCCCGCCTCGGTATACTTTGCAAACACAATTATTATTAATTATAATTTAACTGACTGTAATTTCATTTCATTATCCGGCCCTGACTTCTACTTAATAATAATTCTACAATATAATATACTTATACATACATACCAAAGTGTAAACTTTACGTTTTAACTCAAACTCAGCGTTTACCAGAAATGTGTATAATGCAGATAAAACCGTGTCACGACAAATCACTCAAAGATAATTTATCCACATACGCAGCTCGTCCATGAAAAAACAGTTCATCCACACAACATTTCGGTCACAGACAACTTGGCGATGGATAACTTGTTCTCAGACAGCTCATCCATAGACAAATTGATCATCTGATGTGTCAAAGGCTCCTCCACAGGACTTTTCGGTCACATACAATATAGGTTAACAGACAGCTCCATCATAGAAAACTTGTTGTCCAAAAAATATTTTTTATAAATGCAGTTGTAATTATTTGTAGTTTTCTGTGATGAAGCTGTCTGTGGACCATAGGTATATCGCCACATTCAAGGTATAACTGAATGAGCTCTGATTCACTGATTTGAGAAACCGTGCATACAACATTTAATTGGCTTTAACTTCTCATAGTAAGTGAACTAATTATAAGGAAATGCTCAGGAACAACTTCTAAACTACTTATACGATTTTCACGCTTCCTTCTGTAATGTTTTCTTTCGTAGAAAATTGGACAAAGGTCCATTTATCTAAAAGACCCATGTTAGCTTA
This sequence comes from Agapetus fuscipes, assembly GCA_951799405.1. Classification (NCBI taxonomy): domain Eukaryota; kingdom Metazoa; phylum Arthropoda; class Insecta; order Trichoptera; family Glossosomatidae; genus Agapetus; species Agapetus fuscipes. The sequence goes on along the minus strand of OX637343.1, from coordinate 9,180,986 downwards.
ATATGACACTTGTTCAGTTTTACAGGTATCGATATATTGTTAGTTACCGAATGCCGTTTACTGAAAAGTCGTTTAGACCAACTGTCGTGGTCCGTGTAGGTAACCGAAGTTTCTGTGGACGAGTTATACGTGGGCAAGTTGTCTTGTCATCAGTCATGTGCCCGGTCAACCAGTCGCACGACTGTGGCCGAACAGTCGTGTGACTGTGTTGAGGCTTTCACGGCCGGATTGCAGTAGTGTGACTGATTGGTACATGGCTGAGCTGTCTGTGGATGGGTTGTCTGTTACCAATTTGTCATGGAATCAGCTAAATCAGCGTCTGTAGTAAGCGCTTTCGTTAAGATACATTTTTTTAAATGCTATCGTTAATTTTAGCCTTAAGTTTCGTACCTACTTGAGGTAGCGAGTATGGCCGTAATTTACGTATTGAAAGCGTAAATTTTAGTGCCAAACTTCGACCGTAAATATGACTCTTGTAAGAAGTATACAGCTTTTGGGCGACCTCCTAAAGGCAGTGCCTTGTTGTACCATCTGTCTCTGTTGGTTGCCATCCTTTGTGAATAAGAAGAGAAATCAATGAGACGCTTTTAATCTTGAAAGTATACAATTCTCGGGCGACCTCTTGTTCGTCTGTACAAGATTTTTGATTAAATATTTTGTTAAGAAAGGTGCTATGTACGTCTAATCGAGTGTCCTATAAGTTGGGTTTTCCTCTTCAAATGTGAGTTACAAGCTTTCTTCATTATTCTACTTCCTGCGACCCATTTTCGCTACCTTTCGACCCATGATATCTTGGTCATCTTCCTCCAAATCTACATCTCCAATGCCTTAAGGCGGTCCTTTTCGTATTTCTGGATGGTTCAAAACCGCTTTTCTGCTAAATTCCTTACGACCTTAGGGCGACGAGATAGAGATTCGTGTCCAAAAATAAGACGTAGTGTGATTTTGTATATTGTATGGAGTTCTTTCGCAAGCGCTAGCAATTCCGACTTGGATTGATGTAATAAGATCCAAAGTGTAAAGATTTTTTTCTATTCTCATTTGGTAATTTCCGTTGCGTATTGGCACATTCTCATTTGTTGTGTACAGCCCGTTGCGTAATGGTCATTACGCAACGGGCTGTACACAACAAATGAGAATGTGTAATGACCATTACAACGGGCTGTAGAAAATGTATGGCATTGTGATTGCGTTAGCCGTTTTGTATTTAGTAAATTACCAAAAAGGAATAGAAAAAATACATTATAAAAGATTTGCCAGATAAAAAAACTGTGTATGGATGAGAGGCCAGCATCTCTGGCGGTAAGATTTGTAAATAATCTGGCCCAATGACATCAAAAATGTTGGCGACATTATCAATGTTACAAGTCCATGCTATTTTGTTTTATTATTACTTAATGAGCTTCGTATTATGAAATGGCATTATTACAGCACTTCCTCAAGGCGGTACCCGGCATTTCACAGCTCTAATAAAGCAGAGTAATTTATGAAAAAGATCCGGAATGTGGATAACGCTCGCGTGACGACAGCATGGTGCCTGGCGGATCAACAGAGAGGCAGCTGAGAAAAACAATGATTTGAGTAGCATCAAAATTATAAATACATCGTCTATAATCTTTAATCTATAAAATCTAAGTTGCAGAATTCAATCAGAAGTTCTATGCCGGGCTATATAAAATAGATCAATCGGAGCTGAAGCTTCGCACGTTTCGCCCGTATCTGCGAAGGGCTTCTTGAGCGTGTTTTTAATGTGATCTCTGAATAGATCGCCTGCCCCCCAGTGCTTGTTTGGCTTGTCTACCATTTGATTCAAAGATGACCTTTAAATGACATTGTCTTAAGAATCACATTCTACACAATTTGAGCTAAGAAAAATATGTAAAACATAAGAATGTGAGAGTTGTTTTAATTTTTCATAAATTAATGTAACAACATCATAAAACACATTAGTCTAGTACACATACAAACATTGTTCATGTGAAATTACCTCTGTTGGAGATAAGAAAAACAAGCACTAAGATGACGAGATCCCAGAAAATGGCCGTCATGTCACTGCCGGCCGTGAAAGCCTTGGGTCCATGGGATTCGATCCCACGATCTTCCATTTACGAGTCCGAAGCGTTACGACTACGGAACCGGTCATTGTTTAAGTTCATCCTTTCCCCTCTGTCTGTCTCCTGATAATGTTGGATAAAACCCCGACTATGAGAAAATGGAATATCTGCAGTTGGTAAAATAAGTACTTCGGTCACATTATGAGAAATGAGAAGTACCGTCTCCTTCATCTTATCATTCAGGGTAAGATTGAGGGGAGAAGATCTCAGGGACGCCGAAGGACATCGTGGCTGAAAAACCTGTGACAGTGGTTCGGCAGAAGCACCAAGTCCCTGTTTCGAGCCGCAGCATCTAAAGTCAAAATAGTTATGATGATCGCCGATCGTCGATAGAAGTGGCACAAAAAGAAGAAGAAGAAGGTAAAATAAGTAAATTAAATGTTTATCCTCATAAACTCTAATGTATTTCTAGACGTACGACACTGTTGACCTGAGAGTTCCTTCAACCATAGGTTTTCATACAATAAGAAAAACAACTGTATATTGAGAACAACATGTATATTCATATTACACACGTACGTATATGAAATTATAACCCAGAAGTCTGCTTACTAATAGCATTAACACCTATTTTACAAGTTTGCACTTAAAATTGAAGGTCAACTGTTAAATTTATTATCTGCAAAAAGTAACAAAAACCAGAGTTATCAAGATATGACATTATAGTGATTGCGACAGTGCAGAAACATTTGTACCGTTTGCCTGTTAACAATGTGGTGACACTCGGAGTATCATTGTTCTCTTTCTACTAAAGAAATTTATGTTGATGTGGGTTAATGATATAATAATAATATTAGAATGATTTATTGACACCGTCACGTGTAAATTCGCTCTTTCACATGGAGGCTGTCCATATATTACGTTATTCGCATTAAGGGGGGGGAGTCTGGTCTGCGGATGATGGCAAATGATGTACGAGTACCAAAAGTGACGTCGTTCTTGTAAATACCAATTTCTACAAAATGTAGAAAATAGTATGTAAGTAATGTAACATTATTAATTATTAAGCTCATCCATTATTACAGCAAGAGGGGGGGGGGGGGGGTCATTAGATAATGACTATAGGATGATTGTAAGGGGGGGGGGGGGGGGGGGTCGAAAATCGGCCAAAATCGATGACGTAATTTATGAACGGCCCCATGCCACATGTGGAGTAACAACATAAAATCCCAATCTCAAATAAACATACGCCCTGAAACTTTTGCCGACCTTCCCTGAAACCGGGGTGACATTGGCAAAGTGAACCATTTTACGTTATGGGTGGTCAGCTTCATACCAACCCATAAGTTGAGGAAGAAGGCAGGAGATTATGCTTAATTAAAACAAAATCTTTGTGCCCAATTCTCACAACTTTGTTCTTTTCTTCTTGTCCGACCTTCCCAGCCATTGGGGTGACGTTTGTAAAATGAATCATTTTTTGCAGTATGGGTGGCCAGCCTCATACCAACCTATTTGTCAAGTCAAATAATTAATGTGAAATGTGCTTCTGCACAACCACTGTCTCAGGTTCTTTAACCAAGATGTTCCTCTTCAATCTGGAGCTCATCTTTCTTTAATTCTTCCCTGTAGAATGAGATGCAGGAGTAAATATTAGGTCTTTACATATGAAATTGGCGTTTTGTATGGGAGGAACAAAAAGTCTTTCTTTTTTAAATATAATATATTTATTTAATCAAAATATGTACCATAGCTATCTTTGCACTTTTTTATTATTAGTATTTAAACAAGAATACAACAGCATTAAATAGAATTTTGTACACATATAGGATATTTTTTACATTTCATTTCGCCTATTACTGGATTCTACAATTGTGTATTTCAACGTACAAATCATGCCAGATAAATAAATAAAAAGTAAAGAAAACAAAAAGAAGCAACACCCAAAACCAAAAACATATAAATATACAAATCAAAATAGAATAACAAATAAAAAATAAACTCGTACTAGTAAACAACGCGATATTTCAAGTTTTCCATTTTGGAAAATGAGTGACGCAAAGAAAAAAACAATTGAGTTACGAACAAATGAATAAAAGTTTTCGAAACACAAATACGTAGAAACACAAATGAGTAAATAGCTGTATCAAATTGAATTTGGAATTCTTAACCAAAGAGGAGATATATTTTGAGATCAAAGTGACCAGTATGGCAAAACGCCAATGTCATATGTAAGAACCTAATACTTCTCGTTTCTCATTATGTTACCGAAATAAATCATTTATTGCCTTTTGATGTACATCAGGAGTTTGTCAATCCAGTCATAGACTATGGATCTTATTTATGACGCCACAGGAAAAAAATCATCCATCATCATCATCATCATAGAGTCATAATAAACCCCTGTTTCAGGGAAGATCGGCAAGAGTGTATGTTCATTTGAGATTCGGGTTTTTATGTTGTAGTCACATGCGGCAAGTGCAAGCGCTAACTTATACGTGCCTGCTTGTGAAAATGCATATAATGTGAACCCTCAATGTTACATTTTTTTGCAACTTAGATAACATCCATCCATGAAACCTTCAACATCTGACGGTAGACCCACTTTTCAAAGGCAGTGAAAAGAATCATGTCTTGACTTGGCTCATTTCGCCACTACGCTGTTAGTGTTATACAACATAAGGTCACTGTGTTTATTTGTATTTGGAGCATTTTGATTAAGATCGTCCCCACCCCACGTAATGTGTGTATTAAGCTGGTAAAAACATTAATTCATTATGGTTTACTTAGTGTTGGCAGATTTCTTTAACAGATGACGCTTTTTCAATAAAGAAATATGTACCTATAGTAGAATGGGTGACGACACGTCACACAACAGTCTGATCTAGCAGTCAATAAAACAGTCGCTTGCTAACATTTAAATAACTATCAATGTGGACTTTGAAAAAAAATAAACAAACAATATGATACCTTGTCTATAATCTAAGCTGCAAAGATACACACGCTTAGACGTTCTGCAGGTGTGCACACTGTTATGTAAATATGCAAAATAAATATTTGGATAGGTACCTATAGGTATTAGTTATAGCTGATAGGAATTCTTTATAATATTGGTGGGGTGGATTAATGGTTGTTGAGTACATAAATAAATCACTAGATTGTCATGTGCTTCGAGAAGCTTCTGGAAAAATTCACCTCTAGAAGCTTCTATTGCTTGGTTATATAAGGCGAGAACAGCTTGCAGGAAGAGAGTTCTTTTGCGACCTTATACTTGTGAAGGCTAACAGCATAAGTGATCACAAACTATCTGTGAAATAAATTGTTAAATAAATGTAAAAGTGTAAACTAAATTCAACTGTAAAATAAATATCCTAAAAAAGACCAGTATTTAATTTGGAGACGAGAACCCTAAAATCATAATACAAATAAGCAAAACCTCACATGAACATAAACCTTGCAACTGCTGCCGCTTTTCCGGGGTGGCATTGGCAAAATTGAACCAATTTTTACAGAACGGGGGGTCAGCCTCATACCAACCTATCAAGGAGCACATAAAAATATAAATGATTTACCAAGAATAAGTTCAAAGAACAGTACGACGCGACGGTTGTTTTATATCTGTCTTCCAAGGATTTTGGTCCTTAATTTATACAAATTATTAAGACCATCCTCTAAACATGGAGATTCGTTACATACCACCTTGCTGGATTTCCCTAGAACATTCGATTCAACACTTAATTAATCCAGAACAAATAAAAATCATTATTAGGTACCTACCGACCTCAACATCTACCTACTTATTTCTAGAGATTCATAGACAATTTGAGGTTGGCGAATTTATTTTCTTAGTTTATGCAGCATGCGTAAGCTACGAACTAAGGATTTGGACTGCCTACGCGAGCCTGAACATGTACCTACTCTGGTTATGAGCGAGAGTACGAATGGTCTGGAATATGCAAGAATGATCCCTTTTGTACCTATATATATATGGACTGCAAAGGGAATCAGTGGGTTAGTCGCTCCAAGCATTTTGCCGTGAAGACCAATAAGCAGAGAATATCGATTGTTGTAAATTGTGAACCAAACCGTGTAAAATAAATGCAGTTAAGATAAATAATCGCAGCTTAATTAAAAAAGAACCCTAGTAAAACCGTAGCAATATTATAGAACCTAAATGTATTTGTAATAAATAATACCGTTACATTAACTTCTATGATAATGAGTAATTATTCTGGAAAACATCGCAAGTTTTCATACAACATTAAATTGCGATTAGTTCCCGCAGCTCCTCGCAAAGTGAATTATTCTCAAGGAGGGGGAAAGCACCCTAAAAGCTGTCAGGGGAAGAAGAGAGCAATACTGAGAAACCGAATGTGAACCAGAATCTATAATCTAATAGGTATATTACATTTAAAAATTATATTAAATGTATTCCCACGAGCAGACACGTATAAGTTCGCGCTTAAACATGCCGCATGTGAACCTACAATATAAAACCCGATCTTCTCAAATTGACATAAGCGCCCTGCAACTCTTGTCGACCTTCCCTGAAACAGGGGTGACATTGGCAAAGTGAGCATTTTTTTACAGTATGGGTGGTCAGCCTCAACTTATAAGTCAAGGAATAGAAAGAGGAATTTTCATATTCTTCAGAAAAACACGGCAAAATATTGTTAAATTAAGTTAAAAATGCTTTCACCTGCTTGTGGGCGTAGATTTAAGTAACGTTCCTGCACATGTAGTGCAATTTTTTACAACGTTATTGCACTCTAGACTAGTGAGGCAAGGGCGCCGGCTTTACACCACATCGATCATTTTTGTGAGGCGTTCACACGCAAGCGTTCTACACGGGGGTGGCATTCCTCATACCAAACTATAAGCTCGAACCTCTCAATCTCAAGTAGAAGAAGAAAGGGAAGCCCAAGACTGAGATGGAGTGGAGTATACCAGCTGGTATGGTCGGGCGGATCGTCAGCACTCGAATTTGCGTTAGTGAAACAAGCGCAAGTTCGAACCCCGCCTGCACCGTGACCTGTTGACAATAACCTTGAGCCTGATTCAATAAATTTCATTCGATAAATACAAATTAATAATTCGTTAAAATATTCAATTATGAATTATTACTTGATAATGTTACAAAATAGGTTGGTAAATTGCATTCCTCTTCACAGTTTTGTTTTAAGTTGCAAACAGCTGGTGAACGGCATCGGAGAACAGAAGAGGTTGGAGGAAAATTTTGAAGGAGGCCAAGGATCTAATCTAAGTTGCAAGGATATGTAACATTGGGGATTCACATTACATGCATTCTCAGAAGCAAAAACGTAGAAGTTCGCACTTGCGCATGCCGCATGTGAACCTAAAACACAAAAACCAAATCTCAAATGGACATACACCCTGCAACTCCTGCTGACCTTCCCAGTATGGGTGGTCAGCCGCATACCAACCTATAAGTCAAGAAATATACACAACAAATACCATTTTAGATGATCGAGTAGGGCTATTTCGCCATCGAAGAATAAAAAGGAAATTTTAGCAAGAAAACCGTTTTCTTGTAATATTGCTTGTATACCAAGACTCTGGTTTAAATGCATTCCTGCCCCTCCGTTAAGATTTAGTGCTTCCATGGTTTATATGACTTTTATATGGCCCGAACACAATGCGCACGTTCCGGGGAAGTATTCTAGATCCATCGCAGTATTGAGCTGGAAAATTCATTAAAAATATCAGTTTCAGTCAGTGGTGTGACCGAGAGTCTACTGGTCTACTGGTTGACGCTTTAAAGTCTAGAATAAGAAGGTGGTGGGTTCGATTTTTTGACAAAAAAGAACGCTATTTGCTAGGATTGACAAAAGTGATTCAAGTTTTACAGCATGTGTGGTCAGCCTCATAGCAACCAATGAGTCAAGGATATAAAAAATATATGTACTATGGCCAGTGGATCTAGCTATGATAATCTAGATAGCGTGTCTTTGAAATAACACATTTCTGTCCAAACAAAATAGGTTAGTGATTTCATCTCGTCTTCATAAATCTATTTAAAAAACAGCGAATTTACTGCAGGTAACAGCTGTAATTCTGTCACCATGTTATCAAATCCAATGAGGGTGGCCAGAACCTCTGCATAATTGCCTCAATTTCTTCCATGCATACCTCTTAAAATGCCATTCATATCCATCTCATTTTTCATACATTTCCTTTTGTTACATTCAATTTTACACACCATTATTTTACAATTTCACAAGTATTATCAAGGCATACTTGAATCCAGTCTACTATTTCGCTAGGGATGGCCAGTACCTTCTGTTATTATTTTCTTCTTTCATCTTCACAACATTCATCACTCTCCTCATTTTATCTGATCAATTCATTATTTTCTCGATATTTCCCTTTCCCGCTTGCCTTTGACATTCCCTTTAAACGTTTTTTTGTCAGCCTTCATAGTCCATTCTTTTTCAATGTACTCATCATTGTACTTTCGCTCTCAAATTCTCGTTTATAACGCACTCATTCATTTCGTCAACAACCTAAACTCCAAAATAGGTTATTAGTTTATTACCTTTATTGTAACGTTTTTTGCAGGTTATTTTTAATCAACACTGCGATTTACGACACTTATTTTACGCAGTTTATTTTTGAGTTTGTACATTTGAACAGTTCGACGGTTGATTTATGTCTGTTCTACAGGGGATTTTAGTCCTTAATTCCTACAGATTATTAAGATCATTCTCGAAACATTAAGAATCAATACACACCACCTTGCTGGATTTCACCAGAATATTCGATTCAACACTTAATTAATCAAGAACAAATAAAAATTATTATTAGGTACCTACTAACCTAAGCATCTACCTACTTATTTCTAGAGATTCATAGATTTGTTATTGAAATAACATACTAATCGCCCCTTTAGTGCTTGTTTATCTTATGTCCATCAGAGGTAATTTCACATGCGCAATATTTGTATGTGTATCTGGATCAACGTCTTATGAAAACTGGAAATTGAATTCTAAAATATTTAAAACAACTCTCATATTAACGCTATTTACAAATTTTTCTTAGCTCAGATTGTGTAGAATGTGATTCCATTGAAAGGTCATATTTGAATCAAATGCTAGATAAGCCAAACAAGCACTGGGGGACATAATATCTTGCATATTCCTAACAATATATTTGCAACTTAGATAATAGTGTCTGTTTGTTAAATAATAACAATTACCGTTATCTACCGGGCTGCCTGTCCCGTATACAGGCGCGAATCTTATCTATGGAAAGATGGAACTAATTTGAATAATGAATTCAAGATGGCGGCGCAGTTTACCGCCAAAACGCGCGTCAGGAGCGCCAACCGCAACGAGCGATAAAGCGTTATTAAAGCGCTGGCCGGGCAGAACAAAATATAATCGGGAATGTTCAATTTCAGACGTGGCGGATAAATGAATTAATATATCGACACTATAAAGGAACTCCGCACATATTTGAATGTAGACCTTTTTTCTCGGCGGGAAAAGTGTTAATATCTAAAATAAATAATTTCTGATCTTCTACAAACCAGAACAAAAACATACTGTTACGAATGCATGAGTTTATGCCTGTGTATGTTTACTTCTGATTGTGTGTCTGTGTGTTTTTTCTTACTTTTATATGTGTGTCCAGACGTAAATATTTCAATGGTTGTACTTGTGTTTACTTGAAGCTTCTGCTCAAGACGATTCTGGCACGGTCTGGTGTATGCTAGAATAGCCTTTATTCATCTATAGATACGTAATGCAGTGTTCAGAGGGCATTAGTACTCGAGCCGTTAAGCGAGAAGTACAAAAGTTTAAACTGTGAACCAAATGTGAGCAAATTCCTAAAATAAATTTAATCGGAAGTTTTATTAAATTGAACCCAAGCAAATCGTAACAATACCTATGTTGCCTACCCATATTAGAAATGCTGTGCACGCCCCCGTAATATAAAGGATGACCGAAATTGATAGAAACAATTTTAAAATGTCTAAACAGTGTTGGGAGACGGTCTTTGCCTTGATTTTAAATAAGCTTATCGGTCAGTCCGGCAGATAAGATGGCCTGTGTATGTATGGATAAGTGAACTAGGGTAAGACCGGATGCGGCCGATTTCCACGACACGCGAACTCTGCGCCCAAAAGGTCAACCTGCTAAGTGAGCCACTTCTTCTTCTAGTGCCACTTTTATAGGAGATCGGCGAGTATCATAATCATTGTAATACAGTCGCGAAACTTTAATAAAGGTAAAAAGTTTTTGCCGTACTTCACAAATACCAAAATTATGATTCCATTCCTTGACTAGTACCCGAGCCGTACAAAAGCTTAAACTGTGAAGCAAATGTGAGAGAATTCCTAAAATAAATTTAATAGATGTTTTATTAAATTAAACTCAAGCAAATTGTAACAATCAGCTTGCCTATCCATATTAGAAATGCTGTGTTGGTATGAGGCTGACCACCCATACTGTAAAAGTTGGTTTATTTTCCCAATGTCACCCCTGTTTCAGGGAAGGTCGGTAAAAGTTGCAGAGATTATGTTGATTTAAGGTTTTGATTTTGTAAGTACACATGCAGCATTTTTAAGCGCGAACTTACAGGTGGCTCTTTGTGGGCACATCTCTTTGCAACTTAGACTATAGCTTATTATCATATATATGATATCCTTGACCAATAGGGTTGGTATGAAGCAGATCCTTGTGCTTCAAAAACTAGGATCACTTTTGTCTATACCACCCTGGTTTCAAGGAAAGGCGGCAGGAGTAGCAAAGGTATATGAATTATTCAACCAAGCGAAGAGCATATTTGAAAATATGTACAAATGATATTCTTTTTATGCTTCGGTTCAGTTCGGTAGATAGCTCAGTTGGTAGAATGCTTGCATTCCATGCCGTGAGCTCGAGTTCGAATCCCACCGAGGGTGTCAGAAATGATTTTCCGTTTCAGTGTTTATTTCAAACCCCAAATAAAATACCGGCAAGGCTTACTCAGCCTTCACGAGATATGAGTACCGAGGGGTCGGGAGCTGGGAAACCCCCACTTCAACTGAAGTGGTTGGCGTAAGACCGGCCGCCAGCATTCGAACCCACGACTTTGCATTTACGAGCTACCACTATACTACGGACCGCTCACTAAATAATATTATAGCCATTGATTTTATCTATTCGAAGGTTGTTTTATCAAAACACCGCCCTCCATCAACTGTCACCCATGTTCAGTATAAACCGTGTAGGTCTATTATCATTATTTAAATATTTTTTCTTCTGTTGGCAGCATCTTGCAGAAACGGCGCCAAGTCGTGTGTGACGGCGCTGCAAGATGGCGCCGACATTTGGCGGCAAGTCAACACATGAAAAGCTGACTGGAATGTGCTGGAAACGCCGTGGACTGCCGCCAAGTGCATGTCGGAGAAAGCGCGGGAAGTAATGTTCAATTTGTGTACATTATCTCACTTCTTAAAATGATTACGTTAACCTTATTATTTTAAGTGTACCTACATGCAGCATGTGTATGCGTAAACTTACACATGTCTACATGTGGGCGATCATTGAGTAGGTATAAGACTTATAATCTAAGTTGCAAAGATATGTTACATTAAGGATACAAATTAAATGCATTCCCATAAACAGAGACGGGAAAGTTCGCTTTTACCATGTGTACTTACAAATTACAAACAAAATCTCAAATGAACCAAAACAGTCTAACTTTTGACGACTTTCAATGAAACAGGGGTGACATTGGCAAAGTAAACCATTTTTTACAGCAAGGGTGGTCAGCCTCATACCCACCTCTAAGATATTGAAGAATATCGTGGCTGAAAAACTGTGACATTGGTTCAACAAAAGCGCAACGTCCTTTTTTTGAGCTGCAGCATCCAAGGGGAAAATAGCCATAATGATTGCCAATCTTCAATAGAAATGGCATCGAAAGAATAAGCTTACAGAGGGCTTTTAGGGTGTGATTCACACAAAACAGGTCGCTGGGATAGTCAAGGGGATAGGGCATCGGCGCTCGAATTTGCGTTATTGACACATACGCTGGTTCGAGCCCCACGTGCGGTATGTCCTATCGACAATAACTTTGATAAACCTGGTTTAAAATATGTCATACATCAAAAAAGTGTATAAAGGGAACGTAATAGTGGCAAGAGTTGCAGGGCTTATGTTCATTTGAGATTGGGTTTTTCATATTGTAGGTCCACATGCGGCATGTGTAAGCGCGAAATTATGCATGTCTGCTTGTGGGAATGCATTTAATATGAATCTCAAATGATACATATCTTTGCAGCTTAGATTTAGATTTTAGATTTCGTATTATGTGTATCATTATTCACGCTACTCGTGATCTAGCAACAATCCCACAAGGAGTGCCACCCGAGGTATGCTATTTGCTTCAGAACATCGAACCATTTACTTTTAGAGTCATGGGCATGCCTCTGACCTAGAGATACTTGTTTTTTCGTGCTGTTGCTTTTACTTCACGGGAAGGCCTTTCGCCACTGGAGAAAATATATAGCTTTGTATGAGCGTCCATGTGCTGTGGGTCCTTCTGACACATACATACAGGACGGGTACGAGGAGGGTTTGAGCATACCATTCCCTAATCACCACATGGCGGGACTGCGCGCATGAAATACATGTTTCTAGCCAGGCAAAATATGTTGGTGAATTGCGTTCCTCTTCACAAATTTATGTTAAAAAAAAACAGCACTCACTAAATAAATAATCTGAATGATAAAAAAGAGTCAAGAGGTGTTGCACAAGATTATCTTCCTTTGTCTGGGTTTACCGAACCAATGTGTTAGGAATTCTGTAAACTTCGCAACTTTTTGGAAACAGCAATTTGTCAGTATTAGTAACGAGTCGTTTGAGTTCCTCGCCGTCATAAACAGGAAAATATTTTAACACGTGTTGGAAGAGAGTCAAACCATTCTTCTTTCTCTTTTTTTTCTAAAATTCTCGATACGCATAAGTCGATAAGTAAGTTTGAGGCGAATGGTAAGATGACGAAAGAATTAGAGAAGCGTGCCAGCAAAGGAAGATGCGTGATAGGAGCGTTTGGTAGAATAGCGAAGAATAAAAGGATACCAAAGAAAATGAAAATGGCGGTACACAATTGTATTTTGTTGCCGACCCTGATGTATGGAAGCGAGTCATGGACGTTGAATGAAAGAGAAGTAAATAAGGTATGCACCGTAGAAATGGCCCATCTGAGAAGTATGACAGGAAAAACACTGAAAGATAGAGTGAGAAACGAATGGGTTCTAAATGAATGCGGAGTAAAAGAAAGCGTGAAAGTGAAAGTTCAAAGAAGTGTGATGCGATGGTTTGGACATATTGAAAGGATGAATGAAGACCGACTGACAAAAAGAGTGTATAAAGGGAATGTAACAGGTAAGCGTGGAAGGGGAAGACCTAGGAAACAATGGATTGATCAGATAAATGAGATTGCGAATGAATGGAATCTACAGAGTGGAAACAAGAGAAGAGCATGCATGAAAAGAGTGATGAAATTAGATGAGATGAAAGAAGTATGCAAGGACAGAGTCAAGTGGAGGCACTTGTGTGGAGGTACTGGCCACCCCTAGAGGAAAGGCGGCAGGATACAAGACAAGACAAGACAAGCATCTAAATAGGCAATATCGATACTTTAAAGGTAAAACAGCTGAATAAGCGACACACTAATCTAGCTTGGGTTTCTTAGATAAATTACCTTTTTCTAACCGTCTATGAGAAAACACCGCAGAAGTGTGAAAAACCTGTAGGTTAGAAGTTTTCCATGGGCACTTTCTAATAACTAGTTCACTTACTATGACAAGTTACACCCAATAAAATGTTTTATCCAAGATTTCTCAAATCAGTGTATCAGCACTTATTCAGTTTTACGTTTAATGGACCACCCAACGTAACTAAGCTGCATATTTAGTGCAACTCCTAACTGCGTTATCTACTCGCGCATACATGTACCATGTTCTTTTTGCAGGCAAGGCGGCAATGCTGGCCTTAATTCATTCACTTTGCCACCATTCATCTTAAAAGATCTATAATCTAAGTCGCAAAGATAAGATAATATTAGCAAAGATAAGTTTATATTAACAAGTTAATATTAGCAAAGATAAAATAATATTAACGTTTAAAGCTCATATCAAATACATGCCCATTAACAGACACGTGTTGTTCGCGCTTACAAATGCTGAATGTGTACTTAAAAATTAAATCCAAACCTCAAATGAACATAAATCCTGCACCAAAATAACTCTTATACACCTATAAATAGAAACCGAGATGATTTTCAGAAAGAATTGTATCTGAGCCGTCGAGTTAATGAGTAGTGAAGCGTCCGTGGTGTAAAGTTAACTCTGTGAACGAACCAAATGTTAACGGAATCTTAAAATATTTTTTTTAAATAAATCAACCGAAGTTTTTATTAAATTGAATCCGTAAACCATAACAGTACCCTTAGTACGAGTTGCAAAACTTGAGAAAAGTAAAGTGTATGGAAAGTATTAAAGAGTGATTTCTCCCAAAATCTGCCGTTTTTGTTTCTTACACTTTATGGTCTTAATAAGAAAATCAAGTTCAAACAAACAAAAACGGCAGATTTTGGGGGAAATCACTCTTTAATATTTTCCGTACACTTTACTTTTCTCAAGTTTTGCAACTCGTACTAAGGGTACTGTACACACATGTTTTATAGTAATTTTTGACTGTAATATTATTAGCCATATTCTCGTGTTACTTTAAGTTATATACGCGGAGTAATTTCCCGGCTTCGGATTGCAGGACGCCGTAAAATATAATTTATGTGGCGGCCCTGATGTCTCAGCCCGTACGCTGTACATTCAAGTATATAGTGTGCACTGAAATAGCAACACTCACAGCGGCTAGGGTTACCGACGGCCGTAAAAAATTATAATTAAAAATAATGATGTAAGAATACGTTCACAATTTTCCTTGATGGTGTTGACACAGGTTGTATTTGGGCAAAGTTACTATTTATAATCTATAATCTAAGTTGCAAAGATATATTAACATTTAAAACTCATATCGAATGCACGCCCACGTGTAGTTCGCGCTTACAAATGCGGACTGTGTACTTGCAAATTAAATCCAAGCCTCAAATGAACAAAAGCATTGTAACTCTTGCCGACATTCTCTGAAACCGGGGGGACATTGGCAAAGTGAACCATTTTTTACAATATGTGTGGTCAGCCTCATACCAACCTATGAAAGCAGAAAATCGAAGCTGAGTACAGATTTTCGATGATGGATTCTGTATAACATTAAAAATATTATATTTTATTTCTTGGCGGACAAAAGCTGGTACGGTTTACGGCTAAGGAATCGGGACTCGAATTTTCGTTATTGGAACGATCTCAAGTTTGAACCCCGCCTGCGCCGTGGCCTATCGATAATAACTTTCACCCTGGTTCAACAGATGCCATGGAGTGATTGTGAATTAATAAATCATCATTAAAAAAATTATCGAAAATATTAATTTCATTAATATAATAATAAAATCTTGGACCGGTCTGTAGTCGGTAGTGGCAACACTTCGGACTCATAAATGGAAGGTTGTGGATTCGGATTCCGGCGGAGCACAAAAATATACCATTTTTATCTCGAATGTGCTCTTCGCTGGGTTGAAAATTTCATAAAAACCTTTACCAATGACCGGTCACTAAAGGTCCATCCAGCCTTACAGCAACTAGGGTCTTGCTTGAGTATTGGCGCTTTGTAGCGACGACCAAGCTCGTACCCCTCTGCGGCACTACAACAAGTGTCATAGACCCCTAGAGTCTTTAGAATCTAGGGAGTCTCCCGCACAGGATTTCTTAAAAAAAATATATATATATATATCTGTTTCTGGCCAGATGAAATAGGCTGGTGAATTGCATTCCTCTTCATAAATTTATTAAAAAAAAAGCACGCGTCTGTGAACCATGGTCCATTATTGAACCATTATTTTTTACTCCATCTCTTTGATTTTTTTTAGTTATGCAAATCGTAAGCAAATTTTAATAAGCAAATTTATGCAATAGTATGTAACATCGAAAAAGACGTTTTAACAATATTGATCGTTCCTTGACTTATAGGTTGGTATGCGGCTGACCACCCATGCTGTAAAAATGGTTCACTTTGCCAATGTCACCCCTGTTACAGGGAAGGACGGCAAGAGTTGCAGGGTGTATGTCCATTTGAGATTTGGTTTTTATGTTGTAGGCTCACATGAGGCATGTGCAAGCGCAACCTTGTACATGTCTGGTTGTGAGAATGCATGTAATGTGAATCTTCTAGTCTTCATGTCTTTACAACTTAGATTAGATTAGATTAGATAAATTGTACATGTAAACCCTGTTTCAGGGAGTTTCAGGGTTGATGTTCTTATGAGGTTTGGGTTTTTCATTTGTAGACGTGTAAGCTTAAACTTACTACATGTCATGCTTGTGAACGTGCAAGAAATATGAATCTAAAATGTTAACATATCCTTACCACTAAGATCATGGAGCATAGTATACAATGCTCTAGCGCTCCCAACCGTTATCCTATCATCATCAGAAGATAACCGTTATATTCAGGATCCGTGGATAGCGGTCGAGAGGCGCTAGGGTATTATATAACCTACTAGGGGCGTTGCCCCTGGCTGCTACGCAGCCCAACCCCTTACATTTGGTGAATGTGTATATTGCGCATAGTTTCCTCGCGTTAAAATTCGGAAAACATGTAAAATAAAAACATGCAGCCTTTGTAAAAGAAAATCGACCACCCATAGTTTAAAAAATGGTTCACTTTGAAGATTTCAGCTGTGTTTCAGGGAAGATTGGCAAGAGTTGCAGGGCTTATATTAATTTGAGATTGGGTTTTTATGTTGTAAGTCAACATGCATTATGTGTAAGCGTGAACTTATAAATGTCTGCTTGTGGGAATGCATTTAATATGAATCTCGATTGGTATGTATCTTTGCAACTTAGATTATAGAACTTAACAAAATAATTTCCTTGACTTATAGGTTAGTATGTGGCTGACCACCCATACTGTAAGAATGGTTTACCATGAAAATTTTATCTCTGTTTGAGGAAAAGTCGGCAAGAGTTGCAGGGCTTATGTTCATTTGAGATTAGTTTTTTATTTTATAAGTCCACATGGGGCATTTGTAAGCGCGAACTTATACCTGTCTGCTAGTGGGAATGCATTTAATATGAATCTCAAATGGTATGTATCTTGCAACTTAGATTAATGAACTAAACAAAATAATTTCCTTGACTAAAAGGTTAGTATGTGGCTGACCACCCATACTGTAAGCAATGGTTCACAATGCAAATTTTATCTCTGTTTGAGGAAAAGTCGGCAAGAGTTGCAGGGCTTATGTTCATTTGAGATTAGTTTTTTTTATTTTGCAAGTCCACATTGGGCATTTGTAAGCGTGAACTTGTACCTGTCTGCTTGTGGGAATGCATTTTATATGAATCTCAAATGGTATGTATCTTTGCAACTTAGATTATAGAACTAAACAAAATAATTTCCTTGACTTATAGGTTAGTATGTGGCTGACCACCCATACTGTAAGATTGTTTTACAATGAAAATTTTATCTCTGTTTGAGGAAAAGTCGGCAAGAGTTGCAGGGCTTATGTTCATTTAAGATTAGTTTTTTATTTTATAAGTCCACATGGGGCATTTGTAAGCGCGAACTTATACCTGTCTGCTTGTGGGAATGCATTTAATATGAATCTCAAATGGTATGTATCTTTGCAACTTAGATTAATGAACTAAACAAATTAATTTCCTTGACTAAAAGGTTAGTATGTGGCTGACCACCCATACTGTAAGCAATGGTTCACAATGCAAATTTTATCTCTGTTTGAGGAAAAGTCGGCAAGAGTTGCAGGGCTTATGTTCATTTGAGATTAGTTTTTTTTATTTTGCAAGTCCACATTGGGCATTTGTAAGCGTGAACTTGTACCTGTCTGCTTGTGGGAATGCATTTAATATGAATCTCAAATGGTATGTATCTTTGCAACTTAGATTAATGAACTAAACAAATTAATTTCCTTGACTAAAAGGTTAGTATGTGGCTGACCACCCATACTGTAAGCAATGGTTCACAATGCAAATTTTATCTCTGTTTGAGGAAAAGTCGGCAAGAGTTGCAGGGCTTATGTTCATTTGAGATTAGTTTTTTTTATTTTGCAAGTCCACATTGGGCATTTGTAAGCGTGAACTTGTACCTGTCTGCTTGTGGGAATGCATTTAATATGAATCTCAAATGGTATGTATCTTTGCAACTTAGATTATAAAACTAAACAAAATAATTTCCTTGACTAAAAGGTTAGTATGTGGCTGACCACCCATACTGTAAGCAATGGTTTACCATGCAAATTTTATCTCTGTTTGAGGAAAAGTCGGCAAAAGTTGCAGGGCTTATGTTCATTTGAGATTAGTTTTTTTATTTTGCAAGTCCACATTGGGCATTTGTAAGCGTGAACTTGTACCTGTCTGCGTGTGGGAATGCATTTAATATGAATCTTAAATGGTATGTATCTTTGCAACTTAGATTATGTAAAGAAATACACAAAATAATTTTCTTGACTTATAGGTTGGTATGAGGCTGACCACCCATACTTTAAAAAATGGTTTACTTTGCAAATTCACCTTTGTTTCAGGGAAGGTTGGCAAGAGTTGCAGGGCTTATGTTCATTTGGAATGGGCTGTTATGTTGTAAGTACACATGCAGCATATGTAAGCGGGAACTTATACATATCTGCTTGTATTGGAATGCATTTAATATAAATCTTAAATGATATATATCTTTGCAGCTTAGATTAGATTAGATTAGAACTTATACATGTCTGCTCGTAAGAATGCATGTAATATGAATCTCAAATGTTTTATATGTTTGCAACTTAGATTACAGATTGAAATCCATTTTTATTTGGCTTTTTTTTTATTTTTAATTTGCATGAAATAAAAGAAAATGTAAAAAAAACTTTTACGTTTTGCCGCTAGATGTCAATATTGTTCCATACATTTTTAGTATGAACAAACAGATTAATTCCTAAAAGTTTTCATACATTTGTAAACACACACGCGTAAGCTCGCCGCATTGCAGCATATATACAAAAATTAATTTGCTATAGAGCATGAATGTGTTTCATCTGCTGTGATGGCATTGATTTTGAAAATCGAAACTCGACGACGAATGACGACGACGAAGGGTAATATAATAAAGGATGTTAAAGAAATAAATTGTTTATAGGTTGGTATGCGGCTGACCACCCATACTGTGAAAAAATGGTTCACTTTGCCAATGTCACCCCTGTCTCAGGGAAAGACGGCAAGAGTTGCAGGGCTTATGTTCATTTGAGATGGGTTCTTATAATGTAGGTCCACATGCAGCATGTGTTAGCGCGAAATTATACATGTCTGCTTGTGGGAATGCATTTGATATTAAATCTTAAATGGTATATATCCTTGCAGCTTAGATTAGATTAGATTAGATTATGAGAAATAAGAAGTATTGACCGCCACAATCATACAGAGAGGAGTTATAGAGACAACGTACTCCAGTTCGAAGGACAACATCTTGATTCTTGGTTGAAGAACTTGAAACAGTGGTTTGGCAGAAGCTCAAGATTCCTCTTTCATGCAGAAAATCGAAAGGAAAAATTGCTGTATGCCAATCCTTACTGAAAAGGTGCAATAATTGAATATTTTAAGAATTAGGTAAATTTTAATCCGTGAGAGTGACAACCATTGAGTAATAACATGAGGAGCAGAAACTAACGAACTGCATTGATACATACTATCTACTACTTGTCTCAGTCCTGTCAAACGATGCAGTTGTGTAGTCATACAAAACATGTTGTTACATGTCAAATTTTATGTTTTCTTGCTTTCTCCATTTTGTGTTTTGATACCCAATTACAACCCATGCCATGATGTCTTAAAATAATGCCTTTTTCCTTTAAAATTCGTAAATTTTATCGATCACAAGATTTACACCGGATGCGTCTATTTTAGAACTGCTCCGGGCATAGTACGCACGCGGCAATGCTGCCACTCTTCTAGAAACATTTTTACATTCGCCCGAGTTTTTTTTGTACACATGGAAATGCAACTGTGAAGTTCTTTGTTCTCTGTCTTACTAATGACCATTTTCATAAGTAGGTTGAAACAGATATATAATTATTGCGTACTTTCTTTAAAATAATTTCTAGCCCACAGATATCATAAGTCAATGGTGCCAACTTTGTACAAATTATATATGTACTACATGAAAAAATCTGAAAAAAAAACGCAATTAAACGCCAGCTGCATTCCTTTAAGCGGGCAACATAAATTCCAACGTAACGTAAAATTACGTTTCGCATATTTCCGCTGAAATTAAAAAAATCTTTTCGTGTAAAGCAGAGAGCATAGACAAGTGAAGGCGCGTTCAATCATGCAGAATGACGTCACATGGCACCATGCGATACTGGTATTCCATTTTTGAATTTTCAAAATGAAGCATACACAATATTATAGTGTGTCGTCTCCCGGAAGGGTTGTTAGGGAAAAGGTAAAAAAATATTTTGGTTTTGGTTGCTGAGGACGGTAATTACATACGTGACTGACGTATGATGATCGGTCTTTGGTAAAGGTTTATAATTTTTTCAACCCAGCGAAGAGCAAATTTGAAAATAAATATGACATGTTTTTTGTGTTCACAACCTTCTATTAACGAGTCCGAAGTGTAACCACTGGACCACACTCGGGTCACTAATCTAATCTAATCTAAGCTGCAAAGATATGTTACATTGGAGATTCACATTACATGCATTCTCACAACCAGACACGTACAAGTTCGCGCTTGCACATGCCTCATGTGAACCTACAACACAAAAACCAAATCTTAAATGGACATACCTGCAACTCTTGCCGTCCTTCCCTGTAACAGGGGTGACATTGGCAAAGTGAACCATTTTTACAGCATGGGTGGTCAGCCGCATACCAAACTATAAGTCAAGGAACATACACGACAAATTACATTTTATAAATCAGTAAATAATAATATCATCAAAACTAAACAGAAAACAAATTCCAATTTAACAAACCCTAGCCGCCAACATTACAGATCAACCGCCATTTCTTTCTGTCCTTACATACTCGTACTTCTTTCATTTCCTCCAGAGTCATAGCCTTTTTCATACAGGCTCTTCTTTTATTATGACTCTGGATATTCCATTCAAACGCCATTTCGGATATTTGGTCCATCCATACCTTTCTCGGTCTTCCTCTATCACGACATCCATCTTACTTGCAACGTATTGTAACGAAATACACTGGTAGATGCTTATTGGTGTACGTGTGTTTTGAGAGAATGTTCTGGCCCAGACGATTGTAATTGTAAGGTGTGTATGTAGGTAGGAAATGGACTCTTCATGAAATAAATATGTCCAGAATCGTCTATACAACTGTGGTAGTGGAACTTTCTAGGGCAGGCTGGAATGGCCCCTAGGTTCCGCTATAAGAAGGGCGACAATCGGCTGAAGCGAGTCAGTCTTTCGAAGCACTCACACAGAGGAATATCTAGTTACTAGGGCGACCAATATGGTGTAAAATAAATGTAATCTGTACGAAATAAATGTGTTAAAATAAATCTGTTAAAATAAGTCTGTTAAAATAAATCTATTGTAAGAAAGTCTGTGTAAATAAACTGTATGGCTAACTTGTGTTGAACTTGTGTTTTAATTAAAAGAACCCGCAGGAAAAACATAACAATGGTGTCGGTGTGAAGTTTAAAACCAAGTACCAAGTAAAAACTGTGCTTGAGAGTATTGAAAAATATATCTGGACAACATAATAAAAACTAATGAATAAAAAAAAAAAGTTTTAAATAAAACTGATTAAACTTGAAAAACGATCGTGTGGTTACCCGCTAAATTTTTGATTGAAGTGTGGATAGATAACGTGTTAATAATATTGTGTTAGTGTTAGTAAATACTCATTAGCCGATCTGACGAAGCAAAGTAAATAATCATTATCTAATATCATTATTTGAAATTTAAAAATATTGGTGATTTAAAAATAAATATTAAAAGGCGGTACCTACCTACCGTTCAGTATAATTAGATAAATTATTATTTTGCTAAAGTACGTATTTAAAATAACTTTATATATAAAACTCATAACCCGTATTAAATAAATTTGCAAATATTTTTGTTTTGAAGTTTGTTAAAATAAAAAAAATGGCTAAAGTGAACATCAAGGACCTCAAAGTCACTGAGCTTAAGAATGAGCTTCTGAAGAGGGACCTGGAGACCTCAGGAGGGAAGGCGGCCTTACAGGCACGCCTCATGGAGGCCTTAGAACAGTCTTACTTTGTCATGGCATCTGGGGGAGACCGCGCCTTGGACGAGCTAAATATCAGCATCACAAAGTCCATGAAGGAGGAGCTAACCAGCAACCTGACAGGACTGAAGGCGGAGATGGCTGACAACGCCAAGGCCCTGCAGGAAGACCTCGCCAACATGAAAGAGAAGATGAACGAGAATCTCACAACCCTGAAGGGAGAAATGGAGGAGAAGATGACAGCCCTGAAGGGGGAAATGGAGACTCGGATGTCAAATTTGGAGCTACATCTGCGTGCCGAGCTGGCCGACAAGGGCCAGATGGAGTCCACCAGAATATCCCCCAAAGCCTTCACGACGAGACCGACCAGGGATGCTCAACTCCAACCAAGGTCACTAGAGGGGATGATGACCCTTCGCTGGCGAAGCACAACCTCCCGACCTTCGACGGGAAGACGTCGTGGGAGGAGTATTTGACCCTCTTTGAGACGGCTGCCATGATGGGAGCCTGGAGCCAGCAGAAGAAGGCTTCGGTTCTCAGCCTGTCGCTCCGAGGAGACGCTCTCAGGGTTCTGCAGGCCATACCCCTGGACAACCGTGGTGACTTTGGGCAGCTGAAGCAGCGCTTGGATATGCGCCATGGCCACAAGTGTCTGGAGCAGCTGTACAAGTCACAGCTGAACACAAGGGTGCAGAAGCCCAACGAGAGCCTCCAGGAGTTTGAAATGGAAATTGTCCACCTAGTACGAGACGCTTACCCAACATTCTCTGACGACATCTGCGAGAGCTTGGCAGTGGACAAGTTCCTGAACGGATTGAGAGAATGGGAGACGCAGCAAGCAGTGAAGCTGGCTCTTCCGAAGACGTTGGACGAGGCGCTAAGCCGAGCTCTCGAGTTTGAGGCTGTCAAACAGTCCATCAGGGGCCACGCCAGGGTTAGTGCAATCGAGGCAGAGGAGGTCAAACTTCCTACAACCGAGGAAATAATAGAAAAAGTGCTGCAGCGGCTTGAGCCAAGGAGACAGGGGGCGCATTGCTGGACGTGTGGCCAGCAAGGTCACCTGAGCACTAGGTGCCCAAAGTCTCAAGGATCGGAGAAATTGGAGGACGACCGCAAGGATGAAGAGACCACTATGAAGATGAACAGACAGCTGAGGAAACTGCAAGTTCAGCTCCAGGATGCCGAGAGAAAGGTCAAAGTCATAGAGACGGAGAACAGGCAGCTGACAAAGAACTTGGCAGGCAGTGAAAGGGCCCGGCGAACAGCGGAGGCTGAGAGGGACGAGTTGCACGAGACTGTGATGAACCTGGAGAGACAGAACAAGGGGCTTAAGACTAAGCTCCAGCAGCTGGAGGCTGGGCAGGGGCCCAGGACAAAGGACACCATCGCCAACCTGGAGACCAAGATCAGCAACAACAAGGAGGCGGGAGCTCGAATGAAGGACAACCACCGGCCAACTCAAGGAGCAAAGTGGTCAAATAATGACCAGCCCGCCCAAAAAGTACGACAGTGCGTCGCATCCGAAAGATCACCAGCCTTTGAGACGTTTTGGGAGAACGCGAAGGCGGGACAGAAGTTTCGCCACGGAGTGACCACAGAAGTCCAGCAGGACTTATTTGAGGTCACTCGGGACCACACGCTGGCATGCAGTGTACCGGAAGATCTGGATATGTCTAGAGGAATTGCACGGGTCTTCCGATACAAGTTCGGAGAACCGCAACCCTCGAGCAGCCAGCAAGGAAGAGCTCTGAGACTACCGAAGGGGCGTCAACAAGCATACTTCCTGGTTGTCCCGGATTCCAGCAACCTGGAAGATGACTACAAGGCTTTGTGGGACGGCCTTGTTGAGCTGCGTGACTACATGCTGGAGGATCAGCAGGCGCGTCTGGCAATACCGAAGATGGGTGGCGGCCGCGCTAATCGAGACTGGCGGATAATCCGGAGTATGATTGAAGCAGTATTCTCGGGAGTCGGCATCAGTGTCATGGTGTGCTGCGAGCAAGCGCAGCCGAGAGCCAGTGGGGAGAAATCCGTGGACTGCCACTTCTTCCTGACCACAGGGTGTCGACGTGGATCAGCATGCCCATACCAACACAGAGTCAAGACTGTTCCGGGGCGGAACAGCCTAAGGGGGGGATAATGTAACGAAATACACTGGTAGATGCTTATTGGTGTACGTGTGTTTTGAGAGAATGTTCTGGCCCAGACGATTGTAATTGTAAGGTGTGTATGTAGGTAGGAAATGGACTCTTCATGAAATAAATATGTCCAGAATCGTCTATACAACTGTGGTAGTGGAACTTTCTAGGGCAGGCTGGAATGGCCCCTAGGTTCCGCTATAAGAAGGGCGACAATCGGCTGAAGCGAGTCAGTCTTTCGAAGCACTCACACAGAGGAATATCTAGTTACTAGGGCGACCAATATGGTGTAAAATAAATGTAATCTGTACGAAATAAATGTGTTAAAATAAATCTGTTAAAATAAGTCTGTTAAAATAAATCTATTGTAAGAAAGTCTGTGTAAATAAACTGTATGGCTAACTTGTGTTGAACTTGTGTTTTAATTAAAAGAACCCGCAGGAAAAACATAACAGTATATTTTCTTCGTCAGTCTTTCCTCATTCATTATCTCCATATGCCCAAACCATCTTATAATTAATATTATTATTATGGCATTTTCTGTATTTCCCGTGTTATATTACATAGGTAGGTACTCGTATATAGACGGGAGTTATTTTGGAATTATCTGGACAGTGGCGGGTCCAGCTGTGCCCCTTTACAGCTGGCATGGGGCCCACAGCTTGAGCCCCTAAGCCCCCCTGTGACACACGAGCTGATGTTACGGCTATGGCCGAACATGCGGCCTCAAGGCGCCTGCCAAAACCTGCTTATGCAACCCGCATTACACTGGAAATGTAATGACAAATTGTAACGTCTACAGAAACTCATTTAATTTGAGAAATGTAATATGTAACAAATCTATAATCTAAGTTGCAAAGAAATATTACATTAAAGATTTATATTAAATGTATTCCCACAAGCAGACACGTTTAAGTTCAACATGCCGCATGTGAACCTACAATATAAAACTCAATCTCAAATGAACAAAAGCCCTGCAACTCTTTGTTACATTGGTTAAGTGAACCATTTTTTACAGTATGGGTGGTCAGCCCAATACCAACCTCAAGGAATAACAATATTAAAATAAACATAAGTACTGTACTGTAACTGTAACTGTAATACTGTACTGTAACTGTAACTGTAACTCTGTCGCCATTCCGCTAGAGGTGGCCAGAGCCTCTGCAGAGCTGCCTCCATTTTTTCCTATCCTGACATACCTCTTTTAATTCCTTCATATCCATCACCTTTATCATGCATTTTCTTCTTTTACGCTCACTTTGTATATCCCATTTTTTCACAATCTCTACAATCTGATCACTCCATACTTTTCTCGGTCGTCCCTTCCCTCTTTTTCCTTTCACACTTTCTTTGTATACATACTTTGTCAGTCTATCATCATTCATTCTTTCCACATGCCCAAACCATCTCATCACATTCTTTTGTACTTTAACTTTCACATCCTCATACATCAACATAATGAAAGTAAAAGGATTATGCTAGGACCGAATGATTGATCGGTTGATTTGAATGTTGGCAGCCAAGGCATACATGTAAATTAAAATGAAATATGAAAAATAATGGAAATGAAAGAAGTTAGGACGAAAAACCAAATGATCGGCCGATTGAGCTGCAATGTTGGAAGTTATGGCATCAATTTGAATTGAAACCTAATGAGAAAAATAATTGAAATGAGAAATCTAATAATGATCGACCGAAAGATCAATTGATCTGCAATGTTGGTGGCCAAGACATAAATTTAAATGACAATATATTAAGAAAAATAATGGAAATGAAAGAAGTATGCAATGACCGAAAAGATAACGCAGGCAAGAAGTTACACTATATGTGTAGCTTAGTTGCGTTATTATAAATTGATTGTGTTAATGCTTAGGTTTATATTGGCTCTGCACTTCACTGAGAATCGTTACGTTGCCATGGTTATAATAATTCTGTAGATGTACTATTGGTGAGTGCACGGTCGTGTACAGAAGTGCACTCAATAACGATTTGACCTGCTTCTTCCCGTAAAAGGCCGCCACCACAATCCCGGAGCTATTATAGGCTGCCACCGTGCTCAGGAAATAGACTGCCGGCAGATGGAGGCGAATTAGCAAAACTAAGGTAGGCGAACAATAAGGTCCACATGTAGACAAAAAATGGTTAAACGCAAACGCAACTAAGCTACACATATAGAGTGACTTCTTGCCGCGTTATCGTCGAAAGAGTCGCATATGGCGAGTTGTACCTATTATTTTACAGGTAAGGGAGCCGGCCTTACGCCAACCACTTCGTTTGATGTGGGGGTTTCCCAGCTCCCGAGAGGGCTGGTACTTATTTCTTGTGAAGGCTGAGTAAACCTTGCCGGTATTTTATTTTGGGGTTCAAAATAAACACCGAAACGGCAAATCATTTCTCACATCCTTGGTGGGATTCGAACCTGAGCTCACGGCATGGAATGCAAGCACTCTACCAACTGAGCTAGCCGTACTAGTAATGGTTGCAAATAAAAATAATGCAAATAAATATCTACTTAAGGTAGCAATGATATAAATTAAATTTTGTTTGCGTGTGTTCACAGTTTGAAGAAAGGAAAAACAATAGAGCGACATGGACTATCGACAGCTATAAAATAACATAGGATTGAGTTCACGCAA
Source organism: Agapetus fuscipes (assembly GCA_951799405.1). Taxonomy (NCBI): domain Eukaryota; kingdom Metazoa; phylum Arthropoda; class Insecta; order Trichoptera; family Glossosomatidae; genus Agapetus; species Agapetus fuscipes. Next base: position 9,153,829 of record OX637343.1, on the reverse strand, counting down.
TTATTTTATTGTAAAAGAAAAATTCTTGTAAAAAATGTTAGATAAGGTGGTAATGAGTGCAAATTCAATATCGTTTGAGTGCGTATACAGTTTGTAGAAGAGTATAACAATAGAGTGACTCTCGTATTCTAATGAACGTCATTTTCATTTTTACATTTCCGAAGCGCTAACCACTAGACTACAAACCGGTCAGTGCAGTGTGATCACTTACCAAATAAGAACCAAACCTCAAATGAGCATTAACCCTGCACTCTTTCCCGAAACTGGTGTAATAAATGTCAACCCTTTTTTAAAAAAATACCACTTTTTATTTTTACCGCGCATTGCATGGTATTTTAAATGTGCCACTGTAAAAATGAGCGCCTGTTCTACGGAGATAAAAACCCAATAGAGCTGACGCTGTATAAAATTACAGCAGCAATATAAACTTCGATACTTAGACATTTATATTCATGGTGACAGATCGATACTCTCTTCATTAAAAATATCTGCTGGTCGAGTCGGGTCGGTCTTCTTCTTCTTCCTCCTCAGCCCTTTTCAGTCCACTCCTGGACGTAGGCCTCCTCCAATATTCACTATTTTAGTATTTTTGTCTATCAGCTGCTGTGTTCAGCAATCCTCAGCCTGCATTTCCCTTGATGTCATCCAGCCACCTCAGTTAGGGCCTCCCCCCTCGTTGCCACTGGACGATTCTTTTCAGCTACCTGCCATGGTCCTGTCTTATGGCGTGACCAGCCCAGAGCTACTTTAAGCAGGCCACTCGCTGTATAACATCAGTGACACCTGTGTGTCTACGGATCTCCTGGTTTGGAACCCTGTCTCTGAGGCTGATTCCCAGCATCCTCTTTTCAATGGCTCTTTGGCACGTCCTCAGTCTGTTGGCGTTGTACTGAGTGAGCCCTTTTGTTTCCAAGCCATAGGTGGATACTGGAAGCACGCATAACGCATAGATCATGCGTTTCAGGTTAACAGGCATTTATGCGTCGTTGATGATGCAGCCGAGAGGATGAAGTCGGGTCGATGGCTTATCAAAATAAACCCATATTAAAATTCCATTTATCTAATCATTTTTGCCTGGCTAGAATTCGAAAGAAGAAAAACGAAGAGTAGGTTTGTGATTGGTGCTACCGCTAAATAATTGAATATTAGGATGCTTTATTTGCTGAGCTCTGTTTTTGTGTGATTCACACCTCTGGCAGCTCGGTCGTCGCCATAGAAAGCAACAATATTTAAGCAAGACCCAGTGGCTTAGGTAGGTATTGATGATACCTGTAAATAGCTTACTTTGACAATGCAAATACAGGTTTAGGCAACACGGTGAGTGAGTTTAAGAGTTTATATTGATGTTAAATTTATGCTTTCTGTTGTAAATGCATGTAGGTACCTACAGCATGTAGTATAAGTATGAACATCTTCAACATATTAAAAGCACGAAAATGCTTATGTTTGATTGTGACTTGTGAGCATGTATTGCAACTTCAATTAAAGATTTAAAATCTTAAAAATGATTTAAACGTAAATAGCGTATTTTATTACAGTTCATTTAACGGCTGAAATAACCTCAATTAGTTTTTGACATTAAAATTGGCGGCAGCCGCCATCTTTTATGCACTGCAGTGCTGCCAACTTTCCGGTTCTGCTTTATGACTGAGTGTTGCCCCACTTCCGCTTCCGGCGCACAGACAATCGAAACACAATAAAATACCTATCAGCGAAATAATAACTATTGCCTACTGTAAAACCTTTTGAACTTTTTGTTGGATATGAGTGCGTATTTCTATTACAATAAAAATACTTCATTGTATGCAACGCAACACAACTACGCAATTAAACTGCATATAAATTACAATTTCCTACCACGTCGTTCCTGCAGGGGTCGCACGTGGCGTACGGAACCTTTTTTTACAGGTAAGGACTACGTCAAAACCTTACGCCAACCACTTCAGTTAAAGTGAAGGTTTCCCAGCTCTCGAGGGGGCTGTTGTTAATTAATGATGAAGGCTGAGTAATTTATTTTGGGTTTGAAATAAACATCGAAACGGGAAATTATTCGTGCCACCCTTGGTGGGGATCGAACCCTAGCCTTCTGGCATGCAACGCAAGTATAATACCAACCGGATAATAAGTGATGGATTTGAAGAAAGTAAGTGAAATATGTCAGGATATAAGGAAACTCTTTGGAGGTTTTGGACACCCGTAATGGAACGACGACAGCGCGTGCGTTACAGTGGTTTCCGGAAGAGTCTGAACGAGTGAAAGCTTACTTTACGATCTGTCGACAGTACTCCCGACAGTGCACTAACCACTCTTAGCGTACCATGCAGAAAAACGAGCAGTGTTCGGAGACCGCGCTTTCGCCATTGCAGGACCGTCCACTTGGAATTAGCTGCCGACAGAAGTGCGCGCCAATAAAAGAATTGTGATGTGTTGTCCTTGTGTTGATTTATCATCTATAATATAATCTATAATCTAAGTTGCAAAGATACATTATCATTTTAAACTCATATCAAATGCATGCCCACAAACAGACACGTGTAAGTTCGCGCTTACAAATGCTGAATTTGTACTTACAAATTAAAACCAAACCTCAAATGAACATAAGCCCTGCAACTTTTGCCGACCTGCCCTGAAACAGGGGTGACATAGTGATGTATTTTCTGTGTTGTTTCGTCGTAGTGATGTTTTGTCATGTCTCGTTTAGTCACTGCGCCGTTCTATCCAGTCCCCGGCTAGTGGTTATGGTGCGGACCACCTCTGCAGGTGTTGCTATGCGCAGCCGTAACTTACTGGGTTTATGGGTGCCCTCCCCTCCTCCCACCACCTCCACCTACTTCACCCCCTCTTATATAGTTACACCACTCCATCCGCGCCAAATGCAGACGCGGATCGTCGAACCCATTTAACAGGCATCGCCATGGGCGCAGTTTTTATTTTTTTTAAGAAATCCTGTGCGGGAAACTCTGGGAAATCCTGTGATTTACGAGCTTGATCGTCGTTACAAAGAGCCAATACTTAAGCAAGACGCAGTTGCTGTAAAGCTGGATGGACCTTTTAGTGACCGGTCTTTGGTAAAGGTTTTATGAATTTTTCAACCCAGCGAAGAGCATATTTGAAAATATAAATGCTATTTTTTCGTGTTCCGCCAGGATTTGAATCCACAACCTTCCATTTACGAGTCAGAAGTGTTAACCACCAGACTACGGACCGGTCAAACAATGTAGTCAATGTATAGATGTATATATTTAATTAAATACGATAAAGTTAAATTTTATAATAACACTTTTTAGGAGCAATTTGCATCTACAAGTAGGCCCCAATAACGGTGCCAAAGTAATATAAAATGATGTAAAAGTTGATTTGCTGAGGACGCCAAGTTATCGAGTCCGGCCCTGCAAACAGCCATTTGGCTTAAAGCTGAAACTTTTGCCGTGAAATTGACGAAGTTTTGCGATTATGAAAATGCAGAGGCAGACTAGGAAGATGAAAGTTAATAAAAAAATAAAAAAGTTATACGTCAAAGAAAAAAAATATATTTTTATCTATTGCAATCTGATTTTTGGATTAATTAATTAAAGACACATTGATTTCATCAATAAATGAAAGTTGAAAAAAAATCTTCTCCTATAACGTTGTTGGTGCTATGGTCACGGCGGTCAAGACGCTTGTTCAGCTAGCGTGTTTGGTTCAGATAAAGTTGGTTCGAGCCACGGCTGGCCCCTTTGACTATTACATTGACCCTGGTTCAGATGGCGTTGCATGCACACAAGCTTCTGCTTTCGCATGAAGACAACTGGCCTGGCAAAATATGTTGGTGAATTGCATTCCTCTTCACAAATTTATTTGAAAAAAAAAAACGGTTCAAATAATATCCGAATTCGAAAAAAAAAAGATTTTTATAAATATTAAAAAATATAAATGGTACAACATTGTTTTAATTCACTTTATTTTATTTGTTTATGCTCGAATATTTTCGCCTAATGAGGCATCTTCAAGAGCAGAATGGTTACTAATGGTTGAAGATGCCTCATTAGGCGAAAATATTCGAGCATAAACAAATAAAATAAAGTGAATTAAAACAATGTTGTACCATTTATATTTTTAAATATTTATAAAAATGGACTTTCACTGTGTTAACAGATCAACACTAAAAAATATTAAAAGATTTTTAGTTTGTTAACATGTGAAACGAACCTAATTTCAGTTACAACTTAAACATAAGCTTAGTTTGAAGTCCCCTACAACGAATTGAAGGTTAATATCCAGATAACTTCATCGTTACGAGTAAGTTAAGGAATTATTACGAATATTAATTTTATGAAAGACTGCTGAAAATTGCGCCTGACCAAAATGGCAATGCAATCCGCAGTGCATTTAAAAACATGTTTTAAAGCAACGGATAAGAACATCGAAAAGGTTGTGTACAAGCTACATATAGACTGCTGCAGTTTTTTCAAGAAGACATTCCCGGTTCTTACTTCGCTGTGCATAATTCCAAATAGCACCCTCTCTATGTATGTACATCAATTTCGATTCGATGAAAGATTTTTCTCACAGTTTTTTGAGCAGAGATACAAAATGACATTCTCTGTGATATTCACCTAATTAAAAAAGAAATCTAGATTCGCACATTTGCTTCTATATGACCCATGTGATTTATGTAATATTTAGTCTATTCAATTACAGGGTTTCATGATAGAGCAGCATAGTGACAAAACAACACATGTTACATGACAAAACAACACATGGCTGTAGGTACGTCGCATAAAAACATTCCATGAAATACATCATAATGACGATACATCACATGATAAAACAACACGATGACAAAACATAACAGACCGATTCGTGGTCTAGTGGTTAGCGCTTTGGACTCGTAAATGGCAGGTCGTGGGTTTGAATCCCAGCGGGGCACAAAAAATATACCATTTATATATGCTCTTTTTAATATGCTCTTTGCTGGATGGAAAAATCGTATACCTTTACCAAAGACCGGTCACCAAAGGTCTAGCCAGCCTTACAGCAACTGGGTCTTGCTTGAGAATTCGCGCTTTCTATAGCGACGACCAAGCTCGGAGAGGGATCTTGAGGTGGGATTTCTCCAAAAACAAAGCTCACTAAATAAATAATCCTAATAGTGTTATATTGCGGAAAGAAAATCACAACACAAAACATCACATGACAAAACAACACAAACCTAAAACAGAACATACCATAAACGGCACATGAAAAAACATCCCATGACAATAAAGGCCGGATTAAGAAGAGACCTCCGAGTAGTAATTATTTTTTCTCACCTTTATCTCAAATGTCTTTGGGCTGAATGATGGTTTTAAGTTTGCTCTCCGTCTGCAAAAAATACAGGATTTGTAAATATTGTTTGAAAGTTCAGATTGATTTGTGGACAAAAGCAAGTGTTCTGATAAAGGAGATCAGTAAGAAAGTTTGCGAAAACTAAAAATGCTTAATTATATATTTTTTTTAATATAGCGTTTCCATGTATATATATATACAAGGATAATTTATTTATAAGGTACACATAATTGAAGAGCGCCGTTTTTGTGTGTGTCACACCTCAAGGGCCCTCTCAAATTTCTCTCCATATTTTCTCAAAAACTATTCAGATTAGAAAAAATCAGCTTTTTGTGAAACTATGTAAGTAATGTATAATTCTGTAATTAAAAAGAAATAAAGATATTTCCAAAATATAGCGCATAAGAACAAAACGATAAAAAAACAGAAAAAACGTGTTTTTGTAAAAAAAAATTTGTGGTGGCACTTTTGAAGTAATATTTTTTTTAACCTTTATAACTTAGATTAATAATCAATTAAAATGCCTGATTTTTTTAATTACTGTCACTCTTTTATTAATAGGTACCATAAATTTAAGAGACACATTTTTTTTATAGAACGTCAGGCTTAGGGCATATACCACTCTTAAGTCTGTGATTGTCGAGTACAATAGTGCGTGTGTACCCGTCCTATTGTCTTGTCTTGCATCCAATCACAATATTGCTAGGGTTGGCCAGTATCTCCGCAGATGTGACTCTACTTTGTTCAATCCTTGCACACTTCTTTGATCTCCTCGACATTCATCACTCTCTTCTAATTTTGTCACTCTCCCAGTTCCAGTATTTTTTTCCCCTTAGTGCTTGTTTGCATTATCTCCAACACAGGTAATTTCACATGAGCAATGTTTGTTTGTGAACTGGACCAAGGTGTCGTATAAATACTGGACATTGATTTTTAAAAATATTTAAAATCACTCTCACATTATCGTGCTTTATGTTTTTTTCTTAGCTCAAATATTGTAGAATGTGATTCTTAAGACAATTTTGTTTAATGATCATCTTTAGATCAAATAGTAGATAAGCCAAAAAAGCACTGAGGAGACTATTTGCGGTCTCGCATATTTCATTAATCCATTATTTCCTTTGTCTTCTCCTTTGAAATTCTTTTTACACACTATGTTTGTCAGTCATTTATTTCCCATTATTTCTAAATGCCCAAATCAGCCCAAGCAAAATTAAATGCAATGTGTACGAGGAAAAGATTCTAAAATAAAAACTTCGGATAATTTATTTCAGAAAAAAATATTTTAAGATTCTGTTCACATTTGGTTCGATTACTGGGTGGCTATTTAACTGTTAAGCTCGACACTGATACAAGTCTAATTATTTGAACACCTACACCTAGAGACAGAATGCGCACTACAAAGGAGCTTCTGCCAACCATTAAGCAGAGAAAACTGATGTACTTCGGTCACATTTTGAGAAATGCAAAATACCGTCTCCTTCATATTATCATACCTACAGGGTAAGATTGACGGGAGAAGATCTCAGGGATGCTGAAGGACATCGTGGCTGAAAAACCTGCGACAGTGGTTCGGCAGAAGCACGAAGTCCTTGTTTCGAGCCGCAGCATCCAAAGTCAAAATAGTCATGATGATCGCCGATCTTCGATAGAAGTGACACGAAAAGGAGAAGAATCTAGAGACACAGATACACTCGCAAAAGTAAAAACACACATACACACAATCACACATTCGTAACAATATATTTACAAAAAATGTGTGTGTGTGTTTGAGTTCCCAGTCCGTCCGGTTGTTGAGATTTTGAGCGCGACTCCGACTAAGTAAATGCCTGAGTAGTTGCTAACACGGCGCTGCTGGCGGAATGCGAACGCGGCCTAATGAATAAAGATTTTAACTAATATCTGCCACTGAATGTACACTTGACATGCCAGCCAATCTATCCCCTCTTCTTCCTCTTTCATTTCTGGGTCATTCTACCTGGGACGTGCATTCCATACAGAAACGCTACTACATAAGTAAATAACACCTTATTAACTTTAAAACACTGTTTATATTTCACAAAAATATCATAAATTTAAAAATTAAATTTTAGATTAACTACTAACGTTTTCGACCAATATGGTCATCCTCAGGTAGTAAATTTTTTTTAACAGAGTTTAAAATAGTCAATATGTAAGTCAAATAGGTAAAATTAATTTAATTAATAAATAAGAATGTAAAAGTCCAAAAATAAAATAAGTAATACATTAGGATAAATTATTGAAATAAGAGCTATTTTTTGAAAACAATAAATCTCACAAATCATACAAAATAAAATAATATAAAAATATTTCAAGCACACAATAAAAATCATACGATAGATAACAGCCATGGATATAATTAGAAAGAAGAAGAAGTTAGTTCACCTGTCAAAAACTATATTTTAAAAGGATTAAGAGAATTAAAACAAAGACAATTAGACAAACAAAAATGCAAAAGAACTAAAATGTATGTGGAGACATAAGTAAAGGAGAGACGGGAGGGATCTGGATGTTAACTGCTACACTTTTGTGTCTGTTTATTTGAAGAGCTTCGAAAACCTTCAGACGTCTGCCATCACACTCCGAGTATATATAGTTTTTGACAGGTGAACTAACTTCTTCTTCTTTCTAATTATATCCATGGCTGTTATCTATCGTATGATTTTTATTGTGTGCTTGAAATATTTTTATATTATTTTATTTTGTATGATTTGTGAGATTTATTGTTTTCAAAAAATAGCTCTTATTTCAATAATTTATCCTAATGTATTACTTATTTTATTTTTGGACTTTTACATTCTTATTTATTAATTAAATTAATTTTACCTATTTGACTTACATATTGACTATTTTAAACTCTGTTAAAAAAATTTACTACCTGAGGATGACCATATTGGTCGAAAACGTTAGTAGTTAATCTAAAATTTAATTTTTAAATTTATGATATTTTTGTGAAATATAAACAGTGTTTTAAAGTTAATAAGGTGTTATTTATTTATATAACAATCGAAAAAACATGAATTTTCACAGTGTTAATACACAAACCATAAAAAATAATATACTACTACATAAGCTACACATATAGTGTAACTTCTTGCCGCGTTATCCCCAAAGGGGTCGCATGTGGCGAGTTGAACCTATTTATTTTTACAGTAAGGGGGCCGGCCTTACGCCAACCACTTCAGTTGAAGTGGGGGTTTTCCCAGCTCCCGAGGGGGCTGGTACTCATTTCTTGTGAAGGCTGAGTAAACCTTGCCGGTACAATGCTAGTGCTCAAAATGTTTCCCCGATGAAATTACGATGCTATTCTTAGACATTTTAGCCATCCGTTGAGCCCACGCTTTGACAAACTAATGATAAAGACCAATCAGCTGTTTACTTGCGGCCATCTTGGATCGACAGATCTTAATACAAATATTACCGATTAAAAAAAAAAATAGGCTGATTTATTTGGTGAGCGCTGTTTAAGTGTGTATCACACTTCAAGAGCCCTCTGCGAGATTGGTCGTCGCTGTAGAAAGCGCCAATTCTCAAGACCCAGTTGCTGTAAGGCTGGATAGACCTTTTGATGAACGGTCTTTGGTAAAGATTTTTTTCAACCCAGCGAAGAGCACATTTGAAAATATAAATGGTATATTTTTGTACTCCACCGGGATTCAAACCCACAACATTACATTTACGATTTCAAAGCGTTACCACTAGACTGCGGACCGGTAAATCCTCGCCCATAGCTTTTGTATACAATATGTAGCTCTCCAGCAGGATGGAACTATCTATTAAGCTGTTGATGACTTTATGCCCCTAAGGGATTCCATGACTTATAGGTTGGTATGAGGCTGACCACCCATACTGTAAAAAATGGTTTACTTTAACAATGTCACTCCTGTTTCAGGGAAGGTTGGCAAGAGTTGCAAGGCTTATGTTCATTTGACATTGAGTTTTTATATTGAAGGTCCATGTGCGGCATGTGTTAGCGGGAACTTATACGTGTCTGCTTGTGGGAATGCATTTAATATGAATCTCAAATGATACAAATCTTTGCAACTTATATTTAGATTTAGATTTTAAGAATCCTTTGCACCTGATTTCCTGGCTACTGAAACTTTAAAGTCAATTTTTGGAGACTAGAACCCGGCACCTTGTGACCACTAGTCCGAGCCATTCAGCAGTAGACCACGAGGCGTGTTTCACAACGTCTGTTACGCTTCAGCTACAGGGACGTAGCTGGGTATGACATAACGCCCAGGGCTGTCGCTATACAAATTCATATTGATTATTTGTTATGCATAATTTACCAGAGCCGCGGTCCGTTTGGTAATGACGCAATTCCAGGGCTGCCACAACCCGCAAACAATGGAGAGATTTCACAACGGATTCGACACAAATGGCGTCTATAAAAAAATGACACCTAGCTACTAAGCTTCAAATTAAGTTAAGGTATGAAAAAGGTGATGGATATGAATGAATTGAAAGAAGTATGTAAGGATAGGAAGAAATGGAGATAGCTCTGCAGAGGCTCTGGCCACCCCCAGTGGAAAAGTGATAGAGTTACAATTACCTTGCAGCGTTGTCCCCGAAGGAGTCGCATGTGGCGAGTGGAACGTATTTATTTTTCACAGGTAATGAGGTGAGCCTTACGCCAGAAATTTAAATGGAATTATCTTAAGAAACACATTCTCCACGATCTGAGCTAAGAAAAACACGTAGAACGCGACAATTTGAGAGTTGTTTCAAATATCCACCAATTTCAAATCAAAATTTGATTGACACATCGAATTTGATTGCTTAATTCTGGTAAGGACCTCGGTTCAATATTTATCTGAAGTGGGTTATAATATTATATGATGGAATTTGAACCGGAAATATAATGTACCTATATCAGCTGAAATTTGTAAGAGAGAAATCAAACTTAATTTTGATTTTTGTCTGATTGGAGTTTGGCGCAACAGGCTCTTAAAAAATCCAACTTTTGGATTTCATTAGACACATTAGTACAGTGCATACACAAACATTGCTTATGTAAAATTACCTCTGTTGGAGAAAAGACAATCAATCACTAAAGTGACGATTTGTCGTGCAAGCCTGAAACTTTCATTGTTTTTTTTTGTCTGTTGGTAGCCCTGCTCCTTGCGAAGAGTGAATTGATGAAAAATTCAAGCCCGTTTGACCTTCAGGGCCGGTAAAGAATAAATGCTGCCTCAGTACTACAGCTGAAATGTTCTGCCTTATATACAAGCGCGCGCTGTAGACGGTAAGCTCTCAGCGGTAGAATAAGGGAATCCTACCTGTCCGGTCGATAGATCAGTTGGAAGAGCGCTTGCAATCAATGCTGAGAGTTCGGGTTCGAAGAACTGAACTATCTTTCTGACCATACCAAGCCAAGGAGCGAATACTATAATAATAATCTATAATCTAAGTTGCAAGGATATATTATAAACATTTAAAGCTCATATCAAATGCATGACCACAAACAAACACGTGTACTTCTATCTATAATCTATAATCTAAGATTATAGATAGAAATACACGTGTTTGTTTGTGGTCATGCATTTGATATGAGCTTTAAATGTTAATAAATGTAGTTCGCGCTTACAAATGTTGAATGTGTCCTTATAAATAAAATCCAAACCTCAAATGAACATAAACCCTACAACTTTTGCCGACCTTCTCTAGAATAGGGGTGACCTTGGTAAAGTGAACCATTTTTTGCAGTATGGGTGGTCAGCCTCATATCAACCTATAAGTCAAGGAATACGAATATAGAAATAATATTATACCGGTTGCAGATTGGGTTACGGCTGTAAAATTATATCCAAGTATCCGATAGTTAAGGATAATATCGGTTACGGATATTAGTTTTAAGGAAGGTGTTGCAAAATTCCAATACAAATAGGAACATAAATGGAAACTTTACCCGTAGGTAACAGTCGACCACACAGATGGCAGACGACGCACTCTTCGTTCTGTACTAGGTCACGCCGTAAATTGTAGGCTTCAACTGCCGCTTCAGTGGGACAGAACGGATTTTGGGGGCAGGGCTCTTAGTTCAGCTGGTCCATCCTGCTGGAACAGTCTACCTCTGGAGTTGAGAACAGAGACCAGTGTTGGCAGTCTCAGGAAGTTTCTTAAGACACATTTGTTTAGTAGAAGATTCAACACATAGAAGCGCGCTTGGGGTGGCTAGTGCCACTAAACGGCGTTATGTATAATTGCCCAATTATTATTACTATTATCATTTAATTTTACAATCAGGAAGTGAAATAATGGGGTATTGACGCGGGGATTGTTGAGGAGATAAGGCGTCGGTGCCCAAATTATTGCCACTAACGCTGGTTCTAACCCCGCCTGCGTCATGTTCTATCGACAATAACTTCGACCCTGGTTCAACAGATGTCATTGGGCTTTAATTTATCAATAATAATTAAATAATAATTCATTAAAAATATTAAATAATGAATTATTAATTGATAATGTTAATACCTGTATCTGGCCAGGCAAAATAGGTTGTTAAATTGCATTCGCAACCCAAACGCAACTAAACTACACAAATAGTGTAACTTCTTGCCGAGGTATCCCCGAAAGGGTCGCATATGACGAGTGAACCAATATATTTTTACAGGTAAAGGGGCCGGCCTTATGCCAACCCCTTCAGTGAAGTGGGGGGTTTCCTAGCTCCCGAGGGGGCTCTCCTAGCTCCCGAGGGGGCTCGTGCTCATTTCTTGCGAAGGCTGAGAAAGCTTTGCCGGTTTATTTATTTATTTAAGGTTTGAAATCAACACCGAAACGGGAAATCATTTCTGACACCCTCGGAGGAATTCGAACCCGAGCTCTCGGCATAGAATGCAAGCACTCTACCAACTGAGCTATCGACAATCCTCTTCACAAAACCTATTTAGAAATAAAAATTGACAGTAGATTTTCTCAACGAGCATGCGTCACAGGTTTATGTGACTGGAATTCGTGCCGAGTCCACACTCATATATCGGTAACCGGATGTGCCTGTACAGAAATTCGTTTTAAAATTTAGCTGCCGTCAGAAGGTGACCTCGCAGATAGCGTTGATTGATGGCATTGTTAGTGGAGCACACAGAGGCCCATGCCCAGCCAGGTAGGGGAGCACACAGAGGCCCATGCCCAGCCAGGTAGGCGCTCTCACTAGCGGCTAATTACGTTACTAAGTTAACAAGCTGTCGTTAGACGCGCGACCTGGTTGGGCGTCCGACAAGGGACACATTTGAGCCCTTTGTGCTTAAATGTCCGACAAACAAACTCTATGGACTCCGCATACTTCGAAATGTACTTTAAGCCCCTTGATTGATTATTCAAATAATACAATAAGAGACTTTATTTCGTTTTTTTTGTTAGTATTTCATGTATATTTTTATTCTTTGACTTATAGGTTGGTATGAGGCTGACCACCCATACTGTAACAAAATGTTCACTTTGCCAATTTCACCCCTGTTCCAGGGAAGGTCAGCAAAAGTTGCAGGGCTTACATTCATTTGAGGTTTGGATTTTTATTTGTGAGTATACATTCAGCATTTGTAAGCGCGATTTTAACATGTGTTTGTTTGTGGGCATACATTTGATATGAGTTTTGAATGTTAATATATCTTTGCAACTTAAACTATAGATTGAAGATTTGTTTTTTTGTATTGTTTTCAACGAGGATTGCCTGATTAATTTACATAAGGCACAAAAGGATTCAATTTTGTTCTTCGTAATAATAATAATTAAAGGATTATTTATTTGTGGAGCCCTTTTTTTAACGTGCGAGCTTTATAATAATAAAGTATAGGTTCAATTCGCCAAATGCAACACCTTCGGGGATAACGTGGCAAGAAGTTACACTATATGTGAACCTTAGTTGCGTTGCGTATAGGTATACTAGGATGATTTATTTGGTGATCCCTGATTTTATGGGAATCCGACCTCAAGAGTCTTGACCCACGGTCGTCGCTATAGAAAACAGCTGTTCCGTTTTCTGTTGCGACAAAGTAGACCTTTGATGACCGATCTTCGGCAAAGGCCAGATTTGTATTTTTCAATCAAGAGAAGAGTTTATTTTGAAAATTAGGTGATACTTTTTTGTGCTCCACTGGGAATCGAGCACACGATCTTTCGTTTGTGAGACCGAAGAGGTAACAAAACGCTTCTATTCATGATCTGGTTACTCCTACATACATATCGCCACCTTAAAGGTTAAACTGAATAAGTGCTGGTTCACTGATTTGAGAAATCGTGGATTAAAGATTTTATTGTGTGTAACTTCTCACAGTAAGTGAACTAATTATAAGGAAGTGCTCATGAAAAACTTCTGCACCACAGGATTTTCACTCTTTCTTAGTGTTTTCTATCGTAGAAAATAGGGAAAAAGGTGCATTTATCTGAGAAACTATGTTATTTTACTATGTCACTTATTCAGTTTAACCCATTGACTTATGATATCTGTGGACTAGAAATTATTTTAAAGAAAATAGACATTATGTATGTATCTGTTTCAACTTGCTTACGAAAATGGTCATTAGTAAGAAAGAGAACAAAGAACTCCACAGTTGTATTTCCGTGTGTACAAAAAAAACTCGAGCGAATGTAAAAATGTTCCTAGAAAGTTGGCACTGCATCTTGCGAATAATAATGGCTGCCAGTTGACAAATAACACGCGTTATTGGAATATTGTGAATTGATGAATTTGAAAGGAAAATGGCATTATGTTTAGACATTATGGCATGTGTTATGATTGGGTGTCGAAATACAATATGGATTTTGACGAAATCGCTTTATTTCGTACGATTTTACCACTGCAACGTTTGACAAGGCTGATACAAATGTGGACTATAGTATGTATTGTTATCTAAATAGTAGATTAATATAGGTGTACATCGTAGGTAGCAATAATTATTATAGGCTTAAGAAATCTAGAAATGAAATAATCCCTTTGTACTCTCGAAGCTGGTAGAGCGTTCGAGAGTGTGCTGGCAAATTGGTCCGTAGAGACTTCTGTCTCTGGAGTATATAAGGAGCAAAATTGGGTGCAGGAGAGCAGATAGATATTCACCTTTGATCGAAGAACAAGTGTGATATGCTGAACTGTGAAATAAATTTAAGTTGCTAAAAGTGTTAAAAATAAATAAAAGAAGACCAGTTTTTTGTTGTTGTTTAAAGTCTATCCGAACCCAAAAACACTACAGTATCAATGCAGTAATTTGTATATCAATAGTTTATGTTACTCTATGTTATTACTCGATAGTTTTACCTTTGATGTATCGACATAGCACATTCATATATCGCAGGCGGAAGCTGTGTGTGCTTACAAGGAAACACGTTTGCAAATATTGACGCTTTCAAAAACAGAATTTCAAAATGCTATTTTGATTTTGCAATTTCCAGTGTGATTTTATTTCGCATTCTATGTTTGAATAGGAAAATCTACACTATGGACTCGTGCAGCATGCCGACGCTCTGTTACATTGACGTCTTTGGCATTTATTTACAGTAGCAGAGTCGAATAATGAATACAGACAAATAGTTTTTACCCTACTTAATCATTTACACATTTTTGAAAATATAAATGGTAGATTTTTGGTTATCCGCCGGGATTTGAACCCACGATCTTCCATTTACGAGTCCGAAGTGTTACCACTAGACTACTGACCGGTTAGTCTCATAGTACTTATGTTTCAATACCGCTCAAACCCTCCTCACACCCGTCCTGCATGTGTGTGTCGGAAGGGCCAACAGCACATGGACGCTCATACAAAGCTATATATTTTCTCAAGTGGCGGAAGGCTTTCCCGCGAAGTAAAAGAAACGGCACGACAAAACAAGAACCTCTAGTTCAGAAGCGTGCCCATGACTCCAAAAATAAATGGTTCGATGTTACTGAAGCTAATAGCATACCTCGGGTGGCACTCACGCCGTTGGTAAGTTTCGTCTACAACAATATTATTACTCGATTTATTTCGAAGTTTTTGCGTTCAGAGTTGTGACGTCGTACCGCAGCGCGCACGTGATCTGGAGGACTGTGGAGGAGCCACAGTGGGGACGCGTGAATGTTTAATGTGAGCGGAGCACAACATTACAGGATAAATAATGCATCCCGACTTCTTCCCCTCAGTCTCCCCGCCTAGTGCGCCACTGACAGATAAAGACGAGACGTGGACCTCCTGTAACTGTAACTCTGTCACCGTTCCGCTAGGGGTGGCCAGAGCTTCTGAGAGCTGCATTACATACCTCTTTCAATTCATTCATATCCATCACATTTTTCATACATTTTATATATTCTTTATTCCTTGACTTATATGTTGGAATGAGGCTGACCACCTATACTGTAAAAATGGTCCACTTTGCCAATGTCTCCTCCGTTTCAGGAAAGGTCGGCAAGAGTTGCAGGGCTTATGTTAATTTGAGATTGGGTTTTACATTGTAGGTTCACATGGAGTATGTTTAAGCGCGAACTTAAACGTGTTGGTATACATTTAGTGTAAATCTAAAATGTGATATATCTTTGCAACTTAGATTAAAGATTATGGATTATAAATTCCTCTTTTACACTCCCTTTGTATATCCCATTCTTTCACATTCTACTCGATCTGATCCCTCCTTACTTTTGTCGGTCGTCCCTTCCCTCATTTTCCTTTCACACACTTCTTTTATGTGTATACTTTGTCAGTCTATCATCATTCATTCTTTTCACATGCCCAAACCATCTCATCACATTCTTTTGTACATCCTCTTTCAGCTTATGTACATTATTTCTTTACTCATTCATTACAAAGTTTATATTTCACAGCTTTTCTGTGATGTTTCACAAATGCTTCATTTCCACCTTACATACTTTGCTCACATCACTGTCACTCACTGTCCATGCTTCACTTCCATACATCAAAGTCGGTAACAATATGCCATTGTGAACCGCCATTTTCAGATCCATTCTATAATCTAAGTTGGAAAGATATGTGTATTAACGTATCAGGTATGGCCAGTCCTTAGTCTAGCGGTAACGCTTCGGACTCGTAAATGGAAGGTCGCGGGTTCGAAACCCAGAGAAGCACAAAAAATATGGCATTTATATTTCCAAGAATGCTCTTTACTGGGTTGAAAAATTCATACACCTTTACCAAAGACCGGTAACCAAAGATCTTTACAGCAAATGGGTCTTGCTTGACAATTGGCGCTTTATAGCGATGACCAAGCTGGTGAAGAAGAGAGAAAGGGTTCGATCCCCACCGAGAGTGTCAGAAATGATTACCTGTTTCGTTGTTTATTTCAAATCGAAAATAAATACCGGCAAGCATACTAAGCCTTCACAATAAATGAGAACTACCTACTCCTAACTAACCCTCGGGAGCTGGGAAACTTCCACTTCAACTGAAGGGGTTGGCGTGAGTCCGGTTCCCTTATCTGCAAAAATAAATAGGTCCCGAATCTCCACATGTGACTCCTTCGGCGGTAACGCAGGTAAGAAGTTACACTTTACATGTGGCTTAGTTGCGTTAAGGTTAAAGCTCATTCAGCTAAGTATTTTAATTCTAAATGACAAGTATTATTCTTACTGTCTTTATAGTTCTTTTTACACGCAACGCAACTAAGCTATCCATATAGTGTAACGTCTTGCCGCGTTTCCCTCGAAGGAGTCGCATGTGGCGAATGGAACCTATTTATTATAACAGGTAATGGGGCTGACCTTACGCCGACAACTGCAGTTGAAATGTGGGCTTCCAAGTTCCTAAGGGTTCTGGTACTCATTTCTTGTGAAGGATGATTTTACCTTGCCGGTGGGTTTCAAATAAGCGCTGAAACGGGAAAATATCATTTCTGACACCCCCGGATCAGAGCCCGAGCTTTCGGCATGGAATGCAGGCACTTTACCAACTGAACTATCGACCGGACCGATCATTGGGTGATTACATACTAAAGCTTGTCTCGTTTAAATTCTACCCATGCAATAAATATTGTAAGCTTTTATATAGGAGCTCCATAGCATTCCTTTAGAATACGAGTACCATAATAATACTACTCTGTTATCACGCTTAAGAAAGGGAACGGAGGGTCAAGGTTGACTCAGCCTTCCCTATAGCAAGAGCCGCACTTATTCTTACCACAGACTTAAACATTTATCGCAGCGAACATCCCTTACAGGCATATCTACCTAAAAGGTAGGCCACATAGGATGAAAATGCATTTAAGTTTGTTGTTCTTTTTTACTATTTACTCTTCACGTAGAAAATGTATGTATTCCAAAAATATACACATACTTCGTTATAATGTTTATGGTGAATTATACAGCTACGTTCAATTCAATTAAAATTGTAGTTATTTATTTTTCACATACAGAGTCACTTTACACCTCGGTCGGTTGACTTCTCCCAAGCTACAGAGTTTTGGTCCTTATTTCATAGCCAGAATAGAGATCATTCTCGAATCATTGAGAATCGTTACATGCGAGAATTTACTAGAACATCCGACCAAACACTCGAGCAATCTCAAACAATACAAATACAAATTATTTAAGTACCTAACATCTATTTTTTTTTAGAGAGACTTCACAGACTTTATTATCACACAGACAAACAAAACACACAATTACACATTCGTAACTATACATTAAATCAAAAATGTGCAATTAAAAACACGAATGGTGTATGTATTTTAAATTATAGTACCTACTGCTCATGCATGTTCTTATCTCTGCCTGAGTTTCACCACTCAAATACATCTGCATTTTAAAACTATCAATGTGAACGCAACTAAGCTAGACACACAATGTAACTTCTTGACACGTTCTCCTCGAAGGGGTGTGATGAGTGGAACCTATTTATTTTTACAGGTAAGGGAACTGGCCTTACGCCAGTTACTGAAATGGAGGTTTCCCATCTCCCGAGGGGGCTGGTACTCATTTAGTGTGAAGGCTGAGTAAACCTTGCAGGTATTGTCATAAACGCTAAAACAGGAAACCATTTCTGACACCCTCGGTGGAATCCGAAACCTGAGCTCTCGGCATGGAATGCAAGCAATCTACCAACGCAATGGAGCTATCAATCGGACATATACGTATCTTCCTATTTTCTGAGTCACAAAAATGTAAAAACATTGCAAATGAAATGAATACCCTCACACAGACATGTGTAAGTTCGCGCTTACACATGCTGAATGCGTACAAACAAAATAAAGCCCAAACCTCAGATGAACATAAGCTTGCAACTCTTTCCGCTCTTCCCTGAAACAGAGAAATTTGTAATTGAAATATGTATACCTGTATGTAAAGGTGGTGTTTTGAAAAAAAGCCGAAACCGTGTTCAAGGTTCAACACGTCAAATACGAGTATGCATGACTGGTGTTTAAAATCTGTTACCGTTTCCGTTTGATTAACAAAGATGTTATGTTATTTAAAATAACATAGAAAGAACAATCTCGAAGTGTACAGTGTGTTTTGTGGGCCGAACGGAGCCGAACGGTCACGGAAGCGGCCGAACTGCGCCGTGCGAACTAATCGGGCCGTTGCTCATCAGTTCTCGGCAAGATGTGAACAGAGTCAGACGTCGGCGACCAAGCACCAAGTGGTGCAAGAGGGGGCATTACCATGGAGGTCCCTCCTCCCCATCTACTTGGATTTCCTGCCAGCAAGGAACCCGCCGAGTGGACCAGAGACGGGTTCATTGGAGCGCCCCCCCAAGGGCTCAAACGTGTGGAGGCGTCCGCCTCGTGAGCCGCCGCTGCCTTAGGCCTTCAGCTCGGAACTCCAGTCAACAGAGTAGGGAGTGCTTTAGTGACAAGGTGCAGGTCGAGCCATTCCCTTATTTCCCCTATTTCCCCCATATTACTAAAGTAAATAAACCCTTATTTGTTCATGTTACACTTATCTTTTAATAGACAACCCTTCCCAAAATACAAGTAAGCAACTCAAGAAATGAACCCCACGCCCTGAGAGTGATGCTGATGATAGCTAGCCGGAGTAAGTATCCTGTAGGTACATCCTTGGGAGGTACCTTCAATTGTAAACATAACAAAGAAGTATCTACATCTCTTGACTTGTGGGTTAGTATGAGGCTGACAACACAGTATAGAACACCACAGTGACAGAACAA
Source organism: Agapetus fuscipes (assembly GCA_951799405.1). NCBI lineage: Eukaryota > Metazoa > Arthropoda > Insecta > Trichoptera > Glossosomatidae > Agapetus > Agapetus fuscipes. The sequence goes on along the minus strand of OX637343.1, from coordinate 9,134,411 downwards.
AACATGACAAAACATCATATTGATAGAACAGCAAACATAATATCGTCGTAACTATTGGTTAACGGTACTAACTTATCATGAGAAGGCAATGGGTGCAATTTAATTTTAGCATATGCAAAAGCTAGTCTAGTGATTAGCACTTCTGACTCGTAAATGGAAGGTTGTGGGTTCGAATCCCGGTGGAGCACAAAAAAATATAAACCATTTATATTTTCAAATATGCTCTTCGCTGGGTGAAACAAATCATAAACCTTTACCAAAGACCGGTCACTAAAGGTTCATCCAGCCTTACAGCAATTGGGTCTTGCTTGAGTATTGACGCTGTCTACAGCGACGACCAAGCTCGCAGCTGGGCTTTTGGGTGTGATTCACACAAAAACAGCGCTCACCAAATAAATCATCCTAATATTATTATAATTGTAGCAAAAATCATACATGATCTTTTCCGGGTTGAAAATTTCATCTACTTTACCAAAGACCGGTTAAAAAGGTTCAAGGAATCGCTATTTCAAAAAATATTCAAACTGACCAGCCATCATGTTCCCCATACATTTAGTGTGAGCTATTTTCTATGTTTGGACTTCCCCTGCCTTGTGTCTCCCTGCTAGCCTCTGGCATTGCAGTGCCGCTGCCGCACACTGCAGTGGGCGCGGCACATATCTAATATCCCATTTGCCAGACAAACTACATACGTACTGCTGCCTAGCGCAATCGCCCGCCCCGCGCGCTAGCGGAATAAAATGTATGCAATTTATGGACCCGAGGATTGTTTCCAGCGGGCAAGTCGACACGACAGTATGGAAGAGCTTTATAGGTCGAAGAGCCTTTGGGGATATGGGGTTGTGACGGTCGATGAAGTCGGAATCTAAATGCATTAGATGCGGTCAAGCAGTGGTGAGCGCGTTTGTGATTGATTATTGCTCAACGTTTTATAGTGATCAGCTGAATAAGCAGTTCAACCGCTGTCAACTTGTTTTGAATTCGAAGCAAAGCTCATATTCGGGATATCCAAATTCGCTCACATTCCTCCGCTATTAAAAAAAACTGTATTGGCTTCGCTTCCCGGAGGCGTGTTCCCATTCCTAGACCTAAAAGGAATGTTCACTCAGAAATGCACACGGAAGTATCATACCCTAAATCTGCCGTTATTGTTTCTTACACTTTATGGTCTTAGCAAAAAAGTGACAGTAATGAAAAAAATCAAGCATGTTTATTAATTTTTTATCTTAATTATAAAGTTTAAACAAAATATATAACTTAAAAATTGCGACCACAAAAAAATATTTAAAAAAAATACGTTTTTTTCACTTCTGTAGCTACTTTCTCGTGTGTGCTATGTTTTGGAAATATTTTTTTTCATTCTATTTATAGAACTATACATTGTATTGTGTAGTATCGAAACCGTTTTTTTATAATGTCAATAGTTTTTGAGTAAATATGGAAAAACTGAAACTACTTGATGAATTAAATTTTTTCCGTGTGCTTGTCTGAGTAAACATTCCTTTTAGGTCTAGGAATGGGAACACGCTTCCCGGAGAGGGTGGTATACCGTGTTGGTTTGATGGTATATAAAGACATCAATGGCTTGGCTCCACCTTATCTGGCTGATATGATCTCGCCTACTGAGATGGGTGTGAGGAGGTAGACACTCAGATCTGCGGGAGATGGTGCGATCAATTTGGTTCAGCCGCGCCGTCAGATGCGCACAAATTTCGGAGACCGTGCTTTCCGTTTTGCAGGTCCGATGGAGTGAAACAGACTGCCACCCGGGGAGAAGAACTCGTGCATTTCGTGGAGCACTTAAAACATACCTTTATAAAAAGTTTTATCCGTGGAAGAAGACGGCTCTTGAGGTGTGACACCCACAAAAACGGCGCTCGCTTATCATTTGAAATTGAAAATAAATAATCTGATGTACAGAAAATAGGAAATAATGTGCATTTATCTGAGAAATCCATGTTAGTGTAATATGCCACTTATTCAATTTTACCTTTAATGTATCAAAATGGGAAAGTAGGTATTTGTATATGCATAATGTTAAATGAAAAATGTTAAGAATGACTATGTGGAATACATGTTGCAGTATTACGGATTAGATATATTTTTTTACAGGTCACTTGTTTATCCGCTAAGGGGCTGTCCTTATATTACGTCATTCGCATTAAGGGGAGGGGAGTCTGGTCTGCGGATGATGGCAAATAATGTACGAGTACCAAAAGTGACGTAAAAAACGCAACTAAGCTACACATATAGTGCAACTTCTTACCACGTTATCCCCGAGGGGGTCGCATGTGGCGAGTTGAACCTATTTATTTTTACAGGTAAGGGGGCCGGCCTTACGCTAACCACTTCAGATGAAGTGGGGGTTTCCCAGCTCCCGAGAGGGCTGGTACTCATTTCTTATGAAGGCTGAGTAAACCTTGCCGGTATTTTTATTTTGGGGTTTGAAATAAACACCGAAAAGGGAAATCATTTCTGGCACCCTCGCCTCGGCGGGATTCGAACCCGAGCTCACGGCATGGAATGCAAGCACTCTACCAACTGAGCTATCGACCGGACGTCGTTCTTGTAAATACCAATTTCTATAAAATATTCAAAATACTATGTAAGTAATATAACATTATTCATTATTAAGCTCATCCATTATTACAGCAAGAGGAGGAGGGGGGGTAATTAGATAATGACCATAGGATGATTGTAGGGGGGGGGGGGTCGAAAATCGGCCAAAATCGATGACGTAATTTATGGACGGCCCCTAACCACGTGTGAACTAGCCTCACTATCCCGGTACATTGTATTGATAAATACATTATAGTAATATGACTGACCACGTGATATGGACCGTACTGCAGGGGTAAGTAAGTAAGCTACGGTCCACGGTCTCTAAATAAATGAAAAATACGTACAAACTACAATGAGAAAAAAATACATGATTATAATATATCAAACTTATAAACAGAAATAAATATTTTTTAGTTGGTTATTTAATAAACAACACCTTTTACTTTTATTTAAACACTGTTTTTATTTCACAAATATAGTATATTTACAAAATAAATTTTAAAATTCTACTACGAATGTACAATATAGACATATTTTATTTTTAGACTTTTTTTTATATATTCTTATATTTTATTCATTAATTTAAATTTACCTATTTGACCATACCTTACTGACTAATTTTATTAAAAATTCTGCAATATTTTCCTACCTGATCTATAATCTATAATCTATACCTGATGATGACTGAATAGTCGAAAACGTTTGTAGTAGAATTTAAAATTGATTTTAAAAAATACTATATTTGTGAAATAAAAACAGTGTTTAAATAAAAGTAAAAGATGCTGTTTATTAAATCACCAACTAAAAAACATGAATTTTTACAGTGTTAATACACAAACCATAAAAAATATAGAAATAAATATGGTTCGCCCCTCATGCATAAGAACACAAACAAGTAGAATTATGTACATTCACTGGACTTATAGGTTGGTATGAGGCTGACCACCCATACTGTAAAAAATGGTTCACTTTGCCAATGTCACCCCTGTTTCAGGGAATGTCGGCAAGAGTTGCAGGGCTTATGTTCATTTGAGGTTTGGATTTTGTTTGTAAGTACACAATCAGCATTTGTAAGCGCGAACTACACGTGTTTGTTTGTGGGCATACATCTGAGAGCTTTGAATGAATATATCCTTGCAACTTAGATTATAGACTTATAGACTGCATGCGAAGGAAATTGTTTTCATTTTTTATCAAAACACCGAAACAGGATTTCTTGTTCATTTCTTAAACCTTCGATGGAGACTTATGAGGAACTGAAGAATACGTCGTGTGCATATTATATTGACCAGAGTCAAGCCATCCAAACGTAGGTACCTCCAGACCAATTGACTCGTTGGTACGTCTAGCTTTGAAAACCTAAATAGCTTATTTTATGTGCTCCGCCGGTATTCGAACCCACAGCATTCTATTAATAACATTATATTATCGACCGGTCCGTAGTCCAGTGGCAACACTTCGGACTCGTAAATGGAATGTTTTGGGTTCGAATTCCGGCGTAGCACAAAAATATACCATTCATATTTTCAAAGATGCTCTTCGCTCGGTTGAATAATTCATAAAACCTTTACCAAAGCCCGGTCGCTAAAGGTCCATCCAGCCTTACAGCAAAATGGTCTTGCTCGAGTATTGGCGCTTTGTAGCGAAGACCAAGCTCGTAAATAACACTTCTGTGGCACTACAACAATTGTCATAGACCCCTAGAGTCTCTGAAATCTAGGGAGTTTCTCGCACAGGATTTAAAAAAAAATGATCCCGAAGCGTTTCCACTAGACTACGGACCGGTAATTTAAAAAAGGCAGTTCACATGCATAAAGCCCCACCAGGTTTCATTACATTTTTCAGGCTGCACTCCATGTGAATAGACAAAGGCCCTCTCAGCCAATTTCAGCTTTTCAGGAATAAAAGAGTTTACCAGCCTGGCAGCGCTGCACCTATTCTGAACGCTTGCACCGACCAGCACACCTTACTATTTATTATATTCTTATGATTTTATTTGGGTTCTTTTAATCAAACTTAAATTTATTTATTTTTCGGCCTGCCTATATAATCCTCCACACAATTGCGGCTCAAACATGTAGGTACGAAAGGGACGATTCTTGCTTATTCTAGATTATTATGTAGTATACTGTATCAGAACAGTCTACTTTCGTCTATTTAATCATTATACTATCTGTTCGACACTATGTCAGTTACACACTAACAAACTACGTGCCTATAGGTACATATACGCAATAAAAACTCACAATATACTATACTAGAGGCTGACACACAAATACGAGCAGACCCCACGAACTCATACGTTCGTAACAACATTATATTTCTTTTGTACAGTACGAAGTTACAAATTGCAATACTTGCCTACAAGTAATACTGAAAAAGCACAACTAACTTTCACGGGGCTGTCCATATATTACGTCATTCGCATAAAGGGGGGGGGGGGGATTCTGGTCTGCGGATGATGGCAAATGATGTACGAGTACCAAAAGTGACGTCGTTCTTGTAAATACCAATTTCTACAAAATATACAAAGTATTATGTAAGTAATATAACATTATTAATTATTAAGCTCATCCATTATTACAGCAAGAGGGGGAGGGGGGGTCATTAGATAATGACTATAAGATGATTGTAAGGGGGGGGGGGATCGAAAATCGGCCAAAATCGATGACGTAATTTATGGACGGCCCCCACATACAAAATGCAGAAATTTGAAATGTTTTTCTTCACGGAAAATGTTAACATGATCCTACACAATCAAAAACAAAATAGTTTGCGTTTTCACTAGCAACCCAGCCTTGTATCGTCACAATTTGTTGTCTGTGGAATTGGTGCGGAGTTTATTAATTTTAAAGCTGCTTGGTCGTGCTATGATTCTGCTTCCAGTATCAAATGCACCCTTTAGGCCTCCTGTATGGCAGTTGGGAGGCTCTTTTGTTCGCGCCGAGCTCCGGGCAAATAAATTAAAACAAAAAAGGTTTTCATAATAATTTTATTAGACGAGCTTTGTCTCTCTGTTTCGCCATTCCGTTCTCTCTCTGTCTCTCTCTGCACATTTCTATCAAAGGAAAAATGTGACGTATCGCATTCTAATCTAATCTAAGTTGCAAAGATATGTAACATTGGGGATTCACATTATGTGCATTTTCAAAAGCAGACACGTATGAATTCTCGCTTGTACATGCCGCATGTCAACCAACAACATAAAAACCCTGTAACTATTGCCGACCTTCCCTGAAACAGGGGTGACATTGGCAAAGTGAACCATTTTCTACAGCATGGGTGGTCAGCCGCATACCAACCTACAAGTTAAGGAACAACGTTTATCACAAAAAAAAAATCATTAGTTTTATCACAAAATATGCAATGGCTGAATTTTCGGAAATTCCTTTACTGGTATGGTTGGTATGAGGCTGCTATGAGGCTGACCCCCATGCGGTACAAACTTGGTTCACTTTTGCCAATGCCACCATGGTTTCAGGGAAACGCGGCAGTAGTTGCAAAGTGTATGCTCATGTGAGCTTTGGTGTTTATTTTAAGCCTCAGCTATATTTAAGACTCAGCCTTCACAATAAATGAGTACCAACCCCCTTGAGAGCTGGGAAACCCCTACTTTAATTCAAGTAGTAGGCGTAAATCCAGCTCCATACTTGTAACAATAAATAGTTCCTCGCCCCCTCGCAGATAACTTGGCAAGAAGTTGCAATAAATGTGTAGATAATTCGCGTTCTTTAAAATCAATAATATAAGTATCAAAAATATATTAACATTTAAAATTCATGTATTATATTATATTTTAAATATTTCTCAAAGCCGCCGAAATGAGTGCCAAGTTTTTTATGAAATGATTAAAGGCTGCCAACATCAAAAAACAGCTAGAAAGATAATAACACTTTTAGTATAATATGCTTGTCATCTTGCATCCCTCTCCCTCAGCCCCGAAGTCAAGTTTCCCCGTACATTTCCCTCTCGCAGGTATCTCCCCGTCTCTGTCTGGCGGCCCGGAGTTGTGGGCCTCTGACCTTCAGGCGGTGCTAATACTTTGAGAACCAATGTTTGGTGAAATTGGATGTATTCGACGCATAGGCGTAACCACGCCTAATTATGGGCCAGTATTATCTAATCTTATCTAATCTAATATTTTTAAGGGTTTTGTTGGTTTACACAGTGAAAGTCCATTGTATATATATATATTTTTTTTTAAGAAATCCTGAGCGGAAGACTCCCTAGATTCTAAAGACTCTAGGGGTCTATGACACTTGTTGTAGTGCCGCAGAGGTGTACGAGCTTGGTCGTCGCTACAAAGCGCCAATACTCAAGCAAGACCCAGTTGCTGTAAGGCTGGATGGACCTTTGGTAAGCAACCCAGCGAAGAGCACATTCGAAATATAAATGGTATATTTTTGTGTTCCGCCGGGATCCGAATCCACAACCTTCCATTTACGAGTCCGAAGTGTTGCCACTACGGACTACGGACCGGTCCAAGATGCCAACGACACGCGGTGTACCTGAGCGGTTACCCATCCAAGCACTGACCACGCCCAATGTTGCTTAACTTCGGTGATCTATGGGAACCGGTGCTTTCAACATGGCTAACGTCGTTGACAAATTAATCAAATAAATCATCATTGTCCTGATGATGCCTTTTTAGGCGAAAACGTTTCACAAAGTTAGAGAATATAAAAGTGAATTTAAACTGCGTTTTATTTGATTAATTATCTAATCTAATTTGCAAAGATATGTAATACATTACATGCATTCGCGCAAGCAGACACGTACAAGTTCGCTCTTGCACATGCCGCATGTGAACCTACAACGTAAAAACTCAAATCTCTAATACACCCTGCAACTATTGCCGTCCTTCTGGACATCTGACTGGACATTGGCAAAGTGAACCATTTTCTACAGCATGGGTGAGCTTTATATAGATACACCCAAGCCATTATTTCCTTGACTTATAGGTTGGTATGAGACTGACCGTCCACACTCTAAAAACTGGTTCACTTTAACAATGTCACTCCTGTTTCAGGGAAGGTTGGCAAAAGTTGCAGGGCTTATGTTCATTTCAAATTGGGTTTTATATTGTGGGTTCACATGCAGTATGCGTCAGCGCTAACTTATACGTGCCTGCTTATGGGAATGCATTAAATATGAATCTTAAATGTTGTACATCTTTGCAAGTTAGATTCATGTCTAATGCATGCACATAAGCAAACACGTACTTTTTACTTCGCGCATATGAACTTACAACATAATATCGCAATCTCAAATGAACATAAAACCATCAACTCTTGTAGACCTTCCCTGAAACAAGGGTGGTGACATCGGCAAAGTGAACTTTTTTTTACAGTATGGGTGGCAACCTCACACTAACCTATAAATCAAGAACCTCTTTAACTCTTCAACTATAGTTTTAAACTTTCACTTTCACTTTCATGGTCGGTGTTCAGTTTTAAATACTCACTTCCTGGTTTAAAACTTTCTAGTTCTTACACGTTGATACTCAGATGGACAATATATCAAACATCTTTCAACCGGTCCGTAGCTCAGTGGTAACACTGGGGACTCTGAATGGGAAGGTTGTGGGTTCGATTCCCGGCAGAGCACAAAAAATATACCATTTATATTTTCAAATTTGCTCTTCGCCGGGTTGAAAAATTCATAAAACCTTTACCAATAACCGGTCACCAAAGGTCCAAGCAGCCTTACAGCAACTGGGTCTTGCTTGAGAATTGGCGCTTTGTAGCGACGACAATCAAGCTCGTAAAAAGGTCGATAGCTCAATTGGTAGAATGCTTGCATTCCATGCCGAGAGCAAGGGTTCGATCTCAAAGGTTTACTCAGCCTTCAAAAGAAATGAGAACCAGCCCCCCCGGGAGCTGGAAAACCCCCACTTCAACTGAAAGTGGTTGGTGTGAGGCCGGCCCCTAACCTGTAAAAATAAATAGGTCCCGAAGCGCCACATGCAACCCCTTAGGGGATAACGCAGGCAAGAAGTTACACTATATGTGTAGCTTAGTTGCGTTTCAAGCTTTTGAAATGTTCATCTTGGCAAATGGAGTGTAATAATGTAGTTAGGGGTGGTGCAGGAGCAGGGTGCGCTACTGAGCTTTGTTGTTGGCTTATTTGTTGTAACGCTGCTTGTCCGTCCATCTTACGTCATATTAGAGCCCGACTGCTGCTAACTCGACTAAAGCAAGACTCAACACGATATGCAACGCAACTGAGCTACACACATGGTGCAACTTTCGGTGACCGATCCGTAGTCTAGTAATAACTATCCGTAGTCTAGTGACACGTAAATAGAAAGCCTTAGATTCGAATCCCTGCGAAGCATCAGAGCTGGTTTTAATTTTTTGTGAAGCCTTGGGGGTATTTTTATTTTAGGGTTTAAAAAGATACGGTGGAAATGGACTATCTAAAAACTATGATTGGGAAAAAACGGAGTGATAGGGTGAGGATTGATTTTGTAAGAGAATAATGTGGTATAAGGAAAAGTGTGAAAGAGAATTTTAAGAGAAGTCTGTTAAGATGGTTTGAACATATGGAGAGAATGAGTTATGACAGACTGACGAAGAAAGTGTACGTTGCAAGAATAGATGGATGTAGTGGTAGAGGAAGACCTAGAAAGGTATGGATAGACCAAATTCCTGAAATAGCGAATGAATGGAATATACTGAGTCATTTTAAAATGAGAGCTTGTATGAAGAAGGTTGTGACTCAGGATAAATACCGAAACCAGAAATCATTTCTGGCACCCTCAGTGGGAATCGAACCCTCACTTTTGGCATGCAATGTAAGCATTCTACCTACTGAGCTATCGACCGGACCTTTTACGAGCAGAGTGCCAATTCTTAAGCAAAACCCAGTTGCTGTAAGGCTGGCCTTTGGTAAAGATATATGAATTTTCAACCCATCAAACAGTATGTTTGAAAACTAAATGATACCCGTCGGGATTCAAACCCACAACCTTCCATTTACGAGTTCCAAGCCTTACCACAAGACTACGGACAGGTGACATTAATCAGCCTAATAAATAGTGATTCTCATTGGTTTTATGAAAAGCGATTTAGACACGAATGCTGAAACCCTCCTGTATGTAAGCCTGTCTTGTATGTATGTGTCAGAAGGACCCACAGCACATGGCCGCTCATAAAAAGCTCTATATTTTTCAAGTGGTGAAAGGCTTTCCCGTGAAGCCAAGTAACGGCACGACAAAACAAGAATCTCTAGATCAGAGACGTACCTATGACTCTAAAAGTAAATGGTTCGATGTTACTGAAGCTAATAGCATTCTTCGGGTGGCACTCCTGGTGGGGTTGTTGCTAGATCACGAGTAGCGTGAAGAATACTTTCTTCGGCTCATCAGCCTTAAAGACTCAGGGCCTCCCACGCCACAATCCTCCAGGACTCTCTGTCTTGTGCTGCTTCCCTCCATGGTCCCCTTACTCCCAGAACTTCGCCGTCGGCTTCAATGTTGTCTGCCCACGTGAAGAATGATGTACATAATAGATTACTGTGAATCCGCTGTGGATGCAGCTTGGCAAAAGGAAGCGCAAAATCGCTCAAAGGCGGAGAAATTGGATTTGTTGGCAACAAAGTCTGCGTATTTTCATCTAGTGATGCCAACTTTGCACATGTTGCCAGCTCTGAGAAGACGGAATAGTAATACAGCAAACACAGCTTCCGCGGCGGGCAAGTACTCACCTGGATTATAGCGCAATGTAGGGGAGCAAGAGTAACGAAATCAACTCAAAAAATCCCATACAATTTAAATAATTTATTTGTTTTCTTGGGCGCATTAGAGCATCACAGGAGAATTGTTGCCGAGTAAGAAATTTACTCCCAAGTGGTCGCCAACGTCGGGGACACCTGACAAGATACGAAGATAAAAATAAAAGTGAATCGCCTAACAAGTTGAACTTGGAACTTTTTTCTCGGCAAGCAAACGTCAGTCTTCCTAGCAACGAATAATAAAAAAAAAATCTCCTCTTCCTAGCAACCCGGCCGGGTGACGACACAATATCGTCTATGTCAAATTATGTGCTGAGTCCGTTGTTGATTGAATGTAAGATACGTCTAATATAATCTAAGTTACATTTTCACAAGCAGACACGTATAAGTTCGTGCTTAAAGATGCCGCATGTGGACTTGCAATATAAAAACCCGAATATCAAATTAACATGCACCCTTAAACTCATGCCGACCTTCCCTGAAACAGGGGTAACATTGGCAAAGTGAACGATTTTCTACAGCTGTTGGTCAGCCGCATACCATACTAATTAGTACCAAGATATTCGATTTCAAACGAAGTTTGTAGTTTGGTTTTATGAGCCAAGAAAAATATTGTATTTACATGGAAAAAAGTCCTAAGTATTTCTCAAGCATAAGAGCTAATTTAAACACTTTTGGGTATTTAAAAAAGGCACTAAAAGGGTACAAGGTAAAATTAGTTGTTACCAAAGTGTATCGCGCGGATGAGCGTATAGTTTCTGCAATCTATAATCTAAGTTGTACAACACAAGTTGTACCTGAGTTAGATGTGGAAGTAATCCTTAATAACTCGCCTCTCTGTAATACCAACAGTATTGGAATTGAGCATTTTACGTTGGAAGAGGTACAAACCTGTCTGCTCAACATTAACCCAAACAAAGCAGCGGGTCCTGATAACATTCCACCAGGCGTAATAGCAGCCTTATCCAATACTGTAGCTGAACCATTAAGGTTTATTTTAAATCTGTGTGTTGAACAATGTGAATTTCCTCAATTTTGGAAGTTAACAAGAGTCATTCCCATACACAAAGCAGATACAAAAACAGATGTCCGAAACTATAGACCTATCTCTATCTTATCGACATTTGCGAAGATCTTTGAAAGTTTAATTCATAAAAACTTACTGATTAACATTAAATCACGTATTACCATTCATCAACATGGCTTCCTACCAAAGAGGTCTACAATTTCCAATCTTCTCACATTAAGTGCAGAAATAGCCGAAAATCTGGATTCTCAGCACCAGACTGATGTGGTATATACGGACTTTTCTAAAGCATTCGACAGGGTAGACCATGACGTCCTACTCAAGAAAATGCACATATTTGGATTAAGTAAATCTCTTCTCTTACTTTTCGCATCATATTTAAGAAATAGACAACAATATGTTGATATTAATGGCTATACATCATTGACAGTTCAACCACTTTCTGGAGTCCCGCAAGGATCCAATTTGGGCCCACTGGCTTTCCTTATATTTGTCAATGACGTTGTTGGCATCATAAAACATAGTTCGTGTCTATTATACGCAGATGACTTGAAGGTCTATACAAAGATTATAGACACTCAATGCTGCGTAAAATTACAGGAGGACTTGAACGCATTAGCAGTTTGGGCTGAGCAAAACAAACTCTTCTTAAATTTTAAGAAATGCGTTATCATGTCCTTCACTAAATCTCATAATCCCACTTTTCATGAGTATAGTATAGGTGGGCAAATACTAACTCGTGTGACCTCATTTAGGGATCTGGGAGTTGTCTTTGATCCCGGACTGAATTTCTCAGACCATATGACGCAGTTGACGACCGAATGCTATCGGCTTCTGGGCTTTGTTATTAGACTCTGTAAACAGTTTACAGAGCCCAGGGCGATGGCGGATGTCTTCAGCTGCGTCGTTCGATCTAAATTAGAGTACGCTGTTGAGGTGTGGACACCTCATCAGCGGAAGTACATTAATATGTTAGAACAGCTCCAGAAGAAGTTCCTGAGGTACCTCCTCATGAGAACGCAGGGAAACTACCCTCAGTTCATGCACCATGAGGACCTGCTTCGGGAAACTGGCTTCAGGAGCTTAGAAACTAGGCGCAACGGGACCCTGATGGTGCTCACTTATAAAGTCATCAATGGTTTAATAGACAGTCCCACCCTGTTGGAGGGTTTCAGGTTGTTTGTACCAAATTACTATAATCGGGGGCGAGGTCATGATCTTTTTCATCTACCAATGAGCCGCACCGATGTCTTGGCACAGCATCCTTTAACTCGGAGTGTCAAACTCATTAATGAGGCAAAAATAGATATATTTCAATATAATGTAGACACCTTCAAAAGTATGGTAAAAGAGTTCCTCCCAGCGTGTTGATGGCTGTGAGGGTGCACTGTAATTAGGGCAACCTGTTGTGCACCAAAAAAAAAAAAAAAAAAAAAAAAAAAAAAAAAAAAAAAAAAAAAAAAAAAAAAAAAAAAAAAAGAACACTTAAAAAGTGTGAAAATCTAGTAGTTCAGAAATTTATCTTGAGCACTGCTTTGTAATTAGTTCACTTACTATGAGAAGTTACCCCCAGTAAAATGTTTTATCCACGATTTCTCAAATCAGTGAATCAGTACTTCTTCAGTTTTACTTTTAAAGTGACGATATATTATAATATGAAAGCGGAATTGTAAACATTTTTCAGCTCCTCAACCTTCCATACATTCATCTTTATGGCAATAGTCTCAAGGTAATCTAGAAGTTAACGTGCCATCTAACAGTTAACTTTGGGAACCTCTGTTTGAAATCGATCATCAATTCGACTGTAGTTTTTTCCTGACAACTCTTCAAAATTGATTTCAAATGTCACATGAGCATGCAATGTAAAGATTAAAGTGAAGAGGGCAAATAAAATAAAAATATTCAGCTCAGTATTGACATTCTTTATAACGGTTCCACGACAAATCTATCACAGACAACTCGTATACAGACAGCTCGGCCATGGACAAATCGATCACACGACAGTTCCTCCACACGACTTTTCGGTCAACGGCAATTCGTTCACACACAGGATAAGGTCCACATACAGCTCTTATATCTGAACTCTATATTCTATGTTGCAAAGATACATTAACATTTAAAATTCATATTAAATGCATGCCAAAAAACATACACGTGTAAGTTCTCGCTTATAAATGCTGCATGTGTACTTACAAATTAAAATCCAAACCTCAAATGAACATAAATCCTTCAACTTTTGCCGACCTTTCCTGAAACACAGGTGATATTGGCAAAGTGAACCATTTTTTACAGTATGGGTGGTCAGCCTGATGCCAACCGGTAAGTTAAGGAATCACAAAAAAAAATAATTAATTAAAACAACAGTTCCTTGACTTATAGGTTGGTATGCGGCTGACCGCCCATGCTGTAAAAATGGTTCACTTTGCCAATGTCACCCCTGTTACAGGGAAGGACGGCAAGAGTTGCAGGGTGTATGTCCATTTGAGATTGGTTTTTATGTTGTAGGCTCACATGAGGCACGTGCAAGCGCGAACTTGTACGTGTCTTGGTTGTGGGAATGCATGTAATGTGAATCTCCAATGTAACATATCTTTGCAACTTAGATTAGATTAGATTAGATTAGACAGTAATCACAAAAGGTTTTTTAAGAGCGAGTTTTCTGTGATGGAGCTGTTTGTGAGCTATATTGTGTGTGACCGAAAAGTCACGTGGATGAACTGTCATGTGACCAAATTGTCCGTGACCGATGTGATTGCGGACAAGTTATCTGTGGACGAGTTATCTGCGGTCAAGTTGTCTATCACCAAAAAATCGTGTGGACGAACTCTCGTGTGACCAAATTGTCAATGGACGAGCTGTCTGAGAACGAGTTGTCTTTGACCGATTTGTTGTGACTCGCTTTATAAGTAATAAAGTGAAAGAAGGGGAGCAACGTTAAAAGATTAAGGAAAATTTAAACCTCAGTATGCGTGTGTCGCGAGGAGCGAACGCTCTCATTTACGAGCTATACAATAACTTAACATTTCTATCAACATACAAAGTCACAAGAAAGAAAAACCGTTCTATACCCAAAGTATAAAACATGCGCATAAACTCCCATCGATTGCGTAAATTGAAAAAAAGATGGAAATTGAATCACTCACAAGGGGTGCTGTTGGAGCATTCATAATTTTTTCTCTTCGTGCTTTCGAGGGAGATATACGCAAGCTTTATACTCCCGAGTATTTAATGAAACTATGAAAACACATTTTTTAAATGAGTGTGTTTATACCCTCTGTCAATCGCGTCTTTAAAAGTTACTTAAATATTAGACCGATTGATAATCTAGTGGCTAACGTTTTAATAACGAATTCGGAGGATAATGGGTTCGATTCTCAGTAGGCACAAAAAAACACTTCATCATGTTGTTAACCAATAACTTCAATTCATCTTTACAACAACTGAGTCTTGTTTGAGAATAGGCGCTTTCTAAAGCGACGACAAATCTCGCAGGGGGCTTTTGAGAAGTGATACACCTAACATTAATTTATTTGCTACGTTTTTACGTTGATTTTTACAATTTCACCAGTTTTTCTGGCATTTTTATGATACGTAAGGTAAACTTGATTTCACTTTTTCTTTAAAACGACCCAAATGGTACATCTCAAAAAACTTTTCATTAAAAATATTTAATCTCTTTTTATATTTTATTCACTTTGCCAATGTTACCTTCTGTTTCAGGAAAGGTCGGTAAGAGTTGCAGGGTGTATGTTCATTTGAGATTTGGTTTTTACTCTCCACATGTGGCATTTTTAAGCGCGAGCTCAATGCAAATCATGTGAATCACCAATGTTACATATCTGATATATCCACTAAGATTAGATTAGATTAGATTAGATCAGCAAGATGGGGCATGCCATAACAAAGATTTTTTAATGTTTTGATTCCCGAGTTCGCTGTTCGTTGGTAGTTCGAACTCCGAGACAATGCAGAACATATAGGTACGTGGAATAGACATTAGACCTAAGTGATTGATTTTTTTACTGCCAGGTTGTCTTCCTACCGTAAGGGCTAACTCAGCCTTATTTCATAGCCGCACATAAGGTCGCTCTAATCATGGATTATGGATATTTGAGTCCGACCGATAGCTTAGTTGTAAAATCTTCTTCTTTTCAATCGAAGATCGGCGGTCATCGTGGCTATTTCGACTTTGGATGCTGTGGCTCGAAACAGAGTCTTAGTTCTTCTGCCGAACCATTATCGCAGCCACGATGTCCTTCAGCGTCTCTGAGTTCTTCTCCCCTCGATCTTACCCTGTGTGGGAAGATGGAGAAGGCGGTATTTCTCATTTTCCAAAATGTGACAGAAGTATATCAGCGATCTCTGCTTAATGGTGGGGTATAGGCAAAAACATTTCACAATAAATATTCCCTCCCATTCCTTTAAAATAACTGATTTGAATTGACTGAAGTGCTAACGATGTCTCAAATATAACTTAAATTTTAAATCTGAATATCAAGCTTTAATGTTTTTTTTACTATATATTGCCTACCTATAAGGAGCATGTGCCTGTATGGAATGCACGCTCCTGGTTGGCAGAAGTTACTTTCTGGTATACCTCGGAGGACTTCTTCATTGGTAACCTGATCACGCCAAAAGATCCGAAGCATTTTGCGGTAGAAACACAATTCGAACGCTTCAATTCGTATCACTTCGTAGGATGTTTGCGTCGTAGAATGCTTACGTCAAAGCTATGTAGACGTTGGTGCTAGAAATGAGTTCGCATTTCATCTTTGCTCAACGCATAACAAAGTTACCTCCTGAGGAAGTTGGTTACAATACCAACAAAACCTCGAAAGGTTAAGTAAGTTCTCCAGTTACGGATTGCCAACATTTTCATTTCTATATCATTTTTAATTTGTATACTTGCCTAACGACTGTAATTTCAGCTTAAAATACATTTTCCCCAAATAGTTATAAAATACAGCAAATATAAATAGACATATTTTAAAGCTTGTATTCAATACACACACACTGACACACACATGCAGATACGTGTAAATTGGCGCTTAAACTCACATTAACATAAAACTTGTAACTAATGCCGTCCTTTCCTGAAACCGGCGTGGCATTGACAAAAGTGAACCAAGTTTTTATAGCATGGTATCAAACGCTTCATATCAATATATTAGTCAAGGATCTTGTGGATATGCATTAAATATGAATCTCAAATGTTCATACATATATTTGCAACTTGGATTATAGAAAGTGTGCTTGGGGTAGGCCTGTAAAGGTACATATTGTATAAGTTTGTTTGTGTGTTTGTGCTCGTACAGGGAATCCGGCCTGGCAACAAAAACATTGTTACCATCGTGAGGAATATAAATACAGTGGCAGGAATGTACGCAGCTAGACTGTGGATATAGCATGTACTGTCTGCTCCAAGAAATCTATGGCAGGGCGCACTTCAGGAATTTAGTGTAATCCCGGTATTAAAATTCACAATATAGTTACAAACTTGGAGTACCTACGTGCGACTGTACATGCATACATAGTGTATAGGGCAATCTGGCACTAGTATGATGGTGGTAATGTTACGAACTTATGCGCACCTATATATGTACGATAGTGTGGGTAGAACCATCTGGGAGTAGTACATGATGGTGGTAGTGCATAGAACGATGCTCTGGTGTGAGTGAAAAATCAAAGAATGCTCTGGAATATGCAAGAAAGATCTCTTTTGTACCTATATAAAGGGACTGCAATGGGGCATCAAGAGAGTCGTCGCTTAAAGTATTTTGCCGTGAAAGACCAACAAGCAGTAATTGTCAATTGTTGGAAATTGTGAACCAAGTAAAATCATAACAATATACTTGGAATTGGTGTTTGTAATTTGATGTTATCTTAGCGGACAAACGTCAGAGCGCTATCAATGTCATTGCCAAAACATAAGAAATAGATAATCTAGACAGCTTAGTAGATAATACGACGATAAGGAATATATAGGCTGTGACTGAAATTTTACTGTGTGACACAATGACGACCATATAACAGAGAAAGCTGATGTACTTCGGTTACGTTATGAGGAATGCAAAATACCACCTTCTCCGTCATACAAGAAAGAATTGAGAGGAGAATAACTCAAGGACGCCGAAGGACATGGTGGTTGAAAAACTGCTGAAAAGAAATGGGAAATTGTTTCTGACACCCTCGACGGGAATTGAACATGAACTCTCGGAATGAAATGCAAG
Organism: Agapetus fuscipes; assembly: GCA_951799405.1. Classification (NCBI taxonomy): domain Eukaryota; kingdom Metazoa; phylum Arthropoda; class Insecta; order Trichoptera; family Glossosomatidae; genus Agapetus; species Agapetus fuscipes. The sequence continues at coordinate 9,116,858 of OX637343.1, read as the reverse complement.
CATTCTTCGAACTGAACTATCTTTCGGATATATGGATTCAAAATCACATGTATTTTTTTGGTTCCTAAAAGACAAGATATTAATTCAATGTAAAGAAATCATTGCTAATGCAGAATTACGCACATTCGTTGCGTTTAAAAGTCTCAAGAAGCTTAAGATCAGTTTAAATCAAATTAAGGATTTTTTTTAAATTAAATGAAGTTCGTCAACAAATAAGTGTATTAAAACTTCACCCCTGTATGACCTTACTACGAATGCAATCGAACTTTTGATTATCCAAGGAAGGCTCGTTCCACAGCAGCTCGGATTATCAAGATTCAACTTGTATGGACACATGGAAGGTCCTGGGTTTGAATACGGAGCACAAAAAATACCATTCATATTTTCATGCTGAAAAATTCATTCACTTTACCGGTCACCAAAGGTCTATCCAGCCTTAAAGCAGCTGGGTCTTGCTTGGGAATAAGCGCTTTCAACAGCAATGCCAAGCTCGCAGAGGGCTCTTAAAGTGTGATTCACACAAAAACACCGCTCACAAAATAAATCATCCTAAAATTATTATATTCATTATTACTTTTCCCGGTATTCGCCCTGGTTTAGCACAGCCCTGTTTCACGTTATTAGGCACTCGTCTTGTACGTTAAGGTAAGCAAACAAAGATGGCGGACAAAGTAATGCCGGCTAGGTGTTGCCGCACTGAAAAAAATAAATCGATACTCCATTTTTTTTTGCCCCACACTGGCAGCCCACATTTTTTCTTATTTTCAATTTTCCGTAATGGCAGCCCTGCGATTACAGTAAGTGATTTTGAAAATCCCATCATGTCGGCTCCATGAAAGTGAATATATAATCTAAGTCGCCTGGATATATAAACATCAACGGTTTCTTAAGTTATAGGCTGGTATGAGACTGACCCCCCGTAATGTAAAACTCTTTAACTAATGCCACCCCCTTTTTCAAGGAAATGTAACAATTTTCCTGTTATTAGTCTATAATCTAAGTCGCAAAGATATATATATTTTTTTCTTTTTATTTACAGAATTCAACATTATGCAGTCTCTCTAGAAGCCGATTTTTGATAATATTAATAGTTTTTGAGGAAACATTAAAAAAACTGAAACTACTAAAATATTGAATTTCCAGATAACTGTTCTTTCCATATTTTCTCAAAAACTATTCACATTGTCTAAAATAATTTTTTTTATAAAACGACAGGCTTATGGTGTAAAGCGCTCTTAAAAATAGAGTTTTTTTGTGCCTTAGCGTGGATTATAACGATTTTTCATTATTTTTTTCGTACCGACATTGTTTACTCAAAACTCACAAGTCATCGTGAAAAAATTCAAATAATGACGCAGTGACACTGAGAAATATCATAATAAAAATATCGGCAATGTGACGTCACAAAATTAGATGAATAATGATATATTTTATAATCCTTTGTGTTGATTGTAAAACCCTACTCAGTTCTTGCTTACATATTTATAAATTTGAATTGATTTTTCTTAAATAAAGTTAAATAATTAAAAAAAGAAATCTCAGGTTTATTGATACAAAAAAATTTGTACTATTTATACCAAGCTCGTAAAAAGTAATAATATTAGGATGATTTATTTGGTGAGCGCTGTTTTTGTGTGTATCACACCTCAAGAGCCCTCTGCGAGCTTGGTCGTCGCTGTAGAAAGCGTCAATTCTCAAGCAAGACCCAGTTGTTGTAAGGTTGGATGGACCTTTCAGGGACCGGTCTTTGGTAAAGGTTTATGAATTTTTGAACTCAGCGAAGAGCACATTCGAAATATAAATTGTATATTTTTTGTGCTCCGCCGAGATCCGAATCCACAACCTTCCATTTACGAGTCCGAAGTGCTGCCACTGGACTACAGACCGGTCAAGATGCCATCGACACGCGGTGTACCTGAGCGGTAACCCATCCAAGTACTATCGGCGCCCAACGTTGCTTAACTTCGGTGATCTATGGGAGCCGGTGCTTTCAACATGGTAACGTCGTTGACGTAAGTTAGTACATGGAATGCTTCGTTCCATGCCAGAGGGCTTTAGTTTGATTCCCTAAAAGGGTGTCAGAAAATATTTCCTGTGTCGGTGTTTATTTCAAACAAAAAATAAAAATACCGGCAAGGCTTTCTCAGCCCAGACAAGAAATGAGAACAAACTGTATTTGAAAGTTAAAAACACCAACTTCAAGTGGTTGACGTAAAGTGAACCTGTGCAGTTAAATAGGTTCCACGCACCAAATACACAAACGCGATCGACAGCTTGTGCCAAAATGTACGGTGGAGAACAAATTACCCTTTTGATTTTTGTAAGAAATTTGATAGATGTTAAATTTTTCTCCTGTTTTTCTCAATTTGATCACACTGTAACTGTAACTGCAACACTGTGGCCATTCCACTAGGGGTGGCTAGAGCCTCTACAGATTTGTCTCCATTTTTTCCTATACTTGCATACCTGTTACAACTCTTTTATATCCATCACCTTTTTTTGTACATATTCTTCTTTTATATTTGCTTTGTATATCCCATTCTTTCACAATTTCATCAATCTGATCCAGCCGTACTTTTCTCAGTCTTCCTTTTCCTCTCTTCCCTTCCACATTTCTCTGTATATGCACTTTGCAAGTCTTTCATTATCCATTCTTTCTACATGTCCAAACCATCTCATTACATTATTTTGTACCTTTACTTTCACGTCCGCTTTCAAATTGGCTTTGCCTTTTAATTTTTTTATTTACAAGAGTTCGCAAAGTTAACTGCACCTACTCTTTTTTGACTTATAGGTTGGTATGAGACCGAACACCCCTACGTTAAAAACTGGTTAACTATAGCCTAGGTCTACCTACATTTTTTCAAGGAAGAACGACAAGAGTTGCAGTTGTTATGCTCATTTGCAAATATGAGTGCTTAAGTGTCAACTAACACTTGTGAGCAGGCATTAATAATGAATATTAAATGTTTATTTATCCTTGCATTTCACTTACAACATTAGTTTATAATTATAAAATATAATTGCTATGTGAGGTTTTACTAACCTTAAAACAGAAGCCTTCCTCCTTCCCGGATAAGATGATTCACTTTTTTTTAAATTAACTTCAATTGAAATTAATTAAATTTATTTTTAATAGTTAATTCACGCCAGCGTGAAAGATTGGACGCCACTGGAGAGTCGAACGGAGATATCTGAAACAAAATAAAAAGTTTGTTACAAATAATAAAGATAATTCACAAAATCAAAAAATAATGTTCCTTGACTAATGGGTTGGCATGAGTTCCATGGCTAAAATATTGATATGAAGCTGACCACACACACTGTTAAAAAATGGTTCACTTTAGTACACATGCAGCATTTGTAAGCGCGAACTTATACGTGTATGCTTATGGGAATGCATGTAATATGAATCTTAAATATGGATAATATATATTTGCAATTTACATTTGCACATTATATTAAAGATAGAAAAAATGACCGATCCGTAGTCTAGTGGATATCCCTTCTGACTCGTAAAATGAAGGTTGTGGGTTCGAATCCCAGCGGAGCACAAAAAAAATACCATTTATATTTTCCAATATGCTCTTCGCTGGGCGAAAAATTCATATATATACCTTTACCAAAGACCGGTCGCTAAAGGTCCATCCAGCCTTACAGCAACTGGGTCTTGCTTTAGAATTGGCGCTTTAAAGCGACGATCAAGCTCGTAAACACCTCTGCGGCACTACAACACGTATCATAGATCCATATGATCTGAAATGTAGGGAGTCTCCCGCACAGGATTTCTTTAAAAAAGTCTTAGATCATACTCGTAGGTACATTATATTAAAGATACTAAGATAATAATTCTTGGAGTCCATGGAATCAATTCTATTCAAATCAATTATTAACAAAAAATACTTCTTCCTAAATGTATTCGCCTCTATGCAATGCACGCTCCGGTCGATAGCTCAGTTGGTAGAGTGCTTGTATTCTATGCTAAGACCTTGGGTTCGAATCCCGCCAAGGGTGTCAGATGATTTCCCGTTTCTGTGTTTATTTCAAACCTTAAATTGAAAAAAACCGGCAAGGCTTACTCAGCCTTCACAAGAAATGAATACCACCCCTTTTGGAAGCTGAAAAACCCCCACTTCAACGAAGTGGTTGGCGTTAGGCCGGCACTCTTCTCTGTAAAAATAAATAGGTTCAATTCGCCACAAGCGACTCCTTTAGGGATAACGTGGCAAGAAGTTACACTTTATGTGTAGCAGTGGCGAAGGGTGCCATACAACTCGATTCCCATCGGTTTCCCTTTTTAAATGAGGCAAAAATGATAATAAAGTAGACTGCATGGTTTCAATGGGGAAAAAATAATTCTTGATTCTTTGGTTTTAAATGTATGTTTTTACTTTGTGCCAATATTTTTTAACTACTTGCCTCATTTTAAAAGGGAAGCCGATGGGAATCGAGTTGTATGGCACCCTTCGCCACTGATGTGTAGCTTAGTTGCGTTTTTAGACGTCACATAGCCGAGGGATAATTTGAATGTTTGGATTCAATGAAGTCAATTCTATTCAAATTGATTATAATTAGAAAAATACTTAATCGCACATGTATTCGCCTCTATGCAATGCACGCTCCTGCTTGCTCCGAAGTTGTATTTGATTTGTGATGCCGGTGTATTTTAGTCCTCACCCGGCGCGCGTTGCTCTGCCCACGCGTTTTCCTGAAATGCGGGGGAGGCGGGCCGAGCCCCCAGCAGCTGTGGGCCGTGTAGTACAGGCTCTAGCCACTCGCCCACGCACTACTGCATAGTAGAAACAGCTGGCCCGCCGCGCCGCGTAAATCTAATCCAACTTAAAGTACGGCGTTTCTCGACGATTTTTCTAATTCAAATTTAATTGTGAAATGCATTAACATTTCGAAAATTTGAGACGTAACGCAAAAACGCAACTAAGCTACACATAGAGTGTAAGTTTGTAAGAATGTAAGCTTCAGGAGGAAGCTGAAGACGCATCTGTTTCAAAGGGCCCTTTTGACTAAATTTTAGTGTAAAAGGCGCTTTGGAAAAAAATCAACCAATTATATTTATAGCTTCTTGCCGCGTTATCCCCGAAAGGGCGGTATGTGGCGAGTGGAACCATTTTATTTTTACGGGTAAGGGGGCCGGCCTTGCGCAAACCACTTAAGTTAAAGTGTGGGTTTCCCAGCTCCCGAGGGGACTGGTGCTCATTTCTTGTGAAGGCTGTGTTAACCTTGCCGGTATTTTGTTTTGAGGTTTGAAATAAATACCGAAACGGGAAATCATTCACACCCACCCTCGGTGGGATTCGAACCCGAGCTCGCGAGGTGGAATGCAAGCACTCTACCAACTGAGCTATCGACCGGACTTGAGAGGTTTATTGAAAAAAGACACACATGATAACTCGTCCACAGGCAGCTCAGCTATGGACAAATTGGTCACATGACAGTTTGCCTAAACGACTTTTCGGTCACATACAATATGCTACACCAGAAAAAACTTGCTCTCCAAAACGCGTTTGAAATTATGGTAACCAGTTTTAAACTTGTAATTTATTAACAAATATACTTATTCAAATAAATTAGTTTATTTATTCGTGCCTACAGTTTTTTATACAAATAATTGCAGTTTTCTGTGATGGAGCAGTCTGAACCGCATCGCCACCTTAATGGTAAAACTAAATAAGTGCTGATTCTCTGATTTGATCAATCGTGGATAAAACATTTCATTGGGAGTAACTTCCTATAGCAAGTGGACTTATTGTAAGGATATGAGCACTTTAATATAAAAAATTAAAGTGGTCATGAAAAACTTTGAAACCACAAGACTTGTACACTTTTTAGTGTATCGTAGAAAATTGGAAAAACATGCATTTATGTGAGATATTAGCTCAATATGTCACTTATTCAGTTTTCTCTTTAAGGTATCGAGATGTTTTATGTGAACAAAATGTCGCAGACAAAAAGTCGTGTGGACAAATTGCCGTGCGACCGAATCGTTCGTGACCGATGTATCCGTAGACGAGTTATCTGTAACCGAGATTTTTGTGACCGAAAAGTCGTGTCACAAATTGTCATTTGACAAATTTGTGTATTGCTGAGCTGTCTGGGGACGAGTTGTCTGTGACCGATTTGTTGTGAAACAGGTTACAACTCGAATGTTATTGTGAAAGGCTTCAACATTTCGATAATTTAAGGGGATTTGAGGCATAAGGTTACATGACGTGTAAATTTACTCTAAAGAAGAATTAGGAAATTCTGAACGACTTTTCAGGTTAAAAAACGCAATTAAGCTCACATTGTTATGATTATTGTAGAAAAAATAATGCACTGCATATTATGCTGGAATGTACGTGGTAAGCAAGCTATGTAATTAGACCTTTCTGGCAATACAAATTTGTCTTTAAATGAAGGATTTAGCTTGAGAGGGAAGATTTAGGACTGAATGAAAAATAAGTTAAGTGTAAAAATAAATGTGCCACTTTCTAAGTAATTTTGCTTTAAATGAACCATAAAATTATAACAATGTATTTCGTTGACCCTGTAGGGATTGCATGTGGCGTGTGAAACCTATTTATTTTCACACGCAAGGATGCTGATCATACGCCAACCACCTCACCTGAAGTAGGTACTTTCCAGCTTCCGCGGACACAGGTATTTTATTTATTTTGTTCCTTGACTTACAGGTTGATTGATATGAGGCTGACCACCCATACTGTAAAAAATCATTTTTAATCAAAGTTAACCACCCCTGTTTCAGGAAAGGTCAGCAAGAGTTACAGGGATTATGCTAATTTTAGATTGGATTTTTATGTTGTAAGTTCACACGCAGCATGTGTAAGTACGAAATTATTTATGAGAATCCATTTAATATGAATCTTAAATGCAATAATGTCTTTGCAACATAGATGATAGTGAAGAATTAGTAGGGCTAGTCAATATTTTGATTTTTGGCTTATAAAAAGCACATGAACGTATGAATCATTTAGTTTTCAATTTTATTTTTTTAATTAAAAACAAATAGATAATGTGTCAGCAAAATTAAAAAAAAAATCGTTTTATGTGAAGAGGAATGCAATTCACAAATATAATTTTCTTGGCCAGAAACAGGTATTTTACGGTCTCAATCAATATTTTTCTTAATGAATTAATAATTAGTAACTACTCAATGACATTTTTTAAGCCAGGGTCCAAGCTTTTGTCGATAAGACATGACGCAGGTGGGGTTCGAACCAGCGTTAGTGCCAATAACGCAAATTCGAGACGCCTTAACCCCACCACCATCCCATCGACAATCTGGGACAATTTCTGACATTGTTGGTGAGGATCAAACCCTAATCGTCTGTGTTGTTTTCCAATTAAGAAATCCTGTGCGGGAGACACCCTAGATTTCAGAAACTCTAGCGGGGCTATTCTTAGACATTTTAGTCGTCGGTTGAGCCCACGCTTTGACAAACTAATGATGCCTGGACTGGAAGTCTCATCAACACGGTTATTCTTACCAACCGAATTTTGGTAATATTTGTATGAAGACTAAACAGCTTTTCACTTGCGGCCATCTTGGATTGACAGGTCTTCATACAAATGCAACATTAGTTTATCAAAGTGTAGGCTCAACGGACGACTAAAATGTCTAAGGATAGCACCGATTGAGTTTATGACACTAGTTATAGTACCGCAGAGGTGTTGTTTACGAGTTTGGTCGTCACTACAAAGCGCTAATACTCAAGCAAGACCCAGTTACTGTAAAGCTGGATGGACCTTTAGTGACCGGTCTTTAGTAAAGGTTTTATGAATTTTTCAATACAGCGGAGATCATATTTGAAAATATAAATGGTATAACCCACAACCTTCCATTTACGAGTCCGAAGTATTGCCACTGGACTATGGACCGGTCCCAATGCAGTAAGGCAGCAATGTACGATATATTTTTTTCTGTGGAAACAGCGCTGGTTGTTGTCGTGACGTCACGGGCTCGGCAGCACGTGCCAGATTGGGCAGAAGGGTCAGGGCGTGACGCAGATCCGATATGGAGTCATTGAAAGCTGGGAGAAGGGAGGCTAGCTGTGCCCCGAGTACACACTAAGCTTACAACTTTAAAAACTCGTTTATACTCAACCGTAATATTTAATCAAATCAAAATAATTAATATATCGACGGTTAAAAGGCATTGGGCATGAGCGACATAAACTGAATTGTTCAGGAGAGCAGTTTTAAGTTTGAGATGGCAGAAAAATGGCATTACTTTTTAATTTTTTTATCATATCGTTAAAACCAAAACAGCTCTAAAATAAAAATAAAATAAAAGCATTTATTGGTATTCCTACTTATGTGGTTTTACGATTTTTATGTCACAAGCGCCTTTAGGACAAAAAAGGGCAAAATCTTGTCGGTTACACCAAAACAGTTGTTTGCTTGGGCATAAATATCAAAAAAATCATCGTAGAGCTATTTGAGAATTAGCGCTTAGAAAGAGCGGAAAATTTCAAGTAGGATGGCATTCATAACTCATTTTTGACCAATATGTCACTTGTACTGTCTTTATTACTGCCTTTTAACCGTCGATATAAATTTAATCCAATCAAAAAAATAAATTAAAAATCCTTTATTTCATATTAAAAAAATATCTATTTGCTACCACTCAGTTCACGAGACTACTATGAATATAAATGATAATGAATATGCCCTTAAAATTATAAAAGTTGTGTGTGACAACGCACCTTCTATAATCTATAGGTACATTTTTCCCAATATTAGAGATTGTGTCCGCACACACCAACAGTACTTAAGTCTTCCACGTTGCCTGCTTGCAGCATTTCAATTTGCCGGTATCGCCCTGCGCCATCTTTAATTTCAAACTCTCTCTGGAGATGACATGAAAATTGAAATTTTTATCTTCCGCTGAAATAAGTTATGTCATTACTTTACCAGCCGATTTCTGAGAAAGGCAGCCAGAGTTGCAGTTTATTTACAGATCGGCTATTTTCGGTATGAATACTGTCATCCCTTTCAATAAAATCCACTAAGCAGCACTTATTCTGACACACACAGCAAACTGGCAATCATATACATACATGAAGAAGCAAGATCTATAATCTATAATCGAAATTGCTAAGATAAAATTAACATTAGAAATTCAAATTCAAAGCATGCTCACAAACAGACACGTGTAAGTTCGCGCTTACACATGCTGCATGTGTACTTACAAATTAAAATCCAAGCCTCAAATGGACATACACCCTGCAACTTTTTCCGACCTTCCCTGAAACAGAGGTGATATTGACAAAGTAACCATTTTTTACAGTATGGGTGGGCAGCCTTATACCAAACTTTAAGTCCAAGACTAGATAGGTTGTTCAAATACCCCACAGTCATACATGCATTGTAAACAGATGTCGCAGCTCCACAACAGAACACACATGTAGAGTGTCATCATTTTTCATACTTAAATCCCGAGTGTACCCACACTTTCATCATAGTTTCATAAAGATCATCTTCATCATTTCACCTGCACGCTGAAGAAGCCCATCGTAGACTTGGGCGAAACGTCCGGACGCTCCAGCTGCCACAGACCACGGCAACAGATCCCGGAAAGCAACTCTCCAGCACATATTCTGTCTCAAAAGGAGTTGCATGTAGTGAGTGGAAATCTATTTATTTTCGTAGATAAAGATGCTGGCCTTACGCCAAAAGCTTAACATGAAGTTGGAGTTTCCCTGCTCACAAGGAGGTAGGTTCTTATTTCTTTCGTGGCCTGAGAAAGACTTTCGGCACGATGATTTTGGGTGTGAAATAAGCACCGAAACGAGAAATCATTTCTGACACAGAACCTTAGCTTTCTGTTTTTGCACGCAAGCATACAACTAACTGATGTATAATATTTTGAAACCTGAAACCGAAATGTCCTTTATGATATTTCACGTTTTTACCGATTCAACGGACAGTTTCGTGCCACCTATAATGTAAGTTGCAAAGATAAATAAAAACTAACGTTTAATCTCCTACATCTGTTCGTTCCTTGACTTATAGGTTGGTATGTGGCTGACCACCCATGCTGTAAAAAATGGTTTACTTTACTAATGTCACCCCTGTTTCAGGGAAGGCCGGCAAGAGTGTATGTCCATTTGAGATTTTTGTTTTTATGTTGTAGCTTGTGATGAATCAAGCTTTTCATCAAAAATAAAATAAAATAATTGAAGTTCCTATACATGTGGGCGTATCAAACATGTGTAGGAAGATTTTTCTTGTCCATACGTATTTTTTTTCTATGGGACTATTTAAGTTCTGGAAGGGGGATGCAAGTCAGCCCTGGACGACCGGGAGAAAGGGATTCGGGTCGAGACAGTCAGCTTGGGGGCACGGGCTTGGAAGGAACTTAAATCTGGGCTAAACGAATCCGAAACAAAATATTAAAATTAAAATCGGGTCTTAATTCGGAAGAAAAATTAAATAAAGTAAAAGATTTTCTTTTAATAAAGAAACCGGGCGCAAAGCGAATCGTTCATTCGGAACTTAAGGGAGAATAAGTATTAACGTGGTTTTAATAATAATAAAATATCTGTCGACATAATATCCCAGGAGTGTATTTTTCATGTGTGGTGTCTAAAACTAAAAGTACGCAAAATATGTAATCCCGTAAATCGCAATGATTCTCAAACTTTCGAACATAAAAATAACTTCCGATTGAAATTTTGAATAAAATTAAATTAAACCAGTGGTTGCTGAACGGGAAGGCGCATTTAATTGTTTAATAATCAAATTCATTAATCCGCGTAAACACATAGTTCGCTGAGCTGCTTCGCAGAAGGATGAGAGATTTTAAATTATTTTCTAACACACTAAACTAATCTAATTAACTTGCGTTCTAAAACGTATTCAATCTTCATATTTTGAAATGATTTATTGCCTATGTTTCAGTCCGAGGGGCTGCTGTTGCTGAATACTCCGATCTTAAAAATTACATTTCGTACCTATTGTAAATAAAATGTTTTCTTTCAGGTAAAAAGGGGTGAATTCAACATAGCTTTCAATCAAGTGGCGCAAATGTCCTGAAATGCTTATAAATTGTTGTCTTTATTCCACACAGCCTTGCAGTTACTAACAAACACACCTCTCTCACAAAACACCTGTGTCAGAAAGAATTGAACGCTGTTTGCTTAATTTCTGAAATACCTGAACCTAACGGTTCTTTTGCTGCTATGAAAGAGTTTGCATTGTGTTGGAGGTGAAAGCTTTCGGCTTCCAAAACTTTCCATCAAAACTATAAATCCAATGTTGACTGACAAGGAGCCATGCTCCGGAGCACGTCCTATGTTTCCTTTGGTTCATAGCTTGACCTCTCCTCCGGCCATGGTTTTTCTGCGTCCTCAACATCATCACTGAACGAGGGACGAGGTTACTACCAGACTCATATCATGACTTGGATAAAGCTTCCATTGTTCCTATGTTATGGGCTGGAGTCAAATGACGTCATTCCAACATCACAACACCTAGTTTCTGCTGGATTCAGACACCAAAAATACAGTGCGAGCCTCGACATGGCGTTCGAGTTTTAAAAAGTCTCCATTCATTGTTTTTTGGCGTTCGGTTATTTCATGACGTGGAGTAAAGTTAGGGCCAGTCCCTTCTAAAATATCCTTCCCGTGGTCTGAAAGGACCAGGCCGTGGGGCCAACCTGTTAAATTCTTGGAGGAAAGAGGAAGATGAGCTTTCTTCGATTTTGGGTCTCTCTTGCTTACGAGCAAATGAGGAATCCCATTTACAAGGAAGCTGGGGTGAAGGGAGTCATCTTCTACTGGGCCGGTTTGTCGTACCAGTTATTAAAATCAATCCCTTCCTAAAACACACTAATGAAATTTCTCCCACAGCAAAGAGAATCTTCAAAAGGTAAGTGATCTTGGAGCGAGAAGTGTTTACAACCGCTGGTTGGAGCTACGGCGCAGGGAGTGAGAAAGAAGAAGAAAAGATCAAACTATATTTTCTTTAATTTCGCTAAAACAATACTAACCAAATAACTATTATTCAATTATTGATGTTTGATTATCTCCTGTTTAATTGAGTCGTTATTATTGTACTTGTCTTCGAAATAAATTCATCTGCATTAACTGGCGTCAAAATGAAATAAACGAATCTCGCGGTAATTTTGTCAGAAATAAAATCAAATGCGCTGCTACGCGAACGCAAATTTGTGTATAATTCGGCATCGTAACCTTTGGGTTAGTTATTTAAATTCATTAAATATTATTAAGCAAGGCACATCTGTATTTCATCCTCACCATCATGAAAGAATTTGGGTCCACTACAAAGGTAGGTTTTGAGACAGTAAAACAAAAAATGACACAACGTTCTGTCTTTACCTATCGTACAACGAGGGGTCATAGCCACTAAATAGACGATCACACGAATACATCAAGATTATTGGCCAAAATCTTATAATTTTCACCTAAGAGTGAATTGACCGGTTCACTCCAGTTGAACCGTGAAGAAGGATTGTTCCGTCCTCCGAAGGGAGTTTTTCCATAGGTCGGTTTCATTTAAGCTGAGCCGCAACCATGGGTCCCTTTATTTTCCTCCGGATATTCTGAGGAAGGCAGAATCATTTCAAGCTTCACATGCGGCATGTGCAAGCGCGAACTTGTACGTGTCTGCTTGTGAGAATGCACATAATGTGAATTCCCAATGTGACATATATTTGCAACTTAGATTAGATCTTATTATTCTGGGATAAAGGATGACGGGCTTTTGATGGTGTTATTTTTATATTTATTTAAAAAAAAATAACGATAACAACTTTGTATGAGATGTCATTTATTTTTGTTATTTTTGACACCGGAACGTTGTCCCCCTTATCCAGATTTTCCACCCAGCCCCCCCCCCCACCCTTCCTCCCCTTGGTTTTGGCAAACGTCAGTTTTCCAGATCGAAGAGCGGCCGTTGTAGCCCCTCCCTCCTCCCCTCATCGGCCATCTCACCAGTCTATTCCGGCAAGGGCGGACTGAGACACAAATAAAGAAAATAAATAGATTTTGTATGGTGAGCTGAGTTTTTTGTGTGCACAACAGCTGGAGTATATTAAGTAAATTGAAAGTATGTATTAGTTTACTAAATTAATGCTAAGATGTAAATACCGGACCTAAGAGCCGTTTATAATATGCTTGTTGCCCGACTTTGAGGATTATGATTTGACGACGTCTACTACATACATCATATGAAAAAATAGTATAACAAAAATGATTGTTTGCGTCCGGTAGACATAGAAAAGTTCTCCAACGAATGCGCACTACAAAGGAGCTTCTGCCAACAAGATTATGAATTGAGAAGTACCGTCTCCTTCATCTTATCATACAGAGTAAGATTGAGGGGAGAAGATCTCAGGGACGCCGAAGGGCATTGTGGCTGAAAAACCTGCGACAGTGGTTCGGCAGAAGCACCAAGTCCTTGTTTCGAGCCGCAGCATTTAAAATCAAAATAGCCATGATGATCGCCGATCTTCGATAGAAGTGGCACAAAAAGAAGAAGAAGAAGAAGACATAGAAACGTAGAGAGCAAGTATAAACGTGTTTTGTTTCCCAGGGTATGTTGCCGTAGTCCATCTGAGTTGAAGCTTCCATAAACTTCGTCTACATCTACGAAGGATTTCTTCAGCTTGACGTTGATGTTATGCGTTATTGATGAAAGTACGTACACTGAAGAAAGGCATTGCAGATTATTATGAGCGAAACGCACCAAAGTTCCAGATGCGATGGACCACGGAAACAAAAATCGCAAAACCACACTCAACTGTTAACCGTTTGCCTGAAGAAAGGCATTGCAGATTATTATGAGCGAAACGCACCAAAGTTCCAGATGCGATGGACCACGGAAACAAAAATCGCAAAACCACACTCAACTGTTAACCGTTTGCCGTGAAAGTCCAAATCTACAATAAAGTTTTCCCTTGAAATTTTTTTTTTCTGATCGATATTCTTATTTGTCTGCTCCGGCCCTGCCCCTGGTTGCCCGCGAGACCCTACTGAATAATTGATTTCCTTAACCAAACGGCAATCTACATCTGCTACTGTCCCATCTCTAGCTGAAGGCAATCTACATCTGAAACAGTCCTGTCCCATATCTATCTGAAGGCAATCTACATCTGGAATAGTCCTGTCCTATATCTATCTGAAGGCAATCTACATCTGGAACAGTCCTGTCCCATATCTATCTGAAGGCAATCTACATCTGGAACAGTCCTGTCCCATATCTATCTGAGGGCAATCTACATCTGGAATAGTCCTGTCCTATATCTATCTGAAGGCAATCTACATCTGGAACAGTCCTGTCCCATATCTATCTGAAGGCAATCTACATCTGGAACAGTCCTGTCCCATATCTATCTGAGGGCAATCTACATCTGGAATAGTCCTGTCCTATATCTATCTGAAGGCAATCTACATCTGGAACAGTCCTGTCCCATATCTATCTGAAGGCAATCTACATCTGGAACAGTCCTGTCCCATATCTATCTGAGGGCAATCTACATCTGGAACAGTCCTGTCCCATATCTATCTGAAGGCAATCTTCATGTGGAACAGTCCTGTCCCATATCTATCTGAGGGCAATCTACATCTGGAACAGTCCTGTCCCATATCTATCTGAAGGCAATCTACATCTGGAACAGTCCTGTCCCCTCTCTATAGGAAGGAAATCTACATCTGGAACAGTCCTGCCCCATATCTATCTGAAGGCAATCTACATCTGGAACAGTACTGTCCCCTCTCTAGCTGAAGGCAATCTGCATCTGGAACAGTACTGCCCCATCTCTAGCTGAAGGAAGGCAGTCTATATCTGGAACAAGCGTGACTGTCCATCTTTAGCTTAAGGCAATGCACAACTCTAGCACATCCCTAGCAAGAAATATCAAATAATAAGAAGCTATTTACTTGCACGGGTCGGTTTGTAGGCATTTTTTTTATATGAGTTTTGAATGTAAATATACATATCTTTGCAACTTAGATCATAGATATTTCCAGTTGAATGGAGGAGCAAGGCGGTCAACAGACAGCTCTGGCAGCGTTTGATCAAGGAGGCCTAGATTTTTCACAGATTGCTGTGCCAATGATGATATCAAGTCTACAGCTAAGTTGTGCAATAGTTCAATTATAGTATTTGTTTACGAACCAAATGAAAATGGTTCACTTTTGCCAATGTTACCCCAGTTTCAGGGAAGGTCAGCAAGAGTTGCAGGGCGTATGTTCATTTGAGATTGGGTTTTTATATTGTAAGTCCACATGCGGCATTTTTAATCACGAACTTATACGTGTCTACTTATCAGAATGCATGTAAAACGAATTTTAAATGTAACATATCTTTGCAACTTAGATTATAGATGAAACCATTTGCGAAAGTCAAAATTTTTACAGTATTGAAGGTCAACGCCATTTAAAATTTTCACACCCGCATAGGTTATGCCCACCCCTGACTACTACTACTCAATTGTCGTAGTATCCAGACGCCATACCACTAAGAGTGGCCAATACCTGCGTGTATGTGTCTTCACTTTGTTATGCCCTTGCACACATCTTTCATCTCCTCGTTATCCATCACTCTCTTCATGCATGCTATTCTCTTTTTCTTACTCCGCAGACTTCATCCATTTGAAATCTCACTTTTTAATCAATTCATTCTTTTCTCGGTCTTCTCCTTCCACGCTTACCTTTCACATTTTCTTGCACACTCTTTATATCAGTCATTCTTCGTCCATCCTTTCTAGAAACCCAAACCGACTCTTTCTACTTTTTTGTACTTTCACTCACATACTCTCGTTTATACTGCATTCATTTATTCCCGGTCTTATCAAATATCAAAACATCTGCTCAAAAAATAACTGGGATAGGATTTTTTTCTTAAATAATAGATTATTTTATCATCGGTAAATGTACAGGATTCTGGTGGTCGCTGGTGATTTCGGAGGGGGCTTCAATTAAAAATACTTGCTTCTTAGTTGATGATGCAGCGGACTGGAGAGAGGCGGTCATTGTGCCAATTTACAAAGGTAAAGGTGACAAAAAAGACTGCCGTAACTTCAGACCGATTAGCCTTCTTAGTGTGCCAGGTAAAGTGCTATGCAAGATTCTTATCCATAGGGTAAGATTATCCACCCAGGAGAAGGTCTCAGATATACAATCTGGCTTTATGCCGGAAAGAGGTTGCGTAGACCAGATATTCGCGCTTCGACAGATAGTCGAAAAACAGCTGGCCGTAAATAAAAAGGTCTACGCGGCTTTCGTAGATCTTGAGAAAGCCTTCGACTCGGTGGATAGAAGTATGATGTGGTGTGTGCTTGAGAGGTATGGTGTGAACAAAGCACTTCTGAACGCGATACGCGCCATCTATCTAAATAGCAGGGCGTGTGTCAGGGTGGATGGAGAATACAGCGAGTATTTTAATGTGTACAAGGGTGTGAGACAGGGTTGCATAATGAGCCCATGGTTATTCAATATAATCATGGATCATTGTGTTAAACAAGCGAATCTGGAAGGGCATGGCATACAGATTGGAGAGAGAAAAGTCGGAGTTCTGCTTTATGCTGATGACGCAGTATTAATTGCTGATTCAGCAGCGGAACTTCAGGCAATGCTCTCTAGTCTGAACCATGCTCTGTGTATGAACAAGTTGAAAATTAATGCAAGTAAGACGAAAGTACTGATTTTTGACAGAACGGATGAAAATGAAGAATGCACGTTTATGTTGAATGGTACGAAAGTTGAAATTGTGGATGAATTTAGATACCTGGGAAGTATGTTTGAGAAGAATGGAAAGATGACAAGAGAACTTGAGAATAGGATGTGTAAGGGCAAGCAAGTGGTCGGTGCAATAGGAAGAATAGCAAAGAACAAGCGATTGACGATGGATCTGAGAATGGCGGTACACAATGGCATATTGTTACCGACTTTGATGTATGGAAGTGAAGCATGGACAGTGAACGATAGCGAAATGAGTAAAGTATGTACGGTGGAAATGAAGCATTTAAGAAGCATGACAGGAAAAACTCTGAGGGATAGAGTTAGGAATGAATGGGTAAAAAAAAAATGTAATTTGAAAGAGGATGTGAAAGTTAAGGTACAAAAGAATGTGATGAGATGGTTTGGGCATGTGGAAAGAATGAATGATGATAGACTGACAAAGCATGTATACAAAGAAAGTGTGAAAGGAAAAAGAGGGAAGGGACGACCGAGAAAAGTATGGAGTGATCAGATTGAGGAGATTGTGAAAGAATGGGATATACAAAGTGAGCGTAAAAGAAGAAAATGCATGAAAAAGGTGATGGATATGAATGAATTGAAAGAGATATGTAAGGATAGGAAAAAATGGAGGCAACTCTGCAGAGGCTCTGGCCACCCCTAGCGGAATGGCGACAGAGTTACAGCAGCACTTTTATATCAAAAAGTTACAGGCTATTGAATCAATCTACTCGAGAGGAATCTGATATAGTAAGAGGACGACTTTGCTTGTTCACTCGCACTTTTATATTATGGCCTTCTACCCACCAAAAGAAAAGCAACAGGAACGCCATAGACACTAATTAGGGTTGAGGTTGACTTATTCAAATTCCCTACATCGAGTACATTGAAAGTATCATTAAAATATATTTAAGTATTGAATTTACCTACCATTGATATAGTTTTTCTCGGGTTAGACCATGTTCTACTTGCAGTAATTTTGTCTGCCGACGTTTTATTCCCTCAAGCGGGGAACATTTTCAAGGTTCGAAGTGACGGGGCACCTTTATCCTCCGTTTACTTTTGGCAACTGCTGCCCCGTCGCTTCGAGCCTTGAAAATGTTCCCTGCTCGTGGGAATGAAGCGTCGGTAGACAAAATTACTGCAAGTAGAACATGGTCTAGCCCGAGAAAAACTATATCATTGAACACCGACCATGAAAGTGAAAGTGAAAGTTAAAAACTTTATTTAATTACCTACCATTATTTGAATGTTTGATTCAACATTATTTTTTCTATTCTAAAATTCCAAACAGTAAACGAAAAAAAATATTAGAGAAAAATGGCAATACTTGTTTAAATATTTCAAAATACAGGCGGATAAGGGATGCATCACAGCATGGCAGGGCCGCATTTGGGGAATTATTCCGGCCGGACCAAAAGTAATTATCATTAATTGGCGGCAGGAATAATTGACGCGAGACTGATGGGAGTACAGACACAGACTCGGCAATTTATCCTTCTTAATATTCTTAGAAAGTTTTTTTTGTATTTGCAATTATTTAAGGTCCGTTAATAAATAATATCCAGGACTTTATTATTTGACTTGGAAAAACAATTAAATGAGATTTGAGATCTAAAACTTTACAGTTCAATGTGATAAGGGTACTCAATAACAGTAAGGTAGGCAATAACAAAATATTAATTGGCCATTTACCTAACAACTTGGCCATATGAGGACGCATTTTTTGACTAATGCATTGTGCAAAGTCCTTTGACATGCTTTGCATTCTGAGTAGGAAAAGAAATCCATTATTCTTATAGTGAAAGCTGAGAAAACTTTCCCATTACTATGATTCAGGTAAGAATAAAACCCTGGGTCAGGACATCACGTAGGTTATCAGTAGGTTAGATTACAATTAATTTTTGAAAGATTTTTGTAAAACGCTATGGAAAGCCATAATTGAGAGTTTTTTTTTTTAAAGGAATAACAAAAATCAACTTTGTTATATTAGTCGGTGCAGAAAAAGACTACAAGGCCAAAAATGCGATAGGTGTACGGTATCAACGCAGATGCAGTCAAGCCAGACATAGTTGGAGAGCAAAAGCGATGGGCAGGTGAGAGTGGAGGAGAATCCTGGATTCAGCCAAGGCCCAACCCAGGTCTGCCGAGCTCATGATGATGATGACGTCGGTGGGTATCAAATCTTTTTCTACCAATTATTTATCTAAGGGCGAGTATCCTACGCAGGTAAAATGTGTTTAAAGAAATGCATTGAGCTTAGGAAATTCAATTTTCAATTTACAAAAAAAATCAACAGATTGTGATGGAGTGGAGGGATGAACTGAAGAAGGGTGGAGTTCAGTTTTTACATGTTGCAAACTAGACAGCGGCGTCGCAAGACAGGTAGAATTGTAGGCAGAGGTTATCGAGAACATGGATCTTATTGGGCTGTAGCGCCGATAAAAACGAAGAAGAACATAAAAATAAAATAATCAAGAAAAAGGATGAGCCCATGCGGTCCTGTCTCTCAGCAGGCTGGGTTTCATCAATTCATAAATCCCGCATTGAGCCATCAGCGCTATTAGCGAGTCCGGGCCTGGTCAGCCGTTAAATTATAGATATCCCGCCAAATTATTCACACCAGCGGACAGACAAAAATACCCACAACAAAATCTATCATCTAAGTTGCAAAGATAAATAAATAACTATGAGTACATCGTTGCTTCACGTGGACCTACAACTTTTGCTGCCTTTCGTTCTATACAACTTCATATTTGAGCGCTCTATACCCTAAATCTGTCGTTTTAAAAAAAAAACTACGTTTCAACTTTATGGTCTCAGTAAAAGAGTGACAGTAATGAAAAAAACAAGCATGTTTATTGATTATTATTTATCTAAATTACAAAGGTTAAAAAAATATATAGCTTTTGAAATAATAAATACTCGTATAATAAAATAAAAATATACGCAAAAAAAAAAAAAAAAAACGCAACTAAGCTACACATATAGTGTAACTTCTTGCCGCGTTATCCCCGAAGGGGTCGCATGTGGCGAGTTGAACCTATTTATTTTTACAGGTAAGAGGGCCAGCCTTACGCCAACCACTTCAGTTGAAGTGGAGGTTTCCCAGCTCCCGAGAGTGCTGGTACTCATTTCTTGTGAAGGCTGAGTAAACCTTGCCGGTATTTTATTTTGGGGTTTGAATTAAACACCGAAATGGGAAAT
Source organism: Agapetus fuscipes (assembly GCA_951799405.1). Taxonomy (NCBI): domain Eukaryota; kingdom Metazoa; phylum Arthropoda; class Insecta; order Trichoptera; family Glossosomatidae; genus Agapetus; species Agapetus fuscipes. Next base: position 9,096,930 of record OX637343.1, on the reverse strand, counting down.
CATTTCTGACACCCTCGGTGGGATTCGAACCCGAGCTTTCGGCATGGAATGCAAGCACTCTACCACCTGAGCTATCGACCGGACTCGGACTTCCCGGATGGAAGTACAGAGGCGTTGGGTAAGATGGTTTGGTAGAGCCATTCCAATTCTACTTGCCAAGCGTCTCCATTGGGAGCGATGGAGACCGCGGCACGCTGACGTCAGTCAACAAACGAGGCCTATAAAAATATACAATAAACATTTTACATCGTTTTTTATGTACTTTATTTTGGATTTTTAATTTTATGTTTAATTACAGAACTATACATTATTCAATCTCAGAAAAACGCTGATTTTTGATAAAGTGAGTAGTTTTTGAGAAAATATAGAAAAACTGTTTTCCAAGAAATTAATTATTTAAGTAGTTTGCTTTGCATGCGCTCGCATGATCGCTGGTTAGTCGAAATTTTATAACACTACTCCTCTTCTCCAGAAGCTTCACTGGCTCCGTGTCCCACAGCGCGTTGAGTTTAAAATATGCTCGATGGTCCATAAAGCTTTATTTGAAAAGACACCCAAATATCTCGCTGATTTAATCAAGCGCCTTCGCCCTCGGACAAAAAGCCTAAAACTGCGCTCGGCAGAAACCGTAGCCAAGTCATGTATTGAAGAGCTGATCAGAAGAGTAAACACAATGTTTGGAGTGCGTGCTTTTGCAGTTGCTGGTCCTCTGGCCTGGAACCGCCTGCCTCATCATGTGAGAGAGCTAGAGGACCATGGAAAGTTCCGAAATACACTTAAGACAAGCAAATTTCTGGCATCACATGCACAAGCGCCCATCACGAAATGGCGCTATAAGGAAATCACCAACTCATCATCATCAGTTTCAGGAACTACCTGATGATGACTATACTACCTGAAGATGACTATATATATATATATATATATACAAGGATAATTTATTTATAAGGTACACATAATTGAAGAGCGCCGTTTTTGTGTGTGTCACACCTCAAGGGCCCTCTCAAATCACGGATAAGATTTTTTGTAAAGATGCGTCTTTAGTGCTCCTTTAAAGACACCAACAGTTTCTGCCTTCCTCACATTAGGTGGTAGTCTGTTCCACTCCATTGGGCCCGCAAACCGGAAAGCACGGTCCCCAAAATTAGTGCGTGTCTGACGTGACGGCTGGACTAAGTCAACCACCCCACACCCTGCAGATCTGAGAGTTTGGCGTCTCAAATCTATCTCAATAGGTGAGAACATGTCAGACAGGTATGAAGGAGCCGTACCATTGACAGCTTTGTAAACCATCAAACAAACACGGTAGACCACCCTCTCCGGAAAACGAAGCCAATGCAGTTCTTTCAACAATGGAGTAATATGATTAAATTTGGACATCCCGAAAATGAGTCTTGCTGCAGAGTTCAGCACAGATTGTAGTCGGCTGAACTGTTTTTTCGGCTGACCTATATACAGCGTTGAGCAATAGTCAACCCGAGACATAACAAAAGCGTTAACCAGGGTCCTGACCGCCCCTGATGGTAAACATCTCCTGATTGCCTTAATCTGGCGAAGTTCAAAAAACGAGGAGGATACCGTGTTATTCAACTGCTCTCCCATTGTGAGGTTCCGATCCAGTGTGACTCCTAGAAGTCTCACTGAATCTGACGGCTGAATCAGTACGCGAGTTGTCAGGAGATGATCACGCCTGGACGTAGCCGCCCACTATATTGGTCGAAAACGTTTGTACTATTTAAAATATTTAAAAATTGATAATTTTTAAATATATTATAGATTTGTGGAAATAAAACAGTGTTTTGAAATTTAAAAAGTGTTATTTAATTAAATAACAATAAAAAAAAATGAATTTTCACAGTGTTAATACACAAACCATACAAAATATAATTCAGGAAATATGTTTGCCCCTACACAATGAACGTGCCTGGCTGGTAATACAGAAAAGGAAGCCCAGATATCTCCTTGGTATGTCGTGCCACGGTGATGATGGTGATGATGTAAGAAAAGCCTTCAGAAAGTTTCTTAAGCACAAGTCAAATAAAAATAACTGAACGAAAGCAAAGCCTCAATAAGTAAGCAGGACGAGGCAAGAGCCACTAGCGAGTGTACAAACGCGACGCCATTTTGGTTCTAAATTTATCCTAATGAAATAATTCAGATATGAATCGACAAATAATATTAATAAACATTACTATAAATATTAAATATAATATGCTTTAATATAATAACTTAAATATAATGTACAAATAAATATAATTTTTAAATAATATAAAATAAATAAATAAAATAAAATTTTATTTATACAGATGGCTTAAGCTGGACGTGGAGAAAATCGGAACTAAATCGCCATCTCGTACAAAGTCACTTTTGATAGTTAGTTGAATTACTATCTTTTGACATAATAAATATTACTTAAGAACGAATAATAAGGAGAACTTACAAAATTCTCAACGTTCGATAGCGACGTAAACAACGTCTTCAGGAGGCACCCTCACCGCACAATCACTAGCACAAGAGTTCACCATCAGCCGTCAGAACGAATAACGCAGAAAAGTGGTTAAATTTTCACATTGAATACTTTTATTACCTCGAGTACTTTCAACAAACGCCATTATCAAGAGGGCACTTGAGTGAGTGAGGACAAAAGAAAGACTCTCGGTGTTATTCACATACAGCAAATCCTTAGCTCAACCGACCCCTAACGTAAATTTTCCAATAAAAAAAACGATGATTTATGGATATGCTACAGATGAAAATATGTCTTATGAATAACCCTGTGGGTGTGAAAAATTTATTTATATTTTTCATTTCACTACAAGGTTGTCAACAAAACGTTGAGAATAAAGTTCGCTAACTTCCGGAAAGTGTAATAAACCTTGTAATTTTATTAGAAAAAAGTAATGTATCCCGAAAAATAAAGATCCAAAATGGCTGCTAGGGAATCTCTTTACTTGAGTAGAATCGACACCCTAGGTGTTATTAAAAGACTTGAGTCAACATTTGGGCAACTCGGAAATACCTCAGATTAAAGTAGGCAGTAGACGAGGAAGGATAGCGCTCAGATAGGGTTCTATCCTCACCAGTAGCGAGGGAGGGGACGAGGAAAATAACTCAGATAGTGAGTGTTGATTCAACATCGAATAAGTCCAATTCCTTCAAACAGTGTTGGTGTTGGCCAAAATAGCTTATTTTAGATTTTTTTTTGTTATCAAAACTCTAATGCTTAAGGTTTCCTGATGGATCGAGTCACAAATGCCGAGTTTCTTTCCCGTATAAATACAAGAGCCAAACTCCAAAAGAAAAAAAACTATTTTATTTCGGCCACATAGTGAGCAGCGAGAAATATTCCCTCCAGCATCTCATCATACAGAGAAGAATCGTGGGACGACGAGCTCCAGGTCGAAGAACAACATTTTGATTGAAGAACCTGAGGCAGTGGTTAGTTGGACCCTTTCGGGGATAACGTAGGCAAGAAGTTACACTATAAATATGTTTAGTAGTTGCGTAGGTTGCTAAAAACTGTTGCCCCATACAAGTGTGACGTTTGCTCGCCGAGAAAAAAGTTGTATATTCAAATTGGTTCTGAAACGTTTTCGGTTCTCCGACCGTCATCAGGTAAACGTAGCTTGAACAAAATAAGTTTTTCGTAGATTTATTTGTAAAACTAATAATAACAAACCAAAGGATTAAAAATGATATAATCTTTTATTTGTCTAACAAATACTATAAATTCCATCAAACTGATGTGTGTGAGGCACGTGCGAGCGTCTAAACTTGACTCCTCACGCACACACCTGTCTATTAATGCATTATTACTCGACCCGTCTGAACGCTCGAAAGTTGGAACGTATTTTACTTTTCGCAAGTTCGGGACGCTACAAGCGTTCCACTTCTTTTTTAATTTAAATTTAAAATCGTGATGTTGGTGTTCTGTAAATACCTAAACGTGAACTCAATCTTCTCATTCCAAATTCAAACGTCGCCCCGCCAGAAACCAGAGACAAGAAACAACTCTATTTGAATTTAAAAACAGAATGGTTTCGCGACAAACATTTGAAATTAGAACCTTTTCTCTGCGGGAAAACGATACAGGTCAATGCGACTACGGTCCTAGCAACCAATAACCGAAATTAATTCTGTGCCTCCTGTGAAAAGTGATACAACTCGAGTTATACCCTTTTTGAGATTTTTACATAGAAATAATCAGAAAAAAATTAGCGATTTTTTGGTCTTACTCACATTCTTCTATCTGCTATAGTTTAGGAAATATAACTGGCAGGATTTAGGCAAAAAAACGTGAAAAGTGATATAAGTCAAGTTGTATCCCTTTTAGTAATTGATCCACACGTTGTTTTTTACAAATCTATCGTGAATATTGATACATCTCGACTTATATCACTTTACACCAATTTTTGACTGGAATTTTAGCCAAGTTATACGATTCAGGTAAATTATGAAAATACTACTATTTTAAGTACAACAATTGTGTCTTTGTGGTAGTATTTTTAAAATTAGTTTGAGCAACATTCTGCCTGGACCATTATCTTATGAGTTATTAAATTTAAAAAATATTAAGCTTTTTGTGTATCACTTTACTCAAAGACAACTTATAGGTGCAATATAATATAACTCGACTTGTATCATTTATCACGTAATAAATGATACAAGTACAGGCAAAAAAAAGGTACAACTGACAGAGTTTAATAAATTATTTGTAAACTATAATAGTAACCATAAAAATTAGTATGCACAGTGAAAGTGAATGTTTTTATCTACAAAATAAGATACTTATGTGTAACCTAGCCCACTTAGTTCATGAATTAGAATTTTTTAAATCTTGTTTTTGCTCTCCTGTAAAATGATGATTTTTGAGTTGTATCACTTTTCACAGGAGGCACAGAATTAGTCTTTTACCTAGCAACCCGTCCATGCGAATTAACATTTTTTTTGTCCATGGAATTGGTGCCGAGTTCATTCTATACTACAATATTATTAAAAAGTTACAAAAATATAGTAATTGTGATGAGGCTTAACTCAAAAATGAGGATCGTACATTTGACATAGACAAAAATGTTATGAGGTCACACGACCGGGTAGAACGTCTCACTGCAACTGCAACAAAGCTGCACATATAGTGCAACTTGAAATATGTACCTTTATTTATAAGTTTTTTTGTACTTTTTATGAAAAAAAAACAGTGTTTTTTTCATAAAAGGGGATTTTTCACTCTGTGCATACACACATTCTCTAAAGATTCATGCAACTTGTTATTGGCGTGTGAAACGTATTTATTCTTACGGGTAAGGAGACTGGAACTGTCCTGTACACCAAGGCTTGTAATGTCCTTCGTTCACATTATGAGGAAAGCGAAATACCGCCTTCTCCATCTTATCATACAGGAAAAGATTGAAGGGAGAAGATCTCTAGGACGCCGAGGGACATCGTGGCTGGAAAAACCTGCGACAATAGTTCAACAAAAGTACCAAGTCCCTATTTTGAGTCGTAGCATCCAAGGTGAAAATAGCCATGATGATTGCCGATCTTCAAAAGTGGCACCAAAAGAAGAAGAAGATAAGGAGGCCGGCCATACGTCAACCAATTGAAGTGGGGGTATTCCCAGCTCCCGAGGGGCTGGTCTCATGTCTAGTGAAGGCTGAGTAAGCCTTGTATTTTATTTACAAGAAATCATTTCCGACACCTTCCATGGGAATCGAAATCGAGCTCTCGTCATGGAATGCGAGCATTCTACCAACTAAGCTATATACCGGACTATTTGCGAGTTTGGTCGTCGCTACTCAAGCAATATCTAGTTCCTATGAGGCTGGATGGACCTTTTGTGACCGGTAAAGACACGTGAATTTTTTAATCCTAAAGCATTATATTGAAATTAAATGGTAATTTTGTTGTGCCCCGCCTGGAATCGGACCAGCGACCTTCTGTAGAGATAAACACTAGACTACTGACCGGAAATGTGTGTGTTTATCTATGATTAACACTGACTAATAGTTTTGTGGATTGTAGAGGCATTAACTTTTTTATCGTTCATGTTAAAAGATAAAAAGTAATAACTACTTTGTTTACGATTACTTTGAGTATAACTAATTCCACAATATTGAAACTATTTTAACGAATATTCGTTATACATACAAAGCGGCAGGGTTCATGTTCATTTGAGGTTTGGATTGTAATGTGTAAGTACGCATGCAGCATGCACACTTACACGGGCCTGTTTCGTGGGCATGCATCCAATTGCATTTTAATTGTTGATGTATCTTTGTAACTTAGACTTTGTGTTTGAATATTCAATATTAATGTATTTATGCAACTGTGTCGGATGCAGATAATAAATTCAATAATCATAACTAACTTAACACATGTACAACGATTGAAAATGCATTTTTAGATAATGTTTACTACAAACTAGGGATACCGCGATTAGTTGTTATAGCGAATCTAATCTAAGTTGCAAAGATATATATCATTTAAGATTTATATTAAATGCATTCTCACAAGCAGACATGTATAATTTCGCGCTTACACATGCCGCATGTGAACCTACAATATAAAAACCCAATCTCAAATGAACGTAAGCCCTGCAACTCTTGCCGTCCTTCCCTGAAACAGGGGTGACATTGTTAATGTGACAGGTGACATAATTAATCAAATACCGATTAATCTCCATTCCCTATGACGAATGTTCGAATAACTCGGCATTATTATCAACATGGAAAAACTATAGCAAAAATATTTTTTTTCCCTAAATAACAATATAATGCTCGTGTTTGGGTAGTTTTGGACTTCCCAATTATTTATTTGTTGCTGCTATTTTTTGTTAGGAATGTTTTATACCCTAAACCTGTCAGTTTTGTTTCTTACACTTTATGGTCTTGGTAAAACAGTGGCATTAATGATAAAATCAGGCGTGGTCATTAAGTGTATTTATCTAAATTATAAAAGTTGCTTCGAATTGTTTATCATGAAATAAATATTTGCAGTAGGGATGCCGCGAATACTCGTCAGTATTCGGTATTTGGCATTACTCGTCACTTTTTTTATGTTATTCCCGAATACCGAATCATAATTTATTCCTTGACTAATAGTATGAAGCTGACCACCCATACTGTAAAAAAAATGTTCACTTTGCCAATGTCACCCCTGTTTCAGGGAAAGTAGGCGAGAGTTGAAGGTCTTATGTTCATTTAAGATTGCGATATTATGTTGTAAGTTCACATGCGACATAATATGTAAGTGCGAAGTGAAAAGTACGTGTTTGCTTATTGTGCATGCATCTAACATGAATCCTTAATTAATACATCTTTGCAAGTTAAATTATAGATGGATGGATAGAATGTTGAATCTAGAGGAGATAAAAGAAATCTGCAAGGGCAGAACAAAGTGGACACACATCTGCGGAAGTAAAGGCCACCCCTAGATATAAGTACAAGTATTGGTTCCACAACTATGTATAAAAATCCCATATTTTTGCCTGCCCACGGCTGAAATGCTGTGCACGTCCCTGCCCATTACTGATTATACAATTTGTTATGACTTAGCGTGTTTATAATGTAAATATTATTGCAAGATCATTCTGCAACAATAACAAAAATTTGCCCTCAATATTTAGAAATAATATTGAGATAATTTATTTGCTGAATGATGCTTTTGTGTGTTTTCTTACACCTCAACAACTTCAATATACCTACAAAGTTATTCAAACAAGACCCAGTTGCTGTTAGTCTGGATTTATCGTAGTCAACATTCCTTGACTTATAGGTTGGTATGAGGCTGACCACCCATACTGTAAAAAATGGTTCACTTTGCCAATGTTACCCCTGTTTCAGGGAAGGTCGGCAAAAGTTGTGGGGCTTATGTTCATTTGAGGTTTGGATTTTATTTGTAAGTACACATTCAGCATTTGTAAGCGCGAACTACACTTGTTGGTTTGTGGGCTTACATCTGAGAGCTTTAAATGAATATATCCTTGCAACTTAGATTATAGATTATATTATAATTATAACCGATCTTCGGTAAACTCTGATGAATTTTTCAGTCCATCAAAAAACATAAATTTGAACAAAATAAAAAGTAAGATTTATAATAAATTATTTAGTTTTTATTTCTTTATTACCATATAGATCTTTTCATTATTTTATTATATAAAAAAATTTTGCTCAATGTTTTTACCTACCTGACTATAATTTATACCTATTGACTGGATTTAATGAGGTGTCTTTTGCTGTAATCATACCTGATGATGACCTACTAGGTCGAAAACGCGTTTGTAATTTATTTAAAGATTTTAATCTTTTTAAATATATTTGAGTGAAAATAAACAGTGTTTTCTTTGAATTCCTTCAAAAAAAATTGTAAACTAAAAATAAAAAGATATTTTCTGTTTCCATAATAACTTTATTTGAATTTTCGGAACAAATATAAATTTATGTTTTTGACCAATCGGTAGCCTAGTTGTTAACGTTGCGGCCTCATAGATGGAAGGTCATGAGTTTAATTCCCGACGGAGCAAAACAAATATTATTTTCGGTCGATAGTTGGTAGTCCGCTGGTAGTTGGTAGTCCGGTCGATAGCTCAGTTGGTAGAATGCGTGCATTCCATACCGTGAGCTCGGGTTCGAATCCCGCCGAGGGTGTCAGAAATGATTTACCGTTTCGGTGTTTATTTAAAACCTCAAAATATTATATATTATATATATACCGGCAAGGTTTACTCAGCCTTTACAAGAAATGAAAGAGAAAATAGAAATTACAAGTAAAAATAAATAAGTTCCATGCGAAACACTTCGGGGATAACGCGGCAAGAAGTTAGACTATATGTGTAGCTTAGTTTTTTATTATTTTATTTATATCCTCTTATCTTGGATTGATTTTAAAAAAAAGTTTCATTCATGTAAAATATTTCTCCTCATTTGGTCCTCCTTGGCTCCTTTTGATTATTTAAATTATTTTATTTTCAAGTTACAGATTTTTTCGTAATGTATCATTTATAGCTTATTCAAATTATTTATTTATTTCAAAAAACAATATTACATCAAAGATATGTACTTAGTTCAATTTAATATTAAAAACTTTTTTTTGACTCAAACGTTTTCGCATAAGAAGGTTTATTAAGGAGTCTAGGCTGATCGAATTACAGATATTTTTTAATCAATTAAAATTTGAATAAAATTAAATTTTCACATTTTTATGGTACATTATGAATTTTAGAATTTACTGTAAAGAACTTTATTTTCTTTCCTTAACACACTATATTACTTCCAGTATTTTTGTTTAGATTACCTACATTTTTGGTCATCAGCCCATCATCAGATATATACGAAACTTGTAATCTATATCTATAAAGAAGGATGTGTGTATGTATGTATGTATGTATGTATGTATGTATGTATGTATGTATGTATGTATGTATGTATGTATGTATGTATGTATGTCCCCTATAGACTCATAAACCGCTCATCCGATTTTGACGAAATTTTCAGGAAACATGTAACATATTCTTAGAACGAATCCTGTGAAGTTTGATGGTGATCAAATAAACAGTGGTTCTCAATTCTCGATATTTCAGCAACGAGGTCGGTAAATTTTGAAACCACCCAATAGAAGAAGACCATTATATTCAACTACAATACATAATCTTAGTTGCAAATATACATTTACATTAAAGATTCATATAAAATGCGTGCTCACAAGTAGACACATGTAAGTTCACGCTTACAAATGCTGCATGTGTACCCACTCATAATTTAAAATCCAAATCTAAAATGAAAAACCCAGTAACTTTTACTTTACGCCTAAAAATGGGAAAAAAAAAAAAAAGTTGGGAAATTTCCCCAAAAGTGGGGAATTTTTTTTTTCCCCAAAAGTCGGGAAAAACCTAACCTAACCTAAAAATGGGAAAAAAAAAAAAAGTTGGGAAATTTCCCCCTGCGCATTGTTCCCACTTATCCCCCTGCGCATGGTTCCCACTTTCAAATCTGGGAAAAAAAAAAAAAAGTTGGGAAAATTTTTTTTCCTTAAAAGTCGGGAAAAACCTAACCTAACCTAAAAATGGGGAAAAAAAAAAAAAGTTGGGAAAATTTCCCCAAAAGTGGGGAAATTTTTTTTTCCCCAAAAGTCGGGAAAAACCTAACCTAACCTAAAAATGGGAAAAAAAAAAAAAGTTGGGAAATTTCCCCAAAAGTGGGGAAATTATTTTTCCCCAAAAGTCGGGAAAAACCTAACCTAACCTAACCTAAAAATGGGAAAAAAAAAAAAAGTTGGGAAATTTCCCCAAAAGTGGGGAAATTTTTTTTTCCCCAAAAGTCGGGAAAAACCTAACCTAACCTAACCTAACCTAACCTAACCTAAAAATGGGAAAAAAAAAAAAAGTTGGGAAATTTCCCCAAAAGTGGGGAAATTATTTTTTCCCCAAAAGTCGGGAAAAACCTAACCAAACCTAACCTAAAAATGGGAAAAAAAAAAAAAAGTTGGGAAATTTCCCCAAAAGTGGGGAAATTTTTTTTTCCCCAAAAGTCGGGAAAAACCTAACCTAACCTAACCTAACCTAAAAATGGGAAAAAAAAAAAAAGTTGGGAAATTTCCCCCTGCGCATTGTTCCCACTTATCCCCCTGCGCATGGTTCCCACTTTCAAATCTGGGAAAAAAAAAAAAAGTTGGGAAATTTTTTTTTCCCCAAAAGTCGGGAAAAACCTAACCTAACCTAAAAATGGGGAAAAAAAAAAAGTTTTACTTAACTTTACCCACTTTACTTAACTTGAAATGGATGTTATTCAGCTCCTGAGTGGCTTGACACTCATTTCTTATGAAGGCTGAGTAAGCCTTGCCGGTATTTTATTTTGGGTTTAAAATAAACACTGAAACGGGAAATAATTTCTGACAACTTCGGTGGGATTCTAACTCGAGATCTCGGCATGGAATGCAATCTATAAAGAAGGATGTGTGTATGTATGTATGTATGTATGTATGTATGTATGTATGTATGTATGTATGTATGTATGTATGTATGTATGTATGTATGTATGTATGTATGTATGTATGTATGTATGTATGTATGTATGTATGTATGTATGTATGTATGTATGTATGTATGTATGTATGTATGTATGTATGTATGTATGTATGTATGTATGTATGTATGTATGTATGTATGTATGTATGTATGTATGTATGTATGTATGTATGTATGTATGTATGTATGTATGTATGTATGTATGTATGTATGTATGTATGTATGTATGTATGTATGTATGTATGTATGTATGTATGTATGTATGTATGTATGTATGTATGTATGTATGTATGTATGTATGTATGTATGTATGTTCCCTATACTCATAAACCGCTCATCCGATTTTGACGAAATTTTCAGGAAACATGTAACATATTTTTAGAATGAATCGTGTGAAGTTTGATGGTGATCAAATAAACAATGGTTCTCAATTCTCAATATTTCAGCAACGAGGTCGGTAAATTTTGAAACCACCCAATAGAAGAAGACCATTATATTCAACTACAATACATAATCTTAGTTGCAAATATACATTTACATTAAAGATTCATATAAAATGCATGCTCACAAGTAGACACATGTAAGTTCACGCTTACAAATGCTGCATGTGTACCTACTCATAATTTAAAATCCAAATCTAAAATGAACAACCCAGTAACTTTTACTTTACGCCAACTTGAAATGGATGTTATTCAGCTCCTGAGTGGCTTGACACTCATTTCTTATGAAGGCTGAGTAAGCCTTGCCGGTATTTTATTTTGGGTTAGAAATAAACACTGAAACGAGAAATAATTTCTGACAACTTCAGTGGGATTCTAACTCGAGATCTCGGCATGGAATGCAGTTACTCTACCAACTAAGCTATAGACCGGACTTTTTACAAATATGGTGGATCGATATCGGTTTGGTTAGGGGTAAGCAACCTGCGGCTCACCAGCCACATGCGGCTCTTTGGGTGTGAAGTTACGGCTCTTTAGCTTCATACGCAAATATAAAAAAAACACAGAATTATACTTCTGATCGAAAAAAACTAAATCGTTCTGAATCGATTAACGATCTCTCCGCTACTTGTACTCGCTTTTCACCCCCCACCCTCCCCCCAACTACAATATAAAAACCCAATCTTCAATGAACATAAGCCCTGCAACTCTTGCCGACCTTCCCTGAAACAGGGGTGACATTGGCAAAGTGAACAAGTGAACCATTTTTTACAGTATGGGTGGTCAGCCTCATACCAACCTATAAGTCAAGGAAAAACTTTGAAATTTGTAAATTGTAATTTTTGGCTCTTCCGACTCAAAAGGTTGCCGACCCCTGGCCTAGACAAAAGTTCCAAATTAAAAAATGTTATTCAAGTATTCCAAGTTGAATTTTAGAAATGTAAGAAAGCTTTTATATCCCGCACTTATAAAAAATACGATAAACAAAAGTTCGTAGGTCACAACTAGAAGACCATATTGAAATATATTATTATTATGAAAACCTTTTATTGAAACATACTTTTAATTAAAATATACATAATATAGTTGTTTTTTCAAAAAACGCATTTCTGTAAAATTATATACTCACCACAAATTTAAAGATCGTTTTTTTCTCGGCGGTTAAACGTCTTTCTTCTATGTGACAATGGTCCAAAGCAACCAAGATAAACAAAATGTTTGCCTTTTACCTAACCCGGCCGTGCGACTTACAATTTTGTTGTCAATAGAAAATGTTCCGTGTGCACTACCTAAAACTTTCACTTATTGAAATAATGGATAGAGCACATTTTAAATGTGGGGAAAAAATGTGAATTCACTTGGCCGGGATAAAGACAGGACAGGGAGTCAAAAATTCAACATAAATTAAACACTTTCATGGAGATAGTTGAAAAAACACTTAAGTGCATCATATTGTATGAAGCATTTTCCCCAACTGCATACGTTTCACAGTGCGGTTACATTGAAAAATATTCCTGATTGTTTGGAATACATTTATTTCTTCACTTTGCTCAAAGAGTATAGTGAATTTTATAGATTAGTTCTTTAATTGTATGATTATAAAATTTAATGTATTGTTTATATTCTTTTCTTTATATTCTTTTCTCGTTCCTTGACTTATAGGTTGTTATGCGGCTGACCACCCATAATATAAAAATTGGTTCACTTTGCCAATGTCACCCCTGTTTCAGGGAAGGACGGCAAGAGTTGCAAGGCTTATGTTCATTTGAGATTGGGTTTTTATATTGTAGGTCCACATGCGGCATGTGTTAGCGCGAAATTATACATATCTGCTTGTGGGAATGCATTTAGTATAAATCTTAAATGATATATATCTTTGCAGCTTAGATTAGATTAGATTAGATTAGTATAGGTCAATATGCATCTGACCAACTATAAATAGAAAATGGTTCACTCTGCCAATGTCACCCCTGTTTCAGGGAAGGTCAGCAAAGAGTTGCAGGGTGTATGTTCATTTGAGATTTGGGTTTTTATGTTGTAGGTTCACACGCAGAATGTGCAAGTGTGAACTTATACGTGTCTGCTTGTGGGCATGCACTTAATGTGAATTCCAAATGTAACAATTATATCCATGCAACTTAGAATAGATTAGATGAGTGACGTTACATAGCCGATTTTTTTATCTTAAATATAAATGGAGCACCGCAATCGATTTTCCCTATGCTTGGCTCTGCTGCTTAACAGTTGTACCTAGACCTTTTTTTTTAGAAAACGTGAAGATTAACCTAGAGATAAATTGTGTGAAGCTTGATTCCGATTAGCACACTTTTTTTTTTGATCCTGTTGTTTCCTCTTTTATCTGTAGAAAAAAATTGATACCACATGCCCAAATGGCGTAGTGAAACACGCCGGGTACTGCTAGTTTATAATATTTACAATAATATACCTGAAGTGCTTCAAATAATGAAAAATATTTTTCTGTGGAATATTTTGTAAAATCCGTATTTTAATTTATTGGTACATCATTAGTTATTGCAAATTGTCATGATTATTTTTTATGCTTATAAATACAAATCAAAAATTTTGCACTAACCTCTGTTATTATGTTGAGAATCCGCAGAAATATCTGCATAGGAAGCCAATATACACCAATACACACACACACACACGATTCGCACTGCTACTCGCAAATATTCACTGACACAAACGTATATATACCTACACTACCCTACAACATACATAGTACACGATCTGCAGCGAAATTGTATCCGAAAAAAAACGGATATGACAACCTGAAATGAATTTGACAATCTTAAGCGTAACAATTACAAATCAACCCTTAATTGTACACATATATATATTGTACCTACGCACACGGATACTAAATGTATATTAGTTGAATGTATTTTTGTTGATTTTTTGGTTTGGCGACATCCCCGCGCTTTTCGCCCGGCTTGCTGAGTGGCGGCAGACGTTATTTTCACAGATATTTCAGGTTAGTTTGCTTGTGCAGGTTTGGAGGTGAGTGTGTCGGTTGGTTTTGTCGGTCTACGTCTGAGCGCGGACGTCCGAATCGCCTCTCTGCTTCTGCTCACTGAGAGCTGGGGGGCTGTTGGGCCGCCTGCCAGATTTCCCCCGAAAACACACACCAATTTCCCTGGATTTCCCGCAAAATTCCCCGACACGAATTGTTGCTATATAAGCCCGCATGCGTGCTGCTTACTTACAGTTTCCTGAAAAAAATATTCAAGACAGACTAATATGAAAAACAGATAATACTTATTCCTTAACATATAGGTTATAGGTTGGTATGAGGCTGACCACCCATACTGTAAAAATTGGTTCACTTTGCCAATGTCACGCCTGTTTCAGGGAAGGTCGACAAAAGTTGCAGGTTTTATGTTCATTTGAGGTTTGGAAGTACACATTCAGAATTTGTAAGCGCGAACTATACGTGTCTGTTTGTGGGCATGCATTTGATATGAGCTTTAATGTTAATATAATATCTTTGCAACTTAGATTATAGATTATAGATTACACTTTTTGGATAAAAGATGAATCGTTGACGGATCTATCTGTATCTGTAATCTAAGTTGCAAATATATATTAACATTTAAAAGTAATATTAAATGCATGCCCACAAACGACACGTGTAAGTTCGCGTTTATAAATGCTGCATATATACTAACAAATTAAAATCCAAACCTCAAATGAACATTAGTACTGCAACTTTTGCTGATCTTTCCTATAACAGGGGTGACATTGGCAAAGTGAACCATTTTTTACAGTATGGGTGCTCATCCTCATACCAACCTTTAAGGGAAAGAACCAAAAATAAGATATTTGTATGTCTTTTCCATTGCAACCCGGCCGCGTAATGGCACGATATTGTCTATGCCGATTCATGTGCCGACCTCATAATATGAAAACACAGATTACAGGTATGTATGTCATGGAGACCCAGAAATGATAGATTTGAATCTCAGGCTTTTAGCTTAGTAAGCTGAATCTCAACCTAACTGACCACTGCGGTGCATCTTTTTTCAAATAAAATCAAATAAAGTAAAAGTTGAAAACAAAATCTAACAAAGAGATATTTATTTGGCAACAGATAGAACCGCACAGTGACCAAACGACACATGACAGAACTACACTTGATAGAACATCACAATGACAGTACATCACTTCGACAAAGCAACACAGGAAATAATCACTATGACAAAAAAAATACATGGACAAAACATTACACACTTAAACAAAACATACCACAAACTGCAATTGAAAAAACATCATAAGCAATATACAATTGTCATTAATTAAATGAAATTGGGCTGATTTATTTGGTGAGCGCTGTTTTTGTGTGTATCACACCTCAAGAGCCCTCTGCAAGCTTGGTCGTCGCTGTAGAAAGCGCCAATTCTCAAGCAAGACCCAGTTGTTGTAAGGCTGGATGGACCTTTTGATGACCGGTCTTTGGTGAAGGTTCATGAATTTTTCAACCCAGCGATGAGCGAATTTGAAAATATAAACGGTAAATTTTTTGTGCTCCGCCGGGATTCAAACCCACAACCTTCCATTTACGAGTCCGAAGTGTTGCCACTGGACTACGGACCGGGTATATCATGTGTCGTTCCATCATGTGCCCTAATGTCATGTGTCGTTGTGTCACTGTGTTGTTCTGTAATGGAACCATTTGTTTTTGTGGAAATAAACTTTCAGGATGCTGATATTATTAATTTAAAATGAAAATAATATTATGCTGTAGTTGCTTTGTTCCACCGCTCAGGCGCTGCGCGTCACAGGCCGTCCCCTCGCACTCACGTGAATAGAGAGAGACACAAGATAAACGGCCTGGAAAATCAATGTGGCCAGCCATTGGAATAGAGACAAAAATTAGGGAAATTTCAAAACGCAATAATTCAATCAAAAAACCTTTAAAAATACTTAAATAATATCAAAAAACCGTTCCTCTTTTTGAAAAAAATGCAAATTTGTTTTATAAGTAAATACAATAAAAGTTTATTTTCTTAGTTTAAAAGTTTACTTCTTAAGTAAATAAAAACTAAATTCATCCTTTGTATTTTGTGAATGTAATATTGTGGGTGTTAAAAATACTTTTTAACATGAGTTCAGAATATCATAGATTATTCCAGAACCGCAGAAGGTAGCCACATTATGTACTTACATGTTTGTTATTTTAAAATAATTCGTTGAAAATGGTCAAACTTTCTTATCAGCATTGGCATACTAATGATTGTCAATAAAGAACAAATTTGCTGACAATGTAGGTCAATACACTGTGGCCCAATGCATAGAAATTTCTGGATTTATAATTATTAATCAGCTTTGATATATTAATGATTGAATTTGCTGATAAAGTAGGTCAATACACTGTATTTGTTGCCCAATGCATAGAAATTTCTGGATTATAGTCTTTAAAAGGAAAAAGTATGTACAACTTTGTAATATAAAAGGAGTAATGAATGACTCAATAAATCAGTATCATCTGACCACTGATCATCGGAGTTTTTATTCCCTTGAATCAGAGCTGGTGCTCCGGCACACAACTGGGCGAGTCTCGAGTAAGCCCTAGTTGGTGTCGTCAGAATCATTGGTCCTTCGAACCGGATCAGAATCATTGGTCCTTGGAACCCGTGGTAGGAACCACGGAGGGCACCCATCCTTGGCCGAGGAAGCAGTGGCCAATCAGCAGCGGGCAAGCTGGGGTGCAAACACTGAGAAGCTGCCGGGGTGCAAACACTGAGAAGCTGCCGAGATGCAGAAATTAAGAAGCTGCCGGGGTGCAGAAACTGAGAAGCTGCCGGGGTGCAGAAATTGAGAAGCTGCCGGGGTGCAGAAATTGAGAAGCTGCCGGGGTGCAGAAATTGAGAAGCTGCCGGGGTGCAGAAATGGAGAAGCTGCCGGGGTGCAGAAATTGAGAAGCTGCCGGGGTGCAGAAATTGAGAAGCTGCCGGGGTGCAGAAATTAAGAAGCTGCCGGGGTGCAGAAATTGAGAAGCTGCCGGGGTGCAGAAATGGAGAAGCTGCCGGGGCGCAGAAATTAAGAAGCTGCCGGGGTGCAGAAATTGAGAAGCTGCCGGGGTGCAGAAATTGAGAAGCTGCTGGGGTGCAGAAATTGAGAAGCTGCCGGGGTGCAGAAATTGAGAAGCTGCCGGGGTGCAGAAATTGAGAAGCTGCCGGGGTGCAGAAATTGAGAAGCTGCCGGGGTGCAGAAATTGAGAAGCTGCCGGGGGGCAGAAATTAAGAAGCTGCCGGGGTGCAAATACTGAGAAGCTGCCGGGGTGCAGAAATTGAGAAGCTGCCGGGGTGCAGAAATTGAGAAGCTGCCGGGGTGCAGAAATTGAGAAGCTGCCGGGGTGCAGAAATTGAGAAGCTGCCGGGGTGCAGAAATTGAGAAGCTGCCGGGGTGCAGAAAATGAGAAGCTGCCGGGGTGCAGAAATTGAGAAGCTGCCGGGGTGCAGAAAAAGAGAAGCTGCCGGGGTGCAGAAATTGAGAAGCTGCCGGGGTGCAGAAATTGAGAAGCTGCCGGGGTGCAGAAATTGAGAAGCTGCCGGGGTGCAGAAAATGAGAAGCTGCCGGGGTGCAGAAATTGAGAAGCTGCCGGGGTGCAGAAAAAGAGAAGCTGCCGGGGTGCAGAAATTGAGAAGCTGCCGGGGTGCAGAAATTGAGAAGCTGCCGGGGTGCAGAAATTGAGAAGCTGCCGGGGTGCAGAAATTGAGAAACTGCCGGGGTGCAGAAAATGGAGATGCTGCCACAGATGCAGATGAAGATGCTGCCACAGATGCAGATGAAGATGCTGCCACAGATGCAGAAGAAGCTGCCACAGATGCAGATGAAGATGCTGCCACAGATGCAGATGGATATGCTGCCACAGATGAAGATGCTGCCACAGATGCAGATGAAGATGCTGCCACAGATGCAGAAGAAGATGCTGCCACAGATGCAGAAGGAAATGCTGCCACAGATGCAGAAGAAGATGCTGCCACAGATGCAGATGAAGATGCTGCCACAGATGCAGACGAAGATGCTGCCACAGATGCAGATGAAGATGCTGCCACAGATGCAGAAGAAGAAGCTGCCACAGATGCAGATGAAGATGCTGCCACAGATGCAGATGAAGATGCTGCCACAGATGCAGATGAATAAGCTGCCACAGATGCAGATGAAGATAATGCCAGAGGGGCAGATACAAGGAAGTCAGGGCAGTGGACTTACAACCCACTAGCTGAAGAAGAACTTGGGGCAGTGGATTTACAACCCACTAGCTGAAGAAGAACTTGGAGCAGTGGATTTACAACCCACTAGCTGAAGAAGAACTTGGGGCAGTGGACTTACAACCCACTAGCTGAAGAAGAACTTGAGGCAGTGGACTTACAACCCACTAGCTGAAGAAGAACTTGGAGCAGTGGATTTACAACCCACTAGCTGAAGAAGAACTTGGAGCAGTGGATTTACAACCCACTAGCTGAAGAAGAACTTGGGGCAGTGGACTTACAACCCACTAGCTGAAGAAGAACTTGAGGCAGTGGACTTACAACCCACTAGCTGAAGAAGAACTTGGAGCAGTGGATTTACAACCCACTAGCTGAAGAAGAACTCGAGGCAGTGGACTTACAACCCACTCGCTAAAGAAATAGTCGGGCAATGGATTTTCGACAACGCACGCAGAGTATCACATAACGCTGACCACGCTCACTACCGTAAATGGCACCGATGCAAAAATAAATCTGAATGGAAAAATTAAACAAGTGATAATAAATTGCAATTCAGCAAGGTGAAGTGACAAGTGAATTATGCTGGTTAGAAGTGTCATAATAAGCAATCATTAAGTAAAGTAAAAATATCTATTTGTTCTCTGCGGGAGTTCCAGAATGTTAAAAATACTTTTTAACATGAGTTCAGAATATCATAGATTATTCCAGAACCGCAGAAGGTAGCCACATTATGTACTTACATGTTTGTTATTTTAAAATAATTCGTTGAAAATGGTCAAACTTTCTTATCAGCATTGGCATACTAATGATTGTCAATAAAGAACAAATTTGCTGACAATGTAGGTCAATACACTGTGGCCCAATGCATAGAAATTTCTGGATTTATAATTATTAATCAGCTTTGATATATTAATGATTGAATTTGCTGACAAAGTAGGTCAATACACTGTATTTGTTGCCCAATGCATAGAAATTTCTGGATTATAGTCTTTAAAAGGAAAAAGTATGTACAACTTTGTAATATAAAAGGAGTAATGAATGACTCAATAAATCAGTAGCAGCTGACCATTGATCATCGGAGTTTTTTATTCCCTTGAATCAGAGCTGGTGCTCCGGCACACAACTGGGCGAGTCTCGAGTAAGCCCTAGTTGGTGTCGTCAGAATCAGTGGGAAACATCATTGCTGATCGAGATCAAATACTTGATGTGTGGAAGAATCATTTCACTGGATTGCTGCGAGGTGAGAGTCCGGATAATCCTTTGCAACCATCTAGAGTTCTCACGGTGGAACCCGAAGTTCCTCCACCAAGTCGAGATGAGGTAGTACAGGCAATTAAGAGTTTAAAGAAGTCAAGAGCTCCTGGAAACGATGATATCCCTGCTGAGTTACTGAAATGTGGCGGAGAAGCCTTAGAAAATGCTCTGTGGGGTCTTTATCAGGATGTTTGGAAACATGAGGTACTGCCGGATAGCTGGAAAGTTGCACTATTGTGTCCAATACATAAAAAAGGAGACAAAATGCTAAGCTCTAATTATAGAGGTATCTCACTTCTCCCAGCGACATACAAAATCTGAAAGTGCTTTTGGAGAGTACCAAGCAGGGTTCAGAAGGAATCGGAGCACAACCGACCAAATCTTTTCTTTGAGGCAAATATTATATTAGAGAAGAAGTGGGAATATGCTCAAGAAACTCATTGCCTTTTTGTCGACTTCAAGACTGCTTATGACTCAGTGCATCGTTTGGGGCTGTGGAGCATTTTACGAGACTATGGAATTACTGGACTATGGAACTATGGAATTACTGGATTACTTCGTTGGCAACACCGTTTGCGCCGTGATAATAGATCGACCCGCTATAAGTTGTTTTTATTATTTAAACATAGTTTTTTGTGTTTCATGTGAAGTAAATTACTATACAAACCTATTTTAAAGTGTTCTTCTTCACATATGGACTACTTAAAGACATCAAACATCAGTGCGAACATTGATTGACAACTTCTCTTTTTTTGCCGCCAACTCAGCCGTCAAAATCTTTGCTGTCAAAATCTAATCAACCGTTATAATATGAATTACATACATTAAAACAAATTACAATAAATTACAATTCATTATTCGACTAATTACTAAACGAAATCTAATAAACTACACCTGTGTTAAATTTTTGGAGTTAAATAAATAACTATTCAAACATGTCAAATATAAAAAATTGCACTGGATGCGGTAAGAAGACGAATGCTGACGACTCCGTGTCTTGTTCCATTTGTCATGACAGATTTCACTGTTTATGTGTTAATATTTCGCGCGGAGGGCTAGCACGTTTGCGCTCTACTT
The DNA here is from genome assembly GCA_951799405.1 of Agapetus fuscipes. Lineage (NCBI taxonomy): Eukaryota > Metazoa > Arthropoda > Insecta > Trichoptera > Glossosomatidae > Agapetus > Agapetus fuscipes. The sequence continues at coordinate 9,075,901 of OX637343.1, read as the reverse complement.
CATGGAGGTGTTCTGGCTGTGTTGATGATGGGAGCATCCTGAAAGTATCATCTAAGCCTACTGTTTCTCCGTCTACAGCACATATGTATAAAAAACCATCACAGACTGACATTCCACAAACTAATAATGGTGCACCATATTCAAGTGATACCGCCACGGGCAAGTTTGTCAATATATCACGTGACTTGTCATTACCACCAACTTCAGTTAAGAATGTGCCACTAAATGTCGATATTACTTCTTACATTGACAATAAGTTAGAATCATTTTTTCATAGTATGTCCTTGAAACTCGACGATGTACTTAACAAAATGGATGAAAAACATGATAATCTAGTGAAGTCAATTAATTTATATACAAAAAAGGTAGAAGAACTTGAGTTTATTTCCAAGAAGTTTAATGATATTATTGTGGACTATGATGACTTAAAGAAAGAACACAGTGATGTTTTATTGCGACTCAGCGAGCTTGAGCGTCGTTATGCGGAGCTGGAACATTACACAAATGATATGGAGCAGCGAGCCAGAAGAGCTAACGTTGAGATTCAAAATATAACGGATCGAAAAGGTGAAAATCTACAGAATATAGTAACAACTCTGGCCAGTAAGATTGGCGTTCCGATTTTACCTTCTGACATCACCGCAGTGCATCGAGTCTCTCATGGAGCTGCCACCAACAACAGACCAAAGAATATTATCTTAAAATTTTCTAAAACTAGTTTGCGTGATGCTTTTTTAGACTGCGCAAAATTGAAGCGTGGTCTAACAACCGAGGATTTGGGTATTCAGGACAAAGGGAGGAAAATATACATTTCGGAGCACTTGACCTTGAAAAACAAACTACTTTACAGAGATGCACGTATTATGGCAAAGGCAAAGGCCTGGAAGTTTACCTGGACAAAAAACTCAAGGATTTATGTGAGAAAAGACACAAACGAGCCTGTTCTACGCATTATTACAAAGGAAGACTTACAAAAGATTTTATGAATTTATTTTTTACTTTTTTAACTGTGTATATTTTTTTTATAATAATTGATTGTTACATTTGTCGCCCTTTTTCCCATGTCCTTCCCAATTCCCCTTCATGTACTCACCTGCTCAACTATCTACTTTTTTCATATTTTAAAGTTTTCTGCTCGTGGGTTGCTGTGAACATTTATCGACTGTACTTCATATTTAACCAACTCATTGTAACATAAGTACTCTTAAGTTATATTACCAGAATAGCAGAGGATTGAAGAGCAAGACTTGTGATTTTCGTGCCAACCTAATCATAAACAACTTTGACATTGTAGTTCTAACGGAAACATGGCTAAGAGATGGCGTCTCTGATTATGAATTGTTTGATGACCGTTATGTGGTTTTCCGTAGAGACAGAGATTTTGATCTTACAAATAAGAGGGATGGTGGTGGTGTTCTGATAGCGGTTCGGAGGTCCTTGAAGTGTGCGCGCGCCCCTGTGTGGGAAACTCTGGGTGAGAACCTGTTTGTTTCACTTTTTCTGTCTTCTAATGCAAATAAAAACCTGAGGAAACCAGGTCTCATCCTGGGTGTTGTCTACATTCCACCGTCCTCCGCCATCTCCGAATACGAAGCACATCTTAATAATCTCTCGGCCATCATCTTAAAGCATGACCAAAACACTCATATATGTATTTTGGGCGATTACAATGTCCCTGAAATTAAATGGATGACTGATGAGAGCAATCCAGCAGCCACTGTTGAATCGAGCACTGGCGATACAGCCAGATTACTACTTGAATCAATCTCCTTCTTAAATGTTAAACAATATAATCTTATACCCAATAAAAATAATAAAATCTTGGATTTGGTTCTATCTGATGTTGATTGTACTGTGAGTCGTGGAGATTTTCCTCTGGTGCCTGAGGATGGTCATCATCCTTCTCTGTTGATTGATGTTCCACTTAAACCGGATGTGCAGTTGGACAGCAAAAGTGCACCCAAATATAATTTTTTCAAAGCCAATTTCACTGAAATAAATCATATGCTCAGCCTAATTGATTGGAATGCTCTGTTGGATGACAAGACTACTGATCTTGCTGTAGACATTTTCTATGATACCTTGGTAAGTATTATTGATCTGTATACACCCAAGAAACTAGCCAAAAAACCTAAGTACCCATTTTGGTATAAAAGTTCTACGGTTGCTTTGGTTAGAGACAAAAATAAATACTGGGACCGTTGGAAGAAATATAATAATCTATGTGACTATGCTGCCTATTCTAACTTTAGATCTAAACTCAAAATTGCACACAGACACGACCATAGACACTATATTGCTAATATTGAACAATCTATCAAAACAAATATAAAGCCATTTTTCTCCTATATTAACAACTTAAAGACATCAAACTCATATCCCAAAAACATGCATTACAAGGATATTTTATCTGACGATCCTAAAGATATATCCAATCTTTTTTGTCAATACTTTCAATCTGTTTTCTCTAAAAACACTATAGCTGACACAGATCACAATCCACTAAATCATACTAATACATCTTCACTTTCATCGATTAACATCTTAAGTTCCGAAATTTATAACAAACTTATCAACCTTAACACTAATAAAGGTGCTGGACCTGACTCGATTTCTCCCATTGTTCTCAAAAAATGTGCGTCTCATCTGACCAAACCTCTACGTATTCTCTTTAACAGGAGCATCAGGGAGGGCTGCTTTCCAACCATATGGAAGACAGCTCATGTTACCCCCATCCATAAGGCAGGCAATAAGGATGATATTACAAACTATCGCCCAATATCAATACTCTCCTCTATATCCAAGGTCTTTGAAATGATAATCAAGGATCACATTTATAATTTTCTCAAACCTTATCTCTTAGAGGAACAACATGGTTTTATGATCGATAGATCGACCACCTCAAATCTTCTCGTGTATACAGACTTTCTTTTCAGGGCTATGGATCAACGCATACAAGTTGATTCAATCTATACAGACTTCCAGAAGGCATTCGACAAGGTTGATCATGCTTTACTGACTCGAAAGCTTTCATACTATGGTATTCACGGTGACCTATTGAGGTGGATTAGTTCATATTTAAGCGATAGACTTATGACAGTAACTCTTAATGGGTTTAAATCAGAATACGTGTGTGTTACGTCGGGGGTACCCCAGGGTTCTGTTCTGGGCCCTCTGTTATTTCTAGCTTTCATCAATGACATAGGAAATTGCTTCATTCACTCAGATTTTTTACTATTTGCAGACGATCTCAAAATTTATCGTACCATAAGAACTGAGGAGGACGCTGTTTTGTTGGAAGAGGATCTCGGTAGGGTCCATGACTACTGTGTTTGCAATAGATTGGAACTAAATCTGAAAAAATGTTTTTCCATATCCTTCACTAAAAACAAAAACATTATTTCTCATAATTATGCGATTGCTGATACCATGCTGCAACGACTCGACTCGGTAAAGGATCTTGGTGTTATCTTTGACTCCAAACTGCATTTTGACGATCACATCGATAAGATTCTAACACAATGTAACAAAATGCTTGGTTTTATCCTAAGGGTGACCAGGGAGTTCAGAGATCCCACATCTCTTATGACCTTGTATGTCTCACTTGTACGCTCTCGGGCCGAGTATTGCTCCCCAGTATGGAATCCCTTATATGACAAATATAACGTTGCATTGGAAAAAATCCAACATAAACTAATACGAATTGGAAATCACAGATTCAGAACATCCCGTTTCAATGACTTAATAGACCTCTCGTCGAGGCGTGAACTTGCAGATGCCTGTATTCTACGCAGAATTTGTATGTCTGCACTAGACACACCCCTATTACTGAAATTGATAGACTTCGCGGTCCCAACAGTTAGACGATCATTTTGGCCCTTTCACATTAAGCGTCACGTTACCAATGCAGGTTTGCGAAATCCTCTGCTAAGAATGACTAAAAATTATAACAATAAATTTAAAGATGTCGATCTGTTTCACGGTAGTTCTAATTTATTTAAAAGATCAATTTTAGCTATACTTGAGCAGTGAGTATCCCTTCCCCTTCCCCTTCCTTTCTTCCCTACTACTTCTATTTATATTATTTTATTATTGTTGTTTGAATTTTTGAATGTTGTATTCCGTTTTAAAAAAAATGTTTTTATCCTTAGTATGTAAGTGAAATTATCTTGATATTTTTGTGTGCTTTTTTTATCACATTGTATTACGCTTACACCGGTAATGGGGTGCAACATGATTTCTTCTTTTGTTAATTTGCCTAATGTGCTATTTTTATGTTGTGCCTGTTGGTGTATGATTGTGAATAAATAAATAAATAAATAAAAAAAAAAAACTTATCAAACTGGTTCAGATATCCATGGAAGATTCAAGAGCTCAAATACTGCTGCTGGGACAGATCTCGGTCCCTTTTGAGATCAGTTGACGCTCTTTCTCCATTGCTCTTCAACCTAGCCTTGGAAAAGGTTGTGAGAGAAACCGCATCTGTGTATGGTGGAATCACCATAGGAAGTACCATCAGGCTGCTGGGATATGCGGATGATGTGGTGCTTCTGGGAGAGAACGCTACACAGCTCCGGGCGCTCCTCTCACCAATGGAGAGAATGGCAAGGAGGATAGGATTGAGAATTAATGAAGGGAAAACTTGCCTGTGTCGCGGCGGGATATTAAAAAAGATTTGAATGTAGATAATTACAAGTTTAAGAACTGCAGTTCATTCAAATACTTGGGTACCCTTATAAATGACAAAAATATCCTATCCTCAGAATTACATGCCCGAATTCACTCCGGCAATAATGCTTTTTTTGGCCTTAGAGGGCTATTGTGTTTAAAATAGCTATCCCGCTCCACAAAATTAAAAATGTACACTCCATTGTTCGGCTAGTTGTGTTGTACGGATTCGAAGCCTGGAGTCTGACTCAGAAACAAGAGAAATTTCTCCAGGTCTTTGAAAACAAAATACTTCGCCGCATTCTCGGACGTGTATTTGAAGATGACAGGTGGCGTATCCATACCAACGCGGAGCTGATGTCCGCGTTTCAAGAACCAAACATGGTGTCGGTAATGAAATTAAGAAGACTCCAGTGGGCCGGACATGTAGCACGTGCAGAGGACTCCAGGATCATCAGAACAGTCTTAGATGGTGCCCCCTCAGGTGTTAGACCTCTCGGACGTCCCAGGATGCGGTGGGCAGACAACGTTGAAGCCGACGCCGAAGTTCTGGGAGTGGGGAGACCATGGAGGGAAGCAGCACAAGACAGAGAGTCCTGGAGGATTGAGGTGCGGGAGGCCCGGAGCCTTCAAGGCTTATGAGCCGAAGAAAGTAAAGTAACTAAAGTAATATTATAACAGTTTATTATAAAATCTACTTAAAAACATAATATTTTCGATTATTTAAATAAATAAATAAATAATAATATTGTTATAGTTTAAAATTTTCTGAGGAATTCAAAAACACTGTTTATTTCCACATAAATATATTTAAAAAGATTACAATCTTTAGAGTAAGTTACTAACGTTTTCGACCTAGAAGGTCATCATCAATAATAATAAGTAATCTTTTTAAATATATTTATGTGGAAATAAACAGTGTTTTTGAATTCCTCAAAAAATTTTAAACTATAACAGTATGAATTTTCACAGTGTTAATACACAAACAATACAAAATATAATAATATTGTTGTTATAAATACATATGAGATAATTATATTTTATAGTTCACAGCTCTTTGTTAATGGACTCGGCATGAATTCCATAGACGACAAAATTGTGACTTCACATTCCTTGTCTTGTAGGTTGGTATGAGGCTGACCACCCATACTGTACAAAATGGTTCACTTTGCCAATGTCACCCCTGTTTCAGGGAAGGTTGGCAAGAGTTGCAGGGTTTATGTTATTTGAGATTGGGTTTTTATTTTGTAAGTTCACATAAGCCTGTGTCTGGTGCTAATGAGAATGCTAATATGAATCTTAAATGTAGTATATCTTTGCAACTTAGATTATAGATAGATATACCACAGATAGTACACTTAATTATTCGTACATCAAAACGCTCGCATAACAAAGCCGATTATGTTGTGTGTTGTTGAGGTTATCCTGTTTGTGTGTAAAATCATTCTCACATCAAATCACTCGCATACCAAAGCAGATTCTCTGGTGTTTATTGATTTCGGCAACTATTTTTATGACGGCAATTGAATGTCATAGATTAGCATAAAACTTCACTGCTATTAAAATTGCGCATCGATCTCCCGTCTCTCTCCAGCACCTCATCTTTAAATGCATTTTCTGCACCTCGTCTCTTTCTAGCGGGCGGCATTTTAAATTCAGAACGCTCTCTGCAAAGCGGGAAAATTTCGTGCCAAAGCGGCCGCGGCGTTCCATTTTCAAACATAATGGGATTTATTCCAAAAAAAAAAATTCGAAAATCTATCCATCTGTCTTCAATACAAATTGTAAAGATATTTTAACATTATGAATCATATTTCATGTATGCTCACAAGAATACACGTGCAAGTTGACGCTGACACACGTTGCATGTGTACTCACAAAACGAAAATCAAAGCTCAAATAAAATTACCGGCAAGGTTTACTCAGCCTTCACAAGAAATGAGTACCAGCCCCCTCGGGAGCTGGGAAAACCCCCACTTCAACTGAAGTGGTTGGCGTAAGGCCGGCCCCCTTACCTGTAAAAATAAATAGGTTCAACTGGCCACATGCGACCCCTTCGGGGATAACGCGGCAAGAAGTTACGCTATATGTGTAGCTTAGTTGCGTTTTTTTTTTTTTTAAATGAACATAACCCCTCAACTCTTGTAGGTACCCTTGATGATGATGATGAAGTACTAAATTTGTATTGCGCCTTTTATGACAGTGTGTCATTGCAAATGTGCTTGCAACAAGAACCTTGCAACCTTTCATGAAACAAGGGTGACATTAACAGAAGTGAATCAATGTTCACTCAATGGGTGGTCTGTCTCATACAAATGTATATATATAATTCAAGAAATAAATTAAAATAAAATTTTAAATATTGACCCCTTGACAAACAGGTTGGTAAATGAGGCTGACCTCCTATACTGTAAAGCTCGGTTCACCACTCAAAGCTCGGTTCCAGAGAAAAGGCGGCAAGAGTTGCCAGTTTTATGTTCATTTGAAGTAAAGGCGAAATATATAAATCTTATATCTTTGCGACTTTGATTGTAGATTGTAGAAAGAGCCAAATCGTTATTGGAGAACTTACACTATTCCCGACGTTTCGTTTGTGAAGTTACCAACGTCCTCAGAAGACAACCTTGTTGCGCTGTTCATGGATAATTTTCTGGCTTGACATTGGAAGGAAATGGGTTCGATGCCCCGGGATAGTTTATAGTATATTAAGTAGGTATTTAACAAACAAAAAACGTTTACTGTAGAGCGCTTCTTCGTTCAAGGAATAAGTATCGAAATTTAATTTAAAAAAATATATCGCCATCTTAAAGGTAAAACTAAATAAGTGCTGAATGACTTATTTGAAAAATCGTAGATAAAACTTTTTATCGGGTGTGAGTTCTCATAGTCGGTGAACTAATTATACGGCAGTGCTCATGAAAAACTTCTAAACTACAGGATTTACACACATTTTTAGTGTTTTCTCTCGTGGAAAATAGAAAAAAACGTACATTTATCTGTGCAACCCATTTCACTTAAATAATAGGTCGGGGAAAAAGTTTCTTCATATTTTATTTGAAAATTCAGGTTTTTTTTTTCAAAGTTAATTTGCGTTTAATTACAGTACATATTTGCCATTTTGTTTGTAGACTATCTGCCATCTTGTAGGTAGAGACATGATCTTTTCGCTGTAGAAATTTCGGGACTTCTGATCTGATCCACTTTTCATCACCAGTTATCAATCTCTTCAAAAACGGTTCGGTTTTATTACGTCTCAATAAAGAATCGCAAATGAGTACACGGTCCATTAGGTTTACTTTAGTGAGCTTGTGTGCCCCCAAATATCGAGCTTACTTGTTGCGTTTTTATGATCAGAAGTCCCAAAATTTCTACAGCAACGGGATCATGTCTCTACTTACAAGATGGCAGATAGTTTACGAACAAAATGGCACATATTATGTACTGTAATTAAATGTAAATTAACTTTGAAAAAAAAATGACCTGAATTTTCATAAAAAGCGAAGAAACTTTTTCCCCGACCTAATATGTCACTTATTCAGTTTTGTCTTTAAGGTATCGCTAGCATTACGGCATAGATTATCGATTATAGCGTACATGCGCTTGATATTGTGGGTCCTTCTGACACATGCACGCAAACAGGTACAAATTACAAAGTATGTATCGAGAATAAATACAATGTATCTGTATTGTTTTTATCTCATTTGATAACGTGATAAATGTAAAAAAATGGACCCAAGAGAACCGGTGCAGAAAAATTTAACCCTATGAGACCACGGCAACAGATCCCGGAAAGCAACATTCCAGTATCGACAGCCTGCCGATGAAAGAACCCTAATCTAATCTAAGTTACAAAGATAAATGAAACTTTAGAGATTCACATTATGTATTCACAAGCAGACACGTATAAGTTCGCGCTTGCACATGCCGCATGTGAACCTACTACATAAAAAACTAAATCTCAAATGAACATACACCTTGCAATGCTTACCAACCTTCCCTGAAACAGAGTGATATTGGCAAAGTGAACCATTATACAGCATGGGTCGTCAGCCGTATACCAACCTTTACGTTAAGGAACATACACAATAAATTACATTTTACGCCCAAAAATTAAAAAAAACTTAAGTTTTTTGTGAAACGCTGTAAAAACCCATTCTTAGATGATTAATTATTTTTTAATGTGTAATAACGAAGTTGTAACTTTGATTTGTTCTACTTTTTTTTTGAGAAGTTATCAACGTTTTTAGAGAAAAACGTTTTTCTTTGTTACCCAAAGATGGAGGTTCTACAAAAACGTTTGTAAGTACTCAAAATAATTTAAAAAAAAAAAACAAAGTTTTCCATAAAATTTAGAAAAAGATTTTTTGCGTTGATTGCAATTGTACTCGTATAATTGTCACGTTGGCTTTAAGTAAGTCATGGAAAGTTTTATCATATGACGTGTAATAAAATTCTGTACAGACCTGGGTAAACATCGTAGGGTTACAAGTTCAAAAATCAAAGTCTCGTAATGCAATCTGCACCATGGAGTTCTATTAAATGGAGAGGCTATTTATTTGATTTAGTTCTAAACACTGTGATCCATACAGTCACTGAAATCTAATTTCGCCAGACATTGTCCCTTGTTTTGTCGCGCTCGCACAACATACGTTTTTTATTGTTGTCCTTTTCTATCACGTTATGTGTCTCTACTCCGTCGTTAATTTATGTAAGCAGGTAATGTTGCTTAGCAACGAATTGTTGATGTTATTTATAACATAATTTAGTGTTGTCAAAGGTTTTGAAAATATCTGATACTTTTTAATGCTTCTGTTCCATAAACGTAAAGATTTTACTTAATGTGACATAATTACTTGTGAAAATCATTTAAATTACATTTCTTTAATTTTAAGCTTTTTCAATGATGTTAGGAGTAATATCTATAGAAGACAAAGTAAAAAAATATTCGTTTAAATCCAATTTCCTTGAAATAAAAAAGGATAAATGAAACAAAAAGTGTAGGGTAGAAATTGAAATTTTGAATTTTGAAATACAGACCACTTCAAATACATACATTTCACAAAAAAAAAATGTTCTCACGTGACGGTATCAGATACTTTATTTTATCATCATCACATCTCCATTACTAAAAATGGCCGACGGTTTGACAGCGGGGCTATTATTTTGTGGCTAAAGGTATCGGCAGATAGAATATCAATTGAATTTACTTAAATATTAATATTCACTGGTAATTACGAGTGAAAAGTTACTCCAGATTTTTTATTTCAGTTTCTCGTATTGTTTGTGCATTTGGAAAATGTGTGGCTTGCCATTTTTACAATTTTTCTTTCCAGTTAGGAAACACACCTGTTAATAGTTGGAAGGTTACCGATAGACTGAATTCGGATTTTTGTATGATGAGTGGGGTAGCGCATTTCTAATTCACAAAGGATTGCTTTCTCAGCCCATCCAGTCCTTATAAATCCGTGATCGGCACAGTATATTTGCATTATCCATATCTTAATAAGATGCACACTGAAATTAAGGCACACCGCTCTGTGGATGCAAAACTGTTGTTTTTGTATCTTATTTAGTTTTGAATTTTTAAATAACTAATGAGTTAATGATTTCTCGGTCGATATCTCCGTTGGTAGAGTGCTTGCATTCTATGCCGAGAATAATAGTTATGTTCATTTACCACATGCGACTCTTTCGGGGAGAACGTGGCAAGAAGTGATACTTTATGTGTAGCTTAGTTGCAGTGGCATTGCCGTTTCGTGATGTAGTCACTCCAAGGGCGCTAGTGCAAATGAAATTTGCTTGTCTTCATAGATTAATAGAAATTCTCATGGTTCTCTAGCTCTCTCACACGATAAGGCAGAGAGAGACCAGAGTTAATATAAATTAAGAAGATCTGTAATGCTGGCAAGGCTCACAAAATTTTAATTTTTACTTTTTTTATAGAATGTGTTTTTAAGGGTTTTAATTTTTATTGCCTAATTGTAAACAATGTTGTTGTTGTTGCAAACATGATTGTTTGTTTTATATGCTTAAATGTAATTAATTAAATTTTCTAGAGTTAGTGCATTCACAGAGTGAAAATTCATTTTAATTTAAATTAAAAAACTTTTTTAAAGTAATTAATCGTTTGTATTCTTTGACTTATAGGTTGGTATGAGGCTGACCACCCATACTGTAATAAATGTTTCACTTTACCAATGTCACCCCTGTTTCAAGAAAGGTCGCCAAAAGTTGCAGGGTTTATGTTCATTTGAGGCATAGATTTTTATTTGTAAGTACACATGCAGCATTTGTAAGCGCGAACTTAAACGTGTCGGCTTGTGGTAATACGTTTATTAGATTATTATTACAGAAGGACCGAAATACCCATGCAGCATCAGAAACATCTCAACCCTTTACTGTCCACATGTAACTCTGAACCGAAGTGATTATGTGATCAAATTATGTGAAATAAATGCATAAAACGCAGTTTTAATGAAATATAGCCCGCTTAAAAACATAACAATAGGTTGGTGAATTGCATTCGTCTTCCATAATCTAAGTTGCAAAGATATATTAACATTCAAAATTCATATTAAATGCATTTTCACAAACAGACACGTGTAAGTTCGCGAAATGAAATGTCCCCTCTTAACAAATTAAATTATTTGTAATCCCATATAATCAACTCCTTAATCCATACAATACCAAAGCTGATGAATCAAAAATAAAATAAAGAGTGACATATTTGTTACATGATATTAACAATACGTAATAACTACATGATGTTTTAATCTTATCGTATTAGTTTAAAGATTATAAAAACCTTATAAATTCAAGAGATCGCTGAGGTTGCGTCACTGTACCGTATCTTTCAGAGCATTGTTTATTCTCAGGTATGAATATTCTTCTTATTCTCACTTCTTTACAACCTACTTCTTAGTCATTCCTTTTAATGACGTGAATTGGCATAGAGTATAGACAATATCGATGAAGGCGAAGCCAGACTTAAACGGCCCAAAGGTCCTAGCAGCCAAACGTGCGACAACACGGTCGGTCTGCTAGTGCCAATATATATTGGTAACTTCGATTATAGATACATTAATCATTTTGCTGTCACTCGTGGTCCGTGCTTTCCTTCCATACATCAATGTCGGTAACAACATGCCATTGTGTGACGACATTCTCAATGTTATACTACCTAAAGGAAATTGAATACTATGCATCATAATTTTTGAACGGACGACATGAAAAAGGTCACCAAGCAATGCACCCAACAGAGAGACTTGGAGAAGTTTGAAGGAAGCCTTCATCCAGAAGTGGACAGACAGGCTGCAAAGAAGAATAAGAAGAGCAAAATAAAAATTGTGAAATAATATTGTTGTTTTTACTTCCAGATACCCAAAATGAAGCTTCTCATTGTTTTGTGTGGACTGGCAGTGGCGTCTGCCATCCGTAAGTTTATTTCTGTTGTAATAACTATTTAAAAAAAGTAAAAAATATTCTCTGATTTATAGATTGGTATGAGGCTGACCACCCATACTGTAAAAAATGGTTCACTTTGACAATGTCACCCCTGTTTCAGGGAAGGTCAGCAAGAGTTGCAGTTTTTACGTTTATTTGAGATTTGGGTTTTTATATTGTAAGTCCAGATGCGGCATGTGTAAGCGCGAACTGGTACGTGTCTGCTAATAGGAATGCATTCAATATGAATCTTAAGTATAATATATCTTTGCAACTTAGATTATAGATAGTCAGTTGGTAGAAAGATCGTCCTCTATGCCGAGATCTTGGGTTGAATCCACCGAGGTTGTCAGAAATGGATTCCCGTTTCGGTGTTAATTCCAAACCCATTATAAATACCGGAAGGGTTTACTCAGCCTTCACAAGAAATAAGTACCAGACCGCTTGAGTGAACTGAAATGGTTGGCGTAAGGCCCAATTGAATAGCGACGATCAAGTGCATGGAGGGCTCTTGACGTGTGATTTACACAGAAACAGTTTTCACCAAATAAACCATCCTGATTTTTAACATTTTATTACAAAATAAAACCAACTTCAATTTTATCTTTTTTATTGATAACCATCGATTTGAAAATCAGCCTTCAGAATGCTTTCTGCTCGTGAAAGCAAAACGTAACCTGAAAGACTTAAAAAATCATTTGTCATCTAAGGTCGCCCATGAATTTCAAAGCTTCTAATCTAATCTAATCTAAGCTGCAAAGAAATATATCATTTAAGATTTATATTCAATGCATTCCCACAAGCAGACATGTATAATTTCGCGCTAACACATGCCGCATGTGGACCTGCAATATAAAAACCCAATCTCAAATGAACATAAGCCCTGCAACTCTTGCCGTCCTTCCCTGAAACAGGGGTGACATTGGCAAAGTGAACCATTCTTTTACAGTATGGGTGGTCGGCCGCATACCAACCTATAAGTCAAGGAACTTAAGGAACTCAAGGAAGCTTAAAACTTTATTTGATCTTAATTCTTCTTCTTCTTCCTCAGCTTTTTTTCAGTCCACTCCTGAATGTAGGACTCTTCCAATCCTCTCCATGCCTGTATATTCCTGGCTGCTGTGTTCAGTGAAGCTGATGGTAATATCCGTTTAAATTTAAAGACTTTATTTTGACTTCCAGCCTTGAATGTCCAGCGCGCTTACGAATCAGAGTTGAAAGAAATCCTCGAGGTGTTCAGAGGCAAGATGAGCGTTGGTATTCCTGATTTGGGAGTCCCAGCTCTGGATCCTTATGAGAGAGAAGCCCTGGATGTCAGTGTCAACCTGGTGCCAAACATCGAGTAAGTAGACATTGCATATAAAACCACACATCGAAAGAGTTGTAGATTGGAGGCTACTTAAATCGTTGACAAATAATTTAATGAAGTAGAAATCATTTACACAGCGGTGGAAGTCTTGATGGCTGTCGATAGATCTTACCGTATCTATTTGATATGACGGAATAAAATATGGCAGCGTATCAATAGTTGATACATTTTATATGGAACAGCGATCAGCTGTTCACGAACGCCATGTTTTTTACGTCCTATCTTCAAATAGGTACGATAAGATCTACCGACGGCCGTCGAAACTTCCACCTGGGTAGGCCTTTGCTGAACCCAGAATTCTCCTCCACTCTCGCCTGTCTATCGCCTTTACTTTCTAACTATGTACACGTGTCTGGCTTGGCTGTATCTATCCTGACACATCCATTTATGTAAATGGTGAACGGTCCAGAGAACAAAATACTATGGAAGTCTCTCTTGGAGCCTTTTCAAAATAAAATAAAATACTCTTACACCCAAATTAACAAAAATCCGGCCAACGGTTAACACTGGAGAATTTCTTTCCGGGATCTGCTGCCGCAGTCTATCGCTGCTGGACCTGAAGCTTTCAAACGTTTCACCCATGTCTGCGATGGGCTCCTTCAGCGTTATTATGAAGTTATGTGAAGTTGATGAAACTGATTGATATCTTCAGAGCCGAGATGACCTTCAGGGGGATCGTCGCCAAAGGCCTGTCAGAGTTCATCATAAACTCCATCTCCATGGAGAACAGCACACGCACCATCTTCTGCGACGTCAACATCCCAGCCCTGAAGATTGCTATCGGTAAGTGGAAGATTTTCAGGTCATTGTGTTGTAGATTTGAGATATTGTTTGCTATAGCGCAGATGGCTACTCGCGAAATACCCATCAGGGAGGCTTTCCCGTCGGGCACATTAGCTTCAGTAATATGGAAATTCTGAGGAGCGGGAGGTTTCTTATCTGATCTGAAGGACTTTCTTTTCTTTTTCCACGAGTAGAGTTACACTAGCTGATTAACTTCATCGGGAAGGCCTTCGGCCGCTTAAAAACATATTGTAATGTTGTTTACCGAGTGAAGCACCTCCGCATAAGTTGTATGAATTGGGTGAGAGGTGGTGGGAGAGTGCCTATATATTTTGCCTGTTGACAATGTGATGACACTCGGAGTATCATTGTTCTCTTTCTACTAACTAAATTTGTCTTGATATTAGTTGAATCGGAGCTAATAAACAAAGTATATATAGCCATCGGCATGTCTTCATCCACCACGATCTTTTGTTAATATTCTCGTTGTTTTCCCACATTCCAGACCGGTACACCCTCAGTGGATATGTTTTTGAAGAGACCGAAGTCTATGGCGACGGCAGAGCTGAGTAAGTACAAAATAATGTACATAAGAAATTAAATCATTTCAAAGAAGGGATTTTGTTGTTGTTGTTTACTAAGCACCGGTCATTCAGCGATCAAGCACCAAACATTTGGCAGGTGCATTAAAATGAGAAAAAACCAACATACGCCATCTACGTCTTTTATATTGATCAATGCTCAAGAGGACAAGTCTGTAGTCTAATGGTAACGCTTTGGACTAATAAATGGAAAGATGTGGTACCTCCTGAAAACGTGGGCTACGTCGCCAACGAAACGTCGAGAATAATATTGTATGGGCCTGTTGCATCAACCTCCAATCAATGTTTGATTCACTCATCAAATTTGAATGTTCAATTCTAGTAAGCACTTCGGTTTAATATTTCTCGGAAGTGGGTATTAATATGATGGAATTTGAGCTGGAAAACGATGCGTACATCAGCGGATATACGTATAGGCAACCA
This sequence comes from Agapetus fuscipes, assembly GCA_951799405.1. NCBI lineage: Eukaryota > Metazoa > Arthropoda > Insecta > Trichoptera > Glossosomatidae > Agapetus > Agapetus fuscipes. The sequence goes on along the minus strand of OX637343.1, from coordinate 9,060,613 downwards.
AATTTAAGATTTGTTTGGGAGAAATCGCACTTCATTTTGATTTTTGTCTGATTGGAGTTTGGTGCAACAGGTCCTTGCCTATTCCATAACAGTTCATCTTACACCCGGAAAGTGTTATTCATTTTTAAAGTAATGTGTAATACGTATATGTACACAATAATTGGTGTGTGTGTTTTAATGTTGGCAGTATTTTCCCCAAGAACATGGTGATCAAGGGCAGCTTCGTGCTGAAGGAGAAGGCTGACAAGTTCCTGGAGATGGCTGACTTCGACATTGCGATGACCATGGAATCTTTAAAGGTACCAACTTACCTATGCACTTACTTAATCCGGTCCCCGCCAGCTCAAACTAAATTTACTTAGTTCACTTATTGTAAAAAGTTACACGCAATAAAAAGTTTCATCTAGGACTTTTCACATCAGTGAATCAGCTTCATCAGTTTTACCTTAAAGTTGGCGATATATTTTTCCGACATCGGAAAAAAACGCAATTAAGCTACATGTATAGTGTAACTTCTTGCCGCGTTATCTCCGAAGGGTTTCGCATGTGGCGAGTGGAACCTATTTATTTTTACAGGTAAGGGGGCTGGTCTTACGCCAACCAATGCAGTTGAAGTGGGGGTTTCCTAGCTCCCGAGGGGGCTGGTACTCATTTCTTGTGAAGGCTGAGTAAACCTTGCCGGTATGCTATTATAGTGTTTGAAATAAACACCAAAACGGGAAATCATTTCTGACACCCTCGGTGGGATTCGAACCCGAGCTTACGGGGTGGAATGCAAGCACTCTAACAAGTGAGCTATAGACCAGACAATCGACATATTGCTGGAGTGATGTTTTCCGGGATCTGTTGCCGTGGTCTGTGGGAGCTGGAGCTTCCGAACGTTTCGCCCATTTCTATGATAGGCTTCTTCAGCGTGAAGTATGATGATGATGATGATCTTGATGAGAACTGTGATGCAAGTGTGTGTACACTGGGGCTTATATGTATACCATCTTGCTTCTACAGCGTGTGTTTGTCGTTTTAAAAGCACCGTCTAAAACGACAAACACACGCTGTAGAAGCAAGATGGTATCCATATAAACCGCCGGCCGTGTAAGCCTACAACTCTTATTCAATCGACATACTTATTTACAATATATCGTACATTTCAGACCGACATCCAGAACCTGCAGGGCGGCGGAGATACCGGAGACCAGGCGAACCAGCTTATAGAGTCCGTGGTGCCGCAGCTGGTGCAGGACGAGAAGGAGCTCATTTCCAGCATCGTGGGCAACTTCGCCAAGGAGTTCAGCGACGCCTACCTGGGCACGCTCACCGTGCAGGACTTCTATGACCTGCTGCATGGCGTGGTTCCTCTGCCCAAGGCCTAACTCTGAACCATATCATTAACATTTTCCTGAAACCAATATCTTGTACAAAAATGTACTTGTGCCTATTTCATGAAATAAAAACTTGCCAAAGAAGTGGTCATTAGTTAGGTTTAAGTTAGAATTACGGTCGTTTGACATTTTGACAATATATATATATATTTTTTTTTAAAACTGAACAATTTTAAAACTTAATTTTAATCGGATATTTAACGAACCGTTTGGAGAGAGCTTACATTATTCTCCACGTTTCGTCAGCGACGTAGCCGCAAAATGTTCATCCTCAGTCGCCGTACAGAGAAGATGTTCTCCTGAAGACGTCGGCTACGTCGCTGACGAAACGTAGAGAATAATGTAAGTTCTCTCCAAGCGGTTCGTTAAATATCCGATTAAAATTAAGTTTTAAAATTGTTCAGTTTTAAAAAAAAAATAAAAAAAAAAATAATATAATTGTCAAGTGCTCATTATTTTAATTAAGACTGCTTTTTTTTCTTTGTGTGCAACGAAACTCGCAACTAAGCTACACGTATACTACACGAGTGGAACCTATTTATTTTTACAGGTAAGGGAGCCGGCCTTACGCAAACCACTTTAGTTGAAGTGAGAGTTTCCCAGCTCCCAAGGGGGCATTTCTTGTGAAGGCTGAGAAAACCTTAAAAAACGGGTAACGGGAAATCATTTCTGACACCCTCGGTGGGATTCGCACCCGGCTGTCTGCATGGAATGCAAGCACTACCAACTGAACTCGACCGGACCTGCATTTTGTATATGGTTTAGTACATTGCGGATGTAATCTCACATTTACCTGCTTGTGATTATTTTTAGAACTTTTACTCCTTTTGTCATTTCATTCTCCTCCTGAAGAAGCTGGCTACGACGTCTACGGAGCGTCAAGAATAATGTTTGTTTTCCTACAACTAAAAACCTTTGCAAAATGCAAAATTAAACATTTTTCTTAAAGAATATTTAAAAAAATGCTTCGGATCTCGTGGCGTGATGGTGTCACCAATGAATAAGATGGTATGCGAAACCCTACAACTTTTGCCGACCTTCCCTGACACAGGGGTGACATTGGCAAAGTGAACCATTTTTTACAGCATGGGTGGTCCCCTCATTCCAACATATAAGTCAAAGAACATAACAGGTAATTAAAAAATGTATGGAATAGACGACGGCACTCAGGCCCGGATTAAGACCACTGGGGGCCCTGGTGCGGGGAAAGTCATGAGAGACCCCAACTCCCTTCTCCTCTTCTCCCACCCCATTATCCTCGCCTACCATAAAAACGAGTATAGACAGCGAGATGAAAGAAGGTATTCTAAATTATTTAAGAATAATTTTATAAAACGTTTTGGGGGCCCCTAGGACGCGGGGGCCCTGGTTTGGCCGCGCCGCTCGAACCGCCCTTAATCCGGGCCTGACGGCACTCCTTGTCAGTTATTTATGCCTCATACTTTTTTTCAGAGACTGAAAAACTAGTTGTAGTAACTCTGACAAACCTAAAGGGGCGCAGGGCTGTGGAAAACCCTAGAACACGATGGCTGTATAAAGTTATGGCATGTGATGGTTATGGTTCCACGACAAATCGGTCACAGACAAGCCGTTCACAGACAGCTCGGCCATGGACAAATCAGTCACACGACTTTTCGGTCAACGATGCCTGTGGACGATTTATCTTGGACCGATTTGTCGGGACGCAGATTTTAATGTAGAACAGAATTAATAAGAGCGAGAAAAATGTTGAGACTCAAACTGAAGCATCCAGTTCAGAAAGCAAAAGCTCTGGTCTTCACACTGTCACGAAAAAGACACGCCAGGTGCTGCAAGGTACTAAGCTCTCAACAGGTGAAACAAATACATTTCTTATCTAACATCTAACGTAGCTAAATACTTAGTTAATAGTCTTATCTCAAGAAGAGTCGTATAGAATCAAAAGCTGTTTTTTTTCGAAAATTATGTTTTAATGAAAATTATGATGGCTCAGTTGGTAGACTGCTTGCATTCCTTTCCGAGAGCAAGGGTTTGATACCCACCGAGGGTGCGAGAAATCATTTCCCGTTTCGGTGCTTATTTCTAACCGGAAATAAAATACCGGGAAGGTTTACTTAGACTAAACAAGAAATGAAGTACCAGCACACTCGGAAGCTGGGACACCTCCATTTAACTGAAGGGGTTGGCATGTGGCCGGCCTCTTTACCTGTAAAAATAAATTTATGCCACTCGCCACATATAACTTCTTCGAACTTATCGCGGCAAGAAGTAACGCTCTATGAGTAGCTTAGTTGCAGTTGCATTGCTGTTTCGTGATGAAAACTGAGTACTGATTCACTGATTTGAGAAATCGTGCATAAAACATTTAATTTGCTTTAACTTCTCATAGTAAGTGAACTAATTATAAGGAAGTGCTCATGACAAACATCTAAGCTACAGGATTGCCACACTTGTTTAGTGTTTTCTCTAGTGGAAAATAGAAAAAGGTGCATTTGTCTGAGAGACCCGTGCTTACTTTATATTTCACTTATTTAGTTTTGCGTAAGGTATCGATATTATTTATATATTTATTTACGACAGCAACTTAGATTAATTAAAGATAAGATTATAAAGACTTGAGTGTAAATTTAAACAATCTGATTTCAAATATAAATTCTCAAGTCAAAGATTGGTATCATATTTTATCAGCAAATAATCATAATAAATGTATGTGTTATCAAAATTTATTACAAGACAATAAAATTAAAATTTTTAATGTAAAAAAAATTAGTTCATTATTTCACATACATTGGCTGACATCGTGTTTATTTGTTGATTATGTAAGTAGCAAAATATAAAATTGTTAAATTTAATTTTACGATATTTTCCTTGATTTATAGGTTGATATGAGGCTGACCACCCATACTGTAAAAAATGGTTCACTTTGCCAATTTCACCCCCGTTTCAGGGAAGGTCGGCAAGAGTTGCAGGGCTTATGTTCATTTGAGATTGGGTTTTTTATATTGTAGGTCCACATGCGGCATGTGTGAAATTATGCGTGTCTGCTTGTGGGAATGCATTTAATATGAATCTCAAATGATGCATATCTTTGCAACTTAGATTTAGATTAAGATTTAGATATTTCCACAGGGTAAACATTAGTTTAACTCTACAGAGTAAAGACAAGATATGGCGCCTCTTCTTCATATTCCTTCTCCCCATCATTGCTCTTCTTACTTGATGATACTGCGGCTTCAAATAGGCCTTTTATGTTTTTGACAATAATAATGCTAGGAACGTATGAGTTCGTGGCTTACTTGAGTGTGTGTGTCCGCCTCTAGCATAGTCTACTGTGAGTTTGTGCGTGTGCATGTGCCTTGGCACGTAGTTTGTTGGTATACATAACTGAAATAATATTGAACAGTGGAGAGGTGTCTGGTACAATCCACTATAGAATAATCTAGAACAAGCAAGAATCGTCCCTTTCGCACCTATATAAACGAGCCGCAATGATACAGAGAGCAGAGTCGATTGAAACATTGAGCAGTGAAGTCGATAAGCTGAGAGCTAGAAAAGTGATCAATGTAAGCCGACATTACATATATAAAATATATCATGAAAAATAAATGAATTGCAGTTTGATTAAAAGAACCCAAATAAAATCATAACAATAATATCTACATAGATGATTTATTTGGTGAAAACGAGTCCGTTCTGTTACCCACTAGTCTACAGACCTTTCAAAAAACCTTTTTTGTCAAACCATTGTTGCAAGTTTCCAGTCCTTCGGCTTCCTTACATTCTTGCTCCTCAACCTTTCTCTGTATGATAAGATCGACTGCTAAAAGGCAGTAGGGCATAAGCGACATTAACTAAATTGTTCAGGAGAGCAGTTTCAAGTTTGAGATTGCAGAAAAATGGAATAACTCTTTTATTTGTTTTCATATCGTTAAAATCAAAACAGCTCTGAAATGAAAAAAAATAAAGGCATTTATTGGCATTCCTACTAATGTGGTTTTACAATGCTTTACGATTTTTTTTATGTCTAACCGTCGAGATGGAGAGGGCGGAATTTGTCATTCCTCATAAGTCATAGCTTGATCAAAAGTAGGTACATGACACAACTGAAATTTATAATCAACATGTTTTCTGTCACTTTCAGTCCTCTACATTTTATTTTTTTTCTTATGGGACATTTTTTTAAGCGTCATCCTGTAAAAATCCCCTCAATGGCGCTTAACAACTTTGTATCTAGCCACTTCTTGTAACTTCATGCGAGATTTGGTTTATTTTGTATGCGCACACACACATCATGTGTAAGCGCGAACTTGCACGTGCCTGCTTGTGGGCATGCATTAAGTATGAGCCTTAAATGCCAATACATCTTTGCAACTTAGATTGTAGATTATCCCTCAATATAAGCGATATTTTTTTTAAATATTTAAAAAATTGAAATGGTAAAACATGGTTTTAATTCACTTTATTCTTTTTGTTTTTAGTCGAACATTTTCGCCTAATGAGGCATCTTCAGGAGCAGAATGGTTACAAATATATTTTTATAAAATAATTTTCAAAACATTTTTTTTTTTCAAAACAAAAACAATATTCATACGAGTAGATAAAAAAATTTAAACACAAATGTAAGATTCAAAAATGCATTATTGTTAGGAATAATGAAATTAAAATTTTTAATAAAATAAAATGTGTTCGTTAAAAAACAAAAATTATAAAGTGAATTAAAATCATGTTTTACCATTTCAATTTTTTTAATATTTAAAAAAATGGACTTTCACTGTGTTAACAGATCAACACTAAAAAAAATAATAAACGATGTTTTTTTGTCATTTCAGCAAACATGAAGGTGATTTTGATACTTTGCGGTCTCATGGCCATCTCATCGGCAGCCGGTAAGAGTCTTTTTCTTCTAAAATTTCCTGAAGTTGGTTGGGTCCACCCATGGTGACCGGTCTTTGGATAAGGCCGATGAATGCTGAAACTTGAAACTTATTTTGTGGTTCGCCGCGAATCGAACCTTTTTCGTATCTACTTGTCCGTTGCTACTCAATATCAATTTTGCAAGCAAGACGCAGTTGCTGTAACAGCCTTTTCATACGAGAACGCATTTTACCCGGATTGTATTTGGTTTGTCTATGGCAGGCCTGTCCAAATAACGGCCCGCGAGCCGCGATGTTCCCTGCATAAGTTCTTCATCCGGCCCGCGACGACATCAATAGATATTGCGCGAATAGTAACAAAAAATCTGTCATCATTAAGTAATTGATTAAAATATAATCTTCTGACTATAAATAACATCTACATTTGTAGGTATATGTTTTATGTAAGTAGGTACCTACATTTTTTTACATTGTAGATATTTGTACATGTAAAAAACGTCTACACGGGGGGGTGCTAGAAACGGCAAAACCCATCTTCAAAAACACTGTCGACAGGGGGGGCGAAATTGAGCATTTCTTTCTTTTAGCCCGCCACGATTACAAAAATATTAAACCTGGCCCTCCACCATATTATGTTGGACACCCCTGGTCTATGGATTACAGGGTGTTGCCCCGCGATATATTTCAGAACTTTGTGTGATGGACTCAGCAGGGAATAAATTAATTGTTCCAAAACGATGTAATAAAGCAAAGTATTTGGATCTTGCATTTTGCATGCTGGTCCTGTGCTGCGGAATGCCCTACCCCATGAGCTTAGAGCCGTAGAGAGTGCAAGTGCGTTTAGGTCGGGATTGCATACATGTTTGTTCCGGAGATGTTACATTTGAATAGTACCCTTGCAGTGATCTATCACAAAACGCGCTTTGAATATTGCCTGTTATGTGATTATTACAATTACCGGGTCAAAAGTTTAATAGTGTATACTGTATGGGAATGTACGAAAGCTTTCACAAAATTTGTCCGGTAATCCATAGAAAACCTATACACAATCCAGATAGAATGGTTCTCATGTGAAAAGCGAGTAAGGCTGAATGAATTTTTGCAACATAAATTTTGGTAAAGGCAGATGATGTTTTTTTAACCTAGCGAATTGCACATTTACAAAATTGGATTTTTGTGTGCTCCTCAGGGATTTAAACCAAAAACGAGTAGATGATTCGGAGCAATGTTTGAAGTTGTTTAACAGAAATAAAGCCAAATTTTTGTGTCGATTTGTGACAATGGATGAAACATGGCTCCATCACAACACTCCAGAGTCCTTAGCGTTTATCATTAGACCAGAGAGATAGAATATACTTAAGTTTCTACTGCAAATGTATTTTATGTGATTGAAAACACATTTCATAACATGTTTATCATATTATCAAGATAAAACATATTTTAAAATATAAATAGACTACAGATAGTGCATAAGATAATAGAGTCGGAATGTTTCTTTCGACATTTGAGCTTATATCGGCGGGTAAACATCACACAGCTTCACGACAAATCAATACGACTTTTCGGTCAACATTTCGGATACACACAACTCGCCTACAGACACATAGGTCACTGACAATTCGGTCACACGACAGTCCGTCCACACGAATTTTCGAGCAACGACATTTCGGTCACATTTAATATAAGATATGGTCCACAGACAGCTGAATAACAGAAAACTACAACGAATTAATTAAAAGCAAGGTTCACTTTGCCAATGTCACCCCTGTTTCAGGGAAGGTCGGCAAAAGTTGCAGGGCTTATGTTCATTTGATTTTTTTTTTTTTTTATATTGTAAGTCCACATGCGGCATGTTTAAGCGCGAACTTATACGTGTCTGCATGTGGGAATGCATTTGATGTAAATCAAATATGTAATAATTATATCTTCGCAACTTAGATTATAGATTATAGAAGTGCTTACAAATGTTTTTTGGAGAGCATTTTTTTTGTGATGGAGCTGCCTGTGGATCTTTATTGTAGGCCGGTCCTTTTACCCGTAAAAATAAATAGGTCCCGAATCACCGACCCTCTCGGGAATAACAAAGGCAGGAAGTTACACCACATGTGGACCGGTCCGTAGTCCGTAGTGGCAACACTTCTATCTATAATCTATAATCTAAGCTGCAAGGATATCGCACGTTTAATAATAAAGAGCAATAACTCAAAAAACATGAATATTGGGAAAACGCGTTTGAAGTTCAGACACCCAGTACAACTTGTATGGGATGAAAAAGGCGGCCAATGTTTTATCTCTGTCATATTCGTCCAAATTGAACGGCTGTCGCATTCTACGCATTCTTCTCGCATTGTTCTTGCGTTTTATTACAAAATCTCGATTTTCCCAATTTTCGAGTTATTTCTCTTTATTATTAAACGTGCGATATGTAAGCATTTAAGGCTCATATGAAATGCATGCCTACAGACAGGCACATGTAAGTTCGCGCCTACACATTCTGCATGTGTGCATACAAATAAAGAAAACCTCACATGGACATAAACCTTGCAACTCCTGCCGCCGTTCCCTGAACCGGGGTGGCATTGGCAAAAGTGAACCGATTTTTACAGCATGGGTGGTCAGCCTCGTACCAACCTATCAGTCAAGGAGCTCTTCGGACTCGTAAATGGAAGGTTGTGGATTCGGATCCCGGCGGAGCACAAAAATATACCATTTACATTTTGAATGTGCTCTTCGCTGGGTTGAAAAATTCATAAACCTTTACCAATGACCGGTCACCAAAGGTCCATCCAGCCTTACAGCAACTGGGTCTTGCTTGAGTATTGGCGCTTTGTAGCGACGACCAAGCTCGTACACCTCTGCGGCACTACAACAAGTGTCATAGACCCCTAGAGTCTTTAGAATCTAGGGAGTCTCCCGCACAGGATTTCTTAAAAAAAAAAAAAATGTGTAGTTTAGTTGCGAGTTGCGTTGCGTTCCCGCCAAGACACGCGTAGAGTGCAATACGTGACCAGTTATACAAAAATATACAAGACGAAATTGTAATAATGCTTTTGTTTCCAGTTATCCAGGGCCGCGCCTACGAGACGGAACTCCGCGCCTTGCTGGAGAAGGTGAGAGACAAGATGGACGTGGGATATCCAGAGTACAACGTGCCCCCTCTGGACCCCTTCCACGCGGACGAGGTCGTCTACAACTTCGATATCCCTGAACTGGATCTTCTGTAAGTGCTCGGATTATTGTCTCCTTCCAACATTCCACATAGTTTGGCTGGTGCATCCACAGATGCATTACACTTAGCTCTATAACCGATCACCTACCATGTAAGTCGCTATGACACTACCTAAGCAAGCACGTCTTTAGTGTGCGCTTTTGGGCCAGCACGCCTTAAACGGATTTTTTAGTACCTACTGAAAAATTATCCATGAAATTTTAATTCTAATGATATTTTAAGAATTTCCTTCTCAGAAAAATATGAAATTATTAAATTAACCTCTTAATCATTCATATTAAAATGCTCCTTAGAATTTTAATTCTGAAGATCTTTTAAAAATACTCTTCTAAGAAAAATTGATATTATTTAATTTACCCATGTTTTAATTAATTATTATTTAAGTAGTATGTGTATTAATATTTAAAATTTAAACTAAAAAATTATTATAAATTGGAACATTTTTTTAAGGACGAATAAGAAATAATCGTAGAGTTACAATAATTGATTATATTTTAAAGAAATACAAGCTACAAATTCTGAAAATTAAAAGCGAACCCTTGCAATAATTAATTGCTTTATTTTGGTGTTTCAGAATGAACGTCGACTTCAAAAACATTCTCGGCAAAAACCTCAGCGGGTTCGTGGTCAACGTTATGAACTTAAACATGCTGAGACTGAGGCTGGACTTCGATGTTACGGTTCCTCTTTTGAACCTGACCGCTGGTAATGATCACCATCATTGGCGCTACAGCCCGTTGTGGGTCTTGGCCTCCTCAAGGAGTGGCCTCCACCTTTTCCTCTTCATCACCTGTTGTCACCAATGATTGGTCACGCCCAGAGCTCGCAAGCCCGTTTCCACTCAATCTCTCCATATCAGGTTTGGACTTCCGACTATTGGGGTGGAAGTCTCGACGGCCGTCGGTAGATCTCACCGTATGTATTTGACAATAGGACGAAATAAAATTTGGCGGTGCTTGAACAACTGATTTCATCTAATCTCATATAATCTAAGTTGCAAAGATATGTAACGTTGGGGGATTCACATTATATGCGAAGCTTAGGCTTCACAAAATACCATCCAACTTATATAGCTGTATTCAATCCTTATTTCTCAGACCGCCGCGTAATAATTAACGCAGGCCCCACAATCATAGAAAGGGATGTATCCAGGGGATGTCCCCAGGGTTCTGTTCTTGGACCACTCCTCTGGAACATCCTGTTTGACGACCTTCTGTCGCTCCCTTTGCCACCAGGCTGCGAGGTGAGAGCCTACGCAGATGACGCCCTTCTGACAGTAGAAGGTAAATCTCGTTTCGAGATCGAGAAACTGTCGAGATCATCTCTTCAGTCTATTGCTGACTGGGGAGACAGAAACAAGCTTGTTTTTGCTCCGCACAAGACCGAAGCTATCCTCCTCAAGGGTAAACTCGATCCAAAGCGCCCCCCAATAATAGATTTTCAGGGAACCCGTGTAAAAATTTCGCAATCTGTGGTGTATCTTGGAGTCAAGTTAGACACCAAACTGAGCTTCACTCAGCACGCCAAAGCGGTCACTATCCGAAGTAGCAATGCCTACGGAAAGGTCGCCCGTCTATCGCGCGTACAGTGGGGCCTGCAAGGCCGCGCTCTTCGGTTCCTTTATGACTCAGTCTTCCTAGGTATTGCTGCAAGAAGATACATATTAGGTCCTTACATAGGAAATTGGCGTTTTGCCGTACTGGCCACATTGATCTCAAATATCTCCTCTTTGGTTAAGAATTCCAAATTCAAATTGATACAGCTATTTACTCATGTAATCGTGTTTTGAAAATTTTAATTCATTTGTTTGTTTCTCTTTTGTTTTTTTCTTGGCGTCACTCATTTTACAAAATTAAAAACTTGAAATATCGCGTTATTTACGAGTACGAGCTCCACCGTGGCACCAGTGCTGCAAAAACGGTTCGAAGGATTAATTATGTATATGGTGACAGTATCGCAAAATAAAACACAGTGCGTTTTTGGTTCCAACGTTTTCGTTCTGGAAATTTCGGCCTGCAGAACAAGCCTCGTGGACGGCCGGGGACCAAAGTTGATAATGAGGAATTGAAGGCTATTGTGGGCTCGAATCCATCGTAAACCACGTCCGAGTAAGCTGTAGGCTGCGAAATTAGTGATAAAGCTATTTTAATCCACTTGAAGCAAATTGGATAAGTAAAAAAGCTTGAAAGGTGGGTACCTCATAACTTGGGTGAAGCAAATCAAGAAATGCGCGTCGACTGCTGCGTTACATTACTCAACCGGCACATTTATGAAGGGATTTTAAATCGAATTATTACCTGTGATGAAAAATGGATCCTGCACGATAGTTGGAAGCGCTCATCGGAATGGTTGAACCTTGCCGAACCAGCCAAATCATGCCCCAAGTGAAAATTGGCTCAAAAAAGTTACTTGTGAGCGTTTGGTGGACTAGTGCCGATGTCGTTCACTACACCTTTCTTAAATCTGGTCAGATGGTTACGGCAGATGTCTTTTGTCAGCAACTGCAAACCATGATGGAAAAGCTAGCTGCTAAACAACCGACGCTGGTCAAGTGCTCTAGGCCACTGCTGTTTCATGACAACGCTAGACCACACACTGCACAACAGACGGCTACCAAATTAGAGAAGCTTCAATTGGAATGTTTAAGACATCTCCCGTACCCTCCGGACCTTGTTCCAACAGATTATTATTTTTTTCGAAATTTGGATAACTTCTTGCAAGGGAAAAAAATCAACTCCGATGGGGCAGTCCTAACCGCCTTCAATTTTCAAAGACTGTATTGATTGCCGTCCGAATGGTTATTTTCGTAAAGGGATCAATTAACTACCTATGCGATGTCAAAAATGCATAGATAACTATGGTACATACTTTGATTAAATAAATATATTAGATTAATAAAAAAAATACTTTTGGTCCTCCCATACAAAACGCCAATTTCAAATGTAAAGACCTAATATGTGTAGCTTAGTTGCGAAGTTTACAATTGATCTTTTTGTTGTAGACCACTATAAACTGGATGGCGAAGTCAGTGGAATCAAGCTGTTTGGAGAAGGCTCAGCCAAGTGAGTATTTAGTCATGTTATTATTTTCATCATGATCTTTAGCACAAAAACCCAGCGCGGAACTTGCCCATCTTGATAAGTGATGTCTGTTTAACGCTTAGGGCCTGTTGCACCAACCTCCAATCAATATTTGATTGACACATCAAATTTGATTGCTTAGTTCTGGTAAGAACCTCGGTTAAATATTTCTCGGATATCTCGCTAATACAAGCCACATACGGCATGTATAAGCGCGATTTTATACGTGTCTGCTTACGGGAATACGCGTATATCTGTTTTTTATTTCATTCATTTCAAACTTTAATTACTTAATTCTAAACTTTTAATTAAATTTTAATTAATTTTAACTTTTAACTTGTAGACTGTTTTGTACTGTTTTTTTTATTTTTTGTTGTATATTTTATTGTATTGTATTTTATTTTGATAATTAATATTTGTAAAGCGCCCTCGAGGTGAAGTGTCATATGACGGCGCTATAGAAATTAACAAAAACTAAAATTAATCTTAATTGTAATATACCTTTGCAACTTAGATTAAAGATTATACAACGATCTTGAAAGGGCATTGGTCATGCTGGGTTAGTCTCCAGGATCCTGGTTTTGCAGCTTTAATACGGTAATTACGGGTAATAACGGTAGTATATTTCCATTTTTCAGTGTGAGAAACTTCAACACTGGCATAAAAGGAAACGCGACCATCACCATCAGAAACGGCTTTGTCGTGATGACTGGCTTTGAGTGCGCAGTGTCCATCGAGAAAATGGAGGTAAAGAACTAAACATGAAAAAAATATTTTGTCTAAATCTGGTTACATTTAGTTTTAATGCTCTCAGAGGGGTTGCCCCATCCTATTTGTGTGAATAGTGCAGAATCGACCAAATACATGGTAGACGACGCACTCTTCGTTCTATACTAGGTGACGCCGTAAATAGGCTTCAACTGCTGCTTCGGCGGAACAGAACGGGTGACGGGGACAGGGCTTAGTTCGGCTGGTTCATCCTACCAACAGCCATACACGAATTAACGTGCTTCGTGGAAAAATTGATTGCTCGCCACTGCTGGGACGACTCTACAGCTTTACGCTCCCAGCAATTATTACAGTGCAAGAAGCCATGATCTTTTCAAGATCATGATTTCTTGCCGGATCAATGTTTTCCATCAGTCTTGGGTAGTGCATGCGCTGTCGTTGCTTAACACTCCTCAGCCCCACACCTGGATATATTTACAACTGGTGTGGATCGCTTACTATCGGAGTCTGTTTGTATACAAGAACGACGTATGGATGCGCAAAATAATGCACTGTCCCTCTGTGTATTGTTCTCTTGTGCATATCATGTTCTTGATTATATAAATAATAAATCCTGCTAGAAAAGTCTACCTCTGGAGTTGAGAACAGAGACCTGTGTCTTATCTTTTAATGATCTCCATACACTTCTTTCTCCCACAGATATGGTACAAATAGAGTTCAATTTGTTGATTTACTCTTCCAGACTGACATCCAAGGTTTCATGGGAGGCGGACAAGCCGGTGAGATCATGAACGACATTATCGCGGACTTTGTTCCAGCGCTCTTGGCCAGCGAGCAAGAACGCTTCTCGCAGATCATTGCCGGCTTTGTGATCCCCATAGCCAACGAGCGCATGCAGAACCTGACGCTGTCAGACGCCATCAACATCATCACTGGTGGCGGAGGAACTTCAACCACAACTACATTATTTGATTTTTAAATAACACAAGCTCCCAGCTGCTACTCAAGTCTTGGCTGACACATGAAACTTGTACTAGATTTTTAAGAAACATATTATATTTCATTCTTACAATTCTGGACAAAAAGCGATATGGTCAACCTCTTTTTTTTAGAAATTGGATTGACAATTCACTTTTTATTTTGAAATATAGCTGAAACATCATGCTTTAGTTCAAAATAAAAAGATAATTAAAACTGTGTTTTTTCAATCTAATTTCTAAAAATATAATAGACTTTCAGTTTGGGAACCGAAAACCCTTAAAAATTTAACATAATCAACGAACGCATGCAGAACCAGAAGCTATCAGATGCCAGCACTGTCATCACTGGAGGTGGCGGAAACACAACCCAAACAACACTATTTGACTTTTAAATAACGCGTTAACTCCCAGCTGCTACTCCAATCTTGGCTTACACATAACACTATGTTTAAACCGTTTAAACATAATGAAAGCAAGAAATGGTTGATAGATGGATTTGGTTTTATTTTAATAATGTTTCTTTTAATCAATGGTCACATACCTAAACATAAACCGATCTTTTCCCCTATGTTATATTACCACCTTTATCTAAAACTGAATAAGTGCTGATTCCCTGATTTGAGAAATCGTGAATAAAACATTGAATTGAGTGTAACTTCCCATAGGAAATGAACTAACTACAAAGAAGTGCTCATGAAAAACTTCTGAACTAAAGTAATTTTACACTTTTTCAGTGTTTCAATCGTCGACAATTGGAAAAATTTGCATTTAGGTATCTGTGAAACCATGTTAGCTTCATTATTTGCCTAATTCAGCTTTAACTTTAAGGTATCGATATTATGTTTTCTTCGGTAATAAAGTAAGTGAACACCGCAAACAGGACAGCAAAATACATTGACTCACATAAATTGATGCACATCCTCCCAGCTGTTACTCTGATCTTGGCTTACACGTGACCCTTTCATTAAATTTATTTTGAATAAACATTTTTCAAACGCAATTGTTTTATTTTCATATTATTTTGGATGGTCGGTCCATTAACACTGAAAATTCATCTTATCTTTAAGTTATTAAAACACTGTTTTTATTTTCATTCTTTATTTTTTAATTCTACACAAGAAATATACTTATTTTCGTCTGAACAGGGCTGGAAGTCTCATCACCACGGTAATTCCTACCTACCGAATATCGGTAATTTGTATGAAGACTAATCAGATATTCACTTGCGGCCATCTTGGATTGACAGGTCTTCATACCCCCCATACAAGGTTGATATTTGAAATTAAACAATGGTTCCATTTCTGACAATGCGCATGCGCACATTTTCATTTCAACACGGTTAACGGGCTATAGAAATTTATGGCATTGTGATTGTGTTAGCTGTTTTGTATTTATTAAATTACCAAATGGGAGTAGAAAAATTTGTATACCTACTTGGGAAGTAAGTTTGAAAAAGATGGAAGAATGACAGGTGAACTTGAAAGAATAATAATGAAAGGCAGGTATGTACTGGGTGCCACGCAGCTTGTATCGCCAAAAATCAGAACATACCTAATAAATTGCACAGAATCTGCACTCGACTTTCTTGCAAAAATTAACCCACTGTATGACGTATGTGAAGCTATAATCATCTACCAGCTTATGCAGTTTCGATGAAAATATAATATATCAATAATAGATCAATTTTATTCCACCGCGGTGTGTACCTGCATACTCGTACAATATGGAAATATCTATATAAATTCTTAAGTCAATAAAAAATATTTGGATGATTTATTTGGTGAGCGCCGTTTTGTGTTTGTGACATTATATTTTTGTTGACTCCTTAACTTTCGAGAAAATCACAATCGTTTGTTTTTTTCATATGGCAACCCATAGACACAGATTAGTAAGAGTGTTGCCGTAACTAATTTATTAAGTTAAAAACTAATTGGTGGCAATTCTGAAAATTTAAGAAAAAATCTTGGAGCCGTTTTTGAGAAAAGTGCAATTTTATGTTTTTTTTGTATGGCAGCCATCTTGAATTTTCAAGTTGGTGTAATGCCATGTTATTCATACTTAATACATGTCCAAAAAAGTTGATGTAGCCAAAATTTGGTATCTCTAGGTCTTATACTTTGGAAAGTGACACACACACACACACACATACACACACACACACACACACACACACATACACACACACACACACACACACACACATACACATACAGACGGACGTTTTTGAAAGATAGTGTTTTTTGGCATGTCCTGCACCAGGACAACTCATTTCCGTGAAAACCTCGAAAAAAAAATTCACACCAAATCAAAACTTTCTTTATAGCCTTCAGCTATAGCAAGAAAGTAAAAATGCTCGATTGGCGGTACACGGTGGCAAACTTATACTCACCTTCATGTATGGAAGTGAAGCCTGGACGGTAAATGAAAGTGAAATTAGCAAGGTCCATATAACTGTTGAAATGGACTTTCTAAGAAGTATGATAGGGAAAAAACGGAGTGATAAGGTGAGGAATTATTTTGTAAGAGAAGAATAATGGTGCAAGAGAAAGTGTGAAAGTGAAGATTAAAAGGTACCTATATGGACGTATAGGTACCCAACCTTTGGGTACCTATAGGTATGGACCACGTATGGACCATATAAGACTGACGAAGAAAGTATACTTTGCAAGAATAGATGGATGTCGTGTTAGAGGAAGACCGAGAAAGGTATGGATGTACCTACCAGATATCCGAAATTGAGAATGAATGGAATATCCAGAGTCAGCTTGTATGAAGAAGGTTATGACTCTGGATGAAATAAAATAAGTAATATGTAAGAACAAAAATAAATTGCATTTGATCTGTAATGTTGGTGGCTAGGGCTAGGGGCTTTCGAATTCATTTAAATTTATAATTAGAATTTTATAAGTATTTTGTATGTTTTTAATGTTTATACATGACTGAATAGTCGAAAACGTTAGTAGTATAATTTAAAATTTAATTTTTTAATTATATTGTATTTGTGGAATTAAAAACAGTGTTTAAAAGTTAAAATTGTTAATGTTTATTTGAATAACAAACCAAAAACATGAATTTTCACAGTGTTAATACACAAACCATAAAAAATATAATTTATACATGGTATTATTTGTTTATTTCAAAAATGACATTTGTAGTGTATCTACCTTAACTTAGGTACAGGTTGGTATGCGGCTGACCACCCATGCTGTAAAAATGGTTCACTTTGCCAATGTCACCCCTATTTCAGGGAAGTACGGCTAGAGTTGCAGGGTGTATGCCCATTTGAGATTTGGGTTTTTATGTTGTAGGTTCAGATGCGGCATGTGCAAGCGCGAACTTGTACGTGTCTGCTTGTGAAAACGCATATAATGTGAATCCCCAATGTTACATATCTTTGCAACTTAGATTATATTAGATTTTAGATTAGATTGCTAAGGACGGCAGTCCAATACAACATTTACGTTTGATCGCGGAAAAAAGTTCCAGATTAAAAAATGTCGGATTCAAAATCCGGCAGCGTGATAACTGATAACTAGGGACTGGAAAATTTCGCGATCGCGATAAAACGAATTTATTCGCGAATTTTGATGTTTTTACGCGAATAACGCGAAATTTGAGGTTTTACGCAAATATCGCGAATATTCGTACTTTTGGTAGAAATTGAGCGAAAAAGTTGTTATGTGTCGCTTCTGCAACGCAACTATTTCGTGGGAAAGAAAAACATCCTGTGAAAACCCTTTGCAAGGTGCAAAGCACAAAAAAAATGGTCCGTGTTATAGCCGAGGGGGCCAAGTGGGCTGATCTTTCAACGTTGAAACACGCTAGAACGCTAGACGCGGGGTTCGATCCCCGCCTGTGTCATTTGACTATAAATTTGACCCTGGTTCAACAAATGTAATTGGGTTATTATAATTTAATAATTAATTAAAATAAACAATACTAGTAATAATTTTTTCATTAATGCTATTAATACCTGTTTCTGGCCAGGCAGAGTAGGTTGGTGAATTGCATTCCTATTCACAAATCTATTTTTTTTTTTAATTAATGATAAGCAGAACTGTCCCTGGACATCCAAACAGACTTGAATCGTGACATCAATGAAGGAAAATACATCAAGGAGTGAAGCTGCTGCTGGATTAGCCAAGAGCACAACTTGAGGCTTTCATAAAAGCCAACATCCCTCGAAAAAATTAGATAACCCTCATCTAGAGACTAAATGCACAAAAATTAAATATTTTAAAAGGATATTGCAGGGTATTCGGAGTCTCATTCAAATATTAATACTTGTTTCAATCAATGTTTTTTGTAAGTTGTAACTCGTATTGATTCAGATGTTGTTTATTCATTGTTTTTTAAGGTACATATTGTTGTTTATATAATAAATTGTAAATATTAGTAATATCCATAGTTTTGCAATTACATAACCCTTTATTTCGATCAAATCAACCCTAAAAATGACACCGAATCTCCCTGTTTAACATGAAAAAAAACGCGAATTTCCCTTTTTTTGATAAAAAATAACGCGAATTTCCCAAAAAAATAACGCGAATTTTGCAAAAAATAACACCACTTTTTTCCAGTCCCTACTGATAACACAATATTGTCTATACTGTAGACCTCATTTGTCCCGAGTCCATTATTTCAGAATATTAGATCTCATGTCTATAATCTATAATCTAAGCTGCAAGGATATGTAAGCATTTAAGGCTCATATGAAATGCATGCCCACAGACAGGCACATGTAGGTTCGCGCCTACACATTCTGCATGTGTGCATACAAATAAAGAAAACCTCACATGGACATAAATCTTGCAACTCCTGCCGCCGTTCCCTGAACCGGGGTGGCATTGGCAAAAGTGAACCGATTTTTACAGCACGGGTGGTCAGCCTCGTACCAACCTATCAGTCATGCGTTAAAAAATATAAAGAATTTTCATAATTTTACTCAAAAATCCGACGATATGCTTCTGAAAGATAATATTATCCTTTCTTTTTCTTAAAACAAATAAATATATGATTTTGGTATTTGTTTCTCTATGACACATGCAAAACACACTCAACAGCTTTTTGTGTTGTCTACGGTAGAAAATGCAGTTTTCATTTCGTACGTCAAAATCATACATCCTTAAAACGCCGGCAACTAGAGCCCATTAGTATTGTGACTGCACCGGAAATACGTTTGAATATCCCATCTCCACAATAAAATAAATATCAGTATGAAATAAAACAATGTAATAATGAAGTCATTACATAATTAACCTAATGAGTTGAAGCTTTTCTTGTTTTGAAGTTTTTTTATTGTTTTTTTTTAAATCTTGCTAAATACAAACTTATACTTTATTTTTTTCTTTTCTCTGTAAATTCAACGGCTAAAGTCATAAATTTTGACACGATAACTTCTACTTTAAAACAGCTATCCACAGCATTAAAACAATGAAATTTTTGAAACGAATAAACATCTTTTTATTTTGTTTTTCATTTAACTAGGGAGACTTGAATCATTGACAGCATTTGTATTTGCGTGTCGGCCAACATAACACTAGTAACTAGTCCTTCGCAGAATCGTTTCGGTTTAGGAATAACTAATTTATTATTATCAATCATGTGCCAGGGTAAGTTGATGCATTTACCTCTTTGTACTCTACATTCTCTCTATTCTATATTAAATTGTAAATACATTTTTACGTCCGTATTTCCAAAGCTTTAGATTTTTTCCCAGTCGGGTAATTTTGCTTTCTTGTCCGGCGGACGCCATTTTGTCTGGCCGGCTGATTCCTTGAATATTAAAAACTAAACAATTACCACTTTATTTATCGCATGTTAATAGTTTCTATGCAATTAAGAAGAACTAGAGAATATAGCAAGTATTCTGTGCAGCTTTAAACATTGCCAAAATCTGTGCTTTCTGCGAAAACTGTATTGACATTGCGTACATATTTATTGTAGTCAGAAGTTATCCTTGATAATATTCATTTCTATTTATATTTTCGGCGTAAAAATGTATTTATTTGGTGAGTGTACTACACATTTACTTTCTTACAAAATCAATAATAAAAACTTTGACGTTTTGATGTTGTTTTTTTGTGAATTTGACAAGAGGTTAAAATATTTTTGTGCAGTGATGTCATGCGACGGGGATTTGACATTTGAATTAATTTATGTTGTAAAATTCAACATGTACATCAATTCTGTACGCTTGCCCGTGTCAGATTCTTGGAATATTCGCTTTATTTAGTACAATTTTAGTGTAAACTTCCATATAATATAGATTATTTGACTATTTGGGCGTGCGAGTACGACTTTAATTTTTGTTTACATGTTTTTCAGCCATCGAAATGTAACAATGACGATATCAGACACAGACGTGAGTACTACTGCTATTATTATTACATTTATAATCTAATTTAAAAGTATATTTAAGATTAATATTTAAAATAAGCTCACAAGCAGATTTGTGTAAGTTTGCGCTTAGGCATGCTGTAGGTGTACGTGAAAAAATAAACCTAAAACTTGAATAAGTATAAACTGCAACTCTTTTTACCTTACTCTCAAAGAGGAGTGGCATTGTAAATATGAATTCATTTTTACGGTATGGGTGGTCAGCCTCCTACTAATGTATTAGTCTAGCAACCAAATATGCTTAAACCCTCCTCTTACCCGTCTTGTATGTATGTGTCAGATGGACCCCCAGCGCATGGACCCTCATACAAAGCTATATATTTTCATAAGTGGTGGAAGGCCTTTCTGTGAAGTTACAAGCAATGACACCATAAAATAAGATAAATAATAATAAAAAACATAAAACTTCTGGGAAGAATTTGGAAATCTGCTACTTAGATAGCATAGGTACATGTTTTACCTAGCTACGTCACATTATTTCATTACTTAGATGTCTTCTATGTTTTGAGAGAATTTCTCATTTTTGGCGGACGTCCAAAAATGAAGAATTTCTATGTGAATCGCATAAAAAAATTGCATCTCCAAACTTGTTTTCATCGCCATAACTTTAACATAAACACTTGCAAGCTTCGGTAAAAAGAAAACACTTTTTTCTAATTGCACAACTCATTTATTGGGTATATCACAAGGCCTCAGTCTTGGTCCATTATTATGTAATCTACTTATAGGTTGGTATGAGGCTGACCATCCATACTATAAAAAAATGGTTCACTTTTCCAATGACAGCTCTGTTTATGTTCATTTGAGGTTTGGATTTTGATTTGTAAGTAAACGTGCATTATTTGTAAGCGCGAACTTACACATGTTTGTTTGCAAGCATGCATCTAATATGAATTTTAAATGTTAATATATTTTTGCAACTTCGATTAACAATTATTACTAAAAGTAGATTGTTTTTTTTCAATGGAGTCCGAACATTCCAAACTTCCCTTGGCCAGTGATGACCCAGTTTTCAGTGACTTAAGTCTCCTAAGCGACCGAAAACGAAATTCAGAATGCTATTTGCTTAAAAACGTCAAAATATTATATTGTTTAGATCAGTGATTCCCAAACTATGGTACGCGTACCACTGGTGGTACGCGATGCTTCTTAAGGTGGTACGCAAGCAGCTATGGTCATATGACTTTTTATGGCCATGGCTGTTTATTTCCTCTTGTCTCAAACATGCAGCACGATTTTTCGCAATGAGAGTATCGTATTTTTTTCTATGATGAATAAATAAACATAATGTTGTGATCAACAGTTGTTGCAGTTTTTGTTATTTTACCATTGTGAACGATTTTTTTAACTTTTACATTTCAGTGGTACGCCACTGATTTACAATTTCGTGAGTGGTACGCGAAATTAAAAGTTTGGGAACCACTGGTTTAGATTACGCTTTATCTAATTTGTTTGTAAAGTACATTGTTAGGGACTTTTCAGACACAATACATTCTGCCCGGATTATCTATGGATTACCGGGTCGGAAGTCTAGTAGCGTATGGGGATGTATGCTTTCACACTGTACGGTAATCCATAGACAAACTGGCAGAATGCGTCTAGTGTGAAATAGCTGTAACTGTTACTGTTTTTGTCCAGCCAATGGAGTTCCCGGTGGGGAAGCTGACGGCCCTGGAGGAGAAGATCTCCAGCCCGCGCTGGGTGGTGCCAGTGCTGCCAGAGCAGGAGCTGGAGGTGCTGCTCAACGCTGCGATCACGCTGGCAATCCAAGGTAACACCACTCACACAGTGCCACAAGCAAATAAATCATCCTGATGTTTGTTGTTGTTATGGCCCTATATGAGTTGGGGCATCACTGTAGAAAGCACCAATTCTCAAGCAAGACTTAATTGCTAAAGGCGACCTTTTTTGACCGGTCTTTGGTAAAGGTAATGAATTTTTCAACTCAGCCAAGAGCATTTTTGAAAATATAAATGATTTTAAACTTATGTTGATGTGCTGTGTGTGTTGCAGGGCGTGACGTCAGCTGCGCGTCGTGCCAGCGCTTCTACCGCGACGGGCTGACACTGTCCTTCACCAAGCTGCTGACGGACGAAGCCGTGTCCTCGTGGAAGCCCAACATCCAGATGTGCATCAGGAGCAACTGCAACAGGCTGGTGCAGCTGTGCGCCCTGCGCCTGGACTGCCCGCACCTGCTCAGCCTGCTGGCCATGCTCTTCAATCCCAACAACAAGTGAGGATAATGCTATTCATTCACCTTGTAGGCTCACCACCATCCACCAAAGGCTCTCTGTCTTGTCCTCAGTCCATGGTCCACTGACACCGAGGATATCAGCGCTATGTGTAGTGTTACAACTTAAGTATGTACTTTTACAACTTACGTACTTTATAGTCTCACCACCAATCACCAGGACTCTCTGTCTTTTGCAGCTTCAGTTCATGGTCCACTGACACGGAGGATATCAGCGGCATGTGTAATGTTGTCACTTATTTACTTTCTTGGTGACACACCTTGTAGTCTCATCCTCCAGGACTTTGTCTTGTGCACCCTCAGTGCATGGTCCACTGACACCGAGGACATCAGCGCCATGTGTAATGCTGTCAATTATTTACTTTTTTGGTGACACACCTTGTAGTCTCACCACCATCCTCCAGGACTTTGTCTTGTTCAGCCTCAGTCCATGTCCACTGACACCGAGGACATCTGCGCCATGTGTAATGCTGTAACTTATTTACTTTCTTGGTGACACCTTGTAGTCTCACCACCAATCACTAGGACTCTCTTGTGCAGCTTCAGTCCATGGTCCACTGACACCGAGGACATCAGCGGAATGTGTAATGCTGTAACTTATTTACTTTCTTGGTGACACACCTTGTAGTCTCATCCTCCAGGACTTTGTCTTGTGCACCCTCAGTGCATGGTCCACTGACACCGAGGACATCAGCGCCATGTGTAATGCTGTCACTTATATACTTTCTTGGTGTCGCTAGTATGTTGTGTCTAATGAAACCGACTGAAATGATAAAAACTCAATATTGGAAAGTTTGGGTTTGAGTCCCGTGGAAGCAAAAATAATTGTTATCACTTTCTGAAAAATATTCTATGCTGGGACCAATCTCATGCTGGCTGGGCTGGCAGCCTATAATGCCCGCTTTCCACTGCGAGCGGGAAATAGCTGAGCGGGAGCGGGAAATAGCTGAGCGGAGCGTAGTGAAATAGTTTTGGCCTTCCATTGCGAAAGAGTTTTAAAAAATAATGGTATTTGCCTTCCACAGCCAACGAGCTCGGCGGAGTGAGCTAGGCGGGAAATGAGATGAGTCAGATGAAAGAGTTGTTTGCCTTCCATCTACAGCTGGCTTAGCGGAGCCAACTAGTGTGTGACAGCTCGTTGCAGCCTACGCCCAGATCAAACGTTTTAATTATTAGTAAAAAAAGTTTTTTTTTTTGTTTCGAAAAATAAAAAGTAATATATTATTTTGCTTTAATACATAAAAAGTAGATGTTTGAAATAAAACATACATTTTAATATTTTCAAATTTATAAAATAATGTATGATGTGCAGTGTGTGACAGCTCGTTGCAGCCTACGCCCAGATCAAACGTTTTAATTATTAATAAAAGATTTTTTTTTTGTTTCGAAACATAAAAAGTAATGTATTATTTTGCTTTTAACATAAAATGTAGATGTTTGAAATAAAACATACATTTTAATATTTTCAAATTAATACAATAATGTATGATGTGTCTTTGTAAATCATGTATGATGTGTTTTATCGCTGTCACGCAACTACGCGGGTTGGCGCGGGGGGCACGGGGGAGCGAAGTCAGTTGAAAACTAGCGGCCGAGACCATGACACAGCGGAGTCATTTTTACTCGCTCAGCCTGCTCCGCTCACTCCGCTGTCGGTGGAAGCACTTCTATGAAATTTACTGTTGCTAGTCGAGCGGAGTCCGTACGGAGTCCGCTGGAAACTCGCTCAACTCTGCGACCACTTTCGTAACTCTTTGTACTCGCTCAGTCCGCTCCGCTGACTCGCTGTCGGTGGAAGCACTTCTATGAAATTTACTGTTGCTAGTCGAACGGAGTCCGTACGGAGTCAGCTCCGCTCGCAGTGGAAAGCGGGCATAAATGTAATAAAATGTGTTTTTATAGTCTACCATTCAACAATTCATGGCACTATTCAAAAGAACTTAAATTATAGAGTTTATCTCTTCGGTCATCATTTTTTAATCTACTCATTTGATTTTTCATGCTGTTCTGCATACTGCCCCCATTCCACTAAGGGTGGCTGGTACCTCCGCAGATGCATCTCCAATTTTTTCTGTCCTTGCATATCCCTTTCATCTCTTCGACATTCATCACTTTCCTCATTCATACTCTTCTCTTATTCTCACTCTGCAGGTTCCATTCTTTCCCAATCTCACCTATTTGGTATATCCATTCCTTCCTCGGTCTTCCCCTTCCAGGCTTTCCTCTGTACACTCTTGCTGTTACTCATTATGCAAGTATCATATGAATGACTTACTTTCTTATCCGTGTTTCAGATTTCATTCATTCAACGCCAGCCGCCAAAGTGAGACAACAACAGAGGATGTGACGTATGCTAGGCCCATGGACCACCGCAGTCCGCGGGGATGGCTCGTGGACTTCATCAACTGGTAACCCATCAAGTCCTTAACCATTTATGTACTGTTATTCCTTAATGAATCGCTCCTTGACCAACACCATCCTCCACCAGTCCCATATGCCTGCAAGATGTTCACTCCATGCAGCCATCTTTAACTGGGTCTTGCAACTGCCCCTCGCCCCTCTGGGTTTGTCACTACCATTCTCTTTTCCAGGCTGTGATGTGACTGGGGAATCCAATCCCGTATTTGCTATTAGTACAGTCACAACTTCATAGAGAAGGAAAAAAAGACCTGTGATATCTCAGTTGGTAGAGTGCTTGCATTCCATGCCGAAAGCTCGGGTTCGAATCCCACCGAGGGTGTCACAAATGATCTCCCGTTTTGCTGTTTATTTCAAACCCGAATAAAATATCAGCAAGGTTTACTCAGCCTTCATAAGAAATGAGTAACAACCCCGTTGGGTGCTGGAAAACCTCCACTTCAACTGAAGTGGTTGGCGTTGAAGAAGTTACACTGTATGTGTAGCTTGGTCGCGGTCACATAGACCATCAGCATGTACACAAACTTATTTTTCAAATTGTCTATAATAAGTCAGGGGTCTCCAAACTACAGCCTGCGGGCCAAATGCGCCCGTGAAAGGATTAAATCCGGCCCGCAGACTCCGAATCAGAAAAAGTTTTATTTTAGGTATTGAGAACGGAAAGATCAGCCGCGCTACTTAAGTAAAACTCAAACGGTGTTATTCTTAGACATTTTCGTCGCCCTTTGAACCCACGTTTTGCTTAATTTTGATTCTTGAACATTTCTGAAGTAGTTAGGCTTGCGTCTCGAGCTCAACGCCCGCTCAAATCTAACCTCCAAATGTATGCAAAGTTAGGCCAAGACAAAACCGCCTCGGAGACGGTTTTGTGGTACAGTCATTGGTACAGTCGATTTTGACAACTGCCGTATTTAATATTAAATCGTAAATATTTGCTTTATTACTGTTTTGTTTTGCGATTTGTTTTTGTCATTTTGGTCACATTGACAGAATTCAGCATCTTTTTGCTAATCAATCGCTTTTTGAGGCACAAAACACAAAAAAATAAGAAGCAAAAGAAATCATTTGAAAGATTGAAACACGGCTCGCGGCAAAATTCTTCATATGACACATTTTACAAAACTGAACTTAACTTGATAGTTTAAAATAAGTGAAGAGGATATTCAACACTCCACGAACACATATGAGACACTTTTTCCATCTGAAATAAAATATTTAGATGCATTTCGGCTGACATCTGATTTGTGTACGAACAAAACAACCAGCCGTCCGCCATTGTGACGTCAGCCCCGCGCGTCCCCGCCTGCCCGCCGCGGCCATATCTGTGTGTTCGTCCCAAACGCATATTCCCTATATTTGGTTTATTTTTCCCGATCCACAAAAAATATACGGATTTATTTGGCTAATCAATTGTTTTCAAAGTTTTTTTAATTATAAGTTGCACAACAAATTTATAAACTGATTATTTGCTTTTATTTTTCATTTTTTTTTGCGTTATTGTCAATGGTTATTGTTTTAATAATTATTTAAAAACGACTGAAAATTCCCTATTCTTTAAATAATATTTATAAAGTGACATCTCTAGAACAGATTTTTTTTTTAAATACGACATTGAACGGACGTAATTTCAGCCGTCCAAATTTGGTCGCAGGCTCAACTGTTCCTACGTTACACTATGAACGAGAATCAATATTTCAAATTTGGTCTAGTCCGGCGTTGTACCCAGACTAAGTAGTCGCCAGTTAGGCCGATGGCGAAATATGACAAGTAAGAATAACACCGAAAGACACTTAAAACATATGTATGTTTAATAATATGTTTAATAATGAATTTATTTGTAAAAATAGACTGGAAATGCTGAATTGAAAAAAAAACACCGTTTCCAATTGTCGTTTTCTAAATTATCCACCCTGGAGGACAAGTCATCCAGACCCTCTTGGCCCGCCATACCACCTCAAAATTTCAATACTGCCCTTTAGGTAAAATAGTTTGGAGACCCCTGGTTGTTCCATGACTTATAGGTTGTTATGCGGATGACCACCCATAATATAAAAAATGGTTCACTTTGCCAATGTCACCCCTGTTTCAGGGAAGGACGGCAAGAGTTGCAAGGCTTATGTTCATT
Organism: Agapetus fuscipes; assembly: GCA_951799405.1. Taxonomy (NCBI): domain Eukaryota; kingdom Metazoa; phylum Arthropoda; class Insecta; order Trichoptera; family Glossosomatidae; genus Agapetus; species Agapetus fuscipes. The sequence goes on along the minus strand of OX637343.1, from coordinate 9,033,170 downwards.
TGAGATTGGGTTTTTATATTGTAGGTCCACATGCGGCATGTGTTAGCGCGAAATTATACATGTCTGCTTGTGGGAATGCATTTAGTATGAATCTTAAGTGATATATATCTTTGCAGCTTAGATTAGATTAGATTAGATTGGTCTAAGTGGTAAATATATATTACATTGAGCTGCCTTCCTCCTCTCTCTTTCCTACCGCACGGCAGTCTGCCACCTTCATCTGGGTCTTCCCATTGTCCTGCACCCCTTTGGGTATATCATCATAATAATCTTTTCCAGGCTCCGATGGTCCATTACTTGGATGTGACCCAGCCAATGCAGTCTGCTGGCTTCTGTTAACTGGATCACATTTACCTCTTGATCCAGTTGTAAATATAAGTTCGGAGTTTGGACACCTGATCTACAGCATCCTAATTTTTACCATTCACCCAACTTCAGACTTCATGGAGTGTTAAATGTGGTTGATTTCCCGCAGGTTTGGCTACCTGAAGGGCTTTGAGGAGGTGGTGGAGAGGTTTGCCGTGGTGACAGGTGTGAAGCAGCTCTCCACGTCATCTGAAGACCCTGTGCCGGGAACATCAGCTGAACCAGTCACCGATAACGGACCTGTGCCCGCGGAGGTAAGCATTGTGATTGTATTGCCCCACATGTGTAACTATCATCGTATCCTGCCGCCATTCCACTAGGCTACCGCCGGTACCCCTACAGATGTACTGGCCAATTTTTTCTGTCCTTGCATATCTCTTTCATCACTTCTTTTTCAGAATATTCTAGATCTAACAAGACCTTTGAAATACAAGTCTATAGCTTTAACCACTAGACTACAGACCGGTGCTCTTTTGACCACTACTGCAGAAGATGATGTTTAGCTGCAACATTATTAAGCAAGCGTGCTTTTGCAGTGGCGGCTCCAAGGGCGTGGAACCGACATGCCACCTATGGTTTGAGAGATTTTTGACAGTAGTCACTTCAAAAGACGTCTCAAGATTGATGTGTTTATCAATTTATTTGGATCACCCTTGGACACATGTCACGAAACGGCCACAATTAAAAAGTCAACTGATTTATCACCATCACTAGTTGACGATATTGTAAGTTGGGGCAGAAATAGATGATGATTTCAGTGGAAACATTTAGACTAGATGGAACCCTGATAGACTCTCCCATGTGGTTGCAAATAATATGTCGAACAAAAGCCCAGCGAAAAGACGACGAGACAGTTGGAGTCCTTTTTTAATTTTTCATGCCATAACCCTTTTCTAGACTGAAAGCATCATTTCCTGTGTGTCCTTTTTTGCAAAATACCAGTAAAAGGCAGAAAAATATATTTCCAGGTTCCGAGCACAGAGGAGCCGTCCTCTGATGGGCCGTCCCCCCCCTCAGCCAGCCCCCCGCCCCCCTCCTCCACCTCCTCCTCCTCCCCACCCCCTGTGGGGGGAGCCCTGGCTGACCAGGATGGTTCTGGGGGGGCCGCCCGCACTGTGCAGGCCGTGTGGCAGCTGATAAGACCCTTCGGTCTTTGCCACGAGCTACTGACGCCGTACGTGGTCAACAAGTACCTCAGACCACTTCTGGTAAGTGAATCTACTCATCTCTGATCCAATAAATATGTTACTTTGATTTGAATCCTTTAACCTCCGAGATGCCGGAACAGCATTTTTGTGTTTTTCCTAACCAGCTTTGATCTCATCTGCCTTTGAAAGCCATATAAGCTTCGTTTAGTAGACATTTTTTCATTGTTAAATTTCTTCCGCAACATCATTATCGCTGGTTACTGTAGAACCCAGTTATGGAATCAAATTCTGAAGTGTTGGAATGTTTATTTGTATAGGAAGCTGTTCCGGGCGTGCTGGAGCGCCTCTCCGACGAGGAGCTGAAGAGAGAAGCCCGGGGCAGCGAGAACAAGACGGACACAGTGTCCTGCCTCATCAGGGCCTGCAAGTGCCTGGCTGCCAAGGCCACACACAACTCTAACCTCATCAAGGGTAAGCCACAGTGTGTCCATCACTCTGACAAGCAGCTGAAAAGAGAAGGCCAGAGTAACGAAGACGAGGCGGACACAGTGTTCTGCTAATTTGTGTGAGAAGAAAGCAATGTAATTGGAAATCATGTCTCTGATTCAAACCCAAAACATCTAACTCAGAAATTGGACACTCGCCCTTCCTTCGTTTACATTCACTCTGTATATCACATTCTTTCATAACTTTTCTGTTCATGGCTGATGGAATTGTGAAAGAATGGGATGTACAGAGTGAGAGGAAATTTTAGGAAAAGGTGGAAAATTTTAGGAAAAGGTGATGGAAATCATGGATTTATAAGGGCTGGATAGGCTGAGAAAGCAATCCTTTGTGAATTAGAAATGCGCTACCCCACTCATCATACAAAAATCCGAATTCAGTCTATCGGTAACCACCCAACTATTAACAGGTGTGTTTCCTAACTGGAAAGAAAAATCGTAAAAATGCCAAGCCACACATTTTCCAAATGCACAAACAATACAAGAAATTGTAATAAAAAATCTGGAGTAACTTTTCACTCGTAATTACCAGTGAATATTACTATTTAAGTAAATTCAATTGATATTTTATCTGCCGATACCTTTAGCCACAAAACAATAGCCCCGCTGTCAAACCGTCAGCCATTTTTAGTGATAGAGATGTGATGATGATAAAATAGAGTATCTGATACCGTCACGTGAGAACGATTTTTTTTTGTGAAATGTATGTATTTGAAGTGGTCTGTATTTCAAAATTCAAAATTTCAATTTCTACCCTACACTTTTTGTTTCATTTATCCTTTTATATTTCAAGGAAATTGGATTTACAAGAATATTTTTTTACTTTGTCTTCTATAGATATTACTCCTAGCATCATTGAAAAAACTTAAAATTAAAAAAAATGTAATTGAAATAATTTTCACAAGTAATTATGTCACAATAAGTAAAATATTTACGTTTATGTAACAGAAGCATTAAAAAGTATCAGATATTTTCAAAACCTTTGACAACACCAAATTATGTTGTCAAGGAAAATAACATCAACAATTTGTTGCTAAGCAACATTACCTGCTTACATAAATTAACGACGAAGTAGAGACACATAACGTGATAGAAAAGGACAACAACAAAAAACGTATGTTGTGCGAGCGAGACAAAACAAGGTACAATGTCTGGCGAAATTAGATTTCAGTGACTGTATGGATCACAGTGTTTAGAACTAAATCAAATAAATAGCCTCTCCATTTAATAGAACTCCATGATGGAAATGAATGAATTGAAACAGTTATGCAAGAATTGGAGAGACTGGTCTGAATGTGTAGAGCCCTGTTTTGTTACTTCTTTCACTCCAGTGTTTACGCCCTTGGAGTGATTACATCGTGAAACGGCACTATAAAGAAATCACCAACTCATCATCATCAGTGTTGCCGATCCGTGCTTATAGTACTGATTGCTATTTTTTTGTTTTCATTTAGTTTTTACACAGAAATAAGATTGAAAATCGTTAAAAATGCTTCATTACATAAAACTAATCACTAATTAACTTGTGTCCTTGCTCATTTCCTCTGTATATACATATTATTCATTCTTTTCACACATTCAAACCATTTCACATCCTCTTTCAGCTTGCACATTTAAGATAATGATTGAATGCTATTTGTTTGCAGGTCTTGAGATGTTCAGGCTGAAGATGATCCTGCGCCTGCTGCAGATGCCGTCCTTCAACGGCAAGATGTCCGCCCTGAACGAAGTCAACCAAGTCATCGGCTCCGTCTCTCAGCAGTGCAAGCCCGACTGGCTCACTCCGGCCACCATTGCTGTGAATACAAACAATACAATATTACTTATAGTATATCAAAATAGCTCTCCCGTTCCACAAAATTCAAGATGTGTATATCTTGAATTTTGTGGAACCAAATAATGGAAGTGCATTTCCATTATTCGGCCAGTTGTGTTGTATGAATGTGAATCCTGGAGTCTGACTCAGAAACAAGAAAATCTCTTAAGGTCTTTAAGAAAAAAAGTTTAGTCACATTCTCAGACTTGTAGCTGAAGCAGGATGCAGGATGAATCAGTTCATCTTCAATCATCATACACTCCAAGTTAAGGCATGTTGTGATATGAGATAGCAGTACTTGAAAAAGATCATACCATCTGCCCTGGCCATAGTCGTCTGACGCATAAAGCTTAAATCTCTTAACAGGGGGGGGGGGGGGGGGGTTTAATATTAGGCCAGTAATAATCTTGTGACAAAGCTCCATAAGAGAACTGTTGCGCCAAGATTCCAGGCTCCTAGAACTATTTGCCTGAAGTAACTCCTCATGGTGCATGAATTTTGGACAATTCTCATGTTTCTCATGAGAAAGTACCTCTAGAACTTACTTTTGAATTTGCTCTAACAAATCATCATACTTCCGCTGATATGGGACCCAAACTTTGACGAATGTAAGTTCTTCCATAACGGTTTGTCTAATATCTGAAGAAAGTGTAAATTACCTTGACTTTAATCAAAATTTGTAAGTATTATTTTGTGTAAACTTGAGTTTGTGTATTCACACAGAAAATTCATTTTTATGAAGAATTATAATTAAAAAAAATAAGTATTTTCACAAATTGAGTATTCTTATAGTTCCTGTTGCTTCACCTTTGTTATTACCTAATTTTATTTTATTAACCTCTTTGTCGTAACTCATTATTTTGATTTCTCTATGCTTTTTGTCTTGTCAATTTTGTAATAGTGTCCTCTTGAAAATGATGTAAGCAAGTTGAAAGTACTCGAGGTGAAAAAAAAACTCAATTTGTAAAAATAAAACTCTTTATAATTATTGTTGTTTGTCTGCAGCTGTGGATCAGGGAGAACAAGGTGCTGGAGATTGTGCTGCGGGACTCGCTGCACCAGCCGCAGTACGTGGAGCGGCTGGAGAAGATGCTGCGCTTCATGGTGCGCGAGGGGGCGCTCACGGTGCAGGACCTGGACGCCGTGTGGGGCGCGCAGCACGGCAAGCACGAGGCCATCGTGAAGAACGTGCACGACCTGCTGGCCAAGCTGGCCTGGGACTTCACGCCCGACCAGCTCGACCACCTCTTCGACTGCTTCAAGGTCCAATATCTTCTTCAATAGCCCTACACGTAACCGGTCTTTAGTCTAGTGGTTAGCGCCTCGGACTAGTACATGGAAGGTCGTGGGCTGGAAACCCGGCGACACAAAAAATATCGCATTTATATTTTCAAATAAGCTCTTCGCTGGGTTGAAAAATTCATATGCCTTTACCAAAGACCGGTCATCAAAGATCCATCCAGCCTTACAGCAACTGGGTCTTGCTTGAGATTTAGTGCTTTCTATAGCGACGACCGAGGTGGCAGAGGGCTCTTGAGGTGCGATTCACACAAAAACAGCTCTCACCAAATAAATCATCCTATTATAGATTATAGATTACAGCCCATATCGAGCCTTGGCTACTTGCTGCCTTAGTTCTTGTTTATCGTATACGCCATTGAGAAAAATTTACATGAGCAATGTTTGCATGTGTACTGGACCAATGTGTCTTATGAAAACAAGAATTTTATGTAAAAAATATTTAAAAGAACTCTTACATTATCGAGTTTTACGGTTATTCTTAGCTAAGATTGTGTAGAATTTGATTCTTAAGACAACTGCATGAAAAAGTCATATTTGACAAGATTGGCGTATACCATAAACAAGAACTGGAGGAGCGTACTGCTATCTAAGGGCCTCCATCCGAGGCTTTGTTGAGTCTCTGAGTAGGAATTATTTTACTGGGAGAAATTATCAGTCTCTCGCCCAAGCCTCTCCCAGGAGGACCGGCACTTGCTAAGTGGCCACTCGTGGAGGCTAGGAGTAGGACTATTGCTAATGTTGCTGGTGGAATGCAACTATGGCGTTACACAGTATTTCTGTTATACATTTCTCCCAGCAGAAAATGTATCGCCGTGACCCTATCAAACTTTGAACCCTATATCTTCTTTTTTAACCTTTCTATACTCACGTGTAATGGAGGTGTTCGGGATCACTCCAGAGATGTGAGTCTATATTTAAATTGTTTAATTGACATAGATTGCTTGCTGTTTTTATTTTATTTTTGTGTGTTTATAATAGAGTAAGTGTGCACTCTCTAACTGCAGGACAATGAATGATCATCCCGTAGTTATCAAGCCATAAGATGAGTCAACATCTGCTCCATATTTCTTAGCATATTTGGTAATGTCTGCAGGAAGTGATGGGCCACTTCTAAAGACGTTCCGCTATCATCATGGTATTTCCTCTCTTTTTGTCTTATCCATGTGTTTTTCTTAATATTTCAGGCCAGCTGGTCGACTTCTAGTAAAAAGCAGAGTGACAAACTGTTGGAGGTCATACGGAGGCTGGCAGAAGATGACAAGGACGGTGTCATGGCCCACAAGGTAAATTATTTTGTTTGTTTTTCTGTATTGGGCACTAAGATGTTTTTTTTTCTATATAAACAGTTTTCTCAATGCTATATCTGACATCATCAGGAGATGTGTCTCTTCCTACCAGTCATCTACTCGTTGGACAGACGTCAGCTTCATACACCAACCAACCTATACGTCAAGGAATATTGAACAAGTAGCAATCTAAATCTAAGTTGCAAAGATATATATCATTTGAGATTCATATTAAATGCATTCCCACAAGCAGACACGTATAAGTTCGCGCTAACCCAACATATACATCGCCATAACTTGCCGCATGTGGACCTACAATATAAAAACCCAATCTCAAATGAGCATAAGCCCTGCAACTCTTGCTGACCTTCCCTGAAACAGGGGTGACATTGGCAAAGTGAATTATCTCTTTACAGTATGGGTGGTCAGCCTCATACCAACCTATAAGTCAAGGAATTATGATGAAAATTTGATAAAAAAAAACCTATTAGTGAATGAAAGTTTGCACTCTTCATAATGCTGTGTGTTGTTCTGGTGTTGTCCAGGTGCTGATATTATTCTGGAACCTCGCCCACTCGGCAGAGATCCCCACCGACGTGATGGACGTGGCTCTGGCCAACCACGTGAAGATCCTGGACTACAGCTGCTGCCAAGACAGGGACGCCCAGAAGACTATCTGGCTGGACAAGTAATGCACACACCCTAGCTTTCTCATTGGTGTTTAAATTTAACCCAAATTTTGCACCTCCAACTTTTTCTGTCCTCAATCTTGCCATCTTTGGACCGGTCCATAGTCCAGTGGTTACACTTCTGACTTGTAAATGGAAGTTTGTTGGTTTGGATCCCGGTGGAGCACAAAAATTATACAATTTATATTTTCAAATATGCCCTTCGCTGGGTGAAAAATCCATATACCTTTACCAAAGACTGGTCACTGAAGGTACATCCAGCCTTACAGCAACTGGGTCTTGCTTGAGAATTGGCGCTTTCTACAGCGACGACCAAGGTCGCAGAGGGCTCTTAAGGTGTGATCCACACAAAAACAGCGCTCACCTAGTGAATCATCCTAATATTATTATTATTATCTGTAGAAGCTGTGTGATTCTCTTTACCCTAAATGAATATATTTCAGTAGAACGTCGTCCGTCCAAACTGTTGCTGGTATGGTCGAGCGGAAGAGGTGTTGTCACTCGAATTTGCGTTGTTGAAACAAGCGTGACTTTGAACCCCACCTGCGCTGTGACATTTACAATAACTTTTACTTGTGTTCAACAGATGTTATTAATTCTATAATAATCTATAATCTAAGTTGCAAGGATATATTCATTCAAAGCTCTCAGATGTATGCCCACAAACAAACACGTGTAGTTCGCGCTTACAAATGCTGATTGTGTACTTACAAATAAAATCCAAACCTCAAATGAACATAAGCCCTGCAACTCTTGCCGACATTCCCTGAAACAGGGGTGACATTGGCAAAGTGAACCATTTTTTACAGTATGGGTGGTCAGCCTCATACCAACCTATAAGTCAAGGAATTAATAATTCTTTATCTATCTATAATCTAAGCTGCAAGGATATGTAAGCATTTAAGGCTCATATGAAATGCATGCCTACAGACAGGCACATGTAGGTTCGCGCCTTCACATTCTGCATGTGTGCATACAAATAAAGAAAACCTCACATGGACATAAACCTTGCAACTCCTGCCGCCGTTCCCTGAACCGGGGTGGCATTGGCAAAAGTGAACCGATTTTTACAGCACGGGTGGTCAGCCTCGTACCAACCTATCAGTCAAGGAGCACAAAAAATTATAAATGATTTACAGAAATTCATAATGAGACACATTACAAATTAAAATTAAAATAAAGTAAAATTAAAATTAAACTTAATATTACACTTAGAATTAATGCCCTAGCCGCCATTGTTGCAAATCAACCGCCATTCCTTTCGGTCCTTACATACTTCTTTCATTTCATTCAGAGTCATAATCTTTTTCATGCACTCTCTCCTTTTGTTATGACTCTGAATATCCCATTCATTCGCTATTTCGGAAATTTGATCCATCCATACTTTTCTCGGTCTTCCCCTACCACGGCTTCCATTCATAGTTGCAGCGTACACTCTCTTCGTCAGTCTTTCGTCATTCATTCTTTCCATATGTCCAAACCATTTTAACAAACCCCTTTTGATTTTTACTTTTATACTTTCCCTTGCACCACATTCTTCTCTCACTAACTCATTCCTCACCCTATCTTTCCGTTTTTTCCCAATAATACTTCTTAGAAAGTCCATTTCGACCGTATGGACTTTACTAATTTCACTCTCATTCATCATCCAAGCTTCACTTCCGTACATATGATGTTAAATAATGAATTATGAATTGATAATGTTAATATCTGTTTCTGGCCAGGCAAAATAAGATTGGTGAATTGCATTTCTCTTCACTAATCTATTTTTATAAATAACCTCTTGAGTTTACTTCATCTATACCCTAAGTATGAAACATTACAAAAATCTCACCTTGATTTGCGTTAATCAAAAATGTATGCAATATACTTTTTTTCTTTTATTTAAAAAAAAATAGATTTGTGGAAAGGAATGCAATCCACCAACCTATTTTGCCTGGCCAGTTGTTTTCATGCGAAAGCAGAAGCGTGTGTGCATGCAACGGCATCTGTTGAACCAGGGTCGAAGTTATCGTCGCGGGATTTGAACCGTTATCCGGTTCCAAATAACCTGACTTGATCCCCGCGGCCATAACACCGACATAATACGAATACGACGTCACTCTTACAGTCTTTTTTGTTTTATTTATCTTTAAGTAAATAATTAATATTTCTCAAAAAGTGCTATTATGTGTTCTGAGAGATGTCTGGAGTCCATATTATGAGAGAGAAACAATCACTTTTCCCCTTTTATGTGGTTTTTTAGTCTATTCCTGGGTCTTTGATTTGCACTTTTTTACACTTTAGGCACTTTCTACTCTATGGTCGCTTTTTCCCCATTTCCTGTTCCCTATTTCCAGTTTCCCCATAACCCGGTCGCAAATTTTGCATAAAGCGTCATTTTCCCCTTGTGGTCACATGTCAGTTGATTTTACCTTCGAAAATTTGAGTGAATTGACAATATTCCTGGGCAAAAACATTTAAAAGAGTGTTATTTTACCATCTTGTGTCCTTGTGAACAATTAAAAACTAAAACAGGTGATATTGTGGTGGTTAAAAGTTCGCATACGTATTTTTGTTGGTTATGCCACGCTGTCATATTTACGAAAAACGTTTTTCGTTATTTTAACGGAGTTTTTACTTTATATAACATCAAAATCAATGTTATGAGTTGTGATAACAATAAAGGGCAACCTCTCGACGAAATCTCACAGGATTCAGGTGATGCGTCACTAAAACGCGGATACGACACTTCGGAATCAGGTTCACCGCCGCGGCGTCAGAAACGGCTGAGGGTTGTCTTGGACCCAAGGATAGATTATCTGGTTTCCCACATCGTGATGCTGACGAACGCAGTTTTCGGTGACTGGCCCGCCAGTTCTATGGGAAATCTCGTTGAATCGGCGGCAGGAAACTCTTCCAGCAACTTCCTCTAACAACCTTCGGGACTGGAAGAGAATGAGGAGGCCCAGGAAGAGCTACTGCTGAGCTTCCAGGAAGCCGCCACAACGGTGGAAGAACCAGCTCACCCCAAGGCCAAGAGCAACAGGGTCGAAGCGCTCCAAAGGCTCCAGCACTTCGACAGTGAAAACTGGGCCGGAGTAAGGTACGCCGAGGTACAGAAAAAGTACCTGGCAGAACCGGCGTTCATCGACCTGGCAGTGAACGATGAACTTCGCCAGTGCGACGTAAGCTCCCCTATTCAGGCGAGCGGTCGTTTGCAGCCATGTCCCACGCCCTCCTCATCCAGAAAGAGGAGTTCCAGTCTGGGCTTCAGACCTTGGTCAACTGGGGAGCCCGGAGCGACACGACCTTGGCGAGGAAAGCCCTTTTCGAAAAGGTCAAAACGCTGTTCGCTCTGGACTCGCCATACCAGAAAGTCTCGGAAGACATCCTCCAGACGGTATGGGGGAGGCGGACAGAGGCCCTCCAGTTCCGCAGGAAAGCTGTGCTAGGGCATGTTAAGGAAGAGCATGTGAGAGGGGTTAAACAAATTCCCGCCGAGTACCGAACACTTGTTTGGCAAAGACAGTCTCACGTCTTTTTTCTCTAGAGTGGGGACCACCGACAAATTGTCAGTGAAGACCCAGTGCCCTCAACCCAGCACCTCATCGAAACCGCACGTTCCAGTACAGAAAAGGAATCAGTTTTTTAGAGGGCAGCAACGACCCACTGCGGAAAGCAATCGAGGCCTTAGAGACGCTCCAAATTTCTCTTCAAGAGGAAAAAGGGCAGGGAATAACACACGGTCAGGAAATCTCAAAGGAGACAGACGGAGGCATCCACGAAAATGACAAGAAACCATTTCGCAGAGGATGCTTGAAGTCCTCCCTACAGGTTTGGACGTCACTCGGAGCACCAAACCACATCCTGAAGATGATAATCGGAGTAAGAATACCTTTCATCTCAATTCCCCCTCTGATATTACCACACAAAAAGACCTTAATGCTATACCAGACGAGTCCTTCACCCGAAATGGACTCTCAAATAAAGGAAATGACCGAATTCGGCGTTATAGAGGCCGCGGAGTCATCTCCCAGCTTCTTATCAAAAATGTTCCTAACACCCAAATCGGACCGTTCCTCGAGAATGATTTTCAACCTGAAATCGTTAAACTTCTTCCCGGTTCCGTTCAAACTCATAGCCACTACAAAGTGCCAGAGTTTCTGCAGCCAAACAATTGGTTGTCGAAAATAGACCTATCGCAAGCCTTCTTTCATCTCCCAAGTGCACAGAAACATTGGAGATTTTTGCGACTGGTCTATCGAGGAGAATTACTTCAGATGACAAGTCTGCCCTTTGGCCTTTCATCTGCCCCCAGAATGTTTGCAACCCTTACAAATTGGGTAGCCCAACTACTGAGGCGACGAGGTATTCGGACAATCGTTTATCTCGACGACTTCCTCCTTGCGAGCCAATCCAAGGACGATCTTTGTCGGCAATCGCATCTAGCAGTAGATATCGTACAATCTCTGGGGTGGTATGTAAATCTCCAGAAGTCAGTGCTCTTCCCCACTCAACAATTAGAGTACTTGGGAATCGTTTGGGACACGCACAACAATTGCAAATTCCTTTCTTACCGGAAGCAAGAGGCATTGTGCCACTCACTTCGAGCAATACTGACTTCTCGAAAAGGGTCCTTAAAACTGGCGGAAAGTCTCCCAGGAAGACTAAACTTTGCCAGCTTCATGGTCGCCTCCACTGCAGACAATTGCAGATAGCGAGCAGGCCACTGAAGCACCTGTCACCAAGTAGGTCTTTCTTACCGGAAGCAAGAGGCATTGTGACACTCACTTCGAGCAATACTGACTTCTCGAAAATGGTCCTTAAAACTGGCGGAAAGTCTCCTAGGAAGACTAAACTTTGCCAGCTTCATGGTCGCCTCCACTGCAGACAATTGCAGATAGCGAGCAGGCCACTGAAGCACCTGTCACCAAGTAGGTCTTTCTTACCGGAAGCAAGAGGCATTGTGCCACTCACTTCGAGCAATACTGACTTCTCGAAAATGGTCCTTAAAACTGGCGGAAAGTCTCCTAGGAAGACTAAACTTTGCCAGCTTCATGGTCGCCTCCACTGCAGACAATTGCAGATAGCGAGCAAGCCACTGAAGCACCTGTCACCAAGAGGGTCCATACAAATGACCGAGGACAGCTTACAAGAAATAGAGTGGTGGATAGGGAATGCGAACGAATCAAGTTCCATCCACAGGGAAACCTTCGGACATTTCTTGACAACAGATTCGTCAGACTTAGCTTGGGGAGCAACTCTGGACGACTTGATGCTGTCAGGACAGTGGACCGTTCAACAAAAGAAGTAGCACTCCAACCGAAAAGAGTTGTTCGCTGTTTTTGCAACCCTGCAACGCACAGCGCACGACCTTTCCGGCTCCGAAATTCTGGTACAATCAGACAACACGACAGTAGTCGCCTACATCCGCAAGGAACGGGGCACCAGATCCAAAACACTCCTAAATCTTACTCGAGATCTGTTGACTCTGGCAAACCAATGGGAAATCTCGCTAACAGCGCAGTACCTACCGGGAAGATACGGAGACGCGGATCACCTATCAAGAGGAAGATCCCCTCCAGAGTGGCATCTCTTACCAACAGCAACGAAGGCCATTTTCAATCATTTCGGAGTACCAGATATAGACCTGTTCGCATCCACCATGGCACACATGAGTTCAACTTACGTGTCCAGAGACTCCACAGACTCATGCGCAATCTTTCAAAACGCCTTCAGTCGGCACTGGCTCTACAATGTGGGTCGGATATTTCCTCCGCCAAACCTTATACCGAGGATCCTGAGGCACCTAAACGGGGCGACCGGAACTTACCTACTCGTGGTCCCGAGGTGGCAGAGGGTCTTCTGGCGTCCAGACTTAATTCGTCGATCACTCGTACCTCCGATGCAAATACCGAACCTGGTGTCAGTACTAATCAACACATCAACAGGCAATCCACCACCCAGGATTCAGGATCTGGAAATGGAAGTGTGGAAAATTGGGACTGGGGACAGTATCTTAAATTCCTGGAACGCGGAAGAGAAAAGACTGTTCCTGTCAGGATGGCGAGCTTCCCCACTCAACACATATAAACCTGCTTGGCAAAGATGGTGCCGCTGGATACTGGCGAATAATACCCATCCCAACACACCATCTCCTAATCAATTGGCAAGGTATCTAGCGCAACTGTTCATTAACGAAAAACTATCATACAGGACTATGCTGGTACACAAGTCAGCCATCGTAACCTTCTGCAACGCAATGATGGAAAATAATCTCAGCTCAGATTTCCTAGTGAAATTAAATTTAAAAACATTAAAAGCACTAGCAATGGTAAAGATCAACCCTCCTAAGTCCCCTGTGTGGAATCGGCAGATAGTGAGAGACTGGCTAGTCAGGAACACTCCTCGATCAGATTCTCTCTATGAAGTTGCGTGTAGAACGGCAATCTTACTTCTGTTATCTTCAGGAAGAAGAGTACACGATCTGACCTTGCTAAATATCACAGAAGGAAACATTCTCGACGAAGGCACATCAATTGTGTTAATTCCATTCTTTAGATCAAAAACAGATACCCTCAAACACCGACAATCTAATCGGAGACTTCTGGAATCCAAGGAACACAACGTCAACCCAGTCTTCTGGATAAGGAAGCTGATTGAACTATCACACGAAAGGAGATCAGGACAAAATCTTTATAACCTGTTCATCAGCACCCGAGTACAAGTGAAGGCAGCTGCAAGAACAATCATAGGAGGATGGGTAAAGAACACGCTAAAATCAGCAGGAGTAGAGGCCACTCCCGGCAGCACACGTTCAGCGGTCGCATCACTTAATCCAATAGATAACATACTGGAAAGAGGCAACTGGAAAAAGGAAAACACTTTCAGAAAATACTATCAGAAAGAGATGTTGAAACATACAGCTCCAGAAGATCTTTCCCTATTACCAGTATTACCAGTTAATATCAAATAAAGACGTCCCCGGTCACCAGGAGATAATAGACAGATCTCTCATAATATGGACTCCAGACATCTCTCAGAACACATAATAGGGGAGTTTTACCTACCATTAAAACTCTTATTATGTTTCTATAGATGTCTGGAGTCCAGGTAACCCCTACCTGGTGTATTATGAGCTTTATGAAAAATTGCGACCGGGTTATGGGGAAACTGGAAATAGGGAACAGGAAATGGGGAAAAAGCGACCATAGAGTAGAAAGTGCCTAAAGTGTAAAAAAGTGCAAATCAAAGACCCAGGAATAGACTAAAAAACCACATAAAAGGGGAAAAGTGATTGTTTCTCTCTCATAATATGGACTCCAGACATCTATAGAAACATAATAAGAGTTTTAATGGTAGGTAAAACTCCCCTATTAATCTTGAAAATTAATTTTTTTTTTTTTTTTTTTTTTTTTATTTAACAAAATATAAATACAAATTTATTTTAAAACAAGTAATATTTCTAAATAATAATAAAAACTTAATTGTTATTTCCTCACCAATTGAAGAGCCAAGCTCTTGTGCTTGGTGAGGGAATCGCAGCTATCTTAAATAAATTATGTTCTTAATTTATATTCTATATAATATAATGAGATAAAAACTTAATATAATACTTAAAGGAAAAAAATATAGGTAATACACAAGAATAAATCAAAAAATAAACTAACAATATAAAAAATGAAAAAAATCAGAAATTAGAAACAACCAATCAATAAGTAGAACTATGAATATATATATTTTTTTATTTTAAACTTAATTTTTTTAACATCCTTAATTATTTTGATTTCATTTGGCAATATGTTATAGTATTTTATTCCCCTACAGATAAAATTATTCTCGAATTGTTTTGTTTTAAATTTAGGAATTGTTATAAAATTTTGTCTTCTCCTTGATATAGCTCTTTCAAATTGTTTTGCTTTGTCAATTTTTATTATTTCCAGAATAGAGTACAGTTTGAAAATTTGTTCTATAGTTGGTACCTTAAAAATTTTGAATAAAGATTCTGTTGAAAATGTTGGTGGCTTTTTTAGAATTACTTTAATAATTAATCTCTGAGCTATTTTGACTGAATTTAAAATATTATCATATGATCCCCCCCATCCAATTATGCCATATTGCAGCATTGATTGTACAATTGAGTAGTATACCATTTTTAATTGTTCGATTTTAAGAATGTTTCTGAGTCTTATGAATATGTAAATACATTTTCGTATTCGTTTGACCAGTTCTATTATGTGATTTTTCCACTTCATATTTTGATCTATAATAATGCCTAGGTATTTTATATTTTTAGTTGAAGTTAGTGTTGAACATGTGTTTTCACAGTTTTTAGTTTCATTGCAATTCTGACTGTGTATGATGATTTTAATTGGCGGCTCTGAATTAAATTTATTTATTGCGAAAGAAATGAATTGAGTTTTTTCAATATTTAGTGATAATATATTACTATCGAACCACCCCTTCAGTATATTCATGTCAAGATTTGCTCGTTCATTAATAGAGCGCCAATCTTGTCCCTCCAATATAATGGCAGTATCATCTGCATAAGATATTATTTTTCCATTGAGTTTTAGAGTGAAAATATCATTTGTGTATAAAATGAATAGTAATGGACCCAGTACAGTACCTTGTGGGATACCAAATTCACCGGTTGATGGTTGACTATAAGAACTATTAATTTTAACTATTTGAGATCTCTGATATAAGTAACTTTTTATCCATTGTAACGCTTTTAATTTTATCCCAATTGAATTCAGTTTTACAATTAGTTTTTCGTGAGAGATGCTATCAAATGCTTTTTTTAAATCAATGAAAATTCCGATACATTTAAAAGATTGGTCAAGTGAGCTATGAATTAAGTTCGTTATTTTCGCGATGGCATCTTGAGTACTTCTGTTTTCCATGAATCCGAATTGGTTATCGTGTATTATATTGTTGGCTTTTATAAATTTAATTAACCTAATTTTTGCTAATTTTTCAAAAATTTTTGCTATGTTAGATATAACAGAAATGGGTCGGTAATTGTTTACTTTTTCCCGATTTCCTGTCTTAAATATGGGTGTTATTATTGTTTTTTTGTAATTTGAAGGAAACGTTCCACTTTCAAAACTCAAATTAATTATATGTTGTAGTGGTTTCGATATTTGTTCTTTAATATGTTTTAAAGTTTCAGCAGAAAGAGCATCATATCCAGGCGCCGTACCGTTTTTCAGATTGCTAATTACTGTCTCTATTTCTTCCCTATAATTCCTAATAATTCCTAATAATTATAATAAGTAAATATGAAAAACAATCGTAACTCCAGTTTAACCCTCCAACTGTGGCCTTCATATTAACAAGACTGCCAGTGGGAATATGTGCCTTTGTGATTTTTGTTCTTGAATAATAATAATAATAAATAATTTATTAATTGTCTCGTAGGTGTGTGGAGGAGCTTAAGACCTCTGAGCGCTGGGCCCTGCCCGCCCTGAAGCAGATGCGGGAGATCTGCTGCCTGTACGAGGCCGCTGGAGGAGGAGGGGGCGTGTCCTCTGCGGGGGTGGGGGCCGGGGGAGGGGTGGAGGGGCCCCAGCCGCGCCCCCCACCCGCCCCCTGCCGCCAGGCTGTCATAGAGCGCCTGCAGTCGCAGCACTCCCTCGTCATCCTGGTCACGGACTCCCTCACCACCTACATGGAGCACGCCAGGGCTACCGCCAAACGTGAGAAAGTTACTCATTCATTTATTTAGATATTCTTTACTATTATTACTGCAGTCGGGAGAGAATTCAAGAAGAGTGGTTGCTTCCACCTGGGCCACAACCCTCAGCAATGAGGAACAAGATTAAAAAGACTATTATGGAGTCGCGTTTACAAATGCTGCATGTGTTCTTACAAATTTCAATCCAAACCGAAAATGAACATAAACCCTGCCACTTATGCCAACCTTCCATGAAACAGGGGTGATTAATACAAAATAAAATAAAAACAATAGAAAGAAAATATAAACTATAAATAGTAGTGGGAGACATAATTAAACAAAGTTGAAAGACAATAAAAAGAAAATAAAGTAAAAATAGTAATGAGAGATACAACCTAGGATACAAAGAAGTTCTGCGTCATCCGCTGTCTTACCAACGTTGGCTTAGAATTGAAGAGGTCAAAATCAAAATGATCTGCGTTATGATTAAAACTGTCACTTGCACGCCACATAAATGCATTTTGTCTATAGTAAGTGTGGGAAAAAGGTAAGTTTATTGGACAGGGATTTCTAAGTGGTTTAACAGGTACGTTAATATTTATCAGGGAGAGGAGATCTGGACAGTCGATGGAACCTGAGGTGATGTTTAAAAGGAAAACTATATCTGCTAGTTCACGACGGGTTGACAAAGGTAGTAGGTGATGTTTTTTGCAGAGGTCAATGTAGTTTCAGCTCTGTAATTGTTCTTGATTCGAAAACAAAGATAGCGTAAAATTTTTTTTTGAACATTCTCTATTCGATTTCTATGGTTTCTCAGCAAAGTGAACCATTTTGTACAGTATAGGTGATCATTTCATTTTAAAAGCATGCCCAAAGCGACACGTGTGAGTTCACGCTTACAAATGCAGCATGTCCACTTACAAATTAAAATCCAAACCTCAAATGAACAATAACAAAATATTTGTTTATCTTTTCGCTAGCAACCCGTCCTGATGACATAACCATATTGTCTATGCCAATTAATGTGCGGACCTCGTTATCAAGTCAATAGTTCAGGTGGTAGAATGCTTACATTCCATTTTATTATTTTATCTGATAAGCGCCTAGGTTCTCTGCTCAAGGGCGGACAGCAGCTGTGGCTCTTATAATCAGTGATTGTGAACCTTGTTGTTTGTGTGGCAGAGCAACCCCAGCTGGACTGGGAGACCTGGCTGCCGGATGGTCGGTATCCCCACGCGGCGCAGGTCCAGGAGAGGCTCAGCTTCCTCAGGTTCCTGCTCAAGGACGGACAGCTGTGGCTCTGCGCTGAACAGGTAACTAACCAAACTCTTTTTCAAAATCTATTTTCATCCATCCCATAGGGAATTATTAACTGCATAATAAGTTAGAGACATTTCACACATTTTATCTGTGGGTAAGCAACAATATGGAATTATCCCAAGTTTCATCCAGCCTTACAGCAACTAGGTCTTGCTTGAGAATTCATTCAACTTATATCAAACAGTCGTGACAACTTATATACCACATTCCAGGCTAAGCAGATCTGGGTGTGTCTGGCGGAGAGGGCGGTGTCGGGGGACGACCGGGAGGCGTGCTTCCGCTGGTTCAGCAAGCTCATGGGGGAGGAGCCCGACCTGGACCCCGGCATCAACCTGCACTTCTTCAGGCAGAACATCCTCACGCTGGACCCGCAGCTGCTGACGCACAGCGGCATCAAGTGCACCGAGAGGTGAGTTGCACGCTCAACGCCGACCTACTTTTGTAATTAATTAGATATGGCAACTGCTAATGTGGAGAATTGCAATTAATTCAACACTTGGATACGCTCATAAATGACAAAAATATCCTGTCTTCGTAGTTGCAAGCTCAAATGAATTCTGGTAACAATGCTTTTTTCCAAAAGGCTATTGTGTTCAAAATGGCTCTCCTGTTTTCACAAAATTCAAGATATACACTTCCATTGTTCGGCCAGTTGTGTTAAAGCCTGGAATCTGACAAAAAAACAAGAAAAATCTCTCCAGGTCCAGCGTTGAGAATACTTCATCGCATTCTCGGACTTGTATCTGAAGGTGGCATTGCAACTGTACCAACTCGGAGCTGGGGTCCATATTTTATGACCCTAACATAGTGTTGGTTATGAAATCAACTTCAGTGGGACGGATATGGGGCTGTCCATATATTACGTCATTCGCATTGAGGGGGGGGAGTCTGGTCTGCGGATGATGGCAAATGATGTACGAGTACCTAAAGTGACGTCGTTCTTGTAAATACCAATTTCTACAAAATATTATGTAAGTAATATAACATTATTAATTATTAAGCTCATCCATTATTACAGCAAGAGAGGGGGGGGGTCATTAGATAATGACTATAGGAGGATTGTAAGGGGGGGGGGGGTCGAAAATCGGCCAAATCGATGGCGTAATTTATGGACGGCCCCTATGTATATGCAAAGGACTCCAGGATAATTGGAAATGTCTTGGATGGTGCCGCCTCTGGTGTGAGACCACTCAGATATCCCAGATTGTGGTGGGCAGACAATGCCGAGACCGACGACGATGTTCTGTAAGTGAGGGGAACATGGAGGGAAGCAGCACAATACACAGTCCTGGGGTGGAAGTCTCACCACCCATCAATATATCTTACCGTAATAAAACATTGCAGGAGGCCCTGAGCCTTTAACGCTTGTAAGCCGGAGAAAGTAACAAAATAAGTTAGTAACCACTATTTGCCTTATTGAGGCTTCACCACTAACCTTTCCAAAGAAGCTCTATTTTATCTCTCTTTATCTTATTCTAATTTTACAGCATCAGAAAAATAATTACATCCATAGATGTACCCACAGACCATGCTTTCAATGGCAAAATTACTTGAGTTTATGGATCATCCATGGATTAAATGTCAGCAGGAAGCCTTTTAGCGCCATGCACTCTGTAACATCTCACTCTTTCTACTGTACCTATAGACTGCCTGTTCATAGTAGTTTTAATCTGTTGAAAATAATGAGACCCTGTTTTGTTGCAGATTTTTTAAGGCTGTTAACGCCAAAGAAGGCAACTTGAAGTTGAAGCGCCGAGGCTACCAAATGGAGGAAGCTGATCTGATAGGTCTCGACTACCTCTGGAGGGTGAGAGAACTACTTTACAAATATAATAAAGATAACTTATGCCTAAAACTCCTATTCAAAGATAATTTTGTTTGAATTTACTTGTGATTTTTTATTTATTAGTAGAATCCAACTATTTTTGGGATCATCAATACCTCCTTAAATGGAGGAATTACGTTTAAATATTTTTTTGTTCATAAAATCAAACGCACTATCTTCTCAGTATGAATCTTATGTATCGTTAACTGCTTCACTATGACAGGTATGACTTGAAGTTTGTTGAATATAATTGTCTGTCTAGGTGATCACAGAGTGCAGCGAGGAGATCGCCCTGCGTGGCATAGAGCTCATCAGGGAAGTGTGTGCCAACCCAGGGGGGCGCCTGTCTCCCGCGCAACACCACGCAACCTTCACCCTCTCCTGCTGCTCCCGCCTCAAGGTAGCACATGCCGCCCTCGTCGCTGAAGACAACCCACAACGTGAGTCTATATCCCTGTCTCCATATAGTAATGAGCTCATCAGGGAAGTTGATGGACCCCTTTCTCCCTCATGTCATTCCTCATTAGATACATCTCCAATATACATCAGCTTTTTCTTATTGAAAGTGGCCAGAAGTTCCATGTCTGTTTCCACATTGTTTTTGCATAGCACAGCAGTCAGCTCTTCCACAAAGGAGAAACTTGAAGATCTCTTATGACCGGTCCGTAGTCTAGTGTTTAGCGCTTCTGGCATGTGATTGGAAGTTAGTGGGTTTGAATCCCGGCGGAGCATAAAAATGTTAACTTTTTCAAATATGTTTTTCGCTGGGTTATTAAATTGATCTACTTTTATCTAAGACCGGTCACCATAGGTCCATCCAGCCTTGCAGCAACTGGATCTTGCTTGATAATCAGAACTTTCTACAGTGACTGCCAAGCTCGCACAGGCTCGCACTCTTGATGTGTGATTCACACTAAAACGGCTCAGCAAATAAATCATCCTTATATTATAATTTTTATCTCCCGTGGCTTGTCGAGAAGATGATGATGACCTTTCTCATCTAATCTAATCTAAGCTGCAAGGATATATACCATTTAAGATTTATATCAAATGCATTCCCACAAGCAGACATGTATAATTTCGCGCTAACACATGCCGCATGTGGACCTACATTATAAGAACCCATCTCAAATGAACATAAGCCCTGCAACTCTTGCCGTCCTTCCCTGAGACAGGGGTGACATTGGCAAAGTGAACCATTTTTTCACAGTATGGGTGGTCAGCCGCATACCAACCTATAAGTCAAGGAACATACACGACAAATTACATTTTTAAAATCACTAAATTATAATACATATGTATGGACATCAAAAACTAACAGAAAACAAATTTTAATTTAAAAAACCCTAGCCACCAACATCACAGATTAACCGCCATTTCCTTCTGTCTTTACACACTTCTTTCATTTCCTCCATGCTCAGTCAACATCTGCAAGGAAGAAGATACCTGTTGTGTATTCATGGCCGTATAAAAGACTGGAAATGTGGCGAAGCTGATTCAACTCTAAACTCAATCAAAAAACTGACGTGTCACAATCACGCAAATGCAAAAAAAATGCAACTAAGCTACACATATAGTGTAACTTTTTGCCTGCATTATCCCCGAAGGGGTCACATGTGGCGATTCGGGACCTATTTATTTTTACGGGTAAGGGGGCCGGCCTCACACCAACCACTTGGCCACCAAGTGGCTTTCCAGCTCGGGGGGCCGGTTCTCATTTCTTGTGAAGGCTGAGAACACCTTGGGGTCGAACCCTTGCTCTTGGCATGGAATTGTATTGTTGGTATTCTACCAACTGAGCTATCGACCGGACTTTTTACGAGCTCTACAAAGCGCCAATTCTCAAGCAAGACCCAATTGCTGTAAGGCTGGATGGACCTTTTGATCACAAGTCAGCAAATTACTTTGGCTTGAAGGTACGGAGCAAATGAATCATTGGAGCCTGGAGAGGATAGCTATGATGGTGGACTCTGAAGGAAGTTGAGGTGATTCACATTGGCCACTAATAAGAATTGTTTGTTCTGTGCTTCAGTTGCCACCCAGCACTGTGTCCGGCTGTGTCGAGTTCTGCGGGTCCTGACCGAGTACGTTGAGGAGTGTGACCGCCGGTACACGGCAGACAGACAAATACTACCTCTCTACAGGTGCACTATTATTACCCTAATCAAACATGCTTAGCTGTGATATCATCAAAGGAAGGTACAAGAAGAGGCATACTAAATCTCTATACCTACAATTATGTTATTGGCAGGGACTTTTCAAGCACGGGCAGGCAATCATATAGATAGATGTTTTCTAGTTCCTGGAAACCAGATTCTATAATCTACATATAATTTATCTACTATGGTTTGCTTTCATTCCAAATCAAAGCTAAAGTCAATGCTAGATTTTCTGGTTCCAAAGTAGTATGCAGAAGGAAATATGTAAGACAATATTAAATATTTGTTACTTTTTTTTCATTTGAATTATGATCGAAGATTTATTTAATAAATAAAACACAAACAAATCCCAATTTTTTATTTTTTACCTCCATTGAATTAGTCCCATACTATAATCGGAACACCCCATTATTTCAAACCCTCCTGTGTTTTTAGGGGCTTGGATTAACGAGGCTCTACTGTATGTCAAACGACCGTGACTCCAGCTTAAACATTATTGTCTGTTACAGGGCTGGTCGTGGCAGGCACTGCGCCCTCATAGTGAGGTTCCAGTCGGGACAGAAGCAGCTGGACGACATGGAGCTCTACACGCATTCCAATGAGACGCTGCACGTGCTGAGGAACACCATACAGAGGAGGTCACTTCCCCTACTGAGCTCTGTTCCTCCATCTGATGCAGCCTCCACAATGCTTCCTGCTCCTTGCGTTACTTCCCTAGAGAAGCTAACACTCCATTATCCTCACTCATATATTACATTTCAGATTCATAATGCAACGCAACTAAGCTACACATATAGTATAACTTCTTGTCGCGTTATCCCCGAAAGGTTTCGCATGTGGTGAGTGGAACCTATTTATTTTTACAGGTAAGGGGGCCAGCCTTACGCCAACCACTTCATTTGAAGTGGGGGTGTCCCAGCTCGCGAGGGGGCTGGTACTCATTTCTTGTGAAGGCTGAGTGAACCTTGCTGGTATTTTATTTTGGGGCTTGAAATAAACACTGAAACGGGAAATCATTTCTGACACCCTAGGTGGGATTCGAACCGGAGCTTACGGCATGGAATGCAAGCACTCTACCAACTGAGCTATCGACCGGACTCAATCATATTCAATGCATTCCCATAAGCAGACATGTATAATTTCACACTTACACATGCCACATGTGGACTTACAACATAAAACCCAAATCTCAAATTAACATAAGCCTGCATCTCTGGCCGACCTTTCCTGAAACAGGGGTGACATTGGCAAATTGAACCATTTTTTACAGTGTGGGTGGTCAGCCTCATACCAACCTATAAGTCAAGGAATAAAAATAATTATATTAGTTGACACTTGATATTTTGATAACACACATAGATGCTTCTCCACTTTGAATACAAATTTGCTCATGACATCTTTGTATGTGGCCCATGCTCAAAATGTCAAATGTTTCATTATCCTAGAATGTGAATATTGTGTGTTGTTTGCTTACAGATTACGGAGTCAGTCGGGAGTTAATGTTAAGTTGGAGCTTTGCCTGAACGGGGAGATGCTGGACTCCAGCCACGACAGGAAACTGCTCTCTGAGATCCCCATCAGGGACAAGTCCACCATCATGGGGAAGGTGAGCCACAAACTGCATCTTACTTTAACATCCATCATCACCAATGCCTTTCTCCTTATTCGCAAGTCTGCCACCGTTCCATCCAGCCATCTTAATCTAGGGGCTCCCACTGCCCTGCACCTCTGGGTCTCTTACCACAACTATCTTTTCTAGGTTCTAATGGCCCATTTGCTGAATGTGACAGTTGGTGAATGTGACTTATACTGTCCTTCGCGCATTGATGTTTTGGCAAAGCTTAGTCGCATCTTCGCCACCTGTTCTTGTCTGCCCATAAATACAGCAGAATGTTTTCCTTTCAAAGGTATAGAGGGAGCATTGGCCATGTTTACACAGGGTGCAGGTTTGGGAGGCAAATAAAAATAATTACATACATGCTTTTATTTGAGATCTATGGTCTTCCTCTGAGAGTGTTTGCCACACTTCAACCTGTTTTAACGCCAAATGATTTTGTTTATTTTGTTGGCTGATTGTGTGAACTGTACTTGCAGGTATGTCCACCTGATGTGACTGGCCAGTCCTCCAACGACAGTTCCAGTGACTCCTCCCTTGGTTCTCCACCACCCGCCCCTCTGCTGGAAACCTCGCTGCCGGGAGTTGTAAGTATCACAACCACAGCAATGAACCTATTTTATAACCCCTCAAAAAAGTAATTATCTTTTTCCAATGGTGATCAGTTTTCAAACAGAAACATTATCCTAGTTGCAATGGTCTGAGCATCAAATTCAAAAGTAGATTTTTTTCTCAGCAGGCAAAAATTACAAGTTTTGTGATCAGGGCCCTTAGCAACCAATAAAATATTAGTCAGTCTTCGTCCTGCCAACCCATCATAACTTTGTCTATGTCATGAATGTGTGAACATCATTTTAGCCAGCACTTGTGTGTTGTTTTCTGAGATCTGTTGTCGTGGTCTATTGAAACTGGTATTGCACTGTTGATGCAAAAGGTTTCTAACACTTGATTCCAAAGGAGCTATCATAAGAAATGAGGACCTACTCCTTTAGGAACTCCCCAATACAGGTTGTTAACACCTCCAAAATTTTGGACATTTTTGGCAATGATGATGAACGTTTGTTATGTAGATCCTGGCACGTGGAGAGTGGCATATCCCCTTCATCCTGGAGCTGGAGCAGGCGGGCTGCACAAGAGGACACGCTCCTCTCAGAGATGCGGCGCACCAGCTCACACAGATCCTGCCCCCACACCAACTCACCGTAAGACAACCAGCTATCTACAATCTAAATTTTGCTGATATATATTAACATAAATTGATTGCTTATACATTGGTGTCCCTCAAGGCTCTGACTTTGTTCCATTCTTGTTAACACTATACAGAAATGATCAAATGTAATGGAAGCGATTAATAATTAATATAATCACAATCTATGTTACAAAGATATGTCAACAAGATTGACACTTGATGCGCTCCCACAAACAAACACATTAAAGTCACACTTATGCATGTTGCATGTTTTATAATGTGGGAGGTCAGTCTCATACAAACATGTCAATCAAAGAATCATGTCTTGGGATAATAATAGTTGTTATTGTTTTGTCAACAGGTGGACAGACTGTCTGAAGCCCTAGTCAATGAGGATGACTCCGTACTACATCAGATGCTGTATGGACCTCCTCCTCCAAATGTAGCTTATAATATAGAGGTAAGTGTGTGCCGAAACACCTGTTTTCTCCAAAAACAAGCATAAATGAGTGTTTGATTTGACAAAGTCTTGGCCTCGTGGATTCTCAAGAGACTATACAAATTGCGTAGAAATAAAAACAAATTTTACTAATCATGTTGAAGGGAAGAACGGGTTTGTCAAAAATTATTCCAGGTCATATCTTAAATCAGGAGACACGTCTCTTCTTCAACAAAGAAGTACAAACTAATTGCCAGAAATAATTGTTGTAAGATTGTAGATACATGAGGTTACCTTTAGTGAACCAAAACTACCAAAAGTATCACATTGTTTGTTTGACGAGTAGATGACTGGTAGGACCACAAATGTGAGAAATGGGTTCTACGACAAATTGGTCTTAGACAACTCGTACACAGACAGCTTGGTCATTGACAATTTGGTCATAGAACAGTTCATCCACATGACATTTTGTCAACGACATTTCGGTTCACCACATCTGTTAATTTGTTGTGACATTTAAAATGGCATTCCCAATTTTGTTGATTGTAGAAGATAAAAAATAAAAACGACTTTGTTTTAGATTACGGCGAGTATGTATTAAATTCCAGTTTTGCAAACAATCCGTTTGCATCTTCAGGCGGCTAAATAGTTCAGATACGGAATCAATCATTGAGGGTGTCATTGTGTCTGGGTATGAAGGAAGAAGGTGGGGATTTACATTGTTGGTTGTGTGTTGCAGGTGCTGTATAGCATGGCCATGCCGGCGTGTGATCCCCTGTCAGAGCGGTGTCGGGTGAGCCAGCTGGCCTGTGTGAGACACGGGCCCGTGCTGCTGGACGCCATCTGCAGCCCCGCCTTCCTGCAGCAGGGGGCCACCTACACTATTAGGTAAGCTACCACCTCTACAGCTCCTCCTGTTCCTTCCAACTCCTCCTGTTCCTTCCAACTCCTGCCACAGCTTGGGTCTTCCCAAAAGTTTACTTCCACGTGGACAATAAATTGGTTAATTCAGGGCTGGAAGTCTCATGGCCACGTAATTCTTACCTACTGAATATCGGTAATATTTGTATGAAGCCTAATCAGCTGTTTACTTGCGGCCATCTTGGATTGATAGGTCTTCATACAAATGTTACCGATATTCGGTAGGTAAGAATTACCGTGGTGATGAGACTTCCAGCCCAGGGGTTTTGCTGTTGTTTGAAACCACAAACATAAGAGTTGTGGAGCATTCCCAGTCGATAGCTCAGTTGGTAGAATGCTTGAGTTCCAAGCCAGAGGCTAGGGTTCAATCCCCACCAAGGGTGTAAGAAATGATTTTTGAATTTGGCATTTATTTCAAATCCAAAATAAAAAATACCAACACTTTACAAGAAATGAGAACCAGCTGGGAAGCCTACACCTCGAGTGAAGCGGTTGGCATAAGGTCGACCCATTTACCTTTGAAAATAAATAGATTTCACATGCCACATGCAACTGTTTCAGGGGCGAGGCTGTAAGAAGTTGCAATATGTGTGCAGCTTATTGCGTAGTTGCGGTTTATTTGCTTCTACTAACCTGGTGTGACATCTCTCCTCATTCCACACTGTTACCAAGCCTGGGACTTCCCACTGGCCTGCGTCCACCTGGCATTAATTTAGGAGTTTTGTTATGTTTTAGTAGGACTTTTTGTTTTTCAATTTACAAAAATTGTTACACTTCATAATATGTTATCTGTTTTGTTGCAGGAGCGGAATTTTGTATATTTTAAAATTAGTAAAACTGGTGCTAACTGCCTTGGGGCATTTCCTGGTGTTGATCGCTACGGACTCCCCCACAAATAATGGATCTGAACCCAGGTGAGCACTGCGTTTGCACAATTTTTAATTCAATTGTTTTAAAAGAGAAGATAATGAGAGGAGATTTGAACGAAACCCACACTGAGAATCTGTCAAAAACCAGAATGAGCCAAGTTAGGCAAAACTATGTTTTTTTTATAACCTAAGCAAATACAAAGGACAAGCAATGACCTGATTAATAATTATATTATGTGTTCTGAGAGATGTCTGGAGTCCATATTATGAGAGAAACAATCACTTTTTCCCTTTTATGTGGTTTTTTAGTCTATTCCTGGGTCTTTGATTTGCACTTTTTTACACTTTAGGCACTTTTCTACTCTATGGTCGCTTTTTCCCCATTTCCTGTTTCCCTATTTCCAGTTCCCCCATATACCGGTGGCCATTTGACATAAAGCGTCATTTTTCCCTTGTGGTCACATGTCAGTTGAATTCACCTTCGAAAATTTGAGTGAATTGACAATATTCCTGGGCAAAAACATTTAAAAAAGAGTGTTATTTTACCATCTTGGGTCCCTGTGAACAATTAAAAACTAAAACAGGCGAAATTGTGGTGTTTAAAAGTGTATAAGCGTGGCATACCTACAAAAGTGTAATGTATTTTTGTGGGTATGCCACGCATTTACGAAAAACGTTTTTCGTTATTTTAACGGAGTTTTTACTTTAGATAACATCAAAATCAGTGTTATGAGTTGTGATAACAAAAAAGGGCCACCTCCCGCCGAAATCTCACAGGATTCAGGTGATGTGGATGCATTGAGGTATATATACTAGAGACGTAACGTTGCTCGAAACACGTAGCACCCTGTAGTAAGTCAAAAGTCGTACTCGAGAAAAACCCGATTTTGAGGCTCGTCAGTCTCACGCAGACTTACACAGCGAACGGACGTGACAGGTGGTAATACATATTGCCATAAATGTCTAAATATTGTGATTGGAGTTTTCAAACACCATTGTTTGTGAACTTGATCAATTATACAACATGCACAAATGAAAAAAAAAAAAAAAAAAACACAACATACTAGCACAGATTAATTATTAAAACAATTTATTTTTGAAAAAAATAAGTTTTTCTTAAATATATTTTAATTAATGTTACACATTTGACACCGACAATAAGGTTGTATACTGCCGGGTTGCTGGTTGAAGACTTGCTCATATTATTTTTAAAAGTAAAGGACTAAAGTTACATTTCATTTTAATCTGACATTCATTTTTAATAGTATTACTGTAGGGGAATTTTATATCAGAGAATTATGACATCCAGCCCTTTTTGTCGTGTTTGAAGTCTGCCATGTGTTTGCTAAAATTATTGCTATCTCGTTTTAACCTGAGAGTACAGTGCGCGTTATTCGATGCAGAAGCTGGATAAAAACTGATTGTCTCCTTGCATCTGCATTAAAACGTTTCCAACGGACTTCGGCTTGACATTTTTTTCCTGATTGTATGATGGTTGCGACTCTATAGTATATATCTCAATGTGTGGATGTAAAAATGCGGATATGACACTTCGGAATCAGGTTCACCGCCGCGGCGTCAGAAACGGCTTAGGGTTGTCTTGGACCCAAGGATAGATTATCTGGTTTCCCAGAGGGAGCCACTTAATGCTATACCAGACGAGTCCTTCACCCGAAATGGACTCTCAAATAAAGGAAATGACCGAATCCGGAGTTATAGAGGCAGCGGAGTCATCTCCCAGCTTCTTATCAAAAATGTTCCTAACACTCAAATCGGACGATTCCCCGAGAATGATTTTCAACCAAAATCGTTAAAACTTCTTCCTAGACCCGGCTCCGTTCAAACTCATAAGCCACTACAAAGTGTCAGAGTTTCTTATCAAAAATGTTCCTAACACTCAAATCGGACGATTCCCCGAGAATGATTTTCAACCTGAAATCGTTAAAACTTCTTCCTAGACCCGGCTCCGTTCAAACTCATAAGCCACTACAAAGTGTCAGAGTTTCTGCAGCCAAACGATTGGTTGTCGAAAATAGACCTATCGCAAGCTTACTTTCATCTCCCAATAGCACATCGGAGATTTTTGCGACTGGTCTATCAAGGAGAATTACTTCAGATGACAAGTCTGCCCTTTGGCCTTTCATCTGCCCCCAGAATGTTTGCAACCCTCACAAATTGGGTAGCCCAAATACTTTCTGCTGCGACGAGATATCCGGACAATCGTTTATCTCGACGACTTCCTCCTTGCGAACCAATCCAAGGACGATCTTTGTCGACAATCGCATCTTTGGCCTTTCATCTGCCCCCAGAATGTTTTCAACCCTCACAAATTGGGTAGCCCAACTACTTACTGCTGCGACGAGATATCCGGACAATCGTTTATCTCGACGACTTCCTCCTTGCGAACCAATCCAAGGACGATCTTTGTCGGCAATCGCATCTTTGGCCTTTCATCTGCCCCCAGAGTGTTTTCAACCCTCACAAATTGGGTAGCCCAACTACTTACTGCTGCGACGAGATATCCGGACAATCGTTTATCTCGACGACTTCCTCCTTGCGAACCAATCCAAGGACGATCTTTGTCGGCAATCGCATCTTTGGCCTTTCATCTGCCCCCAGGGGGTTTTCAACCCTCACAAATTGGGTAGCCCAACTACTTACTGCGGCGACGAGATATCCGGACAATCGTTTATCTCGACGACTTCCTCCTTGCGAACCAATCCAAGGACGATCTTTGTCGGCAATCGCATCTTTGGCCTTTCATCTGCCCCCAGAAGGTTTGCAACCCTCACAAATTGGGTAGCCCAACTACTTACTGCTGCGACGAGATATCCGGACAATCGTTTATCTCGACGACTTCCTCCTTGCGAACCAATCCAAGGACGATCTTCGTCGGCAATCGCATCTAGCAGTAGATATCCTACAATCTCTGGGGTGGTATGTAAATCTCCAGAAGTCAGTGCTCTTCCCTACTCAAAAATTAGAGTACTTGGGAATCGTTTGGGACACGCATAACAATTGCAAATTCCTTTCTTACCGGAAGCAAGAGGCATTGTGCCACTCACTTCGAGCAATACTGACTTCTCAAAAATGGTCCTTAAAACTGGCGGAAAGTCTCCTAGGAAGACTAAACTTTGCCAGCTTCATGGTCGCCTCCACTGCAGACAATTGCAGATAGCGAGCAGGCCACTGAAGCACCTGTCACCAAGAAGGTCTTTCTTACCGGAAGCAAGAGGCATTGTGCCACTCACTTCGAGCAATACTGACTTCTCGAAAATGGTCCTTAAAACTGGCGGAAAGTCTCCTAGGAAGACTAAACTTTGCCAGCTTCATGGTCGCCTCCACTGCAGACAATTGCAGATAGCGAGCAGGCCACTGAAGCACCTGTCACCAAGAAGGTCTTTCTTACCGGAAGCAAGAGGCATTGTGCCACTCACTTCGAGCAATACTGACTTCTCGAAAATGGTCCTTAAAACTGGCGGAAAGTCTCCTAGGAAGACTAAACTTTGCCAGCTTCATGGTCGCCTCCACTGCAGACAATTGCAGATAGCGAGCAGGCCACTGAAGCACCTGTCACCAAGAAGGTCATGACAAATGACCGAGGACAGCTTACAAGTAATAGAGTGGGGGATAGGGAATGCGAACGAATCAAGTTCCATCCACAGGGAAACCTGCGAACGTTTCTTGACAACAGATGCGTCAGACTAAGCTTGGGGAGCAACTCTGGACGACTTGATGCTGTCAGGACAGTGGACCGTTCAAACAAAAGAAGCGGCACTCCAAACGAAAAGAGTTGTTCGCTGTTTTCACAACCCTGCAACGCACAGCGCACGACCTTTCTGGCTCCGAAATTCTGGTACAATCAGACAACAAGACAGTAGTCGCCTACATCCGCAAGGAAGGGAGCACCAGATCCAAAACACTCCTAAATCTTACCCGAGATCTGTTGACTCTGGCAGGCCAATGGGAAATCTCGCTAACAGCGCAGTACCTACCGGGAAGATACAACGGAGACGCGGATCACCTATCAAGAGGAAGATCCCCTCCAGAGTGGCATCTTTTATCAACAGCAACGAAGGCCATTTTCAATCATTTCGGAGTACCAGATATAGACCTGTTCGCATCCACGACGGCACACATGAGTTCAACTTACGTATCCAGAGACTCCACAGACTCATGCGCAATCTTTCAAAACGCGGAAGAGAAAAGACTGCTCCTGTCAGGATGGAGAGCTTCCACACTCAACACATATAAACCTGCTTGGCAAAGATGGTGCCGCTGGATACTGGCGGAAAATACCCATCCCAACACATCATCTCCTAATCAATTGGCAAGGTATCTAGCGCAACTGTTCATAAACAAAAAACTGTCATACAGGACTATACTGGTACACAAGTCAGCCATCTGGAATGATGGAAATGAATCTCAGCTCAGATTTCCTAGTGAAACATACATTAAAAGCCATAGCAATGGTAAGGATTAACCCTCCTAAGTCCCCTGTGTGGAATCCGCAGATAGTGAAAGACTGGCTAGTCAGGAACACTCCTCGTTCAGATTCTTTCTATGAAGTTGCGTGTAGAACAGCAATCTTACTTCTGTTATCCTCAGGAAGAAGAGTACACGATCTGACCTTGCTAAATATCACACAAGGAAACATTCTAGACGAAGGCACATCAATTGTGTTAATTCCATTTGTTGGATCAAAAACAGATACACTTCTGGAATCCAAGGAACACAACGTCAACCCAGTCTTCTGGATAAGGAAGCTGATTGAACTATCACGCGAAAGGAGATCAGGACAAAATATTTATAACCTGTTCATCAGCACCCGAGGACAAGTGAAGGCAGCTACAAGAACAATCATAGGAGGATGGGTAAAGAACACGCTAAAATCAGCAGGAGTAGAGGCCACTCCCGGCAGCACACGTTCAGCGGTCGCATCACTTAATTGGCTGGAGAACTACTCAATAGAAAACACTTTCAGAAAATACTATCAGAAAGAGATGTTGAAACATACAGCTCCAGAAGATCCCTCCCTATTTCAACCAGTTAATATCAAATAAAGACGTCCCCGGTCACCAGGAGATAATAGACAGATCTCTCATAATATGGACTCCAGACATCTCTCAGAACACATAATGGGGGAGTTTTACCTACCATTAAAACTCTTATTATGTTTCTATAGATGTCTGGAGTCCAGGTAACCCCTACCTGGTGTATTATGAGCTTTATGACAAATGGCCACCGGTATATGGGGGAACTGGAAATAGGGAAACAGGAAATGGGGGAAAAGCGACCATAGAGTAGAAAAGTGCCTAAAGTGTAAAAAAGTGCAAATCAAAGACCCAGGAATAGACTAAAAAACCACATAAAAGGGAAAAAGTGATTGTTTCTCTCATAATATGGACTCCAGACATCTATAGAAACATAATAAGAGTTTTAATGGTAGGTAAAACTCCCCCATTTTGTGTGAAGCATTTATATATTCAAAAATTTACTTGGCCTTTGACAAATTAGACATCAATAATAATAGAATTTAGCTAACTGCCAACTTGGGAGATAGCAATGTTTGAAAGGAAATTTCTCATAGAATGTTAATTTTCATTTGCAGAAGAAGTGAAATCTTGCGTGAGGCGTTACAGGCTTTACCTAATCACAATACGGAACTGATGGTCAAAGCCGTGGCCGAAAAACTGTCACAAACCATGGCTGAGCAGGTGAGATAAACACTTCTAGTAATTCATGGCATTTTATGTCCTAAATGTGTGTTTCTACTCAAAATCATCATTGTGTTTTGTTCATAATGGTTTCCAAAGTGAAGAGAGAGAAAACAAACAATCTTTACCAAGTAATCTGCATTCTAACCTCTGAAACCTCTGGTGTGCTGATGGTTTTCAGCCGTACAGGTACAAGATGAAGAAGAAGAGAAGCAAAACTTGATCTTTGAAAAATAGCACATCAAGAACATTGGAATCCAGCTACCTGCTTGGTTTGGAAATAACAATGTTAGAAGAAAATTTTCATATTTTGATTTTCATTTAAAAATGTCCAATGTTCAAATTCCACACCCATTTATTTTAGTATCCTTTCCAAAATGTATGATAGACGTAAATTTGGCATGTAATGTATTGCAGGTGCTAAACGGAGGCTCAGGTGTGCAGCCCTGTGCGGCGCCGCTTGTGTCACGGCAGCTGCCAAGCGCGGCCACCATTAGGGCGGCGGCGGGGCACGCCCTGGCCGCGGCCCTAACCCCCCCGGCGCAGACGAGGCACATGCACGGCGATGACGTCTCACGTGAGCACACATCTTGCACTTTAGTTCTTGTAGCCTGCTCCTGTGATAAATGATGGGATTCAATACATGAGAAAGTATAACAATTTTATTTTCACAAGTTGAGTATTTATTTTTCAAGGGGTCTGCTACCCAGGTAGAGGATGGATGAGAGATAGGTAGATTCTCTCAAGCAAATCCAGAGATTTGCTTCCCCACATGTACTGAAGCATCTTCTTGCCCTTACCTAACGCATATCTTTGTCTCCATAAATTCTCCTTATTTCTGATTTCTTTACTCCAGCGTTTTTCAACCTGTGGGTCGCGGAGCCTCTGTAGGGGGGTCGCGAGAGGTCAAGAAAACTTCAGTTTTTTTAAACAACATATAATTTGTGAGACTTAAATAAAAAGTCGATTAGAGTTAAAATTATTATATTAAATTAAATATATTAACAAAAGGGTTGGGGGTTCGCGAAATATTTTTTGATACTAGGGGGGTCGTGTCATGAAAAAGGTTGAAAAACACTGCTTTATTCTATTCATAATGTTGCGCCAATGTTACAATGTTATCACACCATTATCAAGAGTTGTTCTCTTGATAATGGTGTGATAACATTGAAAGCGCTTGAGGAAATAAATCAACTCATGATGAAAAACTTTCAGTGTTACTTATTAGATTTTCTTATTCTAAGCTTATCACCGGGCATAGCTATGCCAGGTGTAAAAAGTTATACCTGGCATAAATTTTTCTTACTTATAACCATGGCATAAGCAAGGAATTACTGTTCTCAATAAATTATTTTTCCATGTTACCACCCTGAGGCTGCGCATGCGCAGATTTTTATTTATGCCTCTAGCGCGCATTATTTTGACATTCTAATCTGACAGCTGACACACCGCGTATAGGAGCTTTTTCAATGATGAATCCCAGAAAACGTAATTCAAATTGGGAGGAAGAAGAAAAGGTAAGAATTATAAAAATAAAATATCCGCCACCCGTGACTACATTGTTATAAGAATAATCCAACCTCTATTTTACATATTTCAGACACTTCTCCGGGAGTGCCTTCGTTCCCATATAAGTGTGATCGAGAGCAAACTTCTGACAACAAATGCCCTAAAAGTAAAAAAAGAGGCTTGGGAGAAGGTGGACCATGAGTGAGTGTAACTTATTTTAATCACT
Source organism: Agapetus fuscipes (assembly GCA_951799405.1). Lineage (NCBI taxonomy): Eukaryota > Metazoa > Arthropoda > Insecta > Trichoptera > Glossosomatidae > Agapetus > Agapetus fuscipes. The sequence continues at coordinate 8,998,610 of OX637343.1, read as the reverse complement.
ATGTCGTAATCTGTATTTTTCGTAATGCTTTGAGAGAAATGTTACTTTTACTTTTTAGATTCAATGCACTAAACAAAAAAAAAAGAGACCTTACTCAGTTGAAAAGCCAGTGGAAGGTGTTTAAGTCAGCTTCGAAAAAACGAATTGGCGACCATCGTCGGCAAGTATTTGCTACAGGTGGTGGCCCCAAACCTCCAAGTCCACTGCCTGAAGATCTTGAATTAGTCGAGTTGTTGCCGTCGGAATTCAACACAGACACAAACGAATTCGATAGTGATTCGATTCGTGCAAAGGTCCGTATTATGTTTTTTTTATTTATATCTTATTCTCAATTTATAAGTAACACAGAAATTGTTATAAATATTATATTTGTGAGCATTACAACTTATTTCATATTTCTAATTATTTTTTCTCAGGTAAATACTGTGGATAGCAATTTGACAACAAATTCTGAACCTGCGGAGACAAATTTAATGGTAATATCATGTTTTTGTATTTGCTAATATTTTCAACGTCAAATGTTTAACCTGGTTTCTTAGGTCATATCTAATGTTAAACTGGCGACTGAAATGATCATTTGCTCGATGTGAACATTTGGATTGAGCATTTGTTCCTTATATATAATCTGCTCAGCTCAGTGTATTAATATGTCTAATTGCTGGACTTGTATTGTGCTCACAGCGAAGGAATGCTCATGGCCCTTGTTAATGTTCATACTATATTTATTTATTATGATTTTCTACATGGATACATCAAGGATATGTAATTCACTCTCATGTTTTAATTTGCATATTGATATTTACACACATAATTACATCTTTATTGGCTTTAAAATGTTTCCAAATATTTGTTTTTTTGCAGGTTGAATCTCCAGTTTTTTATGAGTATGTAGATGTGGATACAGCATGGACAGCAAGTGCGGTAAAACCTGCCATGGTTGAAGCTGGAAGCATATCCGTAAGTGTAATAAATATTGTAATGATATTAATTTTTAGTACCTTCACTCTTTTTTTACTTTATCATTCCCCACATAATTGTTTTCCCTTAATGTCATTTCTTGCAAGTATTTTAGGTCCCGTAGGTTTACTGTATTGCCCTTTAGTTAAGAGTGGAGATAAATGTCAGAGGTTTGGTTAATATTTTTGAAGATACATCTGCATCCAAGAAGCTATGATAATGAGGTGGTCAAAGTTACAAAACAGCGCTTAACAACTTATTTTTTTTCAAAGAAATGCTTGCTTAATTCTTCTTTGAAAACTTAATTGACGTAAGTTATTAAATTTCCACCCATTTTATTTACAGGAACACTCTTCGACTCCTCTGACAGGCCTTGAGACTCCGAAAAGAAAAATCAAGAAAAAAGCAAAAAAAGTAATTTATCACATATATAATTTACACAAACTAAAAATACATGGCACCTATAATCAGTATTATTTTATTTTTTATTGCAGGTATTAAATCAGGATGAGGAGTTAAAAAATAAGCTTTACGAGGAAACTCTGAAGCTTATGAGGGAAGAGAATTCTCAAAAAATAAAAATACTCCACGATGACGCGAACCTCCGGCGCGAATTGATGAAGAAGAGGAGTGAAAAAGAACTTGAATGGGCCAGGGAGGAGCATCTTGTAAGAGTAGAATTGGCGAGAGAGGAGAGCACTTTAAAAATGAAAATGGCAAGAGCAGAGCACATTGAAACGATAGAGCTCTTAGAGTAGTCAAGTCGCATCTAATATTTAGTGAATACTTTCCTCACATTTTCCATTAAGTCACATTCTTTCATTACACAATCATTCCTGTCCATATTTAAGTTATACTTCTCTCAAAATTTTCATCTCCATGGGTATGAGATCAATTGTTTACGATACATGTATTTGTTTTGTTTCATTTTTACGTCACTTTGTTTTGTTTCCAAACTGTTCATTTTTTTTTGTAACATTGATTTGTTCTCAAATTTATTTTTCAATTAAACTGTTTTCTAAACTTGTTTTCTCTGTTCTCTGGTTATTCTTCATTTCTTTCCAATATACTTTTGAGATTTACTAGTACAAATTTAATCACAATTTCTAATTTTGTCTCATTCAATACTCCTCAAGCTTATTGTTTTTTTTTTATCAAAAAGCATGGCTTTTACTTTGTAAAAAGAAATAAACAAAATTGATGGAAATGTCAAGAATTTAATATAAAAAAACCCTGGAAATTCTAAAGTTTAGTTCTCTTAGCAATCTCTTGCAACATCTTGAAAATGTTAGCTTCAGAGAATGTAGACATTTTTTTTTAAATAGTATTCTCTGTAATTTTTCCATATTGTTAAAAAAAAGATTCTAAGCAACTTTATAGTTTTATTGTGAAGTAGTATTATAAAAAAAAGCACATGTTTAATTAGGTTTTTATTGACACAAGCAAAAGGTATAATAAAATAAAATTTAGAAATTCTGCCGAATAAAAACTTCTCTGGATATAATACCTATTTGATTGTCATTTTCCAAGTTATTTACTTCCTCCACTTGAGTTTCTTCCGATATATCTGTAAACAAATTTAAGTTAATACTATTGGGGAGATAGTCTATCATGTTTTAGTAACTAGCTGGCATTTATACTAAAATTTGTGTTTTCACTGGTATAATAAAAAATAATTATTTCTAGAAAAAATATACTTATTTTTCTTACCAAAATGTCCATCTTTTAAATCGATAGCAATGCAGTGTAACACAGCCAAAGCTACTATTGTGGCTTTAATGGTGTGTAATGACCCTCGCATACCACAGAGCAAACTGCGGAATCTTTGCTTCCAAACTCCAAAACATCTCTCCACCGTATTTCTTGTGCTTATTTGAGCTTTATTGTACTCCATTTCACTAGGGTTTGTGGGATTGCGAAGTGGCACAAATAAATAGGGAGTGCAAGCATAACCACCATCTCCCACTAGCCGACCTCTGAATTCGTTATTTTCGAATCGTTGCCTTATGCTGCTCTCCCTGAATATGCGACTGTCATGTGCACTTCCTCTCCAATGGGCAACAATATCCCTTATTTTCAGCTTGGCATCGCAGACCACCTGGTGAAAAGACATCAACTATTTAATAAGTATTTAAGATGAGAGAAATTATTTGAGAAGTTACTATCTACAGCATTCTTTCTGATTTCCAAGAATCTGAAAACAGCAATGAGGTCCACGCATGAATTGTCATAGACAATATTGCGTCGTCACCCGGCTGGGTTGCTATGGAAAACCCATATAAGTAGTTTGTTATCGGTTGCTATGGAAGACAGTCCCATATAAAACCGACGTCAGCATCTTTTTACCATAACTATAGGGTTTTTTTCACAACGTATATTGAAAATTATGATTAAATACCTGCACATTTAAGGAGTAATATCCTTTCCTATTTATGTAAAGTGGTCCTATTTCACCACCAACTTTTTGTATACGTATGTGGGTGCAATCTATGGCACCCACAACTCCATTAAAACCACTGATGGCATGAAAACCTGTGATTACTGCTGCTTGCTCTTCCAACGATGCTGGCATCTTTATAAACTCAGGGGCCTTTCTTGCAAATGCAATTGCTACATTTCGGCACACCCTGGATAGCGTCTGTTGACTAAAGCCATGGATATCAGCACAGTCATCTTGTATCTGCAAATTATTCAACAATTGTGAGTGAAAGCTTAAAACTTTATTTAAGAATTGTGAGGTTAGAAATTTCGTAATTGCGAACTACAATCGATTAGGTCAATAATTATATTGATTCTTACCTCATTTCGACCCCAGTACCGAATAGCGGCTAGTACTTGAAGGTCTACAGGAATCTTTCCACCTCGCTTGCAACCTTCCAAATCGTCTTTCACCAAATTTATTATGTACCGCATGTTAATTTTGGAAAAGCGATATTTGCTCCTGAATTCTGAATCCGTATATTTCGTAAAGGGATCAATTCTTTTTTTGTACACTTTTCGTGCCCGAATGTTGCTAATTCTATTTAAATTTGTCAAGAATTGCGAAAATCCGTCCATACTTTTGAATACGATTTACACTTTTGACAGATGTCATTTGACAAAAACTTGTTATTCCAAGCTTATACTACCCTCCAACCAGGAATAATGGCTCTAGGTCGTTAAGCCAGGTCTATACCCGAGTTAACTTTATGAAATGATTATAAGTAACAATTTATTGCTATTCCCTCGTTATACCAGGCATAAATCTTATTCCCAATTTATAAGTAACACTGTTTGTGTTTTATTTTTACATTAAATTAAAATAGATCTTCGCAATGGCAATACACAAACCCTTACACCTTTAATGTTGCACCTGTAATAGGTCATATCTTCTGAGCTCACAATGCTGTTTGTTTGGTCTACTGAGATTTGAAGAGAAGTAGAACATCTGGAATGGAATGTGAATCATGGTGTGTTGTGTTGTTGCAGTGGTACGGGAGGCGCTGGAAGTGGTGACGGTGTGCGTGGCCCTGAACGGTGGTCAGATCACTGCTCTGCTGAAGGAGCCCTGGTGGCAGGACCTGCACCAGCAGCTCATCATCATGTGCCCCAACCCACAGGTGAACCAACACTTCAACACATGTAAAATAGGCATGTCGAGCATGACCTTGTGGACCACATGATCTACAATATTTTGCACCAAGTAGGAAGCTGCAAAGGACTGGGGAGAGAGGGGGAGAGGGAGAGAGACACCTTGATTTCAAAAATCATCCATCAAATTGAAAATGTCACAATAGTATTATGTGTTTGACATGCCTAATGTAAAATATTCTCGGAATGGGTCCGGTGAAGTTTGTTGTCGATCGAATTACCGACCACTTAACTATTGCTAAATTAAAGTATCTGTTCTATTTTAAGTAGTCCAGCTAGTCTATATCTGACATCATCTGGGTGACGTTGAGGGAACTGCAGGCAGAGGATGGCTGAATACAGCAGCCAGTAGAGAAACATGGACAATATTGGAGGAGGCTACGTACTGAAAAAAGGCTGAGGAAAGAAAGAAGTAAAAAGTCTACCTCCCCCTTACTTTCTCTTCTCCCTGTTGAGTCCTGTTGTGTTGCAAGTGTGGCTACCTGTTGGCTTTATTTTTAAGCAAACGAACAGTTATGTATGTATTACATTTGAATAAAAGCATAATAATGACAAAAACCAGCAAAATACAGGAAAAGGAGTGGGGGAAAAGTGAGAAAGGAAAGGAAAAGCATCCAACGATTGAATGCGCTCTGTAAGTAATTAGTTTCGCAAGTAAGTTGTTTAAATGGAAGTAAGCTTCTAGTCCATCGTGTGGGACAGTTCAACAAAATTTTGCTAAGCAAATCGAGTGAATCGATTGTATTGTTCATTATTTTATGTAGATATATCATATCAGTAACAGTACGTCTATTTTCTAAGGTCATTATTTGATGATATTTGGCAGAGAGGCGGTAGTTGTCAAATGTGACACGACATCTATAGTTAAGAGACTTTAATAACTTCTCTCCTCAGTGTTGTGTTGTGTGTGTTGCAGGTGCGCGTTTGCTGCGCGGAGCAGCTGCTGACCATGTGCTCGTGGGGCGGGGCGGCCGCCGCGCTCACCTCGCTGCTCTCGCACGCTGACAGCACGGTGCGCCGCTACCCTGCGCACGCGCACCAGTACTTCCAGCTGCTGTGCCGCCTGCTGGCGCTGGCCGGCGCCCCTTGCGCGCAGCCCCTGCTGCCCACGCAGGTTGCCTGGCTGAGGACGCAGGCACACCAGGTCACCAACACCACACACTTTTTAAACACCTATTACACAGACATATTCTGCCCATGTTTTTTTATTAGTTGATTCATTTTAAAAATCAACTCCGAACTCTTTTTATTCTACTGATATTTTTATTTGTTGAGCTACCAAATGATGAGTCTAACTCGTTTCAGCCTCTTGGCCATCTCCCCATTTGTCACACCTTGTAGGCCACTATTTCTGGGAATTTCAGCCAGTGTAATTTCTTTAAAATGTATGTAATGTGTCAGGATTTCCTAGTTCCAAAGATTGGTCTTGCAGCTTCTTTTTATTCCTGGACTTGCTTGGCATACTGTTAATGGATCTAGCTTTATATTAATTTACTGTGCACTATGTAAAAAATGATCAAATTTGATATTATCATACAATATTTAATTAAGTCCATGTTATCTGAGGTAGGCTCAGTCCAAATGGCTTGGGTGATCAAAGGTTTTTGCAAAATTTCTGATCCGGCGCAATCTCTTAATTGTCATGATGTGAATGTGTTTGCAGGTGGACGAGACGTTGCTTGAAGGACACCTCAGCCTTACCAAAGAAATCTTCAACCTGTCCTCAAGCGAAGTCAAGTATGAGTACGGCTCTGATCCCGACAAGAATATCAACCTAATCAAGGTAAGTTGAGGAATGATTTTAAATGATATCTACAGTAGAGGGACAGCATAGCTTGATACCTGTGACAGTTGGAATTTTATCCCAGCTGGTGCAGGGGTAAAATTCAGGTTTTTTGAAAACTCAAATTTATCAGAATCTCTTTTGAATTAGACTCAATTTTTTTTTTTTTGATTCTCGGTAATACTGTTATAAAGTTTTAAGAACAGGGAAAAATGTGGTAAAAAGTTTATTTTTAGAAGGACTCATGGTTACATACATAATTAAGGTACGAAGCCAAATATAAATTTGAAAAGTGAGCATTCTATAGTTTTTGTAAAATTCCTTAGCTCAACTTACTCCGAAAAAAACACTAAATTAGAAATACGTGAAGCTTAAGCGACGAGTAAGACTCCTAAAAGTCTCACCGAATAAGAAGGCTGGATGAGCTGACCTCTTATGGAGAGTGGTACTCCATTCACCAAAAGATGGTCGCGCCTAGATGTGTCGCCCACAATATCTCAGTCTTACTAGTGTGTATCTAAATCTAAATCTAAGCTGCAAAGATATGTATCATTTGAGATTCATATTAAATGCATTCCCACAAGCAGACATGCATAATTTCGCGCTTACATATGCCGCATGTGGACCTACAATATAAAAAAACCCAATCTCAAATGAACATAAGCCCTGCAACTCTTGCCGACCTTCCCTGAAGCAGGGGTGACATTGGCAAAGTGAACCATTTTTTACAGTATGGGTGGTCAGCCGCATACCAACCTATCAGTCAAGGAATTGTATTATCAAGTATAAAACCTTGCGTACACTTCCCACAATCGAGTAACTGAAAAAATGTATGCAAGACACAACAGCATGTCTTCTTAGCTCTAATTACATCAAACCACTTACATGCGCACGCCTCTGACCTAGAGGTTCTTGTTTTGTGGTACCGTTGCTTTTGACTTCACTGGAAGGACATTTTTTATATTTACACAATTCAGGAGAGTTTACACAATGCTTTATATGTGGTTTAACAAGTGATGTTCCTCCAGGAGCTGGTGTGTGAGTTCCTGTGGCCGTGCTCGTGGGCACAGCTGCAGATGCGACGCAAGGTCAGCCCTGTCTCTAGCAGCGGCAGCGGTAGCAGCAGTAGCAACCCAGCAGGGGAGGGGGCCATGCCCAGCGCCTTATGCGGCACCCCGGGCTCCATAGGGGCGGCGGGGGACCTGCTAGCCGCGCTGTGCCACCGCTGCGCCCCCAACATGCGCCTGCTGGCCACCCTGCTCACCGACATGTTCTACAGTGGTGAGGAATATCTCTTTCTTCCCATTATGATGATGATGGATGACTTCTTTCCTGTGGCGCTGTTTAATGGTCGATTGCCATCTAAAGGGCGCCATGGCTCTTTGTGTGCAGTATATATAATCCTCTTCTGAAAGTGGCAGTGCGTTGGTCCACTGCAGGTTGACAGGTAGCTTGTTCCAGGCGACTGCTCCTACTTTCCTGAAACTCCTTTCAGGGAATTTTGGTTTATTTGCCGTTTTTGGGTTCCTTGACTAATTGGTATGAGGTTGACCCCCCATCCTCTAAAAACTTGTCAATATATCTTCGCAACTTAGATCATAGATAGATGAGCTAGTCAGCAGTAGAGGCAGAGTGCAGTGGTCGATTAGAAGCATTGTTGAGAAGGCATAGCTTGGTATAGCAGAGGCAGGAGGGTGCCCTTTACAAAACACACACACACAAAACCTTTGTTTACATTCCGAAAGGTCAATGCTCCGTAACATTTATGTACCTATTTAGGCTACGTGACTATTCACAATAATATTATATTTAAAATAAAATATTTTTTTCAAAACATAGTTTTATTTTCACAATAATTTTATCTACCTCAAGCATTTTCGACTTTCAACATTCAGGTCATTATCAAGACTCTTGCTGAAGGTCAAGCTGAAGGTCAAGACTCCTGATAATGACCTGAATGTTGGAGGTGCTTGAGGTAGATAAAATTATTGTGAAAATAAAACTACGTTTTGAAAAAAAAAAAAAAAAAAATTAAAATGAATTGTCACTGTGTGAAAACACAAACCCTACAAAATATAATATTATGTCTATTTTTAGAACACAATGCTTTTTTTAAGTAATCATAATATCATGAGGCTGTGCCTTGAAAGTGTGAGAGCGTCTCTGCCTTTTAGATAATGATAATGGTGTTTTTGGTTTGATAATGGTGTTGCAATAATGATTTTGTTGGCTTATGTGTGCTTGATGTGGTGTGGTGCTGTGTTGCAGACAGCAGCAGCGCCCTGATGGAGTGGGACTACCTGCCCGTGGTGGGCCCGCGCTCCCAGTCCGGCCTGGTGGGGCTCAAGAACGCTGGCGCCACCTGCTACATGAACTCCGTGCTGCAGCAGCTGTACATGGTGCCCACCATTAGGGACCATCTGCTCAGGGTGCAAGGTAAACATCATCAATAATTTAACCATGATCAATAATAATATTACCATAATTTATTTTGCTATTTTTGTTTAAATCACACCTCAAAAGCCCTCTGCAAGCTTCGTTGTTTCTGTGGAAAACACCAATTGTCAAGTGAGACCTAGTTGCTGTAAGGCTGGATGTGTCTTTGGATAAGGCAAATCAATTTTTAAATCCAGCGAACAATATATCGCACGTTTAATAATAAAGAGAATTAACTCAAAAATTGAGATAATCGAGATTTTGCAATAAAACGCAAGAACAATGCGAGAAGAATAGGTAGAATGCGACAGCCGTTCAATTTGGACGAATATGACCGAGATAAAACTTCGGTCGCCTTTTTCATCCCATACAAGTTGTACTGGTTGTCTGAACTTCAAACGTGATTTCCCAACATTCTTATTTTTTGAGTTATTGCTCTTTATTATTAAACGTGCGAATTATGTAAATTAAAAAAAAAAAATAATAATGAAAATAAACTTTGTTTTATTCTACCTACTATTATTTTTATTTTAATTTGTTACAAAAACAAACCAAAATAAGTGAGAAGCGTTGGAAATCTACAAAAATAAAAATAAAGACTTAGTGAATGTGCAGATTCCCTATGTTTCACCAATATTGCAATAATTTGTTTTTTATTTGTTATTACTATTATTATTTGTATTTAACTAACATATTTTATTTTTATTGTATTTAAATTTTTAATTTCATTATACCTAACAATAATGCATTTTTGAATCTTACATTTGTGTTTAAAAAAAAAAAATTTGTCTATGAATTTTGCTTTTGTTTTGAAAAAAAGTTGTTTTGAAAATTGTTTTGAAAATTATTTTATAAAAATATATTTGTAACCATTCTGCTCTTGAAGATGCCTCATTAGGCGAAAATATTCGAGCATAAACAAATAAAATAAAGTGAATTAAAACAATGTTTTAAATATTTATTTATAAATAAATATTTTTAAATATTTACAAAATAAGTGAGTTGACCGGTTTCGGCCTCTAGGCCATCTTCAGAGTAACTGAAAAAAAAAAAAAATGGCTCTTGAGGTGTGATTCACGAAAAAACTACGCTCACCATCATCATCATCTTAATATTGATTTACTTATTTTCTATTTATGCTTCCTGCTAGCACTTGTGTGCCTAAATTTACAAATGTTTTTTCTTCATCAGGTGCTGCTACTGATCCCAATGAGGATTTCTCAGGAGAAGAACCAGCTGATTTTGCTTCAGAGGTATGGAAAACTCTTTTACTACTGATATCATTGCTTCTAATTTATATATTGCCTTTTCTTGAGTAGTCACTTCAAAAGTACTCTGTAGTAGTCTTTCGGTGCTATACACGCACAGCAAATCCATGGCTCATACATTGCCTAAACTGGACCCTCCATAAAAAAATAACGACAATCCATGGATCAAATGTTCTGCGAATAACAATGCTTGAACAAATAGGTCTATAGTCCTCTCCAAAATACTGCCTCAGTCTTCAGCTCGCTGAGGGTCACGGGCAGTGAATTCAAGGCCATCGGAGCAGCTTATTCATGTATCAGCCTGAAAAACTATTTTTAGCAGACTACTATTAATGAGCATGCTTTTCAAAAGAATGCATCATCAATGTGCTACTAACTTCAAGGCATTGTGACTCAGACATCAGAGGGAACTTAATGTGTATCATTACATTGTGGCATGGTTAACATCATTATTTTCATGGATATATGGTACTGCTTTTTATTTCTGTGGTTGTGACTCTTCAGAAATTTGGTATATCAATTTGTACTTTGGATACCGCACCAAGAAAAAGGGTTCTTGAGCTTTTGCCAAACCACTGCCTCAGGCTCTTCAACCAAGATGTTCTCCTTCAATCTGTAGCCCATTGCCCCTTCATTTATCTGTGTATGATTAGATGCAGGAGTCAATTCTTCTCATGTTTCTCATTATAATCTATAATCAAAGTTGCAAAGAGATTTATTAACATTTAAAATATAGACTGTGGCAAAAGATCCCAGAAGGCAACTCTCCAGTGTCAACTGCCGATTGTGGAATCCTAAAACTTACATGATAAAAAATAACAATTTATAATGGTAAAAGTTGAAAATCTAAATCAAAATTATGTTTGCTTGCTTGTAGGAGAACTCGGACTACAACGTGGGCATCCTGAAGCAGGTGCAGGCCATATTTGCACATCTGCACTACAGCAAGCTGCAGTACTACGTGCCCAGGGGACTGTGGACACACTTCAAGTAAGGCAACACACCAACTAGCTATACATAAGCCTGTAGGGATCCAGCCAGCAGTCCACTCACGGCCTGGCCAGTTCCCTTGCAGATCTCACTTCTCTCCTTGCACCCTTCTTTCATCTACTTCTTCTTGTACCTCTTCAATGAAGATTGATGATTATCATAGTGATTTGCACATTTGATGCTGTGGCGGGAATGAGGGATCGTGTACTTCTGCCAAAACACTGTCTCAGGTTCTTTAACCAGCACGTTGTTCTGCTTGGAGCTCGTCTTCACTCAATTCTTCCCTGTATGATGATATGCAGGAGTGAATATTTCTCATTGAGAGCAAACACAACTAAGCTACAGATATAGTGTAACTTCTTTTTTTTAAGGAATCCTGTGCGGGAGGCTCCCCAATTCTTGAAAGTCTTGGGGGTCTATGTCACTCTGGAAGGGTGCCGCAGAGGTGTTGCTTGAGTTCTTGCTTCTATCGTGAGGCGCTTGCCTGCGTTATCCCCGAGGGGGTCGCATGTGGCAATTTATTTATTTTTACGGGCAAGGGGGCCGGCCTCACACCAACCACTTTCAGTTGAAGTGAGGGTTTACCAGCTCCCGGGGGCGGGCTGGTTCTCATTTCTTGTGAAGGCGGAGTACGCCTTGTTGGTGTTTATTTTGGGTTTTGAAATAGACACCAAAACGGGACATCATTTCTGACACCTTCAGTGGGGATCGAACTCTTGCTCTCGGCATGCAATGCAAGCATTCTACCAACTGAGCTATCGATCGGACTTTTTATGAGCTTGGTCATCGCTACAAAGCACCAATTCTCAAGCAAGACCCAGTTGCTGTAAGGCTGGATGGACCTTTTGATGACCGGTCTTTGGTAAAGGTTTATGAATATTTCAACCCAGCAAAAGGCAAATTTAAAAATATAAATGGTTTTTTTTTGCTCCGCCGGGATTCGTACCCATAATTATCCATTTACGAGTCTGAAGTGTTACCACTGGACTACGGACCGGTCATTTTATATTATTTTCATGCTTCATGATTTTAGACTGCAAGGAGAGCCGGTGAACCTGCGAGAGCAGCAGGACGCTGTGGAGTTCTTCATGTCTCTCGTGGAGTCCTTGGACGAAGCGCTGAAGACCCTGGGGCAGGAGCAGCTCATGGCCAAGACACTGGGAGGGTCCTTCTCCGACCAGAAAATCTGCAAAGGCTGCCCACACAGGTATATTTTTTGTAAATTGTGGAATGGAATTCAATTCACCAATGTAGTTCGCCTTGCCAGAAATACTTTTGACATTATCTTTAATCTTATTATCAATGAATAATCATTAATCTTGCTAATATCTTTGACTCTAATTCCACAAAATTCATAGGGTGATTGTGAATTGATAATTCATTTAAAGTAAAATAATTAATAATGCTAATATCAGCTTTACCAGGCAAAATAGAATGGTGAGATGCATTCCTCTTCAAAAAAATTGGGTGCTTTGGTACTTTATGGGCACCCTTGGCGTGGCTGGAGCTACTAAACGGCGCCCAAGAAGGCCCAAAAAACAAATAATCCAAATATATGTGTCTTGTTTAAATCAACTATTCAAATAAGTATATTTGTTTTGTTCAGGTACTGCAAGGAGGAGCCGTTCTCAGTGGTGTCGCTGGACATCAGGAACATGTCCCGCCTGCAGGAGTCCCTGGAGGCGTACGTGAGAGGGGAGCTGCTGGAGGGGGCCGACGCTTACCACTGCGACAAGTGCAACAAGAAGGTAACACAACCACCAACTCCACAATGCCTTCTCCACTTCAAAAATCATGTAACAGGTGTGCTGGACCAGGAACAAGTGGAGGCAAGTCTTCAGAAACTCGGGTCACTATTGAGCTTGGAAAAAATCTCAATCAATTCATTGTGAAGCCTGTGTAAACCATTGATTTATAATATAAAGGAGTAGAAACTAAACGCGATATTACACGGTTCAATGAAATTGAAGCAATACGATTGAAAGCTATGTTGAAGAATTCGGTCTTGCTGAAAATATTCCATGCAATTCATCAATGGCATTTAATTATTCAATTTCAAATTGACGTGGTGCAATTTTATTGCTTATTGAACATTGAAAAAACAGAATTGAACCGTGTAATATCGCCTAAACTTACAGCTTTGGTGCATTCTATGGAACACAGTTGTCCCCAGTCCTGTCAAACACAATTAGTAGTGTAGTCATACAAAACATGTTCTTACGTGTCAAATCCAATGGTTTCTAGCATTCTCCATTTTGTATTTCGACACCCAATAATTACACAAGCCATGTCTTATAATAATGACTTTTTTCCTTCAAAAATTGCCAAATTTACCATTCAAAATATTTATAACTCGTGCGCATAATGTTAGCACTGTCATGTGAAGGTCTTTGTTCTCTTTCTAACTTAGGACGATTTGCGTTTAAGAAAATTGAAGCTGATATAGTGTCTATTTTCATTAAAATAGTTTCATGGTGGCGAAAATCCACTGTCTACAGATATTGACCAGAATCAAGCCATCCAACCCCTAACAAAAAGAAGTGATTAAAACTAGAAATCATGTCTGGCACGGCCATATTCTACCGCCCTGAGCTTTCTATAGAGTTGCATGTTGCAATAGTGTTTTGTTGTGTGCAGGTTGTGACGGTGAAGCGGCTGTGCCTGAACAAGCTGCCACCCGTGCTGGGCATCCAGCTGAAGAGGTTTGAATACGACTTTGACAAGGTGTGCGCCATCAAGTTCAACGACTACTTTGAGTTCCCCAGAGAGCTGGACGTGGAGCCCTACACAGGTGAGCACTTTATTTGATAAACATTACAGTCAATGGTCAGTCTCTTCTTGCCTTAAATATGTTTATGATATAAATATTATAATCAAGGAAAGAAACAAAGACGGGAAGTTGTAGCTCCGATGGACCATGGCAACAGATCTGTTCATGCAACTCTCCAGTGTCAACTGCCGGCTGTAAAAGTATGAAACTTCTGTTCAAAGAAGGGTATCCGCTAGCGCATTATCCAAAATTTACAGTAAATCAATATTCTAAACCTACAATGGACGTCTTCAGGAGGGATGTTCTGAATTAGAATTTTTGTTTGCAGGCAAACATCACAGGTATTGGGTCTTTAGCAACCAATAACAAAAAAATAGTTTATCTTCACCTTAACATCCTGTCTGTGTGAAGTCACAACTTTTTTGTTTACATCAAATGTGTGGACTCCAATAAAGATAACTGTTAAACAGTTTGTATGGAAATCTTGTTATGGCACCACCGTCCTTAGCAACCAGTAATAAAATATTGGTTTGCACTTTCCTATTGGTCACAACTTTTGTCTAGTTCATTTGGCACAATTCATATGCAGAGTTCATTTAATATGTGAGCCAGAGTGGATGTGGTTGACGGCTGATTGTGTTGCTTGCAGTGTGGGGCCTGGCCAAGGCAGAGGGCGACGCCTCCCTCCTGGAGGGCTGCGAGGGCAGCTCCCTGCCCAACACGCGCTACAGCCTGTCAGGCATCGTGGTGCACTCGGGGCAGGCCTCCGGGGGACACTACTACTCCTATGTGCTGCACAGGTGACACAACCTCACAATAATAATAATAGTTTTTGAAGTGTGTTTTAATATTCACTGCAAGAGCCCTGCAAATCGGTATGTAGTCACGTGGTTAACGCTATGGACTCATAATTCGAAGCTATGGAGTTCGACTCCCGGCGCAACACAAGAAATATTTACGTTGAAGGGTCTGTGTATTGACATTGTGAAGATTCATGTAAAAATTAAACTTACAGTTTTTCTTCACGAGTTGATGTTTTTCCTCGAGCGCTTTCGATGTTATCCGTCTAGACAATGATGTGATAGCATCGAAAGCGCCCAAGGAAATAAATCAACTTGTGAAGAAAAACTTTGAGTGTATATGATTATCTGGCTACCAAAATTAATTTCCCTTCAAAGAAAAAGACCAGTCACTAAAGGTACATTCAGCCTTACAGCAAATGAGACTTGCTTGAGATTAGGTGCTTTCCATAGCGGCGACCTAGCTTGCAAAGATGTAGATGCAGTTTAGTACATTGTTGTGTGATGGCTTGCAGGGACAGCAGCGGCAACACGCGCTGGCTGAAGTTTGATGATGGAGACGTGTCGGAGTGCGCCATGCAGGACGACGAGGAGATGAAGGCGCAGTGCTTCGGGGGAGACTACATGGGGGAGGTACCAACACACACACACACACACATACAGATACTAGATATTTTGTATTAAATAAAAACAACATAAACCATGTCATAGAGAACAGGCTTCTCAAAGTATTGGTAAGTAATGGTATGCGCATTACATTTCCATTCCCTTGCCTTCCTCCTGCTCTTTCTTTCCTTATCCCATCATAAGGGGGAGACATTTTTGTTTCTTATTTAGTATCTAATCTTATCTAAGTTGCAAAGATTTTTAACATGGATTTACATTATATGCATTCTCACAAGCAGGCACGTACAATTTCGCGCTTGCACATGCTGCATTTGAACCTACAACATAAAAACCCAAATCTCAAATGGATATACACCCTGCAACTTTTACCAACCTTTCCTGAAACAGGGGTGACATTGGCAAAGTGAACCATTTTTTACGGTATGGGTGGTCAGCCTCATACCAACCTATCTTTGCCTCAACCTCATCTTTGATGAAAAGACATAAACTAAATTATCTTTCATAATTATTGTTCTGGTGATAAAAGATTGTAGGTACAAGAAGTTACTTTAGTGATTTATCAACAGATGTTGTGGTGCTAAAAGCTACTAATTGTATTGTATAGTTTGTGTAACGAGTTGTTGACCGGCAGAAATGCCAACTGATATTTAGTTATTGGCTGCTAAGCAGCCTAGTCACTTGTGACATTTGCTCGCCTGGAAATAAATCAAATCTTGTGCAAAGTCCATTAAAGCTTGTGCACCATTATTTGGTTTTGTTAATTTTGAGCAATATGGGAGACATGTTAGGAGTGTGGGTTAAGTTGGTGATGGGTGTTGCAGGTGTTTGACCCCATGCTGAAGAGAGTGTCCTACAGGAGGCAGAAGCGCTGGTGGAACGCCTACATGCTGTTCTACACCAGGGAGGACGTGGTCCAGGCCTACACGCTGGAGCAGCCCATGGCCTGCCTGTCCATCAAGTAAGTACACTTGTTCTCCCTCCACAAACCCACGCCCTGTATATCCATCCCATCCGGGGATGTGTCACAGGACACGCATCAGAAATAGAGTGAGATACAAGCGGCAGAAGGCCCTCCCGTGATGCTGCACTGTCTCAAGTGGTACGCAAAGCAAAGGTGGCTCAGAAAACACAAAAAGTAATAGCCAATTGCAAGAATTTAGGTCTGAAATGGCCCTTAAGTGCTGCAAGTTCCTGAACCCGAGGAGAGATGTGTAATAGTATGTGTTGTGTTTCCAGGTCATCAGGTGTCCCGCCTGCCATCTGGGAGTGCGTGCGGCGCGGCAACATTGCCTTCTCCCACCACCAAGGCCAGTTCAGCCCCGAGTACTTCTCCTTCATGAAGAAGCTCTGCTGCATGAGGTTCTGCGTGCCCACCTCCCCCACCTCCACCTGGGTAAGTCACCAACGCATCGCGCCACTTCCCGTCCACACTGCATCAATTATAAATTGTGCTCCATGACACACAGAGTACTCTATGAGAGAATATAACTCAAAGAGCAAAATGGTTTGAATAGCAGACGATTGACTTTACGGTATAAATTGTCTTCAATGACACATGGAGCACTCTATGAGAGGACAATACTAACACTGTACCTCGCTGTGCTCACCAAGCAAACTGGTTTGAATAGTCGACAGTTGATTTTGCACTTTACAGTTAAAATGTTGCTCAAACATTGGTCAATGAATCTTTGCTCAAGTCAGCAACAATGTTGGGCCGCCTTCTCATGTGGCGAGTGGAACCTATTTATTTTTATAACCGAGAGGGTCGGCCTTACGCCAACCACTTCAGTTGAAGTGGGGTTTCCCAGCTCCCGAGGCGGTTGGTATTCATTTCTTGTGAAGGCTGAATTAACCTAAACGAAAACACTGAGACCGGAAATCATTTCTAACATCTTCAGTGGGATTTGAACCGGAGCTCTCGGCATGGAATACATGCACTCTACCAACTGAGCTATCGGCTGGAACTGGCTTTGAATCTGACTGTTGATAAAATGTTTTGGGGCACCATTGTAGTGGCAACTCCATGAAACAGCACCATTAAAAAAGTCAACTGATTCATGGTGCATTTGTGATATGTGGATCCGTAGGGGCTAAAGATCCTGAGGGCACTCGACCATCATTGATTGAACTATCGCTAATCTACTTTTATTTGTCATTTCCAGGGTCCCGAGCAGGAAGAAATTTCCATGCTGTGCGTCCAGTTAGCTACCAAATTCCTCTTCCACGTCGGCTTTAGGACAAAGAAGAACTTGCGAGGACCAGCCAGCGATTGGTTAGTATTGCATCCCACATCACATCTACTTTAACTTACATGATCAATGGTTGTAAAATGATAACATGCAATGCAACACAACTAAACTACACATATAGTGTAACTTCTTTCCTGCGTTATCCCCGAAGGGGTCGCATGTGGAGATTCGGGGCCTATTTATTTGTACGGGTAAGAGGGCCGGCCTCACACCAACCACTTTCAGTTGAAGTGGGGGTTTCCCAGCTCCCAGGGGGCTGGTTCTCATTTCTTCTGAAGGCCGAGTACACTTTGCCGGTATTTATTTTGGGTTAGAAATAGAGACCGAATCGGGAAATCATGTCTGACACCCTCGGTGGGGATCGAATCCTTGCTCTCGGCATGGAATGCAATCATTCTACCAATTGAGATATCGACCGGACTTTTTACGAGCTTGGTCGTCGCTTCAAAGCGCCAATTCTCAAGCAAGACTCAGTTGCTGTAAGGCTGGATGGACCTTTTGATGACCGGTCTTTGGTAAAGGTATATGAATTTTTGTGTGTTAAATTTCAGGTATGAGATCCTCTGTCAGCATTTACGGTGTTCGGCGACCATCAGAGCATGGTTTGCTGTCAACGCCATCTTTCAACACTCCCATAGGTATGTACAAACTATAAGCTTTAAACGTTCACTTTCTCCTTCATGGTTGGCGTTGACATTTTGTTTTTGAATTCTTTCGAGTCAGCTTATGTTCTATTCGCAGCATTTTTCTTCTCCTTCGTGTGTCCTTTCAGTGAAGAGTGGCAATCATTATAGTGATGTGCATCCTTCGCCCTGCGGTGCAAAAGAGAGATCTTGTACTTCTGCCAAACCATGGTAGATCCACATTTCCAAGGCAGTGATTCTGTTCTTGAGGCACTGTGTAAGTGTCCACCCTTCCATGCCATTGAGTACAATTGGGACGATGTAGCATCTCACCATACAAAGTTATGAATGAAATTTTTGCAGCTTTTTTATCTGCCTTTATTAATTTTGTGTTTGCTTGTATATATTTTTTTAATCAACCATCTACTACTGATTATATTTTAATGTTCCAGGATATGTGAATACCTCCTTGCCTGTCCGGCCACGGAAGTCCGGATGACCTTCATGAAGCTAGTTGTATTTTTAGCACATTTTTCAATGA
This sequence comes from Agapetus fuscipes, assembly GCA_951799405.1. NCBI lineage: Eukaryota > Metazoa > Arthropoda > Insecta > Trichoptera > Glossosomatidae > Agapetus > Agapetus fuscipes. Next base: position 8,979,936 of record OX637343.1, on the reverse strand, counting down.
ACGATCCACCTGGTGAGTTAATCTTAGATTCTTCCTAGATAATATTCTCTAGCCTTGCAGAGAATCAATACATGCTGTGATAATGGAAGAATGGACAAAATTTGAAAGTAGAATATATTTTGGCGGGCAGCCGTCAAAGGTCTATGTGACTAGGACCATTAGCAACAAAGTATTAGCCTTTCTTTTCCCTAGCAACCTGTCTTGTGTCCAAATTTTCCGCGACCAATTTGTCTGGTTGAGTTATCTATGACTGAAATGTCATTGATAAAAAAATTGTGTGGACGATTTGTCTTGGAACTGGGGATTTGTCTTGGAACTGGGGATTTGATGTGTGGACCCCATTGGGTACTGCTGGACTGTGAGGTGATTAAGCCGTGAACTGTGTGATGAATGTTCCAGTGTCGGCGCCCGGCATCACGAGTGTGGTGGGGCGCTCCAGCCTGTCGGAGCAGCTGCTGGCGGAAGCGGCGGCGCTGGCGGGCCGGAGGGAGGCAGCCGAGCACGCCCGCCACCTGCCCCTGCTCTTCAGCCTCTTCCACACCTACGCCATGCTCGGCGTGCACGAGAAACACCAGCTACTCAAAGTTTGTTTCATTTTAAGCAAACCTTTACATCTTCTTCTTTATTTACTCTGTCGCGTCACCCGAAATTGGTGACCACTTCAGCGAACCAATCCCTGTCCTGCGCCACTCGGAACAGCTCCTATACTCTTTGGATTCCCTGATATTTGCCAGCCAGGACACCTGTACCTTGAGTATAAATTTCACCTCAATTGCGTAAATTGAAAATGTATGGAATATATGTATGATGGCACTCCTAAAGAGTGATATAGATTTCATACATTTTTTTTATTTACGCCATGTTTTATACTCGGGGTTCTGGCTTCTACCGTGCCCTTTCAAGTCTTCTGGTCAAATTTTCCCATCAATATATGTTGAAGAAGGTGATATATTTCCCCAAGCAGAATATGCCCCAGATGTGAAATCTTCTGAACTTTGATATTTGACAGCAGCTCCCTGTCAACTCTTCCTCGCCTCAAGACTTCTGTATTGGTTACCATGTCAGTCCATGGAATTTTGAGAATTCGGCAATGGAGCCACATTTCAAGTGATTCTAGTCTTTTCTTTGAGTCAACCTTTAAGGTCCAAGTCTCAACATCTATGTAATAAAAAAGACCACGCATGATGAATAATAAAGTTATTTTATAATTCAAGTGTGTGTGTTTCATTACCATCATCATGGAAACAACAACCAGCCACTGCTGCCTATACCAAGACATTCTTCCTTAAGTCCCATACTTCTTGTGCACTACAGTCCACCATACAGCTATCTTGATCTGGGTCTTGGCACTGCCCTGCGTCCTTATGAATCTGTCACAAGTATCTTTTCTAGGCTCTGATGATCCATTCATTAGATATGACCCAGCCAATGCAGTCTGCCTACTTTTATTGGCTGGACCACATCAATGTCTTGTTACAGTGCTTATAGTTTTGAGTTGTATCTTTTTCTCTGTATGCTCCTGTCCCGTGTGCACATGCAAGCTGGAAAATGCTTATGATTGTTTTATAATTGTGAGTGCTTAGGCGCTAGTATTAAAGTGTTGTTGTTTGTGTTTCAGTTGAACGTGGTGTACCTCATGGTGTCCATATCAATAGACGAGACGCTGCAGTCGGCCGTGAAGTACCAGTACACAGAACTAGTTAAGCTGCATCAAGTGAGCGCCTACTTACCCTTTATACCTTTACACCATCACATCATTCCCACAGATTATATGGATGTTAGTTGAAAGACATCAATTTGATACAGGCAGTGAGTGTATGTCAGGACTTTTTATAATTGCTAGAGGCAATGGATAAAATAATATTTGACCAGAATTGAGGTAACAATATTAAAGAATAGAATTTGATAATTAATTTAAAGCATCTGTACTGTAAAAATTAATTCATTTTGCCCCTGTCACCCTAGTGTCACAGAAGATTAGTAAGAGTGGCAGGGCCTATGTTCATTTGTGATTTGAGTTTTAATGTTGTAAGTCCACATGCAGCAAAGTGCAGATTTATACATGTCTGCTTGTTTAGATTTATAGATTATATGTAGATCAATAAGATTGTAGATTTTTATACAACCACAATATGTGGATAATTATTTTGGACAATTCTGTTGGAACTTCTATATTATTATTGTTATTCTTCAATTACACGCCATTGATATAATTGTTTTATTCAAAGTAAGCATTGATCATAAGCATTTAATGCTTACTTTGTGATAAATTATGAAAGAAACTTAAAGATTTAAAGATATTTTTGTAATTAATATTGCCTCCTCTTCTTCAGGTGGTATCCCTGCTGGTACGGTGCTGTGATGTATCATCTCGGTGCCAGTCCTCAGACACCACCAATGGTTCCCCGCCACTGCCAAATCCATTTGCCGAGCCGCCTCTACCAGGACAGCCACGACCAACCTTGCCAACGCAGTGTGCTGAAATATTATACAATAAACCTAGGTTAGAAATGTACAAAGCAATTCTATGATACCCTAGAAAGTTTGTTATCTGTATGTAATGTAATGTTGTTTAAACTCCTTTACATCCTTTGTACGCAAGATGACATTAGACAACACAATTTCATTAGTATTTAGAGGGTGTGTTCTAAACAAAATGTGCAGTAGATTCATTTTTTTTAAATATATTGATGAAAAGAGCACAAACTATTTTAATTTTTCAAAGTAGCACCCTTCCACATTTTTTTTAATAGATTTGTGAAGAGGAATACAATCTATCAACCTATTTTGCCTGGTCGTAACTTGTATTAACGAAACCTAGTCGAAACTGGTATTAAGGATATTCATTCATAATTCATTATTTAATATTTTAATGAATTATTAACTACCCAATGACATCTTTGGAACCAGGGTTTTGAAGTTATTGTCCATAGGAAATGACGCAGGCAGGGGTCGAACCATTGTTAGTGCCGATAACGCAAATTCTGTTGTATTTACATGTTTGGTGTGTTGTGTTGCAGTTATGTGAAGAAGCTGATTGAAGAGAGCAACGGGTGTGAGGAGGCGGTGAAGCTGGTGCAGTTCCTGGCGTGGGAGAACCCGCTGTGGTCGCGCTCCGCCCTCTCCGAGCTGCTGTGGCAGGTGGCCTACGCCTACTGCCATGACCTCAGGCACCACGTGGAGCTGCTGCTGGCGCTGCTGCTGCTGGAGGACTCCTGGCAGACACACCGCATACACAATGCCATCAAGGGTAACATGCATTCCTGTGTACATGCCATGACATCACTGGCAGGTGGCCTACGCCTACTGCCATGACCTCAGGCACCACATGGAGCTGCTGCTGGTGCTGCTGCTGCTGGAGGACTCCTGGCAGACACACTGCACACACAATGCCATCAAGGGTAACATGCATTCCTGTGTACCTACATGCCATGACATCACTGGCAGGTGGCCTACGCCTACTGCCATGACCTCAGGCACCACATGGAGCTGCTGCTGGTGCTGCTGCTGCTGGAGGACTCCTGGCAGACACACTGCACACACAATGCCATCAAGGGTAACATGCATTCCTGTGTACCTACATGCCATGACATCACTGGCAGGTGGCCTACGCCTACTGCCATGACCTCAGGCACCACATGGAGCTGCTGCTGGTGCTGCTGCTGCTGGAGGACTCCTGGCAGACACACTGCACACACAATGCCATCAAGGGTAACATGCATTCCTGTGTACCTACATGCCATGACATCACTGGCAGGTGGCCTACGCCTACTGCCATGACCTCAGGCACCACATGGAGCTGCTGCTGGTGCTGCTGCTGCTGGAGGACTCCTGGCAGACACACTGCACACACAATGCCATCAAGGGTAACATGCATTCCTGTGTACCTACATGCCATGACATCACTGGCAGGTGGCCCACGTCTACTGCCTCCTCTACGTTCAGTTTAAGCTGTGTATACCTCTACCTGCAAGTATCTATCTAATCTAATCTGATTTAAGTGGCAAAGATATGTAACATTAAGGATTCACATTATATGCATTTTCACAAGCAGACACATATAAATTCGCGCTTATAGATGCTGCATGTGGACTTACAATAAAAATCCTGAATCTCAAATGAACATACACCCTGGAACTCTTGCTGACCTTCCCTGACACAGGGGTGGCATTGGCAAAGTGAACCATTTTCTACAGCATGGGTGGTCATCCGTCTACCAACCTATAAGTTCAGGATAGATATCTATAGGTTACATAATTTAATTATGCCTGTCATTTTGTTGTGCCTACAGGAGAGGACCGTGATGGCCTGCTGGACAACATAGTGCGCACGCGCGGCCACTACCAGAAGCGCGCCTACCAGTGCATCAAGCTGCTGGTGGCCGTGTTCACCCGCAGCCCCTCCGCCCTGCGCGTGCTGCGCGAGCAGAGGGAGCTGAGGAAGCGCTGGGCGCAGGCCACGCTCTGGCTGCAGGACGAGCTCGACAGGGTAACATGCTCTTCCCTGTCTCACTAACTAAATTGTGCTAGGTCACTGCCACAAGAGAAACCTGAACCTGAACATAAACATCCTGAAATAGGAGCGGCATCAAAAGTGAAACATTGTTTACAGTATCAAGCATGGCCAGCTTCATCCCAACCCATTATTTGAGGAGCAAAAATAATAAGCGCCAAAAAAAACTCCAAGAAAAAAATACATTTCAAAAAATTGTAGGGAAAGTAAATACTTACTTATATTACAACAACTAAAATGGATCTCAACTCAACTAAGCTGTGCAACTTCGTAGCAAGTTTCATCAATTTATTTTCACAGTTAAGAGGGCTAGTCTTACGCTGACCACTTAATGTTGAGGGTTACCCTACTTCTGATTTAGAAGGTTCTTATTACTTAGAACGTTGAGTAAAATATCTTGGTAAGTACTTTAATTTTGGGTTATAAATAAACACTTACACGGAAATCTTTTCTGTGGGACTAAACCCCAGCCTTCTGGCTGTGAACACAAACGCAGACAACCATTGAATAATGTGTTTGGTTGTGGTTTCCAGCACCGCTACGGCCCCAGGACGTACAACTACAACACCTGGTCCCCGCCTGGCACCTCCAATGAGACCTCCACGGGCTACTACCTGGAGAGGAGCAACTCTGCAAAGAAGACGCTGGAGAAGTGAGCTCACATTTCACATTCTCACATGCTGATGACATTTTCAATGAAGTCAGATTATTCCAAATTTCCCTCAAAGAAGGGGCATCAGGGGTCAGCAACCTGCGGCACTTGTACTTGCTTTTCACCACTCCCCCCCCCCCCCCCCCCCCGCGACACTATAAACTATAAATTTGTGGCTCTTTACAAACTTAGAAATTTTGTAAATTGTCATTTTAAGCTCTTACGACTCTATAAAGATTGCCAACTCCTGGTCTAGGTGATTAAGCTTCTTAGCAACCAAGAACAAATTTGGTTTTCCATTTAGTTGATGTTTAAGTGAGGTTTGGTTTATTTTGTAGGTACTCATGCAGCATGTTTAACTGCAAACTTACATCTGCCTGCTTGTAGGCGAGCATTAAATTTGAGCCTCAAATTTTAATACATCTTTGCAACTTAGATTATGAATTATAGATAGCAACAGGTTGATAACCTATGTATCTAGGGACGAGTGACGCTACTAGATTTTGACATGTTGAAGCACGTAGACCCCATTCTGAATGTTGGATCTAAGCTTTCAAGTTCTGTATGCAAATCTGTACCCTTACTTTCTCTCCTTGCCTCTATGCAATGTTTGTCTGGGTAGAGGGAGACAAACTGATGATTATGTGTTGTTCACATTCAGAGCCTACCAGCTGTGTCCTGAGGAAGAAGAGGACGACACATCGGGCAGTGACAGGGAGGAGCCCCCTGCAGGAGGCTTCCAGCAGAGGCACAGCAACCAGGGCTCTCCCACCTCTCACCAGGGCATGCAGCACACAGGTGAGGGGGCACAGGGACAGCCTTAAGAGATTGGAACAATAGCCAGAGGACGTATGCGTGACTCCCTATTGGCATGCACCAGTGGGCTTGTATTAGGTGGTGCGTGCACACAGGTAACATGGCTGCCCACGGACACACTCATGCTACTTGTGCATTAGCAACTAGTAGGGGGAACCTTAAGAGATTGGAACAATAGCCAGAGGACGCATGCGTGACTCCCTATTGGCATGCACCAGTGGGCTCGTATTAGGTGGTGAGTGTGGTGCGTGCACACAGGTAACATGGCTGCCCACGGACACACTCATGCTACTTGTGCATTAGCAACTAGTAGGGGGAACCTTAAGAGATTGGAACAATAGCCAGAGGACGCATGCGTGACTCCCTATTGGCATGCACCAGTGGGCTTGTATTAGGTGGTGAGTGTGGTGCGTGCACACAGGTAACATGGCTGCCCACGGACACACTCATGCTACTTGTGCATTAGCAACTAGTAGGGGGAACCAGCCATGAAATCAGAGACGTCAACTCAAGCATTATGTTTATAGATTAATTTAGATAGATTACCAGATAAATATTATGTTTTGCTTTTGAATTTAGTGTCACCAAAATGGAAAAATGAACGTTTTTATTGATTTTGTTTTACAAATATGGCATGCAATATTAACACCAGCACTGCGTATAGAACATAAAATTAACTCCCCTCGATTGCGTAAATTGAAAACATAATTACCTACTCGCTATTCCTCATATTTTTGATTTACATGGTCGAGGGTACTTTATGTAAATAGTTCATATTTACATATTCCTCGACTTATAGGTGGGTATGCGGCTAACCACCCATGCTGTAGAAAATGATTCACTTTGCCAATGTCGCCCGTGTTTCAGGGAAGGTCAGCAAGAGTTGCAGAGTGTATGTTCATTCGAGATTTGGGTTTTTATGTTTTAGGTTCACATGCGGCATGTGCAAGCACAAATATATGTGTCTGCTTGTGAGAATGCGTACAATGTGAATCCCCAATGTTACATATCTTTGCAACTTAGATTAGATTATACTCATGGTACAAGTGCACGTAAGGCTATTGTAAAAAATATCTGAACATATGAAATATTTAGAAGTATAAGAAAAGATGGTCAAATAACAAAAGTACAGTCCTTAAAAAAGTGAATAGAAAGTACTAGAGACACTCGTGAATGATTGCAGACTCTGGAGAGGAGGCGCCGGCGCAGCGCGTCCCCGTGTACAGCCTGGTGCCCGAGCCAGCGCCAGCGCCTTCCGTGTCCCGCTTCATCCCCATAGAGGTGGAGGAGCAGCCCACCTCCTCACCTGTGCAAATAAAGGAGGCCGTGCAGGACGTGCTGGTGTTTGACGAGCTGGACCTCAAGCCGTTTGTCACTCCGCAGGAAAGCACGCTACTGGTCAAGGAGCAGGGCAACCATGTCCAGCCAGAGACAACGTCAAACACCAACAAGAATGTATAGTGGAGACACCACCACACAAACCACACCCATCACTCGCTGTTTATTTTTAACTTATTGGCTTTGGCACTCTTTAATCATCTGTTTCACAATCTTCAACTAAAACAATGAATCTACTCAACAAACTTGTCTGTAATGTAGTGGTTAACACTTCAGACTCGTCATTGGAAAGTAGAGGACTTAATTTATGACGGAGCTCAAAAAAAGATTCAATTTTTTAAACATGTTCTTCGCTGGGTTGAAACATTCATTTGCCTTAAAATGACCAGTCACCAAAGGTCCATCAAACCTTAGTTGAGAAGCGCTTTCTTTATAGTGATGAACCAAGCTCGCAGAGGGCTCTTGAGATTTGATTCACACAAAAACAGCGCTCACCGAATAAATCATTCTAATATTATTATCGTTAAAGCTATTTCTCCTAAGAATAAAATATGTACTGTAACCCAGAATTTTCAATTAAATGATGAGGTCAACACATGTGGCATATACAGTCAAGTTGTTAACCAGGTGCTTTTAGATTAAACCAACATTGTGTGATTGGTAGTTACATAGACGCGTGACGTTAAGCTGAAGAGAAAAACTTGTAACATCTGTGCCAGATACATACCGACTCCATTATTGTAGCTGTTAACCTTTTGAACAGCATTTTTCTAGGTTACGTTTTGAATGCCAGCACCATCAGATTACAGACTGGTTTATCAATTTCTTACAAGTAAGGTTAAGTTTTCTTTTTTTTTCTTTTGGATCATTTGATGACAGTGTGCCAATGCCAATAAAGTAAAATAAAAATGCTGTTATGTATTAAAGTTAGGATTTTTAAATATGGACAAAACGTGTGATAGTTATAAAAGAAAATGCAAATAGGTTTCACTAAAAACATATGTTTTAAAGGAACGACAGATATATATGGTAGAGTCTCATTCATCACAATTAAAGGATTCTTTAACAAGTGACAGAATCATGGTTTCACAAAGATAATCTTTATGACCTGTTTACATTAAGTTTATTATGGCTTAAATCTGTGAAGTCAATTTAAAACCAAAGTAATAGAGAAGAATCTCGCTTATCCAAACTGTCTCATCTTTATACCAACTAACCAGCCATCGTCAGATTTTTAAAAATAGATTTGTGATGAGAAATGCAATTCACCAACCTATTTTGCCTAGCCACATTGTCTTCATCCGAAAGCGGAAGCTTGTGTGTGTGCTGACCAAATGTTAAACAAAGTTTCCTAATCAAAACATAATTTTTTTCAATAAAATATAATCTAAATCCAGTCTATAGCTCACTTCGTAGAACACTTACAAGCTACAGGGCTAGTTCAACCCGCACTTAGGGGCTCAGAAATGACTTCCTGTTTTGGAATTTATTTCAAACCCCAAAAATCATAGAACCAACAAGACTTACTAATCTTATCTAATCTAAGCTGCAAAGATATATATTATTTAAGATTTATATTAAATGCAGTCCCACAAGCAGACATGTATAATTTCGCGCTAACACATGCATGTGGGCCTACAATATAAAAACCCAATCCCAAATAAACATAAGCCCTGAAACTCTTGCCGTCCTTCCCTGAAACAGGGGTGACATTGGCAAAGTGAACCATTTTTTACAGTATGGGTGGTCAGCCGCATACCAACCTATAAGTTGTCGGGGTTATAGCCGCGTGGGCCAAGAGGGCTGATCTTTCTAGCGTGTTTCGAATGGAACAACGTTGGTTCGATCCCCGCTTGGGTCACTTGACTTTAACTTTGACCCTGGTTCAACAGATGTAATTGGGTAATTATTATTTAATAATTCATTAATAATTAACAATAATGAATTATTAAATGATGATATTAATACCTGTTTCTGGCCAGGTAGAATAGGTTGGTGAATTGCATTCCTCTTCACAAATCTATTTTTTAAAAAATAAAAAAAAAAAAAAAAAAAAAAAAAAAAAAAAGTCAAGGAACAACTCAGCATAACAACTCAACATACTCAGCCTACAAAAGAAATGAGAACCTGCCTCCCTTTAGGAGCAGGAAATCCCTCATTTCAAGTTACCTGGTTGGCCTAAAGCTGCCTTTCAGAGACAATATGTGCACTGTACATGCTGCTTAGTTGTGTTTTACAATCTGGAGTCAGTTTGAGTCTATGAATAAGTAGTTTGGATGGGCAAGATTCTACTGAGCTGTATTTTGTGGATATTTCTTATCTGCAGCTATAAGTGTAAAAAAAAAAATTCAACATAGATGTTTGATGTTGTGGTTGATCTACCATATCCAAGAAATAACAAACCATACCTCGCTCTGATGAGGCATCTCTGTATTTTTGACTGAGTAGTATTCTCACTAAAATCCAAGTTTCTCTATGCGTTTCAACTATGCATTTAACTATTGAAATTAGGATGATTTTTATATTTTTATGGAGTACTTGTAAAGATTTTTTAAGTTGCCAACTTGTTCCTGAGTATTGCCATACACGATAGTTTATTCTCAAAGTGTTGCCAGGCTGCAACATGCAACTGACAGATAATTTAAAATGGAGGACGACTTGTATTTAAAAGTATTTTTATTTTATTATTTATTTCATAGAATAAATTGTGTCTTACATTTTAATGTCTGTACAAAGAATCATGTTATAGTTAGATTTTTTATGAAATGGTGACGTCGCAAAGTGTGCATGGCACTTGTAATACGAGTTCAATTTACGTCTGTCTCCATACAGTACAGAGCAAGCATTCAGTCTTGTTTGTTAACAATTATGGCCAATGCTCTGTCAGTTTTTAGAAGCGCTGTTTCCCTACTAAGCAAAAATGTCCAAGTCTGAAACCTTCATTGTCCAAAGAGATATCAGAAGTTTGGCTCTGGTATTTATATGCAAAAGAACCTCGGCATTTGTGAGTTGATCCATCTAGGAGATTTTAGCATCTATCTTACCTTCAACACATTTCAAAGCAGTGATTAAATTCAAACCCTGTTTGTTAGGGTATCAAAATAAGAGACGTTCTAGATTAGACTAAGACATAATGGGGGAGTTTTACCTACCATTAAAACTCTTATTATGTTTCTATAGATGTCTGGAGTCCATATTATGAGAGAAACAATCACTTTTTCCCTTTTATGTGGTTTTTTAGTCTATTCCTGGGTCTTTGATTTGCACTTTTTTACACTTTAGGCACTTTCCTACTCTATGGTCGCTTTTTCCCCATTTCCTGTTTCCTTATTTCCAGTTCCCCCATAACCCGGTCGCCATTTGTCATAAAGCTCATAATACACCAGGTAGGGGTTACCTGGACTCCAGACATCTATAGAAACATAATAAGAGTTTTAATGGTAGGTAAAACTCCCCCATTATGTGTTCTGAGAGATGTCTGGAGTCCATATTATGAGAGATCTGTCTATTATCTCCTGGTGACCGGGGACGTCTTTATTTGATATTAACTGGTTGAAATAGGGAGGGATCTTCTGGAGCTGTATGTTTCAACATCTCTTTCTGATAGCATTTTCTGAAAGTGTTTTCTATTGGGTAGTTCTCCAGCCAATTAAGTGATGCGACCGCTGAACGTGTGCTGCCGGGAGTGGCCTCTACTCCTGCTGATTTTAGCGTGTTCTTTACCCATCCTCCTATGATTGTTCTTGTAGCTGCCTTCACTTGTCCTCGGGTGCTGATGAACAGGTTATAAATATTTTGTCCTGATCTCCTTTCGCGTGATAGTTCAATCAGCTTCCTTATCCAGAAGACTGGGTTGACGTTGTGTTCCTTGGATTCCAGAAGTGTATCTGTTTTTGATCCAACAAATGGAATTAACACAATTGATGTGCCTTCGTCTAGAATGTTTCCTTCTGTGATATTTAGCATTATTGTACTCTTCTTCCTGAGGATAACAGAAGTAAGATTGCTGTTCTACACGCAACTTCATAGAGAAAATCTGAACGAGGAGTGTTCCTGACTAGCCAGTCTTTCACTATCTGCGAATTCCACACAGGGGACTTAGGAGGGTTAATCCTTACCATTGCTATGGCTTTTAATGTATGTTTCACTAGGAAATCTGAGCTGAGATTCTTTTCCATCATTGGGTTGCAGAAGGTTACGATGGCTGACTTGTGTACCAGTATAGTCCTGTATGACAGTTTTTTGTTTATGAACAGTTGCGCTAGATACCTTGCCAATTGATTAGGAGATGATGTGTTGGGATGGGTATTTTCCGCCAGTATCCAGCGGCACCATCTTTGCCAAGCAGGTTTATATGTGTTGAGTGTGGAAGCTCTCCATCCTGACAGGAGCAGTCTTTTCTCTTCCGCGTTTTGAAAGATTGCGCATGAGTCTGTGGAGTCTCTGGATACGTAAGTTGAACTCATGTGTGCCGTCGTGGATGCGAACAGGTCTATATCTGGTACTCCGAAATGATTGAAAATGGCCTTCGTTGCTGTTGATAAAAGATGCCACTCTGGAGGGGATCTTCCTCTTGATAGGTGATCCGCGTCTCCGTTGTATCTTCCCGGTAGGTACTGCGCTGTTAGCGAGATCTCCCATTGGCCTGCCAGAGTCAACAGATCTTGGGTAAGATTTAGGAGTGTTTTGGATCTGGTGCCCCCTTCCTTGCGGATGTAGGCGACTACTGTCTTGTTGTCTGATTGTACCAGAATTTCGGAGCCAGAAAGGTCGTGCGCTGTGCGTTGCAGGGTTGTGAAAAAAGCGAACAACTCTTTTCGTTTGGAGTGCCGATTCTTTTGTTTGAACGGTCCACTGTCCTGACAGCATCAAGTCGTCCAGAGTTGCTCCCCAAGCTTAGTCTGACGCATCTGTTGTCAAGAAACGTTCGCAGGTTTCCCTGTGGATGGAACTTGATTCGTTCGCATTCCCTATCCCCCACTCTATTACTTGTAAGCTGTCCTCGGTCATTTGTCATGACCTTCTTGGTGACAGATGCTTCAGTGGCCTGCTCGCTATCTGCAATTGTCTGCAGTGGAGGCGACCATGAAGCTGGCAAAGTTTAGTCTTCCTAGGAGACTTTCCGCCAGTTTTAAGGACCATTTTCGAGAAGTCAGTATTGCTCGAAGTGAGTGGCACAATGCCTCTTTCTTCCGGTAAGAAAGACCTTCTTGGTGACAGGTGCTTCAGTGACCTGCTCGCTATCTGCAATTGTCTGCAGTGGAGGCGACCATGAAGCTGGCAAAGTTTAGTCTTCCTAGGAGACTTTCCGCCGGTTTTAAGGACCTTTTTCGAGAAGTCAGTATTGCTCGAAGTGAGTGGCACAATGCCTCTTGCTTCCGGCAAGAAAGACCTTCTTGGTGACAGGTGCTTCAGTGGCCTGCTCGCTATCTGCAATTGTCTGCAGTGGAGGCGACCATGAAGCTGGCAAAGTTTAGTCTTCCTAGGAGACTTTCCGCCAGTTTTAAGGACCATTTTCGAGAAGTCAGTATTGCTCGAAGTGAGTGGCACAATGCCTCTTGCTTCCGGTAAGAAAGGAATTTGCAATTGTTATGCGTGTCCCAAACGATTCCCAAGTACTCTAATTGTTGAGTGGGGAAGAGCACTGACTTCTGGAGATTTACATACCACCCCAGAGATTGTAGGATATCTACTGCTAGATGCGATTGCCGACGAAGATCGTCCTTGGATTGGTTCGCAAGGAGGAAGTCGTCGAGATAAACGATTGTCCGGATATCTCGTCGCAGCAGTGAGTAGTTGGGCTACCCAATTTGTGAGGGTTGCAACCATTCTGGGGGCAGATGAAAGGCCAAAGATGCGATTGCCGACAAAGATCGTCCTTGGATTGGTTCGCAAGGAGGAAGTTGTCGAGATAAACGATTGTCCGGATATCTCGTCGCAGCAGTAAGTAGTTGGGCTACCCAAATTGTGAGGGTTGAAAACACTCTGGGGGCAGATGAAAGGCCAAAGATGCGATTGCCGACAAAGATCGTCCTTGGATTTGTTCGCAAGGAGGAAGTCGTCGAGATAAACGATTGTCCGGATATCTCGTTGCAGCAGTAAGTAGTTGGGCTACCCAATTTGTGAGGGTTGAAAACATTCTGGGGGCAGATGAAAGGCCAAAGATGCGATTGTCGACAAAGATCGTCCTTGGATTGGTTCGCAAGGAGGAAGTCGTCGAGATAAACGATTGTCCGGATATCTCGTCGCAGCAGAAAGTAGTTGGGCTACCCAATTTGTGAGGGTTGCAAACATTCTGGGGGCAGATGAAAGGCCAAAGGGCAGACTTGTCATCTGAAGTAATTCTCCTCGATAGACCAGTCGCAAAAATCTCCGATGTGCTATTGGGAGATGAAAGTAAGCTTGCGATAGGTCTATTTTCGACAACCAATCGTTTGGCTGCAGAACCTCTGACACTTTGTAGTGGCTTATGAGTTTGAACGGAGCCGGGTCTAGGAAGAAGTTTTAACGATTTCAGGTTGAAAATTATTCTCGGGGAATCGTCCGATTTGAGTGTTAGGAACATTTTTGATAAGAAACTCTGACACTTTGTAGTGGCTTATGAGTTTGAACGGAGCCGGGTCTAGGAAGAAGTTTTAACGATTTTGGTTGAAAATCATTCTCGGGGAATCGTCCGATTTGAGTGTTAGGAACATTTTTGATAAGAAACTCTGACACTTTGTAGTGGCTTATGAGTTCGAACGGAGCCGGGTCTAGGAAGAAGTTTTAACGATTTTGGTTGAAAATCATTCTCGGGGAATCGTCCGATTTGAGTGTTAGGAACATTTTTGATAAGAAGCTGGGAGATGACTCCGCTGCCTCTATAACTCCGGATTCGGTCATTTCCTTTATTTGAGAGTCCATTTCGGGCGAAAGACTCGTCTGGTATAGCATTAAGTGGCTCCCTCTGGGAAACCAGATAATCTATCCTTGGGTCCAAGACAACCCTAAGCCGTTTCTGACGCCGCGGCGGTGAACCTGATTCCGAAGTGTCATATCCGCATTTTTACATCCACACATTGAGATATATACTATAGAGTCGCAACCATCATACAATCAGGAAAAAAATGTCAAGCCGAAGTCCGTTGGAAACGTTTTAATGCAGATGCAAGGAGACAATCAGTTTTTATCCAGCTTCTGCATCGAATAACGCGCACTGTACTCTCAGGTTAAAACGAGATAGCAATAATTTTAGCAAACACATGGCAGACTTCAAACACGACAAAAAGGGCTGGATGTCATAATTCTCTGATATAAAATTCCCCTACAGTAATACTATTAAAAATGAATGTCAGATTAAAATGAAATGTAACTTTAGTCCTTTACTTTTAAAAATTATATGAGCAAGTCTTCAACCAGCAACCCGGCAGTTTACAACCTTATTGTCGGTGTCAAATGTGTAACATTAATTAAAATATATTTAAGAAAAACTTATTTTTTTCAAAAATAAATTGTTTTAATAATTAATCTGTGCTAGTATGTTGTGTTTTTTTTTCATTTGTGCATGTTGTATAATTGATCAAGTTCACAAACAATGGTGTTTGAAAACTCCAATCACAATATTTAGACATTTATGGCAATATGTATTACCACCTGTCACGTCCGTTCGCTGTGTAAGTCTGCGTGAGACTGACGAGCCTCAAAATCGGGTTTTTCTCGAGTACGACTTTTGACTTACTACAGGGTGCTACGTGTTTCGAGCAACGTTACGTCTCTAGTATATATACCTCAATGCATCCACATCACCTGAATCCTGTGAGATTTCGGCGGGAGGTGGCCCTTTTTTGTTATCACAACTCATAACACTGATTTTGATGTTATCTAAAGTAAAAACTCCGTTAAAATAACGAAAAACGTTTTTCGTAAATATGACAGCGTGGCATAACCAAGAAAAATACGTATGCGAACTTTTAACCACCACAATATCACCTGTTTTAGTTTTTAATTGTTCACAAGGACACAAGATGGTAAAATAACACTCTTTTAAATGTTTTTGCCCAGGAATATTGTCAATTCACTCAAATTTTCGAAGGTGAATTCAACTGACATGTGACCACAAGGGAAAAATGACGCTTTATGACAAATGGCGACCGGGTTATGGGGGAACTGGAAATAAGGAAACAGGAAATGGGGAAAAAGCGACCATAGAGTAGGAAAGTGCCTAAAGTGTAAAAAAGTGCAAATCAAAGACCCAGGAATAGACTAAAAAACCACATAAAAGGGAAAAAGTGATTGTTTCTCTCATAATATGGACTCCAGACATCTCTCAGAACACATAATAATAAACTAAAAAGATAATAAGACTAATCTCATATTTCAGGATTTTATTACGGAATTTCATTTGCTTCCAAAAGCCTTGGTATTGCACTTAGATAGAATATCCAAAATGGAAGCAATGAAGGGCCTGGGACTCTTTAATGTGTTACAGGTGCAATTTTGCACTATTTCAAATATCAAACAAATTTACGACGGGAGGTACTGATGTTACACATTCTCACCATACAATTCAAAATAAAAAAAATACATTTTAACAGTTAACAACTAATTTTCATTTGCTCAAAATTAAGCCATTTTTTTTATGTAAATGTTTAAGAACTAAATCATCAAAGAAGCTAGTTTAAAATTTGTTACCATTTTTTGCTCCTACTAAATCGATTTAAAAAAAAAAAATGCAGCGTTTGCAAAATGAAAACTAAAAACATAAAGAATATAATTTTTTTAATGTAAATTTTCTTAGTAGTAATTATGTTTCATTTGCTTAGATGTTATTTCTCTTGTTTTAACCTTCATAGAGCTGATTTATTTTTGTATGATACTTATTTCTATGTGATGGCGTGTATATAATATATTATATTGTGTTTAGTTGTTTACATTTTAAGATGATGGAAATATGTAACCAAAGATGGTTGATTTTACTTTTTTTTTTAATTAAAAAGGCAATTCAGGAGTTGAATTAACATCCTTAAAAAGCTGAATCAAGTATTCACTTTTAAGAATTTTTGATAATTTGTTAAATTAAATGATTGTTTTTCTTTATTATTTTAACTTGCATTTACTCATTGTATAAACCTCTATAAACAATTATGTTTTCTTGTCATTATATATATATTTACAATATTTTTGTACGCTTTCTGCACCCCAAGTATAAAATTAAAACTGTAGCGTCTTACCAAGAATATATGGGAACTAAAACGTTCACCAGTGGTGCTGTTTTTGACTTCATGCGTTTTTGGCTAAACGCTGTTTAATACATGGGGTACTAGTTTAGTTTGCATTAAAGTCTGTCAGCTAATGGCAGCCGTTACGCTGAATCCTTAAATTTACAAAGATATTTTGTTTCTCAATTGTAGAATAACAAAATGTTGCATATGAGAAAGATGGCGGCCCAATGTGATGCCATGTATAATATAATTTTAAAAGTTAGTCAATTTTGTTTAACTTATGTTGGTGTTGACACTTGGTAATGTTATGTTGGATTTTATATCAAGTTTTTGATGCAAGCTGACACAAGCGTAAGATATAAACTGTACAGTTGAGTCTTTTTATTTTTAATAAGCTTAAAATTGACCTAAAGACGTGTGAAGCATGTTACAATATGACTTAAATGCCTGTGATTGGTGCTGGTGAAGGAAAAACTCTTTTTTCTCACATATTCTACCATTTACCTCATTTTAAATTGAGGTACATTTTGATAAAATACCTTAAAAAGGGGTTTCTTTGTCCATATTTAGTTTATATGTTACGCAAGCAATATAACTTGTTTTTAATGTATTATTTAACTATTTTTACTTATGACAATACTCCCTGACAAGAGAAACCCTTTCTAAGGTGTGTGAAAATCTTATAGCATCATTGCACCAATGAAAAGTACAATCTTACTTCATTTCTCTCACATGCTTATTTTCACATTTGCAAAACTCTGTCAAATACAGATTAAAATTTGTATAATATTAAAAACAAATTTATGAACTGTGGTTTAAAGAAAATCAAATTTTCTCAATGTTTCATCGACGTTGTATTTTACATAATCAAGAGATCGGGACACTTCTCCTGTTGACGTTTAATACGTCACTGATAAAATATTGTTATATCCAATCTCTCTCTGTAAAAAGGTCCGTAGAATCTATTTTTAATTATATGTAAAATGCTGTACGACCATAATTTCAATTTAAAATCATTAACTTTGTGTTTGTGCAATGATGACGCTGAATGCAAAATGTTGTTTACTTATATTTTGCATCTGCTGTCTAGCCCCACTGTGTGGTAGACAATGTGTATTTCTAAATAAGCATGTCGATGCCAGCTGCAGACTTATACGAGTAGAAAAGCACATTAAATGCAAAACTGGCGCCGAGTCGCAAACAATATGTGCCTGTTGTGTGAGAAGGTTGATAGGATAAATAGGATTTTTTTTATGATAAATGTGAATGACGCACATTTTTTATGTGCATTGTGAATGAAAGAAAACATTTATGTATAATTAAATATAAGGATGTGAAGTGAGATGCTGCTTCAATACCTACCAAAAATTACATTGGTCTATTCATTTTATTTTATTGCCTCTTTGTTTAAGTGATTTTTTAAAATTAATAAATGAAAATATTATTACAAAGATAATTTAGAGCTAATAAAAGTTATATATCAGCAACCAACACACCTGGGATGTTTTTCTATTTGAATATAATATACATTTGTATGACTTTATTTATTTTTTACACAGGTTACATAGTTCTTTCTATTTTGAATATACTTTTTGGTGGATGTGAAATTTACAGCATGAGATGTTTTGGATTTGGGTGCATTTCAAGTTTTATGACATACTTTTTTACATTGTTAAATATTCCTCATCTGGTGAGGGATGCTATTTTTCAAAAAATCAAAAAGAGAAATCTTCCCACCATTCTAAATTTCTTCAATAAAAACAACATTTAAACAATAAAAATAAAAAACATTCCTTTTATCGGAAATGCAACTCCGCACAAATTCCATAGACCACAAAATTGTGTCACACGTCCAGTGAGCTACGGAAAAGGGAAACTTATTTTCTTTTATTGGTTGCAAAGGGTCCTAGTCACATATGCAATATTTGACAGACTAGAGTGAGTGAGTGACAAACAAGAAAAAAATATAATTTGATAATTTGTATTGAGCTCATAGTCCATGCTAATTTGTTCATCGGCGGCTATCATAAACAGACTGAGTGCCACAATGGAACCACCCATACAAATAAGTTCCTTCTTTGTACACTGCGTCTGTCTTGAACTTCTTTATTTGATCTCTTACAATATTGGCCGTATTCAGGAAGCACACTCTCAGTGCTGACAAGCTGTTTGGGAGCTCCCTGACACCAAATATTCTAGGCATAACCATTTGCTTCTTCATTAAATGTGATCTTATTATGGAGTGATTTATTGGTGTTTTAGCCAAATGGACTGAGGCGGTGTTATCCAGCGTACTCCACACCAAGATGTCATTACTTCAAGTCCATAGCCTTGCAGGAATATGACACTGACTCATATAAGATGAGCTGAATAATTTCATATACCGAACCCTTGTAAATGGACTCGCCACTAAATTGGAAATGAGATTTTGTTCTCAATGTGCAAACATCATAGGTCCTTACCAACCTATAATAAAACATTAAATGAAAATAAAAATAAAGTTTTTCTTCACGAGTTGGTTTATTATCTCAAGTGCTTTCGGAGTGTTCAAGAGAACAAATGGTGTGATAACACTCCAAAAGTGCCCGAGACAATAAACTCCAAAAGAAAAACTTTGTTTTTTTTTTTATTGCCTTTTCCCTAGCAACCTGGCCGTGTGACCTCACAGTTTTGTTATCTTTGTAATTTTTGCCTAGTCCATAACATAAATCCACCCGTCTTATGTTTTTACTCTGACAGCTGTCTCTGATAAAAATAAATCAATTGAAATCTCGAAGGTGTCTTTTTGTATTTCATCTTATTTTTTATTTTTGTTCATAATTGACAGACAATCTAATCTTCTAGTATTTTCATATAGATTACAAAATAAAACAATCACACGAAGATTACAAAATCATTATGATTGTTTTCTTGGAAATACTATATGTGTGTAAATAGTTTTTTTCTACAGCATACAAATATATTATATCTACTCAATTCTTACTAGGCTTTCAATCTATTCAAAATAATGAAACATATGAGCCGCATATAACCAAAGGCCGATCTGGGCCGAAATTTAGATAAATGTACAGATCGCAGAGAATGCCATTTTCTGTGTTTCTATGTATTTATCTCCCTTAAGAAATAACTTAGATTTTATCTTTGGTTATATTTGATTCATATGATGTTTTAAAATGATCAGGTCGATGTGGGGGTTATTGTAATTTTTCTAGTTAAAACTTGTAGATATTTGATGTAAAAAATTATAAAATATATAAAACAAAACTTGTTGTGAATCAAAACAGGGAAAGCTATCTCCTGCAAAACCCAAATAATATTTTTGAAAAATCATAAGTTACCTGGTTGTCCGGTTGACGGCACAATGGGTAGAGCATCTGCTTGCCAAGTGAGAAACTTGAGCTCTAGTCCGATTGGAGTCATGAAAGATTTTTCCTTTCGGTCTCTTCAGCTTCTTCAAGAAATTCAAACCTGTTTTATGGGAGCATAGAAAACCTCGATTGCAATGGTCACTCCCTCACCTGTAAAAACAATTCACTGACATATGAGTTGTACAGAAGCAATACGATGTAAGATTTTTTAAATGTGATAAATATATCGATGGTTAACTGGACAAATATTGTATGTCCACTTTTTATAGTTTTGAGAAAACTCAACATGAAAGTTTTGTACCTCTAATAAAAGAGTCTAATATGCATTTTTTAATTGATCATATCTCGGTATTATTATTATTATTATTATTATTTGCATTGAACCAACTATATTTTCAAAGATCAAAGACAATGTCACGTTTTACAAAATGTGTAGAATGCTTGCATTCCATGCCGAGAGCAAGGGTTCGATCTCAAAGGTTTACTTAGCCTTCACAAGAAATGAGAACCAGCCCCCCCGGGAGCTGGGAAACCCCCACTTCAACTGAAAGTGGTTGGTGTGAGGCCGGCCCCCTTACCTGTAAAAATAAATAGGTCCTGAAGCGCCACATGCGACCCCTTCGGGGATAACGCAGGCAACAAGTTACACTATATGTGTAGCTTAGTTGCGTTTGCGTATCATAACTAAATTTTATCAAAAATTGGACTTATAATATTTGTCCAGTTAACCGTCGATATGGAAGCGCAGAGAATGCCCTTTTATGTTTTTCCAGATTTGTTAAATCTACTTCAGGATAGTTTTATTTGGTTGTTGTGATGTCACACAGCCTTGTTGCTAGGACAAAGGCTAAGTAATATTTTTTAATCGGTTGTTAATGACTCTAGTTCATGGAACTGTGACGTTTGGCTGCTGAGGAAAATAAAAATTAACATCCATGCAAAAACACTTTCCGAGTCCATTTTCAAAATAAACAAAAAAGGATGTTGTACTCAACAGGGAAGTGCATTTTTTTTATTATTGGACTTTTCAGTGTAAAAAGAATGTTTCCCAGGTATCAAATGATTTTTCCAAAACTATTAATGGCTTTGTTTCATTTAAATACACCCCGCCAATGTGAAAACCATTTAAAAAGAATAATTACCAATACAATTGAATGAGCTTTATTAAGAGATAAATTAATTAAACGATAACGAAGGTGCAAAATGGAGGAGTTTCAAAAATTTTAGGCATTCTTTTTTAAAGTGGGACGGTTGTAGGTGTTACTGTGACGCTGTGTAACTTGTTAGGTATGTTATGATGATTGTATTATAGTGTGAGGATAGCGTGTTCGACGGGAATCACAGAATGTTGTGTAAAAAGTACTTGTAATAATTTTATACATAAAACTTTGTATTAGGCAAATGTTCACATCAATAAAACAAACCATTGATATCAAACCGACACTGTACTGACTTTTTTATTTTAATCAATTTTAAAAATGAATATGTGTGTATATATTTTTTTTGTGATTAGTTCAGTTGTTAGAGTGCCTGTGTTTGATGCCAGAGGGCTAGGGCTTGATCCCCACCAAGGATGGCCATAAACACCAATCAACATAAAATATATAGATGGAGCATCAGAGCTGATCTAATATGTAAATCTAAGCTGCAAACATATATATCATTTAAGATTCATATTAAACGCATTCCCACAAGCAGACATGTATAATTTTGCGCTAACACATGCCGCATGTGGAACTACAATATAAAAACCCAATCTCAAATGACCATAAGCCGTGCAACTCTTGCCGACCTTTCCTGAAATAGGGGTGACATTGGAAAAGTGAACCATTTTTTACAGTATGGGTGGTCAGCATCGATACTTGTTATAATCACTTTTCAGGCAACTTTCATGTTAATCCATCTCTTTGATGTATGACATAAATATCGATACCTTAAAGGTTAAACTGAATAAATGACGTAATCATGTACTTAGCTAGTATGGGTTTCTCAGATAAATGTACATTTTTTTCTATTTTCTACAAGAAAAAACATGTGAAAATCCTGTTTAGAAGTTACTATGGGTAAAAACAGACGTAAGCCATCTATGCCTGTTGTGTTGATCAATGACCAGAAATGATTTCCCAATTTGGTGTTTATTTTAAACGTAAAATCAAAATACTGGCTAAGATTACTTAGCCTTCACAAGAAATGATAACTTCTCCCCCACTTAACCCTTAAATTGATTTTGTCCGTTTAAAATGACGTCTACATAAACACACATTCATGGCTTTCAAAACAAACGCATGAAGTTTTCGTTGTTGATTTTGAAACGTGTAACTATCTTTCTTTTATTTTGTGAGCGCGCGGAGCGACAAAGCACGATGTCGCGTGATTTATGAGCATTTTGAACTTATCAACGAACATCTAAATTTACTCGCCAGGTAAATATTCATATTTTATATCTATGTCAAAGATTTTTTGGACTAAAATCAATTTATTTATGTAATAAAATACATATGTATTGATGTTTTGTAGAATTATAGTTAGTATTTTGCATTTTTGTAGTATTTATTTATAAAATTAAGTGATGTCTCTTAAAACGGACATTGCCTAGTTCTCCCTACAAGTAGTGGCTGTAGCACATGTCCCTTGTGACGGACGTTGCCAAATCAATCACATGATATTTCTTCAATTCTAGCGTCGATTCCTGGATTGGACGAAATATCTGTACGCCTCAGACATATTTGTTTGCGTCTGGGTGTATTTCTATGTTTGTGTTGCTATTATTTATAGTACGTATTACCTTACTTTGACCAGAACAATAGCTTTTATTATTATTAAATTGTAAAAAATACATTTTTTTACAGAAATGTCATGGCACATGAAAAATATATATAAATAGAAATACCTTTGATGAGGTAAAGACGTCTCTTCAATACTTTCAACATTTTTTCGATAATAACTTTATGGATTTTTTAGTAACAGTGACCAATTTATATTCTTTACAAGAGACGGGAAAAACAATAAATATCAGTAAAAAATAATTAGAATGTTATTAGGATGAAATTAGGAATCAAAATACTAAGAGGCAGCCAGCTATTGAAGACTTTTGGTCGAATGATCTCCGATATGAATGTATTGCTAAAGCAATGCCTCTGAAAAGGTATCAAACTTTAAAACGTTATCTCCGTTTTTGTGATAATTCAAACATACCTAAGAATGATAGTTACGCTTAAAATCTGCCCTTTTATAGAACACATCCGACCAAAATGTTTACAAATAGAAGAAGAAGGCTCATATTCCATTGACAAAATGATGATCCCGTATAAAGGGAAAAAGGCTAGCAATATAAGACAATACATCCCCAAGAAACCAAATAAATGGGGATTTAAGTTTGAAGGACAAGCTGGATATATGATAAAAAAATATGCTTCATTCCAAGTCGCATCGGCCGTTTTAGAGGATGATTATTACTAACTTTTATCATTAGCTCAACTTGGTTATGTCCGTTTTAAGTGACATGGTGAATTAGAACTAACAATAAGCTATTTCAGGAAATGTCCGTTACAGCGGACGTTATTATATTATATCCCAAATCAATATAAATATGTAGTAAGAAAGCAAAAAATTACAGTAGATGTATGACGGCCCATTTAAGGGTTAAAGTGAAGTGGTTGCTGTAAGGTCGCTGCTCTTTCCTTGTGAACTTAAACCTAACAAGTAGGTTCCGTTTGCCACGTACGACCACTTTGGAAACAATGTTTGGCAGGACTGGCTGACAGAAAATATTGTGTACATGAAATAACTTTCATTCTCTCAAATTCATTTACATATCAGAAGATACCAAGGTTTTTCACGCCCGTTGTCTCAGAGCTGCACAGATACTATACCTACCAGGTTTCTCGATATCAATATTTCATTGTGCCAACACTGCAAGTTGTGGTTACATCACAAATGTTTATTTTTATCTGACATTTATATTTTATTTACTTTGCAGATCTAACTTTTGTTGACATTTGTGATACAAGAATTATATCTCAAGTGTGTGTTATCTACAAATACTTACTTTGTACTTATCCTGAGAAAAGCAGATTAAAGAATAAATGAATTAGTGGCTTTTTTCAGTGGAGTAAGTACACATTAATTAAATATCAAATTGAAATATGCATGCTGCACAATGATTTTGCACTGATTTGACATTTTCCAATAATGAAAGCTTCCCACCATTTTGTTATTCTTACCATAAATTATTTTTTTGATTTTGGAACAGAATATTCAAAACCATAGACCATAGTTTATTATAGGTGCCTTCTATATTATTTATAGGTACCTACCAAAAAAACTTAAAACATACTTACCTTGATTTAATTTTTAAATAAAAATACTTAATTTTATATTTTTGAGACCTCTTTGTTATTATATTTATGATATTTGTTATTATTTATTACTCTATGTTATATTATTTATCAATAGAGTTGAATATTATTTTATCTCGATAATTGCTACTCAATAGCAATATAATTATGTTGGTACTACATGGGTACTTCGTAGATATTTCATGCTTAGAATAATTTAATTATCAAAAGCTGATAAGGAAATAAATAATGACATTTTCAACTCCGTATTTTCTACATATGTATTATGTTTTCATTCCTGTGTTATACCTCATCACAGAATTTAAAAACATTAATCTGTGTAAGTCCATAATCAATTCAAACAAAAAATTGTCAAGGAACTCCTTCATTAGTAATAGCCTTAATAGGATAGCACCCTCCAACAAATTAATTCTCACTGGATTTATTGTCTATTTTCCTTAACTTTTAGGTTGGTATGCGGCTGACTACCCATGCTGTAGAAAATGGTTCACTTTTCCAATGTCACCCCTGTTTCAGGGAAGGTCGGCAAGAGTTGCATGGTGTATGTTCATTTGAGATTTGGGTTTTTATGTTGTAGCTTCACATGCGGCATGTGCAAGTGCTAATTTATACGTGTCTGCTTGTGAGAATGCATATATTTAATGTGAATCCCCAACGTTACATAATATTTGCAACATAGATTAGATTAGATTATTAAAGTGGCATTTTTATTAAAATACTTACGGAACATACTTACATATATGCAATTCTTTTACAAGGTCCCCTGCTGTGACTACATTTCCTTGAAGTGTTGAAGATGGAGAGCTTTGTGTGTGTGGAGGAGTTTGAGAAGTCGGCCTTGGCTAAGCTGGCTAAGTCTGCCGGAGACTACTACAGGAGTGGGGCCACAGCAGAGCAGTCGCTGGCTGAGAACAAGGCAGCCTTCAACAGGTACATATTCCACAACTCAAACGCCATTGAAGATTGCAGTCTTGACACAACACTACACCATGGGCATACTCAGGAAGAGAAAGATTAACCTAAATAATCCAAAATTGTTATTAAGGCCCGGTATATTGAAGTGTAGTAATATTTTAGTTAACTATTACTTGAACTTGTATTCAAAATACTCAATCTCGAGTTAACGAAAACCGAACATTGCCGAAGTATGAAGCCCCGCCCCCAAATCTTGGAAATAATTAAAATGCCATTAAAAAGCTTTAAAACAAACAACTATTCATAAAAATCATATGCCTAACCTTCATTAAGCTAGAAAACGACACAAAAAATGTTCAGTTTGCAACAATTTTGATGTATCCTTACATTAAAAAAGAACAACTGCTGTCAGTGAAGCGCCGCCATCTTGAAAATTGAAAGTTAAAGTTACTAAATATTTACTGCCGAAATTCGGTGAGTGAAATATTATGATGATTTAACTAAAATTGCATTTTAGTTAACTTTACGAAACTTCAAAATACCGGGCCTAAATTGTATTGCAATTACTAAAATGACCATTATTCGATCATGTTGGCTGGCGAGATGAGGGATGTAGAATGTTTGTTCTTTGCTGATGATCTCAAAATATTCAAAAGAATAGAACATGTAGGTGACTGCTATATACTTCAGAACAATTTAAATGAACTGGGCAGGTGGTGTCACAGAAATAAATTATTCTTAAATGTTGAAAAATGTCAATGTATAACTTTTTCTCGAAACAAAAATCCCATGCACTTCAACTACTTACTGTATCGAAAATGACAAACTGGACAGGGTAACGGAAATAAGAGATCTTGGGATTATCTTTGATGAGAAATTATCTTTTGTGAGCCACATAACAAAAATGACCGGAAAAGCATTGCAAACATTGGGCTTTGTCCTTCGCACTGTTGGCGATTTCACAAATGTAAACGCAATTGCAATACTCTATAAGTCATTAGTCCGTAGTCAGCTGGAGTTCAATTCCCAAATATGGTCTCCCAGTTACAATGTCCATATCAACAATGTGGAGCGGATCCAACATAAATTTTTAAGGTTCATAAATTACAAATTGGGTATACCTCGACGTGATTTAAATTACGAAAATTTGAAAACAGGATTACACATTGAATCTCTTGAGGACAGAAGAATTATTGGGGATTTAAATTTTTTGTTTAAAATTATAAATAATTGTTTTGACAACCCTGATTTGTTGCAGCTCATAAAATTCCGTATACCTACACGATGTACTAGAAATCGCGAGTTGTTCTATATAGACAACCATAATACAAATTATATAAGATCGACAATAATTCCCCGCTTACATCGACTGGGCAATGAATATTTGTCGGATATTGACATATTTAATTTGGATCTCGCTTCATTTAGGACTTTGATAAAAAAATTATTTCCTCCAGCTGCTAGGTCTTAGTATGTTGTACTTGTTGATTAAATTACTGTTCTCTTGCTTGAAAAAGATATTTAATTTTGTTTATGTTATGTTATAGTTTTTATTTTATGTCTATGTTTAATATGTTTTTATTTTTATTTTATTGTAGGTATTTTACGAGTATATAAATGGATTTAATCTTAGCTTTTTTATGGTTCTTTAGTAGTTTTTATAGTTTTCTCCAATTTTAAGATTATATAGAGTTTTTACTTTTACTTTAAGTTTCAAATCTGTTCTATCTTTATATATGCAATGATTTTTTTTAAATGTATTTTTTTGTAACTGTAAAAGGCGAAAGCCGTTAATTGATTTAAATAAATAAATAAATAAATAAATGTCTTGCCCCCCCCCCCCCCCCCCGATGATGATCTTCTATCTATCTATCTATCAATTTTCCAAAACCTGCCCCCCCCCCTAGATTTGATCCTGGGTACGCCCATGCCCTACACATCAAAATTTTCCCCACCTAAGCATTGTCTTGGCAAGCTGCAAGTGCAGTGGATCCCTATTAATCTATGAATACCGTGGATCAGCAACCATCTCAAGGAATGACCCTTGTTATGACATTATAATTCAGTCAGTATCACATCACTTTACATTCTCTTTGATTTTTAGTCTTAGAAACATGCTTCTGACCTGTCGCTTTAGTCTTGAGTTATTTAGCAATCATATCGGCGGGTAGCAAGCAATTTGAAAGCTGGATATATCAAGACCCCCGTCATTTTGATGTGTTTTACTTTCTTTTCTCTTTGGAAAGCCTGCAATCATCGATTGACATTAAAATCAACATATAAATCAATGTCTGGGGCACATCAAAATGCTTGCCTTATAAAGTATGCTTTAAGGAACTTAAATCCCATAATTAAAGTATCAGATACCTTAATTATGGGATTTAATAGATTCTATAAGGAGTTCACATGTCACATACACATAAAATGCTAGATTGTAGGAGATTTTAGGGATAGAGAAATAATGTGAATTAACAACCATCATTTTTCAGGTTGAGGATCCTCCCCAAGTGTCTCCGCGATGTTTCAAAGATGGACCTCTCCACCAGGGTGCTGGGCTGTGACGTGCAGATCCCGTTTGGTCTAGCGCCCACTGCCCTGCAGAAGATGGCACATCCTCATGGAGAAATCGGCACAGCTAAAGGTGAGTTGTAGCTTTGCCAACACATTGCTTTGCTGACTAGACAATATTTCACAAATTTATGATTTTAAAATATAATAACAGTCTTTAAACATTTTGTATAGGTACAATTCAAAAACGGACCTTACGAACCTGTGTTGTAACGGAAAACAGGCATCTCAACATTTCATCAAAGCAGTCTTCGATGTCTCCTGACCATGTCGGATACGACTTTCGTATTTATTCAGAAGCCAGTTCTGCTCACTACACAAAATATGTAAAATCAAAGGCGTACAGTAAATACCAAAGTTGGCATACAGATTTTTTTTTAAATTGTAATATATACCTACCTTTACCTATGGAAACAGAAAACGATGCTCTCTTTATTTCTAAACATTTCTCAGTTCTGAACTAATACTAGATTGCCACCTTTGGTTCTATGTATGCAACTTATCTTTGAAATTAAAAATGGACAAGAGCAAGTAAAAAATACCAGGGTCCAGATAATACTTATCTAACTTGTCCGAAACTACTAAAAACAATGTTAATGGAAGCAATTTTTAAAATTCTCTCAGCAACATGATGTCATAAAATGTTGAGGTGACCTTAGCAAGAAAAAAATTCTTGATTAGGTATTTCCCTAGGAACCCAGACAGTTTTTTATTTGCTGAGTCCATTCGGGGCTATTCTTAGACATTTTAGTCGTCGGTTGAACCCACGCTTTGACAAACAAATGATGCTTTGTATGAAGACCTGTCAATCCAAGATGGCCGCAAATGAACAGCTGATTTGTTTTCATACAAATATTTCAAAATTTGGTAGGTAGGAATGACCGTGCTGATGAAACTTCCAGCGCAGGCATCATTAGTTTGTCAAAGCGTGGGCTCAACCGACGACTAAAATGTCTAAGAATAGTCCAGTATGTATTCTTCGGTATAAATTTTCTCAAATACACAAAACACTAACTTATTGTTTAATTCAGCCGCTGGCAACCTCGGCACAGTCTTCATCCTGAGCACCATCTCCTCCACCTCCCTAGAGGATGTGGCCAGCAGCGCTCCAGATACCATCAAGTGGTTCCAACTATACATCTACTCCAACAGGTAAGCGGTAGCCGCATACCTGCAATGTAGCATCTGAAAATAATACTTATCTCATGATTTTCAATAAGAATGGACTTGGAACAAATACTGCAAGCGAAAAAATTGTGGCTTCACTCAGCTGGGTTGCTAAGAAAAAGGCGAATAAATATTTTGTTTTTGGCTGCTTAAGACTGTTGTACAATACAAGTGTGAAATTTTCCCGATGAGTAAAAAGTTGTATTTCCAAATTGTGCTGAGTCCATTTATCATCCTCTATTATTTTTAGATGCCATAACCACCCCATTCAGCTCTTCTTTATGGACTTTCACCCTGATATTCTCGTTGACATTGCACTCATTTAAAACCTCATTATTACAGACCTTACCAAAAACGCAACCAAGCTACACATAATATATATTGTAACTTCTAGCCTGCGTTATCCCCAAAGGGGTCCCATGTTGCGATTTGGGAGCTATTTATTTTTACAGGTAATGGGGCTAGCCTTACGCCAACCACTACTTTTGAAGTGGGGGTTTTGCAACTCTCAAGAGGGCTAGTTCTCATTTCTTGTAAAGGCTGAGTGAACCTTGCCGGTATTTTATTTTGGGTTTCAAAGAAAGACCAAAACAGTTTATCATTTCTGACCCTTGGTGGGGAGCAAGCTCAAGATCTAGCTCTCGGCATGGAATGCAAGCACTCTACCAACTGAGCTATTGAGCTTGATCGTCGCTACAAAGGGCCATTTCTCAAGCAAGACCCTTTGCTGTAAGGCTGGATGGGCCTTTTGTTTTTATTAAATTTGGATTGCCTTTAGAAAAAGGCAATAAATTTTTCAACCAAGCGAAGAGCATATTTGAAAATATAAATATTTTTTGTGCTCGACCTCAACGTGAGGAGTGTGAAGCGTTACCAATATACTACAGATCGGCCCAGCATTGATAAGTTAAAGATGTAGACGGTGTAGTATGTTAGTTTTTTCTCATTGTAATGCACGTGCCATGGAAAGTTATACTTATACAATAAAAAAGATATCAGCGTCAAATGACAGCGTATATATGTACCTACGTCAAAAAAGAGACACATAATAATGATTTTTGTTTGACAGTTCTCGTTGAAGGTTGTCTGGAAACTGATTATAACAAGACCTTGCCTTACTAATACTACACCTGATGGCAGGGGCGTGCATCCCATACAGGCACATATAATGCCTAATAGGTAGGCACTAGGCAATGTATGGTCAAAAAAAAACATTTAAGCTTAATATTCAGACTAAAATTTAAAATTTAATATTATTAGGATTAATTCAAATCAAACACTGTTTATTGTCACTTATATAATTTATTTAAAAAGTTCAAAATTTAAGTTCGATTGGAGCCATCGTTAGCACTTCAGTCAATTTCAAATGAGTTATTTTAAAGTAATGGGAGTAAATATTTATTCTGAAATGTATTTGCCTATACCTACCCTATGCACGCGCTTGCCTGAGGGTGTGGTCTTTTTGGTGCACCAAATGACTATTTGTTACATCTACATTTTATGTTGATTCATCGATTATAGAGAGATTTTATAGATCAGGTTTATAGATCGGTACTTTCTAATTAAAGTTTTTTTTTTTTATTAAATTACAGAGAAATAACAAAGAACCTGATAAAGAGGGCAGAGAAGGCGGGATTCAAGGCCATTGTACTCACTGTGGACACTCCATACTTTGGGATCAGAAGATCAGATGTCAGGAATCATTTCTCTCTGCCACCAGGGATCAGGTTAAGTCAATAGTGCAATATGTCCTTCAGAAACAGTAAACAACTGACTCATGTGTAAAATATTTAGTTTAATGTCACTTTACCACATAAAATTGAGAAAAACACTATTAAATTGTCGAATCGCTTAAAATAAGGGTGCAGAAAACAAATGAACAATGGCATTTTTATTCAAATTCAACTTTTGTTCCATTTCATCATTGCTGTGTTCTCAATTTGAAATTAGTGTGTTGCCATTCAAATAAAGAGAACACATTTTATGCATGTTAGGTAAATATTTTTATTTCTTGTTTAATAAATTTTATTTTAACCTCATTTTAGATTTGCCAACTTTGATGGACTCATCAACCAGGATATGTACAATTCAGACAACACATCGGGCTTCCATGCTTATGTCAAAAGTATGTTTGATCCATCGTTGACTTGGGATGACATCGCATGGCTCAAAAGGTATACTAATCTAATATAATCTAAGTTGCAAAATATAAGTGACATTAGAGATTCTCACAAAACAGACATGTTTAAGTTCGCACTTAAACATGCCGCATGTAGTCCTACAATATAAAAACCCAAATCTCAAATGAACATACTTACACCCTGCAACTCCTGCTGACCTTCTCTGAAACAGGGGTGACATTGGCAAAGTGAACCATTTTCCACAGCATGGGTGGTCAGCCGTATACCAACCTATAAGTCAAGGAACCTTATTTAAAACCAAATAAATCATGAAATCAGTGTTATGAAACTTGAAGAAAATTTATTGTCTGAAGTAGGTACTTATATGTTTGCTTTTCAGTGTCACCAATCTTCCTATTATTGCAAAAGGCGTGCTGAGAGTGGATGATGCTTTGGCAGCCGTCAAGTCTGGAGTGGCGGGCATCATAGTGTCCAACCATGGGGCCCGGCAAGTGGATGGAACACCGGCCACGGTAAAGTTTTATTGAAGAAAGAATACAAAGTGAGGTTATGTTAATTATAAACTCACTTTTTTGACAAAAAGCGGTCATGGACATGAATTACCATAGACATCTTTTACAATAGACAATAAAATTAAGAAGTCTACACATTAATGGACTCTAGAAAAATGATTATGGATCGACACAACTTAAACTGAACATTGTGAAAATGCGAACTTATGTTGTCATTTTGTAAAATGACACTTTTGATAGTGCAATATGAATTGAGCAGACTTTCCAAAATTTAATACGTATTTTGTTGAAGAAAAACGAAATAATACCCATTGATTGTAAGAGTTTGAAATCTGTCATCCTAATTCCATATTTTATATTTGTGGGTTTTATTTCAGATTGAGGTGCTGCCATCTATAGTTGAAGCTGTGAAGGACTCTGGAGTAGAGGTGTACCTAGATGGAGGGGTCTCACAAGGAACAGATGTGCTGAAGGCTCTGGCACTTGGAGCTAAGATGGTCTATTGAGCTTTATTAATATTATTATTATCAAGTTATCAACAACGGCCGGTCCATAGCTCAGTCGATAGAGTGCTTGCATTCCATACCGAGAGCTCGGGCTTGAGTCCCACCAAGTGTGTAAGAAATGATTTCCCATTTGGGTGTTTATTTCAAACCCAAAATAAATAAAAATAGCAGTAAGGTTTACTTACTCAGCCGTCACAAGAATGAGTGCCAGCCCCTTCGGGAGCTGGGAAACCCTACTGCAGGTCGGCCCCTTACCTGTAAAATAAATAGATTCCACTTGCCACATTTGACTCCTTTGGGGAAAATGCTTGAAGAAGTTAAACTATATGTGTAGCTCAGTAGTGTTTTTTTAGCGTAGCAAACATCTCATCTTCTCAATTATAGTACCCAAGTAGTAGTAAACAAATAATGGACTCAGGAACAATTAATCATTATTAATCTCACAATTAATGCAACTTCCTAGCGTTGAAGGCTTGGAGCCTGCCCCACCACCATCCTCTAGGATTCTCTGTCTTGTCCTGCTTCACTCCATGGTTCCTTTACCCCTCGGACTTTGAGTCGACATTAATCGAAACAGATGTATTATGTTACTTTGTAAAATTCTGCATTGTTCATGTTAAAAGGGTAATTGAGATTGTAAATGCTCTTTAACGTTACATCATTTAAATGTTTCACATAAATAAAAGTCAATGTTCGATACGAGTGCAACCCATGTGAAAACATTGTGGCTCTGGGAAACTGAAGCTAATAATTATTAAGGTTCTTTTCTAGGATCTGTTTCCTTATTCTATCAGAACTAGAGCGTCCGTATATTTCATCCATGTAGGTATACAATATGCTTCTTTAAGTTTTACGATTGCACAAAACCGTCATAGACAATTATTACAATACAAAAACACGGACCAAACATATCACTTGGGTATTCTTTGCATTAGTTTCAGTCGTTGCAATGATTTTTTCTGATGGTTAATCTTATGGTCGTTGGATTATATCCTTTCAGGTTTTCTGTGGCAGACCAGCTCTTTGGGGTTTGGCTAATGGTGGACAAAAAGGAGTCGAAAGAGTCATGACCATCATCAAAATGGAATTGGAAAGTGCCATGGCTATTTCAGGTATGCTTTAACAACTTAATATTCAATGCAGATAACAGATCTTTCACTTGTTTTTAACAAGAATGCATAAAGTATTATGAAACATTTTGTTTTATTCAAATAAAAGCTACCTCATGTCAAATCATAGCAATGATTTTATATTTATTGTTAGAGACTCAAAACCATTTAAAGTAACATTGCATCTCTGAAGAAACCCATTGAAGATGTGGGGGAAACTTTGGGAAGTTCCAGCTGCGATGAACTACTGCAAAAGATCTTGATAAACAATCCGGAAGTAATTTGTTTTTAAAAAAACACTATTTTTTATTTAAAAACACTGTTTTTATTTTCACATACAATACATTTAAATTTAAATTACAATATAACAAATGTTTTTGACTTAGCTAGTCATCATCAGGTAGGAATTACAATTTGATTGTAATTCAATGTATTTAAATGTATTGTATGTGAAAATAAAAACAGTGTTTATATTAATTAAAAAATAGTGTTTTTGTAAAACAAATAAATTAACATGAATTTTCACAGAATTAATGCACAAACCATAAAAAATATAATCCGAAAGTGTTGACCGCCGACCTTGAAAGCTGCTATAATCTCTAATCTCTATGATCTAAGTTGCAAAGAAATATTACATTTAAGATTCATATTCATTGCATTCCCATAAGCTTGCACTTGCTGCAAGTGGACTTCCAATCTCAAATGAACATAAGCCCTGCAACTCTTGCCAACCTTCCCTGAAACAGGGGGGACACTGGCAAAGTGTAACATTTGGTTTAAGTATAGATGGTCAGCCTCATATCCTCACCTATAAGGGTCGGTCTTATAAACGAGAGACCAAATATTCGTAAGTATCTCGACAATGAACTAACGGATGGACGTTTACGGACTGATTTTACCGATGGTCGTCCTATATAGCTTATTTAACCATCCGTTAGTTTTCAATAACGTTTGCTGTCAGAGACAAAACATAACCTAAAATTGCTTAGGACAAATACAAAAACGACTAATACAGCCCAATTTTAATGAATTCTCTGTCACTGTCGTCAGAAATTCTCTTCAACAGGACAGAGCGTAGAAGTCCAATGACACGCAAAACTCACTGCAAAGATACAATGCTTTGACAGCTGACCTAACATCAAACCTTAACTAACCAGCCGGTATCTGCGATTAATCGATGGGTCGGTTGTCCATTAGTTGTGTCGGTAACTTTTTATGGAAATAAAACTAACGGATCGTTATAAGATGAAAAATGTGACGTTCGTATTATATTTTGGTTAATTTGGTACGACATTGAATTAACGGATGCTTATAAGACCGGCCCTAAGTCAAGGAATAAATAAAGTTGCAATACAAAAATAAATATAAGACTCAGAAAAAATGACATTTTGACTGTAAAAGCAATATACTGTCTTTTGCACTAACTATGAACTGCAGCTGGTGATAATATAATTTTAAAAAATCACACCCCGGAGTACAATAATTTTGATGTTTATAATTATTTTGGTTAAAATAATCTTCGTTTCAGGTGTACCTGCGGTGTCGAAAATTGGGAAAGATTTGATAGTTCACCAATCTGTCTACAGTAAATTGTAAAATGAAATAAAAAATTATACTTACCTACAAATAATTTTATAGTCTCATTTCGACATTTGTTTTCATGGCAGACATTTTGAATAATCTTCAATTTTCAATCTGCAGTTGGTGTTTTTTTTTTAAATGTCAAAGTAGCCTATTTTAAAACTTTTTCATATTTTTATATCAATGAAGTATTACTTAATTGTTAATGTTTTTTTTAAAATAATAATCAAATAGCAATTACCACTTGTTTTTATTTATTGAAATATTTAATATTTTACATACATATTCTGTACAAATGCAACCATTCTCCCATCATCAAAGTTGTGCAACAAAATATTATTTTAATAATGTTTATTTTTATTTTGTAACAAGCTGAAACAAAAAACATTTAGTAAGCAATCTTATGTATTAAAGCCACATGGTCGTCTTTCCATTTTTAGGACACAAATTATCTACCAATTATGAGAGCCGTATACAACCAAATGTGGCAATCTAGGTATTTGTATTGAAAATGAGATAAATATGCAAACACAGAAGTTGCTTTTGTACTTTAGCTAGGTATTTATCTTATTCTCAAAAAAATCTTACATTACTGCTTTTGTTTGTACACGAATTATGTTCTATGGAAAAGAATTCACTCCAATTTCTTAAAATACTGTTCTATGAAGTTGACATAAGATCTAATCTAATCTAATCTAATCTAAGTTGCAAGGATATGTTACATTGGAGATTCACATTACATGCATTCTCACAACCAGACACGTACAAGTTCGCGCTTGCACATGCCTCATGTGAACCTACAACATAAAAACCAAATCTCAAATGGACATACACCCTGCAACTCTTGCCGTCCTTCCCTGAGACAGGGGTGACATTGGCAAAGTGAACCATTTTTACAGCATGGGTGGTCAGCCGCATACCAACCTATAAGTCAAGGAACATAAGATAAGTACAGAAAATGGAGTTGATGGTAATATTTTCATCAACGCTTGTTCCATCAATTTATTTTTGGAACATTTGCTATTAATTGAAGCTTTATTATTCTATTGAAATAAATAGGTACTTATTTTCCTTCTAAATTAGTTTATTTTGCGAAAAAATATATATCAGTAAGTACACTACTTTTTCTCGTTACCTTACATTTATTATAATAAATAGTGACAAAAACATTCCTTATACATGTCTGCATTTTGACATTTGGCATTTTTGACCTCCTGAAAAATGGCCGACACTGAAATGAAAATATTACGTTAATTCACAGAATCCACACATTTAAAATGGGGAAAAAAATATAACATCATTTGAGTGCAACAATTTTTTTTTTTTTTTTTTTTTTTTTTTTTTTTTTTTTTTTTTTTTTTTATTTACGGCGTTAGCCTTTTACGAAATAAGTACATATCAAGGGAGTTTATACAAAACAACAATAACAATAAATATTACAAGAATAAAAAGTATAAAACATTACGGTAAAACATAAAAGAAAAGAAAAGAAAAAATAAACCCATATATAAACACTAAACAGTAGGTTAGAAGCAAAAAAAAAGCATATCAAAAATAAAAACTTCAGAAACCATTCAAATATCACTAATAAAGAAATTCACCAGGCAGACATCGTTCATATAATAACAATCTAAAACAATATAATTTATTATATATTATGGATGTCCCAAAAACATTTTTTTCAGACCTTGGTTATAGGTATGATAATTATTATTATGCAGAACCAAGTCAAGTGAGGCATACTCATTACCAACACGCTGTAAACGATGCATACAACTATTGCTTTGTGCGTTAGTGCTAGTAAATACAGGGCGGTAAGAAACTAATTGTCTAGTCCCTGAACGTGGAGTAAAAAAATTCAACTCACTAAGTAGTGCAGGACAATCAATTAGAGCATGTTTTATTTTGAAGAGGGTGATTAAGTCAATAAATTTACGTCTGTCTGACAAAAAGTTTAGATTTAGAATCGAATTTAAATAGAGCGGGTCGAAGTGTGACAGGGGAATATTGAGTTTAAAATTAACTATTTTCAAAAATTTTAAGTGAACCTTTTCTATATTGTCTACGTGCACCATGTAGAGGGGGGACCAAACAGGCGAGCAATATTCCAAAACACTGCGAACCAATGTGGTATAAAGAATTTTGATTGCGGCAGTGTCCTGAAAGTCCTTGGTGATGCGGTTTATGAAACCAAGCATTCTCATGGCCTTGGCACAAATTGAAGCAATGTGTACATTAAAAGATAATCCACAGTCAAACACAACCCCCAAGTCGGTGACCTCCGTTACCACCCGAAGACTGTTTGAAAAAAGTGTATAGTCATATATAATGGGATTTTTTATTCTAAAGAAATTCATTACTAAACACTTCGAGACATTTAGAGGCAATTCATTTTTATTACACCAGGTTGCTAGATTATTCAAAGATAATTGGAGACTATTACAGTCAGCCACATTATCTATGACTTTAAAAATTTTTATATCGTCAGCATACAGGAGAACATTTGTGTCAGGAAATTGCTTTGTAATATCATCAATAAATAGGAGAAAAAGTAGCGGGCCCAGATGGGAACCCTGGGGGACACCACTAGTTGGTGAGAAGGAGTGTGAGCTATTATTATCTATTCTGACAATCAAAGATCTATCAATAAGGTAGTTTCGGAGCCAAGACAGAAAACTACCAGACACCCCCATACCGCGTAGCTTACTAAGAAGGATAGTGTGTGATACCCGATCAAACGCTTTTGAAAAATCAGTGTAAATTACGTCAACTTGTTTTCGGCTAGACAAAGCATTAGAAAGGAAATTTTCAAACACCATTAAATTAGAAGTAGTTGATCGGTTTGGTAAAAAACCATGTTGATGGACTGAAATTGATCTGGTTGCAACGTACCGGATTTTAGTAAGTACAAGCTTTTCAAGTAGCTTCGGAATGGCGGACAATTTACTTATTGGTCGATAGTTTTTGACGTTACTCCTATCACCAGACTTGTATATTGGAGAAAGATACGATTGCTTCCAAAGGGCGGGAAAACATCCAGACGCGATGGACAAATTAAATACCGCACACAGAGGTTGAGACAAGCTATGTACACAGTTTTTCAACATTACCGCTGGGACATTATCAGGGCCAGGATTAGTAAGTGGTTTCATTGATTCAATTTCTGTGATGACATCAACTACACTAAATGACAAATTAGACAGTTGTAAATCAATATGTGAAGAGAATTCAAACGTATTACAGTCAGGATGAATATCATAAACGCTTTTAAAGAAAGATGCAAAAAGGTTAGGAATTTCTTGAACATCATCAGATGACACATCATCATAAAAAACATTATGTGGTATACCGAGATCGCCCTTTCTCAGAGAGTTAGCATATGACCAGAATTTTTTCACATTATGGACAATAGAGCGCTCAGTGTTGGAAATGTAATTTAAATAACAATTTTTGGACAGAATTTTGCAATCATTACGTAATTTCTTAAAATCTAGATAATCCGAATTAGAATTAGAGATTTTATATTTCAGATGAGCCACTTTCTTATCCTTTATGAGATCAATTAAATCATGACTAAACCATTTGGGATATTTCCAAGAATAAGGACTAAGCTTAAAAGTAGGTACAAATTTAGTGATCGCTTCGGATAGAATAGAGTACAGATTATTTACTACAACTTCAATATCATCATTATTTACAAAAGAAAAGTCAACACTCTGAAAAAATATATTCATATGAACAAAATCAGCTTTAGAAAAGTCTACAATATAAGCGGTATTATGGTTTTTATGTTGGACATTAGATGGAAGAGAGATGGAAAGAGGTGGATGGTATGTATCGATGGGAACAAGGATATCAGATGATTCTATAGATTTAGCAGCATTATCACTGCAAAAAACTAGATCCAAAATACGATTACGAGCATTTAATGTGAAATTAATTTGAAAAAAGTTTAAAAAGTTACAAAGATTTAATATGGTAGTTTCCGCCAGTGAGAAGTTCGAAGTATGGCATTTAGGTAACAAGGGATCAGCTTCATTCCATGATATATTAGGCAAGTTAAAATCACCTACAATCAAGAATTTTGAATGAGGGAACTTATTCCTCATAGCTTCAACCTCAATATTTCAATATAATATGATGTAGGTAGATTGAATAAACACTTACATGCTATGCACTGTATTCAGGACAGCAGCAGCTGTCACCAGGATATATTTCACTGTGATGTAAAATAAATACACCCCTGATTATCAGGAATCCATTGATTAATTCTTATTTACTATGGGTGACACCACAAAGCTGAGGGATATTTTGAATGTACTGACTCCATTCTAAATAAAATTGGTTTGTCTTTTAACAGCTGTCGCTACTTTTTGTCTTGATTCTTCTCTTTTGTTTTTTCTTTAGGAGCCATTTTGTAGGAGATCGTAAACGCATTTTCTTCGGAGAAAAGCATCTTAATATTATATTTTAAATTAATTAATAATACTTTTCTTAAAACTTATCATTAGAAGTAAATTTTACTATCTAACTGTTATTATGATCAAACATTTTTAAAAGAATATATTTTTTAAGGAAGAAGATAATTGAATTGTTAGAAAGACTTTTTGCTAAAAAATATGTGATTCAATCTCATTTTGAAAGTATAAAAGATGACTGTTTTGTTTATGTTAAGCTGACAATCAAAATATGACTGTTGAGTTTACTGTGAAAAAATAGCTTTTAGGAAGGTGGCATTTATGTAAGTATCCTTAGAATAAATTTTGATAATATGCATCTCATACTTTCTAATTCTTTTTTCAAAAATTTATGCTGTTTCAAACTACTATGTCATATTACTCAATGGTTTACGAAACTTACATACAAGGATGTCGATTATGACTCCAACAAAACGTTGAGAATACAGTGAGCTTTCTGAAAATGGGTCAACAATGGCAATCAATGGGCCAAATCTTTAGATGAAATTTAATTTAAATATGTAAATAGTAATGTCACATAGTGAAGTCTGAACATTTTTGCATTTGTATTTTTTTTTTTGACGAGCAAATGTCAGTCTTCTATGGGACTGCCGTCCTTAGCAACCAATAAAAAAATGTTTGTATGACTTTTCCCTAGTAAACCGGCAGGATGGTGATGCAATTTTGTCCATATCAATTCACGTGCCAACCTCATTGTTAATTAACTATTTATAATTTTGTTTAAAATATTTATAAATATGCACCTTCCTCAGCTGTAAGTACCTAGAGGCCATTTTTAGAATTAAAAAAATGTACTAAAAATCTAAGTCGTCAACACCAGCCTCTGAAATGTTGATTTCTCATTTAACTTTAAAACTAGGTACAACTTTTTAAACGGTCTCCTTTTGGACATAATATCTTTACACCTCTTAGCTTCTGAATATTCTGGCTAGATGAATATCCCCAGTACGCTATTTATTTTCACAGGAGAAGGAAGCTTTCTCATGCCCACCAATTAACTTGATGTAAAGGTTTATTTGTTCGAAAGGGAGCATGCGGTCATTGATTGTTAAGACAGCGTAAACCTTGCCGTTGCGACGATTTGGACTTAAAGAAAACATCAAAACGGGAAATCATATCTGACATTGAATGCAAGCGTTCTATCACAGCAAGGTGGTAGAGAAACTGTTTAGAATAGCTTTCTATTGCATGGGAATGGAATTCTTTATTTATTTCAAATGTTTTATTGTTATTGTTTGAGATTATGTCTCATATTTTAATATTAGAAGAGTTATAACAGAAAAAATATTAGAAATTCAAGGTGAAATATTACTTCTTCAAAATGTTATACCCAGCTTAATT
The DNA here is from genome assembly GCA_951799405.1 of Agapetus fuscipes. Taxonomy (NCBI): domain Eukaryota; kingdom Metazoa; phylum Arthropoda; class Insecta; order Trichoptera; family Glossosomatidae; genus Agapetus; species Agapetus fuscipes. The sequence continues at coordinate 8,939,374 of OX637343.1, read as the reverse complement.
AAATAAATTTATAAAAAAATCTGGCAAATGACAAAAAAATAAACTCTTGAAGCAATAAGCAAAACCACTTTTATTGAGACAATCACAAAAATATAATTATATTTTGTACAATATACATTATATGAACATGATTATTTAGTAACTTTATATTTTTAAAGATAACATATGGAATACATATTAGAGAGAGTAAATAAAACGAGACTAGATTTTGTTTTAAAATATACATATCGTTGTTTAGAGAGCAAAATGATTCAATTTTATATAAAGAAATATGAGCCAATATATATTTGTCAAGCTTTTGATTGTTTACCTTATTTCTAATGCAATTTAGTTTATAAAAAGCATAAGTAATTTATTAGTTGTGCATAATATGTCTTAAGGCTTGTTCGCACAAGGCCACTGTTTTAGTCCAGTACCGAGTAATTTAGTGGTGGGCGGGGCCACAGAGTATGTAGGTTTATAGAGAGCGGTCTTAGAACAAAAAAAATGTAACCAAGAAGTATTATTTTTATATGAAACGATGGATAGCGCCAGTAACTACCCTACGAGTCTAGGCAATACTAAACTATCATAACTGGCGCTATCCATCGTTTCATATAAAAATAATACTTCTTGGTCACATTTTTTTTGTTCTAAGACCGCTCTCTATAAACCTACATACTCTGTGGCCCCGCCCACCACTAAATTACTCGGTACTGGACTAAAACAGTGGCCTTGTGCGAACAAGCCTTTAGTGCAGGCATTAACATTTATTTCTATCAATTGAATCTATGAAGTTTTAGCTGCCATGTTTTTGAATGAAGAATATAATGGGCTCCAAATTTTATTTAAAAAAAAGTGATAGTCCATTTGCAGAAATAAAAGTTTGTCGTCGGAAACCAATCAGAAAACAGTTTAATATTCTCCTTCTTTCAAGTTTTTGGATTGGAGGAATGTTCTATCTGTCAAAAGTAAAGTTTGACAGTTGTGTAACAAAATGGCGACTAAATTTAAATGTGAAACTTAAATGTTGCCATGGAAAAAAATGACAGTGGCTATGAGGCAAACATAATGTGCGTTCAATACATGAACCCCTGTACCTATGCACTTATATTACTAACACTTCCCTTAGGTTTTAAAAACACTAAGATTGGTGAAATCCACTTCAAACATAACACTAGGGAAAGTGCGGTTACTATGGCTATGTAAATAAAGGGTGTTTTTTTTAGAGGTATAGAACTTTAAGTTGGCAACACTGTTTTAACTGGCGGCCATTTTGTCAGCTGTCAAGTGATTTGTGTTTAGTTTAGTTTGGCATTTCAACATGAATAGACAACTCGTGCAACAATTGAAGCCACACGATCACCTAGCAAGGCGTAGATTCGGTGAATGGGTCCAAAACAAGATTGCCGTTGATCCCAATTTTCATAAGAGAATTTTGTTTAGCGATGAAGCTCACTTTTGGTTGAATGGCTACGTCAATAAACAAAACTGCCGTATTTGGAGTGAAGATAATCCTCAAGTGTATGTTGAGACACGGTTACATCCAGAAAAACTGACTGTTTGGTGTGCTTTATGGGCTGGTGGAATCATTGGTCCGCACTTCTTTAAAAAAGATGCTGGCCAGAACGTTACAGTCAATGGTGACCGCTATAGAGCCATGATTACTGACTTTTTCATTCCTCAATTGAACAACCATGATGTGCAGGAGCTGTGGTTTCAACAAGACGGCGCAACATGTCACACAGCTCGTGCCACAATTGATTTACTGAAGGAAACGTTTGATAACCGCATAATTTCACGTTCCGGACCCGTGAATTGGCCTCCAAGATCGTGTGATTTAACACCGCTAGATTATTTTCTGTGGGGATATGTGAAGTCGCTAGTCTACGCCGATAAGCCCGAAACGATCGACCACTTGGAGGACAACATTCGCCGCGTTATTGCCGATATACGGCCACAAATGTTGGAAAAAGTTATTGAAAATTGGACCTCCAGATTAGATTACGTCCGAGCCAGCCGTGGCGGTCATATGCCAGAAATCATTTTTAAATTATAATGCCAAAAGATTATCTTTTGAATAAAGTCAACTTCATGTCAATTTTAAAAATTCATCCTTGATTTATTCCATTTCAAAGTTCTATACCTCTAAAAAAAACGCACTTTACTAACTCTAGAGTTAGTAAGCAGGCTCAAATCAACTTCTCTGGGGGCCTTGGTGCAGGGAAAAGCTAGGGGGCCCCCTATATGCCCACACTCATTGAAAATTCCCATATTTTTTTCACAACGCAAAAGATGCATATCGCTGCCTTAGTTCTTGTTTATCGTATACGCCATTGAGGAAATTTTACACGAGCAATGTTTGCATGTGTACTAGACCAATGTGTTTTATGAAAACAAGAAATTTATTTAAAAAATATTTAAAAGAACTCTCACATTATCGAGTTTTACGGTTTTTCTTCACTCAGATTGTGTAGAATTTGATTCATAAGACAACTGCATGAAAAATTCATATTTTACAAAATTGGCGTATACGATAAACAAGAACTGGGGGAGCGATATGTTGTCAGAAAAAAATATGTTCAAATGTTTTGATTCCAATATTTTTTATCCTGTGGCGGGGGCCCCTTTGATCACAAATGCCTTATAAGACTTCAGTATCAAAGATATTTTTGTTGTTATGCATTTTTAACTAATTTCTAGTCTGTAATAGGGAGGCTCTTGGTCACAAATACCCGCAAAGACCGGAGCACTGAAAACAAATTTTTGAGATTTTTTGTACCTTTGGCGTCCCCTGGGTGTGGGGGCCCTGGTTCAGTTGTACCGCTCGAACCACCTTTAATCTGGGCCTGTTAGTAAGGTAGAGAGGTGTATTAAGAAATGCTTCAGCTCTGATTTCATACTAAGAAAAGTATATATTTTGTAGATGTAAGTACTTATTAGCTTTTTAAATCATCGTTCAAATTTTAGTTGCCATTTTGTGAGGAATTTTAAATATATCTGTCAATTTTAACAGTGAAATCCTATGATTTTTAATTCTTTGGATGAAAAATTTCAATATCTACAATAATAAAATTCATGTTTTGTCTATGGCACAAAATCAGGTCTACAAACCATGTACCTAATATAAAAATGTAACAAAATACCTTCATCCCAATGAACAAAGTTTTGGTATTTTGTTATTCCAATTTCAATTCTTGGATCCAGCCAAGATAATCTATTATCAAATCTGTTAATATTGATTTCAAACAGCTTAGTTAAGATTTTTTCTCTAATTTATGTCAAAAACTCAAATACCTAAATTGGTAGGTATTCCCAAACAGCAGGTACAAAAATACATTTAAAATAACTTAAAGTATATAAGTAAGTAATTATTATACCTTAATTAAAAAATATGCCAAAAAATAATGCTAAAATTAACTTATAATATAATGCTGAGATGGAATTTAGTCAATCAAATAATGTTTCTTTGTTTATATTTGAGAAGTTAATAAATAATAATATGGATATTTTACTTTAAGCAAAGAGTTAACTTAACTTACATTAATATATTTATGATTTAAAATATATATTTTAGATCTTAGTTAATTTTTTAGTTAGGTACTTATCTCATTTGTAGGTATAAAGAATACACATTCTATTCTATTTGCAAATAAAAATCAAAATGGCTTCCTTACCGCTAACAATATTATCTAGTCTATGATAATTAGGTAACAGTGAATCTCTTTGATTGATTTTTAGCTTTTCTTTATTTGACAATAATTGCTCCATTGACAATCAATTGTTTTTTTTTTTAATTTTCGTATTTTGCATTTATGGTTAATTTCAGTAATTTTGACTTAAAAGCACACTCTTTCAATGTTTACTAATAAAATCAGCATTTAATAATACCTAATCTGGTCTACAGACCTACATGGCTTACAATGAATGTGGCGAAAATCGGAACTAACGCCGCCATCTTCTATAGGTAACGTCACTTTTAATAGTTCAACGAGAAATCAAATGAATTGAGGTTTTTTGTTGAAGAAATAAAAAAACGTTGACAGTGTCAGTCTGAATTCCCTAAAGTCGTAATAGCGCCCTCATTTAGCTGCTATCTAAACTCATTAATATCATTATATGATTGTTTGAAAACTGACATTGGTATTGTCGAAAACTAATAACTACTTAATGGGTTAGACTTCTAATCCAAGGTTTAATCTTTGGACAACAGAACGCAACTTCAGATGGCATGACATGACGACATGAACAGCTTTGTCCATCTAAAAGTTCTGATAGGCAATTGGTACAAATGGCACGGATGAAGAAATCAAATGGAAAATATTATTATTGAGAACAACTTTAATTTAAAATAATAAGTACAATATATTATGTGATTGTTGAAACATTCCATGGACAATAATCCTCTGCCAATGATTTGTTTCAATTAATAAATATCCGAACCGTGGTCTACAAGTTACACACTGTGAATACTAGTCCCCACATTCACCAAGCCTACCAAAACTTCCCGTTGGCTTTTATGTAGGTGACCGATCACAAAATTTCACCAACATAATCTTATAGAGACGTTTTGCTATTATCTTTATTCTATCAAATTTCAAATGGTCTTTGTTTCTTGAAAATAATAAGTTACTGCAGTGAACACATCACATTTCAGTTAGAAGAATGCCAAACAACGTTTACACTATGGTACAACTTAACAAGAATAAGTAAAATAATTTCATAAGTTAAAAAGACATTCACTGACGATTGTCCAAAGTGACACCAGTAAAACACACTCACTGGGAGCATGCCCAAAATTTTTGACATTAATTTGTTCTAATTTTCAAAATTGAGAAAATAACATTGAGGTGAGTAGGAATAAAGAATTGAATTATGAATATTATTGGGACACCTTTTGAAAATATGGTTATTTTTGATTTTGAAAGAGTGTGCTCAGAGCGTTCAACACAGGAAGTACATATAGTGTAGGGAGTGAGGTTTCTACAGGGTGTTGCTGCCGTTGTCCACGCTGAACTGGTTGTCCGGCTGCTGGAAGTGGTGCTGGAAGTGGTGGTCGCTCCTCTTGCCCACGCTGTTGAGCATCTCCCGGTTCTTCTCGGCCTGGATCTCGTTGTCTCTCATCTGCTTGCGCGCTATCTCCATGAGCAGGCGCTGCCGCAGGTTGCTCATGGGGCTCACGATGGACAGGCTCATCTTGCGCTTGTACCGCACTTGCTCCTCAGACTCCTGTAAACATATTGCATTACAGTTAAAGCTTGCAACTAATAATGATAATAATAGTACCATGGTAGTATCGTGGTCGTATAGAAGGCTTCTAGGAATTTCCTGGAGAGACCACACCACAAATGAGGAGGTTCTCCAAAGAATCCAAGGAGGAAGGCACCTGCTCAGGACTTTGTCCGAACGGCGTGCAAGATGGATCGGCCATGTAATGCGACAAGAAGGTCTCTTGCACGCCATAATGGAGGGGATGACCGAGGGAACCAACTCTAGGGGACGCCCACGCCAAGAGTACCTGGAGGACCTGCTGGTGGACGTGCGCTGCTCAACATATGCAGAGCTAAAAAGAGCCGCACAAGACAGGGAGGAATGGAGATCAAGAGTACAAGATATTGCTGCAAACCAATCCCAGGATTGAAACAGAAGAAGAAGAAGAAGAAGAAGTACCATGATTTATTTGGTGAGTGCTGCTTTTGTGTGAATCACACCTCAAGAGCCCTGTGCGAGCTTGGACGTCGCTGCAGAAAGCGCCAATTCTCAAACCAGACCCAATGCTGTAAGGCTATATGGACCTTTGGTGACTGATCTTTGGTAAAGGTTTAAAAAAAAATAAAAAATTAGGCTGATTTATTTGGTGAGCGCTGTTTTTGTGTGTATCACACCTCAAGAGCCCTCTGCGAGCTTAGTCGTCGCTGTAAAAAGCGCCAATTCTCAAGCAAGACCCAGTTGCTGTAAGGCTGGATGGACCTTTTGATGACCAATCTTTGTTAAAGGTTTATGAATTTTGCAACCCAGCGAAGAGCAAATTTTAAAATATACAATATACATGGTATATTTTTGTGCTGGCGAGTCACCGGTTTATCAATTTTCAACCAAGCGAAGAGCATATTTGAATGTTTTTTTTTTGCTCCGCCGGGATTCGAATCCACGGCCTTCCATTTTCAAGTCCTAAGTGTTATCACTAGGCTACGCACCAGTCTACGCACATAGATGATACCTACAAGTAGTGCAACTTCTTGCCACATTGATCCCAAAGGGCTTGTATGTGGGGAATGAAACCTATTGAAGTTATTGATTGTAGAGGCCTTTGTTATCTTTCATGTAACTGGTGTAACAAAATAGATTTTGCTTAGAAAGTAAATAGTAAGTAATAGATTTGCATTGGAAAGTCATAATATATTTCCAACTATATTTTGTTCTACTCTGTCCTAATCCTACCTGGATGTCTCCTTAATCCTGTGGCAGATTATAAAATGGCGGCACGAGAACGAGTGCACGACAGTTTGACCCTTAAATAAAACGCAACTAAACTACACATACAGCGCAACTTCTTGCCGAGTTGTACTGGAAAGAGTTGCATTCGGCGTATATTTATTTCGAACCCCTCCGCGTCATGTTCTATGGACAATAACTTCGGCCCCGGTTCAACAGATGGCATTGGGTAGTTAAAAAACAATAATCCAAAAAAAATAAAAAATTAAACAATTATTAATTGATATACTTGATATACTCATATACTTGAATGATATCATAAGTAGTGCACTCCAAATTTTTGCTTGCTAATAAATAATTATAAATATCTGTAATAACTGAATTGCGTGAAGTGTATTGGTGTTTACAGTGTAAAGCTAACTCAATTTTTTATCACAAATTGTTCGCGGTTCTCTCTGACTGCTGCTTATGTGTTTTTTTTTCAAATTAAAAATAAATGTTTCATCGCTTGTAATATCAATAAGGACTATTTTTGCAAATCTGTCCAATAAATTGCAGCCAATAAACATTATTGCTTATATTATTGCTGAAGACTTTGTAGCAGGGCTGTCACTGCAATTGGGATAAATAAAAATAAACACAATAATCAAATAAATTGTACCTGTGACATAAAACAATAATATTATACTTAAATAATATAAAACTTAAATAACCCGTGAGAAAAAAAATATATATTATAATTACAAGTAACTTCTTTTTTTTCCTCTTGTCCAACGATTTTTAACAATGGAATCAAACGTTGTTCAACTAATAACGGAGGCATCAAACCTTTTGAATACCATGCAACTGGCGCTAATAAATGGCAATAATTCTGCAGTGAAGGCAGTTAAGGAGTTGACTTCTAAATTGCTACCCACGACGGCGGGACTGGCAAGAACGATGTCCCTGATTGGAGTTTTAACCGGCAAAATGGAAGGGGAATTGCAGACATTCAAGAGTAAGCCCATTTCAATGGGCGAGTCGGAGGACTCAAAGCATAATTCTATCTTCGATGCGATTAGCGAACTCGAGGAACGACGTGAAAAATCTAAGAATGTAATGTTGATGAATATTCCAGAAAGCGCGGCCTCTACCCAGGTGCAGCGACTGAATGATGACCGCAACACTGTCATGAATATCGTCAGTAAGTTCGATGAAGTCAAAACGGATTGTATCAAGGTATCCAGAGTTGGAAGAGTGGCGGCTGACAAAGTAAGGCCTGTTAAAGTTTCCTTTGCTGATTCTTCGGAGGCCAGATATGTGCTGCGTAATAATAGGCTTCTTGGCGATGGTGTGCGAGCTAAAGCTGATCTGACTCTCTCACAGAGGGAACATCTACGGGGTCTATGGAATGAAGTCGAGGAGAGGCGAATGGCTGGTGAGGAGGAGCTGACGGTGAAATTTTTCGATTCAATTCCAAAGATTGTAAAGCTCCGAAAAAACTTACCAGGAGAATCGGCGCAACTGCCTACTATCAGAACGTCCGTGGAGTAAACACAAAACTATCTGAATTATCTATTAGTGCATCTTTAACTTCATATGATATATTGTTTTTTACAGAAACCTGGTTGAATGAAGGTGTGCGTGACGGAGAGCTTGGTTTTGACCGTTACTGTGTGTATAGGAGAGATCGTGATCGTAAAGATAGTGGCAAGTCCAGGGGAGGAGGTGTTATGATCTGCGTTGCCAAAAGGTTCAGGTCCTGTATAATAAAATGTCTGAACACTTCATTGGAGCAAATATTTGTTAAAATCATTCTCCCGATTGGAATTTTAATTGTGGCTTGCGTATATATTCCGCCAGGTTCAGACTCTGAATCCTACTCCAATCATTGTAAAGATATGGAAAGAATCCGTTTTAAATATCCAGACGCTAAAATCTTGGTTGCTGGGGACTACAATTTGCCGGGTGCCAAATGGTGTGAGTGTGAGGCCAATGCGGTGATAGATGATGAGTGTACCGCCGAAATTAAAAACATGTCCTCGTTCCTTGGTTTGGTTCAGTGTAATCTGGTACGTAACAGTTTAAACCGATTACTGGACTTAATATTTACAGATATTGATGGTCTTAATGTTTCCACAGCCGCGGAGATCATCCTGCCGGCTGATGCCCATCACCCCCCATTAGAGATAGATTTTATTGTGAATTATGAAAGGGAGTCCTTGCCGGAAAGAATTACAAAAAACTTCAAAACTTGTGACTACGACGTCATAAATAACCATCTTAATGAGGTTGATTGGTCTTTCCTTGATACAAATACCGACGTAAATGAAATTGTGTCACAATTTTACAACGTTATAAATAGTTCCGTTCACGATTTTGTGCCTATCAAACGGCCACCATGGGGGAACTACCCCAAATGGTTCACACGCGAACTTGTTGATAAGATTAGTTTGAAAAAAAGATTGCATGCCCAGTATAAGGCAACTGGGGACCCCAGTGACTACGAAGCATTCAGTAGGGTAAGAAAGGAGTGCCAGGTGCTTTCAGCAGCGCTAAAACGTGAATTTTATAGAAACATAGAGAGTCAGTTACCAGGAACCTCCGTGAATTTGTATAAACTTGCCAAATCTTTAAAAGACGATCATAGCGATTACCCGAAAATAATGTATTTCAATGACAGGTCTGCCAATAGCGTGAGTGATGTAGTGGACTTATTTAGAAAATATTTCCTGTCAATCTACGAGGACGTTCTCATGGGTGTCAACACTCCGGCGCTCCCGCTGACTGATCGAGTTCATATCGCGCGTGTGATATTTTCCGTGTCGGACGTGCAGCGTGGTATTGATTCGCTGGATACTAATAAATCTGCAGGTCCTGATCAACTGCCGCCTGTTTTTATTAAGAATTGTTCAAATGTTATGTGTTGGATTTTACAAAAAATATTTAATAAATCTATTGAATCGGGAATTTTTCCAACAGCTTGGAAATCTAGCAACATTATTCCAATTTTCAAAAAGGGAGATAAATCTGATGTCACTAGCTATCGCCCAATATGTATACAATCCTGCATACCGAAGTTGTTCGAATGTATTTTTCTCAGTAAGATTAAGAGTGACTTAGCACTCGTTATATCGGACCAACAGCATGGTTTTATGCAAAACCGATCGACCTTGACAAACCTTTTGGAATTTCATTGTGATATCATGGATGCTTTTGTTACCAGGAGTCAGACGGACTGTGTATATACAGACTACTCCAAGGCGTTTGACCGCGTCTCCCATACAATATTGTTGGCAAAGCTTCTTTCTCTTGGTATTGATGGTGCACTCCTTGCGTGGTTTTCGAGCTATCTTGCTGAAAGGGAACTTAGGGTTTGTGTGTCGGGCGTTGTTTCATCTCCTTTTTTGGCGAAGAGCGGTGTGCCGCAGGGCTCACATCTCGGACCCATTTTGTTTAATATATTTGTCAATGATCTCCTGAGCGGGTTTGACGGGGTGAGATTTGTCATGTTTGCTGATGACTTGAAAATTTACAGAGTGGTTAACTGTATTGGTGACTGCGAGATATTACAAAGAAATATTGACGTGCTTTATGACTGGTGTGTGAAGAATGATTTAACTTTAAACATAGAAAAATGTCAAGTAATGCGTTTCCACAAAATTAAGAATCCCACGGTGTACCCTTACTCGATTGATGGTACACAGCTTATGTCGGTTGCGCAAATCAAAGATTTGGGAGTATTGTTGGACGCGGGATTAACATTTGTACCACACATAAAGGCAACTGTGGATAGGGCACTCAGAACATTAGGATTTTCCTTACGACTGTGTGAAAAATTTTATAACGTGCACACCTTTATTTATATTTTTACAAGTTTGGTGAGGCCATTGCTGGAGTATAACTCCGTGTTGTGGTCTCCTCACTACCAGGTACATATACGTAGTATATAGAAAAGGTACAAAACAAACTACTTCGCTTTATCAACTTCAAACTCGGAATACCCATCTCGGATATCAATTATAACCAACTCCGAGAATCGTATAAACTTGCACCGCTCTCGGCTCGGAGAAGTGCTGCTGACATGGTTTTTCTATACAAACTCATTAATGGCTTGACCGACGCGCCCCAACTCCTATCAAAAATTAATTTCCGTGTCCCAATAAGGAACACGCGTAACGTGGATACTTTTGATATGGCAGACTGTGCCGTGAACTACCAGTATTACTCGCCTTTTCAGCGACTGCCCAGGGAGGCGAACAAGCTGGAGGTTGATATTTTCTCCACGGGATTCTATACATTTAAAAAAAAAAAAAATAGTATGTAGGTATCCGCATTTTGTCGGTCTCTCATCATCCATTCTTTCCACAGGCCCAAGCCATCTCAACACATTTTTTTTTTTGTACCTTTAGTTTCACATTTTCTTTCTTTCTTTGCACAACACATTGTAAATTGTATGTTGTATTGCATTGTATGAAATTTTTTTAAAAAAAAATCCTTGAAATTTTAAATGATCTTTTGTTTATTCTATTAATTTTAGCAAATTTTACACCTGATTTAGTATATTATGTTTGTGACAACCCTGATCAAATAATGAAGATTTGTTGTTATTACAACAATTTTTGTATACAACAATTGCTTACACTGGTTTATGGTTTTTGCATTATTATTTTTAAAGTTTATTGTTATTATTTTTAAATTGTTAGTTCTATTGCTTTATAACCATCGTATATTTACATCTTTGTATATTATTTATGTGTCATTTATTTGTGTTATATTTTAAGATATTAGTTTTATACCTATAGATACAGTACCTACTTATGTACCTACATATTTATATTTATCGCAATGTTGTAAAAGGCTATATAGCCGTTTATTCTTCTTAAATAAATAACATTAATACCTGTTTCTGGCCAGGCAGAATAGGTTGGTGAATTGCATTCCTCTTCACAAATCTATTTTTTTTTAATTAAAATTAAAATTAAATTAAATATGTTTCTAGAAAGGTGGCAGCATTGCCGCGTGTGGGAGTATTGCCGGAGCAGTCCTATCATGGACGCATGCGGTATAAATCTTGTGATGGATAAAATTGACGATTTTTTAAGAAAAAAGGCATTACTTTAAGACGTCATTATGACATGTGTTGTAATTGGGTGTAAAACACACAAAATAGAGAAAGCAAAAATAAAAGTTGAGACGTAAAAACAGTAATGTAATAAAATAAGGCGCCTATTATTTTATTTTATGTTTTTGTTTAAAGATTTGTAGGTAGCGTCCCACACTTAGCTCAAATTTCGTGTCGAGTCTTGAAAGTTTTTGAATTAAAGTGAAATGAGAGTCATAACCTTTTTCATACAGGCTCTCCTTTTATTATGAATCTCAATCAAGATTAGATTTACGCAATTAAGGTTAGACTTACGGTATCAAGGTTAGATTTATGCAATGTGTTATACTCGAGGTAGTACCTACATACATTTTTATCGTACCTAAAAGTAAATAGGTAGGCAGTATGAGAGCTGGGTGAGACAAAACAACGAAAGTTGTAAGTCCACAACTCCGGGAATCAAAAATGTCAGCGGAGACATTCTGTGGAATAAAGAAGATGTAAAAAAGAGATGGAAAGAATATTTTAATGAGGTTTTTGGTGAAGATGAATGTGATTTAACTGTGAAAGGAGAATATGATGAGGGTAATGTTTTGAAAATATCGAAAGAAGAAGTAAGAAAGGTTATAAAGGAATTAAAGAATGGGAAAGCTGCAAGTGTGGATGGTGTGAGACCTGAGATGTTGAAAGCGGGAGGAGAATGTGTGATCGAATGGATGAAAGAGCTTTGCGAATTGTGTGTTAGTGTCAAGGAGGTTCCATCGGACTGGAGAGAGGCGGTCATTGTGCCAATTTACAAAGGTAAAGGCGACAAAAAAGACTGCCGTAACTACAGACCGATCAGCCTTCTTAGTGTGCCAGGTAAAGTGCTATGCAAGATTCTTATCCATAGGGTAAGATTATCCACCCAGGAGAAGGTCTCAGATATACAATCTGGCTTTATGCCAGAAAGAGGTTGCGTAGACCAGATATTCGCGCTTCGACAGATAGTCGAAAAACAGCTGGCCGTTAATAAAAAGGTCTACGCGGCTTTCGTAGATCTTGAGAAAGCCTTCGACTCGGTGGATAGAAGTATGATGTGGTGTGTGCTAGAGAAGTATGGTGTAAACAAAGCACTTTTGAATGCGATACGCGCCATCTATGTAAATAGCAGGGCGTGTGTCAGGGTGGATGGAGAATACAGCGAGTATTTTAATGTGTACAAAGGTGTGAGACAGGGTTGCATAATGAGCCCATGGTTATTCAATATAATCATGGATCATTGTGTTAAACAAGCGAATCTGGAAGGACATGGCATACAAATTGGAGAGAGAAAAGTCGGAGTTCTGCTTTATGCTGATGACGCAGTATTAATTGCTGATTCAGCAGCGGAACTCCAGACAATGCTCTCTAGTTTGAACCATGTTCTGTGTGCAAGCAAGTTGAAAATTAATGCAAGTAAGACGAAAGTACTGATTTTTGACAGAAGGGATGAAACTGAAGAATGCACGTTTATGTTGAATGGTACGAAAGTTGAAATTGTGGATGAATTTAGATACTTGGGAAGTATGTTTGAAAAGAATGGAAAGATGACAAGAGAACTTGAGAATAGGGTGTGCAAGGGAAAGCAAGTGGTCGGTGCAATAGGAAGAATAGCAAAGAACAAGCGATTGACGATGGATCTGAGAATGGCGGTACACAATGGCATATTGTTACCGACTTTGATGTATGGAAGTGAAGCATGGACAGTGAACGATAGCGAAATGAGTAAAGTATGTACGGTGGAAATGAAGCATTTGAGAAGTATGACAGGAAAAACTTTGAGGGATAGAGTTAGGAATGAATGGGTAAAAAAAGAATGTAATTTGAAAGAGGATGTGAAAGTTAAAGTACAAAAGAATGTGATGAGATGGTTTGGGCATGTGGAAAGAATGAAAGATGATAGACTGACAAAGTATGTATACAAAGAAAGTGTGAAAGGAAAAAGAGGGAAGGGACGACCGAGAAAAGTATGGAGTGATCAGATTGAGGAGATTGTGAAAGAATGGGATATACAAAGTGAGCGTAAAAGAAGAAAATGCATGAAAAAGGTGATGGATATGAAGGAATTGAAAGAGGTATGTCAGGATAGGAAAAAATGGAGGCAACTCTGCAGAGGCTCTGGCCACCCCTAGCGGAATGGCGACAGAGTTACAGTTACAGTTACAGTTACAGTATCCTGCCTACCTACCTGCAGGTGCACTAATCTTAAGCTCCAGACCCCAAGTATATACGTAAAGCATGGTGTGCACTCCCTAAGGTAAATTCACTTATTTTTTTATTTCATAAAATGATAGACTATATTTTTTAAAATGTGTCTGCGTTTTTAAAAAATAATATCTGGCTTAGTTCTTAAATTATAGCTCTTTTAAAATTTGCGTTTTTTCGATTTCCGGTAAAACAGGTCATTTTTTATTTAGGCGGATGTGACTCCGTTACCGTCACGGCTTCGAAGACCGACAGATCCATCTACGTCATTTTGACGTCACAGCGCAGCGTGGCTAGCCGGCCCCGCTGCGTTTTGGCGGGATTCAAATTCTCGGCATTTTATTATTGAAAATTATCAATGATATCTTTATTTTTACTACTTAAAAAATATAATATGATTGTGATCCTTGAAATGGACTCGACACAACCATAGTATTTTAAACCATTTTCCCTGCCACTGCAATTACCCTAAAAAGTAAATCACTCACTAGGGGTGCTGTCGTTGTATTTTTCATACTTGTTTATTTACGCAATCGAGGGAATTTACGCCAGGTCTTGTACTTGGGGGGTTAATTGAACACAAACCAGCGTTCATTAGACAGACATTTAAATACTCGTATTATGAAGTCAGGCGTTCATTCTAATGAATAATTGAATCGTATAGAAACAAAGGTGAGCTAGGATTTTTTCGAAAATAAGATAAATATACATATACCTACTAGTAGCTTGTGACCGATCCGTAGTCTAGTGGTTAGTGCTTTGGACTCGTAAATGGAAGGTTGTGGTTCGAATCCAGGCGGAGCACAAAAAAATATACCTACCATTTATATTTTTTAAATACATAATATTATGCTCTTCGCTGGGTTGCAAAATTTATATACATTTACGAAAGACCGACCGGTCATCAAAGGTCCATCCAGCCTTACAGCAATTAGGTGTTGTTTGAGAATGGGTGCTTTCTAAAGCGATGGCCAAGCTTGCACAGGGCTCTTGAGGTGTGATTCACACAAAAACAGCGGTCACCAAATAAATCATTCTAATATCATAATAGTAAAATATCATTTACATACCATACCTCCTTGTATAATATTTACTGATATAAGGCCACACTTTTGAGCCGTTTGCAAGCTTAGTCGTTGCTAGTCAGCTCCAATTTCTCAAGCAAAGCCCAGTAAGGCTACATTGAAAGAGCTTGTGACCGTTTTTTGATAAAAGCAGACGGAGTTTACGAACATAACTGTCTGACAGTTATGTTCCGTACAATGCTTCATTCACGTAAACCAGTTTCTAGTCGCTTGTTTGTAATCGAAAACAAAGCTGTTTTTCTTTTATCCTTAATGATAAACAATTACAATGTTAATGCCTCTATAATCGATAAAACAGTTTCTAGTCCACTATTCGTCCCCCCGTCGCGTCGCTTGTTTGGTTTATCTACCATTTGATTCAAAGATGACCTTTCAATTAAATTATCTTAAGAATCACATTCTACACAATCTGAGCTAAGAAAAACACGTAAAACACGATAGTGTGACAGATTACAGTCCAGTTTTCATAAAACACAATATTGGTCCAGTACACATACAAACATTGCTCATGTAAAAGTCCCTCGCATGGACATAAGACAAACAAGCACTAATGTGACGACTACTCAGCTAATAACCCTGCTACAAAGAATCAGGACATCAACCGCCACAACCCCAAATCCCACACCTCTGCGGCACTCCAACAAGTGAACAAGACCTCTCGATTATCTGAAAAAAAGGGAGTCTCCTGCACAGGATTCATTACAAAAATATTTTCCAGTCCACTAAATACAGTGGTATGTCACTGTTAGATCCTTTACTTGAGAAACATCAATAAAAAGCTCCAGCCATCACAGGTGAGAGGTGACTTGTTGATTTTTCGAGTAATGAACTTGTGTGGAATTTTAAAGTCACTGAAAGTCGCCCAAGGCAGGAGAAATCTTTCATTAAAACTTATTTAATTATCTATTACAAGTAATTACAAAATGCTGTGGGCAGGCAGTGCTTTTATGCGTATCACGACAAATCGGTCAAAGATACATCGTCCACAGACAGCTCGTCCGTGGACAAATCTATGACACGACAGTTGGTCAACACGACTTTTCAGATACATGCAATATCCGAGTAGATCCATAGACAGCTCCATTACAGAAAACTTGTTCTCCAATAAACCTACTGTTTTAATAAATTTTTATTTTTATAACAAATAGATTTGTGGAAAGGAATGCAATCCACCAACCTAATTTGCCTGGCCAGTTGTTTTCATGCGAAAGCAGAAGCTTGTGTGCATGCAACGGCATCTGTTGAACCAGGGTCGAAGTTATCGTCGCGGGATTCGAACCAACGTTATCCGGTTCCAAATAACTTGCAATGCATTACTTTAAGACATTATGGCATGTGTTATAATTGGATGTTGAAACACAAAATTCATTTGGACAAAATGACCTTATTTCGGATGACTACACCACTGCAATGTTTGACAGGACTGAGACAAATGTGGGCTATAGTACCTTTGTATCAATGCAGTAATTTAGTTTCTGTTATTCCTTTACGTTATTACTCAATGTAATGAATGATCTAAGTATGGTGTAGGTAATGCTTACCGGGTAGTTATCCAGCTCCGTGAGCACGTACAGCCTGGGGTCCGGCATGAGGGCACCAGGGCCCACGCCCCAGCCCAGCGAGGGCCGGTACTTGGAGGCCAGCCGGGGCACCAGGTAGCCGTATGTCTCCTGCACAACACAACACAACAGCACGTCAACACAGAGCTCTTCAAGGTTACAATAGTATGGACATCTTAGTGAACTTGGAGGCTAGCCGGGGCACCAGGTAGCCGTATGTCTCCTGCACAACACAACACAACAGCACGTCAACACAGAGCTCTTCAAGGTTACAATAGTGGACATCGTAGTGAACTTGCCTGGTCTGCGGGCTGCGCGCCCAGGGCTTGCAGCGTCAGCGGCTGCTCCCCCGGCCCCGACAGCTCCCCCGGCCCCGGCAGCTCCAGCACCCCCCTGGGGGCAGCACGAGCGCCGCATGACAGCAGCAGCAAGCTGACAGACACGCAGCGCAGCGACAGCATGGCGGCGCACAAACACCTGATGGCACTTCTGCAACAGTGTCAGATACAACATCTCATTACTTTAATGTAGTTGTTCTCCATTTATCAGTAAACCTAATGGGTGGTGGAAATTATTCGTGTAGGTACGAGGGTGCTAGGAAATTTCTCGAAAACACAGTTTTTGACGTGGTTTTTTTTCAATAAATATGGACAAATATAAAATTTTGATAACTTTAAGTGTTAGTTACACATTTCATTTGCAATATGCATCAAATAATATATGTCTATAAACGCTTTTATAACTTGAAAAAATAAAAATTACCAACACCTTCTTGCGGTAAGTGGAAAACATACAATTTTTGAACCAGTTTTTCTGTAAATTGGTGGTATTTTGAAATCTGAAAAAAAATTACAAATATACTTTATATCCTGTTTTAGTTGATGGTGTGATTTAAAATGTGATTGAGATGAAGAAAACTGAATTAAAAAAAAAATCTAGAAGCAAAAACTGACAAAAAAGTGTACATTGTATCTTCGAATAAAATCTCAAAAAATGGTTATTTGTGCCCAATTATTTTCAAATATTAAACAATATAATCTTGAGCTTAGTTTTAATTTTTTTCAATTTTTTTATTTCATAAGATCTATTTTTTATTATTATTTTTCAAATGGCTTTTAAATGCGAGATTCGCCGCGTAAACCCGCAGACCGGCTCCGGTGCCCACAGAGGACGGACCTGCGTCACTTTTTTTTTTTAGCTAAAACTCTCTCATAAAAAACTTTTGGTTCGTCGGCAAGTGATATGCAACATTTTCGAAGCGAGTACATTTTACGATTTTCCATGTTACATTTTTACAAAAATTTTTTGCAATCAACAATTTCTTAATAATACATTACTTGACTTATAGGTTGGTATGAAGCTGACCACCCATACTGTACAAAGATGGTTCACTTTGCTAATGTCACCCCTGCTTCTGGAAAGGTCGGCAAAAGTTGCAGGGCTTATGTTCAACTTCTATGTGTGTGCTTGTGGGAATGCATTTAATATGAATCTGAAATGATTTATATCTTTGCAACTTTAATTTAGATTAAGACTTAGATACTTAACTTAGAAATTTATCATTACTATTTTAGAAATAATCGGTCGACATTCTTCATCCTGCGGATCTTACGCAAAAAATAAAATAATTCTAGTCATCAAGAAAGCGAAATTGCTAGAAAGTAAATGCAATTATACAGTATGTGAAAAACTAAATATTTACTAAGAAATACTGCGTGTATGCACTATATTGACCACTATTTTCAGAAAATTCCTTGGAACCTTCACATATCCATAACATTATTATGTAGTTACGCTTACGAGTAACTAAAAACTTGTTTTTTTTTATTTAAT
Source organism: Agapetus fuscipes (assembly GCA_951799405.1). NCBI lineage: Eukaryota > Metazoa > Arthropoda > Insecta > Trichoptera > Glossosomatidae > Agapetus > Agapetus fuscipes. Next base: position 8,921,174 of record OX637343.1, on the reverse strand, counting down.
GTTTTTCAAAGTTCTAATGAATTAATAAAGTGGAAATACACAAACCATTACCAAGACCCGTCACCAAAGTTCATCCAGCCCTACAGCAACTTGGTCTTGATTGAGAATCGACGCTTTCTTTAGCGACGACCAAGCTCGCTGGGGGCTCTTGGGGTGTGATTTACACAAAAATAGCGCTCGCAAAAATCATCCTGATATTATTATTACTAAAAATAAAATTTGCGAAACTATTATTTTTTTGATAAACTAAACCCAAGATAGTTCATAGAAGTTTCATCTTTTATTCACATCTCAGTCTACCCATACAATCAAATACATTTTTAGTATCGCTATTGAAGGATGGAAAAGGTTGAGTCTATCTGTACGGCATAAAAAAATGGCTGGCAAAAACTGAAGTGAATAGCTACTATGAGTAATAACATAGAGGAGCGGAAACTAACGTGCTGATTTGATACATACTGCAGTTGTCATAAGAATCAAATTCTACACAATCTGAGCTAAGAATAAGCGTAAAATTCGTAATGTGAGAGTTGTTTTAAATATTTTTGAAATCAATTTCCTGTTTTCATAAGACACATTGGTCCAGTACACATGCAAACATTGCTCATGTAAAATTAGCTTAATGGTCTCTACGGCAAACAAGAACAAAGGCAGTGACATGCTACCACTTGCGTTTCTCTCCTGTCACACGTTGCAGTGGTTATAATGAAATGAGGGATAAAGTTAAAATATGAATATTCAATGATAAAAGAAAAACAGCTTGGTTTTCGATTACGTGAGTATTTATTTTTATACCACAACCGGTTTCGCAAACATCCGTTTGCATCGTCAGGTGGATCAATTAATAACCGGTTGTGGTATAAAAATAAATACTCACGTAATCGAAAACAAAGCTGTTTTTCTTTTATCATTAATAATGAACGATTACAAAGTTAATGCCTCTACAATCAATAAAATTATGAATATTCAACTTGAAAATATGAAATATTGGCACGACTTTGGCGATCACAATATTTATAACGTGTGTTATCTGTCAATTCTAGTTATTTCCGGTCTAGTCGGCAGCCGTTATTTGAAATGGTACCAACATTCAAGATTTTTTTTTCGTTGTGCCGAGTTTTTTGTACACATGGAAATGCAACTGTGAAGTTCTTTGTTATTTTTATTACTAAAGACCATTTTCGTAAGTAAGTTGAGACATATATATATATGTCTTTTTTGGTTAAAATAATTTCTAGTCCACAGATATTAAAAGTTAATATACGTACCTTGGAATACTACAAACGAACGCGAGAGCAGAGCGCGGAGCGCGCCGCGGTGCCAGATATACGAACTAAACGAACACGAATTTTAAAATTACAAATTTTTGAGAGCGCTCTTAAGGGTGATTGAGAGGTCAGCGCGCCCAACTTTGATGACCGAAATAACCCATATTTTGAATGATAAGGTAGTATTTTTTCTCCAGTTTAAATTAACACATAAAATAAGGTATTTTTTTCCATAAAATACCAATTCAAAATAATTTTATTTACGGAGATACCTTAAATGGAGATTTCCACTGTTCTTATGAATAAATCCTAACTTTTTTTTATTTCAAAACATTCATTTTGATTAGTTTTATTTTTTCTACTTGTTAGTTGTTTTTTTTTACTTTTCATTGATTTTTTATGATTATTTAAAAAGTACCCAAATTTTGCATACGATATTGTAGCTAAATTCGTCTTTTAATGGTTTATTTTCCTTTTAAGATTTGAAGTGATATTTTTTATGTTTTCAATGCATTACTTGTTTTATTTTTTCTCCTCTAATTTATAATTAATAATGGAAAAAGAAAGATTTTCATACAAAAAATGATCCAGTCTTTGGCGCCACGGATAAACTGTGGCGGATTCGTGAACTGGCTTTAAATATAATATCTCCTCCGTTTTTGACCAAAACATAATGAGTCCGAAATTTAGGTGTAACGGAGTTCAAGCGTTTACGTTAAAACTGGACCAAACAGGTACAAAAATGCATGAAAACCAAAACGCCAGCTCGAGATGCTGTTTAAGATTCGATACATTTTTCGCATGCGGTCTATTTCCTATAGTTACGAGAATTTTACACTTCGGGTATACTCGTATATCTTCGTATATCGACGGAAATGCACGAGTGGCTGTGGCTTAGTAAAATACGTATATACAGGTATTCCACTAGAAAGATTCATTGGCAAAACATAAATTATTTCGCGGTGTCAGAATATCGTCGCCTTACTTTCAAAACCTCGTATCTCAAAAAAAAAAATATTTTGCTTAAGTACTTCTTTCTATATAATATTACATAACTACTACATACTCGATGGTTTGAGCATATGGAGAGAATGAATGAGGAAAGACTGACGAAGAAAGTATATGTGGCAAGAATGGAAGGGCGTGGGTTCGAATCCCGGCGGAGCACAAAAAATATACCATTTATATTTTCAAATTTGCTCTTCGCTGAGATGAAAAATTCATAAACCTTTACCAAAGACTGGAGGAAATGAAAGAAGTATGTAAGGAAAGATAGAAATGGCGGTTGATCTGTAATGTTGGCGGCTTGGGTTTATAAAATTGGAATTTGTTTTAGTTTTGATGTCCATAGAAATGATTATTTATTGATTTAAATTGTCGTGTATGTTCCTTGACTTATAGGTTGGTATGCGGCTGACCACCCATGCTGTAAAAATGGTTCAATTTGCCGATATCACCCCTGTCTCAGGGAAGGACGGCAAGAGTTGCAGGGTGTATGTCCATTTGAGATTTGGTTTTTATGTTGTAGGTTCACATGAGGCATGTGCAAGCGCAAACTTGTACGTGTCTGGTTGTGAGAATGCATGTAATGTGAATCTCCAATGTAACATATCTTTGCAACTTACATTAGATTAGATTAGAATTGATATAAATCTCTGCAGCTTAGATTAGATAAGTAGATTATTTAAGTTAACCTGCTTTGTTTCATTGCTATAAAAATCACTTTAAGCAGAAATAAAGCACTTACTGCCTCTTTAATTGTACATTTGCTAAGAAAAAAAGTAGTATCTGTCACTTACTGCTTTTATGCTTAGTTTTTCTTATAACCAAAAAGCAGTAAGTGTTATAATTTTATGAATTTTTAATTTATTTTCATATTTTTTAATAGTTATACGTAAAAGGTCACTCACAAAAACCATGGTAAAAAATTGAAACTGAAATCTTTAAATTTAAATAAGTTAGCCCAACAAACTCAAGTTTGAAGTAGATTATCTCAAAACAAATATTTTGCAGATACTTCCTTTTTGGTAAGCAGGGCAGAACAGCAGAACGTCGCACTGGTAAATAAAAATAATGCTCTGCACACAAATCCGTGTTTGTATTCAAGATGCAATAAATTGTTAAAGTTTGTGTACAACACTCATACAACATATTATGTGTGCTGAATCTTTTATCTGAAGATTCACAATAAATTATAAAAAAGTAAAACGCTCTCAAGGAGCGTTGTGTTACTTTCTATACAATTTTGTGAAAAATGAAATGTGTAACAAATAATAAATTAATTTATTTCGAAATAAAGTAAATACTTTTATTTTAAAAATGTACAACTTATTGCTTTTAATTAAAGTCAGGATTTTTTTGATGTATTATAAAAAAGAAACACAAAATGGCTAAGAAAAGTTTCTAAGCCCTACCGGTGAATTCTAAAAGCGTTTACACAACCATAGCGTTTATCCAAAAGTTTATCAAACTAAAACGCTGGGGAGTAACGCCATCTAATCATGATGAGTCAAAGTTATTTGACATAAAATTACGATTTTAGTTTCATAAAGCAATTAAAGAGGTTCTTTAGTCCCGATATTACTAATCTTCTTAAACTCTCGTATAACCTTAAGTTGAAAACATATATTATCACTCAACATTCATCTAAATGACTCTAGCTTTGTTTTTAATTAGGATTTTTCTACTCTTAAGTTCGAGTATTCTCATTTTTTGTAGAGGATGAGTAGGTTCGTACACCTTACTGTTAACTATTTTGGGTTAGAATGGATCTCCGAAATGAGGACCATGACATTGTCTTGACTCCATTGTTAGAAAAAAATAAAATAGTTTTTCAGTCTATTTTTTATTAACCAGAATTGTAAGAATTGTTTGTCTTGCTTGCTCAGTCGTAATTGTATGATAAAAATATGTATCCAGTGAACCTAAAACATTAAAAAACCAAATCTCAAATGGACATACACCCTGCAACTCTTGCCGTCCTTCCCTGAAACAGGGGGGACATTGGCAAAGTGAACCATTTTTACAGCATGAGTGGTCAGCCGTATACCAACCTAATAGATATAAGTCAAGGAACATACACGACAAATTACATTTTTACAGGTACAATATAATTATTATGATTTTTAAAATACTACATTCCATTGGTAGGTATAAAAAAACAAATAAGCACATTTGAAAAAAAAGAGACAATGACCGCATCAAAAATTCAAAAGACGACTATACGTTCTCTTTTCAAATGTTTGCCGCGTCCATAGAGCAGGAAGTGGAAGCGGCGACAGCGAGCGCAGCCACCATGATTGCACTTGGCGGGAAATCTCTTAGCAGCTGTCAAACGCTTTGAGAGACAAAAGAGAGAATAATATGTAAAATGCAAATGCATCGATCTTGCGTCGCATTCTAGCCAATGAGCTTTCGTTTCTTGCGAATTCCGCATTGCACAATTTGCCCTTTGACTTTTGTAAGGGTTCAACGTGAAAGGAAAAATTTATTTAAATTGAAAAAGTGTTTGTACTCCCACTGACACATCGGGAAAAATAAATCGAGCAAGGAGGACAGTCCCCGAGAGACATTTCGTGGAAGCCCAATGCCCATTAAAGCCAAAACGTTTAACATTCATTTAACAGTCAGAATCATATTGATTCTGGTATAAATTTCAATGAAATTTTTGAAAGAAATATTTTTCATTTAATTGAGTGAGGATAAAATGTTGAGAATGTCTCTTATAATGGTATGTCGTGATTTTTTATTTCAACAGAGAAATAGCACGACGTATATTTTAAAAACAACTGGACGGATACCATGTACCAAGATACGCAATATTTCAAATCACGGATACCATGTCTCAAGTCACGGATAGGTACTTACCATGCCCCAAGTCACGGATACCGTGGCCCAAGTCACGAATGCCATGCTCCAAGTCACGGATACTGTGACCCAAGTCACGGATACCATGTCTCAAATCACGGATACTATGCCCCAAATCACGGATGCCAAGCCCCAAGTCATGCATACCGTGTCGCAAGTCACGGATACCATCTTCCAAGTCACAGATATCATGTTCCAACTCATGGATACCCTGTATCAAGTCACGGATACGAAGCCCCAAGTCACAGATACCATGTCTCATGTCACGGATATCATGCTCCAAGTCGCGGATATCATGTCTCAAGTCACGGATACCATGCCCCAAGTCACGGATACCATGTCTCAAGTCACGGATACCATGCCCCAAGCCACGGATACCATGTCTCAATTCACGGATACCATATCCTGAGTCAATAATATGAGAAAATATTGTATTGGTTTATAAACGTGATGATTATGAAATTTGTATACATACATATTTTTTTAATTTTTTTTTTTTTTTTTTTTAAGAAAATCCTGTGCGGGAGACTCCCTAGATTCTAAAGACTCTAGGGGTCTATGACACTTGTTGTAGTGCCGCAGAGGTGTACGAGCTTGTTCGTCGCTACAAAGCGCCAATACTCAAGCAAGACCCAGTTGCTGTAAGGCTGGATGGACCTTTGGTGACCGGTCATTGGTAAAGGTTTATGAATTTTTCAACCCAGCGAAGAGCACATTCGAGATATAAATGGTATATTTTTGTGCTCCGCCGGGATCCGAATCCACAACCTACCATTTACGAGTCCGAAGTGTTGCCACTACGGACTACGGACCGGTCCAAGATTACCAAATTACAAGCTTTTTAAAATAGGTAAGCGTGGAAGGGGAAGACCTAGGAAACAATGGATTGATCAGATAAATGAGATTGCGAATGAATGGAATTTACAGAGTGGAAACAAGAGAAGAGCATGCATGAAAAGAGTGATGAAATTAGATGAAATGAAAGAAGTATGCAAAGACAGAGTCAAGTGGAGGCACTTGTGTGGAGATACTGGCCACCCCTAGAGGAAAGGCGGCAGGATACAAGACAAGACAATAAGCCCACTCTAAAATATTATTATACAGGATAACCTAAATTTGGAGAGGCGGTACTTTCTCTTTAAACAAGTTTAAGAAAATTTACGTAAAAGGAAAATAGCGTTAAGGTAAAACTGAATAAGTAAGATATTTAGCAAACTTGGGTTCTAAAAAATCGAAATCTAAATCGAAGCTGCAAAGATATTTATCATATTATCTAGATTTTCAGCAGTAACTTTGTGAAAGTTCATTTTAATAGATAAAAATAAAAATTAATTTGTTTTAATTCACATGAGTTATTTTTGTTTAACACAACCAGTTATGTTAATAAAAAAAAACAAAACTAAAACTAATTTATTAAGATACATATCATTTAAGATTAATATTAAAATATGCATTGTATTAGTTAGCGCTAACACATGAACTACAATATAAAAACCCAATCTCAAATGAACATAAGCCCTGCAACTCTTGCTGACTTTCCCTGAAACAGGGGTGACATTGGCAAAGTGAAACATTTTTTTACATTATGGGTAGTCAGCCTCATACCAACCTATAAGACAAACAATAAATTAAGTACACTAAAAATGAAAACATATTCTATAAAATCAAAAAATATTTTTTTAAAGCCTCAGCCTTAAACGCCAGCATAACAGATCAACCACCATTTTTTCGGTCCTTGCATACATCTTTCATTTCATCCAGAGTTATTGGTCATAACCTTTTTCATACAAGCTCCCATTCATTCGCTATTTCGGAAATTTGGTCCATCCATAGCTTTCTCCTTCTTCCTTTAGATATCGCTGCCCTAGTTCAATACTCAGACATCTTACACAAAGCTAGTTTCGAGAAAATCGAAAAAGAAGGTTTGTAATCGCTATGATAATTACAGTTAACTTTGTTTTAAAGTCACTTAACGCAACAATGTGTAGCTTAGTTGCATTAAGTGACTTTAAAACAAAGTTAACTGTAATTATCATAGCGATTACAAACCTTCTTTTTCGATTTTCTCGAAACTAGCTTTGTGTAAGATGTCTGAGTATTGAACTAGGGCAGCGATATTATGGGTTCTATATATATGGGTTCCTCAGATAACTGCGCATTTTCTAAGAAATATAACACAATCCTGTAGCTAACAAGTTTTTCAAGAGCTCTTTCCAATAAGCAGGCCCGGATTAAGGGCGGTTCGAGCGGTACAACCGAACCAGGGCCCCCACACTCAGGGGGCCCCCACAGGGCAAACAAAACTCTTATATTTTTATCAGCGCCCAGGTATTTGTGACCAAAGGGGTCCCCGATGACAGACTTAATCAAAATTAGTTAACAAGCATTACAACAAAATATCTTCGGGGTATTGGTCTTATGAGGCATACGCTACCAAGGAGCCCCCCAAAAGCCAAATAATATTGTATGGAAGAAACTTCAACGTACTTTTTTTTTCGGAAAATATATGCATCTTTGAGGTTATGGAAAATTAGGAGGGAAGGGGTGGGGTTTTCAGGGAGGGGGGGGGGGCATATAGGGTCCTCGAGCTTTACCCCGCACCTGGGCCCCCAGAGGGGCTAATCCGGGCCTGCCTATAAGTAGTTCACTTACTATGAGAAGTAACACACAATAAAATGTTTTATTCGCGATATATCAAATCAGTGAATCAGCACTTATTCAGTTTTACCTTTATGGTGGCGATATACACTCCAGGTAACCTTTCAGTTGTTTTGATTTGTATCGAACAAAAAAAAAGATGAATACATCAGAGTTTCTGAAACTTGTTCGTCAATCTCTTACGTTCCATTTAACCAGCACCCCGAGTATAAAATATTCGTAAGCTCAGCTCTATTGCGTAAATAAATATATGAAAACTAAATCTATCACAAGGTGTGCCGTGGTATATTACATGCATTTTTTATTTACGTACGGGACTTTACGTTTGTTTTAGTGTTTTATACTCGGGGTACTGTTCAATAATAAAATTATATTCAAACTTTTAAAGCATCCGCAATATTGTTTTACCTAACGACAGTTGTTTAGATGTTTTGTCACAAAAAAAAAGAAATTTTGCATGCTACATAGCCATACCTACTATTCAATCATAAGCTGTTTTTGTAGGTCGATAATCGAATTGGCAGAATGTTTTGTGTTCATAACCAAAGAGCTAGGGTTCGACATGTTTTTTTTTCTTATGCAGGGTGGGAAGTCTGGACGTATTTTCTGATCATATAGATAGATAGAAAGCGATACATTATGTTCGCACGTGATTGAATTTGCGTTATTGAAACAAGCGCATGTTCAAACCCCGCCTGCGCCGTGTCCTATCGACAATAACTTTGAGCCTGGTTCCACAGATGTTATTGGGTAATTATTAGTGGTGCAACAAATAGTGTATTCGGTCATGCACCGAATACCGAATATTCTGCATGGAGACCAACCGAATACCGAATATTCGGCTGATTATTCGGCGACTGTCCGCCGCCTTTCGAGTCTTTACTATTGGTTGTCAAGTTCACCCCATTAAATCCCACGCGTCATGTCGAGAGGCTTTTCTTGCAGGTTGGACACTTTTATGAAGAAAAGCGTAATCGCCTGCTTCCAGATGGCGCTGACAAGATAGCCTTTCTTCATCACAACCTGCCTCTTTTAGATTTTAAATATTCATAGAGGTAAGAAATGAAAAAGCTACTTTTAAAATTAATTTCGTATTAAAAATGTTTTTAGGAATTACAATGAAGCTATACACATTCAATAAAATAAGACTAAATCAAAAAATTCACGAAATAAGCAACTCCATGGGGACTGGTGGTCTGGTTCCCAAAAAACAGAGGCAGCGGTACTTGTTCTTACAGCTAACAATTTTTTGTCACAAAATGCTGTATTCAAATGATCAACTTTTTAAAATTATTTTACTCAAATTGAGCCACACAATGGCAATGGAGAGAGCATCGGAATTCTTATTCCTTTTCTTTTAAATTGGTATTCGGCCCAAATGTTGCTATTCGGTATTCGGCCGAATAGCGAAAAGTAGCCGAATATGCCGAATACCAAATAGCTACCGAATATTCGTTGCAACACTAGTAGTTATTAATTAATTAGTGATTAAAATATAATGCATTGATTATGTTAATACCTGCTTCTGGTTAGGCAATAATGGTTGGGGAGTTACATTTTTCTTCAAAAATCTACGTAAACCAAAATAAAATGGAATGTGTAATTTTTTTGCAGTATGTTTCCTATTAACTCCTTAACCACTGATCCTAATTTTACGACATTGTCAGGAAAATGTGAAATATTTTCAAAATGGTTCCTGTGAAGTTTGGTGCCGATTGATTGAAAAGCGGTTTCCTTTTTCCATCTTTCTACCAACCCGGTTAGTAAAATCCGAAACTACCCAACATGACACCATATACTTACATTTAAGACTAATATTGCAACCTTGGGATGGATTGTTCATAATGATTGAATGATGAATAAACGTCTTTTATTTTGCGTTTCACCAGACTGGGCCACAGCAATGCGTGCCAGGGCACAGCTAGTTACGCTTCGAAAAGGAAAAATGCTCAGCTTCATAGAAATGTATTTTATGTGAGATATCATGACGTCACAGGTGAGTGTTATGCATTGAGCTATAACATAGAGGAGCGGAAACTAACTTACTGCATTGATACATACTATCTACAACTTTTGCCTCTGTCCTGCCAAAAGTTGCAGTTGTGTAGTCATACAAAACATGTTTTTACGTGTTAACTTTTATTTTTGCTTTCTCTATTTTGTGTGTGTACACCTAATTACAACACATGCCATAATGTCTTAAAGTAATGCCTTTTTTCTTTAAAATTCGTCAATTTTATCCATCACAAGGTTTATACCGCATGCGTCCATGTTCGGACTGCTTCGGCAATACTCCAACACGCGGCAATGCTGCCACCTTTTTAGAAACTTATTATCATTCGCCCGAGTTTTTTTGTACACATGAAAATGCATCTGTGAAGTTTTTTCTTCTCTTTCTTACTAATGACCATTTTCGTAAGAAGGTTGAAACAAATATACTTAATGTATATTTTCGTTAAAATATTTTTTAGTCCACAGATATTATAAGTCAATGGTGTTATGCCAGGTATGTTGCGAGCTGTGCACATGCCAGTCTGTGTATTATGCCCCGTCACGGCATATGCCGTATTATGCCACTCTCTATATGTATTATGCCACTCTCTATATGTATCATGCCACTCTCTGTGTATATGCCACATTCCATAATCTCCAGTAATGCGGCAGAGAGTGCTGTCAATGGAGGGATGAGACTTGCTCACAAGGCGACAGAAAATGGGAGAGTCGAATGACTAGTCGCAAAAAATATGTGTTGAGCGCCATTAAGGTGGTAAATGCCAAATTGTCTACGTATTATTATTATTATTGGTAGGTAGAGGCCCACCCTCACCCCTTTTTCCATTTTAGCTCTCCATGCCTGAGACACGGATTTTTCATAGTTCAGGTACATGTAGGTACCATTTTTTTCCTAAAGTAAAACATCTGGTACATATGTTAATTTCTGTAAAAAAAAAGTATTATTTAGCGGTCCGGATTCGGCCGCGAAATATATTTGATTGCCGAACAAACCGTGTGGAAGCTTTCATACATTTATTTTACATTTACTCTCATACACTACTACGGCACCGGACTGTGCGGGCATGAAGATTGAGAAAAAGAAGAAGCATGCAAATAAGACATAGACGGCTTGAAAGAAAAAAATGCTGGATTTAAATACAATTAATTGTTAATTTTTCAACTTAGGGAAGAGAATATTTAAAAAATACCATGGTAATCGAACCCACTACCTTTCGATTACGAGCCCGTAGCTTTAGCTACAAAACGCACCGTCATGTCAGTCGGTAATGCTTAATAAATAATATGGGCTTTTCTCTGTTTCACACCCTTTGTTATATTTTTTTTATATATTAAGTCCAGTTTTCGATGTTTACAACTTTTTTAGAAATAAAAAGTATAACGTTAATAATGGCGACGTTATTACGACGTAACGTCAACGACGTTACCATGTTGAAAGCACCGCTTCCCATAGATCACCGAAGTTAAGCAACATTGGGCGCCGACAGTATTTGGATGGGTAACCGCTCAGGTACACCGCGTGTCGTTGGCATCTTGGACCGGTCCGTAGTCCGTAGTGGCAACACTTCGGACTCGTAAATGAAAGGTTGTGGATTCGGATCCCGGCGGAGCACAAAATATACCATTTATATTTCGAATGTGCTCTTCGCTGGGATGAAAAATTTATAAACCTTTACCAAAGACCGGTCACTGAAAGGTCCATCCAACCTTACAACAACTGGGTCTTGCTTGAGAATTGGCGCTTTCTACAGCGACGATCAAGCTCGCAGAGGGCTCTTGAGGTGTGATACACACAAAAAAAAGCGCTCACCAAATAAATCATCCTAATATTCTTATTTTTTTATTGATGAAAGTCTGCAGAACTGTGACTTCTACTTTATGAAAAGACTGCAGTGGTGTGATCGAGGCACGCCAGAGTAAATCCCTACAACGAAAAAACTGCGAGTATTTTTGCGACAACCCGAATGTTGGCTTAAAAATATTACAGGAATAAATACACACGTGGTTTCTGCAAAAAGCAGCTCGTGTGCTTTTCAAAAAAGTAAAAATAATGCAAAAAAACAAAATGAATGAGCCTGTGAAGTCTCACATACTGTAAAAATTGGTTCACTCTGCTAAAGTCTGCCTTTGTTTCAGACAACGGTTTTGTTACGAATTTCTAAACTTTACTTACTTATGATTGTGTGTCTAGGCGTATTTACTTGCTTGTATATGTGTGTATAGACGTCGGTGTTTGATACTTTGAACTGTTTTACGTATTCTCTCGAAGTACCCATTCGAGAGGAGTCTCGTATTGTCTGGAACATGCAAGACTAGGCTTTGGACATATATAAATATGGACTTCGATGCTGTGAAGCAGGTAGTAACCCTTTGATACCCGAACCGTGAAGCCACCGGTGCAGAAGTTAACGCTTGAACCATATGTAACCAATTTGCTAAAAATAAATAATGTAAGATGAATTAAATGCCAATTTTATTTGTGAACAAATCCAAAATAAATCGTTACAAAAAAATGTAAATACATTTTTTTGCTCCACCAGAAATCAAACTCATGGGCATGACCTCAGTATAGAGGGTAATAACTTTAATATGAAATCAAGTAGGTATTTAAAGAGACATTAGATCTTTATGTAAGATACCCCTTTCAGACCAGGCAGTCACAATTGTGACGGTAGTTTGCTTCCAAATATTTTAGTGTTCAAATATATTTACAACGTTTAGCCCGGCCACATACAATAGGGAAGTTGCAGTGGTAGGGAAAACGTTTGAAAATAATATGGTTGTGTAGAGTACATTTCAACGATCACAACCATATATTTTTTAAGTAGTAAAAATAAAGATATCATTGATAATTTTGAAAAATAAAATGCGGAGAATTTACAACCCGCCAAAAAAGCAATGTAAACGGTTAGGGACATGTGTCGTCATTTTGACGACAAACGTCGCTGTCAAACCGACTACCTGGGCCATTTGACACCTAAACTCCGAAGATCTGACGTCATATCCGCCCGAATAAAGCAATGACCTGTTTTAGCGGAAATGGAAAATACGCGAATTTTAAAGAGCTATAATTTAAAAACCAAGGCACATATAATTTTTTTAAAAACGCAAATGCATTTAAAAAAATATAGCCTACCATTTTATGAAATAAAATAAAAAAGTGCAAATACCCTATTGTGACGGTTGTCTAAAAGGTACGTAGCACTATTATTTTCGGGAATATTATTTTTGCGCACCACCACACTCATTTAAATTATGCGTTCTTCTAGCCCGACATCTGTGAATCAAACTCGTGGATTATCTTCAGTTTGTGTAATATTTATGCATAAAAGGTAAGTTATTTCCTCATTTTAATACATTCTTAATGCTTTTAAAATATTGCATGATATATTTTTTTTAAATTTGATTGTTAAATTTCGTATCAAAGTTGACCATCACAATTGTGACTGTCAGGTCTCTAACCTCACTTTTCATGTTAATATGACATGACAGCTAGAGTTTTGAAATATACAATTATTTACTGATCTCCAGAATGACAAGCAGAAGGAATCTTTGGAATGATGAAGAGGCTATGCTGGAATGCTTAGAAAATTCAGACATCGAAGGAGGAAGTGATTTCGAGGATGAATGGAAACCTGACGAGGAACATTTAACAGAACCATTAGAATCAAGTAGGTCCGACTCTGAGGAGGACAATGACACAACACATTCTGATGAAGCACTCCATACTCCATCTACATCAGGGACCTCTGCTAGACGTATGATCTGGCGAGCGACACCCTCTCGTTCTTCAACTTCACCTTCATTACGGCACTACATCGATGATACTGTAAGTGTTGGTGGTAAGGTGGGAAAAGAAGGAAAAAATGTATGTCAATGTTGTGTGCCCATTTTTCATTAAAGAGTATAACCAGCAGATGGGTGGAGTGGACCTCTGTGATCAGATGGTGGAAGCCAATAGGACGTGGTTAAAAACTAAAAAGTGGACACTGAAAGTGATTCTTCACTTTTTTGACCTGGAAATTGTTAACTTTTGGTTTGAGTACCGAGATGCATGTAAAAAAGCTAAAATTGAAAGGTCAAAAATACTTGACCTTCTCAACTTTCGCCTATCTATCTCCGAGTATTTGATCGGAGGGCCGAAAAGGAAAAAAAGTTGCGACGATTTTGAAATGCCATCGACTTCAAAATACAAGCCAGCTTCGAAACCAACACTTGATGCCAGATATAATGGCCATAACCACTGGCCTACCATTGACGATCTTAAAGCTCCAAGAGCTTGTCGATTTGAAGGCTGCAAGAGTCGATGAAGGGCGAGATGCAGCAAGTGTAATATCTATTTATGTCTGAATAAAGATTCAAATTGTTTTTTTGCTTTTCATAATAAGATATAATGTTAATTAACTTTGTCAAGATTAAATTTGAAATATCTAATTGTGTTGTTTTATTTGTTACTATTTAAGTAGGGTTTTTTAAAATTCAACCAGAGTATTTTACTTGCATTTTTCTTGAGCTTATGCTCATTCCATACAAACATGTTTTGTATGGGTTGAAACCCGACCGTCACAATTGTGATGGTCCTGGAAAAATGATTTTCCAAGGAAAATTAAAAAAAACTTTTTTTCTAAAAAATGTAAAATAATATAACAATCAAAGATCCAGATTTTTTTTATAATCATACTAGTGGTTTTTGGCCGGGTCTGAAAGGGGACAGCATCTTTAGTGAGTATTTTTAATTTTCATACATTTTTTTCTACTTACGCTAGGGTTTATGAGTGCAGTATTTCCTAACCTATTTTCGCCCATCGCCCCCTTTTGTGTATGTAAATAAGTCCAACGTTCCCTAATGCTTGGAGGGGGGGAATGGGTAGTCATATTTTAGGAGACTGTCACCCCCCCCCCCCCCCCTATCACTCCATCGCCTTCCAATCACCCCCCAATCCCGCTCCAATCGTCCATCCCGCTCCGATCGTCTCCCAATCCCGCTCCAATCATTTCCCAATCGCGCTCCAATCGTCCCTCAATCGCGCTCCAACCGTCCCCCCATCCCGCTCCAATCGCCCCCCAATCCCGCTCCAATCATCTCCCAATCGCGCTCCAATCATCTCCCAATCACGCTCCAATCGTCCCTCAATCCCGCTCCAATCGTCTTCCAATCGCGCTCCAATCGTCCTTCAATCCCGCTCCAATTGTCTTCCAATCCCGCTCCAGTCGTCCACCAATCGACCCTAATCGCTCACCAATCGCTCTCAATCGCCCCATACGCGGAATTTCCGCCTCCAAGTTGGGACCCCCTGGCTTAGTGTTACCGCAATGCTTAATACTCGGGTGCGGAATAAGCTTCTCAAAAGTGCAAAACTCTTACGGCCTTATTCATTAGATTGGTTGAACCCAACACCGGAGTTAAACCAACTTATTAGTATGGGAAAACCGACCTTATACTAGTTTAAAAATTAAAACCTTTTTATGAATAAGGCGGAAGCTGCTGAGCTGCTCTCCGTATGTAGAGGAGTAAGCAGTTAGTAGTTAAGTCAAGTGGCTGGGATTGGAGCTCAACAAAGAATTTCCAAGCAAAAAGTTAAACCTTCATAGGAAAAGTTTTCGAGCAATTCAGCTGGGAACTGCATGCTCGCAGCCATTGAATTAAAATGTAGTGGAGTCGAAACTATTTTCACGCAAACATACACTATATCTGTACCAACCTACCTTTACATAAATCTTCGTGAATTCGAAAGAAAACAATGATACTCCGAGCTTTGACACTTTCGGTTCTATTCTCCAACATCAAAGCCATGGCTCATCCGCAGCCTACAATGAATTTTCCATACAAAAAAACTATGATCAGCCATGGATCAAATGTTTTAAAACATAACGGCACGTCTAATTATTATTGAGTGTCGGAACAAAAAATGGAGAAAGCAAGAAAACATAGGATTTCACATGACTGTGGATGACAGGTCCGGTTATGAGTTGAGCCCATTGGCTTATACTACCTGTAGACTAGAAATTATTTTAACGAATATACACATTTTATCCATTTCGGCAAATCGACATGAGAGCGAAATGAGTAAAGTATGTACGGTGGAAATGAAGCTTTTGAGAAGTATGACAGGAAAAACTTTGAGGGATAGAGTTAGGAATGAATGGGTAAACAAAGAATGTAATTTGAAAGAGGATGTGAAAGTTAAAGTACAAAAGAATGTGATGAGATGGTTTGGGCATGTGGAAAGAATGAAAGATGATAGACTGACAAAGTATGGATACAAAGAAAGTGTGAAAGGAAAAAGAGGGAAGGGACGACCGAGAAAAGTATGGAGTGATCAGATTGAGGAGATTGTGAAAGAATGGGATATACAAAGTGAGCGTAAAAGAAGAAAATGCATGAAAAAGGTGATGGATATGAAGGAATTGAAAGAGGTATGTCAGGATAGGAAAAAATGGAGGCAACTCTGCAGAGGCTCTGGCCACCCCTAGCGGAATGGCGACAGAGTTACAGTTACAGACATTAGTTAGAAAGAGAACCAAGACCTTTACAGTGTATTTTAATTGTAAACAAAAAAACTAAAGGGAAACTACGTGATCTTGCCAGAAAGCTAGCAGCATTGGAATTCATCTCTGTGCGAACACTGTGCGCACGCTCTATAAATGATTTGATGCGTTTTGGTTGGTAAAATTGTGAAGATATAATGTATTATTTTAAAGCATTAAGCTATTTGTAATTATTGGGTGTCGAAAAACAACATGGAAAAGCAAAAAAACATAGAATTTCTAGTGATAGTTAAGTATTCTATGGTTTGACAGATCCGGTTGATAAGTGAGCCACATAGTATGTATCAATGCCGTAAGCTAGTTTCTTCTCCACCAATATTATAACTCAATGCTCGCACAGCTTACAACTCTCTCCTTTGGCAGATTCCTCGAGGTTATTTATAAAATTCTTTCGTTTTTAATATTAAATATTTTAAGAAACAACTTTTACCATATGGCACCCTGAGTGGTAGAAGTTTTGAGATCTTCGCTGTACAAAAATAAGAACAAAGAAATGTTTTATTTCCATGATGTTCCACTTTTGCGAGGTAAAAAATGCACCCTATCTTTTTATTGCTACTATTGATAGCTCAGTTGGTAGAATTAGACCCGGATTAAGGGCGGTTCGAGCGGTGCGATCGAACCAGGGCCCCCACATCCTAGGGCTCCCGAGACGTTTTAGAAAAATAAATTACAAAGGCTTTTTTCAAATAAGTCAAAGAAGATATTTACTTTTGATTTTTTTGGGGGCCAAATCAAAAGGAGCTTTTGTGACTTAAGACACCCATGGTAAATTGTATGGAAAAATAATTCCACATATTTTTTTTACAACAAAGACAAGAGAAAGTTCCCTCTAACAAGTGTCTTAGGCCTCCCGGACGCGTCTTTCCCTCCTTACTGTGGGTTCGGCGACAATTTACGCTGAAGTACTGCCGCGCACATTTAATTAATTATCTAGTTTCAGTTTTTTCATATTATCTCAAAAACTGTTTACATTACCTAAAATATTTTTCATAGACTCTCTAGACATTGTATCATTCTATAATTATGAAGAAAAAAAAAATGACCAAAATATTAAACAACAAAATTAGAAGAAAAAAATGTGAACAAAAACGTGTTATTTTAAATATTTTTTCGTGGCTTCATTTTTTAAGTTTTATAAAATATTTTAACTTTAAAATTAAGATAAAAAATCAATAAACACGCGTGATTTTTTCCTATAATATCACTTCTTTACAAAGGCCATAAAGTGTAATGACGTTACTGCAGCGTAAATTGTCGCCGAACCCACAGTAAGGAGGGAAAGACGCCTCCCGGACAGGTTTCCCAAAAATAAACTTAAAACTTCGTCAGTAATAATTTTTGTTCGCAATAAGAATGTATTTTTTGATAGGTGGGAGAGGGGGGGTGGGGGGGTGGGAGGTAAGGGTGTAGCAGGGCCCCCTGACTTGCCCGCACCAGGGCCCCCAGTGGTCTTAATCTGGGCCTGGGTAGAATACTTGCGCTAGTGCGGTCGATAGCTCAGGTGGTAGAGTGCTTGCATTCCATGCCGAAAGCTCGGGTTCGAATCCCACCGAGGGTGTCAGAAATGATTTCCCGTTTCGGTGTTTATTTCAAACCCCAAAATAAAATACCGGCAAGGTTTACTCAGCCTTCACAAGAAATGAGTACCAGCACTCTCGGGAGCTGGGAAACCTCCACTTCAACTGAAGTGGTTGGCGTAAGGCCGGCCCCCTTACCTGTAAAAGTAAATAGGTTCAACTCGCCACATGCGACCCCTTCGGGGATAACGCGGCAAGATGTTACACTATATGTGTAGCTTAGTTGCGTTTTGTAGGCTAATGATGTTAGATATGACTTGAAGTTTCAATGTTTATTTCAAATCCAAAAGTTATAGAACCGGCAAGCGATCCTTTCTTTCAATGAAGCTTTAGAAAATTAGACAGTACGGTGAAGGATTAATTATTTGAGCGATCCGCAGTCTATTGGTTAGCGCTTCAGACTCGTAAATAGAAGGCCGTAGGTTGGAATCCCGGAGCGCGAGCACAAAAATACAATTTATATTTTCAAATGTGCTCCTCTCTTGGTGCAAAAATTCATATGCCATTTCCAGAGACCGGTCACCAAAGGTCCATCCAGCCTTACAGCGACTGGGTCTTGCTTGAGAATTTGCGCTTTATATGACGACGACCAAGCTCGCAGAGGGCTCTTGAGGTTTGATTCACGCAAAGTAGTGCTCACAAAATAATTGATCCTTACATTATTATTTTTATTACGACGGGGATGATTGTTCTTGGGTTAGGTTAGGTTAGGTTAGGGTTAGGGTTAGCATATTACGTTGTTTAAACGTGTTGTATATTTGTTGAAACTTGTTGTGAAAGTTGATATTTTACAGCTCACTCGTTTCCAACTTAATTGCCAAACAATTATAGGGTTTTGTGAATAGTTTTGGGCTCAAACCAACCCTTCAACTCTCAACTAAAAGTTAATAAATAATAAATTCCTCTGTAACAAAGTTGCGCAACGTTGTGGGGCTAAAACAGAACATTTGTATGATTTGATCTTGTTAATATGGTCAGTTATTTTATTGGGAATTGAAAAATATTCGTACAGAAACATCGATCAACATACAAGTGCAGATGGAGCATCTGAGACATTTTGTGTGCCAAAAACAGTGCGCCCTAGGGCTTCATCTTCATAAAACGAGATCTTATCAATTTTCAGTGTCCTAGTATAAAGCATTGCGTAAAAGTTGCAAAGCTTGTGTTCATGTGAGGCTTGGTTTATTTTGCATGTACGCATGCAGCAGTGTAAGCTTGAACTTACATGTGCCTGCTTGTAGGCATGCATTAAATATGAGCCTTCTTTATCTATAATCTTTGGGCTAGGTTGCAAAAATATTTTACAAACAACATTCATATTATATGCATTCCCATAAGCAGAAATGTATAAGTTTGAGTTTACACATGCCGCAGTGGACTTACGACATAAAAACCCAATCTCAAATGAACGTAAGCGCTGCAACTCTTGCCGACTTTTCCTGTTGTGTAATGGACCATTTTTTACGGTATGGGAGGTTAGCCTTATACCAAGCTATTGGTCAAGGAAGCCTTCAATTTCAATATACATATCTTTGCAGCTGAGATTATAGATTATTATCAGATTTTTTAATGTTTTCAGGAAGATATTCAATAGAAACTAAACAGTATAAAAAATTATACTAAAATGAAACTATCAAAGTTGAACTGACAAACAGACATCGATCACCATCAAAGAGAATTCAGCCTAAAGCGAAAACTAAAAATACCAAAGCAAAAAGTAATGACTTTTACGTGTGCAGATGTGCTCTTTATTAAAACTTGTTTTTTGTTTTAAATGTTGCCAGATCATCGCACACTAAATCAAAAGAGCGTATCCAAGGGTGTAGATATATCAAAGCTACGGATACTATCCATATCCCATATCCGTATTCGTTACCAATCAACTGAATGGAAAAAACGTTGGCGTTTAAACTGAGCATGACTAGCAGTGGCGTAACTATGCATAATTCTAGTTGTGAAAAATACAACAAGCAGACACGCATAAGCTCGCGCTGACACATGCTGCATGTTAAAAAAAAAAAACGCAACTAAGCTACACATATAGTGTAACTTCTTGCCGCGTTATCCCCGAAGGGGTCGCATGTGGCGAGTTGAACCTATTTATTTTTACAAGTAACGGGGCCGGCCTTACGCCAACCACTTCAGTTGAAGTGGAGGTTTCCCAGCTCCCGAGAGTGCTGGTACTCATTTCTTGTGAAGGCTGAGTAAACCTTGCCGGTATTTTATTTTGGGGTTTGAAATAAACACCGAAACGGGAAATCATTTCTGACACCCTCGGTGGGATTCGAACCCGAGCTTTCGGCATGGAATGCAAGCACTCTACCACCTGAGCTATCGACCGGACTAATGTTCCACAACACAAATGAACATAAACTCGCAACTTTTCCCGTCCTGCCCTGAAACAGGGGTGATTTTGATAAAAGAGAAAGAAAGTTTAGGGTCCTTGTAAAATGATTCTCATCGGGTTTTTCATTTCAAATTACTAGTAATATGTTTGAATTCATGAAAATATATATCACCAAGAACTTAAAAAATGATATAAAATTCCCACGGTCTTTTGGGTAATACTTACCCCTAGTATCCCTTGACTTATAGGTTGGTATGGGCTGACCACCCATGCTGTAAAAAAATATTCACTTTCCCAATTTCCCCCCTGTTGTAAGGATGGACGGCAAAAGTTACTGGGCTTATGCTCATTTGAGGTTTGGTTTTTGATTTGTAAGTACACATACAGCATTTGTAAATGCGAACTTACACGTGTCGTTTGTGGGCATGCATTTATATGAACTGTTAATGTTAATATATCTTTGCAACAACATTTCACAAAGACGTGAGACGTTGGCCCACCGAGGAAAATTCAAACCTAGTAAATGAATGCAAAAAACGACTCCTATCAATGTTTTTCAAACGGATTCCCCTCTGCAAAATGCAACTCTTCGCCACTGCCGGCTACCTTTCGTGAATACAGAAAAAATATCAATTATAACCATTCAAAAAGAGAGGCTGGCTGTTCACGCTCTAAATGCGAAAAACTTTTCAGGTTTTGAAAAAAAACCTTTTACGGATTTTTTTGCGTGTGGGCTACTTTGATCAAAACATTTTTTTTTCGGAATCAAAGGTTTTTTTTTGACCTACTGACTTCCACGCATAAAAATAAAATCAAAACGGTTTCAATATGAAATCGTTTCTTCTGATATCCGATACCTTAAAAGTAAAACTGAATAAGTGGCATATTTGGTGGGAACATGGGTTCCTCAGATAAACGCATATTTTTTCTTATTTTTTTAATGTGAAAATCTTGTAGCTTAGAAGTTTGTCATGAACACTTATACTTATCACTACCTATGTAGTTCACTTACTATGAGAGGTTACACCCAATAATATGATTTGTCCACGATTTCTCAAATCAGTGAAGCAGCACTTATTCAGTTTTACCTTTAAAGTGGCGATATGTTTTTTTTTATTTTATTTTATTTATTAACGAACATGATAGTCCAATTACATAATTTTATGATAGGGTAATTACAAAGAATAACAAAGAAAGAGAAAAATTCGAGGATTAGTATTACATAATAGCACAGTCAAATAAATACCTATACTTTCCTCAGCAAAACAAAGCTCTACTAGAATTCAGACAGGCTCATGCCGCATTAATCTAGATGAGAGGAAGAATTTACAAGACGACACATTCTGTTAATAGGAGAGTAGTATCCAAAATTTGAAGTATGAAAGTTGAGGGAGAGCAATTGATTTATTCTAAATCTTTGCGTTGGAACATTTAATTTGATACATTGTAAAATATAAGGTGAGTCGAAAATACTATTAATGATTTTATAAATACATATGAGTTGAGCATGTTGTCGGCGTGTTACTAAAGATGAAATGCCCAGGGTGTTCTCTATGTCTTCATAGTCATACTCATCTCTACTTAGACCCAGTTTCCAAGCAACTCGTCTTAGAAAGCGATGCTGTACTGATTCAAGGCGGTCAATGTGGGTAGCATAGAATGGAGACCAGATAACACTGGCATACTCAAAATATGTTAATATGTATCTATAATCTATGATTTAAGTTGCAAAGATATGTTACAGCTTCGGCCCTTTTCATGGTTCTTGAAACATTGGAAACTGGAGCATGTGAGATTTCGACAGAATATTGTATTTAGAATATTCGAGCAAATACTCGCACAATATCAAACAAGTACAATTACTTACGCATCTTCACAGAGCTACACAGACACACAATCACGCATTCGTAACAATATCTTAGCGACTTAGATTATATATTATAGGTGAGATCACAAGGCGAGAAATTTTTGTTTCCATTATGATAAACGTAATAAGAAGAGGGTTTCATAAAAGTTTATTTTGAATACATTTTTCTGCAGAGAAATACGAAGTTTACAAAATCTTTCCATAGAATTACAAGTGTCGCACAAATAATATTTGGACTTTGTAAATCTTGTTAAATATATGCCTTTCAAGAGGTCGTGTCGCCCCAGTAGTGTAAGGGTCCGCCGAACAACCCCTTTGATCCCATTTGATCCTTTTGGGAATAGGGGATCCAGCTGATTTCTTGATATTGAGGATATATGAATAAGGAAAGGTCACAAATCTAATAAATAGATTTTACTGTACTCCATAATGGAGTGAAGATTCACAATGTAGTAAATTGTTGATTTCTAAAAGATAAAAAAAAAACAATTTGTTTTTGTTTGGTCACCAAACCAATGATCGGTCACCAAAGGTCCATCCAGCCTTACAGCAACTGGGTCTTGCTTGAGAATTGGCGCTTTGTAGCGACGACGATCAAGCTCGTAAAAAGGTCGATAGCTCAATTGGTAGAATGCTTGCATTCCATGCCGAGAGCAAGGGTTCGATCTCAAAGGCTTACTCAGCCTTCACAAGAAATGAGAACCAGCCCCCCCCCGGGAGCTGGGAAACCCCCACTTCAACTGAAAGTGGTTGGTGTGAGGCCGGCCCCCTTACCTGTAAAAATAAATAGGTCCCGAAGCGCCACATGCGACCCCTTAGGGGATAACGCAGGCAAGAAGTTACACTGTATGTGTTGCTTAGTTGCGTTGTTTTTTTTAACTAAAGACCGGTCGCTAAGGGTTCATCCAGCCTTACAGCAACTGGGTATTGCTTGAGTATTGACGCTTTGTAGCGACGACCAAGTTCGTAAATAACACCTTAGCGGCAATACAACAAGTGTCATAGACCCCTAGAGCCTCTGAAATCTAGGGAGTCTAAAAAAACGGATTATTTGCGAAACGTGTAACTTAATATACTCGCCGTAATCAAAAACAAAGTTCTTATTTTTTACCTTTTAATATGAATGATGGGTCTTTCTTGAGAATTGGCGCTTTCTACAGCGACGACCAAGCTCGCAGAGGGCTCTTGAGGTGTGATACACACAAAAACAGCGCTCACCAAATAAATCATCCTAATAATATTATTATTATTATTATTATTATTACAAAGTGAATGCCTCTACAATCAATACAAATGTTGATTTCCATTGAAGTTTTTTTGGGTCCGGTTTGTCTTGGTCATTTTTCCCAACCTGGGGCTTCACTGGGTTAAAATTTAACTCCCTTTACCAAAGACCGGTTGCTAGAGGTCCATCCAGACCTAACCAACTGGGTCATGCTTGAGATTGGCCCATTCTACATCTACTTACGAACAAGCTCGCAGAGTACTCTTGAGGTGTGATTCACACAAAACCAGCGCTCACCAAATAAATCATCCTAATATTATTTGAATTATTACTTGACTAATAGGTTGGTATGAGATTACCTTCCATGCTGTACAAACTTGGTTTACTTTTGCCAATGTCACCCTTGTTTCAGGGAAGGTTGGCAAAAGTTGCAGGGCTTATGTTCATTTAAAGTTTAATTTGTAAGTACACACAGGGCGAACTTACACAGTCATGTCGATGGGCGCATGCATTTAATAACATAATTTTTAAATGTTTTAATATATCTTTTCAACTTAGATTTTAAATTATTACCGTGGATTCATGGAAGGTCGGCCAGAGTTGCAGGGTTTGTTTTCATTTTTGTTGCTATTTTGTAAGTACAATCGCAGCATGTGTATACGCGAACTTATATGTATCTTCGTGTGGAAATTATAATTCTATGATGACTTTTCCAAATGTATTTTTAATTTTAAGTATGTAGCATGTGAAAACAACAAATCAGAAAACATATAAATCAAACTCGAGTTTCGAAAAAGTTATAATTTCTTAATTTTAACTTTCAAAATACACTACTGAGAATGTGTGTTTTTTAAAAAATATTTTTTTATTTTTTTATTTTTGATCTTTGATTTAAACTTCTTTAATCTTGAACATCTTTTACAGCTACGAAAAAATACTTTACTGAGATTTAATATAAATTTACTTATTGGTCGGTAAAGGCTGCCCAACCATCCTGTTATACATTTATTTTTAAAAATAGAATTGTGAAGAGGAATGCAACATACCGACTGGCTATGACTATTATTTTACCCGGCCAGAAACAGGTATAAACATTATCAATTCATAGTTCGTTATTCAATATTTTTAATGCATAATTAGTTGATTATTATCGAATAACATCTGCTGAATCAGGGTTGAAGTAATTGTTCATAGGACACGACGCAGGTGAGGCTCGAACGGGAGTTAGTGTTAACAAAGCAAATTCGAGCGCCAACTCCTTACCCCTCGACCATCCCAGTGACTTTTGCCAATGTCACACCGTTATTCAGATGTTCTAGTAAGTCTCGCATGTAGCGATTCTCAAAGATTCGAGAATGATATTTATTCTTACTATAAAATAAGGACCTAAGCTCCCTGTAAGGAAGAAACCAACCGACCGTTGAATTGTATAGGTATAAAGTGACTCTGTATCTGATCTGGAATTGTAATAAATTGTGTAAAATAAACCACCGCAGTTTTAATTAAATTGAACTCTCGTAAATCATAACAACATCCTTGCTTACAACCTGTGACGTCAAACAGCCGATGGAAGTTTTAAATGTGAAGACCACACTAATACAACTATTTTGTAATAAAATACAGTTGTTTTCATGCTGAAGTAATGTATGACTTTCGAGATACGACCTTCGTTTGAATAACAACAGAATAAAGGCGGAGTAAATTATTTTTGGGTATAAACTATAAAGAAAGCTATCGATCAATCAGCGCTATAAGCTGAAATTCTCTCAGTGGATAGAATTCCCTTTAGAGAATGCAAAATTGACCGAACACCTTTCTCCATAGTGAATCAGTGGTCAGAAAGTGAAAAGAGCAAAGTGCTGAAAACCTAAAACAGGAAAAAAAATCCACTCAAGTTATATGGTTGGCGTAAGGCTTCCCCCTATGCGAGACATGTTATGTGGTTGGCGTAAGGCTTCCGCATATGTAAGATACGTTATGTGGTTGGTGTAAGGCTTCCCCTTATGCGAGACATGTTATGTGGTTGGCGTAAGGCTTCCTCATATGTAAGATATGTCATGTGGTTGGCGTAGGCTTCCCCCTATGCGAGACATGTTATGTGGTTGGCGTAAGGCTTCCTCATATGTAAGACATGTCATGTGGTTGGCGTAGGCTTCCGCATATGTAAGACATGTTATGTGGTTGGTGTAAGGCTTTCGCATATGTAAGACATGTCATGTGGTTGGCGTAGGCTTCCCCCTATGCGAGACATGTTATGTGGTTGGCGTAAGGCTTCCTCATATGTAAGACATGTCATGTGGTTGGCGTAGGCTTCCGCATATGTAAGACATGTCATGTGGTTGTCGTAGGCTTCCGCATATGTAAGACATGCCAAGTGGTTGGCGTCGGCTTCCCCCTGTGTGAAACATGTTATGTGGTTGGCGTAAGGCTCCCCCTAGACCTCTACGGCACTATAACAAGTGTCGTAGACCTCTAAATTCTTATAAATCTAGTGAAGCTGCCGCACTAGATTCCTTTTAAAAACCCTGTTTGAGTTTGTTCAATTTATGACCGTACAAAAATGTTGATACAATATTTGAGAATAAATCTTGAATATTTCATGAAGGTAAAGCGGGCAGGTATTTGGTCCTTTAGATTCCAGGGCCGCATTCATAACCACTTCTACACAAAGGCACGTAAATCTCACTACGCGCCGTTTAGAGCCCGGCCCTGAGTGGGCAGACCAATACTCAATCTTTACATTCAAATCTTCGCCTAAATTTGGCTACTCATAGTACATCCGCCGTGTTGGGTTTTTATATATAAAAAAAAACGCAACTAACCTACACATATTTTGTAACTTCTGCCTTCGTTATCCCCGAAGGGGTCGCATGTGGCGATTCGGGAGCTATTTTTTTGAAAATTTTCAAGCAAAACACTGTGGGAATCCATTATGAAATACACGTTTATTTATTCCAAAATAATTTATTAATATATTTAAAAAAAAAATATACAATTATTTTCAGAAAACAAACAAAATTAAACGTTATTGTAAACCACTTTACATGAGTAAATTAACGTTTTGGATAGCTTACACTAATAACTGAAGATGATTGTGTCGAAAACGTTGATTTACTTATGTAAAGTGGTTTAAAACAACGTTTAATTTTGTTTGTTTTTCTATTTATTTATACGGGCAAGGGGGCTGGCCTCACACCAACCCCTTTCAGTTAAAGTGGGGTTTTCCAGCTCCCGGGGGGGGGGCTGGTTCTCATTTCTTGTGAAGCCTGAGTACACCTTGCCGGTATTTATTTTGGGTTTGAAATAGACACCGAAACGGGAAATCATTTCTGACACCCTCGGCGGAGATCGAACTCTTGTTCTCGGCATGAAATGCAAGCATTCTACCAACTGAGCTATCGACCGGACTTTTTATGAGCTTGGTCGTCGCTACAAACCGCCAATACTCAAGCAGGACCCAGTAGCTGTAAGGCGGGATGGACCTTTTGATGACCGGTCTTTGGTTAAGGTTTATGAATTTTTCAACCCAGCGAAGAGCAAATTTGAAAATATAAATGGTAGGTATATTTTTTGTGCTCCGCCAACCTGAGTGAGTATATTGCATATAGTCAGTCAGTGACAGTTCGCCATCTCACAATAGGACGGCAGCAAAGTAACCCCTTAGACGGAGAGAGAAAAACGTCAGAATGGGAGGCAGGATTTTTACGCGCGCTTTGTTGATGAAGAAAATACGAACAACCTTAAGGCCGCAATACATCATCGTTCTCGCGTGTCATTTTTGCATTTTGTGTTTTATATATGCAGAACAGTACCCTTAGTACGAGTTGCAAAACTTGAGTAATGTAAAGTTTACGGCAATTATTAAAGAGTGATTTCCCCTAAAATCTGCCGTTTTTGTTTGTTTGAACTTGATTTTCTTCATCACTGTAACTCTTTTGCTAAGACCACAAAGTGTAAGAAACAAAAACGGCAGATTTTGGGAGAAATCACGCTTGAATATTTTCCGTAAACTTTACTTTTCTCAAGTTTTACAACTCGTACTAAGGGTACAGGTTGGTTTGCTTTATTGTTATTGCCGTACCTACTCGATTAGGTAAAACTTTAATAAGCATACCTGAAAAAGCAAAGTTCATTTAAAAAACATACTTCTACACATTTAGTGCAACTTTTTGCCATGTTCTCCCCGAAGAGATCGCATGTGCGAGTGGGACCTATTTATTTTAAAGTTGGCCGGCCTTGCGCCAATGACTTCGGTTGAAATGGGGGTTTCCCAGCTCACGAGTGGGCTGCATTTGTTGTGAAGGCTGAGTAAGCCTTACCAGTATTTTATTTTGGGTTTGAAATAAACAACGGAAAGTGAAATAATTTCTGTCACCCTCGGTAAGATTCGAGCCCGAGCTCTCGGCATGGAATGTAAGCACTCTACCATATAAGATACCAACCCGACATAGATAGGTACATAGTTATGCACTAGCACAGTTTTTTGTGGTTATGTAATATTTCTTCTTCCGGAAACGAGGAAAATTTATATTGTTACCTACCTATGGCTGAAATGCGATGCACGTCTTTGAGTTATCGTAGATTCGTTAATTTCAAGGCTAGTTCTTATAATACGGGGCCCAATCTTGTGGAGACTAAATTCAAAATTGTCACGCACTAAGTGATCGTCTTTGGATGGAATTAAAGCTACTCTCTCTCTCTCTCGCAGATTTCTATGCGAAGTTCATATAAGATTTATGCGAGTTTTCCGTATCATGTATTTAGGATTTGTACAGACAGGAAAGTGAAGTGTACGCGCGTCTACAGTGAAAGAAACTTTAAGACGTTTTTATGAAAGTGGAATCTCAAAATGTGTGTTACCTTTGAGATGTCGTAAGTATATCAATGTACCAAGGCCTCCGCCTTCCTCCAGTGCCGCCTCTCTCCACTTCATCCCTCCATCTCAGTCGAGGCAACTCATATTCTTCCTCCCAGGTGGTCAGTTATTATTCTTTTGGGAATCTGTGTGTCTGACATTCTCGGTTGAGATTTCATTGACTGATACTTTTGCGATTAGTGGAAGAGTAATGGATGCATAAAGTATGCATGTGTCAAGGAGATAGATAACAAAATGACGAACTTTCACGAATGGTTTATGGCGTGCGTTCGTACGAGTTTTGTAGGAAAGGAAAGCAATGGATGACAGACATCATCGGTAGTGAGGGTTGGTTGACTGAAATTCTATGACAATAAAGCTGGAAAACGGACAAGCATTTTAACCCACCACCTTCTAGTTACGACTTACGAGTTACGGAGCTGCCAATGTATGCAATATGTAGGAAATCGTTACATCTAATGCATTACAAAAATTAAAACATTTTTTTAAATATTTGTTAGGGTTTGGTGGTTCACACTGTGATAGTCCATTGTATTTATTTAAAAAAACACAATTTAAATTCACTCTTCTTTTATGTTTTTATTTTATTCTCGAATATTTTCCTCATCAGAAGAGCTCCTGATGATGCCTTTTAAGGCGAAAATGTTTGAGAATAAAAAATAAAAATAAGAGTTTTATATGGGCTTACACGGCCGGCTGATGATGCTGGAGTGATGTTTTCTGGGATCTGTTGCGTGGTCTGTGGGAGCTGGAGCTTCCGGACGTTTCGCCCATTTCTTCAATGGGCTTCTTCATCGGGAGGTATGATGATGATGAAGATGATCTTGATGAGATGTGTGATGATGGCAACAGATCCCGGAAAACATCACTCCAGCAATACTGGGTTTGTTTTTTTAAATAAAACCTTTTTTTTCTTCACGAGTTGACTTCAAAGAAAAAAAATCTCTACAACTATTTTAGTTTTTAGATATTATGATTTTGTCAGTTGTTCTCTTGAAAATGGTGTGTAGGTACACTCCGAAATTTTTTGGATTTATCCATTTAAAATGAATCTTAACAAGTCAGTACACATACATTTTATGCATTTTCCTTTTTAAAGCCGTTTTCTTGCTCTCCTATTTCCCTTCTCTCTTGTGAAGTGTTTGCGTAACCCTCGTTCACCTTAAGCGCCCTGCTCCCCGCCTCACATTATTTTCCTGATATTACATGAATAAGTCTCTACATTATCATTTTGTGGGTTTATGGTAAGCCAATAAACTAGTTATCTGCTGGTGATGTAAGAAAACAGGGTTGACACAACACGAAGAAATACCGAGACATACACATATGTTAGTTATTAATATTACTATTAAGGGCTAATATAAAATATGATCTCCCTATCAGACACGTATAAGT
Source organism: Agapetus fuscipes (assembly GCA_951799405.1). Classification (NCBI taxonomy): domain Eukaryota; kingdom Metazoa; phylum Arthropoda; class Insecta; order Trichoptera; family Glossosomatidae; genus Agapetus; species Agapetus fuscipes. The sequence goes on along the minus strand of OX637343.1, from coordinate 8,891,529 downwards.
TTGGGCTTAAAACAAATGGAGCATGTGTAGGTATGTAATTTGCAGCGAGTTCATTAAAAAATGTAGCCACTTTTGACGTATCAAATGCGGTTTGTTGGTTGCATTTTTTATTTATGTGGATTTGATTTCGAAATGGGAGACACTAGATTATAGATTTTAGATACTAAATACACCCTCTCGTTCATTCATTATAAGTTCAAATATAATTCAATCGACCCAGCTATTTATACAAGTATAAGCTTAAAATATTTGCTCGAACCTTCAGTTATACATTTCTAAGCATCCAGTGGCAGCCCTGTTTCCAAGCACTCTATAACGTCCGGCGAGATGTTGAGTCTGTTGTTTGGCCACGTGACCCCAGCGTGTATTATTATGATATTAACTATTATCTGCCGCCATAATACAAACAAAGCTTCCAGTAATTAATCGTTAAGATCTGCCATTTAAAATGAGACGTGCTCTATCATAACACACATCAGAGCATGTACAAGACGTGACTTTGCCCATGTAGATTACTGAACTGTACCTACTGTATCCTGCCGCCGCGCCGTACCAAAAGGGGTGGCCGGTACCTCCGCAGATGCGTCTCTATTTTTTTCTGTCTGCGAGACCGGTCCGTAGTCCAGTGGTAGCACTTCAGACGGATAAATGGAAGGTTGTGGGTTTGAATCCCGGGGTAGCACAAAAATATACCATTTATATATTCAAACATGCTCTTCGCTGGGTTGAAGAATTCATAAACCTTTACCAATGAACGGTCACCAAAGGTCCATCCAGCCTTACAGCAACTGGGTCTTGTTTGAGAATTTATACTTTGTAGCGACAACCAAGCTCGTAAAAAGTCCGGTTGATAGCTCAGTTAGTAGTATGTTGGAATTCTATACTGAGAGCAAGGGTTCGATCCCCACCGAGGGTGTTAGAAATGTTTTTTCGTTTCGGTGTCTATTTTAAAACCAAAATAAATACCTGCAAGGTGTACTCAGGCTTCACAAGAAATTAGAACCAGTCCCCTCGGGAGCTGGGAAACCCCCACTTCAACTGGAGAGGTTGGTGTGAGGCTGATCCCCTTACCCTGAAAAATAAAAAGGTCCCGAACCGCCACACGCCACTTCGGGGATAACGTACGTAGTAAGTTACACTATATGTGAAGCTTAGTTGCGTTGCATATCTTCCATTTCTTCAATATTCATCAATAAGGAATCCATGGAGAGCATACGTACATTTTTTAATCTATAATCTAAGTTGCAAAGATATATAACATTTAAGATTTAATTAAATGCTTTCCCAAGCAGACATGTATAAGTTTGCGCTTACAAATGCTGCATGTGTATTACAAATAAAAACATAAACCTCAAATGAACATAAACCCTGCAACTTCTGCCGACCTTCCCTGAAACAGGAGTGACATTGGAAAAGTGAACGATTTTTAACAGTATAGGTGATCAGTCTCATACCAAGTCAAGGAATTTGAAAGGTTTGCAAAGCAAAAAAGGTTTTTAAAAAAAGGAGTCTTGGAAACGTGACTAGTTAATTAAATTGCGGGTCAGACATTGTTTTATACAATTTACGAAAAACAAAGTCCCCCTTGCCTTGAGACACAATTTCCAATTATTGGCTCTTTAATTGGTAAAACTTGCAAGGAAACTCGATCATCGAATCGCCAGGTGTCGAAGCTGAAATAATGTTTTATTTTTTTTATTTGGAGTAACTATTCCTTGACTTAATGGTTGGTCTGTGGCTGGCTACCCAAACTATAAAAAATGGTTAAAAGTTGCATGGTATATGTTGATTTGAAGTTTGGATTTTAAAGTACACATGCAGCATTGAAAGCGCAAACTTGCATGTGTCTGTTTCTGGTCATGCTTTTAATATGAACCTTAATTTTTAATATGTTTAGGCAATTTTAACTTTTCAATTTAACGTAGATATTCACAACGATAAATCTTAACAACAAACAACCAGTACCCTTAGTACGAGTTGCAAAACTTGAGAAAAGTAAAGTTAACGGAAAGTATTAAAGAGTGATTTTCCCCAAAATCTTCCGTGTTTTTGTTTCTTACACTTTATGGTTTTAGCAAAAAAATTACAGTGATGAACAAAATCAAGTTCAAACAAACAAAAACGGCAAATTTTGGGGAAAACCAATCTTTAATATATTCCGTAAACTTTACTTTTCTCAAGTTTTGCAACTCGTACTAAGGGTACAGGATCGAAGTTATTGTCGATAGGACATGACGCAGGCGGAGTTCGAACCGGTGTTAGTGTCAATAACGCATATTCGAGCGCCAACGCCTTATCTCCTTGACCATAACAGCGACAAAATGTTAAAAGTTTTAAATGTCAATGTATTTTTGCAACTAAGATTGCACAGAAAGGTCCATGTTGTAGTTTTTTTACGACTCTGGATATTTTGTTCTATTCCCATGTATTCCTTTTTATTCCTATGAGGGATGCGGGTTAGTTGAATTTCAGTAGAATGTTACAGTTTTATGGAAATTTTCAGCGCAAGTGGTTTTCTGTTTCAGAGCACTAACTCAATTGTGAATTCCCTGCGAGCTGTTAGAAATAGCATAGAATACGCGATACCATATATTTTGATTTTTTATATATTTTAGAAACAAAATTCTTATTAAACACTGTTTTATTTTGAATTATAAAATTTCATTTTTTTCAACTTTAATATCGACTAGCAAATTTTCCTGTATGATGTGCACAATGTATAATCCGACATAAAAAGATAAATAAACATTTAAAATCCATATTAAATGCATGCCCAAAAACAGACGTTCTCTGAAAAATGGGTGACATTGACAAAATGAACCATTTTTACAGCGTTGGTGATGAACTTCATACCAACTTTTAAGTCAAATAATAAATAACATTCAAGTAAATTTTCAAGAGTAAGTGCATTCACAGAGTGAAAATTCATTTGAATTTTAATTAAAAAAAATTTTTTTTTAAAACATAGTAGTTTTTTTTCGCATTTTTTGAGATTACAAAGCCTAAGCGCTATCGGACTTTATCCGTCAACAGGACCTTAAAAATAAATTATACACAAATAACAGCAGGTATATCAAGTAACAAAATAAAAAAATATGAAAGAATAAGCTGCCAAACTTACAGATTAGCCGCCATTTTTTGTTTATCCAAACATACTTCGTTTATTTCATCGATAGTACCTAATAATTAAATATAAGTAATAATTACAAAAACATCGCTCTATACTTAAATCTATCAGAGAGAGATGATTATTTACAAGTTATTCAATTTGAAGAAAGGCTAGATGTGCGTATTTTATGACATATTATCTCTCTACGCGAATTCCCCATAGAAGTGTTTGCTATTTGTGCCCTGCCTGTTCCAGGAATGTACTGCGTAGACCCAGCTGCGCGCTACGGCGGATCGTAGAGGGAAAATCGCATAAAGTGAACAGGTACTTCATTGTATCGCTAATTGCCTCAAATATTCTGCCTTGTGTATGATCTACTGTTGCAGGGATGCTCAAAAATACATTTTACTGTTTTTTTAAACAAATTAATTTTTGAGCAAATGTGAGGCACACCCCCATGCTGTAAAAACGGCAGGTTGGCAAGAGTTGCCAGGCTTATGTTCATTTGAGGGTTAGATATTAATTTGTAGGTACACATGTAGCATTTGTAAGCGCCAACTCACACGTGTTGTTCGTGAGTATGCATTGTTTATGAATTTTAAATGTTAAAATTTCATTGGTATGAGGTTGATCACCAATACTGTAAAAATGGTTCACTTTGCCAATGTCACCCGTCTTGAGGGAAGGTCTGTTTATGGGCATGCATTGAATATGAATTATAAATGTTAATATATCTTAGCAACTTAGAACATAGATTATAATACAAAATTATATGTAAGCACGCACGAGGCAGACCTTCTATGCTGTAAAAACAACAGGTAGGCAAGAATTGATGGTTTATGTTAATTTAAAGTGGTTTTATGTTATAAATTCACTTGCGGCATGTGTAAGCGCGAACTTACGTGTCTTGTTACGGTAATGCATCTTATATGAGCCTAAAATGCCAAAATGTTCTTACAACTTAGATTATAGATTAGAGACCAGCCAAGCAACAGTGATTTTTATTCACTTTATATTTTTGTTTCTTCTTGTACCTACTATTCTTTCTTTTAGGATTTTTGCATCTATAATAGTCTGAATGATAATTATTGATCTATTATTTAAATTGCAAAGATATCTGAACATTTAAAATTCATATTAAATGCATGTCCACAAACAGACACGTGTAAGTTCTGTTCACGCAAATTTAAATCCAAACCTCAAATAAACATATCCCGCAATTTTTGCCGACCTTCCCTGAAACAAGGTTGACATTGAAATAAACCATTTTCACAGTGTGAGTGGTCAGCCTCATAACAACCTTTAAGTCGAGGAAAAGTTATTCGCAAAATTCAAAGCTAATATATCCCAAATATTCAAATTTTGTATTTTGAATTGTTTGTGTATTAACACTGTGAAAATTCATGTTCAATAATATTTTGCGAGGTTTGTGCATTAACTGAGTTAAAATTCATTTTTAATTTTAATTAAAAATAACTTTTTTTAAACAAAAACTGTGCCACATATTTTTTCATTTTATCGTTTTAACTTTTATAATTTTAATTAAATGTGAATGCTTTTTTTCATTCAATAAGAAAGAGCTTAGTGAATTTGATTCCTCTGCAAAAAAAAATGATGCAAAGTACTTTGAACAGCACTGGTGTAACAATTTTTGTTTGCATTTAAACGGAACTCATTTACAAATAGAGTTACACTTTCCTACAAAGTACGAGTACATTACTCATCTATAAAATATACTCATCTGTATGGTTCAGTTTTTTGCCTTTATATACACGCTTTTCCCCTCTCTCGCAAGTGCAATTTTAAAACAAACGTAAAATCAGTTGCGCCCGAAGGACATGCAACACGCACAGCATTTTTATTTAAAACTTTGCTGTAACCAAAGTATTGTTACGAATATGTAGTTGTGTGATGTGGATTGTTTGTGTTAGTGTCTGTATAAATCTCTCTATAATTAATAATATTAGGATTATGGATCATTGTGTTAAACAAGCGAATCTGGAAGGGCATGGCATACAGATTGGAGAAAGGAAAGTCGGAGTTCTGCTTTATGCTGATGACGCAGTATTAATTGCTGATTCAGCAGCGGAACTTCAGGCAATGCTCTCTAGTCTGAACCATGCTCTGTGTGTGAACAAGTTGAAAATTAATGCAAGTAAGACGAAAGTACTAATTTTTGACAGAACGGATGAAATAAAGAATGCACGTTTTTGTTGAATGGTACGAAAGTTGAAATTGTGGATGAATTTAGATACTTGGGAAGTTTGTTTGAGAAGAATGGAAAGATGACAAGAGAACTTGAGAATAGGATGTGTAAGGGAAAGCAAGTGGTCGGTGCAATAGGAAGAATAGCAAAGAACAAGCGATTGACGATGGATCTGAGAATGGCGGTACACAATGGCATATTGTTACCGACTTTGATGTATGGAAGTGAAGCATGGACAGTGAACGATAGCGAAATGAGTAAAGTATGTACGGTGGAAATGAAGCATTTGAGAAGCATGACAGGAAAAACTCTGAGGGATAGAGTTAGGAATGAATGGGTAAAAAAAGAATGTAATTTGAAAGAGGATGTGAAAGTTAAGGTACAAAAGAATGTGATGAGATGGTTTGGGCATGTGGAAAGAATGAATGATGATAGACTGACAAAGTATGTATACAAAGAAAGTGTGAAAGGAAAAAGAGGGAAGGGACGACCGAGAAAAGTATGGAGTGATTAGATTGAGGAGATTGTGAAAGAATGGGATATACAAAGTGAGCGTAAAAGAAGAAAATGCATGAAAAAGGTGATGGATATGAATGAATTGAAAGAGGTATGTAAGGATAGGAAAAAATGGAGGCAACTCTGCAGAGGCTCTGGCCACCCCTAGCGGAATGGCGATAGAGTTACAGTTACAGGATGATTTATTTGGTGAGCGCTTTTTTTGCTTGTCTTTTTGGCCTTGCTTGTCTTGGGCCTTGCTTGTTTTTTGCTTTTGTTTGTCGCTGTAAAAAGCGCCAATTCTCAAGCAAGGCCCAGTTGCTGCAAAGCTTAATGGACCTTTGGTGACCGGTCTTTGGTAAAGGTATGTGTACGAATTTTTCACCCAGCGAAGAGCATATTTGAAAATATAAATGGTGTTCACAAGAATTGAGTACTCGACCCCACGGGAGCTGAGAAACGCTCACTTCAACTGAAATGGTTGGCGTTTGGCCGGCTCCCTTACCTCAAAAAATAAAAAGGTTCACTTCCACATATGCGACCTCATCGGGAAGAACGCGGTGAGAAGTTACACTGTACGTGTAGGTTAGTTGCGTTGCGTATATTTATAATTCAATGCTTCACAATATGAAATATGTATAGTACTTATTTTTCCCAACAACATTGTGTGATTGGAAGATGAAAAATTGATGAAGCGTGAACAGGAATGTGGGATATTAAAAGTGCTGTAGAATGTACTTGTGATGCCCGCGCCAACAAATCAATACCTACTGTATTTTTAACCTTTAAATTAAAAATAAGAACGTGTACTTCCTTACGAGTAATTCATCTTGTATTAATAAATAAATTCGTAAGAGATCGGAACATTTGTTAATTCGGAACTTTTTCAAAAAAGTTATCTTTTCCCTAGCAACGCGGCCGGGTGACGACACAATTCACGTGCAGACTTCATCCATTAAACGATTTCGTCCTGGCCAGAAACAAGTCTTATAACCTATCTTACCGGTCCGTAGTCTAGTGGTAACGATTCGGACTCGTAAACGGAAGGTTGTGGGTTCGAATCCCGGCGGAGCACAAAAAATATACCATTTAAGTTTTCAAATATGCCTTTTGCTGGGTCGAAAAATTTCTAAACCGTTACCAAAGACCGGTCACTAAATGTCCATCCAGCCTTACAGCAACTAGGCCTTGCTTGAGGATTGGTGCTTTCTATAGCGACGATTAAGCTGGCAGAAGGCTGTTGAGGAGTGATTCACACAAAACAGTGCTCACCAAATAAATCATCCAATATTTTAATTGTTATAATATCTATTCTATAGAAGATATAATCTAAGTTGCAAAGATATATTAACATTCAAGACTTGTATTTAATGCATACCAAAAAGCAGACTAGTAAGTTCGCGCTATGACATACCGCACAAACCGAACCACACACGAACATAAACCTTGCAACTCCTGCCGCCTTTCCCTGTGAAATTTGGCAAATGTGAACCAATTTTTTAAAGCATTGGGTTTCAGCCTCATTCCACTTATGAAGAAAATCTGAATCGTAAATTAATTTAAACTTTGCAAATCTTGCCGCTTTTCAACAGTAAATCGAAAGTTCTAATAAAGGAGTCAGTGAGGGGGAGGGGGGGGGGGTTAAATAGTTTGAAGACCACTGATATAGAAGATAGATTCTCCACAAATTCCATCGTATTAGGTCTGTGTTTCTAAAACTGTTATCAATTTTATTGAATGATAAATTTATTCATAATGACCCGATGACACATATTTACTCAGAATCAAAGCACACTCGAAGGAGATCAAATCGACGTTTTTATTTCAAACACACACCAAGACCACCTGGCAAAAGTTGTCTTATTTTTTCTTGGCAGGATGAAATAGCTGAGTGAATCGCTTTTATATTAATGAATTTATAGTAAAAATCATAATAATGTTACGTTTGTTACGCGGGTTCCATTCAATTAAAACTGCTGTGATTTATTTCACATTCCGGCTTTTTTTAAACAAGGTGCAAAGATGCAGGTTTCCTAAGACCCGGTATTTTTAACGTTAGCTTATGTGACTTTAAACTGATAAAAAAAACTACCCACACGTTTGACATAAGTGCATCTTATTCATTCAGTATAAAGTCGCTATGCTGACGTTGAAAATATCGGGCCTAAGTCGCAAATGTTGAGCATTCGTGCCTAATGGAGTGGACCTTGCTGTATAGACGACGTATAGGTGAACGCTTCCATCGCTATAATGGAATTTAATTAACATTTGACTCCATCCACCCATACGCTGTATCACGGCAACAGGTATGCCTATATATAGTCCGAAACCGGGTCACGACAAATCAATCACAGACAACTCGGCCATAAACAACTAGTTCATGGATAGATCAGTCACATACAAGAAAGGCCACAAGACAGCTTCATCACAGAAAACTTGCCGATCACGAAGAAGACTTTTTAAAAAGGTGTGCTTTAAGCTGAAAAAGGCTGCCTTAGGGGAATGAATGGGTAAAGAAAGAATGTCAATTAAAAGAGAGTGTGAAAGTTAGGTACAAAATAATGTGATGAGATGGTTTGGGCATGTGGAAAGAATGAATGATGATAGACTGACAAATATATATACAGAGAAAGTGTGAAAAGAAAAAAAGGGTAGGGACGACCGAGAAAAGTATGGAGTGATCATATTGAGGAGTTTGTGAAAGAATGGGGTATACAAAGCGAGTATAAAAGAAGAAAATGTATGAAAAAGGTGATGGATATGAATGAACTGAAAGAGGTACGTAAGGATGGGAATAAATAGAGGCAGCTCTGCAGAGGCTCTGGCCACCCCTAGCAGAATGGTGACAGAGTAACATTTACAGTTACAGTGCCTTTACCTCATCTTATCATACAGGGTAAGACTGAGGGGAGAAGATCACAGGGACGCCGACGGATATCGTGGCTGAAAAACCTGCGACAATGGTTCTGCAGAAGCACCAAGTCCTTGTTAAAGCTGCAGAATCCAAGGGGAAAATAGCCGAGATGATTGCCGATCTTCGATAGAAGTGGCATGAAAAGAAGAAGAAGTTTCTTTATAGCTTCACGAAATACACCCACAGATTTGGAGATCTTCACTCTGGGTCTGGGTCTGGACAGTATGTTCCACTCAACCGGACCCGCAACACGGAAAGCACGGGCTCCAAAATTTGAGCGATTCTAATCCAAATTGATCGCACCATCGCTGCCCGCAGATCTGAGTGTCTGCCTCCTCACACCCATCTCAACAGGCGAAACCCTGTCAGTCAGATAAGGTGGAGCCAAGCCATTGATGGCTTTATATACCAACTGCTTTATATATACTGCATGTGACCGAAAAGTCGTATGGACGAATTGTCGTGTGACCGAATTGGCCGTGACCGATGTATCCGCGGACGAGTTATCTGCTGAGTTGTCTGTGTCCAAAATGTCGTTGACCGAAAAGTCGTGTGGACGAACTGTCATATGACTGAGTTTTCCATTGCCGAGTTGTCTATGACTGATTTGTCGTGTAAGCCCTATAATATAGGCCGACACCATATCGAATCATTGAAAGCGAATCCACCCCAATCACTCTCATCATCATCATCGGCACTTTACGCCGGAATGGGTAATGGCCTCCTTGATCAAGCGCTGCCAGCGCTGTCTGTCCAGCCCTTTTCTCTTCTTACATCTATAATCTAAGTGATCGAATGATGAACTTGATCGTCTGCAGATGGCGTGCAACGCTGCTGCCAGGACGATATAAAAAAACGATAAATAATACTGCCACATCTCCCCGTTGCTGCGTGAGCTGCACTGGCTGAGGGTCCGTGTAAGGGTTGAGTTCAAGCTATTTCTAACAGTCCACAAGGCCTTAAAGGGTACGGCACCCCCATGTCTCGCTGAACTATGTCCTGCTGGGCCCCAAGGCGACCACTGCGCTCTGTCTCTACTGCTGTCAACAGGGTCAAAGAACCAATAAGAGCAAATACATCCAATTTTGCGGACAGGAGCTTTGGGGTAGCCGGGCCAGTTGCCTGGAATAAGCTGCCTCTCAACCTTCGCTCTGACCAGCCTACCATCACATTCAGAAGAGGACTTAAGAAAATGCTGTTTTCGAAGAGCCACGGCGCCTTTGAGATGGCCACCGGAAATAAATCATCCATCATCATCATCATTTCGACTGCTCCAATGAAGAAGGAAGTAACTCCGAAATTTAGGTTTTTGACTTATTTCCATTTCTGAAGGTAACAAATCATTATCTTCATTCCAAGATGATAGACGTGTCTCTATCCCTTTTAAATTCGTTAATTAATTAATGTAAAAAATAGTTTATGCATTATACTCCAGGGAATAAATAACATTCAATTGGCTTTCCTGCAAAACTATTTTTTTTGACTTAGTGCTGTCTTCCTTGGGTTTTTAATTTGTTAGTACACATACAGCATTTGTAAACGCGAATTTAAACTTGTTTGTGGGCATGCATTAAATATGAACTTTCAATGTAAATCTATGCAACTCAGATTATAGATTTTAGAATTGAACCCCTTTTTAAAGGAACCCTAAAAAGAGAACATAGCATCGGTTCAATATCAAATAGCCAATAATTGTGCTTAGGGATCAAACGCTTGTATGACGTTTGATATATTATTGTTTTATGCGAGATCCACGTTTGTCAGATAAATCAAATCTCACAGTCGAATGGATGTATTGTCAATTTCATCCTATTTACCGTGGAGCCATGTAAGCCGTTCTAACAGGATCTATCACGGCAGAGACAGCTCCTGGGAAATCTATTTATTATTGCTTCACTTTTGCTACTGCCATCCCTGCTTAAAAAAAAGTGAAGTATTCGAGTTTATTTATGTAAAAATAAATTCGTGAAGAGGCATTCAATGCCAGTATTAACATTGTGAATGAATAATTTATGAATGTACTTATTTAATTAATAACTACCCAAGGGCATCTGTTGAACTAGGGTAAAAGTTGTCATCAAGGGTAGGTACTAACGGGACTCGAACCAGCGTTGTTTGTATTTCAAGCACGTCTTGACTCGCTTGTCAACAGCGCCTTATGTTAAATGAATGAGAAATATTGGGGAGATTTATTGTTGAGCTTTGGTTTTTGTGTAAATCACAGTTCAAGAGCCCTCTGTGAACTTGTCCGTCGATATTCCAGGTTGTTCACAAAAAAAATCCTTCACATAAGCTATATATATATATATATTTTTTTTTAAATAGATTTGTGGAAAGGAATGCAATCCACCAACCTATTTTGCCTGGCCAGTTGTCTTCATGCGAAAGCAGAAGCTTGTGTGCATGTAACGGCATTTGTTGAACCAGGGTCGAAGTTATCGTCGCGGGATTCGAACCAGCGTTATCCAGTTTCACAACCCCTGTCTTGAACCCGCGGCCAACCTACCGACTTTACCGTACCGTATTTACTAATTTTAAAAAAGTCATCTGACTTTACCAATAATCCGTCACCATAGATTTATCCAGGCTTACGGCAACTGGGTCTTGTTTGTCACTTTCTGTAGCGCCAACCAAGCCTTTAGAAAGATCTTGAGTTGTGATTCACAAAAAAACAGCGCTCACCAAATGAATCATCCAGGGCTGGAAGTCTCATCAACACGGTAATTCTTACCTACCGAATATCGGAAGACCTGTCAATCCAAAATGGCCGCAAGTAAACAGATCATTAAGGCGTGTTATAAAGCTAAATCTGCCGTTTTTGTTTCTTACACTTTATGGTCTTAGCAAAATAGTTACAGTAATGAAAAAAATCAAAAATGTTTATTTTTTTTTATCTTAATTATAAAGCTTAAACAAAATATAGACCTTAAGAATTGCCACCACAAAAAAAATATTTAAAAAAACGCGTTTTTTTACATTTTTAGCTTTTTTTTCGTGTGTGCTGTATTTTGGATTTTTTTTTTGCTTTTTACTTACAGAACTATACATTGTTTAGGTTCAATACTCAACATTTTTTCAATAATGTCAATAGTTTTTGAGTAAATATGGAAAAACTGTGTTCTTTGATTTAATTAAAATTTAATTCATTTAGTAGTTTCAGTTTTTCCATATTTACTCAAAAAATATTGACATTATTGAAAAAATGTTGAGTATTGAACCTAAACAATGTAAGTAAAAAGCAAAAAAAAAAAATCCAAAATACAGCACACACGAAAAAAAAGCTAAAAATGTAAAAAAAACGCGTTTTTTTAAACATTTTTTTGTGGTGGCAATTCTTAAGTAATATATTTTGTTTAAGCTTTATAATTAAGATAAAAAAATAATAAATATGCTTGATTTTTTTCATAACTGTAACTATTTTGCTAAGACCATAAAGTGTAAGAAACAAAATTGGCAGATTTAGCTTTATAACACGCCTTAGTCTTCATACATATTCATACGTCTTGCTGGTTTTTTTTTTGGGTTTGAAATAAACACTGAGACGGGAAATAATTTATGACACCCTTTGGTGGAATTCGAACCCAAGCTCTCGGCACGGAATGCAAACACTCCACCAAATGAGCTATCACCCGGACTAAACTCAATTGAAAATGACTGGAATATTTAGGGTGAGGAAAAGATGAGCGTGCATGAAAAGAGTGATGAATGTCGGGGAGATGAAAGAAATGCAGAAGGACAGACCATATCTGTGTAAGTTGTGGCCATCCCTATCGGAGTGGTGGTTAGATAGGTACAGTTACAGGCACAAGTACCCTCCTATAGACTTTCTCAACTAACACCCAACAGGTAAAATGTACTAAAAGTTTTAAATGTTTGTCACACTGTCCTGCAGAGACAGTTTGTTTAGGAGTTTATGAGAACCACACAACAGTCTGCTCACAGCTAGCGTCTAGTTACCCTGAATTTACTACGACTACAGCTTGTATTCTCTTACAGGAAAACACATTGTACGTGCCATGTTATTTGACACTTGGGTAGTTTCATCCGTAGACTACCCCACTTAGAGGGAACGAGTAAAACAGAGAGGCAAAAGCAAGAAACTCATAACATACGTACTTGTCTCAAACGCTTCTGAAGTCACCATTTTTAAGTCCTACATAAATGCTTATTGACATGGAGTTGGAACTTTTTTTGCGCGCAAAACGCAACTAAGCTTTATATATAGTGTAACTAATTGCTGCGTTACGCTTACCACTACACAAGAAAGAAAATGTATGAAAAAGGTGATGGATATGAATGAACTGAAATAGTTTACGTATTTAATAATAGGAAAATTGGAGGCATATATGCAGAGGCTCTGGCCACCCCTAGTGCAATGGCGACAGAGTTACAGTTACTGTTGAGCCTAAAAAAATAAATTCAATTATAATCTTTGTTTAAAAAGCAAGAGTACTAATCCATTATATGACTTAACTTTGCGAGTTCTGGCAGAGACAGGACACTTTATTTTATTCCGTTTTATGCTGAGACATATTTTTCAGACGAATTATCTCAAAGGCTTTTCCCCAAGGACAGATTAACAGGAAAATATATTACCATCACGTCTGATTTCTTTTGGGGCCCAATTTTAAAAAATATGTTGTTTTTTTTTCACACTCCTGTTTGGGTTTTTAATTTTTTTTTTAAATATTCCAATTTGCAAGATTGTCATTGTCGATGACATAAAAAAAAGTAAAGCGCCTGATTTCTACAGCTATGTGACGTCATCCATTGGTAATAAATTCTCAATAATCAGGTAAATTTTCTAGTTTACAGCATTTATTGTTTTTCATACAATCTAAAGAAATACACATTAATAGCCTCTTACCAACCTATAAGTCAAGAATCACACAAATACATTAAAACCATTTGCGAAAAAAAAACTACATCGCCACCTTGAGTCAGTCGCTAACTTGACCGGTCCGTAGCTCAGTGGTAACACTGCGGACTCTGAATGGGAATGTTGTGGGTTTGAATCCCGGTGGAGCACAAAAAATATACCATTTATATTTTCAAATTTGCTCTTCGCTGGATTGAAAAATACAGAAACCTTTACCAATGACCGATCACCAAAGGTCCATCCAGCCTTGCAGCAACTGGGTCTTGCTTGAGTATTGGTGCTTTGTAGCGACGACCAAGCTCGTACACCTTTGCGGCACTATAACAAGTATCATAGACCCCTAGAGTCTCTAGAATCTAGGGAGTCTCCCGCACAGGATTTCTTAAAAAAAAAAAGTTCCATGGGACTTCAGTAGATACCTTAAAGCCCTTAAAGGTAAAACTGAATATACAACTCAAATGGGTTTCTCAAATAAACGGACATTTTTTCCTATTTTCAACGAAAGAAAACACTAATCTTTAGTCGGGGTTATAGCCGCGGGGGCCAAGAGGGCTGATCTTTCTAGCGTGTTTCGAATGGAACAACGTTGGTTCGATCCCCGCTTGGGTCACTTGACTTTAACTTTGACCCTGGTTCAACAGATGTTATTGGGTAATTATTATTTAATAATTCATTAATAATAAACAATAATGAATTATTAAATTATGATATTAATACCTGTTTCTGGCCAGGCAGAATAGGTTGGTGAATTGCATTCCTCTTCACAAATCTATTTTTTTTTTTTAATTAAATTAAATTAAATTAAATTAATCTAATCTCAGTTGCAAAGATATGTTCCATTGAAGATTCTCATTATATGCATTCTCACAAGCAGACATGTACAAGTTCGGGCTTGAACATGCCGCAAGTGAACCTACAACATAAAAACCAAATCTCAAATGGACATACACGCTGCAACTCTTGCCGTCCTATCCTGAAACAGGGGTGACATTGGTAAAGTGAACCATTTTTACAGCATAGGTGGTTAGCCGCATACCAACCTATAAGTCAAGAAACTAATGAAATATGAAAATCCTGTTTTTTAGAAGTTAATCCCACTAAATGTTTTATCCATGATTTCTCAAAATAGTGAATCAGCACTTATTCATTCAACAAAGAGCCCCATCTCAGGGCTTCATATTATCAGTATAAGTCCGGCATTGTCCATCTCATTTCACTTATATTGCATCTCACTTAATCCCGCGATTCCTCCCAGCTATTCCGCCTAACCCGGCACTGCAGGGACCCTGTACTGCTACAGGTAATGCGGGCCCCCAGTGTCGTCAGTAACACACGGAAATCAAATCATACGAAAAGCAAAACAGTTGAAAAATAAAAGTTGAGTGGTTTGTGTATTGACATCGTGAAGATTAATTTTAAATTAATAATGCTAAAATAAAACACAAAGCGTTTATTCACGAGTTGATTTATTTCTTCGAGCGCTTTCGATGTTATTATATCATTATCAATAACAGTTGAAAATTCTATAAATCTTTAAGCTAAATGCTGAAGTGTTTTTACATAGATAAACGAAAATTACGTTAGTTGCTCGGGATTTGCAAGGTTTATGGTTATGTGAGGTTTGATTTATTCTGTAAGCACATACACATGTAGCATGTGTAAGCGCGAACTTATTTGTGTATATTTGTTAGCATGCATTAAATATAAGGCTTGTATATAAATACTTAAATATAAGGCAATGACCGGTCACCAAAGGTCCATCCAGCCTTACAGCAAGTGGGTCTTGCTTGAGAATCGGCACTTTGTAGCGACGACGATCAAGCTCGTAAAAAGGTCGATAGCTCAATTGGTAGAATGCTTGCATTCCATGCCGAGAGCAAGGGTTCGATCTCAAAGGCTTACTCAGCCTTCACAAGAAATGAGAACCAGCCCCCCCGGGAGCTGGGAAACCCCCTTACCCCGTAAACCCCCTTACCTGTAAAAATAAATAGGTCCCGAAGCGCCACATGCGACTTCTTCGGGGATAACGCAGGCAACAAGTTACACTATATGTGTAGCTTAGTTGCGTTGCGTTGCGTATATGAATAAATGTATCTTTTTAACTTTGCTTAAAGGTTATGAATACAAAAAAGAATCAATTATATGTACAACTAGATGATAATTGGAATTCGTAAATCCAACACTGTACATCGATCACCATTTTTTTTGTTCTTGCATACTTCTTTAAATTTATCAAACATAATTAAAAAAAAAAAAGACATTTAAGATAACTAGGAAACTATGTAACTGCAGGCCGAGAATGGCTGAACAAAACAAAGCAACCGACAAAGAGAAGTAAAGAGATGATTGAAGGAGGCCTACGTCCAGGAGTGTACTGAGAAAGACTGAGGAAGAGGAAGAACAAATAACTATCCTTTTTTATTTGGTATTGTGTTTAATTTGAGAGAGTTGCTTGAGTTTTTCACCCTTCAACTCTTGCCAACCTTCTCTGAAACAGGGGAGACATTGGCATTTATACAATTTTTTACTAAACATCACACAATTCCTTGACTTATGGGTTGGTATGAGGCTGACAACCCATACTGTAAACATGGTTCACTTTGCCAAAGTAACCCCTGTTTCAGGCAAGGTCGAAAAAGTTGTGGGGCTTGTTCATTTGAGGTTTGGATTTCAATTTGTAAGTACACATTCAGCATATGTAAGCGCAAACTTACACGTGTTTGTTTGTGAGCATGCATTTGATATGAGCTTTGAATGTTAATAAATTTTTGCAACTTAGATTATAGATTATCATGTCGGAGCTATTCTTAGACATTTTAGTCGTCCGTTGAGCCCACGCTTTGACAAACTAATGATGTCTGGGCTGGAAGTCTCATCCCCACAGTTATTCTTACCCACCGAAGATCGGTAATATTTGTATGAAGACCTGTCAATCCAAGATGGCCGCAAGTGGACAGCTGATTAGTCTTCATACAAATATTACAAAAATTCGGTAGGTAGGTAAGAATAACCGTGGTGATGAGACTTTCATTAGTTTGTCAAAGCGTGGGCTCAACGGAGACCAAAATGTCTAAGAATAGCACTGCAAGATCCGAGACATACGAATATGGAGGCCTCGATTGTTAGAGGCCCTATCAGCCGAGCGTGAAGTTAGATACGAGGGTGGGGATACAGGGGCGTAGCGCGATATAAAGAACAAGGGGCCCCCTGGACAAACAAGACGCTGATTGTACCGCCGGTCTAAAGGAGCAGCAACTCCGCCATTGTTTGTGTGCCCAACACAAATAAAACACCGGCCTGCCGCTCAGAATCCGCCACTGGTTGTTTTTCAAGTAATTTGAAAATTAAATTGGCGTTTATTCAAATTCAAATTTGCCTTAGTTTTATTCCATTATTTTTGAAATTTTAATTAAGTTTACTCAACTCGAAACTTGCTAATTTTTTTTTTAATTCTGGAAACCTTTTTGTGGGAAAAAGGTTAAATGGATGAAATAAGAAGAATCTTGTTGTGATTACTTACTTGGAAATTATGTAGATTGTCTTATTTTGTGTACGCATTTCTCTTGGTAATTTAAACCATAACCGCTAGACTAGGACCACTGTAGAATAAGTCCTATTTTTTTTTTTCACTGACATACATAATCCGGTCGATAGCTCAGTTGGTCAAGTAGCTTGATATGGAATGCAAGCATTCTATGCTGAGCGCCCATCTGACCACCCATTCTGTAAAAACTGGTTCAATCTGCCAATGCCACCCTTGTTTCAGGGAAGGCCGGCAAGAGTTACAGGGCAAATGTTCGTTTTGGATTTGGGTTTTTATGCTGTAAGTTCACATGCGGCATGTGTAAGCGTGAACTTGAACATCAACCATTTACTTTTAGAGTCATGGGCACGCCTCTGACCTAGAGGTTCTTGTTTTGTCGTGCCGTTGCTTTTACTTTACGGGAAGCGTCCATGTGCTGTGGGTCCTTCTGACACATACATGCTGGACGGGGATGAGGAGGGTTTGAGCATACGTGTTTCTGCTTGTGCTAATCTAATATAATCTTATCTAAGTTGCAAATATAGTTGGTGCTATGGCCACGGCGCGGCGGTCAAGACGCTTGTTCAGCTAGCGTATTTGGTTCAGATAACGTTGGTTCAAGCCACGGCTGGCCCCTTTGACCATAACATTGACCCTGGTTCAGATGTCGTAGTATGCACACAAGCTTCTGCTTTCGCATGAAGACAACTGGCCAGGGAAAATAGGTTGGTGAATTGCATTCCTCTTCACAAATTTATTTATATTTTTTTTTTAAGAAATCCTGTGCGAGAGACTCCCTAGATTCTAAAGACTCTAGGGGTCTATGACACTTGTTGTTGTGCCGCAGAGGTGTACGAGCTTGGTCGTCGCTACAAAGCGCCAATACTCAAGCAAGACCCAATTGCTGTAAGGCTGGATGGACCTTTGGTGACCGGTCATTGGTAAAGGTTTATGAATTTTTCAACCCAGCGAAAAGCACATTCGAAATATAAATGGTATATTTTTGTGCTCCGCCAGGATTAGAATCCACAACCTTCCATTTACGAATCCGAAGTGTTGCCACTACGGACTACGGACCGGTCCAAGATGCCAACGACACGCGGTGTACCTGAGCGGTTACCCATCCAAGCACTGACCGCGCCCAATGTTGCTTATATAAATATATAAAAAATAAAAATAAAATATATAAAAAATAAAAAAATTTAACATTGGGGATTCACATTACATGCATTCTCACAAGCAGACACGTACAAGTTCGCGCTTGCGCATGCCGCATGTGAACCTACAAAATAAAAATCAAATCTCAAATGGACATACACCCTGCAACTCTTGCCGACCTTCCCTGAAACAGGGGTCACATTCGCAAAGTGAACCATTTTCTGCAGCATAGGTGGTCAGCCGCATACCAACCTATAAGTCAAGGAATATATACAACAAATAACAAATAACATTTTAGACGTGCGCATGCAATTAATGTGAATTCTAGATGTAATATATCTTTGCAACTTAGATTATAGATTATGTAGAGATATATGAGCGACGTCACATCGCCGAAGGATATATTGAATGTTCGGATTGCATTAGATTTTTTTCACTTTAAAGTCACATAAGCGTACACTGAAACAACAAACCCATAGACTCAAGAAAGAATTTGTTTTTTTTTGTAATGAAAAACAGTACCACAGGGATTTTTCCCAAATTACCTTTTTTACTGAAGAAGCGCCTGCTTTGACATTTTAATTTACAAAGTAGAGATATCGTTTTTTGTATGATCCACATTTATGCAAATACCGAAAAATAATGAATACTGTAGAGCTACTATTATTTTAATAACTTGATTATAAGTACTTTGTATCTTTATGATGTTTTTATATTACTCTATCGGTTATCATTTCAATTTGTAAAAGTAAGGTAATTATGGACACTATGTGTACACCTGTTGATTATAAACAGTACCTACTTTCTAAAACTATTAGATTATTCTCTAAAAAAATGTTCAATCCCCGTTTAATAGAAGAAAATGAAAATGACTTTCATGCAAATTTTCTAATAAATTAGCCTATCATATTTTTTTGTATTTTCTCAAATGTATTTTTCTTTCCATGAATTTTTTCCTACATCTTATTTATTTATTTATTTATTTATTTATTTATAAATTCACGATACTTAGTGCCTTTTACAATACATACTAAAAATAGTGTTATAAATACAAGAGTAAGTAAAAAGTATAAAATGAAACAACAAATATATCAGAACTACAATTGAAAACTATCCGGAATAAAAAAGTAACATAAAACAAAATAATGATTACATAAGTAGGTATTAATACTTTAAAAAAAATAGAGAGATGAGATAAAAAAAAAACAAGAGAAAAGACAGTTTATGAAATGTATAAACAGTAAGCAGAAATTAGAAGTAAGTAGCTGAATATAAAAACATAATTAAAAATAGATTGAAAAAGACTTATAAATACCTATATATGAAAGTAAAATGAAACAAAACAAACACAATAACAAAAACTATATAAAAAATTATATGTCTCATATGCGTATTATTATATTGTTATCCTTTGCTTCCCCTGGTTAATTTTATATGACAGGTCACGTATTGCACCCTGCGCGTGTTTAGGCTGTGATAAAGATTTTCTTATTACTATTATTATTAACAACATAAACCCATGCTGTAAAAACTTGGTTCACTTTGGCCATAGCCACCGTGGTTTCAGGGAAACGTGGCAGGAGTTGCAAAGTTTATGTTTATGTGAGGTTTGGTTTTGTAAAGCATGCATTAAATATGAACCTTAAATGTCAATAATCTTTGCAACCTATGTGGAATATAGATTCGTTTTTCTATGCTTACAGTATAAAAATCCAATATCAACCAAGCATTTTATTTAGACACTGAATATTTTTTTAATTTGCGCAACAATACACAATATTATTGTTTTGTTTTCTGTCAATACAATGGTTTTATTAATTTTCCTCTACAAAATTTCATAAAAAATATGTTTTACACTGATAAAACATAACAACAAAAAATAAAAAAAATAGAGATTTCATGAAATTTCATTAAAATAGTTTTGTTTGAAATCCTTTTCACCGGAGTTCCGGTCTGTCCACAGGAAGCGAAACGTCAGGTGGTTCGTTTGCGCCGGTAGGTAGAAAATAATATCTCATTTGAATATGGAACTATGCGTGAACAGCCGCTAGTTGTCAACTTGTCTATGGTCGTTTGGAACACAAACTATTCAAATTTAAATTTAGATTGTCATGAATAAAGTTCTAATCAAACGTCAAAACTATGGTGTTCATTTAGAGATTTGAATTTGTAATATTTATTCGAATGCTGTTTATTAATTATTACTTCATACTTATTTAAGAACTATTCTGTAATTATTAATTAGATATCTGTTATCTTGTATGCAAATGGAAACCTTCAACACTGAAAATCTTACAATGAGGACAGAACACTTTTGAATTAGGGACCTTTTTCTCGGCGAGAAAATGTCAGTCTTATGAGTGACTGCGTTCCTTAGCAACCAACTAGAAAATATATTACTATTCCCTTTCCCTAGCAATCTGGCGTGACGGCACAGTATTGTCTTTGCCAAATCTCGCGCGGACCTTCGAATTCTACAACGCACAATCTTGAATTAAAAACTTTTTACTCGGTGTCCGAACGTCACGCTTGTATGGACTATCGTCCTAAGCAACCAATAACAAAATATCTGTTTGCATTTTTTCTAGCAACCCGGTTGTGTAACGTCACAGTTTTGCCCATGCCAATGGACGAGCGGAGCCCATTTTACATCTGCACGTCACGTTGTTAAAAGCAACAGTTGAGAGAGAGAGAGAGCGTTGTTGTGATGCTAGGGCCTACAAAATAAATAAAAAACGTGAAAAAACGTGGATGGATGCTTTCAGTATTTATTTTAAACCCAAAATAAAAACACCGGCAACTCAGCCTTCACAAGAAATGAGTACCAGACTCCTCGGGAGCTGGGAAAACCTGTGGGTTGGCGGCCTTCTAAATAAGTTCCACTCGCCACATGCGACCCCTTTGGAAAAAACGCGGTAAAAAAATTGTTGACAGTTCTCGTTGACGATTGCCTGGAAACCGTATATAACATTGCTGATAATCGGCAAGGCTCTGATTCTCAATCCATGTATTTTATTATGATACACATCGCACGTTTAATAATAAAGAGCAATAACTCAAAAATTGGGAACATCGAGATTTTGTAATAAAACGCAAGAACAATGCGAGAAGAATAAGTAGAATGCGACAGCCGTTCAATTAGGACTAATTTGACCGAGATAAAACATCGGTCGCCTTTTTCATCCCATACAAGTTGCACTGGTTGTCTGAACTTCAAACGTGGTTTCCCAACATTCTTATTTTTGAAATAATTGCTCTTTATTATCAAGCGTGCGTTAAAGTACTATATTTTCCGATAAATCCTATTAACAGGCGTATAACATGAACTACATTATTCCTGATAGTTTCAAATGTTTGATAAATAGTTTTCAGGCAGTTTGGTGACGTCACCAACACCTGACATTATAATATTATTAATAATTAGTTGCTAAAGTTGTACCTGCGTGTAGCTGCAACAATATCAAAAACCTTCCAACTAACTTGCAATCTAGGGCTGTGGAGGACCAAGACTTCTCCGGATACCGGTTTAAAATCACGGTTAATGAATCCCGGGTTATGGATGTTGCTTATATTCAAATCTTTCTGCTACATTTCCAACAGGGACGAGAATTCAGCTACATGGATAATGATTATATTACCTTTATTAAATTATTAAAAAATGGTTCACTTTGCCAATGTTCCCCCTGCTTCAGGGAAGGTCGGCCTACCTTTCAATCAAATTATCTTACAAATCACATTCTACACAATCTTAGGTAAGATAAAAACGTAAAACACGATAATCTGAGAGTTGTTTTCAATATTTTAAAAATCGATTTCCAGTTTTCATAAGAAAATGTGTCCAGTACACGCAAAAAGTTTTCTCATGTGAAATTATCTCTGATGGACATAAGACAAACAAGCACTAAGGTGACGAAATGCCTGAGAACTTTGAAAAACAGGATAAGCCGGTGACCAAATACACTGCACATCTCTAGCTCAAGCTTTATGTATGCAATGCGATAACATTCGTATGTTGGCATTGTACAGTTAAACACGGAACAGCGATCCTGTTGGGAAAATCACACTTCATGTGGGGGCAGGCCACTGCTGACCACGTGAACTATATAAGGTTCCAATCTAACATTCAGAAAAGTAGGAGGAAAATATATGATGTCACTTGACCGGGCTAGAGGCAGGACAGAGACTCATAACTTCAATACAATTATAATATTAGGATGATTTATTTGGTGAGCGCTGTCTTTGTGTGTATCTCACCTCAAGAGCCCTCTGCGAGCTTGGTCGTCGCTGTAGAAAGCGGCAATTCGAAAGCAAGACCCAGTTGCTGTAAGGCTGGATGAATTTTTAGTAACCGGTTTTTGGTAAAGGTATATGATTTTTTTACCCAGCGAAGAGCATATTTAAAAATATAAACGATATATTTTTAGTGCTCTACCGGGATCGAACCCACAACTTTCCATTTACGAGTGAGAAGTGTTAACCACTAGACTACGGAACGGTTTCACAATATTTGTTTAGTATTGAAAAGGCACTAAAGAGCTACGCCCTGTATTTTTCATATTAGTCAGTTATGTATACGTAACGATATGTATTTTCCATGAGCTATAAAAAACATATAAGAAAGAAATAGGGAAAGACTAGCAATATTCCGTTATTGGTCACTAAGCCAACTAGTTATATTATATACCTGCGACTTTTGACCGCCGAGAAAATAAAACAAATCGTGAACACCCGTTCCGAATCCATTGTAAACGAATATTTTCACTCAATTTTTTTATATTTTCATCAGTCAGTTTCTCGATATTTTTGTAAAGGTACGTAATCATAAATTGAATGGAATGCTAATTATAAGTCAGCCATTAAAAATGTCGATCATCCTAGATTGTGTGAGCTGATCCATGGTTTACTTATTATTAGGTCTATGATCTGTTTGAGACAGATGGGCCAACTCGAAAATAATGAGTTTTATTCAGGGAGGAAAATTAGAAAGATAACCCGTTCTTAGCAAAGATTCTAACGCCTCGGTCGAGGTTCATGATCTGCTAACAAAAATATTTTTATGTCTTTAAGAGGGTTCTATTTAATAAATATTACGGTTTATGTACCTACATATTTTACAATATTTATTTTCATCACTTTCGGTTCAGACTTCATTTGCACATTAAAGTACGACAGTTGGCTGATTTTTCCCCCTGCAAGGAATTTCGGTCCTTCATTTATGCTAAAAATAAAGACCATTCTCGAAATACAGAGAATCGCTACACGTTGTTAGATTTTACCAGAACATTCATTTCTACACTTCAATTCGCGGTTTCAAATGTTGCATGTGTACTTTCAAATTAAAATCCAAACCTCAAATGAACATAAACCCTGCAACTTTTGCCGATCTCACCTGAAAAATGGGTGACATTTTCAAAGTGAACCTTTTACAGAATGAGTGGTTAGCCTCATACCAGCCTATAAGTAAATGGAGCATCAATGACTGTTATTGGTGTATGTTCTAAAATGCTTCTTTTGCATTGAAAGTTCTTACGCGTACCTGGCCCCCGGAGGTCTTATAACGGGCCTGGCAACAATAATTGTTACCTGTACAAGCATCGGAGCTGTGGGGCCCACCCACAGTGGAATTTCGACAGAGCTACGGCTACAGCTACATGGAGATGAGCGACGGATGATTGAAGTGAATAAGCTTGTATAAAGATTGAACAGTGGAGGATGTTGGTAGTAGAGTATGGTTTCATCGGAAGTCAATAATTGCCTATTTTCAGAGCATTAATGACTTTCATAATGATACAAGAAGGGCCTCCCTGTACCCCGAGTATAAAACATTGCTTTCACTCCCCTCGATCGCGTAACGTGACTAAGCTACACATATAGTCTTACTGCTTACCACGTTTTCCTCGAAGGAATCACTGGCTACGAAAACATATTGTATTTTATATGGTCTGTGTATTAACACTGTGAATATTCATATTAGTTGATTTCTACTACACTTTATAGAGCTAATCTAATCTAATCTAAGTTACAAAGATATGTAACATTGGGGATTCACATTACATGCATTCTCACAAGCAGACACGTACAAGTTCGCGCTTGCACATGCCGCATGTGAACCTACAACATAAAAACCCAAATCTCAAATGAACATACACCCGCAACTCTTGCCGTCGGCTTGGAATGGCTTGGTCGGCTCTTGGCATTGGAAAGTGAACCATTTTCTACAGCATATGGATGGTCAGCTGCATACCAACCTATAAGTCAAGGAATATAAACAACAAATCGCTGCCTTAGTTCTTGTTTACCGTATACGCCATTGAGAAAATTTTACATGAGCAATGTTTGCATGTGTACTGAACCAATGTGTCTTATAAAAACAAGAAATTTGTAAAATATTTAAAAGAGCTCTCACATTATCGAGTTTTACGGTTTTTCTTAGCTCAGATTGTGTAGAATTTGATTCATAAGACAACTGTATACGGTAAACAAGAACTGGGGGAGCGAAATAACATTAATTTAGACGTGCGCATGCAGTTAATGTAAGTTCTAGATGTAATATATCTTTGCAACCTAGATTATAGCCGCATACCAACCTATAAGTCAAGGAACTTCAATGAATAAAAATATCTAAACCTATGTGAAACACGCCGCTATCATATTTTTAGCTTTTGCTTTAGGTTTTCTTCAATTATATATCCTTATTTATAGCAACAATTCCTTTGCATTTAAGTTCATATTTCATACAATACTTTTTTCTTAGATCAGATTTAATACGCCCGAGAAATCAGTAAAGCGTTCACGTAATAGAAAAATCAATTAGTCGCTCTGTTTATTGTCAGATTGAGGCGAGACCCACGTAGCCAGCGGCCGCAAAGCTAACTGAATTACTTGCGACTTGGCATAGCATTTTTCCATTTTCCATACGGCCAGGTGTACCTACACACTGGTAGCCTCACCTCTGCAGGCTCTGGCCCTCGAGACACCGAGAAAATGATAATTTACTACATCTGGATTGCGGTGGTTTACATGGATTTTAAATTAGGAGAGTAGATGGGATAGTAACTGGATTGGGATTTATAATCTAAATTGCAAAGATATAGGCGGTTAAAAGGAAGTAGGGCATAAGCGACCAAAACTTAATTGTTCAGAAGAGCAGCTTAAAGTTTGAGATTGCAAAAAAATTGCAGAACTTTTTTATTTTTTATCAAATCGTTAAAATCAATGCAGCTCTAAAATTAATAAAAAAAATAAAGGCATTTATTGGCATTCCTATTAATGTGGTTTTACGATTTTTTTTTATGTCACAAGCGTATTTAGAACAAATAAGGCCAAAATCTTGTTGGTTACACAAAAAACATACTTTGAAAACGCAGTTGTTTGCTTGGGCATAAACAACAACAAAAATCATCGGAGAGCTATAGGAGTTAGCGCGTTAGAAAGAGCGGAAAATTTTAAGTAGGATAGCATTCATAACTCATTTTTGACCAAAACGTCGCTTATACTTTGTTTTAACCGTCGATATGTTGACTTATAGTTTTTCCTTTACTTATAGGTTGGTATTGGTAAGCTACAGGGCTTATGTTTATTTGATGTTTGGATTTTAATTTGTAAGTACAAGTGCAGAATCTGTAAGCGTGAAGTTGCGCGTTGTACTATACAACTACAAAAAACAAACCATGCACCTTCTATCGCCCTTTATTGAAATCAGGGTGGCATTGGCATAAGTAAGAAGTTTTTACAGCACCCCTGTTGTAAAAACTTCTCACTTAGAGTCAGCCTCATACCAATCTATTAGGCAATGAACACGTTAAAAAAACGCTACTACGTATAAGCTACACATATAGTGTAACTTATCCTCGTGTTTTCCCCGAAGGTTGGCGAGTAGAACTTATTTATTCATTCCATACGGGATACATGCTGATGAAACGCCATAACTCATGGAGGTTTCATAATGAATGAAACAAATAAGCTCCTAGTAGAAGTTAACTTTTTTTTGTTATAAATTTCGATATCCTTAATTTTTTTATAAGTTCAATCTTACTAGCTGCATTGACTGTACATTTTACTCGGCATATGTGAACGAAGCAAAAACAACCGGGAAAAATATAATCGGCCGAAAATCCAATTGCCAACAAGACAATCTAATTATGTATACCGTGAAACAATTCCCACACGGAGAGCGTGCGAGGCAAGTTACGACATCAAAAAACACGCTGGGGTTTTACTACTGGTTGTACATTTTTTTCCATTGTATGCAGAAAGCGCTGTTTTCGGTTCCACAACAAATTGGTCACAGATAACCCGTCCACACACAGCTTGGCTATGAACAAATCTGCCACACGGCAGATCGTCCACACGACTTTTTGGTCACACATAGCTCGGCTACAGACACATCGGTCACGGGCAATTTGGTTACACGACAGTTCGTCCACGCGACTTTACGGTCAACGACATCGCGGTCACATAAAATATAATATGGTTCACAGACAGCTCCGTCACAGAAAAACTTGTTCTCCAAAAAACCTTTGTAATTCTAGTTTTATTAAATTGTAGTTTTTTGTGATGAAGCTGTCTGTGGAATATTAATTACAACAATATTAAGATGATTTATTTGGTGAGCGCTGTTTTTGTGTGAAACACACCTCAAGAGCCCTCTGCGATCTTGGTCATCGCTATAGCCCTCTGCGAGCTTGGTCATCGCTATAGAAAGCGTCAATTCTCGTGCAAAATGAATCTCAAATGTAATTATATATTTGCAACTTACATTATAGATTAGAGTATAGTAGAAGTACGAGTATTACAAAAATGATTTATTTATGCTATCTGCCATATGACGTCTGTAGAAAAGTGTCGCTAATGTAAAACTTTGCATAAACTCACTTCGTTTGCGTAAATCGAAAAAATGTGCGAAAACCAAATAACTCTCTAGGAGTGCCGTCGTATATTTCATACATTATTTATTTACGCAATCGAGGTGAGGGTACTGCACAAATGTTGGAATTGTATGCTAACATGATAACTTCCAAGCCATAAATTTTACAGCTCAAGTGAGAGCCCATTCTACATACAGGCGACACAATTATGACATATCGTCCCCCCAGTGCTTGTTTGGCTATCTACCAATTTATTCAAAGATGACTTGTCAATGAAATTGTCTTTAGAATCACATTCCACACAATCTGAGCTAAGAAAAAAAACGTATGGCATGATAATATGAAAGTTATTTAAAATATTTTTAAACTCCATTTCAAGTTTTCATTAGACACATCGTCCCTCCAGTGTTTGGCTCATCTACCACTTGATTCAAAGTTTACCTTCAAATGATAGTGTCTTAAAAGTCACATTCTACACAATCTGTGTTAAGAAAACAAGTATATCACAATAATGTGAGAGTTGTTTTAAATATTTTCCAAATCAATTTCCAGTTTTCATAAGACACATTGCTGCAGTATTACCTCTGATGGGCATAAGACATACAGGCACTAAGGGGGCAATATGTTATGGACTCGGATCACATTGAAAACAACAAAATTAAATCAGCATTAAATTAATCTCCGCCTTCTAGTGGCGTGTCAGGTCCACCTGACGTCGACGATCACTTGCAAGAATGTCAAAGTTATTTGTCTTGGCATGTAGAACCAAAATGCTAAGTTCGTTAAAAATTGAATATTTTGTTAGGTAGGTACTTCCTGCCTTCTTTAAATCATTTTTTGTAGGACATAAAAACAAGAGTTTTTTGTTGTTAAATATTTTGAAAGTAAAATTGAATTATATCGGCAGTCTTTATTCTTTGATTTTTTGTTTTGTTTACCCTGCCTTTAATCAGGGATGGGATCATATTTCGTAATGCTAAAAAGGAAGATTAAATTTGCGAAATTCGATGTCCTCTTGATAATTTAATTTGTCACTGAAATATCCGATTGCCTTTAACCCTGTCGCTCCTATCCTAGGTGCAAAGTTTTGTTTTTAATTTGCTTAGATCTCCTTCTCTCATTTTATTTTCAACCGCCTTTTTCATACAAGGTGTATATATTACACATTTACAATACGCGCAATGCGCATGCCTACTAGTGGCGAAGGGTGGAGAGGTCTTTTTCAGAAAATAGCCCGATTAAGAAAAATAAAGTCATTAAACATTAATATTCCAAGGGAAAATAAAATACTATTTCTAGAATAACAGCTCCATTTTTTCAATTTAAACTTAAAATAACAAAAGTGTCTTTGAAAAACGTACCTTTTAATTTTCATGCATGACGTTAAATCCTTGCGGGGCTATTCTTAGACATTTTAGTGATCGGTTGAGGCCACGCTTTGACAAACTAATGATGCCTGGCCTGAAAGTCTCATCACCACGGTCATTCTAACCTACCGAATTTTGGTAATATTTATATGAAAACTAATCAGCTGTTCACTTGCGGCCATCTTGGATTGACAGGTTTTCACACAAATGCATCATTAGTTTGTCAAAGCGTGGGCTCAACGGAGGACTAAAATGTCTAAGAATAGCACCGTTGTAAATTAAGAAAATCATCAAGAAACAGAAAATAAACGTATTTATCTGTCAAAAAATGGAAGTAGGCTCCACTGCCACATGCAACCCTTCGGTAAAAAGTTGCACTATTTGTGCAAGTTGTGCAAGTTGTTTTTTTTTTTATTTGTTCGTTCAAACATAAACCTCTCTAATGAAGGTTTGAGAGAGGCAAAGACTTGCAATACCTATAAGAAGGTTAACCTAATGTAACTGTAACTGTCACCTATAAGACAAAGATACATGATGCATGTATACGATTTATATTTAATGCATGCCCAAAAGTAAACGAGAGCAAGATCACGCTTACACATTCTACATGTGTACTTACAAAAGAAAACACAAACCTTGCTACTCTTGCCCATTTTCTTTGTGAACATGGATGACACTAGCAAAAGTTGAACAATCGTCGTGCGAAAAGGGTGCCTTCTGAAGACGTTGACTGCATCACCAGCAAAACGTCGAGAATTATGTTAGTTCTCCCATAGCGGTTCGCCTACTACTGCTACTAAGCTACGCATAAAGTGCAAATTCTTGCCGCGTTTTAGCCGAAGGGGTTGCATGTAGCGAGTGGAATCTTATTTTTATACAGGTAAGGGGGGCGGCCTTACGCTAACCACTTCAATTGGAGTGGGGTCTAATAACCGAAAAGTGTAATTAATCTAGAAATTCAATTAAAATATTATTTATATAAGGGGAACAAACCTGTGATTTGTCAAAGACTTATTTTTAACTTAATTTAAGTGAACAGTAATGGAAGGGTTAAAATCTTAAAAATGTCAACAAATGAAAGAAAACTTTGACGGGTTAAACTGCCAATTTAAAAGATTTAAAAAATATATTTTTCAGGTAAACATTTGAAAAATTCATTAAAAATATGTCAACAAGCCAATATAAAAATTTGGAACTTTTATTAACTTAACCCTTTACTTACGCAGTGCTTCAATTTATACTTACGAAAAAAATAATTAAAACTTTGAGCCGAAGGACTTGGAAGCCGTTTGTCATTATAAGTTTAAGATTCTCGTGTGCCTGACAATTAATTTTTAATGGTCTGAAACTGACAAATTGATTTTGTGATTTGTAGGTTTTTATCCCATGTTAAATTTGGGCCAATTTTCAGGAAAAAAAACTTTTTAATGCCCGTATTCTATAATCTGTAATCTTAGTTGCCAAGATAGATTAAAATTTAAAATTCATATTAAATGCATGCCCACATACGGACACGTGTAAGTTCGCGATTACAAATGCTGCATCTGTACTTATGTACAATTAAAAAAATAAACCTCAAATGAATATAAGCCCTGCAACTTTTGCCAATCTCACCTGAAACACCCCTGTTTGTCACCCTCGACATTGCCAAAGTGAACTATTTTTACAGCTTAGTTGGGTATCCTCATACCAACCTTTAAATCATTTTTGAAAACTAAAAATATGTGCTTCACTCCTTGAAATTCCAAATGAGCTTGTGTTTGTTTGAGAATTGAACTTTTACTTTGTAAGAAGATTTGAACGTGCATTTAATTTGGATCTTGAATGTTAATTTCTTTTATTGCAACTTAGATTATAGAGAGAGAGATAGACTGTTTAGAGTGAAATAACAATGGGAGCATTTTTGGTCTCTTTCTAAGTGAGAACGATTTGCGTAGTAGAAAAAGTGAACCAATTTTTACAGCATGGGTCGACAGCCTCATACGAACGTGTAAGAAAATAAGCCCCATACAAAGGTATGAGAAAATAAGTCACGAAACAAAAACAATAATATACAAACAACCGTGAAGTTAGTGGATAAGTTAACGTGGTTAAATTAATTTAATTAATATTTAATGTTACAAGAGTTATATTAACTCTTGTAACGAAAGTATTTATTACTAGGTATGTAAGGAAAATAAAGAATATGGGGAAATTTTAAATATTGATGTGAAAACAAAAGACGACCGACCGGGGGGTGGAGACCGGTTTGCCAAGCTCCAATAAGGTGAGCTTGGGGGAACACAATTTGAAATATTTTTGATGTCACCTGGCCCGCCTGGCCGAGCTTAAGACATAACAAAGCGTCGTCATTATTTCAAAACAACATTATGTAAATAAATAGTTTGAAAAGATACTAAAATGCATTGTACTGCATTTAGCATTATCACCAAATGTATGGACTGACAGTGCTGTGAATTAGAAAAAAATCCCTGATTATCGGGATTCCATTTTTTTTTTCCTATGGGTGACGTCAAAAAGCCGAGGAATATTTTGAATGTTCCTACCCCATTTGCAATCACAATTTTATAAAGACTTTTGACTTTCGTGACTTGTAAAAAATGCTCCTGTAAATTTTGTTACTAAAATCGGGCACTATTGGTATTTTAAACGCACATCAATGGAAAAACCTGATCGTTCGAATTTCAAAGAAGAAAAAAACGTAATGAGTTTTTTCAGAGCGTCTCTCAAACTTTGCTCATCAGAGTAACTTGTACCACTTAGAGTAATTTGTTCCTCACTTACCCTTGACGTGTTTTTCCTCGGAATTCCTCTGTAGGCGGGTTCCTCTAGCTCTCTCTTCACCTGAAGCTCAGCTGTGTTTTTTGTGTGTCGGTAAGTTCTTCACCTTCTGTGAAATTAAATTGAGTGTTAGTACTTCAGATAAAATGCCGATACTTTGTTTTTTTTCCCTGCGAACTTCTTTTCCTTACTATAAAACGTTCCGTATTTTTGTTTTCCCTTTTACTTTACTTTATATTGTGACTCAGATACAGGGTAAAAATATACATTTCAATCTATCGTCACATGGTATCCGTGACTTGGGACCTGGTATCCGTGACTTGGGACGTGATATCCATGACTTGAAGAATGGTATTCATGACCTGAGACATTTAATTTGTGACTTATGACATCTTATGCGTTACTAATTGCGAAATTGCATCCGTGATTTGGGATATGGTACCGTGACTTGGTACATCTTCTCCCCAGTGCTTGTTGGCTTATATACCATTTGATTCAAAGATGACCTTTAAATGAAATTTCCATAAAAATCACATTCTACACAATTTGAACTAAGAAAAAAAACGATAGTGTGAGATTTTTTTTTTTTTTTAAATAGATTTGTAGAAAGGAATGCAATCCACCAACCTATTTTGCCAGGCCAGTTGTCTTCATGCGAAAGCAGAAGCTTGTGTGCATGCAACGGCATCTGTTAAACCAGGGTCGAAGTTATCGTCGCGGGATTCGAACCAGCGTTATCCGGTTCCAAATAACCTGTCTTGATCCCCGCGGCCATAACACCGACAATGTCTTAATATTTTTAAAAACAATCTCCAGTTATCATATTAAACATTGCTAATGTGAAATTACCTCTGATGGACATAAGAGACTAGCAAGCACTATGGAGACGACATAGTATCTGTGATTGACAAATAGTATCCATAACTTGAGACATTTTATTTGTGTCTTAAGACACTTATCCTACTTGCGAAATTGTATCCGTGATGTGGACATCAAGACTTGATACCCTCTGATGTGACGTCATACTGGGAAATGATACCAAAGACCGGTCACTAAAGTTCCATCAAGCCTGACAGCAACTGGGTCTTGCTTGAGTATTGGCGCTTAGTAGCGACGACCAAGCTCGTAAACAACACCTCTGCGGCACTACAACAAGTGTCATAGACCCCTAGAGTCTTCGAAATCTAGGGAGTCACCCGTACAGGATTTATTAAAAAAAAAGGTATCTAATTTTCAGTACAAAATACTTTTATCATATCGTTAAAATCAAAACAGCTCTAAAATTTAAAAAAAAAGGCATTTATTGGCATTCCTATTAATGTGGTTTTACGATTTTTTTATGTCACAAGCTCCTTTAGGACAAAAAAGGCCAAAATCTTGTCGGTTACACCAAAACCATACTTCAAAAATGCAGTTTGCTTGGACATGAACAAAAAAAATCATCGTAGAGCTATGGGAGTTAGCGCATTAGAAAGAGCGGAAAATTTCAAGTAGGATAGCATTCATAACTCATTTTTGATCAAGACGTCGCTTATTCTTTTTATTGTTTCTTTTACTTCCTTTTAACCGTCGATATGTATATTCAGTAATTCTGTGGGGCAATTTTCCATGAAAATAAAGTTTAGCAACTGCAGAATAAACCTCATCATCATCAGCATCATCAACCGGCTTCGTCTCAGTTAAAGATATAATGTTTGTCGATCTGTGATGACATATTTTCAATTTGAAACAAAATATATTTACCGTTCATTTCATACGATGCCGCCGCAGACGATTAAATTCATGTTTACTTTATAAGCAAGATAAATACAGGCTGAAAGTCACCTGGACCGCGGGTATAGAACACAGCGTAAACTCACGTCGTTTGCGTAAATAAAAAATGTATGAAAACTAAATCCCTCTCTAGGAGTGCCGTTGTACATTCCGTAAATTTTCGATTCACGCAATCGAGGTGAGTTTACTAGATGTTATTTACTCGTATCCTTTCACATGGACGCCATGTTGAAAAACGTTTTCCCAGAGATTAATAAATATATGTGAAAAAGGAGTCGTACCGCAATCGGGGGAACAAATGTGACATCACTTGGCAGGGATGCTGGATGGTTGTAATTAGGTCTACAGTCTACACAATTAAAAAGGTTAACTAACAAATTATAATTTATTATGTTTGTTAAGACCCAACTTAAATAGATAAAAAAAAAAAAACACTATGAATCGGAAGTTCTGTGGTTTACATTACGGACTTGTGGTAATAATAAAATCGTGGGTTCGACTTCTGACTGAACACAATAAAATCAAATATGCTCTTTGTTGTGTTGAAAAGTCATACACCTTTACCAAAGACAGACTACCAAAGATTTATTCAGTCTTATAAAAACTGGTAACTGCTTGAGTAATTGGTACTTTCTATAGAGACGATCAAGCTCGCAGAGGGCTCTTGAGGTGTGATTCAAACAAAAAAAGCTCTCATCAAATAATTATTTTAAAATTTAATATTAAAATCATCATGATATTCCTTCGTTAATTAGTAAGAGGCTAATCACCCATACTGTTAAAAAATATTCACTTTGCTAATGCCACTAACGTTTCAGGGAAGGTCGGCAAAAGTTGCAGGGCTAATGTTCATTTGAGATTTGCGTATTTATTCTGAAAGTGAAAGTAGCATTTGATAGCTCTAAATGACACGTGTCTGTTTGTTGGCATGCATTTAATATGAATTTAAAGTTTAATATATTTATTCAACTTAGATTTTAGATAAAATTTTGATTAGGTATTGATTGATATGTGATAGGTACGTGATTATTTTTTAGCACCTATGTCACATTTTGCAGCGAATATGTCACAACCTCAACACTTAATAGGAAATGTCACATGGGACGGTCCGCACTAAAAGCGTCGTCGACTTCAATTAAAATCACACTTTAGACTTACATATAATGCCCGTAGTTCCATACACATAAGGTCAGTGTATGAAACTTGAGAATACGCGTGAACCTTAAAGGTACGTGGGAAAAATCAATAATATTTTATCACATCCGGTTGATGGAGCAATGATTAAATCGTCCTATTTCTATAGTATTGTTACGAATATGTAGTTGTGTGTTGTGGATTGTATGTGTTAGTGTCTGTATAAGTCTCTCTAGAAATAAATAGATGTTAGGTACTTGGATTTGTTCGAGATTCGTTGAATTGAATGATCTGGCAGAATCTAGCAGTTAGCGGTTCTCCGTGTTTCGGGAATGATCCCTATTCTAAATATAAAATAAGGACCGGAACTCTCTGCAGCTAGAGAAATTTTATTTATTAAATTGAACCCGCGTAAGGACATAACAGTATGTATTTTTACAGTATGGGTGGTCAGCCTAATACCAACATATAAGTCAAGGTACAGAGACATACAAATACGTTCTCAACTTTTGATTCGCGCTGGTGATAGTCTGTGTCGCTCTATTGTTCTTCTTTTCTATAAACTGTTTACGCACTCAAGCCATACACCTTTCGTGAACGTTTCTAGTTTCATTGTCTGTTTCTTTTCTTACAAAATCATTCCTCACCCTGTCACTCCGTTTTTTCCCAATCATACTTCTTAGAAAGTCCATTTCAACAGTATGGACTTTACTAATTTCACTTTCATTCACCGTCCAGGCCTCGCTTTCATACATCAAGGTGGGTAAAAGTATGCCACTGCGTACCGCCAATCGAGCATTTTAACACGTTAATTATAAAGTTACTCTACCAAAGCTAAATTCAATAATTATTTTTAAAAATACTTTGTCCGGAAAAAATGATTTTTTCTTGAATTTGTTATTAGGTATTATACGTAGTGTATTCAAATAAGCAATTAAAAATGTATTATAATCTGTACTCTAAGTTGTCCAGATATTTGACATTTAAGGCTCATATTTAATGGATACCTACAAGAAAACACATGTGAGGTCACGCTTACACATTCTGCATGTGCACTAACGGCATAAAAACCCAAATTTCGAATTCACATAAGCCTCGAAACGCCTGCCGCCTTTTCCTGAACCTGCGCGGAATTGGTAAATGTTAGGATATTGGCAAAAGTTTTAAAAATAAAATACAGAACAAGCATTTTTGTATTATTTTCTTTTAAAGCAGATGTTACAATCAATGTCAGTATGAATTTAAGTATTTTTACAAAGAAGTAACTTTGGCATTTGAGATCCCGAATCGAATAAGATAATACCACTCAAAGTTGGAAGAAGAATTTAACAAAGGTAAGTAGGCGCCCAATACCAAAATGATAATATTGGAGCTGTGCAGAAAACTGTACAGGACTTTCTCGCTCCGTTATAGTCACAAAAAACGAAATGCAATAAAAAATGTGCTCATATAATCAACTCCTTACCGCGCTTTTTTTAAAAGGATGAACACTTATTTATTTTACAGGTAAGAGGACAGCCTTTACGCCAATCCCTTCGATTGAAGTTGGAGTTCCCCTCCTCCGGGTTCTCATTTTTTGTAAAGCTGAATAAGCTGTAAAGCCTTAACTATTCTATATTTTATGTTTTAAATAAGCACTGAAATGGGAAATTACTTCTGATGCCTTTTGTGGTGATCGAATCCTTACCCTCTGGCTTTGACCACAAGCGTTCTACCAACAGAACTATCAAACAACTGCCCCTGATTGAAATTTAAACGGTAAGTAGAACCATTTTTCAAGACAAAAATACATACAAATACGAAAAACTTTAAAAATGCCGGTAAACGTTTACCAATGTTTACTCCTTTTTTAAACCAATGCGTGAAATTTGTAGAAAAGAGGCGAATCAAAACGCAGAACCGTAAAAATAATAAATTTAAATGATAAGAAAGCAAGACATTCTCATCCTTAAGATTCATAGGTGCGGAGTAAAAATGAAAAAAATGCAAAATTCGTGGAGAGGTTTTCTTTATTGAGTTATGATTTGGAAAGAATAAAAAGTAAAAGTGTGGGAGGGGGAGTTTTAGGGGGTACGCCCAACGATAAATTATTTATTTATTCCGCAATTAAAATAATGCCAAATTATTATCCATATTGAAAGAGGCTGATCATCGTGAATAATTGAATTATTTGTTTTTTTTTATGATTTATTTGCTCGAAGAGCATCATTTAAAAATATAAACACTCTTGAACTATAAAATAAATTTTGACTTTAAAATAAGCTCAAAAAAAATGTTGTTGATAGCCTATGAATCCATATCTAAGATATTCCTTTCTGTATTTCGTCCGGTCGATAGGTCAGTTGGTAGAGTGCTTGTATTCCATGCCGCGAGCTCGGGCGCCCATTCGTATGCCTCCACCTTGTATGCTTCACCATAGCGTCGACTGTATAACTTAAACCAGTACTACCCTTATTACGCAAAGATGCGTAAACCTCACGCCGATTGCGCAAATAAATATGCCTATATATTTATATATATACAAGGATAATTTATTTATAAGGTACACATAATAAAAGAGCGCCGTTTTTGTGTGTGTCACACCTCAAGGGCCCTCTCAAATCACGGATAAGATTTTTTGTAAAGATGCGTCTTTAGTGCTCCTTTAAAGACACCAACAGTTTCTGCCTTCCTCACATTAGGTGGTAGTCTGTTCCACTCCATTGGGCCCGCAAACCGGAAAGCACGGTCCCCAAAATTAGTGCGTGTCTGACGTGACGGCTGGACTAAGTCAAACACCCCACACTCCGCAGATCTGAGAGTTTGGCGTCTCAAATCTATCTCAACACGTGAGAACATGTCAGACAAGTATGAAGGAGCCATACCATTGACAGCTTTGTAAACCATCAGACAAACACGGTAGACCACCCTCTCCGGAAAACGAAGCGAATGCAGTTTTTTCAACAATGGAGTAATATGGTTAAATTTAGACATCCCAAATATGAGTCTTGCTGCAGAGTTCAGCACAGATTGAAGCCGGCTGAACTGTTTTTTCGGCTGACCTATATACAGCGTTGAGCAATAGTCAACCCGAGACATCACAAAAGCGTTAACCAGAGTCCTGACCGCCCCTGATGGTAAACATCTCCTGATTGCCTTTATCTGGCGAAGTTCTAAAAACGAGGAGGATACCTTGTTATTCAACTGCTCTCCCATTGTGAGGTTCCGATCCAGTGTGACTCCTAGAAGTCTCACTGAATCCGACGGCTGAATCAGCTGTCCCCCAATGGAGAGTGGTGCGCGTGTTGTCAGGAGATGATCACGCCTGGACGTGGCCGCCCACATAATTTCTATGTATATATAAATATGGCCTGTTACAGACTGGAAGCATTCTGCCCGGATTGTTTATGGTTTGTCTATGGATTAGCGTATAGGGGATGCATGAAAGCTGTCACACAGTTTGTCCGGTAATCCATAGACAAACCGGGCAGAATGCGTCTAGTGTGAAAAACATCTTATAGAGTGTTTTAGTTTACAAACATATATTCGATTTACGCAATCAATTGTTATGCGGCTGACCACCCATAATATAAAAATTGGTTCACTTTGCCAATGTCACCCCTGTTTCAGGGAAGGACGGCAAGAGTTGCAAGGCTTATGTTCATTTGAGATTGGGTTTTTATATTGTAGGTCCACATGCGGCATGTGTTAGCGCGAAATTATACATATCTGCTTGTGGGAATGCATTTAGTATAAATCTTAAATGATATATATCTTTGCAGCTTAGATTAGATTAGATTAGATTAGAAGTGAGTTTGTACTAGGGGCACCAACATTCAAAATAAGCGTCAATCATTCTTTAGAATTATTAATTCATCAAAAAATTGTATAGAAGTGTATTTTTCCTACAGTCCAAAAAATGTCATGATAATCAGTTAATTTCGTGTCATGATGGCCAAAGATCACTGGTTCACACACAGCTCGTCCATGGACAAATCGGTCACACGACAGTTCGTCCACAAGACTTCTCAGTCAACCACACTTCGGCCACAGATAACTTGCCCACAGATATATCTGTCACGGATAATTCTGTCACACGACAGCTCATCCATACGACTTTAACTATTTTTAATCTAATCTACATAACCTAAGTTGCAAAGATATGCTACATTGGGTATTCACATTATATGCATTCTCACAAGCAGACACGTACAAGTTCGCGCTTGCACATGCTGCATGTGAACCTACAACATAAAAACCCAAATCTCAAATGGACATACACCAACTCTGGCCGTCTTTCCCTGAAATATGGGGGACATTGGCAAAGTGAACCATTTTTTACAGCATGGGTGGTCATCCGCATACCAACCTATAAGTCAAGGAGCTTCATCACATATTATTTACTCTCCAAAAAAGCTTTGTTATTGCTTAAGTTTTACTTAATTATTGTTTTCTGTAATGAAGCTGTCTTTGAGCCGTATATTTTATCGCCACTTAAAGGTAAAACTGAATATTTGCTGATTTGAAAAATCGTGGGAAAACAGTTATTGAATTTAACTTCTCATATGAAGTGAACTAATTATATGGAAGTGTTCATGACAAACTTCTAAACTAGATAATTTTCGCACACTTTTGTAGTGTTTTCTGTCGTAGAAAATATGACAAATGTGCATTTATTTGAGAAACTCATTTTGGCTTAGTGTGTAACTTATACATTTTTACCTTTAAGATATTGATATGTAACCAAAATGTCGTTGGCCGAAATGTCGTGAGACCGAAATGCCGTTGACCAAAATGTCGTGTGACCAAATTGTCCGTGACCGATGTGTCAGTGGACGAGTTGTCTGTGACGGAAATGTCGTTGACCAATAGGTCGTGTTGATGAATTGTCGTGTGACCGATTTATTCGTGGCCGAGCTGTCTGTGACCAATTTGTCGTGGAACCCGTAAATTTAGCCTTCAAAAAGCAAAAAATATATATTGTGCGTCGAAAAATAAAATTTTGTAACATTGAAAAATATGTAAGTGTCATGTCATCCATTTGTCATGGGCGAAATCTAAAAATACTTGTGCGAGTTTTTTTGCGCAAGAGTCTGCCTTTTCCTGCTCCCAGACGCCGCTTCCCAAACTCACTTAGGCATTCAATTTATTTTAATAAAAAAACCGTAAAAAATAATTCACCGAGTCACCCGCACCCTAATGCGACCCTGGTAATATAGCCAAGCAGGAAATGGCGATTGCATTTAAATTTAATAATTTGATTTAAACATTCTAACCTCAAACAAATATTATTTTCTTTTCTTCATCAACAATACTGGCCATGTACGACCTTGGAGGGTAGGGAAAACGGGATTTATTAAATAGGTTGATATGTGCCTGATTACTTATACTGTAAAAGATGGATCATTTTGCTAATGTCACACCTGTTTCAGTGAAGGTCGATGGGAGTTGTCAAGATATATGTTCATGTGAAGTTTGTTTTTTTTTTGTAAGAGAAAAAGCACATCGTCTCTCCAGTGCTTGTTTGGGTTATCTACCATTTGATTCAAAGGTGACCTTTCAATGAAATTGTCTTAAAATTCATATTCTACGCAATCTGAGATATCAGCCTCACTTATAAGTCAAGGAACTCACCTACATGTTGTATATCTTTGCAACTTAAATTATAAATAGACATGTATTTATACAGTAGTCTTTTTTAAAGGCAATTTTTGTTGTTGTTCTTACTTCACATTTTGAGAATCCGTGAAGGTAAAAATAGGTGGAAGGGTAAAGGAGAGTGACATGTAAAATATTTGCGACATGGTCCGTCACAAAAGGTCGCATTGTACCTATTTCTTCATTCCTATTGGTCAGATGGGAAATTGCGGCGAAGGATAAAGGTACTTCGGCTTTTTTTTTACGATTTTTTCTCATAAAACCCTAGAAGCTTTTTTTGCATATTGAAAGGTATTCAATATCAAAATAGAATCTATAAGAAAAGTGCCTCTAGTATAATGCAATGTGTAAACTTACCTCGTTTGCGTAAATCGAAAAAATGTTTATAAACTAAATCACTCCCTAGTAGAGCCGTCGTATATTTCATACATTTTTAATTTACGCAATCGGAGTGAAATTTACGCAAAGTTTGAATAAAAAAATGTTTTTGTTTCTTGTTTCTTGTTAAGGGTAATTCGATTTTCGTATTCCAACGGAAAAAAAGTATTTTTATTTATTTTTCTGGGAAACTGAAAAAATATCTTGATTTCAGGAATCAAAAAACTGGATATTGAAGACGGCATTTTTATTTATAAACGCATAAATAAATTTTGGCTTGATTTATTTGGTTTTAAATAAACTAGGATGGTAGGTACTAAATAAAACTTCAAGCACGCAAATTTTTCAAATTTTTTAATTGAATAACTTAACAAAACATTAACGTTTGTAATATTAAAGAGATAATATGTTTGTAGTTACTCGTTTTTCAAAAATATAGAATACCACATTAACGTACATTGTATGAAACAGGGATGATCTTAGGGTAAATTTATACGTCAATTGCCTGAGGCAAGTATCCGAAATAAACAAATTTCAATTAAATTGGAACTTTTTTTTTGACTGGAGCTTCACACATCTACTCGTATGTTACTAATAATAATTCGTATATAAGGATGATTTATTTGGTGAGCTCTGTTTTTGTGTGAATCACACCTCAAGAGCCCCACTAAGATTCTCTACGACGTTGGTTCTCTACGACTTTAGTTCTCTACGACATTGGTTCTCTACGACTTTGGTATGGGTCTTTACGACTTTGGTTCTCTACGACTATGGTATTCTACGACTTTGGTTCTCTACGACTATGGTTCTCTACGACTTTGGTTCTCTACGACTTCGGTTCTCTACGACTTTGGTACTCTACGACTATGGTTCTCTACGACTTTGGTTCTCTACGACTTTGGTATTCTACGACTTTGGTTCTCTACGACTTTGGTTCTCTACGACTATGGTATTCTACGACTTTGGTTCTCTACGACTATGGTATTCTACGACTTTGGTTCTCTACGACTATGGTTCTCTACGACTTTGGTTCTCTACGACTTCGGTTCTCTACGACTTTGGTATTCTACGACTTTGGTTCTCTACGACTTTGGTTATCTGCGTTTTTGGTTCATAAACCTTTGATTCTCTACAATTTTAGTTCTCTACGACTTCGCTTCTCTACAATTTCACTTCTTTACACCGTTGGTTCATTTGAAATTTGGTTCTGTACGAGTCATTTTTAAATTAATAAAAGTAATACATAAATTGAGCATAAAAGGATTTGCTTCCAAAAAAATACCCAGGGCATGAAACATCTTTGGCCTAAGTTTATCTTAGTATTAAAAAGTTGTCACGTTTTTATGATATATCGCTCATTGGGGATTCCCCACGCCGCGCCGCGCCGTGAAATAATTTGGTCGAATACTTTTATGCTTTCTTTTACGTATTTTATAAGCAATGCATCATAGTGAATAAACTAGTACAAAATAACTCATTCGCTACCTGTTAGCGTTAC
The DNA here is from genome assembly GCA_951799405.1 of Agapetus fuscipes. Taxonomy (NCBI): domain Eukaryota; kingdom Metazoa; phylum Arthropoda; class Insecta; order Trichoptera; family Glossosomatidae; genus Agapetus; species Agapetus fuscipes. The sequence goes on along the minus strand of OX637343.1, from coordinate 8,849,810 downwards.
TCTGTTGCCATTGCGCTAGGGGTAGCCAGCGTCTCTATAGAGTTTCCTCCATTTCTTTTTATCCTTGTAACTATTTCGATTCACTTATAGACATCACTTTTTCATGCATTTCCTTCCTTTAAGAAAGTGCACAGGATGGACTTTTCACCGGTCTCTGATAAAAGCACATTACAATTTTCAACCGAAGCGAAGTGCATGCTTTTGAAAATTAAATGATTATTTTTTATGCTTCGCTGGGAATCGAACCCACAGAATTTTACCACTAAACTACAGACCGGTCTCAGTGACTGTAAAATGGGTTAAGTTGGAAATGAAACACTTTAGAAATATGACAAAAATAACGCTAAGAAGTAAAAATTGTGAATAAAGGATGACCCACGCTAGATCGTGTTGGGTCCGAGCCGCGCTTCGTCCGTAGCACCAACAACTAATATTACGTATATATTGAATGAACATATACACGCCATACAGTGTGACGCGCAGCCAATACCGTGCTACGGCTGAAGCTTGGCTCGGACCCGCCACGGTCTATCGTAATTCATCCTTTAATACAGGCCTGGCCAACCCGCGGCCCGCGGTCATGTGTGATGATTTTTTTAAATTATGTATTTGTATATATTTTTATTTAAGAACTTTATTGCCGTTAAATTTGTACAATTTTGAAATCAAAACTACCCCAGAACTTTCCAAGTAAAAACACTATTTGACTGGACTAGAGATATTTTTCAGCGATTTGAGTTGCAGCGGCAACACATTTAAGCGTTAATGCGTAATATGGGGGTGCAATTTTGAAAAAATATCGAATTTTTCCCGCAAAAACATTGTCGTAGAGGGGGGGGGGGGGTAACGACAGGTTTCTGTGGCCCTTGGGGAAATTTTAGGCCATCAATGCGGCCCGGGATGCAATTTGGGTTGGCCAGGCCTGCTTTAATAGGTAAAAGAGGAATACAAGCTAAAAGAAGACGTGAAAGTAAAGGTAAATGAGATAAGGTGGTTTTTATTGTAAAGGGGAATCTATAAAAAATATTTATTTCTTGAGAGAGTTATGCCAGTGTGGGATAAAGTGGAGGCAACGCTGCAGCGGCTTTACCCACCCCTAGAAAATAGCAACAGGAAATAATATCGGACAACTGAATTCAATTTCAAGTATACGAAATCTGTAAGCAAAATGGTTGAAATAACAGATGGACGTAGAGCACGCTATCTTTTTTTTTTTTAAATAAAGAAATGCTTTATCAAGTTTATCTTTCTGGCTGTAAACAAAAGAAAAGGCCCATAGCTAAACAAAGCAAATTTTCTCGTCTTACATAAAGGGAATTATCTCGAAAAAAATACACAAAGAAACAATCGGGGTAGGAATCGAGAGATTCAAGATTTTTTAAATTCATTTTCAACAAAGGATTTATTCTCTCACGTATCTATTAGAACCTACTTACGCATTTTTCTGTTAAATAAAAGATAATTTGTTTTTTTATAATGTGAATAAATAAAAATGGCGTTTGATCTGAAATGTTGGCGTCTCAGACCAAGGCTTATGAATTAATTTTAATTTCAATTGTAAAATTGTAATTCACTTTTTCCTTGTTTGTTTATGATAAATTTAAATGTTTATTTTTGCTCCTTGCTTTTAGATTGTTTCACCACCCTTACTGGAAAAAATGGTTCACTATGTGAGTGTCACTCCTGTTTCAGGGAAGGGCAACAAGAGCTACAGGTTTTATTTTCATGGGAAATTTGTTTTTTTTATTTAGTAAATGCACATGCAGCATGTGTATAAGCGTGAACTTAGACGTGTCTGCTTGTGGGAATGCATTAAAAACTAACATTAAATGATAACATATCAAGGTAATAAAATATTAGTTGGCATTTTCCCTAGATACTGTACCAGGAAACTCTTAAATATTTTTTTGGATATTGAATGTGTGCGGACTCCATTGGTAATTAAAAAAGTTTCATGTCCGGTCGATAGCTCAGAGAGTTTGCATTCCATTCCGAGATCTCGGGTTCGAATCCCACCGAGGGTGTCAGAAACGATTTTCCTTTTTGGTGTTTATTTCTCAATACTGGCTAGGGGTGCTGAGCAGTCACAAGAAATGACAACTCGTTCCCTCGAGAGCTGGGTAACCCCACTTCAAGTAAACTAATTAGCGTAAGCACAGCTTCCTTTTCTGTTAAAATAAATAGGTTCCATATGCCACATAACACTATGCATATGTGAAGCGCAGTTGCGTTTTACCGATTTGCTAGTTTAAGTGTTTACTTCAAACCTAAAATAAAATACCGACAAGGTTTATTCAGCCTTCACAAGAAATGAGTAGTAGGTACCAGGTCAGCAAGAAGTGAGTACAATACCAGCAATAAGTTACAATACATGTCTATAACAACAAGGGCAACTCGTAGAAGGCTCACATTCATCTCTTGGCAGTCGATATCAAAATCATGAGGACTTGGTGTTTTCACGACTCATTCCGTTGCCAAACTGCCCGCTTATGGAATGAGTTACCAGTATCTGTGTTCCCACCACAATTACGCCTTGTCCCATTCAAAACTAATATCAGTAGCCACTTGCTTTCAGTGTCTCAAAACAAAGTCAACGCAACACACAATACAACACTACGCAGCTAACAGCCCTGCTACAAAGGATCAGGACATCAACCGCCACATCATTAACATCTTTGCGGCACTACAACAAGTGTCATAGACCCTTATAGTGTCTGACATCTAGGGAGGCTCTCGCACAGGATTCCTTAAAAAAACTTAGTTGCATTTTTTATGGTAGACTGAAAGGATACACGAAATTGTAATTTTCTTGAGGCTGCGTCGGATTTTCTTTTCCCTCCCGTTTATTTCTTTCAATTTCAGAAGTTTATATCTCTGAACATAGAAAAGCTCAATTATCTGTCTTCATTTTATGGAAGGAATTAAATCAAGTCGGTTAAACTCAATTAGACTGTCGAGAGGATCCTTGTTTAGGTACAGCTTGATCAGACAAGTGACTTTTAGTGTCACATAAGTGGACTTTATGGCTATTGATTGTAAGATGAATGTGAGGAGGAAAACAAAAAGAGGAAGACTTATTTTAAATCACATCCATACCAACGCAACTAAATTACATGTATAATGTAACTTCTTGCCTGATTTATCTCCGAAGGGGTCTAATCTAATCTAATCTAAGTTGCAAAGATATGTTACATTGGAGATTCACATTATATGCATTCTCACAAGCAGACACGTTCGCGCTTGCACATGCCGCATGTGAACCTACAACAACAACAAAACAAATCTCAAATGGACATACACCCTGCAACTCTTACCGTCCTTCCCTGAAACAGGGGTGACATTGGCAAAATGAACCATTTTTACAGCATGGGCGGTTAGCCGCATAAGTAATGCCGCATAACACAAGTCAAGGAACGAGGAACAAGGAACAAGGGTCGCATGTGATAATTCGGGTCCTATTTATTTTTACGAGTACGGGGGCCGGCCTCATGTCAACCACTTGAGTTGAAGCGGAGTTTCCGTGGTCCCGAGGAGGCTGGTTCTCATTTATTGTGAAGGCTAAGTAAACCTTGCTTGTATCTTTTTATTTTGGTTTTGAAATAAGCCTTGTAACAGGAACATTCAAAGCTCGGTTTCGAATCCCACGGAGTTTATTTGTTTCAAATACGTACAAACGTTAATGAGGTCCTCACGCAAATTGACATGGTCAAAATTGTGTCGGTACCCGGCCGGATTGCTAAGGAAAAGGCAGACGATTGTTTTGTTATTTATTTACAAAGTACCGAAGTCCCATAGTGTAAAGTTTTACGCTGATAAAATGTTCCAAATTCAAATTTATGCCGAGTCCGTGTGAGTTGGGCGCATTCACTGTGCACACATCATTAATCCGTATGACAGTTAGGTATAATATTCTAATTTTAAATTGATTATGCCTACCGACGCCAGGGGAATGAAGTGCACATAGCACTCCCGCCAGCCTGACAGCTCAACACACACTCGACGACGTGAAGTGTGACGTCATATGCAGTTTAACCTCGTGTAACGAACATTATTATTTATACAAATTGTCCGTAAATTAAAGGCCTTTTTTATTTCAACATTTTTAAATTTCAGTTGCAATAAATGACAAAAATTTACACGTTATTTAAATGAGGTTGGAATATTGAAAAAAGCGCGAAAAATAAACCTCGTCATTTAGCCGGATAATACTGATAGTAGATTAATATAGGTGTTCATCGTAGGTAGCAATAATTATTATAGTGTTATATAAATAGAAGATTAATATAGGTGTACATCGTAGGTAACAATAATTATTATAAGCTTAAGAAATCTAGAAATTAAATAATCCCTTTGTACTCTCGAAGCTGGTAGAGCATTCGAGAGTGTGCTGGCAAATTAGTCCCTAGAGACTTCTGTCTCTCGGGTATACAAGGAGCAAAATTGGGTGCAGGAGAGCAGATAGATATTCGCTTTTGATCGAAGGACAAGTGTGCGGTGCTGAACTGTGAAATAAATTTAAGTTTGTTAAAAGTGTTAAAAATTAATATTAAATTGTCAAATAAATTAAGTGTAAATAAATATCCAAGAAGAAGACCAGTTTTTGAGAAAGATCAATTAATGAGTGATTTCAGTTTGACATAGGTATATCCGATTCAAAATCCAAATGCAGCTTTATTTTTTTTTGATAATATATAAATGTAATTATTATTTAATTACTCGTAATTAAATAAACACACTGTTTCAATTCACTTTTATTATTTTAACTCTGTCAAACGTTTTCGCCTAAAAAGGCATCCTCAGGACAATGACAAATCAAATCAATGACAAATCAATCAAATATTATAATATATAAATGTCTTTTACAACCAATACTAGTGTAATGTGTATTTCTTAGTGATACTTTATGAAAAATAAGTTAAGAGTTTGTCTGTTAGATAGAAAAATTTCTCCGATTATTGGGGATTTAGTATGGGTGACTTCTTTTTTTATTTTTGAAATTTTTACGTCTCACAACCAAGTTGCTGGGATAAAAGGCAAACAAGAGTGACTTAAGCCCGTCGAGAACAAATAATCTAAATTAAAATTTGCTTTTTGTTCTTCATTCCAATTGCTCGTAACTCAAATGTCTCGTGGCGTGAGGTTAGACTTATTTATGGAGTGAACTTGAGGTATTGGAGTACTTACCTACTTAACTGTGTGCAGATAGAGCAGAGCATGGGGCATAGACAAGAGTGGCGCCGAGGTAAGTCCTAATTAATGACGTGCACACAGGCAACTTTTTAATTGCTTTGCTAATTTTTCTCGCTTTCCCGCCAATTTCATTTGACGTTTCCCATTTTGTTTTTTTTTATTTGAATTTGGAAACAATCTGGACCGAATTTTGTTTTACAACGTAAGAGTTAAATAATGAGGTCAGCAAGTGAATTGAAATAAACAAAATTGTGACGTCAGTCGATCCGGTTGCTAGAGGAAAGGCAAACAAATATAATGTAAAAATAGAACACAAAGTTTTTCTTTACGAGTTGATCTATTTCCTCGAGCGCTTACGATGTTATCACATCATCATCAAGAGGAAAACTATGATGTGATAACATCTATAGCGTTTGAGGAATTAAATCCACTCGTGAAGAAAAACTTTGTGTTTTATTTTTACGTTATTAATTTAAAATGAATCTTCATCATGGCAACACACAAACCCTTTAACTTTCAAATATTTTGTTATTGGTCACTGAAAATACGTCCACACGCCTCTCGATTGCCTAAATCGAAAATGTATCAAATATACGACGGCAATCCTAGTGAGTTATTTAGTTGTCATACGTGATATAAATTGACGCGATCGAGGTGTGTTCACTCAATGTCTTATACTCGGGGTAGGTACTGTTTTATGAATTTAAAAAGTGTCCCACGTATAGAAAATTCCCTATAATCTAAGTTGCGACAATATATTAACATTTAAAATTCATATTAAATGCACGTCATCAAACAGACACGTGTAAGTTCGCACTTACAAATGCTGCATGTGCTGGTAATTGCAAATTAAAACCCGAACCTCAAATGAACACACACCCTGAAACTTTTGCCGACCTTCCCTGAAACAGGGGTGGCATTGGCCAAGTAAACTATATTTTACGGTATGCTTGGTTAGCCTCATACCAAACTATCTAATCTAATCTAATCTAAGTTGCAAAGATATGTTACATAGGAGATTCACATTACATGCATTCCCACAACCAGACACGTACAAGTTCGCGCTTGCACATGCCTCATGTGAACCTACAACATAAAAACCTAATCTCAAATGGACACCCGCAACTCTTGCCGTCCTTCCCTGAAACAGGGGTGACATTGGCCAAGTGAACTATATTTTACTGTATGGGTGTTTAGCCTCATACCAAACTATAAGTCAAGGAATCATTCATTTAAAACAGAAACAAGAAATATGAGAATTAACCAGTTGGTAGGCCTTAACGTCACAGCAGACTCCCTCCTTCAACTGTCACTTACGTAGGTACAGAATAAACCACGAAGGTTTTTACACATTTTCGGAAAATGCCAAGCCAGGCGGGGCATTTTTGTGACATAGCCCAGCTTCATACATTAAGGCATACTTTGTGGTACCGTGGTGCGGCATCTTGTGACGCGTTTCTCATAATGGAATTAGCAAAGTACATTCTTCTTCCTTCTCTTTATTTTTACATAACATAGTTAGGGTTTCTCTAGTTTTTCTATTTTTAAATTAGAATTTTGTATTTGATTTTCATGTTTATCCATCCTATTATTTGTTTATGTGTTTCTAAAATTTAATTTCTTGTGTATGTTCCTTGACTTATAGGATGGTATGCGGCTCACCACCCATGTTGTAGAAAATGGTTCACTTTGCTAATGTCACCCTGTTTCAGGGAAGGTCGGCAGGAGTTGCAGGGTGCATGTCCATTTGAGATTTGGTTTTTGTGTTGTAGGTTCATATGCGACATTCGTGAACTTGTACGTGTCTGCTTGTGAGAATACATGTAATGTGAATCCCCAATGTTACATATCTTTGCAACTTAGATTAGATTAGATTCTCCCTACGAAATTTTATTTTAATATCACTGATTAATCAATCATATAAAGAAAAAATATTAGAAAATTCTGTTATGGAAATATGCCACATTTTTCTTTCTTGGTGCGTTGTTCCCGAAGTATCATCATACGGTGAATAGAACCTTTTTATTTTCACAGATAATAGGTCTGGACTTACGCATCTAAACACTCAACTTACAATTGGGGATTCCCGAGGCGGGAAGTTTTCCATTCTTGTGAAGTCTGAGTAAACTTAACATGTAGGTACTATAATTAAGAGTTTGAAATAAACTAGAAACGAAAAATCATTTCTCGCACCTTAGTGGGGGATCGAACTTTAGCCCTCTGGCTTTAAACAAAAGTGTTCAACGAACAGAACTATCAATCGGATAATAATTTGAAATACAACAACTTGCGTTACTTCCATCCAAATAAACATACTTTCTTTCAGGATTCATAAAATTTTACCATCGCGGTGATCTGCAATGTCTTCTGTTACATCTTTCAGATTTTAAATATTCATTTTTATTTTGTGACCAGTTCATCGCCGGGTTTATGCTCATTTGAAATTTGAGAACACATGTGTAAGCACGAACTTACACGTGCCTATTTTTAGGCATGCATCCATATGAATTCAATGATTATATTATAACGAATATGCAAGTCAAGTTTGTCTGTGTAAGTTTCATAATAAGTTTATGAAATCTCTAGAAATAAGTAGAAGGTTAGGTAGGTACCTAATAATAATTTGTATTTGTTAGAGATGAGTTAAGGTGTTGAATCGAATATTTTGGTGAAATTCAGCAAGGTGGTATGTAACGATTCTCCATGTTTCGGGAATGGTCTTAATAATAATCTGTATTCAGGACCAAGATCCCTTGGAGGACAGACACAAATCAACCGACATAGGTACTGTTAAAATGTAAGCCTCTGCCGGTACCGTAAGAGAGGAAATAAATTGGGTAAAATTAATGAACCGCGGGTTGGAGTAAATAAAACCTACCAAAAACAAAACAATATATACCAAGTGTGATATCTACCGGACTTGTAAAACAATATTGTTACGAACTTGGAGTACCTAAGTGCAATTGTATATGCATACATAGTGTATAGAACAATCTGGCTCTAGTGTGATGGTGGTAGTGTTACGAACTATGAAATCAAAGTACCTACGCGCACCTACATATCTATGTACGATAGTGTGGGAGTAGTGGTGTTATGATGTGAGTGAGAAATCGAAGAATGATCTGGAATATACGAGAAAGATATCTTTTGTACCCATATATCCGGACTGAAAAGCGCATCAGTAGATTAGTCGCACTCAAGCATTTTTCTGTGAATACCAATAAGCAAGGATTATCAATTGTTGTAAATTGGGAACCAAATCATGTAAAATAAATTATTTTAAAAGAAATAATTACAGCTTAATTAAAATAGAACCCAAGTAAAAAAGTAACAATGTAAAATATGATGAAAGAGAAATCATAGACCCACGAGGGTTGTAGCACAAATGTCGGTAGGTATGACTTGGTATCTTTTATGGAGCCCACGGTGAATGTCGGGCTGTGGTTTTGACATATAAAGCAGGGCTTAATTCAGCCGCCGGAACGTTTAGGTGTGTCCAACATGAAGGCACGCAGAGCCTTTGCGCTTCAACACACAAAATATCACAGTATTTTATTTCGCGCAGATACTTGCCGGCTCTAGTGTTGGCAACAAAATGGAAATTCAAAATTCCAATTGTACATAATATTCGAATAGGGTAATTTTACTTTTTATTTTTATTTCATAAAATGATAGACTACATTTAAAAAAAAATCATCTGCGTTTTTAAAAAAAAAAAATGGTACTGTGTTTAAATTATAGCTATTTAAAATTCGCGCATTTTTTATTTCCGGTAAAACAGGGCATTTTTTATTTAGGTGGACGTGATGAGTATGGGCTTTCGGATATTATGTATTTTATACAAATGCATCGAGGCCCTCAGGTAGTCTGGCGGGTCCATCTACGTCACGGCTTGGCTACCCCACCACGCTATGTTTTGGCGGGATTCAAATTCTATCGGTGCTATTCTTAGACATTTTAGTCGTCCGTTGAGCCCACGCTTTGATAAACTAATGATGCCTGGGCTGGAAGTCTCATCACCACGGTCATTCTTACCTACCAAATTTTGGTAATATTTGTATGAAAACTAATCAGCTGTTCAGTTGCGGCCATCTTGGATTGACAGGTCTTCAGACAAATGCATCATTAGTTTGTCAAAAGTTTGTCACTTTGCCAATGTCGCCCCTGTTTCAGGGAAGGACGGCAAGAGTTGCAGGGTGTATGTCTATTTGAGATTTGGGTTCTTATGTCGAGGTTCACATGCGGCATGCTAAAGCGCGAACTTGTACGTGTCTGCTTGTGAGAATGCATGTAATGTGAATCCCGAATGTTGCATATCTTTGCAACTTAGATTAGATTAGATTAGTGCATTTATCTGAGAAACCCGTGTTAGCTTAATATGTCACTTATTCAGTTTTACCTTTAAGGTATCTATGTACTTATTTTTTCATTCGAGATTCACATTCTCCTGTCATCACACCCACCCCTAGCGAGGAACCCTTTATGTAGCAGTCCTTTAGAATTAAAGCATTCACTTGTAGGCAGAACATTGTGTGTGACACGGAGTACGTACGTGAACATACGTGCGTGAGCGAAGTTTTACTAGTATGTGCGGAAGACTGCCGCACAAAAATAATATGTACTTAGAGAAATTTACATGTGAACTATGACATATGAGAGCCCGTTCCCACTTGTCGGGTGTCGGATCCGTATATTAATCGGAGGTTCCAGTGGCAGAACATTATGTATGGAGCTATTCACACTTGTCGGAAAACGATTTTGTCCGAAATGTTCTGCAACTAGAACCTCCGATGAATATAAGGATCCGACACCCGACAAGTGGGAACGGGCTCTGACTGTTGAAAAGGTATTATTCCTAAAAAAGAAATAGTAAAATTTTATTCGTGAAGATGCCTCATAAACGTAAACATACCCAAGCTACACAATAATTATGGTGTAACTTCTTGGCGCGCTATTTCCGAGGGAGCTGGTTCTCATTTCTTGTCAAGGCTGATTAGACCGGTCCGTAGTCTAGTGGTTAACACTTCTAACTCGTTAATTAAAGGTTGTGGGTTCGAATCCCGGCAGAGCACAAAAAAATACCATTTATATTTTCAAATATGCTCTTCGCTTTTTATACTTCGATATTCCTTTACTAAAGACCGGTCACTAAAGATCCATCTTGCCTTACAGCCACTGGGTTTTGCTTGAGAATTGACGCTTACTACAGCGACGACCAAGCTCGCACAGGGCTCTTGAGGTGTGATTCTTACAAAAACAGCGCTCACCAAAAAAATCATTCTAATGTTATTTATTATTAGACCTTGTTTGTATTTCACCGAAACGGGTGTTTAATTGTTTATACCGAACCCACCCATGTAATATTAGGGCGATTTATTTGGGGAGCGTCGTCGCTATATAAAGTGCCAATTCTCAAGAAAGACCCAGTTGCTGTAAGGCTGGATAGACTTTTTGGTGACCAGTCTTTGATATAGGTATATGAATTGTTCAACCCAGCGAAGAGTATATTTTAAAATATTAATAGTATATTTTTTTATGTTCCGCCAGGATTTCAAGCCACGACTTTCTATTTACGGGTCCAAAGTGCTAACCACTAGACTACGGACTGGACTCATGGTGGAGATCGGACCCTAGTCCTCTGGTATATATAACGCAATCGATCTAATAACTAAGCTATTGATTGGACGTTAACTATCATCCTGACAAGCAGATTAATATATTTTAAATACATTATAATGTAGAATGCAAATTAATTCAATAAAATTGCTTTCATTACTATCCTTTGCCTTATAGGTTGGTATGCGGCTGACAACCCATACTGTAAGCAATGTCTCCACTGTTTCAGGAAAGGTCGGAAAAATTTGCAGGGTTTATGTTCATTTGAGGTTTGGATTGTAATTTTTAAGTACACATGCAGCATTTATAAGAGCGATTTAACACGTGTCTGCTTATGGGCATGCATTTAATGTAAATTTTAAATTTTGATACATCTTAGCAACTTAGATTATAATAACAATAATTATAACTACACAGTTAAATTTTTGATCGGATACTACACGAACCGTTAGCCTTAATAAGAGAACTTACATTATTATCGACGTTTCGTTAGTTCATCCTCAGTCGTCGTGCACAGAGAGTGTCTCCTGAAGACGTTAGCTACAGTGCTAATGAAACGTCGAGAATAATGTAAGTTCTCTTATAATGGTTCGTGTAATATGCGATCAAAGAATTTAACTGTGTAGTTATAATTATTGTAAGGATGTCAAACGACCGTAATTCCAACCTTAACCTAACAACTTAGATTATGCATGATAGATACTAAAAAGGAGGGGAAAATATGCGATCCTCCTTTGGACATTAATTGTTTCTTATTAATTGAAATTTATTATCATTTATTTGGGTGTATTTACTTTTAAAAACAATAAAAAAAACTTTTGAATACAATGAAAACAGGAATGTGTATCGTTCAGGAATTGGAGGTGTTTTTTTATTGTTCTCCAATTGGAATATTTTTTATTACTCTTTTATATTCAGAGCTGTAAAAATGAGGATTATCCTGAAAAGGTACGGACTCATACAAGTTTAATCAATTTTATGACATTCTTCCAATTTTATTTTGTAAAAATGTATGTGAGGCGCTCACACTGACGACAAAGATGGCAGCGCTATAGCCGAGGGGGAAATATTGCAGCTATGACTAGCGATTTAAAATAAATACATACGAAAAAAACACTAATTAACTCGTCTGATATTAATATTAAAAAGTGTTTTTTTTCATTTTAACCTTTTTTTAAATGGAGTTCTACAAAGTTTCCGCTAAGCAATGCTGGTTCGAGTCCCGCCGAGCCTCTTGGCGATAACTTTGGCCCTGATTCAACAGATTTCTTTGGGATTTCATGAGCAGTATAATTTTGATGGATCGTAAATAACTAAAAACGCACGTAAAAAATATATATAAGAGCAAAATAATACGAAAGAAATATGACTTGGGTTGTCATTGACTAAAAGTAGTTTTTAATGGGTCCTCTCTAAAAAGGACCTTCCAAAAAACATGTTTGTTCATAGATTTCCCAATTGTTTAAAAGTGTTTCTTTAAAGTCAATTCTATTGATACAAAAAGCAATAAAATAATTACTTTATGCTAGGCTGATTTATTTAGCGAGAACTGCTTTCGTGTAGATCATACCTCAGGAGCTCTTTGCGAGCTTGGTCGTTGCTATGGAAACCGCCAATTCTCAAGCAAGGCTGAATGGACCTTTGGTGACCGGTCTTTGGTAAAGGCATATATTTTTTTTAATCCAGCGAATATCATAAATTTGTGGTACTCCACCTTGAATTGAACCCACAACCTTCAAATTACGTGTCAATAGCGTTAACCGCTAGACTATAGACAGGTGATACAATTCATTAGTTATTCATTAGTAATTACTGTATTTCTGATGCATTTCAATAAGGATGTCCAATTTCTCTATTGAATCCCCTTTTGTCTTTTTTAAATGTGTAGTCGTCATTGCAAAAACATAAATAATAAAGTAAAAAGTAGCTCACCTATTCTGTTGAATATTTCTCTCTTGATAACTTTTTTTAAACGCAGTTTTCAGATTAATTTCAGTTGATTTTCAAGTTACAAAAAGAAAACAGTAAACTTTGCGATTTTTTCAAAACTTTTACGAAAAAAAATGTAATTATTTTTAAGTTGATAGAGTAGGTGTGAGAGTTATCTCTCGTGGTCTTTTTTTGTATGGAATTTTTGAAAGATTTTTTTGTTGTTTTATTTAGTTGCAGTTGGTATCCCCGCGGTCCGCGCGCTCTTCTGCTTGGCGGTTTATTGGAGCCTCAGAGCGGCGGGAACGCCATTTATACGGGGAGAAACTGACGCTTTCAGTGAGACAGGGCTGCCACAAGTAGTCATCCCCTGAACGGCACGGGAATTCCCGTTTCCAAAGTGTAACTGAAAATTACGCTAGACATAACTATGAAGATGTTACGTATCTGAAAAAGTAAGCCATATTTTAATTTTTAAACACATTTTGTGTTTCATAACTTATTGTTTCCTTAACTAACAAACTGCGATTTTATTATCCCTCACCTTATTTCTTGGCTTACCTATAAGTTGGTATGCGGCTGACCACCCATGATGTAGAAAATGGTTCACTTAGCCAATGTTACCCCTGTTTTAGGAAAGGTCGGCAAGAGCTGCAGGGTGTATCTCCATTTGAGATTTGGTTTTTATATTGTAGGTTCACATGCGGCATGCGCAAGCGCGAACTTGTACGTGCCTGCTTGTGAGAATGCATGTAATGTGAATCTCCAATGTTACATATCTTTACAAATTAGATTAGATTAGATTAGATTAGAAATCGTGAAAAAAAATTTGAATTGGGAGTAACTTCTCATAGTAAGTAAACTACTTATAAGACAGTGCTCATGAAAAGCTTCGGAATTGCAGGTTTTCACATTTTTACTTTCTTGCTATAGCCGAAGGCTATAAAGAAAGTTATGATTTGGTGTGAAAAATTTTTTTCGAGGTTTTCACGGAAATGAGTTGTCCTGGTGCAGGACATGCCAAAAAACACTATCTTTCAAAAACGTCCGTCTGTATGTATGTATGTATGTATGTATGTATTGTAATGTTCCCCCCCCTGCCGAAGAAGGGGGTCGGAGGAACAGACGAAGAGGAGACTCGAAAAGAGGCACGAAAGCGCGAAAGAGGGATTTTTCCTCCTAAGTTAGAAGTGGAGCGATCGAATGTGCAGGAGAATACCCTGGAGTCACCAGGATTCAAGTGCAACAAACCTTCTTTGAAGGAATAGCACTAGGCTGCTTCGATTCTTTTCCACCCTTCAGTTTCAGTTGCTGGAAGAGCAATCTACCCCTACCGAGGTAGTAATTATTTTTGGCCAATTATTATGTGATCGTCTAGCTAAGGTTAGGACTCCTCGTCGTGTGGAAGATTATGAAACGAAACGTTGTGTAATTTTTTTGTTTTATCGTTTCAAAATCTACTTTAGTGGCAAACCCAAGTACTTTTTGGGAGGTGTACCTCTCATACATTTCTACCCTTTTATAAGATTATAACGAGTATTGATTTTACGTTTACGCAATCAGAGATGAGGTAGTATGAACTACAATTATTTTTAAGGCGACGAGATTCAAGCATTATTAATTACGGAACGGTCTTAAGATGTACAAGTTTAATTAATTGGAGTATAAGGTAGTCGAAATTATTTTCAGATAAAAATCATAAATGACATAAAAATTGCGAGATGAAAGGCAGTTAGGTTTTAGTTTGTTAGTGAAAGTAATTACATGCAAGGCGATCTCTTCTTTGTTGTAATTCTTACCTTTGCGCGTCCACCTGTAAGTTAATAGGTCCATGGCTTTTACAGCATCTTTCCATGACCACCGGTCATCTGAAAGGCACTGCAAAATGGACCTTTATTAGTTATTTCAAGGAAAGGATTCGAATACACGCGACGTGAATCTAAGCATTCGACACCCTCGTCGATTAAAATGACTCTAATTAATTATGGCAAATGGCCCCAACGGCCTTTTGGGTACCGCCTTCCTTCCCCAACGTACCCTCCCCCCGCTCCGGATGGTAATCTTTTGCTGCAAAAAACCACGGGACAGGAAGGTTAGTCTGGATTGTGTGTGTTCAGCTACAAGTTACTGCAATAATGTTGGCTCCAAGCAAACTCCAAGTATATATGATCAGAGATCATGGAACGTTAATCCAGCTGAGTGAGCCCAGATCATTTCAGGAACTCTCGTTGCGACCAGAGGTCGGGAACATATCCAGTAGTATTTGGCCAGAGGCCGGCTGCCAATTTTCAGGAACTTTGTTGTGATCAGGAACATATAATGACCAAGGTCACTCAGCGGTTTTCAAATTCAACTGCATTAAGTACATCTGCGTTATTCTTTGTGTGTCTCGATATGAGATTGCAGGCATTTCGGCTTCAGCACATACTGCAGAGTTGTTTGTTTATAATTTATTTATGAAATTTGTATTTTATTAGCTTGGCCAACCCCTAGTGTGATGGATGTGTAATGGTGTGTTTGGAATACATTTTCACCTTCAGATGGATTACTTTCAGGCCTTACTTATAGGTAATTCATGCAACATGCAAATCCTTCATAATCATTCTTTCATTCTCACCACCTCAAGGAGAGCAGCATTCCGTAATGTGTAAGAGTGATTAGGTAATTCTGCATTGAATGTTATAGTTTTTCAGGAATTTTCCTGAAACTAGGGTCTTCCCGTGACTGTGGAACGTTCAACACCAGACCCACATTTATAAACTACGACAAAAGGTCCCATCATCTTGCAAACCTATGCGATACACTACCCACCGGACAAACTCGTTCAACCGTTTTCCACAACAAGGGAAATTTTAGGAAGGACCATTCGGTAAGGAAACGACATTGGGAACGGCTGACTTCAGGAATCAGTATATCTCGAATGCAAGCGAACCAAACATTTCTTAATTCAATATAACATTGCAGAATTCCGGCAAGAGAGAGAATCTAATTTAATGCAAAATGTCAATAGTGGTGTGTGTTGCGTTAGTACATAAATGATAGCGACAGTAAATAATTACTTTGTCGAAGATAAGAAGAAAACCTCCCTCCGCTTAGTTAAGTCAATGAATCTCTGAAATAAACTTATAATTAACAATTATGCATCGATAAGAAAATAAGTAGGAAAATCTTTCCCCCGCACAGGTAAGTCGATGAATCCCTGAAAGTAAATATTTATAACCAAGTACACAGCGATAAGAAACTCTGAAAGAAAACACCAACATAAAATGAAATAAAGTAATATGTTCAATGAAATTTAGTTTTAGTTTAGTAGATTTTTAGTTAATCTGTTAGTATAATCAAAGAAAACTCAGCCCAGGAAAACAGCTCAGGATCAACTCTGTATTATACGTAAATAGTTAATTTTAATTTTAAATAGTGAAAGGCCGGATCCCAATAAGAAATATAACCACTGCACTTTTCACTTCACGATAATAATGTCAAATTAAATCAAAAGAATGTCCGCGCTTAATATTTATGAAAGTTATTATTTAAATTTCAAGTTCAATAGATGCGTATTCAAAGTTTTGTTGATTAATGTTCCTTTATTTATAAAATATTTTTATTATTTAGAAAATCGAAATGAATATATTATTAAGCTTTGAAACAAAAGACACCCGTTGACCGCAAGTTGAAATCGAACTCCCGAATTTAATTTAATATTAAAGAACCGAAGTATATATTTTTAGATTTTGGAAGAGTAAGAAAAGAAAAACACATCTGTATCGATCGCCAGTCCAAATCCAACTCCCCTGTTTATTCTAATTAGGAAATGAATTAATTATTTTTAGTGTTTAGAAAACGAAAAACACATCTGTATCGATCGCCAGTCAAAATCAGACTCCCGAGTTTATTCTAATTAGGAAATGAATTAATTATTTTTAGTGTTTAGAAAACGAAAAACACATCTGTATCGATCGCCAGTCAAAATCAGACTCCCGAGTTTATTCTAATTAGGAAATGAATTAATTATTTTTAGTGTTTAGAAAACGAAAAACACATCTGTATCGATCGCCAGTCAAAATCAGACTCCCCCATCCCTTGCAACGTCAGGGGTGCATCTCTTCCCTCTCCTCCCCTTGAGATCTCCCTTCCTCCACCCCAAGATCTGCCGCAAGTCATAGCGATATAATTATTGGTTGAAAAAGAGAGAACTCTACAATTTCCCCCAAAAATTTAGAAAAATGGCAATCTTGTTATTTTGAGAAATTTTTCCCAAGGTTCTCGTTCACTGTTCAACCAACAGGTTCAAGTCGACATATATCTTTTTTTCCTCTCCCCAAGCCCCTTTTTTTCAAATTATACGCGCTCAATCCCGATAAGGTGTCGCATAACGCATGTGTGTAACACATGTGTCCTTTCGTTTCCACCCCCAATCACGGCCCACTTTAAGTCATGCTTCATCTCTCAACCCAAAGAATTAAAAAAAACACTTGGACTATTTAGTGAATATGCCTTACACAGGGATCCAAGATTTTCAATTAAACCATGTTCGTGCGTAAATCATTGAAAACGCATTCGAAACCAAAATTTCAGTTCTGCCATACAACAACGCAGGCAAGTAGGTAACTAAAACTAAACAATAACCAATTGTCCCAAATTTAATGTACCTGACACTCAACTATCTTTACAATGCAAGTTGCAAAGATGTACCAATACCGAAGATTCGAAATTAATGCACGCCCACAATCAGACGCACGTTAGCCCAGGCCATCACACTTCGTGTGTGCATCAACAAATCAAACCCCAAATGTTAAAAGAAACTTTTACCGCCACTCCCCGAAACATAAGTGACATCAGCAAAGTAAAACAACCTCGACCGTAAGGGTGGTCAGCCTCATACCTGTCCACAAGTCAAGGAACAATGTCAAGTATATACTCTAACCAGGATTCACCATAGTTTTAGTTTTGTATAACCATTCAAGGTACCTAGCGTTTTATTTAATATTAAATTTAAATGTACGTCAAACAAACGCTATTCAACCGTAATGAGGCGATATATTCCCCCAAAACTTTAGCACAACTGTTACTTTAAACAGATAAAATAGTTAACCCAAATAGCAGATTATCGAAATGGAAAACACCATTCCAGGAAAATAAATGCTCATTTGAAACTTAATTGAGATAACATTTTAATATATAAAATATTAAGTGTCTTAAAAAAATTACAATACTAAAACCCGGCTCCCCCGTAAGGCAGAATGATATTATGCAACCCAAGTGATCCCCATCGATCGACACGGCATAAAATAATATTATGGCCAACACGACATGGACCCATAAAACTAAAAAAATAACACATTAATATTCAGGGCCGCTCCAAATTTCCTGGAAACGAACAGATCAAGGGTCCTGTGTAAAAAAAAATCCCACCCTTGTTTTAAGCGTTATTTCTTTCACGACCATAAAATTTTATTTCTTGAAAAATAAATTGAAAGATTAACGTTCCTCAGAGTTATTGGTTCCGAAAAAAAAGACCACTTCACGCGCTCAAAATCCATAATTTAAATCCCTTTTAATTTTTTTTTGTCGTTTGAGTGAACTAAATTTTTATCACGTCCCACGATAGTTAAAATAACAAACCAAAATTTACGACTTTTTAGATTATTTCCACCCCAATCACTCCACACATGTTCCGACTTGAGAGGCTCAGTTCCCTTCCATTTTTTTGTTTGCATAAAATCTTAGCAACAATGACATCACTTCGTGTCCAAAGAAAGGCAATTATACCATGCAAATAATCAAATTTTAGATGAAGCAATAAATTTGCTGTCTTGACACTGAAATTGTCAATTCCAGAGATACATTGCTTAGTTTTGCCACCCATCTAAAGAGCCGCTACCACCCCAAAATTACATACCCTTATATTAATTAACTTATGTGGTAAGCGCTGTTTTAGTGTGTTTCCACACCTCAAGAGCTTAGTGAGTCTAAAATTTAAGGCAAAGTGAATTTACCTCACAATCATAATATGATATCTCACAAAGGTTTAATATTGCGCAAAGTGCAATAACCTGTTTAACTTAATAACAATTTATCATCTCATCACAAGATGTAGAAAATTCAAATGTTCAAAATAAAAAACAAAATCGGAAAGAGGAAAACTTCATTTCAAGTCCCAATATAGAGTGGAATATAAATAGCATTAGGAAGCAAGAGGCACGTAAAGCATGTGTAAGGTAACAAAGACGACGCCCGTGATATTACTTCAACGTTTATTTTTATTTTATTTGAAAGTGTATTAAGCGAACTAAACTTTGCTTTATTATTATCCGGGGATACGTTTACTTCTAGTTTACGTAAGTTACTCGAGTTAAAGTTTATTTATTCTTTAATAAAAATTACTGATTTTAAAATTTACACAAATTACTAAACGCAATAAATGTATGAGAGATACTTGTATGACCTCCCATCCTGGTTCACTTGGCAACAATTGTAATGTTCCCCCCCCTGCCGAAGAAGGGGGTCGGAGGAACAGACGAAGAGGAGACTCGAAAAGAGGCACGAAAGCGCGAAAGAGGGATTTTTCCTCCTAAGTTAGAAGTGGAGCGATCGAATGTGCAGGAGAATACCCTGGAGTCACCAGGATTCAAGTGCAACAAACCTTCTTTGAAGGAATAGCACTAGGCTGCTTCGATTCTTTTCCACCCTTCAGTTTCAGTTGCTGGAAGAGCAATCTACCCCTACCGAGGTAGTAATTATTTTTGGCCAATTATTATGTGATCGTCTAGCTAAGGTTAGGACTCCTCGTCGTGTGGAAGATTATGAAACGAAACGTTGTGTAATTTTTTGTTTTATCGTTTCAAAATCTACTTTAGTGGCAAACCCAAGTACTTTTTGGGAGGTGTACCTCTCATACATTTCTACCCTTTTATAAGATTATAACGAGTATTGATTTTACGTTTACGCAATCAGAGATGAGGTAGTATGAACTACAATTATTTTTAAGGCGACGAGATTCAAGCATTATTAATTACGGAACGGTCTTAAGATGTACAAGTTTAATTAATTGGAGTATAAGGTAGTCGAAATTATTTTCAGATAAAAATCATAAATGACATAAAAATTGCGAGATGAAAGGCAGTTAGGTTTTAGTTTGTTAGTGAAAGTAATTACATGCAAGGCGATCTCTTCTTTGTTGTAATTCTTACCTTTGCGCGTCCACCTGTAAGTTAATAGGTCCATGGCTTTTACAGCATCTTTCCATGACCACCGGTCATCTGAAAGGCACTGCAAAATGGACCTTTATTAGTTATTTCAAGGAAAGGATTCGAATACACGCGACGTGAATCTAAGCATTCGACACCCTCGTCGATTAAAATGACTCTAATTAATTATGGCAAATGGCCCCAACGGCCTTTTGGGTACCGCCTTCCTTCCCCAACGTACCCTCCCCCCGCTCCGGATGGTAATCTTTTGCTGCAAAAAACCACGGGACAGGAAGGTTAGTCTGGATTGTGTGTGTTCAGCTACAAGTTACTGCAATAATGTTGGCTCCAAGCAAACTCCAAGTATATATGATCAGAGATCATGGAACGTTAATCCAGCTGAGTGAGCCCAGATCATTTCAGGAACTCTCGTTGCGACCAGAGGTCGGGAACATATCCAGTAGTATTTGGCCAGAGGCCGGCTGCCAATTTTCAGGAACTTTGTTGTGATCAGGAACATATAATGACCAAGGTCACTCAGCGGTTTTCAAATTCAACTGCATTAAGTACATCTGCGTTATTCTTTGTGTGTCTCGATATGAGATTGCAGGCATTTCGGCTTCAGCACATACTGCAGAGTTGTTTGTTTATAATTTATTTATGAAATTTGTATTTTATTAGCTTGGCCAACCCCTAGTGTGATGGATGTGTAATGGTGTGTTTGGAATACATTTTCACCTTCAGATGGATTACTTTCAGGCCTTACTTATAGGTAATTCATGCAACATGCAAATCCTTCATAATCATTCTTTCATTCTCACCACCTCAAGGAGAGCAGCATTCCGTAATGTGTAAGAGTGATTAGGTAATTCTGCATTGAATGTTATAGTTTTTCAGGAATTTTCCTGAAACTAGGGTCTTCCCGTGACTGTGGAACGTTCAACACCAGACCCACATTTATAAACTACGACAAAAGGTCCCATCATCTTGCAAACCTATGCGATACACTACCCACCGGACAAACTCGTTCAACCGTTTTCCACAACAAGGGAAATTTTAGGAAGGACCATTCGGTAAGGAAACGACATTGGGAACGGCTGACTTCAGGAATCAGTATATCTCGAATGCAAGCGAACCAAACATTTCTTAATTCAATATAACATTGCAGAATTCCGGCAAGAGAGAGAATCTAATTTAATGCAAAATGTCAATAGTGGTGTGTGTTGCGTTAGTACATAAATGATAGCGACAGTAAATAATTACTTTGTCGAAGATAAGAAGAAAACCTCCCTCCGCTTAGTTAAGTCAATGAATCTCTGAAATAAACTTATAATTAACAATTATGCATCGATAAGAAAATAAGTAGGAAAATCTTTCCCCCGCACAGGTAAGTCGATGAATCCCTGAAAGTAAATATTTATAACCAAGTACACAGCGATAAGAAACTCTGAAAGAAAACACCAACATAAAATGAAATAAAGTAATATGTTCAATGAAATTTAGTTTTAGTTTAGTAGATTTTTAGTTAATCTGTTAGTATAATCAAAGAAAACTCAGCCCAGGAAAACAGCTCAGGATCAACTCTGTATTATACGTAAATAGTTAATTTTAATTTTAAATAGTGAAAGGCCGGATCCCAATAAGAAATATAACCACTGCACTTTTCACTTCACGATAATAATGTCAAATTAAATCAAAAGAATGTCCGCGCTTAATATTTATGAAAGTTATTATTTAAATTTCAAGTTCAATAGATGCGTATTCAAAGTTTTGTTGATTAATGTTCCTTTATTTATAAAATATTTTTATTATTTAGAAAATCGAAATGAATATATTATTAAGCTTTGAAACAAAAGACACCCGTTGACCGCAAGTTGAAATCGAACTCCCGAATTTAATTTAATATTAAAGAACCGAAGTATATATTTTTAGATTTTGGAAGAGTAAGAAAAGAAAAACACATCTGTATCGATCGCCAGTCCAAATCCAACTCCCCTGTTTATTCTAATTAGGAAATGAATTAATTATTTTTAGTGTTTAGAAAACGAAAAACACATCTGTATCGATCGCCAGTCAAAATCAGACTCCCGAGTTTATTCTAATTAGGAAATGAATTAATTATTTTTAGTGTTTAGAAAACGAAAAACACATCTGTATCGATCGCCAGTCAAAATCAGACTCCCGAGTTTATTCTAATTAGGAAATGAATTAATTATTTTTAGTGTTTAGAAAACGAAAAACACATCTGTATCGATCGCCAGTCAAAATCAGACTCCCCCATCCCTTGCAACGTCAGGGGTGCATCTCTTCCCTCTCCTCCCCTTGAGATCTCCCTTCCTCCACCCCAAGATCTGCCGCAAGTCATAGCGATATAATTATTGGTTGAAAAAGAGAGAACTCTACAGTATGTATGTATGTATGTATGTATGTATGTGTGTGTGTCACTTTCCAAAGTATAAGACCTAGAGATACCAAGTTTTGGCTATATCAACTTTTTTGAACATGTATTAAGTATGAATAACATGGCATTACACCAACTTGAAAATTCAAGATGGCTGCCATACAAAAAAAACATAAAATTGCACTTTTCTCAAAAACGGCTCCAATAATTTTTCTTAAATTTTCAAAGTTGCTATTAATTAATTTTTAACTTAATAAATTAGTTATGGCAACACTCTTACTAATCTGTGTCTATGGGCTGCCATATGAAAAAAACAAACGATTGTGATTTTCTCGAAAGTTAAGGAGTCAAAAAAAATATAATGTTCAACAATATTATGGACAACATAAATTTCTACAAATTTACAAAAAAAATTTTTTGAAAAAATTAATATAAAGCACCGTTTACACGACCTGAAATTTTAAATCGAAAATATTACAAAAACCTATTAAAATGCAAGATATTTAAATTTGTTTTAGATTTGATAGAAAGAAAAAGCTTATCACTTTAATTCGTAATCATTTTTTTTTTACTTTTTTGAAAATTCAAGATGGCTTCCGAAGAGCTGAAAATTTAAAATGCGATTTTCTCAAAAACGGCTCCGACGATTTTTCTTAAATTTTTTGTGAATCCATTTATATAATAGTGCTATCTAATAATTATAATCATTTCTTCATCATAATCTCGGTTTAGGGAGTTGCCATATAAAAGAAAAAAATAATGGAAAAATTCTCGGCAGTTAGAGGGTTAATAAAAAAATAATGTATCACAAATGTAAAATAATAATAATAACCTATATATTGCCATCATTATTTTTTACAAAAAGTGAATCAAAAGTATAGCCGCCATACAAAGTGAAAATTTTCCATACAAAATGTATTAGCAATTTTCTTGGTAGTCAAAGGGTTAAAAATAGATAAAAGGCTGCGATTCTTAAAATTTTATAAATACAAATAATAATCAGTCGTTACTTTTTCAAAATATAACTAAAAAGTTTACCCACCATACAAAGTACTAGTTTGCATACAGAAGGGTTCAATTTTTTTTTTTTT
The DNA here is from genome assembly GCA_951799405.1 of Agapetus fuscipes. Lineage (NCBI taxonomy): Eukaryota > Metazoa > Arthropoda > Insecta > Trichoptera > Glossosomatidae > Agapetus > Agapetus fuscipes. The sequence goes on along the minus strand of OX637343.1, from coordinate 8,826,396 downwards.
TTTTTTTAAAAAAATAGATTTGTGGAAAGGAATGCAATCCACCAACCTATTTTACCTGGCCAGTTGTCTTCATGCGAAAGCAGAAGCTTGTGTGCATGCAACGGCATCTGTTGAACCAGGGTCGAAGTTATCGTCGCGGGATTCGAACCAGCGTTATCCGGTTCCAAATAACCTGTCTTGATCCCCGCGGCTATAACACCGAACATCATAACAATGACCATCTATAATAATCTAGAATATAAGTTGCAATGAAATATAAACATTCAAAACTAATATGAAATGCATGCCCACAAACAGGTACGTGTAAGTTCGCGCTTACAAATGCTGAATTTGTACTTACAAATTAAAACCAAATCTCAAATGAACATAAAACCTGCAACTCTTGCCGACCTTCCTTGAAACAGGGGTGACATTGACAAAGTGAATTATTTTTTACACTTTGGGAGGACTGAGAAATGCGAGAAAATTGAGATAAGACTGAATGAAACAAGAGTGGAGGTCGTGAAAGAATTTGATTATCTGGGAAGCAAGTTTGAGTCGAATGCGAAATTGACGAAATAATTGGAAAAGCGCGCTAGTAGAGGAAGAAGTGTAATGGAAACGATTGGAAGAATTTCAAGAAATAGGAAACTTACGAAGAATATGAGATCGGCGGTCCACAATGGCATATTGGTTGGTGGAAGTGAGGCTTAATAAATGTGAGCTGAGTAAAGTATGTTAGTACGGTTGAAATGGCTTACCTGAGAGCAATGGCTGGAAAGACACTGAGTGATAGAGTACGTAATGCTTGAGTGATGAACGAGTGTTGTATAAAAGAGAATATGAGAATGAAAGTACAAAAAAGTACGATGAGATGGTTCAGACATCTTGAAAGAATGGATGATGAACAACTAACGAAGAAAGTGTACAAAGGAAATGTCAGAGGAAAGCGCGGAAGGGGAAGGCTGAGGAAAGAATGGTTAGACCAAATAGGTGAGATTGCGAAAGAATGGATTCTGCAGAGTGAGAATAAGAGAAGAGTATGTATGAAAAAGGTGATGACAGCAAAAAGTGGAGGCGCATCTGCGGAGGTACCGGCCACCCCTAATGAAACGGTGGCAGGATACAGTACAGTACAGTACAGAGGTTAGCTTCATACCAACCTATGAGTCGAGGATCTTTCTTGTGTAATTGGTACTTTTTCAAATAAATCAACAAAATATTTATATTCATTTAAGTATTTATATGCCTATATCCATATTGTACGAGTATGCAGGTACACACCGCGGTGGAATAAAATTGATTTATTATTGATATATTATATTTTTATTGAAACGGCATAAGCTGGTAGATGATTCTAGCTTTACATACGTCATACAGTGGGTTAATTTTTGCAAGAAAGTCGAGTACAGATTCTGTGCAATTTATTTTTTGTGTTTTTTCTCGTAGAAAAAAAGGAAAAATGTGCATTTATCTGAGAAACCCATGATAGTTTAATATGTAACTTGTTCAGTTTTACCTTTAAGGTATTGGTATATGAAATAGTAAGCCCTACTTAGTGAGACAGGGTTGCCAAAAATAGTCACCCCTCAATAGCACGGGAATTCCAAAACACAACTGAAAATTGTAAGAGTAAAAAGAAAGTAACCTTGTAATGTGTATGACAAAGTGAGCCCTACTCAAAATTTTACACGTTATGTTTTATTATTATTTTGCGCATTGTGTTTTTGCATATTTTATCTGCATTTCTCATTGTAGGTACTATCCCTCACCACACTAACGAAATCAGGAAACGCGTCTCTTCTTCAAAGTACGAACTGACGTAGAAAAAGAGACTCGCCTTCTTATTACGTCAGATACTTCTTGTTATTCTATGCAACACGGTTCATAAAATCGTATTAGATCTATAATCTATAATCTAAGTTGCAAGGATATATTCATTTAAAGCTCTCAGATGTATGCCCACAAACCAACAAGTGTAGTTCGCGCTTACAAATGCTGAATGTGTACTTACAAATAAAATCCAAACCTCAAATGAACATTAGCTCCACAACTTTTGCCGACCTTCCCTGAAACAGGGGTGACATTGGCAAAGTGACCCATTTTTTACAGTATGGGTGGTCAGCCTCATACCAACCTATAAGTCAAGGAAATATCAGATCGTATACAAAATGCCTAACAACAGTAATTCCTAATTGAACTAATCAATGGAGCAGCCAGATCCGGATCAGAAACAGTAAAATTATGAAGTCATATGTCCTGGTTCTCAGTGAAAAGGCAAAAAATGATTATTTATTTGTTGCTTAATCCTAAACGACTTTATTTTCAAACAGCTAAGCCATGGCTCATACGCAGCGTACAGTGAATTTTCCATGCAAAAATCGATGACCCATGCATCAGCGACGGTAGACACACCTTGATAGACTTTTCCCATCGAGACACAGTATATTTATTCAAATTTGTACTTAGTTTATTGGAAGGGCTGAAATGTGGAAGGGATATAAAGGTTTTGTCTCAAAACAAATGCATTTTTAGCAATCTGCTGCGGCTGATACGTTCAACTCAAAACAACCGATAAACACAAAATATGTTACTAGAATAATAATATTGAAAAAAAGTCTCCACAGGTCACGGCATCTTCTAGATTTGAAATAAATAAAACATGTTGTTCGTAGGGAAGATAACACCAAAACAAAATTCGCTGTTAAGTATTAGGCAGAAAAAATGGAGTTTCCTGCTTCCTACGGAAAAAATATCTTATTAATTCGAAGACTGATTTTTCTGGTTCTAATATTTGCGTTAGAACAAAAAACATGTGTGCCACGTATGATGGGTATCAAACCCTTTGCTTTGAGCATCAGGGTTCTAGCAACCGAAGTAAAGCGAAAACCGGCCTTACGCCAACGGAGTGGGAGCTGGTCCTCGCAAACTAAAAGCTACACATAAAGTGTAACTTCTTTCCTGCGTTATCCCCGAAGGGGTCGCATGTGGCGATTCGGGACCTATTTATTTTTACGGGTATGGGGGTCGGCCTCACACAAACCCCTTTCAGTTGAAGTGGGAGTTTCCCAGCTCCCAGGGGAGCTGGTTCTCATTTCTTGTGAAGGCTAAGTAAACCTAAAGATCAAACCCTTGCTCTCAGCATGGAGTGCAAGCATTTTACCAATTGAGATATCGGCCTTTTTAAGAGCTTGGTCGTCGTCGCTACAAAGCGCCAATTCTCAAGCAAGATTCAGTTGCTGTAAGGCTGTATGGACCTTTGGTGACCGGTCTTTGGTAAAGGTTTATGAATTTTTCAACCCAGCGAAGAGCAAATTTGAAAATATAAATGGTATATTTTTTGTGCTCCGCCGGGATTCGAACCCACAACCTTCCATTCAGAGTACAAGTGTTACCACTGAACTACGGACCGGTCATCAGAGTAAATATTGTAGTATTTTATATTAATAAAACACCGAAGCGGGAAATCATTTCTGACACCCTTGGTGAGGATCTAACTCTGACCTCTGGCATTGAAAGCAAGTATTCTGAGCTATCGACGAGTTCCCTTAATGCATAAACCATAAAAATGATTAAAAAAAACGTGAGGAAAAGGTTTTTTAGAGAAATGTTCAACCCTGCACTTGCAAAATATTCTACAGGTATAGCAGCAGTGGAGTCATCTCAGTGCGCGTTGCCATGACTACGCGTCCCGTTTCCCATACAAAAATACCGCATTTCGCGCAGCTCTGGAAAAGGCGGGATGGCCTCTGATTGGTCGGCTGCTTGTGACGTGGCTCCATACGTCATTCATGAAAAGCAATGGAGGGATTTCCACTGAAATTTACAAATCCAATTTTCATATGAACACCGCAACATCAAATTTTTTTTCCACAATATTATTCCGATATTTTGTTTTTGTTTTGAAAAATTGAGTGAGTTTTATTAATTTTATTGATTGTAGAGGCATTAACTTTGTTATCGTTCATCTTAAAAGATAAAAGGAAAAACAACTATGTTTTCGATTGCCATGAGTACATTTTTTTAATTCCACAACCGGTAATTTAACCACCTTATGATGCAAATGGATGCTTGCGAAACCGGTTGTAGAATTAAAATAATATACTCATAGTTATCGAAAACAAAGTTGTTTTTCTTTTTACCTTTGAGTTTTATTATAGTATATTTTTAATTGTTTATATATTACCCAGTTATCTGCGGTATTACTGCATAATCTATTTTTGATATAAGTGGCAAAGATAAATTAACATTTAAAACATTTATATTAAACGCATGCCCACAATTACAGACGCACAAACGCGCTTATAAATGCTGCATACATGTACTTGCAAATTAAAATCCTACCCTTAGATGAACATAAACAATGCAACTTTTGCCTACCTTCCCTGAAATAGGGGTGACATTTTCAAAGTGAACTATTTTTTACAGTATGGGTAGTCAGCTTCATACCAACCTAAGAGTCAAGGAATATTAATGATCAATTGAAAAATCAATGATAATTAATTAATTGTACAAGTAAATCTGAAGAGGACAACTTTTTAAAAATGTTTGTAATTTGTAATCTTTACAAAAATTGTGAGAAAACGAAAAATTATACAACTAAACTATATTTCGTGTAATTTGGAGTGTTTTGGTTAAGGTCCAGTCGGAAGCTCGGGTTCGAATCCCATCGTGGATGTCAGAAATGACTTTCCGTTTCGGTGCTTACTTCAAACCCAAAATAAAATATCGGCAAGGTTTGCTCAGCTTTCACAAGAAATGAGTACCAGCCCCGTTGGATGCTGAAAAATCCCCACTTTAACTGGGATGGTTATCGTAAGGCCGGCCCCCTTATCTGTAAAAATTAACAGGTTCCACTACCCAGATGCGACCTCTACTAGGAAACCGCGGCAAGAAGTTACACTACATGTGTAGCTTAGTGAGTAGAGTGGTGTTGGTACTTTGGGCGGGCAATGTCAACAAGCTGTGGGAGGGAAGCAGCACAAGACATCTTATCAATCGTCGTTAGATCTTACCGTATCTTTTTGAAGATAGGACAGACTAAAAGATGGCGGCGTATCAACAGACGATCCATTCTAAATAGAACAGCGATCAGCTGTTCAGGTACCGCCATGCTTTATTCCGTCCTATCTTCAAATAGGTACAGTAAGATCTACCGACGGCCTTTGAGACTTCCACCGCAGGACTCTCTGTCTTGTGCTGCTTCCCTCCATGGTTCCCTTACTCCCAGGACTTCAACATCAGTCTGACATTGTCTGTCCAAAGTACCAACACAACGCTACTAAGCTTCACATAATAAGTAACTTCTTGCCACGTTTTCCTTGTAGTGAGGAATGTATGGAGGAGTGTAAGTGAGGAATGAAACCTATTTATTTTTACAGATAAGGGGGCCGACCTTTCGATAACCATTCCACTTGAAGCGGAGATTTTCCAGCTGCAGAGGGGGCTGGTACTCATTTATTGTGAAAGCTGAGCAAACCTTGCCGATATTTTATTTTGGGTTTGTAGTAAGCACCGAAACGGAAAGTCATTTCTGATTATTATTTGACTTATAGGTTGGTATGCGGCTGACCACCCATGCTGTAGAAAATGATTCACTTTGCCAATGTCACCCCTGTTTCAGGGAAGGTCGTCAGGAGTTACAGGGTGTATGCCATTTGAGATTTGGTTTTTATGTTATAGGTTCACATGCGGCATGCTCAAGCGCGAACTTGTACGTGTCTGCTTGTGAGAATCAAGAATGCATGTAATGTGAATCCCCAATGTTGCATATCTTTGCAACTTAGATTAGATTAGATTTGCCTTTACAGGAAATCAGAACCTAACCACTCAGGAGCAGGAAGCTTTCACTTCAAGGGAAATCGTTGTCGCAAGGCCGGCCACCTTATCAGTGAAAATAAAGAGCGCTGCATTTATGCTACGCTTTGGGGGCATCGCGATATGAAATTGCGGTGTATGTGCAGCTTAGTTGTGCTATTTAAAAACAGAAAATCTTACCTTCTTGACAGGTGTTCACCTATTTTGACTCCAATTTCCCAAATTGCAAGGAACACTGATTTCAAAAATTAAATCCATCACACAATTTATAAAAAACATAACCTTCAATAAACTTAAAAAATATTAAAAAAATGTAGGTACGCTCTTTCAATTGATCACTTTCTTCTTTACACAGATTTTGAATTATACTCGTAGTTTGAATATTTGAATTTAGAACTGCGGTTCAAATTTTAAATCGATGAATGTTCCATTTGACAGTTGTCTTTAATTCAAAAGATACAGCGCATTTGAAATTAGTATATTTTTATTTGTTAAAAAAACATTAGTTTGCGTTTAATTTGAGACGTATTTTAATGAAATTCCAGATAATATTGATTGATTTACGTTATTTCCGCTTTTATATTCAAATTTAGAGTAGGTAAGCAATATTGTTATGCAATAAATAGTTAATTAAAAAATATTTTAAAATGAGTTATTGGCGAGATATGTTTCTCAAATGACAGCGCGTTGAGAAATGAAGCCAAAGTCTTAATTTTATGAAAATTATTATTGTTATAATAATTATAAATAACAATATTAAATTAATTTAATTATAATATTTATTTATAAATATTTCACAAACTAATGTATGTAATTTTATCATTTGACACAAATTCGCAATTTTGAAAAGAATTGAATTATAGTTTGGTATGAGACAGACCACCCATACTGTTAAAAATGGTTCACTTTGTCAATATCACCCCTGTTTCAAGAAAGGTCGGCAAGCTCCCTGCGACCCTCAGGGAGCTGAAGACTGAGGCAGCTTTTAGAAAAGGGCTAAAAACTTCTTTTTTCAAAGACTATTACAAAGCGCCTTTGCAGTGACTTAAATTAAATTAAATTAAATTAAATTAAATTAGGCTGATTTATTTGGTGAGCGCTGTTTTTGTGTGTACCTATCACACCTCAAGAGCCCTCTGCGAGCTTGGTCGTCGCTGTAGAAAGCGCCAATTCTCAAGCAAGACCCAGTTGTTGTAAGGCTGGATGGACCTTTTGATGACCGGTCTTTGGTAAAGGCTTATGAATTTTTCATCCCAGCGAAGAGCAAATTGGAAAATATAAATGGTATATTTTTTGAGCTCCGCCGGGATTCGAACCCACGACCTTCCAGTTACGAGTCCGAAGTGTTACCACCTGGACTACGGACCGGTCAAAACTTAGTCACGAAAAGGCGCTATACAAGTGTTACTTATTATTAAGAGTTGCCGAACTTTGTTCCTGAGGGCTTATGTTCATTTGAGATCGGGTTTTTATATTTTAAGTGGCATGTGTAAGCGTGAAAGTATATGTGTCTGCTTATGGGACTTCATTTAAAGTGAATCTTAAATGTAATATATATCTTTAGATTATAGATGATTATACACTATATATTTAATCTAAGTTGCAAAGATACATTACTATCTAAAATTCATATTCAATGCATGCCCACAAACAGACACGTTTAAGTTTGCACTTACACATGCTGCATGTATACTTACAAATCTAAAACCAACTCTCAAATGAACATAAACCCTGCATCTTTTACCAGCCTTCCATGAAACAGAGGTGACATTGACAAAGTGAACCATTTTTTACAGCATGGGTAGTCAGCCGCATACCAACCTATAAGTCAAGTAACTTTAATATCTATCTTTTTTCTTTGAGTGGGCAAATGTGACAATCATGCAGCAGCACCCCACTCCCTTAATTACGTGTCTGTGTCGCTAACCACTGGACTACGGACCATTCGAGAATACAGTTTACATGGCATGTTTTTATACACATCTGTTAGTTCAGATAAAACGTCATGGAATCGTACCCACGGTATTTTGTGATATGATCTACAAATATTATTGTTTTTTTTAAACTTTCGATCAATTTTTCACACACATTGCGTCATCAATTTAGAACACATACTTTTTACTACACACGAATACTATCTACATATCGACGGTTAAAAGGAAGTAGGGCATGAGCGACATAAACTAAATTGTTCAGGAGAGTAGTTTAAAGTTTGAGATAGCAGAAAAATGACATAACTTTTTTTTTTAACATAACGTTAAAATCAAAACAGCTCTAAAATTTAAAAAAATGAAGGCCTTTATTGGTATTCTATTAATGTGGTTTAACGATGTTTAACGATTTTTTTATGTCACGAACGCTTCGAAAACGCAGTTGTTAGCTTGGGCATAAACAACACAAAAATCATCTTAGAGTTATGGGAGTTAGTGCATTAGAAAAAGCGGAAAATTTTAAGTTTTAGATTAAAATTTCAAGCATTCATAACTCATTTTTGACCAAAACGTCGCGTATGCCCTACTTCCTTTTAACCGTCGATATGTATGGCATATGACGGCATTTATTTATAATTTTACATCAACTGATAAAAATAAAAATATAACAACGGACAGCTGACGGATAGAAAATAGAGTTAAAATAATATTAGAATGACGCGTTCCTTGACTTTTTGGTATGAAGCTGACCACCCATACTGTAAAAAATGGTTCACTTTGCCAATGTCACCTCCTATTTCAGGGAATGTCGGCAAGAGTTGCAGGGCTTATGTTCATTTGTGATTTGGTTTTATGTTGTAAGTCCACATGCGCCATGTATAAGTGCGATCGTATTCATGTCTGCTTATGTAAATGTATTTAATATGAATTTTAAATGTAATATATCTTTTCAACTAAGATTATAGATGATTTATTTGGATTGCATATGAGTGGAACCTGCAGAGTGAGAAAAAGAGAAGAACATTCATGAAGGGAGTGATGAATGTCGAGGAGATGAAGAAGTGTGCAAGGACAGAACGAAATAGTGAGACATCTGCGGAGGTACTGGCCACCAAAAGTGGAATAGCGTCTGGATACAAGTACCAGTTTTTATTTAAAAAATCCCAAGTTCGATGACATATAATAGGAATCAAGAAATACTTTAAATAACCGATACCTATTGATTATTTCCCGCTATAAATAGAGGAGAAACAATAAATAAGTTTATATTTAGAACGCTGATAAGAAGTATCTCTCATTGCGGTGCCAGCACAGCGCTGCGTGCCCACCATTGACGTATAATATAAGTGGACCCGAAATCATCCCAATCCAAGTATGCACTTATATGCTGTACAGGATGATTTATTTGGTTAGCGCTATTTTGAGTAAATCATACCTCAAAAGTATCTGAAAGTTTGTTCGTCGCTATAGATGGCGCTAATTCTCAAGCAAAACCCAGTTGCTGTAAGGCTGGATGGACCATTGGTGACCAGTTTTTAATACAAAAAAAGTAGGTCCCGAATCACCACATGCGACCTCTTCAGGGATAACGCAGGCAAGAAGTTACACTATATGTGTAGCTTACATGCGTTTGCATTTAAATTCAAGTAAGAGTTCTGGACTTATGTTCATTTGAAATTCGATTTTTTATGTTGTAAGTCCACATGAGGCATGTGTAAGCGCAATTTTATACGTGCCTGCTTATGGAAATGCATGTTATATGAATTTTAAATTGAATGCATCTTTACAACTTAGATGATAGAGTATAGTAGAGCAAAACCCATTCGTTTCAGCCTACCTCAACACAAATAGTCAAAAGTTAAAAAGAGAACGAAGATGCTCCCAGTGTGACTTCATGCTAAGCAGAGACGCGTGTTAGAAGCTACAAATATTATCTGCAAAGTTGTCATTCCTAAGCTTCATTTCTGTGTGGACGTTGTTCGCAGGCGTCAAAAGTTTTTTTGACAATTTTTAAAGAAAAAAACCATTACTTTAAGATAATAAAATAATATTAGGATGATTTATTTAGTGAGCGCTGTTTTTGTGTGTATCATACCTCAAGAGCCCTCAGATATCACGGCATTTGTAATTTTTGGGTACCAAAGCACAAGATGGAGGAAGCAGAGAGCATAGGATGTTGAAGACACTTTTTGTTTGACAGATCTGTTTTTGACAGGTCAAGCTGACAGTTGTGTCCCATACTCTGCTTCAATGCCGTGCGCTAGTTTCAGGTGCATTATATTTAACGTCAATGGTGCACACTGTACCTACCGAGGTAGCTCTAATATTAGCAGGGCAGCCACTTGTAGTGGACCGTGAAACTCAATACCTACCACTCGTGAATTACATATATATGACAGATGAAACGTCATTCTTTTACAAATCGGTCAAAGCCAGATGCAACTGCAAAAAAATGTGTATTTTTATTGTTATGTAAGAAAAGGTCTACTTGATACTGGCGCCCCTGTTCTCCGCGGGAATTCGCCATAAAGAAAAAGATGTAAGAAAAGATACAAAGAAAACTTGTGTCGCTGTTCAATCGCGCTTCAAATTCCATTGAGAGTGGATTCAAAACGGAATGTTCTCACGGTGGGGTAAGGTCCATAGCAAATAATAACATGCTAACAACCGGGCCGTGAAACATCACAAAGTTTTTGTCAGTATGAAATGTGCAGAGTCCATTGCACGGAGAGCTTGTACACTGTAACCCTGTCACCATTCCGCTAAGGGTGGCCAGAGCCTCTGCGTATTTGCCTACATTATTTCCTATCCTTTCATACCTCTTTCAATTCATTCATATCCATCACCTTTTTCATATATTTCCTTCTCTTACATTTGCTTTGTTTCACAATTTCACCAATCTGATCCAGTGATACTTTTCTCTGCCTTCCTTTTCCTCTTTTCCTTCCACATTTCCTCTGTATATACTTACACTTTGTAAGTCTTTCATCATCCATTCTTTCAACATGTCCAAACCGCCTCATCACATTATGTTGTACATTTATTTTATCATCCTCTTTCAACTGCATTTACCTCTCACCCATTCATTCTTAACTCTATCTCTCTGAGTTTTTCCTGTCATACTTATCAAGTGCTTCATTTCCACTCTACATACCTTACTCATTTCACTGCCATTCTTAGTCATAGAATATCATTTTTTGGTTTTATTTTATAAATACACATTCTTATCTAATCTAAGTTGCAAAATATATGTAGCATTGAAGATTCACATTATATGCGCTTTCGCAAACAGACATGCACAAGTTCGCGCTTAAACATGCCGCCTGTGGTTCTACAATATAAAAACCCGAATCTCACATGGACATACAGCCTGCAACTCTTGCCGACCTTCCCTGAAACAGGGGTGACATTGGCAAAGTGAACCACTTTCTACAGCATGGTTGGTCAGCCGTATACCAACCTATAAGTCAAGGAAACCAACCTATAAGTCACATTCAGCAAGTGTAAGCGAAAACTTGTACGTGTTTGTTTCAAATATGAATCATGAATGCTGTGCTCTTATATGTCTTTGCAACTTGGTATCTAGATAATCCGAGCATCTGTCCAAAACGATTAGAATGTCAGTAAAACGTGGCCGAACAGGGTCGTCCCATGATGACCCAGGATGTCCAAGCGGAGAAATGGGGAGACCACGGCTGAGATGGCTGGCTCATAGTAAGGAAGGAGACCGCAGGGAGCTTGGACAAGACATATCCTCTGTCCTGTATCCTGATGGAATTATCTCGAAAGCTCTACGAAATAAGCTCGATCAGCTTAGATTATAACTGAATAAGTGCTGATTCACTGATTTGAGAATTCGTGGATTAAACATTTTATTCGGTGTAACTTTTCATTGTAGGTAAGTGAACAAATTATAACGAAATGCTGATGAAAAACTTCCAAGCTACAGGATTCTTACACTTTTTCAAAAATAGGAAAAAATTAGCATTTAATATGAGAAACCCATGTTAGCTTAATCTGCCACTTATTCAGTTTTACCATTAATGTATCGAAATTCTCATCTGAGAAAGATCGTTACCAGAAATGAGATTTGCTTGGATAATTATTCAGTATCTGCCAGTGGCAAAATGTCCATATAGGCTATTTGTACTTAATTAATCACAAAACAAATTATTCCTGTATTCCAGTTGAAATGATGTTTATTCTTAAAAGATCTTGAAACGGCAAGTTTGTTAAAAAAAATAACGATAAATAAATTCCTGATCTTCCGGAAATAGGAATAAATCCATATTGTTGCCTATCTCGCTTGAAATTCTGTGTACGTCCCTGATGTCTGGTTGCTTGTTAACTATACTTAAATTTATATTTAATGCATGCCCACAAAAAGGCACGTGTAAGTTTGCAATTACAAATACTGCATGTGCCCTTTGGTACAAATTAATACCCAAACCTCAAATGAACATAAACCCTGCAACTTTTGCCGACATTCTTTGAAACATTGGTGACATTGGCAAAATGAACCATTTTTTACAGTATGGGTTGTCAGCCTCAAAACAGTTATTGTAAACTAAAATAAATGGTAAAAAAAACATTTAAAATAGAGTCGGAACATTGTAAGCCAGATTTTTTTTATTTTATTTCGGGGAAATGCCACACGTGACTAGAATGCTCTGCAAATTACAAAAAATATTAGTAAGCCTGCATATCATAGCTACCCGGTAGCGTGGCATCACAACTTTGTAATCTATGTCTAATGTGCGGGCCTTATGGGCCAGCATGCTATTTAAACATAAAAAAATTTGGTTGAATTAAAATTACTTACTAATATCTATATATATAGTTTTTTTTACGAAATTAAAGTTTTCATTTTTTTATGAAAATGAAAAAAAAAAATTTTTTTTAAATTCTTAAAATTATTAAATTATTAATAATTATACTTATAATTAATATTTAAATAATAATTAATTTAATTAAAATTAATTAATAATAAGTACCTATAATTATTAATAATTTAATAATTTTATAAAGTATGTTTTTCCATTATTCCTGTTATTTTATTAAAAAAAAAAAATTTAAATTTAACAATGATCTGATTTTGAAATGCAGCAGCTAATGTTTGTCATATTATATTATTGATGTAGATATAAAAATACAGAATGGCTATGTGACATATTTAATTTCATTTTACAAGGTTGTGTAAACGATTTCCTATCTGTGTAATCTATTTATATAATCTCTATAATCTAAGTTGCAGAGTTGCATTTATTATCATAATTTACACTCTTTGCATTCAAATTCAAGCCTACACAATCATACTGAATGCACTTCTGATTTTGTTTCAATCCTAGGATAAGCTTGCAGCAATGTTCATCTTGTTCTCCATTCCTCTTTTTTTCTAATTGTTAGGCCCAAATAACGCCGTTTCGTAGAAACTATCATTTCAAGGACACTGAGTTCCATAGACTTACGCGCCATTAAATTTATGATTTCATATTAAAACATACGACAACAATATGTAAAGACAAAATTACAATGTTAGATAGTGACGGACAGTAACTTTATTTTGTACGCAAAACCGAAAATTATGTAGGTTTCAATAAAAGAATTTGAAAATTAGACGATACACCTCATTTTTGTTTCAACTCAACTCAAGGCCACTAAGCTGTATATTATACATTATTGCAACTTCGTCCGGTCGATAGCTCAGTTGGTAGAGTGCTTGCATTCCATGCCGAAAGCTCGGGTTCGAATTCTCTTGAGGGTGTCAGAACGGATTTCCTGTTTCGGTGCTCATTTAAAAAAAAGTGTGACAACAACAAAAAATACCGGCAAGGTTTACTCAGCCTTCACTGCAAATGAGATCCATCCCCCTCCTTCAACTGAAGTGGTTAGCGTAAAGCTGGCCCCTTTACCTGTAAAAATAAACAGGTTTTACTCGACGCATGCGAAACCCTTCGGGGATAACGTGGCAAGAATTTACACTATATGTGTAGCTTAGTTGTGTTTTACCGTGTGGTTCCCTTTTTATTTTATCAAGTAAGGTAGGCGGCCTTACGCCAACCCCATCAGTTAAAATGAGGGTTTTCCCAGCTCCCGAGGGGGCTGCTACTCATTTCTTATGAAGGCCGAATAAACCTTAACGGTTTTTTTCTTTAGAGTTTGAAATAACCGCCGTAACGGGAAATCATTTCCGCCACCCTCGGTGGAAATCGAAACCCAGTTGGTTAAGCGCTTGCACTTAAGCCAGATAGTTAGAGTTCCATCCTCACCAATCTATAATCTTAGTTGCAAAAATATATTGACATTTGAGACTCATATAAGGCATGTCCTCAAGCAGGCACTTTTAAGTTCCTTTTTACACATGCTGCATGTGTACATACAAAATAAACCAAACCTCAGATGAAAATTAAGCCTGGGAACTTCTGCCGTCTTCCCCTGAAATCGTGGAAGAATCGGTAAAAGTGAAGTAAGCTCATACAGCATGGGAGTCAGCCTCATAACAACCTATTAGTCAAGGAATCTTTCCACGAAAGCATTCGCCTGTCTTATTCAAAACCGAAACCTTACCTATTCCCGTCCCTATTATTGTTACTTAATCATTAATTTGTACAGTGTACACAAGACAACATGGCGCGTAGGTACCTACATTTATGTGCAGATGAATATTCCAGATTATTACTTCTGATACTTAATTAAATCTCACATCTGATTACATCTTGTTCTCTTCATACGCGTTATGTCTCCTTGCTCGTATCACGGCAAATCAGTCAAAGATAACTCGCCCACAGACAGATTAGCTTGTCCATGGACAAATCGGTCACACGGCAGTTCGTCTACACAACTTTTTGGTCACATGCAGCTCTTTTCCTCATAGAAAATTATAATTGATTAAAATTACAAAGGTGTGTTGTCCATATATACATATCGGTCATATGGCATTTCGGTCACAGACAACATAGTTCTACAGAGAGCGAAATCGGAAAAGTTTCGGATCTATAATCTAAGTTTCAAGTATATATGGTACATTTAAGATGCATATGAAATGTATGCCCATAAGTATATTATACGTACGGGGTACGTAGGTATAGTTCACGATTACACATTTTGAATATGAACTTACAGCATAAAAACCCAAATCTCAAATTAACATAAGATCTGCAACTCTTGCCAAGCTTCCCTGATACAGGGGTGCCATTGGCATAGTGAACCATTTTTTCAATGTGTAGGTGGCCAGTCACATACCAACCTATAAGTTAAGGAATACCGTTATTTCTGAAATTTTAATTAATTTTAGTTTTCTGTGATAGACGACCTGTCTGGAGACCATATATTGCATGTAACCGAAAAGTCACGAAGGTGCATTGTCGTGTGACCGAATTGTCTGTGGGCGGGCTATCTGCGGCTGATTTGTCGTGCAACCCTCTTTGTTGGCATGCAAATACTGCGGCGTCGCCATCTTAGAGAAATCGTCTGTGAATTCACGCTAAATAAATACCAAATCATTTGCATAAACGTATGAATTACAATTATTGTGGCATTTGGAAAACCTCTCGGCTTGGTGACGTCAGCAGTTTGATTGTCAAACTTAGACTTTATGAATTTTCAGTCTACCCTGTAACTGTAACTGTATCCTGCCGCCGTTCCACTAGGGGTGGCCGGTACCTCCGCAGATGCGCCTCCACTTTTTTCTGTCCTTACAAACCACTTTCATTTCCTCTATATTCATCACCTTTTTCATACATACTCTTCTCTTATTCTCACTCTGCAGGTTCCATTCTTTCGCAATCTCACCTATTTGGTCTAACCATTCCTTCCTCGGCCTTCCCCTTCCGCGCCTTCCTCTGACATTTCCTTTGTACACTTTCTTCGTTAGTCGTTCATCATCCATTCTTTCGAGATGTCCGAACCATCTCATCGTACTTTTTTGTACTCTCATTCTCATATTCTCTTTTATACCACACTCGTTCATCACCCAATCATTACGTACTCTATCATTCAGTGTCTTTCCAGCCATTGCTCTCAGGTAAGCCATTTCAACCGTACATACTTTACTCAGTTCACATTCATTAACTGTCCACGCCTCACTTCCATACATCAATGTCGGAACCAATATGCCATTGTGGACCGCCAGTCTCATATTCTTCGTAAATTTCCTATTTCTTGCAATTCTTCCAATCGTTCCCATTACACTTCTTCCTCTACTAGCGCGCTTTTCCAATTCTTTCGTCAATTTCCCATTCGACTCAAACTTGCTTCCCAGATAATCAAATTCTTTCACGACCTCCACTCTTGTTTCATTCAGTCTTATCTCAAACCTTACAACCCTAAATAAATAAATATGAGTTGTAAAAAATAACACAGTTCACAGAATTTAATTTTTTAGACTCGAATGTTTTCGATTATTAAAATATTCTGACTTTGAAAATATGTGAGCCAAAAAATAAATATAAAATTTTAAGGGCCCGTTGCACCAAACTCCAATCAGACAAAAATCTAAATTAATTATTAAGTGTGATGTCTCCCAGCAAATCAAAAATTTGGTTGCATATACGTAAGTCAGCTGATGTACATCCTCTTTCCTCTTCAAATTCCATCATATTATTACGCACTACTGAGGAATACTTAACCGAGGTCCTTACCAGAACTAAGCAATCAAAATTGATGCGTCAATCAAATATTGATTGAAGGTTGGTGCGACAGGCCCTAAGTGAATTAAAACTGTGTTATTTTTTAAAATAAACACAATGGACTTTCACTGTGTGAGCCACAAAACCGCAACAAATATAATAAATATTAGGATTTTTTATTTGTTGAGCGCTGTTTTTGTGTAAATCACTCATCAATAGCCCTCTGCATGCTCGGTTGTCGCTATAAAAAGTGACGACTCTCATACAGGACCCGGTCGCTGTAAGGCTAGATGGACTTTTGGTTACCATTTTTTGGTTCAGACAGATAAAGTTTACAATCCAGCAAAGAGAATATTTATTTTTGTTTTGCGCTTCGCCAAGAATCTTTCGAATACTCAAGCAAGACCCTATTGATATAAGGTTGGGTGGACCTATCGTGAGCGGTCTTTGATGAAGGCTGATTATTTTTTTAACCCAGCGAAGAGCATGTCAAGCATGGGTAGGCAACCATATAGTTTTTTTTTCCATTTCCTAAAAGGCAGAATATGGTAGGAAAAATATTTATTAATTAATTGTCCTTGACTTACAGGTTGGTATGCGGTCGACCACCTAAACTGAAGAAAATGGTTCACTTTGCCAATGTCACCCCTGTTTCAGGGAAGGTCGGCAGGAGTTGCAGGGTGTTGTTCATTTGAGATTCGGATTTTTATATTGTAGGTCCACATGCGGCATGTTTAAGCGCGAACTTATACGTGTGTGCTTGTTAAAATGCATGTAATGCGTATCTTTAATGTAACATATATTTGCAACATAGATTAAATTAGATTAGATTAGATAAGTACAAATCTGTGCTAGCACATAATTATGTGCATGCTTTGTTCCTTGACTAATTGATTGGTACTGGACTAACCACCCATACTGTAAAAATGGTTCACTTAATGTCACCGCTGTTTCAGGGAAGGTCAGCAAGAGTTGCAGGGCTTATGTTCATTTGAGATTTGGTTTTATATTGTAAGTCCATATGCGGCATGCCTAAGCGCGATCGTATACGTGTCTGATTGTGGGAATGCATTTAATATGAATCTTAAATGTAACACATACTATTGTTTCAGGGAAAGCCGGTCAAAAGTTGCAGGATTATGTTGATTTTAGGTTGCGGTTTTATGTTGTAAGTACCTAAGTACCAACACATGCGGCATGTGTTAGCGCGAACTTATTCGTGTCAACTTGTGGGAATGCATGTTATATGTATCTTAAATGTAATATATCTTTGCAACCTAGATTACAGATTTGCATTTAAAGTTCTTCAGAAGCTTTAAGTCATGCAAAATCTACTTCCGATCTTTTTTTGGAATTAATTTTAGTGCGGCAAAAACTATTTGCCTTTATTAAGGTTCCGCCTCTGTTGTTCAGCCTTCCCCAGCACGCAGCTTCCTTGGTGTCGTCCAGAACCATGAAACTCGTTACACATCTGTATCGTCATTTATTTGTTCTCTGAAAATCAGTATATTTTACGCCTGGACTATAGGCAAAGCAAAAAACCCAATTGATTATAATCAATTGGGTTCAGCAGCATATTGATACCTTAAAAGTAAGACTGAATAAGTAAACTATAAGGCCTACATGAACTACTCAAAGAAATGCACGTTTTTTCTTATTTTCTACGAGGAAAATCATTTAAGAAGTATGAAAATCCTGTAGTTCAAAACTTTTTTATGCGCACTGCCTTAGATTTGGTTCACTTACGACCCTAGTTCCCACTAAGACCCAGTTGTTGTAAGGTTGGATGGACCTTTCAGTGACTGGTCTTTGGTAAAGGTTTATGAATTTTTCAACCCAACGAAGAGCACATTTGGTAATATAAATGGTATATTTTGTGCTTTGCCGGGATTCAAATCCACAACCTTCCATTTACGAGTCCGAAGTGTTGCCACTGGACTACGGACCGGTCCAAGAAATGCCAACAACACGCGGTGTACCCCGTTTTCTCAAATCAGTGAACCAACACTTATTCAGTTTTAACTTTAAGGTGGTGGTATAATCTAAGTTGCAAAGATATATTACATTTAATATTCATATTACTTGCATTCCCATAAGCCGACACGCAAAGTTCACGCTTACATACGTGGACCTACAACGTAAAAGCCTAATCTCAAATAGGCCCTGGAACTTGAACTTGTCGACATTTTCTAAAACAGGGATAACATTTTCGAAGAGAAATATTTTTTTCAGTATGGGTATTTGGGTAGTCAGCCTAATCTAATCTAATCTAATCTAAGTTGCAAAATAAAAGTAACATTAGAGATTCACATTATACACATTTTCACAAAACAGACATGTTTAAGTTCGCGCTTGTACATGCCGCATGTAGTCCTAGAATATAAAAACCCGAATCTCAAATGAACATACACCGTACAACTCCTGCCGACCTTCCCTGAAACAGGGGTGACATTGGCAAAGGGAACCATTTTCTACAGCATGGGTGGTCAGCCGCATACCAACCTATAAGTTATATCTATAATCTTGCAAGGTTTCTTGCAAGTTGCCAGGATATATTCATTCAAAGCTCTCAGATGTATGCCCACAAACAAACACGTGTAGTTCGCGCTTACAAATGCTGATTGTGTACTTACAAATAAAATCCAAACCTCAAATGAACATAAGCCCTACAACTTTTGCTGACCTTCCCTGACACAGGGGTGACATTGGCAAAGTGAACCATTTTTTACAGTATGGGTGGTTAGCCTCATACCAACCTATAAGTCAAGGAAAAGTTATATATATAAGCCTCATGCCAACTTATAAGTCAAGGACTAGCCTTATTTAAATCAACCGTTTATATTACTTTACCCTTTCTCTATCAACTCGTCCGTTTAACGTCACATTTTTATTGTTTGCAGAATTCGAGCCGAGTCAAATTGTATTTTATTCGTAAAAACATTTTTCCAAATATTATAATTTTGTGCGTCAGACTGTGTTTTTCCCATTTTTTCAGGCTGTTATTATCGGAGGTACATCGTCCCTGTAATTAGAGGGCAGGGGAAACAGAAAATTTATAAATAAAATAGCAGCACACCTCTGCAGCTGCTTTCTCTTTTTTCTGATTAATTATGATTTCAAACATTTCTTGATTTTCTTTCCTTCAATCCAATTAGCTCCCAGATTACAAGGACAAATAACAGGAAATAAGAAAATATGATCGTGTTGAATCAGAGTCAAAAGAAATGGTGACAAAATTATAATTGTTGTTGTTTTCTGATTACTTGATTTGATGTATTCAAAACGAAAAATTGAATGAGAAATCTTGATAACTTTTACAGCAATAACTTACAAACTATATACGAGTACATGCTGTATCGTAGTCATACTTTTCACAACACATTTGATCCGTAACTGATAGATGGATCTTCGTTTTTTGTATGGAATATTCAAGTTAGGTGACATACAATGTGAATAACACGGGAATAAACTAATCCCCGTATTCACCAATCTCACCAAAAGTCCGTGGTAGAGTGCTTGCATTCCATGCCGAGAGTTTTGGTTCGAATCCCATTGAGGGTGCCAGAAATGATTTCCCGTTTTTAAGCTTTTTTTTCCCGCCCCCGCGGAGAAAACGCGGCAAAAAGTTACACTTTATGTTAAGCTTAGTAATGTCCAGCGTAGCGTCCAGCGTAGCGTCCAGCGTAGCGTCCAGCGTAGCGTCCAGCGTAGCGTCCAGCGTAGCGTCCAGCGTAGCGTCCAGCGTAGCGTCCAGCGTAGCGTCCAGCGTAGCGTCCAGCGTAGCGTCCAGCGTAGCGTCCAGCGTAGCGTCCAGCGTAGCGTCCAGCGTAGCGTCCAGCGTAGCGTCCAGTGTAGCGTCCAGCGTAGCGCTACGAATATACAACCCTTAGGCCTCACTTAAGCTTAGATTGTTATTTCACAAGGATATATGCACCATACGCTATTCTAAGCGTCAGTAAAGCTTAGTTGATGTGTTAGTAGGGTTAGTGAATAAGGGGTGAGACCCGGATGTTTCAAGCATAGCATGGCGAGTTTGTACGGTGGGAAACATACAAAGTAATGAAAATAAATGTATAAAGTCTCTCACGGCATCATTGAGTATAACAAAGCCCCGGAGAAGTTACAACAGACTTTGTAAAGAAACGAAAGTAATTTGATGGTCACTTTTGAGATAGAGTGCGTTTCTACCCCCTCCCCCTCCGTACTCGTTCCCCATATGATATAAAGTTTTTTTTAATTTTAAAGTAAATTTTGGCCCTCGGAACTTTCTCGAGTAATCAATGGGAGATTGGAGGCCTGCTGAGTATGCAGTCTCGATAAATCTACAGATCGTATCATTTGATAAATCAGCGGGACAACATGGCCGCGCGTGAACAGCTTATTGGAAAGCTAAATGTGCTTTCAATCATTTGTATGATAGACATTTGACAACGCCTACTGAGATTGCTAGTGTCGTTGACAAGACGTTGGAACTTACTTACTTCACACTTATTTTCTCCTTTCGCTCAGGCGCTGCGTACAGCGGCAGATGACGAACTATGATCATAGAACACGCAAGTAATCTACAATCGCCCTCACATTTTATCTGAATTTTCACACCTCTTCACAGCCACCTTTCCCCTGGTCCATGCCAAATGTGCGGATCTCAACCTAGAGACTAAAATTTCCAATCAAATAATATTAGGATGATTTATTTGGTGAGCGCTGTTTTTGTCTAAATCACACTTCAAGAGCTCTCGGCAAGCTTGCTAGTCGCTATAGAAAGTGACAATTCTCAAGCAAAACCCAGTTACTGTAAGGCGGATGGACCTTGGGTGACCAGTATTTGGTAAAGATGTATGATTTTTTCCACCCAGCGAAGACCATATTTAAAAATATAAATGGTAGGTATATTTTTTGTGCTCCACCGGGATCCAAACCCACGACCTTCCATAACCACTAGCCTACGAACCGGCAAGGCATTTATAATATGTTTTCGTGCTTCCTAGAAACAGGTCGAGGCTGTGCGCTGCATTTTACAATATAATCGAAGGCATATTTATTGATAAAATTCAACGTTGAATTTAATTTACCTTTGTTGTGATATAAATAAATATATTATGATCAATTCTAAATCCCTGGAACATGACCCATATTTTATATAATCTGAGAAAGCTTTATGTGCCGTCCCCCCAGTGCTTGTTTGGCTTAATGAACATAAGACGTTCTACTTTTACCGACCTTCCCTGAAACAGGGGTGACATTGGTAAAGTGAACTATTTTCTACCGCTAGATGGTCAGCCTCACACCAACATAGATACAGTATATTTATATCGATGTAAAATATACCTTTTAAGTATTTATATCGATGCTTGTATGCTGCCCTTAGCACCCTATAACAATTTTTTTTAGTCTTTTGCCTAGCAACCCGGCCGTGTGACGACACAATTTCGTCCATATGAATTCATGTGCGGATGTCATTCGTTCCGTTTGAAAAGAGAGTAAAGGTTTATAATGTAGGGTACAGACTCCCTCGCTCGCAGATACAGGCGAAACCAATTAAAATGCTAATGCGCCGGACTGGCGGGCGCGCTAACCACAGAGCCAGAAAATAAAGCAAATCCGCGGTCACCGGAGAGATCAAAATGTATCAGAACCATCGAGAAATGGATTAAATTCATAAAATAAATCGAGAGCAACGGGCGCTAGATAAAAAAGTAAAACATCAAAATTCAGCTAGCCGTCAAATCGATTTGAATTTAGAACACACATAGATTGCCAGGATTCAAATTTCATATTATTTATTTATCCATCATGTTAGGTTGGTAGAATGGTTGGTAGGTATAAAAGTATCACTTTGGAAAACATGGACTTGACACAAAACTCGAAATGGGATCCGCACGTGAATGGGCACAGACAATATTGTGTCGTCACCCGGCCGGGCTGCTAGGGAAAAGGCATACAAATATGTTGTTGTTAGTTGCTAAGGACGGCAGTCCCATACAAGACTGGCGTTTGCTCGCCGAGAAAAAAGTTCCAAATTGAAAAATGTTATCTCATTGGATGTTTTTTATTTGTGAGCAAACGTCTTCAGTCTATGGCACTACGGTCCTTGGCAATCAATAGTTTTCCATTTCCCCAAAAATTCGGTCATGCCACTCCACGTTGTCCTTGCAATTTGTTTATTATGGCAGCGTTTTCACACGAGATTGCATTCTGCCTGGATTGTTTATGGTTTGTCTATCGTTTACCGCGTCAAAAGTCTAGTAATGTATGGGGATGTATGGAGGCTTTCACGCGGTCTGTCCGGTAATCCATAAACAAACCATAGGCATTACGCTCCCCCAGTTCTTGTTTATCGTATACGCCTATCTTGTCAAATATGACTTTTTCATGCAGTTGTCTTATGAATCAAATTCTACACAATCTGAGCTAAGAAAAACCGTAAAACTCGATAATGTGAGAGTTCTTTTAAATATTTTTTAAATAAATTTCTTGTTTTCATAAGACACATTGGTCCAGTACACATACAAACATTGCTCATGTAAAATTTTCTCAATGGCGTATACGATAAACAAGAACTAAGGCAGCGATTAGGCAATCCGGACAGAATGATTCGCGTGTGAAAAGCGGGTATCAACGTTCAGAAAGCTTGAAATTGGTTTCCCGCCAAAATATTGCTTCTTTGACATTGTTCATCGATTAATATTATGTGAAAAAGTTGGTGCAGAATATTATGTGATCGGTTATTATTCTCCATCATCATGATGAAATCTAATCTAATCTAATCTAATCTAAGCTGCAAGGATATATAGGTATCATTTAAGATTTATATTAAGTGTATTCCCACAAGCAGACATGTAGGTATAATTTCGCGCTAACACGTCATGACGCATGTGGACCTACATTATAAGAGCCCTTCTCAAATGAACATAAGCCCTGCAACTCTTGCCGTCCTTCCCTGAGACAGGGGTAACATTGGCAAAGTGAACCATTTTTACAGCATGGGTGGTCAGCCGCATACCAACCTATAAGTCAAGGAACATACACGACAAACCTATATTTTATTTTTTTAAACATTTTTGAATTTAGAACTTTTTTCTCGGCGAGCAAACGTCAGTCTTGTAACAAACATTAACATAATATTTGTGAGCCTTTTATTTAGCAAACCAGCCGCGCGACGTCAAAATTTTATTGATTTATATTAAACTGTATAGTACCTACCTACTTTATAAAAATTCTAATCAAACCCTATTCTATTTTCACACTTTTATTAATTTTATTTAAATTCATAATTACAAACGTTTTCAATCTGTCGATCATCTTCAGGTATGAATAAAAATAAAAATAAATTAATATCTTTGAATTTTCACAGTGAAATAAAATTTTATGTTTGTGAATTTTATGCAGAATGCGGGAAGATAGAGCTTTTCTGCTAGCATAATATACATACCTACAATACAATCTACAATATAATTAGCTGAAACGATTTTTTTTTATCTGTTGTTTCGAAGAAGAAGAAGAAGAAGCACATGCGTATCGTTTTGTTATCAAAATATCAAAAAATGTAACAGTCCGGTCGATAGCTCAGGTGGTAGAGTGCTTGCATTCCATCCCGAAAGCTCGGGTTCGAATCCCACCGAGGGTGTCAGAAATGATTTCCCTTTTCCGTGTTTATTTCAACCCCCAAAATAAAATACCGGCAAGGTTTACTCAGCCTTCACAAGAAATGAGTACCAGCACTCTCGGGAGCTGGGAAACCTCCACTTCAACTGAAGTGGTTGGCGTAAGGCCGGTCCCCTTACCTGTAAAAATAAATAGGTTCAACTCGCCACATGCGACCCCTTCGGGGATAACGCGGCAAGTAGTTACACTATATGTGTAGCTAAGTTGCGTTGCGTTTGCGTTGCGTAACAAAAAACTTTGCAGCTTCACCAACAGATGAACGAGGTAGGTAGGATTTATTTTTATATTTACAAACCGCACGTTTAATAATAAAGAGAAATAACTCGAAAATTGGGAAAATCGAGATTTTGTAATAAAACGCAAGAACAATGCGAGAAGAATATGTAGAATGCGACAGCCGTTCAATTTGGACGAATATGACCGAGATAAAACATCGGTCGCCTTTTTCATCCCATACAAGTTGTACTAGATGTCTGAACTTCAAACGTGATTTCCCAACATTCATGTTTTTTGAGTTATTGCTCTTTATTATTAAACGTGCGAAACGTCACTACATTTTTCGTCTATGAAAAAAAAAACAAGTTTATTGTCTATTAAAACCACTTTTCGAAGCCGCAAAAATGTATCCTATCGCTTTACTTTCACAATTTAATTAAGTTGTAATGGCGAACGCGCGAGATAAAACCTAGTCAACAAAAATAATTATTCCATTGACACCTGTTTGCGAAAGATAACGGCATTATTTTTTTGTAACATGTTGTGCAGATAAGATTACAAAACCTACCTGAAAAACAAAAAGTGAGGTTAGAAATTTCAAAGTGACAGTTTGGAACGGAGCAACAAAAATAGCGAGAAAGAAAAAATAACCGGGCTAGGGGATTTTTATTAATTGTTGAATATATGAGTTGATATTGGTTTAAAATGGAGAAATACAGAGTTTGTCCTCTCCTCTACGAGCCTGACAGTTATAATCCAGATACCCTAGATTTAATTGTGGATGCAGAGGCAAGGACGTACTGGTTGAATTGTTTTGAGGATCTGGTGAACAAGTACATGTCGCACGCGCTGCAGAGCAACCCCGATGACCCGACTGTGGCCACCAGAGCGGAACTCTTCAAATCCTGCTATCTGGAGGCCATAGCCAAAATACGCAAGGATCCCTTGTAAGTGCAACATAAAAAGGAACGTGACTAAGCTACACAAATAGTGCAACTCCCTGCCGCGTTCTCCCCGAAGGGGTCACATGTGGCGAGTTGAACCTATTTATTTTTACAGATAACGGGGCCGCCCTTACGCCAACTACTTCAGTTTAAGCGTGGGTTTCCCAGCTACCGAGGAGAGACTGGTACTCATTTATTGTGAAGGTTGAGTTAACATTTTCTGGAACCGAAGATCATTTCTGACACCCTTGGTGGGATTCGAACCCGAGCTCTCGGCATGGAATGTAAGCACTCTACCAACTGAGCTATTGCCGAACTGATAATATGAACTGGACAGAAATATATATTGAACAAAACCAAGCTGCACGTAAAGTGCAACTTCTTACCGCATTGTCCCCGTATGAGACTTGTGTAGAATCAATTTATCTTCACAGTAAAGGGGCTGGCCTTACGTCAACTAATTTACTAATAAAAATAATGTTTTGACATCTAGGGTTGGCAGGAAAAATGCTAACATTTTTTGTTCATGTTGCTAAGAATCATACTCACATACAAGTGTGACGTTTGCCTGCCAACAGAAACATTATATTTTCAAATTTGTGCTGAGTCCATTGAAGTGGGGGTTTCCCAGCTCCCAAAAAGGCTGTTTCTCATTTCTGGTGAAAGATGAAAAAGCCTTGTAGGTAGTTTGATTTTTGGTTTGAAATAAACACAAAATATAGAAAAAACACATCTGACACCCTTGGTGGGGATCAAGCTAGCCTTGTAAGATGGAATGCAAGCATGCTACCAACTGAGCTATCAAACAAACAATATAAGTTATAAACTTTTTTTTAAACCATAAGTTATTTTTACTTTTTTTGTATAGATTTATTTTTAAGGTTTTGTTGTTTTCTTATACTTAAATGTTATTTATTACTCGTATTCCTTGACTTATAGGTTGGTATGAGGCTGACCACCCATACTGTAAAAAATGGTTCACTTTGCCAATGTCACCCCTGTTTCAGGGAATGTCGGCAAGAGTTGCAGGGCTTATGTTCATTTGAGGTTTGGATTTTATTTGTAAGTACACAATCAGCATTTGTAAGCGCGAACTACATGTGTTTGTTTGTGGGCATACATCTGAGAGCTTTGAATGACTATATCCTTGCAACTTAGATTATAGATTATAGATAAGTATAAAAAAATATTTTCCTTTAAATTCAAATCCAAAATAAAATACTGGCAAAGTTTACTCAGCCTTCACTAAAAATGAGTATCAATTCCCTAGGGAGCTGGGAAACCCCCACTTTAAATGAAGTAGTTGGCGTAAGGGGCTGTCCATATATTACATCATTTGCATTAAGGGGGGGGAAATCTGGTCTGCGGATGATGGCAAATGATGTACGAGTACCAAAAGTGACGTCGTTCTTGAAAATACCAATTTCTACAAAATATACAAAATAGTATGTAAGTAATATAACATTATTTATTATTAATCTCATCCATTATTACAGCAAGAGGGGGGGAGAGGGGTCATTAGATAATGACTATAGGATGATTGTAAGGGGGGGTCGAAAATCAGCCAAAATCAATAACGTATTATGGACGACCCCTAAGGCGTTCCCTCTTACCTGTAAAAATAACTAGGTTCCATTTGCTACATGCAATTCTTGGGGGAAAACACGATAAAAAGTGACACAATATGTGTTGCTTAGTGAAAAAAAATGTTAGGATGGTTTATTTTGTAATTATAATGAAGACAATGTTTATAGTGCTGTTTTGTGATAAATCATTGCAAGGACACTTTACAACTGTAACATCTCCGAAACAAACATGTCTTCAATCCCGACCTAAACGCACTTGCACTGTACTGCTCTTAGCTCACGGGGTAGGGCATTCCACAGCACAAGACCGGCCGTGTAAAAGGCACGATCCAAGTACTTTGCTTTATTAGATCGATTTGGATTAATCAATTTATTCACAGCAGTACTATTTGCTGATCGTAATGCCAGCTGTCTACCCTCTGTGTCCGTCACAAAAGCACTGTTTTTATGTGAATCACACCTCTGAAGCCCTCTGCGAGCTTGGCTGTCTCTATGGAAAGTCTCTTTTACTGTAAAGCTACTATACTTTGATGGTACACTAATAGGGTAATTTCAATTATTTTTTTTATTTCATAAAATGATAGACTACCTTTTAAATAATGCATCTGCGTTTTTAAAAAAATATATATCTGGCTTAGTTTTTAAATTACAGCTCTGTAAAATTCGCCCATTTTCGATTTCCTCTAAAACAGCTCATTTTTTTATTTAGGCGGATGTGACGTCAATGGATCTCACGATGTATGGAGTGTACCGTTAGGTGTTCTAAGACCGATGGATCCATCTACGTAATTTTGACGTCACAGCGTGTTTCTTCGGTCCCAATGCGTTTTGGCGGGATTTAAATTCTCGACATTTTATTTTTGAAAATTATCAATGATATTTTTATTTTTACTATATAAAAAATATATGGTTGTGATACTTGAAATGTACTCTACACAACCATAGTATTTTAAACCGTTTTCCCCACCACTGCAATTACCCTATTCTGTACTCTAAAAATGGTTAAATTTCCTTTCCAGTTGCCTAGGTCCGCTCTCAGTCCGCCTCCTCCTAGACCTGAATGAGACGTACCTCCGCTCGCAGGGCTTCACGGACCTGTGGATTCACCAGAAGACGCGGGAGAATGCTGCAGCGCTGGAGAGGCTGCGGGAAAGATTGGACGAGGTGGACTCCATCGAGGATCAGGACCACAAGTGGACTGAGCTCTGCCGGGGACTGCTGGCGGGTAAATCTCATTTTGCAATTTGCAACTCTTGCTACATTGTGCACTTGGCAAATGGATAGCTTTTTTTCACAGGCAAGCGGATCCTTGATTTATAGTCTTATGATTTTACCAATCTATTGTAATATACGGTTCCCATACGTACACTGAGTGGCTTTTGAACTGTTTAGCTCGACGGCTCAGATACAAGTCTTCCTTCAAAGCATCTCCATCTCCATTAATAGGTGAGCATAAGAGGGTTTCTGGCACAGGCGAGACCACGCAAATTATTCTACTTAGAATATTTCAGTAAACACACACAATTTTGATTAAATACTAGTACAATCATTTAACTCCCTAAATCTAGAGACTTGGCAGGTCCACACAGACACTACGTACACCAACTCACAGACACACAAATACACATTCGCATCAATAGGTTGATATCAGGGGCGATCATAGGAATTCAGATCTAGTTCGGCAACTTCTAGGTTTTGGGCGGTTTTCAAAACAACGGGATTGACACTCCCAAACAATAAAAAAACGATTTTTTTCATATTCAATACAACCAGTGGCATTTACAATTTAACTAAGCCAAAAACGAAAACCCATACTTCCAGCAAAACCTGTCGGAAAAATAGCAATTATCTGAAAGCCATGTTAAGACACATATAACAGAGCCCCTTCATGTATAAAACTGAAATAATTTTTACAATAATTATAACTACGCAGTTAAAAAAAATAATCGGATATTACAGGAACCATTTTAAGAGAACTTACCTTGTTGTTGCTAAAATAGATGGATGTCGTGGTAGAGGAAGACCGAGAAAAGTATGGATGGATCAAATTTCTGAAATAGCGAATGAATGGGATATCCAGAGTCATAATAAAAGGAGGACTTGCATGAAAAAGGTTATGACTCTGGATGAAATGAAAGAAGTGTGCAAGGACAGGAAGAAGTGGCGGCTAATCTGCAATGGTGATTTCTAATGTTGGTGTATTAATTTGCTACATTTTTTGCATAGGAAATTTCTGACTTTTTTTGTATAGATTTCTTTGTAAGGTTTTGTTCTTTTATATATTTAAATGTAATTTTTTATTCATATTCCTTGACTTATAGGTTGGTATGAGGCTGACCACCCATACTGTAAAAAATGGTTCACTTTGCCAATGTTACCCCTGTTTCAGGGAAGGTCGGCAAAAGTTGTGGGGCTTATGTTCATTTGAGGTTTGGATTTTATTTGTAAGTACACATTCAGCATTTGTAAGCGCGAACTACACTTGTTGGTTTGTGGGCTTACATCTGAGAGCTTTAAATGAATATATCCTTGCAACTTAGATTATTATTATTATTATTATTACCTTATTTTCAAATCATCAAGATCAAGAAAAATTAAAATAGCTCTGTAGTTATAATAATCTATAATATAATCTATAATCTAAGTTGCAAGGATATATTCATTTAAAGCTCTCAGATGTATGCCCACAAACCAACAAGTGTAGTTCGCGCTTACAAATGCTGAATGTGTACTTACAAATAAAATCCAAACCTCAAATGAACATAAGCCCCACAACTTTTGCCGACCTTCCCTGAAACAGGGGTGACATTGGCAAAGTGAACCATTTTTTACAGTATGGGTGGTCAGCCTCATACCAACCTATAAGTCAAGGAATATGAATAATAAATTACATTTAACCCTAGAGTGGGCGCGCTATGAGCATTTTGCCGCCGTTGAAAGTTTTTTGTTATTATTATCTGAACTATACACTCGTCAAGGACAAACTTTTAAGTAGCTGACCCCCTGCCCTTCCCCTCCCTGTGTTGTAAAATTCAACTGAATCAGTGCGCGGGCGGCCGCAGGACGAAGCACTTTTCAACAGGGTGTGTAAAGCGTTGAAAAATTGCTCACCGCGCGCCCACTGACGTAAGTATTTTATACAAATATTGTAATTGTTTTATGTTTCGTTACTTTACTTATCTGCTTCCTTAGTACACTTTTATTTATTTACTGGTTGGTCTCAATGATTTTTATTGATTTTTATCGTTATTTTTAGTGTTCAAAATGGAGAAACAAGACGCTCAAATTATATCTTGGTTAGAGGAAGAATCTGGAGGATCAGATGAAAGAAGAATATTCTGTGGGAAGAATGACCCGGAGATGGCCAATGAGGCTATTTTTGTCTATTTTGAATATTGCTGGCATAAACAGTCAGATCATTTATAAAGCCAATACCAATCATTTGATGCTACGCCGACTTTACTTGAAAGAGATCTCGCTAGCCCTAACTAAGCCACATATAACCAGAAGATCTTCTATATTAACATTAAGTAAACCTTTAAAAACCCAAATTACTCGATTTGTGTCACCTGAAGACCTACCATCAACTTCAGCAAGAGAAGGAATATGCATGGTATGCCCTTCGAAGAAAAATAGAAGGACTAAAAAAGGTTGTAATGTTTGCTCAAAATTACTGTGCAATGAACATTGTTTGCATATGTGTGAAGATTGTTTTGCTCAGACATATAATGTAGATCTCGAAAATATATAAGATTTGTTATTTTTTTTTTAATTTATGTGATTTATGTTGATTAAGATAACCTATGTTCCAAAAAACTGTTAATTTTTGCCAAAGTTGATTAAAAGTCCTATTGCCTCAAATTAAGCACTTAATGAAAATAAATATTTCATTTTCTTTAAAGTTTATATTTTATTTTACCCTATTAATGCAAAAAATATAAAAAAATCTACAATATTTTCAGAAAAAAACATTTTAAGTAAGGGCGGCAAAATGCTCAACACGCGCCCACTCACGTTTTACGGAATGACGCGCCCACTCTAGGGTTAAATATAAAAAAGAACAAAACCTTACAAAGAAATCTATACAAAAAAAGTCAAAAATTTCCTATGCAAAAAATGTAGCAAATGAATACACCAACATTAGAAATCAACATTGCAGATTAGCCGCCACTTCTTCCTGTCCTTGCATACTTCCTTCATTTCATCCAGAGTCATAACCTTTTTCATACAAGTCCTCCTTTTATTATGACTCTGGATATCCCATTCATTCGCTATTTCCTATGTGATCCTTCCATACTTTTCTCGGTCTTCCTCTACCACGACATCCATCTATTCTAGCAACATATACTTTCTTCGTCAATCTTTCATCACTCATTCTCTCCAAATGCCCGAACCATCTTAACATACTTCTTTTAATCTTCACTTTCACACTTTCCCTTACACCACATTCTTCTCTTACAAAATCATTCCTCACCCTGTCACTTCGTTTTTTCCCAATCATACTTCTTAGATAGTCCATTTCTACTGTATGGACTTTACTAATTTCCCTTTCACTCACCGTCCAGGCTTCACTTCCATACATCAAGGTTGGCACTAGTATACCACCGTGCACCGCCAATCTAACATTTTTTGAGAGATTTTGGTTCCTGGCGATGCAAGCGGTCGCACCCAGTACACACCTGCCTTTCATTATTCTTCTTTCAAATTCACCGGCCATTCTTCCATCTTTTTCAAACTTACTTCCCAAATATACAAACTCATTTACGACATCAACATTCATTCCATTAATTTTAAATTCATACTGTCATCATCTCTTTCAAAAATCAAAACTTTCGTCTTTCTTGCATTCAACTTCAAATTATTACCATTAGTACAATTTTATTATAATGCTTAATTTTCAAGGAACTCGTCCAACACATTTAACCTTTTCACAGGAATGAAGTATGTGAGGAACTTACAGTTAATTTGAATGGAAAAAAAGTTGAAGTAGTAAATGAGTTTGACTATTTAGGAAGCAAGTTTGAGGCGAATGGTAAGATGACGAAGGAATTAGAGAAGCGTGCCAGCAAAGGAAGATGCGTGATAGGAGCGTTTGTTAGAATAGCGAAGAATAAAAGGATACCAAAGAAAATGAAAATGGCGGTACACAATTGTATATTGTTGCCGACCCTGATGTATGGAAGCGAGTCATGGACGGTGAATGAAAGAGAAGTAAATAAGGTATGCACCGTAGAAATGGCTCATTTGAGAAGTATGACAGGAAAAACACTGAAAGATAGAGTGAGAAACGAATGGGTTCTGAATGAATGCGGAGTAAAAGAAAGCGTGAAAGTGAAAGTTCAAAGAAGTGTGATGCGATGGTTTGGACATATTGAAAGGATGAATGAAGACCGACTGACAAAAAGAGTGTATAAAGGGAATGTAATAGGTAAGCGTGGAAGGGGAAGACCTAGAAAAGAATGGATTGATCAGATAAGTGAGATTGCGAATGAATGGAATTTACAGAGTAGAAACAAGAGAAGAGCATGCATGAAAAGAGTGATGAAATTAGATGAGATGAAAGAAGTATGCAGGGACAGAGTCAAGTGGAGGCACTTGTGTGGAGGTACCGGCCACCCCTAGAGGAATGGCGGCAGGATACAAGACAAGACAAGACTTATTCCTTGACTTATAGGTTGGTAGGATGCAGCTGACCACCCATGCTGTAGAAAATGGTTCACTTTGCCAATGTCACCCCTGTTTTCAGGGAAGGTCGGCAAGAGTTGCAGGGTGTATGTCCATATGAGATTCGGGTTTTTATATTGAAGGACCACATGCGGCATGTTTAAGCGCGAACTTGTGCATGTCTGTTTGTGAAAGTGCATATAATGTCAATCCTTAATGTTACATATATTTTGCAACTTAGATTAGATTAGATTATAGTAGTTTTTTTATTAAATAAATTAAAAACTTTTTTTACAATCTGTGGTGTGGAGAAGGTTAAAATTCTCAACATTTTGTCAGAGTCTTATTCAATGTTTGCAGAATTTGTGTTTCTTCTATGCCATTATGGGTTTGTTCAGGCGCGTGCATAGGGTATAGGCAAACACATTTCAGAATAAATATTTTGTCCCATTCTTTCAAAATATCTCATTTTAAATTGACTGAAGTGCTAACGATGGCTCCAATCAAACTTAAATTTTGAATTTTAAATCTGAATATCAAGCTTAAATGTGTTTTTTTTACCATATATTGCCTACCTATTAGACCAGGCCTGGCCAACCCGCGGCCCGCGACGCCTTTACGTGCGGCCCGCGGTCATGTGTGATGATTTTTTTAAATGATGTATTTGTATATATTTTTATTTAAGAACTTTATTGCCGTTAAATTTGTACAATTTTGAAATCAAAACTACTCCAGAACTTTCCTAGTAAAAACACTATTTGACTGGACTAGAGATATTTTTCAGCGATTTGAGTTGCAGCGGCAACACATTTAAGCGTTAATGCGTAATATGGGGGTGCAATTTTGAAAAATGAATTTTTCCCGCAAAAACATTGTCGTGGAGGGGGGGGGGGGGGGGGTAGCGACAGGTTTGTGTGGCCCTTGGGGAAATTTTAGGCCATCAATGTGGCCCGGGGTGCAATTTGGGTTGGCCAGGCCTGTATTAGACGCATGTGCCTGTGTGGGATGCCAGATGTTTTTTTTAATTTAACCTTTTTTTATTTATCCAGTTGTTCTACTTGTCCAGGTAACATGTTTGACTCCGGAGCGCGTGCCATATCTGAACTGCTCGAGAAGAACTCTGGCTTTGGTCTGAAGGAGGCGCTCAACAAGATACAGAGAAGACCTTGGCTGATGGATGGCCTGGACCGCTGGCTGCACAGGTTAAAGGTACTACATAAAACTATCTTCACATCACAAACCAGTCGAAAGCCAACCACACATACAGGAGGACCGCCCTGATGAGGGATCGTGTAACCAATCCAAAACTTCGGCTCAAAAATAACAATGGTCAACGGATTACCAGAAAACCTACCAACAACTAGCCTTTCTTTATACATGGACAGCCGACAGATTTCCTTTCACCGTTATCTCACTCAGGACACATGTAACGAAATGGCAACACTTCACCGCCTACATAATTTCATTTCATTAATTGATACAATAAAATAAAAATTGCTTTGTTTTAATTCACATGAGTTTATTTTTGGACACGACCAGTTTCGGGAGAAGCAGTACCTCCCATCTTCAGGTGTAAATAGAAACTAACACAGAATACAGAATTACGAAGCAAGGATTTAAATTACAGAAGGGGAGGGGGAAGTTGTATGTGGGTGGGGCGTAATAGGAAACATAGAAAGTAGAGGTGAAGTGTTAGGAAATAGGATATTATTTAGGAGATTATTATCTGAATTTTAAAATTTTTCTCGGGTTGTGTAGCCATGTTCTATCGGAAGTTTGTTACACTTTTTTGTTACACTTTTTTCCGGACGTTTCGCCCATTATCTGCGATGGGCCTCCTCAGCGTATTTTTTCTTCAGGCGTTCTGATTTTCTTAGCACGGAACTGTCAACGGCCTGTGGGTTGGTTATTGTTGTGTTTATGTCATGGTTCTGGAAGAGGGGGCCGTCATTGTATCCTAACAGCGCATGCGCGTCTTCAACGTCGTTATTGGACCGCGATGACGTCACCGCAACATGATTGGTGCTCGTCGGAATCACTTCGTCTTGATTGGGTATTGTGTCCGTTGGGCTCTCATTGGTTCTGTGCGCGCTGTTGCATTTTGGCGGATTTTTTGAACAAAGGCGAAGTGCAGGGTACCATGTTTTATCCATCCTTGAGGTCTCTTCTTTCCTGTTGAAGTTGTTTTTGTGTTTAAAAATTTCTATAGCTTCATGATTTAGTCTAGTAAAGAAGTGTCTCGTTGTGTTAAGAACCTCCGTCATGGCAAACTGTATGTCATGGCCATCCTGCAGTGCATGTTCAGCAACTGCCGACTTTTCTACCTGTCCTAGCCGACAGTTCCTATTATGTTCTTTCAAGCGAGTTTTCACACTGCGTAGCGTTGTACCTATGTATACTTTTCCGCAGGAACATGGTATTTTGTATACGCCAGGGTTAGAGAGCATGTCTCTCTGGTCTTTGGCGGAGCGTAGACAGGCTGCCAGTTGCTTGGTAGGTTTGAAGATGGTCTTCACCTTGTGTTTATTCAAAATCTTCCCGATTCTATCAGTGACTTTGTGTAGGTATGGTAGGTATGCAGTGCCCAGAGTGGGTAAAGGTTTAGTAGTGTGATGTTTTTTCTTACCCGGTCTGGCTGCTCTAATAATGTCCTTTCTCTTGTAGCCATTGGCTTCAAGCACTCTCAAGAGGTGGCGTCTTTCAGTTGGTAAGTGAGCAGGCTCACAAATACGCTCAGCTCTTTGGGTGAGAGTCCTGAGGATGCCCCTTTTTTGTCCAGGATGATGATTCGAGCTGCACTGTAGGTACCTATCCGTGTGTGTATGTTTTCGGTACACCGTGTGTCCTAATTTTCCATCAGATTTTTTGGTCACCAGCACATCCAGAAATGGGATTTTGTTATCCTTTTCTATTTCTACAGTGAATTTTATATTGGGATGTAACGAGTTCAGGTGGTTTAGAAAGACATCCAGAGCTCCCTTTCCATGCGGCCAGATAACGAAAAAAAAGTGTAACAAACTTCCGATAGAACATGGCTACACAACCCGAGAAAAATTTTAAGATTGTGTCAAGTGCCGGCCGTGAAAGCCTTAATGTACAATTATCTGAATTGATATTTTTTTGGATTTCCAGGTTTTCAAAGTTGTTCATAACTTTACCTTTGTGGGGAATGGGGTGAAGGAGTTTTAACTTGTGAGTGTGGAAGGAATGGTTGGACTCAATATTAAAGTAGATCTTTAGAGTCGTAATTTTGTATTTGATGTGTAATTTTTGTTATCGTGTACAACTGATTTATTGTAGATTATTGGGAAAAGCTTCATGTAATTTTTTGTCATTTCAGCCGGTCAATAGCTCAGTTGGTAGAGTGCTTGCTAGGTTTGAATCCCACTGAGGGGGTCAAAAATAATTTCCCATATCGATGTTTATTTCAAACCCAAAATACAGGCAACTTTTACTAGAAATGAGGACCAGAGTAAACCCCCACTTCAACTGAAGTGGTTGGCGTATAGCCAGCCTCCTTACCTGTAAAAATAAATAGGTTCACTCGCCTCACCTCGCACTCATGCAATCAATCCTTTCAGGGAGAACGCGGCAAAGAGCTACACATAATTATGTGAAGCTCAGTTGCGTTGCAACTCTCACAAATCTGTTTGAAAAGAAAATGTACGGCTATTTCAGGGCCCCCCCCACCATTGCTGCGCCATCTTCGTAGACAACAGCGGTGTGGACATCATCCTGGGTGTCTTCCCCCTGATCCGGCAGCTCCTCCTGCGCGGCACCTCTGTCATCCTGTGCGCCAACTCTGGCCCAGCGCTCAACGACACCACTGCCCGTGAGCTGCAGGGGCTGGTGGCGCAGGCGCAGCACCGGTGCCCCGTCATGCACGCTGCCGTGCTGGAGAACAGGCTGACTGTCATGGAGACAGGGCAGAAGGGGCCCTGCCTGGACCTGATGACACTTGATGCACGTGAGTAGAAACAGCATTTTTGTCAACGACGTTAGCCATGTTGAAAGCACCGGTTCCCATAGATCACCGAAGTTAAGCAACATTGGGCGTGGTCAGTACTTGGATGGGTGTGCGCTCAGGTACACCGCGTGTCGTTGGCATCTCGGACCGGTCCGTAGTCCGTTGTGGCAACACTTCGGACTCGTAAATATTTGGAAGGTTGTGGATTCGGATCCCGGCGGAGCACACAAAAATACCATTAATATTTCGAATGTGCTCTTCGCTGGGTTGAAGAATTCATAAGCCTTTACCAATGACCGGTCACCAAGGGTCCATCCGGCCTTACAGCAACTGGGTCTTGCTTGAGTATTGGCGCTTTGTAGCGACGACCAAGCTCGTACACCTCTGCGGCACTACAACAAGTGTCATAGACCCCTAGAGTCTTCAGAATCTAGGGAGTCTCCCGCACAGGATTTTCTTAAAAAAAAAAAAAAAAAAAAAATTTCAACCTGTAGGGCACCTACTGTACCTGTACAAGGATAATCATCAGGGTGTGAAGTTCCACCAGTCCAGTCCCACCCTGTCCAAGAGTTACAGGCTGTATGTGTGTGTCAACTACAGCTGTGGGTTAGGACATGAATTATTTCATGTACCTGGAGTCATCGCGCAACATCCTGTGACTCGGAGTATCTATAATATATAATCTTTAATTCAAGTTGCAAGGATATATTGATATTTTAGGATAATATTTAATGCTCACGCACAAGCAGACACATGTGTATGTGTACTTACAAAATAAACCAAACCTCACATGAACATAAGCCTTGCAATCCCTACCGCCTTTCCCTGAAACACAGCATTTAAGTATTTTATTCCATTACTTTTACTTTCGTGCGTCGAGTGTGAAATGGCTGTAATACTATTTTTTTTAAGCAAGGGTGGCAATGGCAAACCGCAAAAGTGAACCAAGATTTTGCTGCTTGAGGATCAGTCTCAAACCAGCCTATAAATCAAGTAAAGTATTATGATGTTAAGTATTGCTTTTTCACCTGGGTTACCTGCTGTGAAATTTTACCCTTTGCCACTGGTAGACATGCAGTATTTGTTTGCGCGAACTTACACCTGTCTGCTTGTGGGCATGCATTTTGTAATAATTTGAAATTTTTGTATATCTTTGCAACTTGGATTATAGATTATTATATCAAAGAAATCAAAATCCAGAGACATCAAAGTAAATCAAATGTCACAATTATTTTGGTTTTGTATAAAAAGGTGTTATGATCGATCATAGTTATTTATAAAAACAACATTTTTTATACTTTCGATGAGAGCAGAACACATCTGAGGTTACAAGTAATCTTTGCTGTGAATATGATGTGCATCTGTTCAATAGTTCTAGAGTTACATATATCTGTATTAACTAACATTTTTTTGCATGGGGAGGCTCTCGATTTTAACCTTTTTGCTTCTGAGTATTCTGGCTGTATGAATTCCCCCAGTACGGAATACTTTTTCAAGTACGTTTTTTTAAAAACATTTATTGATTTCCTACCTTCATTGATTGACGACACTTCAAACTATGTGAACAGTCACATGTATTAGTTATTCAAGAATAAAAATCACAAAGGTTTAGCACATTTCACTTGTCGACTGTCAGGGTAAGTTCAAAGTTGGATTACGTCTATGCTTAACAGCCGCACTGTATACAAGTTTACACTTGACGCCTATGTGTGTCACCCGTAGTTAAAGGGGTAATAATATTTGCAGAGTTGTGCTCGGCGCTGGTGGAGCGGGGCGTTGACCTGGTGATCATTGAGGGGATGGGCCGCGCGCTGCACACCAACCTCAACGCGCGCCTGCGCTGCGAGTGCCTCAAGATGGCCGTCGTCAAGAACCTGTGGCTGGCCAAACGGCTGGGCGGCGACATCTTCTCCGTCATATGCCAGTACGAGACGTGAAACATTACCTGCTAATCTAAACAATATGCCCAACTAACTTAACTTGCTTTTACAGTCACGGCACTATTCCTTGACTTATAGCTTGGTATGAGGCTGACCACCCATACTGTAAAAAATGGTTCACTTTGCCAATGTCAGCCCTGTGTCAGGAAGGTCGGCAAAAGTTGCAGGGTTTATGTTCATTTGAGGTTTGGATTTTATTTGTAAGGACACATTCAGCATTTGTAAGCGCAAACTACATGTGTTTGTTTGTGGGCATGCATTTGATATGAGGTTTAAATTTTAATATATCTTTGCAACTGAGATTATATATTATTATAGGCACGCCTCTGACCTGGAGGGTCTTGTTTTGTCGTGTCGTTGTTTTTACTTCGCGGAAAGGCCTTCCGCCACTTGAGAAAAGGTATAGCTTTGCATGAGCATCCATGTGCTGTGACTCCTTTTGACATGTGTATACAGAACGGGTACGAAGAGGGTTTGAGCATACCTTACAACATCATCTTACAAGTCTGCTTGTGTTTTGCTGATCTTCCCTGAATCAGGGGTGACATTGGCAAAGTGAACCATTTTTTTACAGCGTGGGTGGTCAGCCTCAGTGGAGACAAAGCAGCAAGAAGTGGTGTAGGATTTTTTTAAAGATGCAATAAACGTATAGAAATAATGCAAAAATATTTTTCTGTGCCCTTAGTACAAAACATTGCATAAAGCTCAACTCGATGTTGTAAATAAAAAATGTATGGAATAAACGACGGCACTCCTAGAAGGCGATTTAGTTTTCATACATTTTTTCAATTTACCAAATCGAGGTGAGTCTTATGCAATGTTTAATGCTAGGGGCACTGTATTTCCATACATTTATTTCATTTAAAATAATAACCCTAGATTTCCGCCTTTGGTTCTAATAATTGGATTTTTTTGTAAATGGAAGAGAGAACTGTCAATATAACTGATGGACTCTGCACAATAGGGAAGTTGCAGTGGTAGGGAAAACGGTTGAAAATAATATGGTTGTGTAGAGTACATTTCAAGGATCACAACCATATATTTTTTAAGTAGTAAAAATAAAGATATCATTGATAATTTTGAAAAATAAAATGCGGAGAATTTACAACCCGCCAAAAAAGCAATGTAAACGGTTAGGGACGTGTGTCGTCATTTTGACGACAAACGTTGCTGTCAAACCGACTACCTGGGCCATTTGACACCTAAACTCCGAAGATCTGACGTCATATCCGCCCGAATAAAGCAATGACCTGTTTTAGCGGAAATGGAAAATATGCAAATTTTAAAGAGCTATAATTTAAAAACTAAGGCACATATAATTTTTTTAAAAACGCAAATGCATTTAAAAAAATATAGCCTACCATTTTATGAAATAAAATAAAAAAGTGCAAATACCCTATTAAAAATCACTTGGCCATGTGAGATCACCACATGACAATCGGGGAATTTTTCTAGTTAACAGCATTGTAAAACCTGTACAGTTGACAGTAATGCGAAACGCAATACATAGCACTTTTCTGCCTTTTCAAACTACCTACTTAATTTTATATAGAAGTTGTGCGTCTCTGTAGCCCGGCCAGATGAAATCACATTTTTTCCCCACAGTTTACTTGTGCTGAGTCCATTTTTATTTATTAATATTTAAATTATGTCAGTTTACATGGATTTCACTGTATCCCTGCTAGCTATAACTTACTTAAAAGTGGCAGTGGCAGATATTAATGTAAGGATGTATACATAGACTGTAATTAATAATATTTTCTCCATTGTACATAAATAATAAGTGTAATTTAATAATTCCTAACTCAATATAGATGTTAAGTATATTTTATGTACCTGTGGCATTCTAAAAAAATCCTTGTGGATGTCACAGGCTGACTCATGTATAAAAAAACAAACTGTTTCCCTAAAATCAGGGTAAATGTTCATTTTACAACACCGCACTATTGTGTTATTTTTAATTTGACAGGGTGTCTATTCACGATAGGAGATAGAGTAGATTCATTTCGATTTTACCAGAAAAAGCAATAAATGGTATTGTGAGGCACAATACATTTATTCCTTTTTCGGGGAAAATCGAGATGAGTCTTCTCTATCCCCTATCGTGAATAGACACCCAGATGTTTTTGATAATGATACCATAGACTTAAAACTAAAAAGGGTAAAGGTTCATTTCACAACACCATACCATTGTATTATTATTTTGAAATTTGACAGAATATGTGATTTGAGTGTGATACCATAGACTGGAGATCATTTGATGAATTTCACCTAGAAACAGAACAACCAGTTTTAATGTTGTATCACTCATCTATCTGTTTAGAACATTACTTCTCATAGCTTTAACCTCTAAAGTGCCAGCCGTAATCCAGCCAGCCAACTCTTAGTTTTGATATTAAATATCTCCAAAGATACAAAACATATTTGAAATGTATAAAAAGTAATGATGTTTATAGGGGGTCATATAGACCCAATTTCAATGTTAGGGGAAAGACTTCTATGCAAGAAAGTTCAAAAGAAAGAAAATGGGGGAGTTTTACCTACCATTAAAACTCTTATTATGTTTCTATAGATGTCTGGAGTCCATATTATGAGAGAAACAATCACTTTTCCCCTTTTATGTGGTTTTTTAGTCTATTCCTGGGTCTTTGATTTGCACTTTTTTACACTTTAGGCACTTTCTACTCTATGGTCGCTTTTTCCCCATTTCCTGTTCGCTATTTCCAGTTCCCCCATAACCCGGTCGCAATTTTTCATAAAGCTCATAATACACCAGGTAGGGGTTACCTGGACTCCAGACATCTATAGAAACATAATAAGAGTTTTAATGGTAGGTAAAACTCCCCCATTATGTGTTCTGAGAGATG
This sequence comes from Agapetus fuscipes, assembly GCA_951799405.1. Taxonomy (NCBI): domain Eukaryota; kingdom Metazoa; phylum Arthropoda; class Insecta; order Trichoptera; family Glossosomatidae; genus Agapetus; species Agapetus fuscipes. The sequence goes on along the minus strand of OX637343.1, from coordinate 8,785,193 downwards.
TCTGGAGTCCATATTATGAGAGATCTGTCTATTATCTCCTGGTGACCGGGGACGTCTTTATTTGATATTAACTGGTTGAAATAGGGAAAGATCTTCTGGAGCTGTATGTTTCAACATCTCTTTCTGATAGTATTTTCTGAAAGTGTTTTCCTTTTTCCAGTTGCCTCTTTCCAGTATGTTATCTATTGGATTAAGTGATGCGACCGCTGAACGTGTGCTGCCGGGAGTGGCCTCTACTCCTGCTGATTTTAGCGTGTTCTTTACCCATCCTCCTATGATTGTTCTTGCAGCTGCCTTCACTTGTACTCGGGTGCTGATGAACAGGTTATAAAGATTTTGTCCTGATCTCCTTTCGCGTGATAGTTCAATCAGCTTCCTTATCCAGAAGACTGGGTTGACGTTGTGTTCCTTGGATTCCAGAAGTCTCCGATTAGATTGTCGGTGTTTGAGGGTATCTGTTTTTGATCTAAAGAATGGAATTAACACAATTGATGTGCCTTCGTCGAGAATGTTTCCTTCTGTGATATTTAGCAAGGTCAGATCGTGTACTCTTCTTCCTGAAGATAACAGAAGTAAGATTGCCGTTCTACACGCAACTTCATAGAGAGAATCTGATCGAGGAGTGTTCCTGACTAGCCAGTCTCTCACTATCTGCCGATTCCACACAGGGGACTTAGGAGGGTTGATCTTTACCATTGCTAGTGCTTTTAATGTTTTTAAATTTAATTTCGCTAGGAAATCTGAGCTGAGATTCCTTTCCATCATTGCGTTGCAGAAGGTTACGATGGCTGACTTGTGTACCAGCATAGTCCTGTATGATAGTTTTTCGTTAATGAACAGTTGCGCTAGATACCTTGCCAATTGATTAGGAGATGGTGTGTTGGGATGGGTATTATTCGCCAGTATCCAGCGGCACCATCTTTGCCAAGCAGGTTTATATGTGTTGAGTGGGGAAGCTCGCCATCCTGACAGGAACAGTCTTTTCTCTTCCGCGTTCCAGGAATTTAAGATACTGTCCCCAGTCCCAATTTTCCACACTTCCATTTCCAGATCCTGAATCCTGGGTGGTGGATTGCCTGTTGATGTGTTGATTAGTACTGACACCAGGTTCGGTATTTGCATCGGAGGTACGAGTGATCGACGAATTAAGTCTGGACGCCAGAAGACCCTCTGCCACCTCGGGACCACGAGTAGGTAAGTTCCGGTCGCCCCGTTTAGGTGCCTCAGGATCCTCGGTATAAGGTTTGGCGGAGGAAATATCCGACCCACATTGTAGAGCCAGTGCCGACTGAAGGCGTTTTGAAAGATTGCGCATGAGTCTGTGGAGTCTCTGGACACGTAAGTTGAACTCATGTGTGCCATGGTGGATGCGAAAAGGTCTATATCTGGTACTCCGAAATGATTGAAAATGGCCTTCGTTGCTGTTGGTAAGAGATGCCACTCTGGAGGGGATCTTCCTCTTGATAGGTGATCCGCGTCTCCGTATCTTCCCGGTAGGTACTGCGCTGTTAGCGAGATTTCCCATTGGTCTGCCAGAGTCAACAGATCTCGGGTAAGATTTAGGAGTGTTTTGGATCTGGTGCCCCCTTCCTTGCGGATGTAGGCGACTACTGTCTTGTTGTCTGATTGTACCAGAATTTCGGAGCCGGAAAGGTCGTGCGCTGTGCGTTGCAGGGTTGCAAAAACAGCGAACAACTCTTTTCGGTTGGAGTGCTGCTTCTTTTGTTGAACGGTCCACTGTCCTGACAGCATCAAGTCGTCCAGAGTTGCTCCCCAAGCTAAGTCTGACGCATCTGTTGTCAAGAAATGTCCGAAGGTTTCCCTGTGGATGGAACTTGATTCCTTCGCATTCCCTATCCACCACTCTATTTCTTGTAAGCTGTCCTCGGTCATTTGTATGGACCCTCTTGGTGACAGGTGCTTCAATGGCTTGCTCGCTATCTGCAATTGTCTGCAGTGGAGGCGACCATGAAGCTGGCAAAGTTTAGTCTTCCTAGGAGACTTTCCGCCAGTTTTAAGGACCATTTTCGAGAAGTCAGTATTGCTCGAAGTGAGTGGCACAATGCCTCTTGCTTCCGGTAAGAAAGACCTACTTGGTGACAGGTGCTTCAGTGGCCTGCTCGCTATCTGCAATTGTCTGCAGTGGAGGCGACCATGAAGTTGGCAAAGTTTAGTCTTCCTAGGAGACTTTCCGCCAGTTTTAAGGACCATTTTCGAGAAGTCAGTATTGCTCGAAGTGAGTGGCACAATGCCTCTTGCTTCCGGTAAGAAAGACCTACTTGGTGACAGGTGCTTCAGTGGCCTGCTCGCTATCTGCAATTGTCTGCAGTGGAGGCGACCATGAAGCTGGCAAAGTTTAGTCTTCCTAGGAGACTTTCCGCCAGTTTTAAGGACCATTTTCGAGAAGTCAGTATTGCTCGAAGTAAGTGGCACAATGCCTCTTGCTTCCGGTAAGAAAGGAATTTGCAATTGTTGTGCGTGTCCTAAACGATTCCCAAGTACTCTAATTGTTGAGTGGGGAAGAGCACTGACTTCTGGAGATTTACATACCACCCCAGAGATTGTAGGATATCTACTGCTAGATGCGATTGCCGACAAAGATCGTCCTTGGATTGGCTCGCAAGGAGGAAGTCGTCGAGATAAACGATTGTCCGAATACCTCGTCGCCTCAGTAGTTGGGCTACCCAATTTGTAAGGGTTGCAAACATTCTGGGGGCAGATGAAAGGCCAAAGGGCAGACTTGTCATCTGAAGTAATTCTCCTCGATAGACCAGTCGCAAAAATCTCCAATGTTTCTGTGCACTTGGGAGATGAAAGAAGGCTTGCGATAGGTCTATTTTCGACAACCAATTGTTTGGCTGCAGAAACTCTGGCACTTTGTAGTGGCTATGAGTTTGAACGGAACCGGGTCCAGGAAGAAGTTTAACGATTTCAGGTTGAAAATCATTCTCGAGGAACGGTCCGATTTGGGTGTTAGGAACATTTTTGATAAGAAGCTGGGAGATGACTCCGCGGCCTCTACAACGCCGAATTCGGTCATTTCCTTTATTTGAGAGTCCATTGCGGGTGAAGGACTCGTCTGGTATAGCATTAAGGTCTTTTTGTGTGGTAATATCAGAGGGGGAATTGAGATGAAAGGTATTCTTACTCCGATTATCATCTTCAGGATGTGGTTTGGTGCTCCGAGTGACGTCCAAACCTGTAGGGAGGACTTCAAGCATCCTCTGCGAAATGGTTTCTTGTCATTTTCGTGGATGCCTCCTTCTGTCTCCTTTGAGATTTCCTGACCGTGTGTTATTCCCTGCCCTTTTTCCTCTTGAAGAGAAATTTGGAGCGTCTCTAAGGCCTCGATTGCTTTCCGCAGTGGGTCGTTGCTGCCCTCTAAAAAACTGATTCCTTTTCTGTACTGGAACGTGCGGTTTCGATGAGGTGCTGGGTTGAGGGCACTGGGTCTTCACTGACAATTTGTCGGTGGTCCCCACTCTAGAGAAAAAAGACGTGAGACTGTCTTTGCCAAACAAGTGTTCGGTACTCGGCGGGAATTTGTTTAACCCCTCTCACATGCTCTTCCTTAACATGCCCTAGCACAGCTTTCCTGCGGAACTGGAGGGCCTCTGTCCGCCTCCCCCATACCGTCTGGAGGATGTCTTCCGAGACTTTCTGGTATGGCGAGTCCAGAGCGAACAGCGTTTTGACCTTTTCGAAAAGGGCTTTCCTCGCCAAGGTCGTGTCGCTCCGGGCTCCCCAGTTGACCAAGGTCTGAAGCCCAGACTGGAACTCCTCTTTCTGGATGAGGAGGGCGTGGGACATGGCTGCAAACGACCGCTCGCCTGAATAGGGGAGCTTACGTCGCACTGGCGAAGTTCATCGTTCACTGCCAGGTCGACGAACGCCGGTTCTGCCAGGTACTTTTTCTGTACCTCGGCTTACCTTACTCCGGCCCAGTTTTCACTGTCGAAGTGCTGGAGCCTTTGGAGCGCTTCGACCCTGTTGCTCTTGGCCTTGGGGTGAGCTGGTTCTTCCACCGTTGTGGCGGCTTCCTGGAAGCTCAGCAGTAGCTCTTCCTGGGCCTCCTCATTCTCTTCCAGTCCCGAAGGTTGTTAGAGGAAGTTGCTGGAAGAGTTTCTTGCCGCCGATTCAACGAGATTTCCCATAGAACTGGCGGGCCAGTCACCGAAAACTGCGTTCGTCAGCATCACGATGTGGGAAACCAGATAATCTATCCTTGGGTCCAAGACAACCCTCAGCCGTTTCTGACGCCGCGGCGGTGAACCTGATTCCGAAGTGTCATATCCGCGTTTTAGTGACGCATCACCTGAATCCTGTGAGATTTCGTCGAGAGGTTGCCCTTTATTGTTATCACAACTCATAACATTGATTTTGATGTTATATAAAGTAAAAACTCCGTTAAAATAACGAAAAACGTTTTTCGTAAATATGACAGCGTGGCATAACCAACAAAAATACGTATGCGAACTTTTAACCACCACAATATCACCTGTTTTAGTTTTTAATTGTTCACAAGGACACAAGATGGTAAAATAACACTCTTTTAAATGTTTTTGCCCAGGAATATTGTCAATTCACTCAAATTTTCGAAGGTAAAATCAACTGACATGTGACCACAAGGGGAAAATGACGCTTTATGTAAAATTGCGACCGGGTTATGGGGGAACTGGAAATAGCGAACAGGAAATGGGGAAAAAGCGACCATAGAGTAGAAAGTGCCTAAAGTGTAAAAAAGTGCAAATCAAAGACCCAGGAATAGACTAAAAAACCACATAAAAGGGGAAAAGTGATTGTTTCTCTCATAATATGGACTCCAGACATCTCTCAGAACACATAATAAAAATAAAATTCAGATACAATAAATGAAATTATTCCTCATCGTAAATTAACTGATACTTTAAAGGTATGTTTTCTTTGAAAAGTTCCTTCTCGAGAGACATCTCGTCATATCCAATTTTTCTCCCTCAAATCTCAAAAGACAGAGAAATAAAGTTTTTTTAGTACATAATTTAGTAAAAAATCATGAGTGATGTATTTCCTGCACTGCCTCATAATATTATGATTATGAAAAAAACATTGTGTTCTAAAAATAGACAATATTATTATGAATGGTCACTTAGCCCAAATGAGTACCTATTTAAATGCTACCGAGCAATGACCCTTTGGAATGTAAACAAAACATTTTTTTGGTTATGTGTGCATGTTTTGTAAGAAAATTTAGAATTTTGTCTTATAACTCGTCATTTTTAAATATTCACTAGCGAAAATGAATGCTTTGAGTTACTTGGAGGGTAGTTTTACCCAATATCAGTATTTTATATGATTTTATATCTTATTTCTGTGTAAAAACTAAAGAAAAAGGAAAAAAAAATACAATTAGTACTATGAGCGGGGATCCGTATTCCGGCACTCGGGAGGTTAAAAACATGAAACGTTTGTCACATTTTTCTTGGATTGCAATGTGATGAATTCATCATTTTTTATCTGAAAAAGCACATTTTTTTCTCGAATATTGATGTAACTTTTGTGAATATTTGAGTCGTTCAGAATCAAAGGATTTCTAGGATTGTATTTTCAAAAATTATGTAATTATAAGGTAACATGCTGCCTTATATTTATCTCATTTAAAAAAAATCCTAGATTTCCACCTTTGGCTGGATGCAATTTATTTAAATATTTTTTATGCAAATGACTGGTATATTCTACATTGCTTTGATTTATGTGACTCTCAATTTAATGAAAAATCAGGATTTTTTCATACTTGTGTAAAACTATTGCGAATAATAATAAATATATGTATTTTTATCTATAAATATAAAGGCTTCGTCAGACAGAAAGTGTCTTTTACGTGCGTCAACACGTTAAGACATCCGCATCGCAGTGTAGCGCTGCTCGGTTTTGTACTGAACATGTCTACACCTGTAAAGCTGCATGCACGGGCCCAACAGGAAGCGGGGCATTAACGTACCGTCCAGGTATTTTAATACAACTTTTTTTTTGGCGCTATTTTATGTCAAAAGTAAAAACTTTTGCAGAGAAATTAATTTAATGTGTTTGAAAATACTGGAGCTTGTAAATAACGAACAGTGCTTCTAAAAATGTTTCCACAAAGACAAGATTTTGGTAGATAATGCGTAAAGCAGCAACAACTCATCTTCATCCGAGTCGCTGGACATTGTGACCAGTAACAACGACTGAATAATGTTGAAGTCGTTCAAATACAAAGTACGGTATTTAAATGCTGCGTACGTAAAAACGCTTTCTGTTTGATGAAGACTTTATATTTTGTGTCCCTGCGAATATGTGAATAAGAGAATATTGTATTTAATTTTGTAATATAATTATTTTTTATTTCCTGAAAATGATTCCTCTTTTTTTTCAATGCAGATAGTGTTCCGTTCCAAAACAGGACTCCCAAAATAAATCATCAGATCGCTTAAATTTTTTCGCAAGGTGTGCTAACAAAATTGGGCCCCTGTTTTAAAATGGTATTTTAAAATGTGTCACTCTATGAATATTTTGTGTACTTAGAATTGTAAATGAATGGCTTTAATTTAAATTTTTATTGTTAATGAATTGAAAATATTTTAATTGTTAACTGATGTGGCATGGAGTAAATAATATAACAACACCTAAATCATTTTCTTTCTTGAACCTTGAAGGCTTCGTCAAACAGGAAGTGTTTTTGTTGCGCGTCAAGGCGCTTAAACGTCCCGGTCTAATGTTGAATTGTGCTGTACCAGACATGCCTACACCTGTCAACAGAGCAAACACACCCCTACCAGTAGGCAACGCGGTCACTGCATCTGGACGTTGCCCTGTATTTTATAACAAAAATTCCTTTGCCGCCGGACGTTATTTTGTGTCAAAAGTAAAAATGGTTCCTTAAAAATTGATTTAATGTGTTTGAAAATACTGGTGCTTGTATAAAATGAGCAATTCTTATAAAAATGTGTAAAGTAGCAACACCTCATCTTCATATGAGTCGCTGAACATCGTTCCCAGTGACGACAACTGAATAACGTCAAAGTCCTTCAAATACAAAGTACACGACGTTACTGCGCTTTAGCACGGACGCCTTGATGCGTGTTAAAAACTCATCCTGTTTGACGAAGCCTTGATTGTCGACTTGTAGCAAAAAAATATATAAGGAATTTCAGTATTCACGCATAACAACACTGTTGCATGAGCTGCATTGGCTTCGTGCATTGTACTCAATTACACATAGAGCACTCTATGAGAAAGCACCAGTGTGCCTTGCGGAACTCATCAAAGCTAACTGGATTGAATGGCAGACAATTGACACAACAGAAAGAGCGTTGAGAGTCCACCAAGCCTTTGGGCAATTCTGCAACAGTTTTAGATGAGCGTGTTTTTGCAGTGGCAGCTCGCTGCCTTAGTTCTTGTTTATCGTAAACGCCATTGAGAAAATTTTACATGAGCAATGTTTGCATTTGTACTGGATCAATGTGTCTTATGAAAACAAGAAATTTATTTAAAAAATATTTAAAGGAACTCTCACATTATTGAGTTTTACGGTTTTTCTTAGCTCAGATTGTGTAGAATTTGATTCATAAGACAACTGCATGAAAAAGTCATATTTGACAAGATTGGCGTATACGATAAACAAGAACTGAGGGAGCGAGCTCCCAAGGGCATGGAACCTACTGTATGCATGGTGCATAAATAAAAACTATTCTAAGCGCTAATAAAGTCTAAGTGAAGTGTGAGTAAGATTGGCGAATACGGGGGTAAGTTAAGTCCAGTATTGTCTCTTCAAAACTTTACCATGGAAGAGAAGAATAAAAAACAAGGTTGGTCAACTTTAGAAAATTTTATTTACAGACAAGGATCAAACATCAGTAAGTAAATACGTAAACATTATTTATTCTAAAATAGGAAAATAGCTCTCATTCAAGATGTAGGAAACATTTTTTGTGTGTGGATTAAAAGACGATTTTGTTATTAAAAATATGCCATGGCTTATAGATTTACAGATCATACACAGAAAATACCTTTATTAATATTAATTATGAGTTAATTCATTGTTAAATTGCTGCTTTCTGAGCAGGAGGCCCTTATTTGTTCACTGGGTGACAGAAATAACGCTTATTCTGGTGTTTTCTTAATAAATTATCGTAAATACCATCAATCAATATAATAGACATATGTGGCTTACTTTTGCTTTTTCGTCATAGTAACAAACGTACCATGAAACAGAAGAATAGGTAACCAATGAAAAAATGAGATATTAACGTCATAGGTCAAAAAGAGACATAAACATTATGATTGCCTAGAAACTGATAATAACAAGACCTCGTTTATATGAAGCGGACGCCATTAGGCGCACACTATTTTGGTACGTAAATCGGCTCATGTGCCATCTATATCTTTTATGTTGATCCATGGCAAATACTCGAGCATTGCACAAACAAAAACAAATGTACAGGAAATAAAACAGCGCCTTCATTGAGTGTTTTGGTTGGCATACAGTTTTCTGTTCATGTGATACAGAAATGTAATAAACATCTCCTTGGATAAAATGGACACCCTCATTCCCAATGGAATCACTACCTACCTTGTATAAATAAATATATTCCACATGCTGATTTTACTCCTTCAGAACTTCTTCCTTGACTTGTAGGTTGGTATGAGGCTGACCACCCATACTGTTAAAAATGGTTTGCTTTTTATAAAATGGAAAAAATGGATTTTACTGACCGTGCAAAAGAGAAGCACGGTCAGTAAAATCCATTTTTTTCATTTTATAAAATGTCTAACGTAATCATTATTTAAAATGGTTTGCCTTGCCAATATCACCCCTGTTTCAGGGAAGGTCATCAAAAGTTGCAGGGCTTATGTTCATTTGAGGTTTGGGGGAGGATCTGGATTTAATTCTGGTGGGAGGACAAAGCATAATTTAACTATCCAATATACTCTTTGCTGGGTTGAATATTCATCTGCCGTCACCAAAGATCCATTCAGCCTTTTCACACGAGAACCATTCTGCCCGGATTTTCTATGGTTTTAACTTTTTAGAGTTTGTGTATTTACAGTGAAAATTCATTTTTATGAGAAAGTATAAAAAAAAAAAAAGTTTTATTTTCACAAGTCGAGCATTTATTTCACCTTGAGTACTTCTGATTTGCTTAAGAGTGTCTTCTTGAAAATGACATTGAAATAAATGCTTAACTTGTGAATATAAAATTGTGTTTTTTTAAATCTTTCTACTTTCTCATGTCTATGGTTTGTATATAAATTATTGGACAGACTGTGTGAAAGCTTTCATACATCCCCATTTAGACATAAGGGTGGGATGGGCGAAAAAAGGTTGGAAAACACTGCTCTAGTGTGTAATTGAACTTACAGAAACTGAGTCTTGCGTGAGTATTGGAGCTTTCTATAACTAATTCGCTGAGGGCTCTTGAGGTGTAATACACACAAAAATAGCGTTCACCCAATGAACCATTGTAATATTTATTACTTATATTATCTAACTTGGGCTCTAACAATCATTAAAGCTCTGGAGATTCTCTAACTAACAGGATCATTTAAAAAAGTTAACAGTCGAAATAAACAAATACTTTTAAATATTAAACAAGAATATGTGACAAGACAATGGATTATAATGACAGTTCCTTCATGTTATGTTGTTTAATTTTCTCTACTCGCAAACCCAGCATGCCAACTGCAGAAAAAATAACTTAACCAAAAACTACTTCTCTTCGGTCTCTCCCGCTTTTCATCCACACTATGGCACTTCCTTACATTCAACTTAACATCTTCAAATAAATCTACATTCACTTCCAACGATTCACCATCTAAACTTAACCTATCCACGGCGCCATCTTTTTTTTGTTTGCAATTCAAAATGGCCATCTCAATTCTCTTGTCAATTTCAAGGTCATAATCTAATAATGTAAGTTTTGAGTTCTTGGATTGTTTTTGTTGTGAGTTAGCTTGGTCATCTAGCTGGTGTCACTTGATTTTCCGTGTTCTGGCGGCCATTTGCTGCTCCCCCTTGCGGTGGCCATTTTGTTTCCCGCCCAGCCCAATGGCGCTGAGCCTCTTGTGCTGATACGTGAGGGGTTCGTGCAGTTTGGAGTCCCCGCGCTTGTAGAAGTCGTTGTAGTCGAGGCGGTACAACAGGAATTGGAGACGAGAGTCGTTTTGCAGCGCCAGCTTTAGGATGAATGTCTTGACGTGACCTCTGTAAGGAATAATAAAACAGAATACAATAATCATCCTCAGGAGCAGTACCTTTTTGAGGCGACAGTATTCGAGCCAAAAAATATAAATAAAATTGTAAGTGAATAAAAACTGTGATATTTTTTTAAATAAATACAATGGACTTTCCACCAAACCCTAACAAATACAATAATCTATCATCTTTGCAAGTGCAAATTTTTTTTTAATTTAAGGTTTTGCCTTCTTTCCCTCGTAACGTAACACATAACTTAGCTGCACATTTAGGGTTACTTCTTACCACACTGTCCACGTAGGAGTCGGATGTGGAACCTATTTGTTTTTACACGTACAGGGGCTGGCCTTCTGCAACAACTTTTGAGTTGAATGGTCTAACACTAAAAGGAGGCACTATCCAAGACATTTCTGATTATTCTGGAGTCCTCTGCACGTGCTACATGTCCTGCCCACTGAAGTCTTCTTGATTTCAATACCGTCACTATTTTATGGTCTTGGAATATGGAGCTTAGCTCTGTTGGTGCAGAGTCGCCACCTGTGGCCTTCAGGTACAGGTCTGAGATCCGACAAAGCATTTTGTTCCCAAAGACCTGTAGAGATTTCTCTTGACTTCAGGCTTCACATTCATGCAAAACAACTGGCCGAACAATGAAAGTGTATATGTTAAGTTTTGCTGAATGGGAGAGCCATTTGAAAGACATAGATTGGTGTATGTACGAGTATTAACCTGTAAGTCCTGACCAGCACATTGAGCTCCGCCTTGTTCTCATTGATGAACTGCAGGAAGACCTTCAGCTCCTCCGCATGCTTCCCCTCCTCATCCTTGGTGATGCCATATTCCCCTGAACACACAATACAGACAAAGCATGGTCAAGGTCATGGAGAAGCTTTTATAATGCTAGGATAAACTAAACAATAGTTTGGAATTTTCATTGGGACAAAAAATATGATGCCACTTGCTAGTGCAGGTTTCTGGGTACTTGTGATTGATTAAATGGTTACTAAGGACTTTAATTTTGTATCTGACAACCATGGACTTGGCGCTGTCATCCATACAAAATAAAATATACCACTAAAGACAGAGCATACAATCATACACAAATAATAAAAGTACGAGTATATTCTTCTCCTTTGTCTTCCTCAGCCTTTCTCAGTCAAGTCAAGGACGTAGGCCTCCACCAATCTTCTCCATGTTTGTCTATCCGCTACTGTGCTAACAGTTCCCTTGATGGCATCCAGCCACCTCAGTTGTGGTCTTCCCACTCCCCGCTTGTACATCCTGGGCCGCCACTGGAGGATCCTTTTCAGCCACCTGCCATGGTCCAGCCTTGTGACATGACCAGCCCAATGCCACTTTGAATAAGTCATTCGCTGTAGAACATCAGTGACACCAGTGCATTTATAGATCTCTTAATAAATCAACATAATGTACTACAAGTATATTAGGTTGATTTATTAGGTTATAGAAAGTCATTATAATCACACAAGCAAAACTCAGTAGCTGTAATGCTGGATATAACTTTAGTGACCGGTCTGTGACAAAGGTGTATGTTTTTAACCCAAAAAAGTAGATATTTTTTTATCAATTAATACAATATTACAATGGCAAATATTAGATAGACTGAAAAGACGGTAAATCGCTGTGTACTATGTGTTATCACATCAGCCAAGTCAGTTCACCTTTCTTCCCCCGCTCGTCCTTGAGTATCTGTATGGCTTTCCTCCTGGCTGCCTCCTCGTATATCCTGGCATACAGCTTGGACTCAAACTCCTTCAGCAGCAGGATCTCACTGTAGATGTTGCTCAGGTACGTGTGGAGGTGCTGCAACCAAACAGAGACAAACATTTTCAAATTTCTATTTAAGTAACACAGTAACAGTAACTACATCTAAACTACGAGGCTTGTCCACAAAGTAAGTGTACTGAGGCTCTCACGACCGGATGGATTTTATTTTTGACATGTTAGCTACAATTCCGTGTTCAAGGTCAGTACGTTTAGAAGTGTCAATGCGACAACACATTTCTTGAAAAATGACGATCCAATCTCCCGCTTAGTGCGAAATACGCAGCGGCGGGCAAAAGTTTTTGAGGCGCTGCAAACTTCATGGCGATGAATTTTTCCGCTCCATTGTGACTGTGGATGAAACTTGGGTTTCACACTACACGCCTGAAACCAAAGGCAGTGTCAACAGTAGCATCACACCTCTTCACCCTCCGCCAACACGTTCAAAACCACACTTTCAGCCAAGAAAATTGTGCAGTCTCACCTTGGTGTTGTCATCCAGCAAGGCGGAGGCGGTGACCTTGTGCAGGAAGGCGTGGTGCGCGGCCAGCAGCTGGTCCAGCGCGTGCGCCCTGCCCGCGGCCTGCATCAGCTCCTGCCACCCACACTCCACCACCACAAACAGCGCGTGCTGCAGCTCCTTCACCAGATGCACCATCTCAGAGCGGAGGACGTGCAGGCGCCGCAGCAGACCAGTCACCTCTGCACAACACATTACAGATGATCTACACATTTCTTATAATTGCTGCAGTCAGTCAAGTCTCTTAACCTCTAGGGTCCAACTACCAAGCTCTTGGTTTTGATATATTTTTAAAAATAGTTCTATGAGCGAGAATCTCTGTTCCGGCACCCTAGAGGTTAAGCGAGGTTAAAAAAGATGGTGTCGCTCTCACATATGACCTTGGATGCAAAAGTGATTTGTGATATTTACATTTTCATAATGGTAAAGCAAAGATGACAGGGTTTTTCTTTCAAACTCCCATGTGAAAAATCAAGATTAGTATTGTTAAGGGCCAGGCGTAATTCGAACCAGCGTTATTCTGTTCCAAATACGTAGTCAAGAATAGCGACTTGGCCCCCTCGGCCATAACACCGACTGTTGCCTGTTTAATAGATATCGCTGCTCTTTTAAATAACTCTCATAAGTGACTTCATTGTCTCTTATATCCCAAGTAAGCTCCTAATTTTCATCAACAGTTTCATAAATGTCACATCTCATCACTTCACACTGAAGAAGTTCCATCACAAAAATACAGGTTATCCATCACGACAACCAACTATTTGTCGACTGACAATCGAGATCAGGGAAAATCAGTGGCGTACATCTCATACAGTTCAATAGTTGTTGCCGAACTGAATTAAACACACAATTCATACAACAATATTCATCTTCTGTTCTTTTAAAAATTCAAATTACGCGCGGTATAGCACATAATATTATCTGCCCGCCGCTTGTCAGTTCGCTTCACTTCCCCTCTCTCCTCCACACTCCGCCCCGCACTCCGCCCCACACCCTCATCGCGGATAGCGCTAGCGGGCTCTCGCTACATTATTATCATCATAATATTTCAGTTCCATCTTTAGTTGAACTGACATATTATGATGATAATAATGATAGCGTACTCATAGTGACAACTATTTCTCCCAATACGTGCACGAACAATTATTATGACGAAAAGGCGAGCCTTAAAAAGGGACAACGCAATACGTTAGAAAGGGTAAATAGAAGAACGAGACACCGCTATGCGGTATTGTGAGAGAGATGTACCATGTGTTTAGGAACCTTCTGTTTTTTGTTAGTTTCTTTGACATTTATTTGTTACGTTAAACGAGCTTCAAAAATATAATATATTTCGAGGTTTTTTTCAAGTTTCCTTTTTGAATATAAAAACAAAAAAGTTAAAATAATGTAAATTAAGGGTGTTTTCGTGATTATTTTTGAAAACAGCGTGTGTGTCTTAAGTTATTTTCTTTAAAGTATTAATTAACCTAAAAAAGTCTTGTCATTTGTTGAATTTTTCGTACTTCTTTTTTCAATTGAATGTTTCTTTTCTAAACAAATAATGATAAAAAGTAACAATGTTAAAGGTGTGAAATTGTGGTGTGAAATTTCCATTTTTTTTAATAATAATTATTTTGAGGCTGACAGTTATCCCTGTTTGGAGATCGATAAAAGTTGTAAGTCTTATCTTTCTTTTTTGGATTTTAATTTGTTAGTACACATGCAACATTTGTAAGCTTAAACTTACACGTGTATGTTTGTGGGCATACATTTGGTATGAATTTTAAATGTTAACATATCGAAGCCACTTATAAGAATAAAGAAGTGTTTTTTGACTTTTCAAAGTTTGTGTATTCACACAGTGAAAATTAATTTTTATAAGATTTTTTTTATTTTTAAAAACACAGTTTTATTTTCACAAATTGCACAAAACCATTGAAGTATATTAAAAGTGATTTATTGCCTTCCAATTAAGTACCAACCTTATTCTTGACTTGAGTTATTGCAAATGATAGTTAGCGCGAATAATAAACAAAACAGTGTGTATTGAATAATTGTAATTAAACTGACTACTGAAAATTTGTGCAACAAAATATTTAATAAACTTAAAATAACAACATAAAACATTGATTCTTCTTTAATAGCCTTTCGTTTTATGGCAAAGTTCACAGATAAAAAATTATATTGCAGGAAAATTGCTAACATGGCAGCCAATGTCTAAAGATCTATAAAATTGGGATTTTACGAAAAGTATCTAAAATTTCGTTGTCCAATAAATAAGCTACTGAAAAAAAAACATTCATATCTTGTAAGGAGTTGCTCCTTCTTAGTAAAACCAAAGTTAGCTTTCGATTCTACACTGATTTGAAATAGTTCTGTGCTTCAAAAGTCGTTGATACTGTAGCGTAGGTACATAATTATGTAATAGCACATTTTTACGATAAATTAATATCTGGGTTTATGGGAACTGAGAAAATCCCGAATTGTTGCCTACCCATGGCTAAAAAGCAATGCACGCCACTGGGGAAAATCCCCAGTCAAGTCAGGCTAGCAAAACTGCCAAAATTCTATGGGGAATGCAGAAGAAACAATTTGTGCACAAAATGTGCCAATAGGATACAATTCATGTACATAACAAGTCTCTTATTGATAGGTGTATAACTCACCGGCCATCTTGGCGATGGTCTTGTACTCCACAGTGTGCCTCCTCCACATCTGGCCTAGCGTGTACTCCATGCGCTTGGCCCTCCACAGGTGCGTGAACAAGGTGCGGTAGCAAGCAGCCGCCTCTGCCTGCAGCAGGGTGCCCAGCGGACCATCAGAGCTGTACAGCAGGGACACTACATCCCAGCCCACGTCCTCTGCAGGGGACAACATAACAACTAGCTTATTACAGGTACGTGAACAAGGTGCGGGAGCAAGCAGCCGACTCTGCCTGCAGCAGGGTGCCCAGCGGACCATCAGAGCTGTACAGCAGGGACACTACATCCCAGCCCACGTCCTCTGCAGGGGACAACATAACAACTAGCTTATTACAGGTACGTGAACAAGGTGCGGGAGCAAGCAGCCGCCTCTGCCCGCAGCAGGGTGCCCAGCAGACCATCAGAGCTGTACAGCAGGGACACCACATCCCAGCCCACGTCCTCTGCAGGGGACAACATAACAACTAGCTTATTACAGGTACGTGAACAAGGTGCGGGAGCAAGCAGCCGCCTCTGCCCGCAGCAGGGTGCCCAGCAGACCATCAGAGCTGTACAGCAGGGACACCACATCCCAGCCCACGTCCTCTGCAGGGGACAACATAACAACTAGCTTATTACAGGTACGTGAACAAGGTGCGGGAGCAAGCAGCCGCCTCTGCCTGCATCAGGGTGCCCAGCGGACCATCAGAGCTGTACAGCAGGGACACCACATCCCAGCCCACATCCTCTGCCCTGAGAGAAGAAGAAACCTGGTGGAGAGACCGGGAAGATGAAGGTAGGAGAGATGCCGAAGGATAGGAGTTGGAGTCAAGGTATGCTGGGCTGAAATACTAAAAAAAAAGGTAAGATGTGTATTGCTACCTGGTGATGGGGGGAACATGTTGATGTGCAGCCTGTTGAGCACATCTGGGTCATGGTACTGGGCATTGGTGGAGCGCACTGAGGCGTCCAGGATGCAGGTCAGGTTGTGCACACACAGCTGGCTGGCCGGCTTGTTCAGCTCTGGCCTGCAACACAATAACATTCACATCTTTATATCTCTCCATTATAAGCTCAGTGTATGCATTTTAACAACATAAAATCTTGACTTTCCTGTTTGTGAATGCAAAAATCTAAAAACCTACATATTTTTTGATGTACTTTTTCTGTGTTGGATTTTGAAAATGGATATAAAATATTCTATAATACACCTTCTATCTAATTTCTTAATTCAAAATAAGCAAAATTGAAAATGACTGGAACCTGCATAGGGAGTAAAAGAGAATAGCATGCATGAAGAGAATATAAAGGTGCTTCATCAGCTTGTACTGGTTCAGCAGGGCGTCCTTGGGTGACTTGTGAGATAAGTGGCTTACTGTAACTGCAGCATCAGGGTCTGTATGAAGTCCCCCTGCCCCAGCAGCAGGTAGGCGTGCAGCGCCCCCAGGTGCTTCATCAGCTTGTGCTGGTTCAGCAGGGCGTCCAGCAGGCGCCGGGAGACCCCCAGGTACGCCATAGACATCACCGACTGTAGCTTGGCTGAGGGACCTCCGGAGAACAGGAGCTCCGCTGTAAGCAACAACAGATATATTGCTGAGAGTTCCTATTGTAAATTTTATGTTTTTGGGGCTTTATTGGAGTAAAAATGCAGATAATTTAACAGTAGGATTTTTTTTTCTTAAGGAATCCTGTGCGGGAGACCCCCTGGATTTCAGAGACTCGGGGGTGTATGATACTTGAAAATTTTAACTAAAATTTATTTATAGAACATGGCCCATTTAGCAGTTTACACTTGCTTGGCTCACGGACTTATATGATCTCACCCTGTCACGCAAAACACTTCCATATCTAGGTGCATTTGAATTACCAGAAAGATCAGATTCACATATTCCACTTTATTCATCTTGTGTGATTGCTCGCCTGACATTGGCAATCACTGCAGCAAAGCCTTTGAGTATTTTTTATTCAAATGGCATAACAACTCTAACATTTATTTCTAACCTCCAAAATAAATGTCAAATTAAAACGGAATGTACGAGTATGGATGCTTTTTTTCTCCCGATTTTTAAATGTTCAAAGTTCATTGTATTGAAATGCCAATCACGCCGATTTCAAGAGATCAAACTCTTCTACATTCACAAAAATACACCTGGCGAATCAAGCTAGTAAAATAAATAATGATAACAGCACACAAATTAAGCAGCTAATGTCAAAGCAATGACAAGTTGTCCCTCACCACTGCTGTCATCCAGCACCCTCTTGAGAGTCTCCCTCTCGGCCAGATGTCCATGGTCCCCGCACACTTCCCTCAGGAAGGTCACGCTCTTGCCCGTGGCCAGGATGTGCTCTGCCTGGGTGCGGCTGATGAAGGCTGGCAGCATGGACGTGCGCACCTGAGGAAACCAACACACACTTCAGTAAAAGTTCAAAATGTTAAAGTGCCAAGCAAATTAAAAAAAAGGGTGCATTTTCATCATGAGCATCATCAATGGCTCTACAACCTGAAGGGGATCATGGTCTCTTTGATCAACTGCAGCCATCACTGCCTGTCCGACACCCAGGGCTGGAAGTCTCATCACCACAGTAATTCTTACCTACTGAATATTGGTAATATTTGTATGTAGACTAATCAGCTGCTCACTAGCGGCCATCTTAGTTTGACAGGTCTTCATAAAAATATAACCAATATTCGGTAGGTAGGATTTAGGTAGGTAGGTAGGATTTCAGTGGGGATGAGACTTCCAGCCCTGGTCCCTAGTTTTAAATTTTCTAGTTTAAATTTTCTAGTTTTTTCCCTAGTTTAAGTTTTAAGTTTTCTATCATAGTGCAGTCTGCCACCTTAATGTGGGTCCTCCCACTTCCTATATGCTGGGTTGGGTCACGACCATCGGGAAGGCCTTCCGCCACAAAAAAAAAATGATAGCATGGCATGAGCGTTCTGTGATACGCTTCCAGGGATGGAAGTGTATAAATGGAAAGGGTATGAGGCTGGGTTTTCACAATATCCTGCACTATCATTACAACCATTTATTCAGGCTCTGATGGTCTATTAGCTGAATGTGAACCATTCAACGCAGTCTTCTGAATTTTATTGACCAGGCCACATCAACATGTTGGTGCTGCACTTTATGTTGATTACGGTTGAAAGCTCAGTTGGTAGAGTACTTGCATTCCATGCCGTGAGCTCGGGTTCGAATCCCACCGATGGTTTCAGAAATGATTTTCCGTTTCGGTGTTTATTTCAAACCCCAAATTACAATACCGGCAAGGTTTACTCAGCCTTCACAAGAAATGAGTACCAGCCTTTCTATAATAATAATCTATAATCTAAGTTGCAAGGATATATTCATTTAAAGCTCTCAGATGTATGCCCACAAACCAACAAGTGTAGTTCGCGCTTACAAATGCTGAATGTGTACTTACAAATAAAATCCAAACCTCAAATGAACATAAGCCCCACAACTTTTGCCGACCTTCCCTGAAACAGGGGTGACATTGGCAAAGTGAACCATTTTTTACAGTATGGGTGGTCAGCCTCATACCAACCCTTTGGGGATAACACGGCAAGAAGTTACACTATTTGTGTAGCTTAGTTGTGCGTTTACCTTGTACTTGTCATGCCACAGTCGCTGCAGACAGCTGGTGCTGCGCCCCTCGATGAAGAATTCGCTGTGCTGGTCCTCCAGCTCCCCGTCCAGCAGCCAGCGACACAGCATCACGTACAGCGGGTAGCACACGCTGGGCAGCAGCTGGGACACCAGCCCGCTCACCCGGGGGTCTCCGTGGCACAGGAACTCGTACACCGCGCTCGCCAGCTCTCCACCTAGACAAAGGTAGTCCAGAACACACTCACTAAGGGGCCGTCCATAAATTACGTCATCGATTTTGGCCGATATTCGACCCCCCCCCCCCTTACAATCATCCTATAGTCATTATCTAATGACCCCCCCCCCCCTCTTTTTGTAATAATGGATGAGCCTAATAATTAATAATGTTATATTACTAGCATACTATTTTGTATATTATGTAGAAATTGGTATTTACAAGAACGACGTCACTTTTGGTACTCGTACGTCATTTGCCATCATCCGCAGACCAGACTCCCCCCCCCTTAATGCGAATAACGTAATATATGGACAGCCCCTAACCAATGGCTGATAATTAGGAACACAGCACGTTCTGCTTCATTTGTTTACCGGACAAACCGTATGAAAGCTTTCATACAAATATGGAGGGATGCGGCTCAACTTTTACAGTCAGCAGTGTCGGAGGAAAGGCAGAGTTGGAGGCAGAGGGTGGGGGAGCTTGAATTGGGCTATGGCACTAAAGAGTGAGGGCTGTAGTATAGTTAGGAGAGGGGGCTCACTCTGCGATCTGTTGACAGTGCTCTAACATATTCTGTCAGTGCAGGACCGTCCACTTGGAATCAGCTGCCCCCAGAAGTACGCGCCCAGGAAGAGCTTGAGAGCTTTGAGTAGGGAATGTACACCCATTTCTTCACCGCCGCGTCAAGCCTGAAAGCGACCTTGCAGTGACAGTAGTCACTAAACGGCGATCTACAAATCATCATCATCATCATCATTGAAGAAGAAGAGCAGTTACCTTTCTTATTCTGGCAGTTGTACCCGATGATGGCCAGCCACTTGAGCCTGTGCAGGGGCTCCGTGGCCCACACAAACAGCCTCCTGAGGGTCAGGGCGCCCGCCTGCCCTGGGGTTGAGGAGTTCAACTGGAATCCAGGAGATCATCACGTCAAGTACAACAATGCAACAACAATCACAAGATTTGACACAACCAAAGCAAAGTGGTTATAATAATAACAATATTATTATGATTTATTTGGTGAGCTCTGTTTTTGTGTATCACATCTCAAGAGCTCTCTGCGAGCTTGGTTATCGCTGTAGAAAGCGCCAATTCTCAAGCAAGACCCAGTTGCTGTGAAGCTGGATGGACCTTTATTGACCGGTCTTTAGCAAAGGCATTTGAATTTTTCAATCCAACGAAGACCAATTTTCAAAATATAAATGGTATATTTTTGTGCTCTGCCGGGATTCGAACCCACGACCTTCCATTTACGAGACCAAAGCGCTACCACTAGACTACCGACCGGTCAAAAAAATAAATTAAGTTCTTACCTCTGATTGTACAATGGCGATGGATCTGTAGTACTCGCTGAGTTCATTGTGGAACGCAGAGATCAGCCCCTGCCCCACCACACCTGCAAGCATAGCACATCATCACAGCATGCTCATCAATAGCCAAGAATGGGAGCATTTAGAAGCCAGTTCTCACAGACACAATCCTACCAGTCATCTAATCCTCAACAGACACTGCACCCATTAGTACCTTCTGTGTAAATAAAGCAACTGCAACATAAAAAATACTAATACATAGATGATTTATTTGGTGACGACTGCTTTCGTGTGAATCATATCTCAAGAGCCCTCTGCGAGCATGGCTGTCGCTACAAAACACCAGTTACTGGTATCTGTGTTCCAACCCCGATTTACTCCTGCCCTATTCAAAACCAATATCAATTACTACTTCCTTTCGGTGTCTCAAAACAAAGGCAAGATAACACAACACAGCTAACAACCCTGTTACAAATGATCAGGACATCAACAGTCACATCATATGTGTGTAATCTAACACCCAAATTTACAAAATAATAATAATACAATGATTTATTTGTTGAGCACTGTTTTCCTGTGTATCATACCTCAAGAGCCCTCTGCGAGCTTGGTCGTCGCTGAAAGCGCCAATTCTCAAGCGAGACCCAGTTGCTGTACGGCTGGATGGAGCTTTGGTGACTGGGCTTTGGTAAAGGTTTATAAATTTTTCAACGCAGCGAAGAGCATATTTGAAAATATAAATAGTATATTTTTTGTGCTCTGACGGGATTCGAACCCACAACCTTCTATTTACGAGTCAGAAGTGTTAATCGCTAGACTACGGACGGGTCAAAAAAACAAGACAAAAGCTTGTGAATAACATAGTGTGACATTTGTGTGTCTGACCTATGGGAGCGTTGGGGTTGGTGTTGCTGGTGATCTCGGCCACCTTGTCGTGCAGGAAGCCCAGCTCGGCCATGCGCGCGGCCAGCGCCCCGCGGCCCCGGCGCCCTCCCAGGCAGCCCGCACTGTGGGCGCCCTGCACGCCCTGTGCCAAGTATAGCACGGCCTGCAGCAGCTCATGCTCACTCAGCTCGCACTCTTCCTCATCTGGAAACAAACAAAATACTTCATCCTTCAAATGCGCCTGACAAGCATAGGCGTCAAGTCTAAACTTGCATACAGTGCGGCTGTCAATCATAGACATCATCCAACATTGAACTTATCCCTGGCATTGTTCAAAAATTCAGAAGTCTACAAGTGGAAATATGTGCTCTTATGATTTTTGTTCTTGAATAACTAATACATGTGACTGTTCGCATAGTTTGAAGTGTCGTCAATCAATGAAGGTAGGAAATCAATAAATGTTTTAAAAAAATGTAATTAAAAAAGTATTCGGTACTGGGGGATTCATATATGGTTAAACAAACAATAATTAAAAGCTACTTCAAATAAAATGTAACAATATGTTTTACACAATTTGTTTTGTAGATTTTAATTGTATTGATAAGTGATTGTTTGTTTCATATACACAGATTGTTTGTATTCCTTGACTCATAGGTTCATATGAGGCTGACCACCCATACTGTAAAAAAAATGTTCACTTTGCCAATGTCACCCCTGTTTCAGGGAAGGTCGGCAATAGTTGCCGCCTTTATGTTCATTTGAGATTGGGTTTTATATTGTAGGTTCACAGGCGGCATGTTTTACCGCGAACTTATATGTCTGCTTGTGGAAATGCATTTAATATTGTGCAACTTAGTTTATAGATTGTAGACCTGTGTAGCTTAGTTAAGTTTTTTGTCTCTGGCTGATCGATTGGTGGTTCACATCTGACACACAGGTAATAGTTTGTAGACCCCTGAAGTAAGGTCCCTAGAGTACAGACGTGTAGGAGTTAATGTTTTTGTTGCTGGAGAAATGTTTTCCGGGATTTGTTATCGTGGTCTATGGGAGCTGAAGCTTCCGGACGTTTCGCCCATGTCTATGTAAAACTCTTACTGTTTTTGTGTTTGTGCTGTGTGAGGCTCTGCATGGAGTGGGAAGTCTTCCTGATGGAGCCGTTGATGGTGGAGGCAGCTGGCAGCGGGGCGGACCCCGTGCAGTACTGGGAGTCCACTGAACCAAAGGAGCTCAGGGATACCTGCAATGCACAACACGTACATTATTAGCTAAGGCTTTTAAAACTATTTCTTTTAAATGCTTGATATTGTTTTTCCAGGCTTTGACCATGGTCCATAATTTCCTTTTTCTTCCTTCTTTTTTCTTTATTCTTTCTTCTTGCTTACGTTTCTTCTTTTTCGGAGCTCTGCACCCTTCCGATGAAGAATTTTATAGATTTTTTCTTAGGTAGTGTTGACTTACAAAGTGAAATGTAATTTATTGTTGTTCATAACTTAGGTCGGTAAAAGTTGCAGAGTTTATGTTCAATTGAGATATGTGTCTTTATTTTGTGCGAACTTACATGTGTCTGCTTGTGGCTATGCATTTAATATGAACCTTAAATGCTAATGTATCTTTGCAATTTATATAATGGATTATAGAGATTTATAATTATATATTGTTCCTTGACTTATAGGTTGGTATGCGGCAGACCACCAATGCTGTAAAAAAAATGGTTCACTTTGCCAATGCACCCTTGTTTCAGGGAAGGACGGCAAAAGTTGCAGGGTGTATGTCCATTTCAGATTTGGGTTTTTATTGTGTGGGTTCACATGCGGCATGTGCAAGGGCAAACTTGTACATATCTGCTTGTGAGAATGCATATAATGTGAATTCCCAATGTTACATATCTTTGCAGATTAGATTAGATTAGATAGAGACAAATGTGAAGTAAATGAAAATAAGCATTGAATGGAGCATTCAGCGGAAACTTGTATTTTTGAAGTGTCTCACTTACCGTGTGTCTCATGGTGGTGTCTGAGGTGGCAGGGGCGCAGGGCATCCTGTGCGCCGCCATGTGCAGCCCCCGGCTTGCCCCCCGCCCCGCCTCCTCCCCGCCGCTCAGGGAAAGCAGCAGCGACAGCACGCTGCAGCGCTTCTGCAGCACCAGCGACCCCTTCAGCCGCTGGTAGTGGTCAGTGAACTTGTTGGCCTCGGCCTGCGACCGCCGCGCCAGGATCTTGTCCCGGATGCGCTGGCAGACGTACTCCTCGTTGCTGCTGCAGCTACTCTCCCCCGAAACCGAGACCAGGGCCACGGCCGTGCGGAATGCTGACTCACAACTCCCTGTAAAGATAATCACACATGATGACTCATAGGTTGGTGTGAGGCAAACCACTCATCCTTTAAAAAAAATGGCTCACTTTGCCGATGTCACTCCTGTTTCAAGGAAGGTCGACAAAAGTTGAAGGCTTTATGTTCATTTGAGTTCAAAACATAATATTTGCATATGTCATGTAGGTTCCTTGACTTATAGGTTGTTATGCGGCTGACCACCCATACTGTAAAAAATGGTTCACTTTGCCAATGTCACCCCTGTTTCAGGGAAGGACGGCAAGAGTTGCAAGGCTTATGTTCATTTGAGATTGGGTTTTTATATTGTAGGTCCACATGCGGCATGTGTTTGCGCGAAATTATACATATCTGCTTGTGGGAATGCATTTAATATAAATCTTAAATGATATATATCTTTGCAGCTTAGATTAAAACCAAAGAGCCGCAGCTTCATAGCCTAAGAGCCGCAGCTTCATATCCAAAGAGCCGCAGATTCATATCCAAAGAGCCGCAGCTTCATATCCAAAGAGCGCAGCTTCTCCTATCCAATGAGCCGCATGTGGCTCGCGAGCCGCAGGTTGTCAATCCCTGGCCTAGGCGTTGGCACTCAAATCAGTATTTTTGAAACAAGCTCAAGTTCGAGTCCCATCATGTCCTATTGATGACAACTTTGACTCTGGTTCAAAAGATGTCATTTGAGGCTAGTACTTACTGACAAAAACAATCAAATTTTAACCAAATATTACCAACAACTATCCATAGTCTTACCTTCATTCCGGCAGATTTTCTGGCACAACTTCTTGAGGCAGTCAGCTACCTCGTTGGGGTTACTGTCAACCATTGTAATCTTAAACAAACAAAAATAACTATTTAAAATTAGAATTACTATATTAAGACACTTTCTTTAGAATTGAAAGAGAAGAACGGGTTTCTCAACGTTTCTGTACCTACAATCTTCGATCAAGAGCAACAATTTTTTTTTCCGACAATTTAGTTTGTGCTTTCAATCCGAGAGATCTTGAGGACATTGGATATGATTTTTCGATTAAAAAAAAAAATAGATTTGCGAAGAGGAATGCAATTCACCAAACTATTCTGCCTGGCCAGAAACAGGTACTAATATCATAAATTATAATTCATTGTTCTCAATTTTAATTAATTATATTAATGAATAATTACCCAATGACATCTGTTAAACCAGGGTCAAAGTTGTGGTCAAATAATCCAAGCTAGGATCGAACCAACGTTATTATATTCCAAAAACGCTAGAAAGCTCAGCCCACTTGGCCCCTTCGGCCATAACACCGACACAATTTTGACAAAACATGGAGAACCCGGTTTTTCTCTACAAAATACAAAATGTAATTATTATAAGGCTTTCTTGGGTGGCTTCAGATGCTTGATACCCATTGTTATTCTGGTGCTTGGCGAATTGCTTCTTTCCTTCTTGCTTGGACCACCATCCAGATCCGGAAGAGCAATTTTTAACATTTTACCCCTATCTTTTATTTACTTTATAAATTCACGTATTTAAGAATTGAATGTATAATACATGTGTGGTTTTATATGGATCACTGGTCATGTGTGGGTTGGGCTCGTTAGAATGAAAATTAATGGACCAAAACAAGGCAATGCTCACCTAGTTAGTTTTAATATTTTTACACTATTTAGCGACGACAGCGATGGATATTAACAAAATATACGACATTTACAAGAGCCTGCATTATATTTCTAGTAAAGAAGAAATAACAATCAGCTCTATCATTTAAAAATAAACAAGAAAAATAACGTAGCTGTCAACAAAAAAGGAAATTCAACATCTGTCGTTTGCTGCACAAATTTTACGCGAAATTCACATATTTTCAATGAAGAACTTCAATCGACATGGACTTTACATTATAAGGAAGACAATTAATTGAATATTTCAGGAATTGAGTCACTATTTAATTAATTAACGAGGTTATATTTATTTTTTCTTTTTCCTTTCGCGTTGTGTCAAAATTAACGTTTTCTTTCCTCCATATACATTTCGAATAAGGACATCTAGCGGCGACCGTCAAAAAGATTTTGTGAAACATTCATAGACTACAAAATCTTCTCCACCTTCTTCTTTTTCTATTTTTGTATAATCTTCTTCATCTTTTCATCTTCAATTCTTTCTTTTCATCTTCATTTTTTTCTTTTCATCTTCAATTATTGCTAGCCGAAGGCTACAAAGAAAGCATTGTTTGGTGTGAAAAAAACATTTCGAGGTAAAAATGTCCATCTGTAGGTATGTGTGTGTGGCATCCATTATAATATTATTAGTCAATGGTGGTATCACATCAACTTGAAAATTCAAGATACAAAAAAAGATGGCTTTGCCAAAGAAGCTATCCTGACCGGTATCCCCGGCCTTCCGTTTCTCTCCCCTATGGACCTTATTCCATCATTTAAGCACTCTCTTCGAAATGAATGGAGTGAGTTATGGTCATCCACATGTTCAACAAAGGGAAAGTGGTACGCTGGCATCCAGCCATCTCTTCCTAATTCCCCATGGTTTTGCAATTATTCTATTAATAAACAACAAATTTCTACCCTTTGTCGCATAAGAATTGGCCATTGTTGCTCTCCAGCTCACCTTTTTAAAATTAATGTTGTTGATTCTCCCTTTTGCGACTGTAAAACCGAAATAGGCGATTTAGACCACATTTTCTTTAACTGCTCTCACCATTTATATCAATTGTATTTTCTTTTTCTAAGAACTGGCGTCTCCATTCAATATCCTGTTAATGTTTCCTATCTTTTATCCCTAAATTTGAAATCCATTAACCTTCTGTTTCTAAAATTTATTTCCCACAACAACATAAAATTATAATTTACTTTACCCAAAAAAACTCCTTAGTTAATTTTCTTTAATTCCCTCAAATAATGTTTTACAAGCGTTTTTTTGTTTTTTGTTTTTACTCTTTTTGCTTTTTATTATTGCTTAATCAAATGTGTGTATCGTGACCATTGAAGCGTATCCTTTTCCCATCATTCAAAATCCCCACTCAGTATACTTGACACTGGCGCCCCTGCTCTCCGCGGGATTCGCCAAACAGAAGAAGAAGAAGATACAAAAAAAACATGAAATTGCACTTTTCTGCCTTTGGAATTGGTTTTCCTGTTAAAAAAATATGTACACTTTTATGGAATTTTCCTCTCGTAGCCTCTCTGAAATAAAATAAGCAACTTTGACCACTATGACCGTGTAACACTTCGGACTCGTAACTGGAAAGTCGTGGGTTTGAATCTCGGCGGAGCACAAAAAATATACCATTTATATTTTCAAATTTTCTCTTCGCTGGGTTGAAAAATTCATAAACCTTTACCCATCGATATAAATAATATACATAGATGGAGCGCGTGAGTGTTTTCCTATACAAACGGTTGTGCCACAAAATTGTAGAAAGAAAGAGAAAGAAACATTAGAAATTTTGTTATGTTTCCGTCTCTTTCTGATCTCCATGACAACGTCAGGGTCCGTACTCAACATGGATTTGTAAGGACTGGATGGGCTAAGAAAGCAATCCTTTGTGAATTAGAAATGCGCTACCCCACTCATCATACAAATATCCAAATTCAGTCTATCGGTAACCTTCCAACTATTAATAGGTGTGTTTCCTAACTGGAAAGAAAAATCATCAAAATGCCAAGCCACACATTTTCCAAATGCATAAAAATACGAGAAATTGTAATCAAAAGTCTGGAGTAACTTTTCACTCGTAATTAGCAGTGAATATTAATATTTAAGTAAATTCAATTGATATTTTATCTGCCGATGCCTTTAGCCACAAAACAATAGCCCCGCTGTCAAACCGTCGGCCATTTTTAGTGATAGAGATGTGATGATGATAAAATATAGTATCTGATACCGTCACGTGAGAACATTTTTTTTTGTGAAATGTATATATTTGAAGTGGTCTGTATTTCAAAATTCAAAATTTGAATTTCTACCCTACACTTTTTGTTTCATTTTTCCTTTTATATTTCAAGGAAATTGGATTAAAAAGAATATTTTTTTTACTTTGTCTTCTATAGGTATTACACCTAACATCATTGAAAAAACTTAAAATTAAAAAAATGTAATTGAAATAATTTTCACAAGTAATTATGTAACATTAAGTAAAATATTTACGTTTATGGAACAGAAGCATTAAAAAGTATCAGATATTGTCAAAACCTTTGACAACACTAAATTATGTTGTCAACGAAAATAACATCAACAATTCGTTGCTAAGCAATATTACCTGCTTACATAAATTAACGACGGAGTAGAGACGCATAACGTGATAGAAAAGGACAACAACAAAAAACGTATGTTGTGCGAGCGAGACAAAACAAGGGACAAAGTCTGGCGAAATTAGATTTCAGTGACTGTATGGAACACAGTGTTTAGAACTAAATCAAATAAATAGCCTCTCCATTTAATAGAACTCCATGGTACTCAAGCCGAAGTGAAGAAAACCTAACAGGTGAGAGCTGAGGCTGACGTCTCACAACATACGTTTCCCAAAATGTAAGGAAAAATAACTTAATACGAATAAATTTATATTAAAAAAAAAAATTCAGTGCATAATATTTAAGGTTGTGTAGGAACTAAAAAAAACTTAAACAAAAAAGACGCATTACTGACTGTATCTTACTTTTATGTAATAGAGTATTTTTTGATAATTTTATGAATATCAGCAGATTTTTTTCTCCGTTATTTTAAAGGAGCATCTCTGA
Source organism: Agapetus fuscipes (assembly GCA_951799405.1). Lineage (NCBI taxonomy): Eukaryota > Metazoa > Arthropoda > Insecta > Trichoptera > Glossosomatidae > Agapetus > Agapetus fuscipes. The sequence continues at coordinate 8,756,939 of OX637343.1, read as the reverse complement.
AAGTTGTCTTCAATGCTTATTTACATTTTAATATCTTTATTTCTTTTGTATTTATACCTAAATAAACCTTAAAAAATACGATTAATGCGTCTAATATAAGAAAAAAAATCTATAGTCAAATAATGGGTATAAGTATGAAGAACTGAGTTTTTTTATTTATATTTTGTGGTTTTTTACTGTATGCTTTTGTTTGTAATAATTCATCACGCGCTTATCATGAGTTTTATTTCATTAAATTAACTTATTTCTATTATATGGGGAAATTTCAAAAATTGATGGAACTGTCAGGCTATCTTCGCATGATAGTTGTCTTCAATTTACATGTAGGTACCTCGATGTTTCCTTGCCGACGCTTGGTAAACAACTGATTGCAAATGGGGCATACACTATCATTTAGGGCAACAATGATGTGGATCGGATATATATACGCTAATGCTTCATCTATGTATTTTATTTAGATCAATGCCTTTACCAAAGACCGGTCATCAAAAGGTCCATCCAGCCTTACAACAATTGGGTCTTGCTTGAGAATTGGCGCTTTCTTCAGCGACGACCAAGCTCGCAGAGGGCTCTTAAGGTGTGATACACACAAAAACAGCGCTCACCAAATAAATCAGCCTAATTTAATTTTATTTTTTAACTTGAAAAATTATGAAAAAATATGATTGTTTTTCTTATTGAAATGTGTATTTACGCTGAGGAGTGTTTATAATGCAGACCCATTCAGGTTTTTTTATAAAAAAAAACGCATTTTTTTTTTCAAGAAAATTGTTGAAATGAAAAATAATTTGGATACAAAGGTACCTACAATTTTTGTTAAATATTCAAGTCCGATAGGAATAAAAAGGTTATCCTGGGACTTTTTTTAGAAATAAAATAAATAAATAGTAACAACGAAATGTCATTTTCAAAGCATATCATTCATTTATTTATGTAATCTAAGTTGCAAAGATCTATTGACATTTAAGTATTATATTTAATCCACACCCACAAACAAACACGTGTAGTTCACGTTTACAAATGCTGAATGTGTACCTACTTACAAATAAAATCCAAACCTCAAATGAACATAGCCCTACAAGTACCTAGATCCCACTCGCCCCCTCGGTAGATCTTACCTTCAAATAAAAACGGTAAGATCTATCGACGCGACGGTCGTCGAGATGCCGATGGCAAAATTTCCCGAGATAATGTCTATAATGTAATTAAATGGCGGCTGATCTGCAATGTAGGCGGCTAAGGCCAAGAATCAATTTTCATTTTTATAGATGTTTTGTAGATTTTTTAGTGTTTGTTTGTTTGTTTGTAAAACTAGATGTAATTAATTGCTTGTATTCCTTGACTTATAGGTTGGTATGAGGCTGACCACCCATACTGTAAAAAAATATTCACTTTACCAATGTCACCCCTGTTTCAGGTAAGGTCGGCAAGAGTTGCGGGCTTATGTTCATTTGAGATTGGGTTTTTATATTGTAGGTCCACATGCGGCATGTGTGAGCGCGAAATTACGCGTGTCTGCTTGTGGGAATGCATTTAATATGAATCTCAAATGATATATATCTTTGCAACTTAGATTTAGATTTAAACGTCGTCGGTGTTATGGCCGAGGGGGTAGAGGCGCATGTTCGACTAGCGTATTTGGAACAGAATAACATTGGTTCGAATCACGTCTGGCCCATTTGTTCATAACTTCAACGCTGGTTCAATAGATGCCATTGCATTCACACAAGCTTCTGCTTTCGCATGAACATTTCGAAGGTTGGTGAATTAAATTGCTCTTCAAAAATATATTTAGAAAAAATGTACTTAGGTCTACTTTATTATTTTCAGGTTTTTGACATTGTTTTTTTTTTAAATTAATTAATTTACGTAAGAGTGTGGAAAAGAAGTGAATAAGGTTTTATGGGTGTTACTTTGCCTTCAGGGCGGTACCTACACACTGTCTAATATTATGAAGCGCCGCGCCGGCCCCGCCTCGCGTTCCCAGAGATTGTGCCTGCATGCGCGGTTGTGAAATCAAAACATAACCTCTCTTTGTATTGCACAACTCTGGCACAGAGAGGCATTTGGGTGTAGATGAAAAAAAAATAAAAAAATTATCTCATTTCCAAATTCAGCTTGTTGAGGATATATTTCGTCCCCTTAGTGCATTGTTGCCTGTTCATCAGAGATGAATTCACATCAACAATGTATTTTGTGTGTGTTGGACCGATGTGTCGTATGAAAATTGGACATTGATTTTAAAACCTTTTAAAATCACTCTTAAATTATCGTGTTCTACATTTTTTCTTGCTCAGATTGTGCAGAATTTGATTCATTGAAAGGTCATCTTTAAATCAAATGGTAAATAAGCCAAACAAGCAGTGGGGCAACGATTTATTGAGTCATGTAGAACCAATGGGAGCAGATCTATAATCTAACTTTAAAAGATTAATTGGCATTCAAGGCTCATATTTAATGCATGCCCACAAGTAGCCACATGTAAATTCACTAACATGCATTCAATAAACATGCTGCATGTGGACTTAAAAAAATCAAATAAAAATATAAACCAAAGCTCACATGAGCATAAATCTTGCCACTCCTGCCTCTTTTCCCTGCATTTGGGGGGTGGCATTAGCAAAGGTGAACCAAGTTTTAACATCATGGGGGTAAGCCTCATACCAACATTTTAATAAAAAAACAAGAATTAATGAAAAATTTACGGAAACGCATAAAATGGCTTTAATGTTTCCACATTGTATGTATCTGAAAAATAAGGACACAAAGGGAATGCCAAAAGTAGGCGTTGAGTGGGAAGGCCGAGAAAAAATTAATTGGTCATTAATTCCTAAACATTCCATACCCGAGAGCTAAGGTTCGATCCTTACCAAGGGTGTCAAAAATGATTTCCCTTTTCTGTATTTATTTCAAACCCAAAGGAAGCCTCCGGCAAGGTTTATTCAGCCTTCACAATAAATGTGGTCAAGCCCTAGGGAGTTGGCCCCTTTACTTCTTAAAATAATTACGTTTCACAAGCCATGTGAAACCCTTTCGGAGACAACTCCGTAAGAAGTTGCACTGAATGGGAAGCTTAGTTGCGTGTTGAGTTGCGAATTGCAAAACAGCTGTTGCAGGAAACAAGATGATTTAAAGGTAAACACACAAAAGAGGAAACCGAGGAGAGATTTGCGCAATATAACCGTCAAAAAAAAGTGTCGTGGGCTGTTGATGCTGGAGAATTGCTTGCCGGGATCTGTTGCCTCTTTTCCAATGTTCCTTTTTTACAACTTTTTGTGTCTGAATGCGGCCCTGTTTCTTTCCACGCACAGCATAACCAAGAATGAATAAAATAATAATACCTCAATTCTCAGGTAAAAAAACTAGTACCGAGTCAAACGCCGAACCTGTCGGGTGTGTCACGAGATTCTTCAAAATTATTTCTCATGTTCTGTATTCGAGAAATCTACTACCCAGTGTTGTTTTTCCTTTAAAAGTACTTGTAAAAACCCACGTAAAAATATATGTGAATAAAATATACAAAAAAAGCTAGTGAATATATACACAACGAAATTTGGATTGCATGGTAGAATTTAAGTGTGAAAAACAAAAGTAAGGTTTTTAATTTGTTTTGTTTTCAAAATGTGTTGAATTATAATGTAAAACAATGCTTATTCGTAAAATATGGATTTGATATTTGGAAATACGAGTAATGTTGCGTCAGGTTATTAATTGTAAGCCTTATTTTTTTCAAATTGCATTTTTTAAGTCTACTCAAAACACTGAAATAAATGTTATTACTTAAAAAAAATATATATATATACTGATTTATTTGATGAGCGCTGTTTTTGTGTGTATCACACCTCAAGCGCCCTCTGCGAGCTTGGACGTCGCTGTAGAAAGCGTGTAAGGCTGGATGGACCTTCTGATGACCGGTCTTTGGTCAAAGTTTATGAATTTTTCAACCCAGCGAAGCAAATTTGAAAATGTAAAATGGTATTTTTTGTGCTCTGCTGGGATTCGAACCCACAACCTTCCATTTACAAGTCCGAAGTGTTACCACTGAACTTCGGACCGGTCGTTTAATATGTAATGCAATTTAATTAATTCAAGACATACATATTTTTAATTAGTTTCTTTAGCGAAGCATTTTAAATAGAAAATCCCCTTAGTATATTTTTAATTCCTAATGGATGTATATATTTTTAAATTAATAAATATATTTTGATAGTCACATAGGTACATTTCATTTCAGAAAATAATTAATTCGAGACATACATATTTTTAATCAATTTCTTTAGCCAAGCATTTTAAATAGAATGTCACCTTAGTATATTTTTAATTCCTAATGGATGTATATATTTTTAAATTAATAAATATATTTTGATTGTCACATAGGTACATTTCATTTCAGAAAATATTAACTTTTATAAGTACGAGTATACCGTCGTACTGAGATTATAACTAGTCGGTTTTTTACGTCAACGCCCCTTTTATATTTTGAATTCTTTTCTTCTTCTTTTATTTGATTCCTCTTCTCGTAGATTGGAAATCATCAGAGCAATTTTTATTTCATTAGAAGCTGCACGTCTGAACAGAAACCGAGTCCTGCAACAAAACAAACCCTGTAAATTTATTTTTGCCGTTTAAATTTTGTTGTTAGGGAGCTGACCACATTCTGAAAGCTGAAAAATTGTACACATTGTCCGATGCTACCTCTGTTTTATGGCAGTATGACAAGAGTTACGGAACTGATTTTTATTCGAAGTACAGATTTTATTTTGTGGGTGCACATGCAGCATGTGTAAATACAAACTAACACGTGCCTGATTGCGTATGTGCAAGAAACCTTCACCTCGAACATTAAAATATCTTTTGTAGGGTGGATTTTTTAACACAGTGAAAGTCCATTTTAAATTATATAAAAATTCAAATGGGTAAAACATAGTTTTGATTCACTTATTTATTTATTTTTTGTGCTCGACCATTTTCGCCTAATGAGGCATCTTCAGGAGCAGATTGGTTACAAATATCTGCTCCTATATATGTTTTACCCATTTGAATTTTTATTAAAATATCTATACAACTCTTTTTCAACAGATTTTATTAGGTAGGTACCTATCTATTTAGTAAAAATAAAATATGTATATACTTTGAACCTTATAATCGTAATTTTTTTTACTGTTATTTAAAGTAATTACGCTCGTTTTCTGTCAATAGATAACCTACATGGGGGACGTAGAATACTCTAGAACAGGTGTGAGTGTATTGTCATACAAATAATATTTTTAATAGTCGATACCTGTGTGACCTCAAAAGATCTTTGCCTTATATGGAGGCGAAATATGCAAAAATACAACCAGACCACCCGGTCATAAATATGAAACATTATAATTTCGTATCAAACATTTATTATTACCTACTCGTACACTGGCAATTGATCAAAATAAAAGGCGGTAATCTATAAAATGGGACACATACATGGCTACACATATGGAAACATTATGAACTTTCGGTATTATTCACACATAGCAAACCCATGGCTCAACCTCTAGCTTACGTGAATTTTCCAAATGAAAAAAAACGGTGATCCATAGATCATTTACATATTAAACGGTCTATAGTCCAACGGTCCAACACTTCGGTCACGTGATTGGAAGATAGTGGGTTCGAATCCTACTTTTCATAATCGTCATACTCTTATAAAGGCAGTGCCTTATTGTACCAGCCACCTATCTCTGTTAGTTGCCATCCTCTTGTAAGGGCAGTGCCTTGTTGTACCAGCCATCTGTGTCTATTGGTTGCTTGCCATCTTATTGAAAAGGCAGTGCCTTGTTGTACCAGCCATTTGTTTATGTTAATTGCCACCCTCTTGAGCTGCGAATAGGAGGCAATATCCATGAGCCGCTTCAAATCCTGGATGTATGGAGTTTCTTGGGTGATCTCTTGTTTGTTTTAACAACAATATCAAATAATTATGTTTATTAATGTAAGGGTTTTTGCATTGGCATTGTGAAGAGTCTTTTACAATTAATAATGTAAAAATAAAACACAAAGTATTTCTTCACGAGTTGAATTATTTCCTCGAGCGACTTTGATGTTATCACACCATTTGTTCTCCAGTTGTTCGCTCGATAATGGTGTGATAGCATCGAAAGCAACTACTGAAGAAAAACTTTTGTGTTTTATTTTTACACAATTAATTTAAATTTACAAATTATTTGTTGAAGCGAGCTGACTGAATATTGAATGAGGAATTTATATGCAAGTGGGAGGTGGATATCCTCGATCTTGTTCTAATCATATCAATGAATAGATCTTATACAAGTCCACATGAATAACTTATGTGTGCAAATAATGATAGTTTTATTATATGGGCGATAGTTCATATCAGTGGTAGTATCGGCAAGGTGTACACACAGACCCGGATTAACCCCTCTGGGGCCCTGGTGCACGAAAAAGCTCGGGGACCGTTTTTATATCCCCCCTCCCTGAAAATCTCCCCCCACCCTTCACCTCATTTTTTTTCACAACGTCAAAGATGCATATCTTTCCCGAAAAAAATATGTTAAAATGTTTTCTATACAATCATTTTTAGTCTTTGAGGTGCCCTTGGTCATTACGTCTCATAAAACTTGAGCCCCAGAGATAATATGTTTTGAAATGCATGTAAACTAATTTATATTTAGTCTGTAATCGGGAGCCCCTTGGTCACAAATACCTTGGTACTGAAAAAATATTTACGAGTTTCTTTGACCCTTTGGGGGCCCGGGTTCTGTCACACCGCTCGAACCGCCCTTAAGCCGGGCCTGGGTACGTTGCTATCTATCTTTAATCTAAGTTGCAAAGATATATTAACATTCAAAGCTCACATCAAATGCATGCCCACAAACAAACACGTGTAAATTCGCACTTACAAATGCTGAATGTGTACTTACAAATTAAAATCCAATCCTCAAATGAACATAAACCCTGAAACTTTTGCCACCCTTACCAGTGGCAATATATACGTAGGTTCAACATGCCACATGCGACGCCTTCGGGGACAAAGCGATACGTAATCGAATTTAGGTTAAATTTACGATCATTAGACACATTTGTAAAATGAATTAAATGGCCGGATACGTATACGAACCGTTGACAATCCCATCAGTGTATACTTGCCCTCGGCCGAACAAGCTTGTGTCTCAGAAGCGCTATTCTACTAAATTTCTTACACTCTGGATATCAATCCAAGTCAGAGCTTGCTAGCAGTTGCGAAAGAACTCCATAGATAAAAAAAAAACCACAGTGCACCTTATTTTTGGACACGAATCGCTATCTCGTCGCCTCAAGGTCGTAAGGAATTTAGCCATTTAGCGCATCTGATGTTGGGTAAGAAGCCAACGAAACGTCGAGAACACTAAGATTCTCCACTAACAATATTTGCCCATTTAATTTATTTTTAATAATTGTACAAAGAGCGATACGTAGTTTAACTATAATGTAGAACTTAGTTGCCTTTAGCGGCAATCTGTGATGTCATTCAGCCCAGGTATATTTTAAATGCGCGGACTCCATTATGCAAACTCGGTTTATTCAAATGCATTCATTACCTGTCTAGGTTGCATTTTTTTTTGTTTTTTTTTTCAATTGAATTATTTGATCAAGGTTCTGATTGTTTTAACAATTGCGAGACTATTTGGATTTCCACGCCAATTTACCGAAAAAACTCTCGTTCCAATTTCAAATTAAACGCCGATCACAAAAAAAATACATACCTACCAGGGTGGCCAACCGTGAAAATAAATCATAGATATTTTATACGGCAGGGGCCTCCAAGCTATTTTAGCAAAGGGCCGTTTTGAAATAATATGCGGGCCAACAGGGTAGGGTCTTGGTGATTTGTCCCCCAGGGTGGATTTTTTTTTTAATTTTACACTTGAAAACAGTGTTGTTAAGCATTTCCAGTCTATTTTTACTCATAAATAAAACTGAACAATTTTAAAACTTAATTTAAATCGGATATTTAACGAACCGTTTAGAGAGAACTTACATCATTCTCGACGTTTCGTCAGCGACGTAGCCGACGTCTTCAGGAGAACATCCTCTCTGTACGGCGACTGAGGATGAACTGAATTTGAAAAAACATTTGTCACAAATCACTGCCTACCTTCGAACGAAGGTAGTAATTATGTTTTGGTCTGTTACACATACCACTTTCATCTTGTTTGTATTCCACATCACTAGATGGTACTATGTTACCTGTAAATATCCGATTTAAATTAAGTTTTAAAATTGTTCAGTTTTAAAAAAATAATATAATTGTCAAAATGTCAAACGACCGTAATTCTAACTTAAACCTAACCATAAATAAAAGTTCACGCAGCCGGTATTTACATTTTCAATTTCTAAAAAACTTTTTTATTGGCGTCTAACTAAGTCATTTCGCGGGCCGCATTTTGCCTGCGGGCCGTAGTTTGGAGGCCTCCGCTCTACGGCAATAAATTGACAATTTTCGTCTATGCTAAATGCCATTTTTGACGTTTCGGTTAGCTTATTTTAATATGTGATTTAAAACAAAACCTTCTAATCAAAAAAATGTTTTACCTACAGATATTTTTTTGCATATATTTTAAGTATACTACTCTTTTTTATTTTGTTCTTTAACTATGTAGGTAATAGCTCGATACTCGTATGAGGCTGATCGACGGTAATGGAAAATAATGGTTCACTTTTGCCAATGCCACCCCTTTTCAGGGAAAGCTGTAGGTACTGTTAGATAGTAGTTATCGGAAAGCTATAGAGTTATCGTTCGTTTGAGATTCATGTCAAACCAGAGTGTTTTTATAAAATGTTTCAGCGGAAATTTTGTAGAACTCTTTAAAAAATATTATGTACTTATATGAACAAAATCGCTGTTTAATTTTACTTATATATATTCAGAATGTGTTAATTTTAACTAACACGTGCTTGCTCGCTAACGTGCATCAAGTGTGAATTTTAATAAGTAATAGATATACTAGTATCTTTACAACTTAGATTAAATAGATAATGTCGTAGAAAGTGAGTGGATTTAAAAAAAAACACGTATTTCTATAAGAGGAGATGTTGCGTTATACCAACGAGTATACAAAATACTTCCATAATATACTTCTTATGTCACATTTTGTATAGACAGAATAACAGACATATACCAATCCCAGAGGTTGTTATGTAAGAACCAACCAGTATGTACTCAACGACAACATTATATGTAATACGAAGAAATGTTCAACTTATTCACTGTTTTCTTATTTTACTTTGAGTTTACCATTGTCTGATGATTGTCAGGGAAAAGCAGGAGCGCCAGTGTCTTGTATACTTGAGGATAAAATATTTAACACGTGTTCTTAGGTAGGTACCTTTATTTTTAAACGAAAATCTCCTTGTAATGAAGGAAAAAGTAGTTATGCCATATCCCATAATGAGGTGGCCAAAGCCTCTGCAGAGTTGTCTCTACTCCTTATTCAGCTGTCAGTTTGATTTTTGTTTTGAAGTTAACACCAAAGCTGGAAATAATTTTTAACACCCTCGGTGGTATTCGCCCCCGAGCTCTCAGCATGGAATGCAAGCACTGTACCAACTGAGCTATCGACCAGTCTAATGATTGATGAAGCTTGTAGATTGCCGCCTTTGATTGTATTCAGCTCAAGCTTCGCTTTGAACCCTTTAAAAGTGAAAAAAAAACATTCATACGGGGCTATTCTTAGACATTTTAGCCATCGGTTGATCCCACGCTTTGACAAACTAATGATGCCTGGCCTGAAAGTCTCATCATCACGGTCATTCTTATCTACCGAATTTTGGTAATATTTGAATGAAAACTAATCAGCTGTTCACTTGCGGCCATCTTGGATTGGCAGGTTCATACAAATGCAACATTAGTTTCTCAAAGCGTGGGCTCAACGGACGACTAAAATGTCTAAGAACAGCCCCGATAGACATACATTATCGAGTCTTTCGTCAATGTGTCATTATTATGCTAAATAATAGCTTTGTCTATGGCATATTGTTGTTTTGGCGCGCACAGGATGTGACAGGAACGTCACCGGAAGCTGCGTTACTTACGTGCTACCAACTGCGTAACCGGAAATGTCATAAATGTAAAAGGGAAAGAATGTACCTCCTTGTTAAGAAAAAATAACAATGCCTACTTTAAAGTAGGTACCTATAAGTTATAGAAAAAAGCATAACATAATTTTAACCGTGTTGTTATTATATCGTGTAGGACTAAAGGCGAAAACTTAGATTTTTCCCTTGAATGAGAAAAATACAGGGGAATACAAAAAGACATTTTCTGTGTTTTCATACATTTATCTTATTTTCAAAGACATCCTCTATTGCCGCTTTTGGTCAGCCTCATACCGACCTATAAGTCAAGGAATATAAACCAATCAAACCAGAAAATAACTAAACGAGTCTTTCATGCAGGTTTTCTTAAAAAAACAAGGCTCATCATTGGAGAGAATGAAAGAAACATCTAAAACTAAGAGTAGCTTCTCTCGTGTCTATTATTGATAGCCTCGTGATAATGATTGGTGGTGATGATGTCACCTCCTCCTCAGGCAGTTGGCCGAGAGAGACCGAGGATGTACTGGCACTACAGCTAGTGAGAACAGGTAGGTACCCGCGCCAACAATACCCATTCCAAGAATGTCGGCCCAGAGCGTCCCACGGTCTCAGATTCGTAATTTTCGGCTCTGTACTCGGAATATTATAGATCACGACTAGCAGTTATGCCAACTTAAATAGTGTTATTCACACGCACAGCAAATCAACGGCTAATCCTGCGTCAAAAGGGAATTTTCCATACAAAAAAGTAGCAAATAATAGCTGCAAACATATACCTACCATAATCTAACCCGCAAAAAATTACAATGATCCATGGATCGTATAGGATGGTGTCAAGCTAGCAAACCATTTAATAAATATGTAAAGATAGGTTTATTTTTGTCATCCGCTTTCAAGGAAAGTCGGTAAGAGTTGCAGGGCTTAGAATATTTATTTCAGGTTTGGGTCTTATTTTATAAGTAGGTACACATGCAGCATTTGCTTGTGGGCGTGCATGAAATATGAGCCTTTAATGTCAATACATATATTTGCAACTTAAGATTGAAGATTATAGAAGACACTGCACTGTCATGAGTAATTCAAGAAAATCTTGAGGCTTCTATCCTGATTTTTTTTTAAACACATTGCCAAGAGGAACTATTTGCTTATGGTATAAGTTGTCAGCATTAGTCAATGTTTTTTTTAATTAGTCAACACTGTCAACTATTAGACTTTGACCTGTCGTAGTAGGGTTATTCTAGAAAAATAATTCAAACACAAAAAATCACACATTTGGCCTAGTTCAAGTTACGGTGATAAAAATGCTTGAATGCAAAAAAAAAATACATTAAAAACATGCGTTTACCTCGCAGTGCCAGATACGATGTATTTTAGTCTATGGAATGCTCAGAGTTGCCACGATACAATAAAAAAAACACATATTATTATTTTCTATTGTTAAGTTACCGAGCCTGTGTGGGGCTGTATGGAGGCGCGATCATCAAAATACGTGCTGTGACCAGCATTTCAAAACTAATTCTTGGAACTGATTGAAAATGTTACGTGAAAATGGGCATTCTCAGAAGAAGCACACATAAAATATTGTTGGTTTACAATAGCTCCTAGTGTATTTTTTATTTTCTTTCAAAGTCTCTGGCATAATTGAAAAATTTACACACCTGTCTTATTATTTTTCTTGACGAAGAACTTTCGATCAGAGATTCACAAAAATTTCATAGATGTTAAGGGTGCGATCCACACATATTCAAGATTTTTTTTTTTAAAGTATGTTTTCATTTATTTTTTTAGAGCATGATTAAGACATAAATTAATATTTTAAAAATATACCTAAGATTAATCAACATTTAAACTATTTATCATATTTTTTTCAAAAGTCAAATAAATTATTTACGTATATAAATCAAAGCTTAATCGGGACTTGTTTTTGCTAGTTGCGGAAAGAGCTTTGCTAAAAAGCATATCCTACAAAAACGAAAAAAAAATCTTAATTTTTTCTATGATAGAATAAATTTAAAAGAGTTTGTTGAAGGCATGATCAGATTACTTTTTTGAAATTTGATTTTGCTTTCCATATTTTACCTTTTGAATATTGCAAAAATTTTTTTTTTTTTGTATTTTTCGTACACGTTTTTTTCCGACATTTAAAGTTTTAAAAAAATAAATGAAAAACTAGTCATGTAGATAAAGTCTTTTTTAAACCTATAACAACAAAATAAATAGTCGAAATATTTTTTTTCATGGGTTTTTTCCTTATTTCGCAAACCTTTAAAATTCTGTTCAAAATGAATCAGTTTCCCTTTGTTCTTCAAGGGGCTCGGACGTGGGATCTGTGCCGCTTGCTTGTCCAACCTCTCTACCGCACGGTACTTCTCCCTCACACACGCAGAGCATATGGGTTGAAGGCAACGTGTATTACAAAACATATGCACTCGTCTGCTGTGATTGGAGCTTTGAAACATAATAATCTAAAATATAAATTACGGAAAAGAACGCATTACAACTGTAAAGTCGGAAAATTTCTTTATTTTTGTAGTATGTTTTAGAAACATGGAATTTATCATCAAAGCAATTATGTGTCGTGCTGAAAATGACTATTAACATTTAAGATTCACAATTCATGTGCGCTCAAATAGATTCAAAACGCACATCTAAATCTAAGTTGCAAATATATGTATCATTTGAGATTCATATTAAATGCATTCCGACAAGCAGACACGCATAATTTCGCGCTCACGCATGCTGCATGTGGACCTACAGTATAAAAACCCAATCTCAAATGAACATAAGCCCTGCGACTCTTGCCGACCTTTCCTGAAACAGGGGTGACATTGGCAAAGTGAACCATTTTTAACAGTATGGGGGGTCAGCCTCATACCAACCTATAAGTCAAGGAATTTATTTTTTACAGATAATTTACACAAAAACAGCGCTCATCAAATAAATCAGCCTAATTTTTTTTTTTTTAGCCTTCAGCTCCACAGTAATAGGATATTTCTTTAGAATAGGTGCATTCCGTAGCGACGGTCAAGTTCGGCTCTTGAGGAGTGTTTCGCATCACTTTAGAATAAACACAACTAAGCTGCACATATGGTGTAACTTCTTGCCTGCGTTATCCCCGAAAGGGTCGCATGTGGCGATTTGGGACCTATTTATTTTTACAGGTAAGGGGGCCGGCCTCACACCAACCACTTTCAATTGAAGTAGGGGTTTTCCAGCTCCCGGGGGGGCTGGTTCTCCTTTCTTGTGAAGGCTGAGTAAACCTTGCGATCGAACCCTTGCTCTCAGCATGGAATGCAAGCATTTTACCAATTGAACTATCGACCTTTTTACGAGCTTGGTCGTCGTCGCTACAAAGTGTCAATTCTCAAGCAAGACCCAGTTGCTGTAAGGCTGGATGGAGCTGTGGTTACCGGTCATGGGTAAAGGTTCATAAATTTTTCAACCCAGTGAAGAGCAAATTTGAAAATATAAATGGCATATTTTTTGTCCTCCGCCGGGATTCGAACCCACAACCTTTCAGTTACGAGTCCGAAGCGTTACCACTTGCACTACGGACCAGTCATCACAAGAATAATTATTATTATACAGATTATGACAAAAAAAAAATTGTTTTGCAAATCATTTTACTATTGTAATATTATGTCTTTCAATGGAAATAGGATATTATGTTAAACAATGGTTCTTTGTTCAAATTTTACCTACCAGGATAAAAAGGCTTCTCGATTTTTGAATGTCATTTTTCTATGACTTATGCTTACCAAGTGACCTTATCTAAGCTGCAAGGATATGTTACATTGGGGGATTCACATTATATGCATTCTCACAAGCAGACACGTACAAGTTCGCGCTTAAACATGCCGCATGTGGACCTTCAATAGAAAACCCGTATTTCAAATGAACATACACCCTGCAACTCCTGCCGACCTTCCCTAAAACAGGGTTGACATTGGCAAAGTGAACCATTTTCTACAGAATGGGTGTTCAGCCGCTTACCATATATTGCATACCGCATATAATATTTGTTTATTTATTTTCGAAAAACATAAACATACGTGTAAGTACATAACATACGTGTACATAACATACAGGGTTTTTCCCCCAAACTTTAGGTATAAACCGCGAAGTCAAGGAATTGTTCCTCAATGTTCATCTAAAAAAATACGACTCAGCTTTATATAATTTGTAGTGTAACTTCTTGCAGCGTTATCACCGAAGTGGCGATAGTAAACTTATTCCAACCACTTCAGTTGAAGTGGGGGTTTTCCAGCTATCTCAAGGGTGGTTCACATAACTCTGAGTAAGCCATGCCGGTGGGTTTGAAATAAACACCGAAACGGGAAATTATGATGGCAATGACACCCTGACTCTGACTCTCATTCTTTGTTAAAAATATATGATTTTTTTAACCCAACGACGAATGTATTAAACAAGAACGAAATTAAGCAAACACATATAGTGTAACTTATTGCCCGCGTTATCCCCGAAGGGGTCGCATGTGGCAATTCGGGACCTATTTATTTTTACAGGTCGATAGCTCAGGTGGTAGAGTGCTTGCATTCCATGCCGAAAGCTCGGGTTCGAATCCCACCGAGGGTGTCAGAAATGATTTCCCGTTTCGGTGTTTATTTCAAACCCCAAAATAAAATACCGGCAAGGTTTACTCAGCCTTCACAATAAATGAGTACCAGCGCTCTCGGGAGCTGGGAAACCTCCACCCCCCGCCCCCTTACCTGTAAAATAAATAGGTTCAACTCGCCCCATGCGACCCCTTCGGAGATAACGCGGCAGGAAGTTACACTATATGTGTAGCTTAGTTGCGTTGCGGTAAGGGGGCCGGCCTCACACCAACCCCTTTAGTTGAAGTGGAGGTTTCCCATTTCCCGAGGGGATTGTTTCTTATTTCTTGTGAAGGCTGAGTAAGCCTTGCCGGTATTTTGGGCTTGAAATAAACACTGAACCCTTGCTCTCCGTATATAATGCAAGCATTCTACCATTAACTGAGCTATCGACTGGACTTTTTACGAGCTTGGTCGTCGCCACAAGGCGCCAATCCTCAAGCAAGACCCAGTTGCTGTAAGGGTGGATGGCCCTTTGGTGACCGGTCATTGGTAAAGGTTTACGAATTTTTCAACCCAGCGAAGAGCAAATTTGTATATTTGGTAAAATTTGGCCAAACGCTATATTTTTTGTGCTCCGCTGGCATTCGAACCCACAAACTTCCATTCAGAGTCCGAAGTGTTATCACTGGACTACGGACCGGTCTGTTTTAAATAATATAAATTATATTATTTTTTACTCCGTCGGGATTTGAACCACGACCCTTGTCTGGAGCGCTAATCACTAGAACACGGACCAGTCTATCCTATAATATATAAATATATTTTTAGATTGCCGCCTTTGATTCTATATGACTCATCTATAATAGACTTCAGGTAGAGTCTTTTGAATTACCAACAAAGAAAGTAGGTAACAATACAAAAGTCCGACAAGCTGATTCCTAGAAAACCCTGTCTACCTTTGTCTACAGTTTGTTGACATAATGACTTTCATGTGCTTATAGCAGCTTATAGTCACTTGCAGTTTTTTTTTTGTTTTCTGGTATGCTGGTTTTTATTTGAATGGCTCTGTATAGTCACAGATTTTATTATTTCCCCCGAAACTCTTTTTGAATTGAAAAAGAATTATGAAATTAAAATATAATTTTTTTGTCTAATCTAATCTAATCTAAATTGCAAAGATATGTTTCACATTACATTCAGTCTCACAACCAGACACGTACAAGTTCGCGCTTGCAAATGCCTCAACATAAAAGCCAAATCTCAAATGGACGTACACCCTGCAACTCTTGCCGTCCTTCCCTGAAACAAGGGTGACATTGGCAAAGTGAACCATTTTTACAGCACGGGTGGTCAGCCTCATACTGTGACAGACATTGTATTTGATCCTCAATTGTATTTTCAAGCAGTTTTAAATCAAGAACTACTGTATTTCGTTAATGAGTTTTGAATTACAATATTCCTTTTTCAGTTTACAAAAACACGTCATTTACATATATGTATAACAATTAGGTTTTTAAGTAATGTGAAAAAGAGATTAGTTTGATTTCTTGATTTCTTCTAGTAAAGTAAAGGGTCACACAAAATAATGGCTATCGTGGCCGGTCCGTAGTTCAGTGGTAACACTTTAGACTCTGAATGGGAAGGTTTTGGGTTCGATTCCCGGCGGAGCACAAAAAATATACCATTTATATTTTTAAATTTGCTCTTCGCTCGGTTGAGAAATTCAAAAACCTTTACCAATGACCGGTCACGTCCATTCAGCCTTACAGCAACTGGGTCTAGCTTGAGAATTGGCGTTTTGTAGCGACAAAAATCAAGCTCGTAAAAAGGTCGATAGCTCATATATTATGGTAGAATTCTTTCATTCCATGCCGAGAGCAAGTGTTCGATCTCAAGGTTTACCTACTCAGCCTTCACAAGAAATGAGAACCAGCCCCCCCGGGAGTTGGAAAACCCCCACTTCAACTGAAAGTGGTTGTTGTAAGGCCGACCCCCTTACCTGTAAAAATAAATAGGTCCCGAATGGCCACATGCGACTCCTTCAGGGATAACACAGGCAAGAAGTTACACTATATGTGTAGCTTAGTTGTGTTTTTTTTTTTTTTGCGTGATGGGAGTTTCACAAAAGTCGTATGTAAAAAAAATCTACAAACGGCAATAGCAAGTCGAGCATATTTTGTGGGGCTAAATCCATACGGTCTGAGGCAAAAGGGGTTGGGGGGAAACGGGTCGCAAATTTGACAGCTATCGGCGCGGTGCAACATGAGAGCGCACCCTTAAGATAAGCACGTCCAGCTATCTTTCCAACTTTTAGGAGGTCTTCAGGGCAACTCATTTGCTAGAATATATGCGATTCATTCATGACTCATTCTCATTGACATAGGTACCTATTATTCTATGCTCATTCTGGATAGGTACATGATCTCTCCAAAATCACCTCCTGGGTCTGCTTCATCTCAACATGTTCTCTTTTTCACATGATTTTCTTATGTAGTCATTGCGGATGCGATCTCACAATGCTCTGCCCATGATCATTCTAAGAACTTTCATTTCGGATGCTCTGAGTAGTCGTTTGGTTCTTCTCGTGTCTGCTCTAGCTTCAACATCGTTCTATCTTACTGGCAATATTCATCTCCTTTTGTGAGGTCATGTTTTATTCTAAGTTTTTACTATTTTTTCAGTCGGTTTTTATTATAATTTTCTAATATAATCTAATCTAAGCTGCAAAGATATATATCATTTTAGATTTAAATTAAATGCATTCCCACAAGCAGAAATGTATAATTTCGCGCTAACACATGCCGCATGTGGACCTACAATATAAAAACCCAATCTCAAATGAACATAAGCCTTGCAACTCTTGCCGTCCTTCCCTGAAACAGGGGTGACATTGGCAAAGTGAACCAATTTTTTATATTATGGGTGGTCAGCCGCATAACAACCTATAAGTCAAGGAACATACATGATACGTATGTAGTTATTTTATTTCTAATACTATAAGAACGCTGATGTTCCAAAAGATACTAAACAACAAAAATCCTTGTTAAACTAATCAACCCTGTCTAATAATTTCCATCTTAACTTTAAACAAGATAAACATAGGAATTTTACGTTGATTTTCTTTTGAATCAATCGTGTCTTTTTCTATCATACCTACTTAATAATGCTAAACAAGAAAACTATTATACTACCCTTCCATTTACATATTTGAGTATCCGGAGTACGCAACAAATGTAACGTAAGTTTTGTTTTTTTTTTATAAATTAATTAACAGCAAAAAATCATTTGAAATTTTCCGTTCTGAAAATATTGCTCCTATACCAAAATTTGCATAATGATATCTCATAGAATCACCTCTATTTATTATCTCCCTTTTATTTAACGAATGGTCTCCCTACAAACTAATTCCTAATGATTCTAACAAACAACAGTGCGGACCGGTTCCCCACGCTAGAAGTCGCTATTTTTTACCTTCCCATCACAGTCTCTATCGCAAAACTCGCGACGTGGTGCGTTTATAAAATAATATTACCTAAAACAACAATAAAAACATAAATAACAAACGCACACATCGGATAAATAAACATGGCGACGCCGAGCTGTCACATGACGTGCTAAAAACCAGTAAAATGACGTTTAAAATGTGTTTCATAATGTTTACTTAATCTCGGACAAAAATAGAAGTTAAATAATTGTGAAAATACAGTTCCGCAGCATGATTTTGACAGATAGGCCGCCATTTAATCAGTTAATTCAGCGTGGTGAATCTTCAAGTGCGCCAACGTCAAGCGGATAATACCTACTTATTTGAATAAGTGACGTTTGATTGTTTATTTTCAATGACATTCGAAATTTGAATAATATAAATACCTACCAGCTTTAAAGCGATATTATTTCAAGAATAAATTTAAATAAATAAAATAGTTTGTGAGTACTGTGCAAATATTTACAAATAAAATAAAATAAAAACATTAGTAAAAACTAGTTTTGTTTTAATAACGGTGTTTATTATAAAATTCAAAGTACATTGGAAATTTTTGAAACTCGAAATAAAAACATTTGTATTTCCTTTTTCAAATTTGGAACGTGGATGTGCTTTCCTTTTATGGCTGTTGTAATACGTGCGCCGACTACCAAAGACAATAAAATTTTGCGAGTATTTTGTATACTTACCTACATTTTAGTGAGTTTACAAATTGCGGCTGTACAAAATGAACGGAGGCTCGTTTGTGGCAGCTTTCATGATGGTGGCCGCTCAATTGACAAACGATCAAGAAAGAAAAGCCAAGAAAGCCGCCATGCTCAAGGCGGCAAAGTTGAACAAAAGATGCTCGGCAGCCAAGAAGCAAATGCCTTTCAAGACCAAATCAAGATTCTAAAAAAAGATCCATCAAATGCTCCATCTAGAGAGTGAAAAATATCTGCCTGTAGTAAATAAAAAGAAAGGAGATCCACATACATTTTTAGATTCATACCAAAGATCACCAAAGGGCACAGAAATGTAATACCTTGGATAACATCATTTGAAGTTGATTATTTTGTTAACAGGGACTCAAAAATTCAAAAGTAAAAAAAATAAACCTTCCAATATTTTCATAATAAAAATCAATGTACTTAAAACTGAACAAAGAATGAAATCATAATTAAACATGTAAATGGTAAATTTAAAACATAGGTATTCATGATTTTTTAGCAGAGATATTGCAGTAAGGGAAAGGCACAAACTTTTTCTTACTTTCAGTATAATATTGATAACTGATTTTTACGATTGATTCAACTTCTACTCCTATTGTTATCCAGATAAGAACCTAAATATTATATTGTTTTTAGTATAATTTAATAAATTTTATATATGTACTTACTTAATTATATTTCCTTCATTATAAATTATTTATTTAAACATACAAACACTTTTTACTATGTATACTGATTATATTTTATTTATATTTTTTTAACATGAGCATTCATATTGTTTTCAACTTTATTACCTACTTGTTTATGCAAAGAAAAAGTATCTACTTTAATGATGCTATTATTTTATACTGAATAAAATATAAATGCTTTCTAATTTATGGTTTAAATACTAATTATTTCCTATGCCCTTGTTTTAATAATGGAGAATATTTCACATAGAGGTGTACCTACACGGCTTTAAAAAAATTTAGATGGCAGCTAAATGAAGGTGCTGAAATGACTTTAACGCCTTCAAAACTTTTATATTAAATGCTTTTTACTTTTTATTTCTTCAACAAAATACCTCTTAAGTTTTAGCAATTCAGTAAACTTCACGTTGAAATATCAAAAGTGACGTTATACAAGGTTGTCCCGATTTGTACCACGTTTATTTTAAGCCTTGTAGGTCTGTATCTAAAAAATCCTAAGATAAATTAATTAATTGTGACTCTTCGAATCAGAAGTTCTTCCAAGTAAAACTTTTACTAGGTAAAGTACCTAATGAGTGAGGATGTACCTATTCAAAATTATGTGTGAAAAGTTCTAGAGTCGCCATGCGATTTTCATGTACATTTTAAAGTACCTACCTACTCGCAACTTATGACTCCGTTCAAAAAAAAAACCCGTTGTTTTTTAACACAACCTTATGTACTTAGTTTATATTCGCGAAACAGAAGGAAATAGCAACCTCTTTTTAATCAAGCTTTGCCAGTAAGTACTTAAATTTATTCCACTTTATTAAGAAATTCGTGGAGGGGAAAGCAATTCACCAAGCTATTTTTCAACCTGGCCAGAAACTGATAGGTACTACACAAGTGTTTCCCAATCTTTTTTCGCCCACCGCAACCCACATGAAAATCATCAACGGGGAGGTAGACACGAAAATTTAAAAAATAATCAAAATAGAACTTCGTCGATGCTAGACTAATCAACTAATAATTTATCAATTTTATTGAATGGATTATTTATTTACATATTTTAAATCAATTTCCAGTTTTCATAAGATAGGTACATTGGTCCAGTAGGTGCCTACATGTATCCTTATACGCTCGGCCATAGCGTTGACATTGGGGGAAAATATATTATCATAAACTTACCATCTTGTATGCAGCAATATTATCAAGCAATGACTTCACATTGGATTCCTAGAACAGGATTTACTCATCGCATTCCGATAATCAGAGCGAATCTGTCATTATCAGTTGGGCGGCCATGTTGAGTTGATGTGAGCAATGCGCATGCGCGGACGTCACTGTGCCGTACGTCACAGACCACGTGGGCGGAGGCTGCGCCCGTACATGGCCGGCAAACCAAGAAATAATTATAATATCGGCTTACTAAGTAACCTAGAGGCTTGATTATTATGTAAACCGGCAGCTGTTGCTCACTTTGATCTGTCCTTATTGGCGATTGTTTAAAATAATTAATGGAATGGTTATTTTTAGCAGCTGTTATTTGTAGGTTATTATATGAGAATCATTGAGATTGTAATGGGGCTTCCACACGCTTGCCAACCCATCACAAGTCAAGCGCACAGTGTGTCGTCTAGAACATGCTAGCTGGACAAAATTTTGTCTAATGGACTAATTTTGTCCAGCTAGCATGTTCTAGATGACACACTGTGCGCTTGGCTACAAGCCAAGTGCACAGTGTGTCATCTAGAACTACATGCTAATGTTCTAGACGACACACTGT
Organism: Agapetus fuscipes; assembly: GCA_951799405.1. NCBI lineage: Eukaryota > Metazoa > Arthropoda > Insecta > Trichoptera > Glossosomatidae > Agapetus > Agapetus fuscipes. The sequence goes on along the minus strand of OX637343.1, from coordinate 8,735,661 downwards.
GCGCTTGACTTGTGATGGGTTGGCAAGCGTGTGGAAGCCCCATAACGTTCAGTCAATTGAGCGCATATACAGGCCTGGATTAATCTGTCTGGGGGCCCTGGTGCGGGAAAAAGCTCGGGGCCCCCTATATGCTCCCCTCTCACTGAAAATTACCCCCCCCCCCCCCCCCCCCTTCGCCTTTTCACCTTTTTTTTTTCACAGCGTCAAAGATCTTTTCCGAAAAAAAATATTAAAATGTTTTCTATATCTGCAATAATTTTTAGTATTTGGGGGTCCTTGGTCACATATATTTCTTATAAGACTCGAGCCCCAAAAATATTTTTCTTCCCAGCGCCCACGAAAGAGTTAAACTAATTTGTACAAAGCCTGTAGATCCGGAGCCCCTAGTCGCAAATGCCCGCAAAGCCTGAGCACTGAAAATAAGTACCTTTGCGAGTTTTATTGCCTTGGGCCCACTGGGCGTGAGGACTGGGGGCCCTGGTTTTGGTAGTTCAGAGTTTGAAGGCACTTCATATTTATAGGTACCTACATAATTTGTATACTTTGTTTATATACTACTTTGAGATTTTTTTGTTATAGATACTTTGAGAATATAATTTGAGGCAAAGGGAATGAAAAGGGAATGAAGGGAGGCAAAGGGCGCGTGGAAATTTCATGACATCGGAACATATTTGAATTTGGAACTTTTTTCTCGGTGAGCAAACGCCAGTTAGTATGGATCTGTCGTGCTTAGCAATAATTAAAAAATATTTGCATGCCTTTTCCCAGGCTGGGTGACAGCACAATATTGTCTATGGCAATTCACGAGCGGACCTCATTTTGCACAACCTCTGTTGTATTTACATTAGAAAATTTGAAACACAATGACATAAGCGTTTCAAATTTTCTTTATACCTAGGTATTACATATTACAATAGCACCTAGGCAGTGGCGAAGGGTGCCATACAACTCGATTCCCATCGGCTTCCCTTTTAAAATGAGGCAACAAAGTAGTTAAAAAATATAGGCACAAAGTTAAAAAAATACATTTAAAACCAAAGAAACAATACGTATTTTTTCCCCATTGAAACCATGCAAGTCTACTTTATTATCATTTTTGCCTCATTTTAAAAGGGAAACCGATGGGAATCGAGTTGTATGGCACCCTTCGTCACTGCACTACCTACCACCTACCTACTTAGGTACTCTCACTCTTGCCACCACAGATAAATTAATATGATCTGTGCTTACCACCTTCTCCTGAAACATCAGTGACATTGGTTTGAAAACCCTGAAACAAAGTGGCATTGGAAAGTGTAGGTACCATTTTCTTGCTGTTTTTTATATTTTACTAAGGCTTCATATCCATCTGTGCGTATTCTATACAGACTATAATGTAAGTTGCAAAGATATTTTAAAACATTTAAAATTCATATTGAATGCATCCCACCCACAAAGTGAACATTTTTTACAGTGGTCAGCCTCATACCAACCTATAAGTCAAAGAATATGAGACCTAAAATGAAGACCTTTGCAATCGTAGTTTTAATTTTCCAAAAATAATTCAGAGAGACAAAAACACAGCTCAAATCAATATCTTTTTTTGTTTCATAGTAATTTCTTAATACATACTTACATGATAAAAAGTAAAGTAAAAAGTCATTATCTGATGATGATTACTGTGTAGTCGAAAACGTTTGTGTCCAAATATTAATTAAATAATCTAAATCTAAGCTGCAAGGATATCTATGTATCATTTGAGATTCAAATTATGCCGCATGTGGACCTACAATATAAAAACCCAATTCTCAAATGGACATAAGCCCTGCAACTCTTGCCGACCTTCCCTGAAACAGGAGTGACATTGTCAAAGTGAACCATTTTTTACAGTATGGGTGGTCAGCCGCATACCAACCTATAAGTCAAGGAATAATAATAAGAAATAATAAAGATTGAAAATAAAACAGTGTTTGAATAACTAAAGATAAGATGAATTTTCACAGTGTTAATGTACCAACCATCCAAAATATTAAAGTAAAAAATATTCTAATGATTTTTGGAAAATATAAAAATAAGCCGCTGTTCTGTCTGCTTTTGACACACTTCCTCAATGCTAACATGCGTGTAGCCTGTAGGTATTGTAGAGTTGGGCCCTTTCTCTCATATGAAAGTTAAATGCCTCCTAGGTGTGTACTCAGTTCATAAATCTAAGTAAATGACCTCTTTTTTTTCTCCTCAAACCTTGCAGCAGGGGTATCCAAACTACGGCTCACCAGCTCATTCCGGCCAATAGCTCAGGTGGTAGAGTGCTTGCATTCCATGCCGAAAGCTCGGGTTCTAATCCCACCGAGAGTGTCAGAAATGATTTCCCGTTTCGGTGTTTATTTCAAACCCCAAAATAAAATACCGGCAAGGTTTACTCAGCCTTCACAAGAAATGAGTACCAGCACTCTCGGGAGCTGGGAAACCTCCACTTCAACTGAAGTGGTTGGCGTAAGGCCGGCCCCCTTACCTGTAAAAATAAATAGGTTCAACTCGCCACATGCATTTATTATTTATTACATTTCTATTCCATTTCCTTTCTCCTGCCCTTCCTTTCCTTATCCCATCATGAGGACGAGACATTTTTGCTTGTATTTTGTTCGAGACATTTTTATTTCTTTTTCTTATTTTATTTTTGCTTACTTAGTTTGTAAGTATTTCTAAAATACTCTGAATTGTTTATAATTATCTTATTTATGTAGAAAATAACAAATAAAGCTTATTAAGCACACTCTCTGATTAAAAAACAATTTAGTAGGTATTCATTAATCAAATCCAAATTAAAGTGTCGGAACATTTCAAATTTTCCTCGGCCGGGTGTCACACCTCACAGGTTTAGGGGACTAGGTTCTTAGCAAGCAAGAAGACATTGTAGAGTAGGTAGTGTATGATTGGACGGATTGAAGTCACAATTTTTTCCCGGTTTTTTCGTACGATAGTCAAGGCAATGTTGTCAACGCTATTTGGGTCAGAATGATGGAGATTTTCAACTTGGCAAAGTCTTCATACGAGTATAACATGAACTCTGAACTGGTCTAAAAAATTCGGGGCCATAAAACGAAACACTTTTTTCAATGTCATATGTGCGGATCTATTTTTTTTTTTAAATATTTTTCTAATATCTGTACATTAACAAAATGAATATTGGTTTTTCACATAATACCTTAGAAAAGAAAAATCCATATGGTTTTATTTTCATATTCGTGCGTTTTCGACACTGCTATCCATTCATCGCCTGTAGCCAATCGTTTTTTTACATTGAACATCTATTTATGACATTTAAATCTGACACTCAAAATGTAATTTTCCTATTAAAACAGCCATTTTGTTTTTAACCCCACTTTTATGTTAGGTATTAGTCCTCAGTAACCTTAGTACGAGTTGCAAAACTTGAGAAAAGTAAAGTTTCCAAAATCTGCCGTTTTTGTTTCTTACACTTTATGGTCTTCAAGTCAGCAAAAGAGTAACAGTGATGAAGAAAATCAAGTTCAAACAAACAAAAACGGCAGATTTTGGGGGAAATCACTCTTTAATAATTGCCGTAAACTTTACATTACTCAAGTTTTGCAACTCGTACTAAGGGTACAGTACGTTTTTATGTATGTAAAAACTGAACAATAGTGGTTAGTAATGTGGCTTATCTGTTTCTCAGTTAAAAGCAATAGTCTCACATAAAAATGCATGCAACGAGTTAAAGAATGTGTATTCAAGCACATAATAATATGTACATGTGTAGGTACCTATACGCAGTAGAAGATAACACAATGGCTGAGGTATGCAGTTTTTTAAAAACTTCGTAAAACGATATACATTTAGATATGTTAATATACCTACTTACAGAACAAGGAATTTTAATTACTGGTAAAATTACGACCATTTTGAATCGCTGTTTTGTATGGAAAATTCACGTTAGGTGACAGTTGAGCCGTGCTTTTGATGTGTGTGAATAACACTGAAAGCTTTTAAGAAAATCTGACAGCCTACAAGTATTATTAGGTGCTTAAAATATTATTTCCTTTCAGAAAGACTCAAAAACGATAAAAATGAAAATAAAATAGTGCACAAAAGTGTGTGGAGTCGAAAAAGTGAAAGTGACGTTTAAAAGCGCGGGAGATTCGAGAAATCAAGATGGCGGACAGCGCGGGCATGCGCATGACGCACCAGGGCGTCAAAGCGCACACCCCCGAGGGATCGGCGGGAAGGATCAGCCAGGCGGGGCTGGTGGCGAGGAGCCCCGAGGGAACAGCGGCCAAGGGGATGCAGATCAAGGGGAAAGAAGACCTCTGGGTGGAGATACAGGCCAACACGTTCAGGAACTGGGTCAATGAGCATCTGAGACCCGCTGGGATGAAGGTAACTAAGATTATAATGAACTATCATCGGTGGTGTAAATGGGAATCGTTGGTTGATATATTCATGTAAATGATTAGAGCTCAGAGCCCGATATGATCAGTTCCATCAAAATAGGGCGCCTGCATTGGGGCTGGACGCATAATTAATTAAAATGGACGACGCCAGCCCCATTAAGTGCCTAACACTCTCAGCACCACAAGGCCGAAGTAGACCAGGACAGGGCTGGAAGTCTCATCACCACGGTAATTCTTACCTACCGAATATCGGTAACATTTGTATGAAGACTAATTAGCTGTTCACTTGCGGCTATCTTGGATTGACAGGTCTTCCTTAAATATTACCGATATTTGGTAGGTAAGAATTACCGTGGTGATGAGGCTGAAGGCCAAAAGTGTGATGGGTGGACGGTGTCAACGCAGATGCAACGAATGCGAATATACCTACGTGGCTGGAGAGAAATGGCGATGGGCATGCGAGAGTGGAAGAGAATCCTGAAGCGCTCTAGCATAAGGTTTACTGTGTTTTTTTTTTATCTATGGAGTTCTTTCGCAAGCCTAGCAAGCTGCGACTTGGATTGATATCCAAAGTGTAAGGAATTTAGCGCTTCTGGATTCAGCCAAGGCTGTCAAGTTGTTGTTAATGATGATAATGATTAGAACTTTTGACGAAATTATTAGAGTATAAATTACTTATAAGAAAGACTTTCAAATAAAAAATTAAAAAAAAGCACTTTTGTAAAATATAGATTTGAAATTTTGTTTTGTCAAGTATTGTTTTTAGGGTTTCTCAAAACTGTGCACTCTTAGACAGGGCTGTTTTTTTAGAGAAGTAAATTCCTACCCAATACCCATCTGACCGATCGATTCATTTGTGGTTGACTCAAACAGATTTTAACTCATATTTCTGATCTGTTATACTATATTTCCAAGTGATATGCCATTGAATTATTGTATGATTTTAGGTGACAGACCTGACAGTGGATCTGAAAGATGGAACACATCTGTGCGCCTTGGTGGAGCAGCTGCAAGGAAGACCTCTGAAGCCCTCCTGGCACAAGAGACCTGCCTCCACTCACCACAGCCTGGAGAATGTGACGGCGGCTTTGAGAGCCATAGAGGCTGATGGCGTTAAGTTGGTCAACATAGGTGAGACATTTCATTTAGAATATTTTTTACAACATTAAGGCATTTGCCCATTTAAGTCGAATTCAGGTTGATATAATGAACGAAGCATGATTTTTTGTTCACTAACTCTACCCTCTTATAAAGACTGTATGAGATCTGGAAGAAAGCTCAGTTGCTACTAAAAACGCTGCTTCGTTCTACCAACACAATATGGCGCTGTCATCAATAGGAAAAAAATAATATTACGCTAGCGACAGAACATCAGTTATATATCAATACTTTGTATTCAGTATAATAAATTAAAAAGACGACAAAAGTAAGTGGGTAGGTACTGTTGTTATAGCATACGACGTCATCGTATATCACTGAGTGTAAGTATATTTCACATTTCTGCAAATGAAACAAATTCTCTCATTATCTAGAATTTAAGATTTTAAATTATGATTAGGGTTGTTAGACATTTTTTGGAATAAAAAAAAACGGATGTTACTGACCGTGGAAAGAGAAGAACTATTTTCTCTACATTTCGTCAGAGTCATATCCGACGTCTTCAGGAGGCGTGTGTCTTCTACAATGATGATACACGAAGTGCTCGAACACACGCCTCCTGAAGACGTCGGATATGACTCTGATGAAATGTAGAGAAAATCGTTCTTCTCTTTCCACGGTTAGTAACATCCATTTTTTTTCATTTAAAAAATATCTAGAATTCATTATTTTATTGACAACTTTTGAACTTTTGATTTCGTTCAGCAGAAATAAATTAGCAAGGTGTGTAGGTACTCCATTATCTAAAGTTAAGAATATCATTGATTTATTTTCGTTTAGTTAGCGACAATCATTATATTATCTTTTGAATGCATCGTCGGGTAGCATGATAAAATGCATCAAACCGCAAAACCAGAATCTTGCGGGGATTGTTTTTTTTTTTATATAAATGGCGGTGCATGTTTTTGTTTGTGAGTATCTCGTCCCTTGTCTTTTAGTTTGTTTTGCAACGGCTGGCGATGTGGGTGAAGGTCAGACAGCGAGACACTGCCTCACACATACATATTATAGCAGATGACATAATATAACAACTGTCATGGCGGACAATATGGTTATTAAAATGCATTTTACGCCTTAAACATCTCTTTTATTATCACTGAAAGGCTTATTATTATTTTTATGGCTTTCAATTAAATGTAAAATAATCGAATCGTTCAGTTTAAACCTGAAAAATTACTGGGTGAACTTTTTGATATTGCTTGATTTTCTGGTTCCGGGTTTTTTGATATTGTTTTGAAAGATTTTAGATCGATCAATCTGAAATTTTTATTATTTTTTACGAGTACATTAACTGATCCATTAGAAAAAACAAATCAAGAATTAAAGCTTTCATCAAGAAACTCCACCGGAATGGAACAGGTGCTGTTTTTACGCGCTGTTCAAACACGCCAGTCAAAGCCATACCCTTGATTCGCTCGGCTATAGCGCCAATTGCATTAGTACCTACTTAACTCTTGTGAACGAGGTGTAACAATAACAAAACATTGTTCTACATCTCACTTTTTATAGCTTTTTATTAACATACCGTACACTGTTGTACAAAAAACATAGATTCATTCGATAATATGTAAAAAATAACTTGTTACATTGTTTAATGTGAGATTCCCATGATTTTCATTAACAAGGGAGATGTGTGTAGGCAAGAACAAGTATTTCTCATAAAAACGTGAGAACATCCATCAGTAACCGTCTGGTGGTTGCCATTGTCATATCCAAGGTTGAGATGGCTGTGTTCAATTTGTTATCTAAGATCCATAATTGTTAGATGTGTAGGGTCTACAACGATTCTTATGAAAATGAAGGCTTGTAGGAAAATACCGCTTACCAAGTAAATCCCGAGGATGGATGTATTGAAAACAAGCACATAAGAGGGAGACAGATAACAAATCAAGAAATATTTGTGACAGATTTGTTGCTTACGTACGTACACGGTTTGTAGAATAGAAGAACAATGGAATGAAACAGGATCTCGAGAGCGCGGGTCGAAATAATTGTACCTATGTGTTAAATTATATTTGTAAAATTGTATTCTTAAAACTTTTATTGGAATAACACGTCAAGTCGCTCTGAGACAGAAATTTTACTTATGTAGTCTTTATAATGAATTTGAAATTTATCCTTCGGGAGAATAGAGTAATCCTCAATTTTGTCATGGTAGAAATAAATCTGGACCCTTATATGAGAAAGAATACAGATTTTACAAGACAATTTAATGCCTACAGAGAAACGCGATAGTTGATGTTAAATGCCGATTAAATGAATATAGTTTTAGGTTAGATACAGATAGTTGTACTTAAATTTACATTCATAATTACTGTCAAAACAATTATTGACCATGACCAAAAATATATTTTTTATGTAAAAAAAAAATATCCAAGTATAATAAGTTCTGATCGAACATTCTAGCAATCAAATCAAGATCTTGAAGAGATATTATCTTTTAAAACTTGTCATATTTTTTTCTTTGAAATGATTATGTTGATTGTTGACAATATCTAATTTTGAATTATCGTTTCGCATAAAGAATCCAAAGCCACCGTTTGTATGGAAATAACATAAGGTTACCCGCTGCCTACACTAAGCTATTTATATTATAATTTTAAAATATTCCATCGCCACCTACGCCAATGGAAAACATTGGCGTCCTCCAAACGACACCTATTTTTTTCAATATTTAATTTATAACTTAACAAAAAGAAAATAACAATGTTGTTGTTATTTTCAACGGGGCTTCTGAAATATTGTAGTTATGTCGTCGTCTCAATACTTGTTTGACTTATCTACCTTCAAGTGCTTGTTTGGCTTATTTGGAAGAAGTGAGAGTTGTTTTAAATATTTTAAAAATCAATTTCTAGCATTCATTAGACACATCAGTCCAGTACAAGTACAAACATTGCTCATGTGAATTTACCTCTATTGGAAATAAGGCAAACAAGCACTAAGGGGGCAATCAAAGCATCAATACTTTAACGATAACGATCCAGACTTACAACAACTGGGTCCTTTCTTGAGAATTGGGGCTTTCTACAGTGACGACCAAGCGTGAAGAGGGCTCTTGTGGTGTGATTCACACGAAAACAGCGCTCACCAAAAAAAACATCCTAATATTAATATAATAATTACGTGAAGATCTTTGAACAAAACCAGAGTCATCATTAGGGTCAGATTCACGTCGTGCACTGTGATTCTGCCCGCTATATTTTCGTCATGACCGGGTAATTATTTCCTCATAAGCATTTATAAGCTCATCAAGCCGTTTTTTCTTAGATTGACACATTATTACAGTAATTAGTGTTGCCTACCGTGTGCCGAGCAATAACTACTATTATATAAGGTTTCATCACTAGCAACTAACATGCATATTGACAGTAAGCCAGCAGGCAGGCTAAGATGTGATACGCACAAAAAAGGTTCTCTTTTTGCATGTGTCAAATTCAATAAATTGTTCTCATTTATATGCAAATAAATAATTAATCGTTTTATTCGAAATAAAACTACAGGAGATAAAACGCTTTCCAGTTCCGTATCCATTTTTTTTAAAGAAATCCTGTGTGGGAGACTAGAAAGACTCTAGGGGTTTCAAAGACTCTAGGGGTCATGACACATATTGTAGTGCCGCAGAGGTAGGCGATGTCCAGCAGGTGAAAAGAGGGTAATTATTTGTATAGCGGGCGAGGGTCTCATGAGTTGGCGCGCACATTAAACCTGCCTACTTTAATGACGTCACATTTACCAATGAGAAGACCTGTTGGCTTGATGGAAGGCGATGCCCAGCAAGTGAAGTGAGGGTAATTATTTGTGTAGCGGGCGAGGGTCTCATGAGTTGGCGCGCACATTAAACCTGCCTACTTTAGTGAGGTCACATCTACCAATGAGCAGGCCTATTGGCTTGATGGAAGGCGATGTCCAGCAAGTGAAGAGAGGGTAATTATTTGTATAGCGGGCGAGGGTCTCATGAGTTGGCGCGCACATTAAGCCTGCCTACTTTAATGACGTCACATTTACCAAAGAGAAGGCCTGTTGGCTTGATGGAAGGCGATGTCCAGCAAGTGAAGAGAGGGTAATTATTTGTATAGCGGGCGAGGGTCTCATGAGTTGGCGCGCACATTAAACTCCATGCTTCAGGGAAGACGCCTGTCATGGCTGGGTTACTGCAAAGTCTAAGCTTATCAAAACAGAACCGTAATTAAAAAAAAATGAATACACTTGCATACAATACATTATTTGTACCAACTAGACCGGTCCGTAGTCTAGCCGTTAACGCTACGGACTGCTAAACGGAAGATCGTGTGTTCTATTCACGGAAGAGCCCCAAAAAATGTTTCAAATAGGTATGCTCTTCGCCGGGTAAAAAAATCACAAAAGTTCATCCGCCATACAGCAGCTGGGTCTTGTTTGCAAAATAAGCGCTGACGAACAAGTAATGAATTAAATACGTATTCATTTCTGAAATATTTATTTATTTAGATACTTACCTTTTTCAATGAGGTCCGAACATATTTTGAATTACGAAAAAAAATCTCGGCGAGCAAACGTCAATAACAAAAATTTTGTTTGCCTTTGTACGAAGACTAACTTTAGTTACCGATAACTAATGAAATCCATGTGCATTCGACAGCTCAGTTGGTAGAGTGCTTGCATTCAATACCGACAGCTCGGGTTCAAATCCCACCGAGGCGAGGGTGTCAGAAATGATTTCCCGTTTCTTTAAAACCCAGATAAAAATACCGACAAGGTTTACTCAGCCTTCACAAGAAATGAGTACCAGCCCTCTTGGGAGTGTACATTTTCATACAACGACGACATGAAGGCACATTTTTATTTATTGGCATTTTGTTTGTTCAATTGCAAAAAATATGTTCCCAATACGCTTCTGTCTTATCCACACAATGGAGAAAAATTATATCTACATCGAAATCACAGTTTTAATTGTAAGAAAATATCATACAAGACTTGGTCTTATGCAGTGATAAAATGGCTGTTCCCACGAAGACAGTGCTCATACTCGTACAAATTCTAGGGACAGCTGATAATCAGTTAAAAGCCGATATAAGTAAGGTTTATATGTGCATTCCTTGACGGAATAATCAAATTAAGAAAACAATTGACCGGTATGTAGGCTAGTTGTAACGCTTCGGACTCGTAAATGGAAGGTCATGGGCTTTATATTTTCAAAAAATTCTCTGCTGGGATGGAAAATTCATTGCCTTTGCCGAAGACCGGTCACAATAGGTCTATCCAGCCTTACAGAATTGGTGCTTTGTAGCGGCGACCAAGCTCGTAAAAAGTCCGGTCGATGGCTCAGTTAGTACAATGCTTGCATTGCATGCAGAGAGTAAGGGTTCGATCCCCACCGAGAGTGTCAGAAATGATTCCCCGTTTCGGTGTTTCTTTCAAACCCAAAATGAATACCGGCAAGGTGTACTCAGCCTTCACAAGAAATGAGAACCAACCCCCTCGGGACCCATTTAAACTGAAGTGGTTGCCATGAAGCCGGCCCCCTTACCTGTAAAACAAATAGGTTCCGAATCACCGCATGCAACCCCTTAGGGATAACACTGGAAAGAAGTTACATCACATGCACAGCTTAGTTGCGTTGCGTTTCTGCGTTTATTCAACTAGGCTTACGCGCTTTCCGCGCAGCACGCTCACGAAATAATTCAGAATAATCTTAATAATATTTAGATTTTGTAGGGTTTGTGTATTCACACAGTGAAAATTCATTTTTTTAAAATAAAGCTTTATTTTAATAATATTTATTTATCTACTTGTGCCGTGTGAGCACCGCATCAGGTACATACGATGACTTCATACGACTATTTTTTACTTAGCCAGTCAGACACGCCATTAAAAATCATGTGGTACAGTCATGCATTTGCGTGAGATTTAAAAATTGACGGAAAGTCATTACCGTGACTGTATCTACCACATAAACTTGTAAATCCAAAGGTGAATGGTTCCACAACAAATCGGTCATAGACAGCTCGGCCATGGACAAATCGGTCACACGACAATTCATCCACGTGATTTTTCAGTAACAAACAACTCGGAGACTGATAACTCATCCACGGTTCGGTCATACGACTTTTCGGTCAGCGCATTTCGGTCACACGCAAACAGAAAGCTACAGTAGCAAGTTTTCTGTGATGGAAGTGTCTGTGAACCTATATTGTAGTATCGTTGTTGATGATGATGATGATGATTTCTCAGCGCCGTTTCGTGACTCAATGTCACTCCAAGGGCGCTTAGTAGTTTACTGGGCAAAAAAGTATGTCTTCATCCTCCTCTTTAGCTCCTCAATCGTCCTGGACCTTCGGATTTCTGGTGGCAGTTGATTCCAGGTAGCAGGGCCGGCCAGCGCAAAAGCACGGTCTCCGAAAATAGTGTCAATTTTCTTCTAAGTTCATTTAGCAGGGTTTTCGCTCCGTTCTTTATTTATTTATTTATAATCTTTATTTATTTATTTATAATTTTTATTTATTTATTTATAATTTTATTTATAATTTTCACGACACTTCTCTTTTCTTCTCTCGTTCTCTGCTGATCTTAGTGTTTGCTCCCTTGATCCCAGGACTTTTGGAACAATCAGCTCTTGGATGTAGAGAGGAGCTGCAGGAGCTGCTGTCGTTGACCGAAAGTCACGTGAAGGAAGTTCCTTTAAGGAACTGTCGTGAGAACAAATAATCCGTATGATCGATGTGTCTTTGGATGAGTTATTTGTGGCCGAGTTGCCTGTGATCGAAATATTGTTGACCGAAAAGTCGTGTGACCGATTTGTCCATGGACGAGCTGTTTGTGGACGAATTATCTTTAACCGATTTGTCGTGACACAAAGGTGAATAGAAGAATAATGATTTAACTTTTAAAGGCTGAGCTTTTCTTAGTTAGCTAGGCACTGAAGTATTTCTTTCACTCAGATAGTGTAAGTAATATAACTTCTTGTCACATTCTCCCCGAAGGGTTCGCATGTGGTGAGAGGGACCTATTTATCTTTAAAGGTAAGAGGGCTGGCCTTACGCCAACCACATCAGTCAAAGTGGGGGTTTCCCAGCTCTCATTTGTTGTGATGGCTGAGTGAACCTTGCCGGTATTTTATTTTGAGTTTGCAATAAACACCGAAAAGGGAAATAATTTCCAACAACCTCCGTGGGATTCGAACCCAAGCTCTCGAAGATACCTTCATGATATTATCTTGAAGTAAAACTGTACGCTCTGTCTCTAGTGTAATATTTTATTTTGATTGAATGACAGCGCCAGAACAATATTAAAACTATAGACCTACATGGCTTAAAATGAACGCGGCAAAAATCGGAATTAACGTCGCCATCTTGTATAACGTCACTGTTGATAGTTCAACGTGAAGTTAACTGAAATGCTAAAATTGAATTTGAAGTCCCTAAAGGCGAAATAGCGCCCTTATTTAGCTGTCATCTAAATTCATTCATAGTTCATACCCATGTAGGTACCTCCGGGTGTAAGGGCCTTAGCAACCTTTCAAACAATAACTTCTTCTTCTTCTTCTTTATGGCGAATTCCCGCGGAGAGCAGGGGCGCCAGTGTCAAGTAGACCCAAAAAATAACAAGACGTGTCTAGCAACCCGACCAGGTGACGTCAATCTTTTCCCCCGAATTAAATGTGTGGACTTAATTGATCTAAGTTATATTGTTTTGGTTTTTCAGGAAACGTGGACATCGTGAATGGCAACCTGAAGTTGATCCTGGGCCTCATCTGGTCCCTGATCGTCAGGTACCAGATAGGAAGGAGTAAATTCCCTCCAAGGTCTGTACCATCTTCATGGAGTTCACTTATTTCTACAATCACATATTCCTTGACTTATAGGTTGGTATGAAGCTGACCAACCATACTGTAAAAAAAATGGTTCACTTTGACAATGTCACTTCTGTCTCAGGGAAGGTCGGCAAGAGTTGCAGGGCTTATGTTCATTTGAGATTGGGTTTTATATTGTAGGTTCACATGCGGCATGTTTAAGTGCAAACTTATATGTGTCTGCTTGTGGGAATGCATTTAATATAAATCTTAAATGTAATATATCTTTGCAATTTAGATTATAGACAAGATTGAAGGAGAAGAATGTGCATGAAACGAGTGAAAAATGTAGAAGAGATGAAAAAAGTATGTAAAGATAGAACAAACTAGAGATGCAGATTTTTATTAAATTTGCCATACATATTTTTTTTTTATTTTTGCACAACAGGTTACCCTAATTACAGTGCACCCTCTCAGCTATCAACATGCTGGGAGGAACTCTGTTGCTAGATTTTCAAATCTTAATAAATTACAAAATGTCTAGATAGGTAATAATAATAATTAGCCAATTTTTATACAGCGCCGTTTAGTGGCACTAGCCAACCCAAGGGCGCTTAAAATTATAAATATAACTGGCTTTTTGATACATTAAATAAATCATGTCCTCCCCCTCGGGTGTAGTCGTCAGGCACATACAACCTGTAGCCATCCTTCAGGGTGGGACTGTCAATTAAGCCGTTGATGACCTTATGAGAGAGCATCATAAGAGACCTGCTGCGCCTCGTTTCCAAGCTTCTGAAGCCAGTCTCCTGAAGTAGCTCCTCATGATGCATGATCATTGGGGATAATTTCCATGCAGCCTCATGAGGAGATACCTGAAAAACTTTTTTTGAACTTGTTATGCATAAATGCCTGGTTCAGGGCAATGAGAAGATTCAGAACAAGATTGCTGCATGGAGTAGTGGTGGATTGGCAACTGGTAGGTTTATTGGACTCAGAAAGGAAGGGCAAAAAAACAAACATCCTTCAACGTCATGACAATATGTAATGTTGATGGAACTGTTATAATAATTAAAATGATTTGTGCGAAATGTCTGGAAGCTCCAACTGCGATTGACCACGACAACAGATCCTGGAAAACAATCGTCCAGTATCAGCTGATTGTATACCTACACCAAAAACTCTAATTCAATAATGATAATGATGACTTACTTTATGTTGTAGGAAGCTGATGCTGGCGTGGCTGCAGGCGGTGCTGCCAGAGTGCAAGGTGTCCAACCTCACCACAGACTGGAACAGCGGGGTGCTGCTGAGCGCCTTGCTGGACTACTGCAAGCCTGGCTTGTTCCCACACTGGAGATCACTGAGTGAGTCTTCCTTACCTTCCCAACCTCACCACAGACTGGAACAGCGGGGTGCTGCTGAGCGCCTTGCTGGACTACTGCAAGCCTGGCTTGTTCCCACACTGGAGATCAGTGAGTGAGTCTTCCTTACCTTCCCAACCTCACCACAGTCTGTCTGTCTGTCCTGTCCACAGACTGGAACAGCGGGGTGCTGCTGAGCGCCTTGCTGGACTACTGCAAGCCTGGCTTGTTCCCACACTGGAGATCACTGAGTGAGTCTTCCTTACCTTCCCAACCTCACCACAGACTGGAACAGCGGGGTGCTGCTGAGCGCCTTGCTGGACTACTGCAAGCCTGGCTTGTTCCCACACTGGAGATCACTGAGTGAGTCTTCCTTACCTTCCCAACCTCACCACAGACTGGAACAGCGGGGTGCTGCTGAGCGCCTTGCTGGACTACTGCAAGCCTGGCTTGTTCCCACACTGGAGATCACTGAGTGAGTCTTCCTTACCTTCCCAACCTC
The DNA here is from genome assembly GCA_951799405.1 of Agapetus fuscipes. Classification (NCBI taxonomy): domain Eukaryota; kingdom Metazoa; phylum Arthropoda; class Insecta; order Trichoptera; family Glossosomatidae; genus Agapetus; species Agapetus fuscipes. The sequence goes on along the minus strand of OX637343.1, from coordinate 8,720,481 downwards.
ACAACAGACTGTTGGACTACTGCAAGCCTGGCTTGTTCCTACAAATAAGAACTCCGTCAGATCCTAAATACTAGCTACAAAAATTTCAATCTATAAAAAGAAGAATAGATGAAGCACTAGATTTTGATGACAACATATATTTATGTTTCAGACCCCAATGACTCGATCGCCAACTGTGGAGTGGCCATGCGCATGGCCCAGCGAGAGTTTGCCATCCCCCTGATCCTGGAGCCCGAGTACCTGGCCTCCCCGTGGCTGGACGAGCTCTCCGGGATGACCTACCTGTCCTACTTCATGAAGCCCGACTCTCCCGGCTTCCACGCCACCCTCAGATGGGTTAACTCCAGGCTGGAGAGCAGGGTCAACAATTTCACAGTGAGTAACATTTTTGCATGCATCTTCTGGGGTTTTTCTTTAAACAAAACTGTAAACATCGTCTATCACACAACGTGCCTCTACTCCATCTTTAATCTACATAATTATGTGCATATCTGACATCACTATGGCAACGAATAACAAAATAATTTTGAAAAGTAGCACGTACCCTCAATCCATATGATTCAAAGCACCCCTTTCTTAGCCCGTCTAGTACCTTATACAACAATGTCTCAATCTGTCTTATTTTTTGTATATTGTTGATACCTCCCTGCAGTTGACTTCTTGAGATTGAGTGCTTTTCTAAACTTTTGATCCTTGGCAACTTCTTGAGTTAGAAATATCAGGGTTATTCACAACTGAACCTATGGCTGATCCATGGATCATCGTTTTTGTACAGGAAATTTATGTTAAGTGGCGGTTGAGCCATGGATTTGCTGTGTGTGAATGACCCCTGTTTTGAGACCCCTGGCCTAAAGTAAACATTTTGTAAAAGTATGATTGCTCATTGATTTCCAGACGGATTGGAATGATGGCCGAGCAGCCTGTGAGGTGATCCGTGGTCTGGGAGGACCAGCTCCTGCTCCGGAGAAGCTCAAGTCTGATCCTGCTTACTGGGAGAACAACCTGCAGCAAGCCATTGATGCAGGGAAGAAGCTTGGTAAGGGAATATTCATACAATTGTAAACAAATTTTAAAAATGAAAAATTGTCTCCTAAATGCTACACCTTCAATTCCTCCTATCCTCTGCAGCTGTCCTCCAATTTGCTTGGTTTCCTAGATGCTGCACCTTTAATTCCTCCTATCCTCTGCAGCTGTCCTCCAACCTATTTCACCATTAATAAAAGTAAATACGTGGAGATGATAAGAAAGTGATACTCTGTTTTTCCATATTTTAGCTCCTTTATGAATAAGATTCTATATTTTTCGATTTCATGATTTTACATAACTCATTTATTTTGCCTTTAACCCTTTCAGACCGTGGGTATGTTTAAACATACACAGATTTCAAAATTTTATCATGGTAGGTACAAAACTCATAGAGGCTTGGGGTTTTTTTTATTTGCTAGCTGGTATTCTTGCTTACAGCATTATATTTTTTCTTTATGTTTCTTGCCTGCATTTTAACCGCCATAACGTCTGTCAACTGTCAAGCCGGCTTGCGTTTCAACTCTGACAATTTTTCCCCTCAAAATCGTCAATTTTCAAGGTAAATTGAAAAAAAAAAAAATCTATAATTTTAACACTAAAAAAAAAAAAAAGATTGGAAATTTTTTAAAAAAATATAAATAAAGAAATCCACTCTAAAAAATTTTTTTTTTTTATCTAGAAATATGGTCAGGTCTGAAAGGGTTAATATATTTATATTTGTTGTTTGCAGGTGTCCAGCCCATCCTGTCAGCCAAGGACATGTCGCACAAGGAGGTGGAGCACCTGGGAGTCATGGCCTACGCGGCTCACTTCCAGTGGGTGAAGCCTCGGCCTCCCCTCTACGACATGATCCAGATACATCTGGAGTCCACCTCGGGGAGAGTGGATGAACCTGTAAGTACCTGCATTACCACTTCAAGGAGAGTGGATTAATCTGTAAGTGCCTACATTAACACCTCGGGGAGAGTGGATGAACCTGTAAGTACCTGCATTACCACTTCAAGGAGAGTGCATTAATTTGTAAGTACCTACATTAACACCTCGGGGAGAGTGGATGAACCTGTAAGTACCTGCATTACCACTTCAAGGAGAGTGGATAAATCTGTAAGTGCCTACATTAACACCTCGGGGAGAGTGGATGAACCTGTAAGTACCTACATACATTACCAACTTTGGTAGGTACAATTCTACTAAAATAAGTATATATCTCAATTCTCACAGTAAAAAATGAGGATATTGCTAGGTTTTTTTAAAAATAAATTTGTGAAGAAGTATACATTTCACCAACTTATTTTTGGCTGGCCAGAAACAGGTATTATGCCCGCTTTCCACTGCGAGCGGAGCGGACTCCGTACGGACTCCGCTCGACTAGCAACAGTAAATTTCATAGAAGTGCTTCCACCGACAGCGAGTGAGCGGAGCGGACTGAGCGAGTACAAAGAGTTACAAAAGTGGTCGCAGAGTTGAGCAAGTTTCCAGCGGACTCCGTACGGACTCCGCTCGACTAGCAACAGTTAATTTCATAGAAGTGCTTCCACCGACAGCGGAGTGAGCGGAGCGGACTGAGCGAGTAAAAATGAGTCCGCTGTGTCATGGTCTCGGCCGCTAGTTTTCAACTGACTCCGCTCCCCCGTGCCCCACATCATAAATTATTTTATAAATTTGAAAATATTAAAATGTATGTTTTATTTCAAACATCTACTTTTTATGTATTAAAGCAAAATAATATCACTGTAATCATACCTGATGATGACCTACTAGGTCGAAAACGCGTTTGCAATTTGTTTTAAAGATTTTAATCTTTCTAAATAAATTTTAGTGAAAATAAACAGTGTTTTCTTTGAATTCCTTCAAAAAAATTATAAATTAAGCAAAATAATACATTACTTTTTATTTTTCGAAACAAAAAAAAACTTCTTTATTAATAATTAAAACGTTTGATCTGGGCGTAGGCTGCAACGAGCTGTCACACACTGTCATTTCGCCTAGTTGGCTACTCTGTGGGCTCCGCTAAGCCCGCTGTAGATGGAAGGCAAACAACTCTTTCATCTGAATCATCTCATTTCCCGCCTAGCTCACTTTGTCGAGCTTGTTGGCTGTGGAAGGCAAATACCATTATTTTTTAAAACTCTTTCGCAATGGAAGGCCAAAACTATTTCACTACGCTCCGCTCAGCCATTTCCCGCTCCCGCTCAGCTATTTCCTGCTCGCAGTGGAAAGCGGGCATTAACGTTATCAATTTTCTTTCTATTAAATTATTAATTAATATTTACTCAATGATGTCTGTTTAACCAAGGTCTTGTTGATTGGAGTGCCACCGCCTTATCTGTTTGACCATACTTCTTCTTCAGCCTAGCCTAACTCCTCCTGTCTACTTTGCGGCTTTCCAGTCTGTCACCTGCAGTAGTTGGTTTACGTCCTTCCTCACCTCATTCTCCTATCTCATCCTAGGTCTACCAACTTTTCTTTTCCCCACCCGGATGTTGCTCAAGGATCCTTGTTGTGAAGACGACATTCTCTGCACATGTCTGGCCCATCTTAGCCTCACAGATGTTATATTATAGCTCTTCGTTACATCTTATTCTCTAGGTTTTGCCATCATTCACTTGACCATAGCTTTGACGATACTTTGAGCACAACAGGACACAGTCTTAACCAAGGCGGAATTAACTTTTTTGCAGTTTTATCGGGTTCATATTCTGCAGGACTCGGGCATATTCTTCAGGAAACTAATCTAATCTAATTTATATTTTTTATGGTTTGTGTATTAACACTGTGAAAATTATTTTTTTTGGTTTGTTTTTCAAATAAACAACACTTTTAACTTTTAAACACTGTTTTTAATTTCACAAATACAATATAATTAAAAACAGTGTTTAAAAGTTAAAAGTGTTGTTTATTTGAATAACAAACCTAATCTAATTTAAGTTGCAAAGATATGTAACATTGGGGATTCACATTACATGCATTCTCACAAGCAGACACGTACAAGTTCGCGCTTGCACATGCGGCATGTGAACCTACTACATAAAAAACAAATCCCAAATAAACAATCACCACACACACGAGCTTTGCCTCTTTTTGGTGAGGTACAGCTTATAGAACTATTAACATAATATTTATATTTATGTACTTAATAGAAATAAGTTTTAAAAAAATGTAGGTAGGTACTCAAAATGTGTTATATTAATAAAAAATAAAAATAAAACAGGACAAGTCCTACCGACCTTCCCTGAAACAGGGGTGACGTTGGCAAAGTAAATCATTTTCTACAGCATGGGTGGTCAGGCGCCTAAACTAAAGTGGAATTGATTTTTCACAGTTTTATCGGGACCATATTCTGCAGGACTCGGTGGGAGAGGGGCATATTCTTCAGGAGACACTTTTGTCAAATTAGTTTAATGATAGAAATGCACATTGTTTGTTCCAGATGAACTTCCGTGTGGAGCTGCTGTCCAAGGAGCTGGAGTATTCACAGGTACGCGCCTACATCATCACCCCAGCAGAGCAGATGCACCACGTGCGCCTGCAGAACAAGGGACACGGCACCTTCACTCCCGACAAGATGGGCATGCACGAGATTGTGCTGGATGTAGACGACATCAGGTCATTATCTATAACCTATGATCTAAGTTGCAAAGAAATATTACATGTAAGGCTCTATTTGACCGGTCTGTAGTCCAGTGGTAACACTTCGGACTCATAAATGGAAGGTTGTGGGTTTGAATTCCGGCGGAGCACAAAAAATATACCATTTATATTTTCAAATATGTTCTTTGCTGGGTTGAAAAAATCATATTCTTTTACCAAAGACCGGTCACCAAAGGTCCATCCAGCCTTACAGTAAGTGGATCTTACTTGAGAATTGGAGCTTTGTAGCGACGACCAAGCTCGTAAAAAGTCCGGTCGATAACTCAGTTGGTAGAATGCTTGCATTCTATGCTGAGAGCAATGGTTCGATCCTCACCAAGGGTGTCATATTAAATAAGTTCTCACTAAAATGACTGTTTTTCTCCACAGAGTTGACAATCGCTTCTTCTTCCGTGTGTATCCTCGCCTGGTGGCCGTGCCTCCACCTGGCATGGCTCCCTGTGCTCTGGGCAGCCTGGTGGAAGTCCTGGTCAATGCTACAGGTAATCCCCCTGCCTCTTCCTAGTTACGCCCATGGACGCTACAACTTTGTTGATGTTTTGAAATGCGCCAATCTTATTTTATTGAATTGAATCTATTTAATGCATTCAAACACACTTAAATATAATTAATCAAAGAAATATACTGTTTTAATTCACTTTTTTATTATTTATTTTAAATATGTCTAACAGTTTTTGCCTAAAAAGGCATCCTCAGGACAATGACAATGACAATCAAAATTAAAATTCTCACTTAAATATCATTTTTGTTAGTCATTCCCCATCATTGCAAAGAAACATAAAAAAATTAACCTTACAAAGAAAAAAAACCTTCAGTCTCTGTTAAAGCATATGATCATTTTAGCAAATCTTACCTTAATTTAGAAAAATTGATAATCACTTTGATGTTTTCCCAGGTTTCCATTCATAAAGGCATTCTCAATAATAAATAACACCATATTGGAGCCACTTTAAAAAGACCAATATGATAATTTATACACTTTAATGGATTCAATCAATTGGAGCAGCTTATATTCTGCTTGTTTTAATGCTATCAATTACTTTGTATCTTTCTCGCACCAAAAGACAGTTTATTTCTTGTTAAAGTCTAACATTTTTCAGCTCCTTTTGTTACTTTCACACTACAGCAGTTCTGAGCAACAATTTTGATCAGAAATTAATAAACCATTTGTATCGTAGGAGCCCCTAAGCGAGAGGACATCCTGGTGACTGCATACAGCCCCTCAGGGCGTCCCTTGCACTGTCCCCTGCAGCATGTGGATGACACCAGCAGCGCCATCTTCAAGCCTGATGAGCCCGGGACTTGGGAGATCGCCATCACATACCAAGGAAAGAACATACAGGTAAAACACTTTTTGTAATGTTTTTATGCTAAATTTCAGATATACCTACAGTAGAACCTCTCTTAATGAGTAATTTGCATAACGAGCAAATAATATGTAAAAAAAGAACTTATTCAACCCAGAAAAGAGCATATTTGATAATGTCTTTTGTGCTACTCCAGGAATCAAACTCTGGACCTTCCAATTACGAGTCTGTAGCGTTAAAAACTTGACTGCAACTGATCATACAAGATTACATATCCGTTATCAGACTTGTTACATTTAACCCTTCAACTGCGGGTGACACGCACAGGCGTCAAGTGTAAAATCAATTGGCACATATTAGGAGGGGGAAAACTGAAAAATTAAATAAAAAATATGACTGTAAATCATAGACGTCACCCAACTTTTAAACTTATCCCTGACATCTGTGTTCACAATTAAAAAGTCTGCAAGTGGAAATATGTGCTAAACCTTTTTTGCCGATTTTTGTTCTTGAATAACTATTACATGTGACTGTTTACATAGTTTGAAGTGTCGTCAATCAATTAAGGTAGGAAATCAATAAACGTTTTAAAAAAAAAACCTGGAAAAAGTATTCGGCACTGTTCATATAGCCAGAATATTCAGAAGCGAAAAGGTAAAATAATGATTATTGATATTTGTTGTACCCTCAGGGAGGTCCCTTCACCTGTGACGTGTTTGACCCGGCCGGAGTGTCCGTGACCGGCCTGGAGGGAGCCGTGGCCCACAAGGCGCACTACTTCACAGTGGACACCAGCGGCTGTGGGGGCACTCGCGGGGAACTGTTTGTGGACATCGTGCATGACAAGAGGAGCGTCATGTGTGCCGTGGAGAAGCTGGACAAGCACACCTACAGGGTGTCCTTCATGCCCAAGGACAACGGCAAACACAGGGTAAATACACTTATTTTAATTTTATTTTTTGACATTGTGGCCCTTTCTATACCTCAGTTAGAATGCTTGCACTCAATGCGAGAGGGCTAGGCTTCAGCCTCCAGAAACGATTTCCCACCTTCATGATCGGTGCCATATTATGATTGTTTTTTCAGGTTTCAAGCTTTCTTTTGAATTTTTGGGTTTGCTTTGATGACTCGCCTTGAGAATGCTTTCTGCTTGTGAAAGCGAAATGTCAGCAGATAAGCTGCAAATAGAGTTTAAACCAGTGTCTACCAGCCTTATTTATGTCATGCCCCCCCGTAATCTCTTCAAAAGTCAGATGCTCCACCGGCATCTTTTTTAATTAAACTGTAACTGGGCTCATTCCATTTTATGAACAATTTGGCTTATATTTCAATTTTGTGCATCCCAGACATTTCTTTGTATGACCGATGAGTATTCCCCTTTATATTTGGAATGCCGACGTGTCTCATTTCTGAAATGTGGCTGCCCCCCTCTGAGGCGTTATACCCCACCGTGGAAAGCACTAGTCTAACCTGAACAAAACACAAAAGCTGCTAAGTTTATTATTGTTAACTAAAGTCAGTTGCGCTTTTTATTTACTTCAAACTGACAATCAAAGTCCTGGCTAGGTATAATAGCTTGCTTTCTACAAATATGATTGGTGGATATGTCGAAACTGCTGCGGCTGGTCATCTCTCTTCAGCTCCATTTATGTCCAGCCTCCTATGGTCACACAAATCTTCACTGGAATGCTTGGTATGTTACAGATCTATGTGTACTACAATGGCTACGACGTAAAGGGTTCCCCGTTCATGATGCGAGTTGGTTCTCACAAGAGGAAGAGCTCCAAGTCCAGAGAGAGTCCAGCCAGAGTCAGCAGTCCTGGTAAATATCATCACAACCTAAAAGCACACTTGCAACATGTGTTAGTCCGGCTTCACTTAGTCCAGCCATCTTGATCTGGGTTTTTCCAGTGTCTTAAGTGCCTTTGGGTCCGTCAATACAACTATCTTTACCAGTCTGAGATGGTTCATTTGCTGTATGTGACTCAGCCAATGTAGTCTGCTGATTTTTATTGACCGTACATTAGAGTTGTGTCCTCTTTTCTATGTGCTTCCGTCCTATATTGGACCTTAAATACAGCAACAAATTTATCTTTCAAAAACGGGAGAGGACATTGATCTTGATTAGTTTCTAAAGAAATAGACTCGCTAAAAAAATCCAATTGTGTATTTTTTTTGACTGGCAACCGTCATACATATGTAACTAAAGGCCCTTAGCAATCAATAACAAAATCTTAATTGGCATTTTCCCAAGGTACCCGGTTGTGTGGTTCACAATTTATTTGGAGTCTCAATGCTGTGCACAAAGTAGTGTTGTGACAAATTACATTACGCTTCCTTGCAAGCTCTTCTTCTTCAATCTTGTCATAATTGAATTATTAATGATAATATAAATATTGTAGATAAACCCAAATGTAATTTGTTATTGCAGGAAGATATCGTGAGAGCAGTCCGCTAAACGGATCCTACAGCCACGATTATAAAAACAAAAGCTACGACTCTAAATACGACGATTCAAGCGCCTACAAGTCTTCATACAACGACTACAGCAATGCACAGAAGTCTTCCAGCTATGACATGATGGATTCCGGCTACGTCACATCCAGGATGACCAAGGAAGTCAACTCCACTTCAAGGTACAGGTCGGAGAGCCCCAGGAACATCACGAGCAGCCCCATCACTACCAAGTACCTGGGGAGTGACCTGAATAGGACGGCAAGTCCCATCTATAGAACGTCTAGTCCTATAGGAAGAACAGCTAGCCCTGTGGGAAGAACTGCCAGTCCCATTAACAGGTAATATTGCAAATCTGAATCTTCAACCTCTTATTATTATTTTAATATAACTCTTCTATAATATGTGTGTTGCTTGTTATAGAACGGCGAGCCCCATCTACGGGCAGAGCAGATATGGCCGTGATAGTCCATCCACGAACGCCTCGAGGGTGACAGAGAAGACCAGCACCTACCGCAGTCACACCTATGGACAAGATGACTCCAGGAATTACAGGAATGAAAGCCCCAGTAAGTAAACTTCCACTTTGCATATCGTCACCTTAAAGGTAAAACTGAATAAGGGCTGTTTCACTGATATCAATTTTTCTGTCAATTTTTCTGCCATCTCAAACTTTAAACTGCTCTCCTGGACAATTTAGTTTTTGTCGCTTTTGCCCTATATCCTTTTAACCGTTGATATAAATATTACTATGATTTATATATTTGGTGAGCGATGTATGTGGGTGAATCACATCTCATGAGCCCTCTTTAATGTAGGACCTCGCTATAAAAAGAGCCAATTCAAGTTACTTTAAGGCTGGATAGACTTTTGGTAAAAGCATGACTTTTTTAACCCAGCAAAAAGCATACCGGTTAAACAAGCAGCGTGAAAGGTTTAACTCTGTTTGATTATTTTCAGGCCTGGACAACAGTGGTGGAGTAGACCACAGCTCTAACGTGAGGCTGTCCGCCAGCAAGGGATCGTCTGCCAGGAGAGACTCCTGGGACGCCATTGCTAAAACACGCCATCTCATGAGTGCCAACAGGTAAACAAAACAGTGGACCCACTTCTTCTTCTTCTTTCTCAGAAAATAACCTGAAGGTAGGGGGGTTAATACACAAACCATTAAAAAAATATCTACATTTAAATTTTTTTTTTTTTTTGTAGTTTGGAGTCATTGGCCAACCTTGCTGAATCCCAGCTCAACACTGATCTGATGTACGGCCGCCCCGCTACTGGTTCTGCCAGCCACACGGCCATCAGCCAGCAAGACTCGGAGACCATGAGGAACACACAGTACAACAAGTTCTCCTCCAAGTACAGCGAGGATACCTTCAACAAGCAGCTGGACGAGATGTCCGGGGGCTACAAGGCGCTGGACCTCCAGCCCAGGAGCGCGTCCAGGGATGAAGTGGATACGGACTATTATGTAAGAAAAAAAAACATATTTTTCATCCTTTGAATGAATCATCTGTTTCCAAGTATGCTGTCTCTACACAACCGATTTTGATAAATCCAGGGAAAGTCGGCAAAAATTGCAGGGTTTATGTTCATTTGAGGTTTGGATTTTAATTTGTAAGTGCACATTTAGCATTTGTAAGTGCAAACTTATACGTGTTTGTTTGTGGGCACGCATTTAATATGAGCTTTGAATGTTAAAATATCTTTGCAACTTAGATTATAGATATCATGTTTATTGTCGACAATGGCAAAATTTGAAAGTAATCATTGACAAAGTCGCTGGTATGGCGGAGGGAATAAGGTGTCGGCACTCGAATTTGGATTATTGAGACAATCGCAAAATCAAACCCCGTCTGCACCGTGTCCTATAAGCAATAACTTTGACTCTGGTTCAACAGATGTCATTGGGTAATTGGTAATTAATAATACATTAAAACATTAAAATTATTAATTGAAAATGTTAATATCTGTTTCTGGCCAGGAAAAATAGTTTGGTGAATTGCATTCCTCTTCACAAATCTATTTAAAAAACATATATACACATAATATAGTTTTAGTCAAAATGAATACACATGCATTAAGGGTACTTATCCGTTGGCAAAAATATAAAAGTAGTCATTTTTCACTGTTACCGGCATGCTAATGTTTTTTTACTATTTCAGGGAAAGTCTTACAACCAGTCTTCTCAGAGCCAGGTGATGAGCTCCTACAGCCGCCATGACATCTCGGATGGCTTCACTTCCAACGCCCAGCATTCTTTTTTATCAAATAAGCCCTCCAACAACAGCGGGAGGGCTTTAAGCAATATACAAGAAGATAATTCTAAATACCGGTAAATATTTAAAAAAATATTGACTATTTTGGTACTGCACTGGATTCCAAAGGCGTACATAATTAAATGAATTCTTTTTTATTTCTTTTTATTTTCAGTACGCAACAAACTTCATCATCTTATTCTGAGAGCGGAGGCGCACGCTCTGTGCGAGTGCAAGATATTCCAAATGGAGTAGTTGGACGACCTGTGGAGTTTGAAAGTAAGAGCTGCTTTTTTTGTTTCTTTTCACGAATTTAAAAGTATGATAAATCGTCTAACTACTGCTACCTATATTTAAGAAACAATAGGTATGTGCGCGCAACATCTCACACAAAATATTTCTAATTATACACTGCTATCATAAAACAGGCAAAACATGTTGAGGTTTTGATGACACATTTCATTCATGTGTAACGTCACCTTTTAGATATTAGTATTTGTTAGTTAATTTATGCTTGAACGTTTTCGCCTTAAAAGGCATCATCAGAAGCAGTGACTTGCAACAAAAATCTTTTAAGAAGTTGGGCAAAAATGTTGATTTCGCGATTTTAGATTTTTAAAGGAAAATAATGTTTCAAAACATAGTACAGCAGAGCTCCAATAAGGTCTTAATTTTTTAGGAACTTTTTCTCATGGCGAGCAAACGTCAGTCTTGTATAGGACTGTCGTCCTTGGCAATGTTTAATCTAAGTAGCAAAGATATATTGGCATTTAAGGCTCATATTTAATGCACGCCCACGAGCAGGTATATTTAAGTTTGCGCTTATACATGCTGCATGTACATACAAAATAAACCATACCTCACATCAACATAAACTTTGCAACCTCTGCCGCCGTTCCCTGAAACCGGGATGGCATTTGCAAAAATGAACGAAGTTTGTACAGCATGGAGGGTCAGCTTCATACCAACCTATTAATCAAGGAAAGAATAAATAACAAAATATTTGTATCCCTTTTCCCTGGCAACTCAGCCGGGTGATTTTATCAAAATAAAATTTGAATGGGGTCATGTTCAAAATGATTCATATCATTAGTGTTTTCCTATTCTTTCTTTCTTATTTCTTTTAGTGTCACTTCTAATGAAGATCAGTCATCATCATAGCTACTTTTTGACTTTGGATGATGCGGCTCAAAATAAGAACTTTGTGTTTTTGTTCAACCATTGCACAGGTTTTTTAGCCACAATGTCCACAATGTCTGTCGTCCTTGAGTTCTTCTCCCTTCAATCTTGCCTTGTATGATTAGATGGAGAAGGTAGTATTTATCATTCCTCATACTGTGATTGAGGTACATCAACTTTCTCTGCTTACTGGTTGGCAGAATTATTTTCCTTCAATGAGATAGTAATGCTTGGTATTAAAAGTTTTTTCTTCTTGTTTAGTTGATGGTTCCCGCGCCGGATCCGGTAACCTTGAGATCCTGGTGAATGGAGGTCGCGTGACATCGTCAGTGAGGGCACTGGGAGGACAGAAGTTCTTGGCTGCCTTCACCCCACACCTGCCTGCCGACCATACCGTACAGATCACCTTCAACGGGGAGACTGTGCCAGGTAATGAGCCTCTTGGATCTGTCTTTGGCATCTCAGTACTTTCATCTGTTCCTATAGAAAATACATTATCAGGGATAAAACTCCCCTCGATCACATAAATGTATGCTATATACAACACCACTTTTTCTTCTACCTTCTTTCAGTCGGCAATCGTCATGGCTATTTTACTTAAGATGCTGCAACTCTAAATAATAACAATATTGGGATGATTTATTTTGTGAGTGCGGTTTTTGTGTGAATAACACCTCAAGAGCCCACTGTGTGATTGGTTCTGCCCAGGCTGGCTTGGGCAGTACAGACGTACAGTCAGTCATAGATCCAATACAATATAATGTAGGTAAATTAAAACTACTGCACTTAGAATTATTAAACATTGGTTAATGTTTCGCAATGCTGTAAAAAACAATGAAATCCCTAATTATCAGAAATTCATTTTTTATTTTTGATTTGCATATTGGTTCCGACATTGATGTATGGAAGTGAGGCGTGGACAGTTCATGAATGTGAGCTGAGTAAAGTAGGTATATACGGTTGAAATGGCTTACTTGAGAGCAATGGCTGGAAAGACACTGAATGATAGAGTATGTAATGATTGGGTGATGAACGAGTGTGGTATAAAAAAGAATATGAGAATGAAAGTACAAAAAAGTACGATGAGATGGTTCGGACATCTCGAAAGAATGGATGATGAACGACTAACGAAGAAAGTGTACAAAGGAAATGTCAGAGAAAAGCGCGGAAGGGGAAGGCCGAGGAAAGAATGGTTAGACCAAATAGGTGAGATTGCGAAAGAATGGAATCTGCAGAGTGAGATTAAGAGAAGAGTATGTATGAAAAAGGTGATGAATATTGAGGAAATGAAAATGGTTTGTAAGGACAGAAAAAAGTGGAGGCGCATCTGCGGAGGTACCGGCCCCTCCTAGTGGAAAGGCGGCAGGATACAGTAGAGTACAGTACAGATGGGTGACGTTACGTAGTTGAGAAATATTTCTTATGTGTAGACTCCTTCCCTTCATAAAATGATGTGTGATACAAAAACCACAACAAGAAATACTTCATCAAAGTGCCTCACAACAAAGACAACAAACTCAAATAAATTTGCAACTTTGTGGCACCCTCATAAGTATTATAGACCTCCAAATTCTCACAACTATAAGAAGTGTCCCACACAGGCATCTTTCAAAAAAATTAAGAGCATAATCTAAAATACGAAATGGTACTGTTGGTCTCAGGTCAGCCTGAAACAGACTCGGTCGATTGCTCAGTTGGTAGAATGCTCACATTCCATGCTGACAGCTATAATTTGATTCACACAATGCTTCCTATTTCAGCAAAGGTTTCCTATTTCAGTGATTATTTCAAAGCCAAAATTAAATACTGGCAAGTTTTACTCAGCCTTCACAAGAAATGAAAGGTAGCCTCCTCGGGAGCTGGAAAAACCTCCAATTCAACTGAAGTGTTTTTTGTAGAGCCGGCCTCCTTACCTGTATAAAATAAATATGATCCACTTGCCACATGTAATGCGAGAACGCGACGAAAAGTTACTCTATATGTGTAGCTTACTGAACTTGTATGCAAACACATTTTCACAACTACATATAAGAAGTATAAAGAGATCTAGGGGCATGAAATAAAATACAGAATACTAGAATTGATCATTGTGACCAGTCCGTAGTTTAGTGGTTAGAGCTTTGGACTCTGAAATGGAAGGTTGTGGGCTTGAATCACGAAAAATATCCCATTTATGTTTTCAAATATGCTCTTTTCTGTGTTGACTACCCATCTACCAAATTATGTGTATACCTTACCCACCCCCCCTTCCGTTGACGGAATTTTTGCAGACGAAACTTTGTTAACCGTCAACAACTATTCTACAATATTGTTTTTTTTGCCCATTCTTCCTCTGGTCGCTCAAGAAATGAGCTTTTGGAAATTGCATGACTACCCCCCCCCCCCTCCCCCCGCTTTTTCAGGGGGTCTTTTTTTTTTTTTTTAAGAAATCCTGTGCGGGAGACTCCCTAGATTCTAAAGACTCTAGGGGTCTATGACACTTGTTGTAGTGCCGCAGAGGTGTACGAGCTTGGTCGTCGCTACAAAGCGCCAATACTCAAGCAAGACCCAATTGCTGTAAGGCTGGATGGACCTTTGGTGACCGGTCATTGGTAAAGGTTTATGAATTTTTCAACCCAGCGAAGAGCACATTCGAAATATAAATGGTATATTTTTGTGCTCCGCCAGGATTAGAATCCACAACCTTCCATTTACGAGTCCGAAGTGTTGCCACTACGGACTACGGACCGGTCCAAGAACCAACAAGGTCTACCGGAACCCCTAAAATTTTGGAAGTGGTCTCTAAGAAATAAAAGTTTGAGTACCTCTGGAATAAATGAGTAGTCCAATTGCAAACAGCGCTATGTTAAAAAAAAATTTTTTTTTGTTTTTGATGTCATTATATTGGATTTTTAAAAACGCTTATGTGCATTTTATTAAACTATTCAAAAACTCGCTACGTTACGTATAATTTGAGGCTTAATACGGTATACTCTTGCAAAAGTCGCTATGATATTTGACAATCCACTTTCAAAACTGTCTATGTTACTGTACACTTGTAAATGGCGCTAAGACGCCAACATCCTCGTGCAAATCCCGCTATCTTGCCTGTAAAACAAAAGCTCCAAATCAAATTTAAATAAATTGCACAGAATCTGTACTCGACTTTCTTGCAAAAATTAACCCACTGTAGGACGTATGTAAAGCTAGAATCATCTACCGGCTTATGCCGTTTCAATAAAAAATATAATATTTCAATTATAAATAAATTTTATTCCACCGCGGTGTGTACCTGCATACTCGTACAATATGGATATAGCCATATAATTACTTAAATGAATAGACATATTTGGTTGATTTATTTGTTAAGCGCCGTTTTTTGTGAATCACACCTCAAGAGCCCTCTGCGAGGTTGGTCTTCTCTGGAAAAAGCGCCAATTACACAAGAAAGATCCTTGACTTATAGGTTGGTATAAAGCTGACCACCCATAGTGTAAAAAATAATTTACTTTGTTAATGTCACCCCTGTTTCAAGGAAAGTCGGCAAGAGTTGCAGGTATTATGTTCATTTGAGATTTGATTTTAAATTGTAAGTACACATTCAGCGTTTTTAAGCGCGAATTTACACGTGTCTGTTTCTGGGCATGCATTTGATATGAGTTTTTAATTTTAATATATATTTGCAACTTAGATTTTAGAATCTAGATTATTATAGATTGTCATTGAACCCTTTTGTATGCAAACTAGGACTTTGTATGGTGGGTAAACTTTTTAGTTATATTTTGAAAACGTAACGACTGATTATTATTGGTATTTATAAAATTTTAAGGATCGCAGTCTTTTATCTTATTTTAACCCTTTGACTACCAAGAAAATTGTTAATACATTTTGTATGGAAAATTTTCACTTTGTATGGCGGCTATACTTCTAATTCACTTTTCGGAAAAAATAATGATGGCAATATAAACGTTATTATTATTGTTTTACATTTGTGACAGATTATTTTTTTATTAACCCTCTAACTGCCGAGGATTTTTCATTTTCTTTTTTCTTTTATATGGCAACTCCCTAAATCAAGATCATGATGAAGCAATGATTATTATCAGTAGATAGCACTGT
This sequence comes from Agapetus fuscipes, assembly GCA_951799405.1. NCBI lineage: Eukaryota > Metazoa > Arthropoda > Insecta > Trichoptera > Glossosomatidae > Agapetus > Agapetus fuscipes. Next base: position 8,704,508 of record OX637343.1, on the reverse strand, counting down.
TTTATTAACGAGTTCACAAAAAATTTGAGAAAAATCGTTGGAGCCGTTTTTGAGAAAATCGCATTTAAAATTTTCATCTCTTTGGAAGCCATCTTGAATTTTCAAGTTGGTGTAATGCCATGTTATTCATACTTAATACATGTCCAAAAAAGCTGATATAGCCAAAATTTGGTATCTCTAGGTCTTATACTTTGGAAAGTGACACACATACACACACACACACACACACACACACACACACACACATACAGACGGACGTTTTTGAAAGATAGTGTTTTTTGGCATGTCCTGCACCAGGACAACTCATTTCCGTGAAAACCTCGAAAACAAATTTTCACACCAAATCAATACTTTCTTTATAGCCTTCAGCTATAGCAAGAAGGTAAAAATAGCAATTATATTTCCGGTAGTTGGGCATTCTTTCTTGCCCCCTGACCGTATATTTGGCAATATTGAAAGAGAGGACTAAGAGAGGCTTAGATTTACGACTTACTGATTCAAAACTGTCTATGTTAATTCCATACAACTGCAAAGATGTCTATGTTACAAATACTTTTGCAGAACTTGCTATGTTCAATTTTAATATTCAAATTACAAGAATTATATAATACCGAGATTTCATTTTTTATAATAAAATAATTTCTAAGTAATACCACTGTAGAATTATTATAATGTAACAACATTTTCTTCAATAACTTAACTAGTAGATGTTTTTATTGAATTTCGTAAAAAAAACTTTTTTTAACATAGCGCTGTTTGCAATTGGACTACTCAAATCATCCTAATATTATTTATTATTGAAATATTATGCCTACAGTTACACCTGCCCTTTGTTGATGTTTTTGTTTGAATAATAATATGGATGCCATGGTGCATGACGTCACACTCCAGAGAACACACTTCCTTGGGGGATCTTGAGAAACCTTTAGGAATTCTTATTTCAAATTATTTTAAATATGGTCTTACACAATAAGTAAGCAAGTAATACCTGCTATTTTATATTTATAATGTCTGCCATTTTCATAGTTTTGATGACATGTAAGAAAAGTCTCTCATGTATGAAAATTTCTCCTTCAGTAGGAAGATGCTTGAAATATATATATATAATTTTTTATTATTTAAATTGCAAATGTTACAAAAATAAACTTTATAAGGGTCATTTACATACATACATGTCGCTGGTATGGTCAAGGGGATAAGGCGTCGGCACTTGAATTTACGTTATTGAGACAATCGCAAGTTTGAACCCCGCCTGCGTCATATCCTATCAACAATAACTTTGAGTCTGGTTCCACAGATGTTATTGATCAATTGTTAATTAATAATTCATTAAAGTAATGAGTGAATGAAAAAAAATGTTGGTGCTGTGGCCGAGAGGGCCAAGTGAGCCGATCGTTCTAGAGTGTTTGTCTAGAATGTCTAGAATGGAATGACGTTGGTTCAATCCCCGCTTGGGTCATTTGACCATAACTTTGACCCTTGTTCAACAGATGTAGTTGCGTAATTATTAATTAATAATTCTTTAAAATAAAAAATAATGAATGATTAATTGATGATATTAAATACCTGTTTCTGGACAGGCAGAATAGGTTGGTGAATTGCATTCCTCTCTACAAATCTATTTTTATTTTAAATTTGAAAACAAAAATTATAAAAAAATATATATAATGTTAAAACCTGTTTCTGATCAGGCCAAATAGGTTGGTGAATTGCATTCCTCTTCACAAATCTTTTTTTTTTTAAATTAGAAAAAAATAAATAAAAATAAAATTATAATGTTAAAACTTGTTTCTGATCAGGCCAAATAGGTTGGTGAATTTTATTCTTCTTCATTAATCTATTTAAATAAAAACAAAAAGAAAAACCCAACCGCGGCTGACGAAGTAAAAAAGACGATGTAAAAAAGAGATGGAAAGAATATTTTAACGAGGTTTTTGGTGAAGAAGAATGTGATTTAACTGTGAAAGGAGATTATGATGAGGGTAATGTTTTGAAAATATCGAAAGATGAAGTAAGAAAGGTCATAAAGGAATTAAAGAATGGGAAAGCTGCAAGTGTGGATGGTGTGAGACCTGAGATGATGAAAGCGGGGGGAGAATGTGTGATTGAATGGATGAAAGAGCTTTGCGAATTGTGTGTTAGTGTCAAGGAGGTTCCATCGGACTGGAGAGAGGCGGTCATTGTGCCAATTTACAAAGGTAAAGGTGACAAAAAAGACTGCCGTAACTTCAGACCGATTAGCCTTCTTAGTGTGCCAGGTAAAGTGCTATGCAAGATTCTTATCCATAGGGTAAGATTATCCACCCAGGAGAAGGTCTCAGATATACAATCTGGCTTTATGCCGGAAAGAGGTTGCGTAGACCAGATATTCGCGCTTCGACAGATAGTCGAAAAACAACTAGCCGTAAATAAAAAGGTCTACGCGGCTTTCGTAGATCTTGAGAAAGCCTTCGACTCGGTGGATAGAAGTATGATGTGGTGTGTGCTTGAGAGGTATGGTGTGAACAAAGCACTTCTGAACGCGATACGCGCCATCTATCTTAATAGCAGGGCGTGTGTCAGGGTGGATGGAGAATACAGCGAGTATTTTAATGTGTACAAGGGTGTGAGACAGGGTTGCATAATGAGCCCATGGTTATTCAATATAATCATGGATCATTGTGTTAAACAAGCGAATCTGGAAGGGCATGGCATACAGATTGGAGAGAGAAAAGTCGGAGTTCTGCTTTATGCTGATGACGCAGTATTAATTGCTGATTCAGCAGCGGAACTTCAGGCAATGCTCTCTAGTCTGAACCATGCTCTGTGTGTGAACAAGTTGAAAATTAATGCAAGTAAGACGAAAGTACTGATTTTTGACAGAATGGATGAAAATGAAGAATGCACGCTCATGTTGAATGGTACGAAAGTTGAAATTGTGGATGAATTTAGATACTTGGGAAGTATGTTTGAGAAGAATGGAAAGATGACAAGAGAACTTGAGAATAGGATGTGTAAGGGCAAGCAAGTGGTCGGTGCAATAGGAAGAATAGCAAAGAACAAGCGATTGACGATGGATCTGAGAATGGCGGTTCACAATGGCATATTGTTACCGACTTTGATGTATGGAAGTGAAGCATGGACAGTGAATGATAGCGAAATGAGTAAAGTATGTACGGTGGAAATGAAGCATTTGAGAAGCATGACAGGAAAAACTCTGAGGGATAGAGTTAGGAATGAATGGGTAAAAAAAGAATGTAATTTGAAAGAGGATGTGAAAGTTAAGGTACAAAAGAATGTGATGAGATGGTTTGGGCATGTGGAAAGAATGAACGATGATAGACTGACAAAGTATGTATACAAAGAAAGTGTGAAAGGAAAAAGAGGGAAGGGACGACCGAGAAAAGTATGGAGTGATCAGATTGAGGAGATTGTGAAAGAATGGGATATACAAAGTGAGCGTAAAAGAAGAAAATGCATGAAAAAGGTGATGGATATGAATGAATTGAAAGAGGTATGTAAGGATAGGAAAAAATGGAGGCAACTCTGCAGAGGCTCTGGCCACCCCTAGCGGAATGGCGACAGAGTTACAGTTACAGTTACAGTTACAGGCTTATGTGATAGTAACAACATTTTTTTCTCTCATTTCAGGTTTCTCTCTTTACCTACTATTTGTATCTCTTTTAGTACTTCAGTCTTGAAATTTTTCATGATCATGAATAATTCACCTATGAATTATGATCTACCCATTTACATTGATTTTATAGTAGTGTGTCTGTCAAAAATAATATTTACGACATTTTGACTGTCATATGACCTTCGCGTATTGTCGCGTTCTTTTTTCAAATCATAAATAATATTGTTATTGTTCCTTATTTGAATATATTTTGTTTTTTCCATTTTGCTACTGGGTGGTCATAGATATTTTAGATACGTAATACAATATTTTCCAAAGCAATTTTTATATCTTGCTCTTTTATAAAATACACGCTCATATTGCAATATAGTAGATGTAACTATTTCTTCACGCAAGACTTTCTTTCATTGAGTTCCTATAAAACTTTCACGACTTTGTGGTTAGAGAAACATTACTGCTTGATAATTTTTAAAAGTTATACCAGTGCCCCTAGGCACTAGTATAAAATATTGCGTAAACTCACCTCTATTGCGTAAATCGAAAAACTGTATGAAAACTAAATTTTTAGGGGTGCTGCCGTATTTTCCATATATTTTTTATTCGCGAAATTAAAGTGAAATTTACGCATTTTTTTTATACTCGGGGCCCTGATAAGTACCTTAAAAAGTATTTAAAATCTAGTTAAAAAATAATGAAATTCTTGGCTAAAAAATCTGCGACAATGATTCTACAAAAGCACAAAGTTCCTGTTTCGTGCCGCTGCATCCAAGGTCAAAATAGCCATGATGATCGTCGAGCTTCGATAGAAGTGGCACCAAGAAGAAGAATGAAATTCCGCAATAATTAAACTTTTAGGAAACAATTTCCGGTTGTACTAGATTTTTTGTTTACTTCAATTTATTTATTAATATTGATGATATTATCGAGTATTTACTTGGTTAAGCATTTACTAACACAAGTAAGCGCTCATTGAATAGGCCCGTGCGGGTGCGGGTCGCATTCCTTCTCCAACTTGTGGAATTCCTTTCAGTTGACACTGCCAGAGGAATGTGTGAACGTGCCATATTATACTTACCCGCTGTATACAGGTGGGGCCAAAGCCCATACTAATACTTACACCACAACTCAAAGTAAACACACCTGTTTTCATGAGGCGTATGTAAAACACGGAACACCCGTTACGGTAATTATAAAACAGAGGAAAATATAATAATAATGAACTATTTTTAGTTACTTAATAACTGTCCTCAATCTATATAATCATTTGTAACGTAAAATTTTATAATCTTAGATGTAAATATGTTTTCACAAATTAAGTACTTAGGTATATTTGTTTGTTCATTTCAGGATCGGGTTTTTATTTTTATAAACTATATGCAGCATGTTTAAACACAACCTGGTACGTGTCTACTAGTGGGCATGCACTAAATATCAATTTAGAATATTTTTATATAAGAGTATTCTTCGCTTCTTCGATTATAGATGCGTAGGTTGAATGAAAAAATAATAAAGCATATATTTTTGCCTCAATCAAATGTAGGCAATACTTACGTGTGAATACTTGCAGAGCTATAATTTAATCATAAATAATTAGAACGTGAAGAGACCTAAAAAGTACCTACCTACAATAAATTAATTAATTACAATATAGTTACAATATTACGATATAGTTTGCTACATTTGTACCTATTCGCCACCATATATTTTGACGGTTAAAAACTACTAAAGTTCCTGCCTATGTAAATGTGCCATCGTTGTTGTTCTTTCGTGCCTGCTACAAGTAATAATTGATGTAATTTAATTTTCAAGAAATTTCGTACAATATGGGATTGTAGGCTGTAGCAATACATATAATTTATTAGTTACGAAGTTCACCCACGAATTGCGCAAAAATCTTGTATTTCCTTATTGAAGGGTCTTTCTGAACACCCACTCTTTTCATTCTCCGTCACTTCAAAACCATAAAGTCTTAAAATTTTAAACAATGTATGGGAAATTTAGTGCTAAAGTACTAGAAAAGAATAACCGAAAGCTTAAAATTGTATCCTATTAGTTTCATGATGTTGGTTTTCAGAGATTTGAAAATTCTAATTCAATAATATGAGAAACATACATATATCATCACGCTGTTTCATTTTCTCGTATTGAAATTGCATGAGACGACAATAGTGTCGTTTGTTCAATTATTTTTCATTGATAGTTAACACAAACCATTGGCAAGAAAAAATCTTAATTAAATTTAGTTTTGTGATGTTAAAATTATGATCAATCAATGAGGTTTCTTTTTCTTGTATTTATATTTTTAAAACTTTGTTCAGTTTTAATAAATAAACATATTTTTGCTTTCTAAAATTCGAGCTTACAAAATGTGTACATTCTATGTACAAGCAGAACAAGAACTTTAATATTATATACTTGTCTTCATTTAACTCATAAGTTGTTGCGTATTTACTTTAATTAAAAACAAGTATCCGTATTTTGTTTGTTTTTTCAAGGTATGAAGAAGCCAAGTATTTTTTATTTACTTTCTGTAAACTACATCTACTTTATTATTTTTTTCATATATAAAAACAGTACCTACTTAAAATATAATTAATTAAATAATACACTGTTTTAATTCACTAAAATTTTATTTATTTTATTTATTTAAAAAAATTATTTTATTTATTTAAAAAAAAAAAAAAAAAAAAAAAAAAATTTAGTGAATTAAAACAGTGTATTATTTAATTAATTATACAATGGACTTTCACTGTGTGAACTACCAAACCCTAAAAAATATCCTACTTAAAATGTTTACAGTCACTGTGTATTGTACAGGTAGAATCACAGGTTGTTGCCAATTAAACAAAAGCAGCAATAAGTATGTATCTCTTTCTCTTTTTACTTCGCACAATTTCCTGTTGAGCAACAGAGATGTAATATAATACTTGCTTACTCGAACGTAAAATTTAAATTGGAAGGTGCATTCCAATTTGGAATACAAATAACCTGGCGCTGTACATACAACTCTTTTACACAGAGTTTATTTAAGTACAGAAGTTGTATTGTATTGAAGTGATTTTTGTGTACAGAGCATTACTATCTTGTATAGCATTCTACATCGAGAAATCGTCAAGATTCAAAAGATGTCAGTTTACCACGCAAAACTAAAGAATGTCGGAGGCGTGGAACGATACGAGACCATATTGAATAATCTCGACTTTTTAGTCGCCGTTTTCACACAATAATCAATTTAATAATTGCAAATATCCAATAAAAAGTGCTTGCCCCGTGTCGGTGTGTTACCTTTCAAGTGAAGTTTCGTATGAAAAAAGTTTATTAACTAGTTATTTGAAGAGTTGTCTCCGATATAACTGTTCTTGCCATTATAAGTGTTAAATTGTCCGAGAGGAATAAGTCGTCGATTTAAAAGGTCAGATATCGAAGCCACTCTAATTTGATTAACACATATTCGAAGAATTTCCTTATTTAAATACTTTTAAGTGTTTTTTTTTATTTTGACAACTGTCACAGTACGTACTTACCGTCTCATGTACCCGACACACATTGGAAAGTTGAATTTCTACTTTTTTTCTCATGTATCTTTACAATCATTCATGCCCGCCGTATAGTAAAATATTATACCATTATATTTATTACACGTTTTATAGCGAGAAAATAATTGCCGGGTCATGACGCCTTTGTTATAGTAATTAAAAAGTTTTTTGTACAATTTCCCTTAATTTTAAAATTCCCGCTATTTTTGGCAGTCCTTTATTTTGGATTTGTTTACTTTTTTATTAATTCCTTGAGGCTGGTATAACATTTTTGGCATTCAAATAAACACCTACCTATTTGATTTTATGCTGATTAATACGTAGGTAAATTATATTTGTTAATCATTTTGTTTATTATTTTAGTTATGCCCTGATTTTTCATGGCTTATTTTAAAAGATTAGATTAAATTTGCCAGTTTTTAAACAAAAACATCATTTATCATAATGGACTCTTTTGACCCCCACAATCAGACACTTGTAAGCTCACGTTCACACATGCTGCATGTGTGCTTACAAAGAAAACAAATCTCACATAAAATCTCAAATAGGTACACTTCGGACTCGTAAATGGAAGGTTGTGGATTAGTATCCCGGCGGAGCACAAAAAATATGACATTTATATTTCAAATGTGCTCTTCGCTGAGTTGAAAAATTCATAATCCTTTACCAAAGACCGGTCACTGAAAGGTCCATCCAACCTTACAACAACTGGGTCTTGCTTGAGAATTGGCGCTTTCTACAGCGACGACCAAGCTCGCAGAGGGCTCTTGAGGTGTGATACACACAAAAACAGCGCTCACCAAATAAATCATCCTAATATATATATATATATATATATAAACATAAATCTTACAACTCCTGCCGCCTTTCCCTGAAACCAGGGTGGCATTAGCTAGAGTGAACCAAGTTTGGGAATGCTAGTGTGAAAAGCATAGATAATTGTATACTATAATACTACGTATGTGAAAAGATGGTGTTATGGCCGAGGGGCCAAGTGGGCTGATCTTTCTAGCATGTTTGGAATAGAAGAACGTTGGTTCGATCCCCGCCTGGGTCATTTGACCATAACTTTGACCCTGGTTTAACAGATGTTATTGGGTAATTATTAATTAATAATTCATTAAAATTAACAATATTTTTTTTTAGTTGATGATATTAATACCTGTTTCTGGCCAGGCAGAATAGGTTGGTGAATTGCATTGCTCTTCACAAATTTAAATTTTTTTAAATTAAAAAAAAAGACTGTAAGTAGATACAAACTCAAAGATATCGACGGTTAAAAGGGAGTAGGGCATTAGCAACATTTTGGTCAAAAATGAGTTGTGAATGCTATCTTACTTAAAATTTTCCCAAGATTAAAATAAAAATTACTTTGTTTTAATTCACCTGAGTTTTATTTTTGTTTGACACGACCAGTTTCGGGAGAAGCATTACTTACCTCCCATCTTCAGGTGTAAATAGAAACTCAAAATTTTCCCCTCTTTCTAATGCGCTAACTCCATAGCTCTACGATGATTTTTTCGTTGTTTATGCCCAAGCAAACAACTGCGTTTTTGAAGTATGGCTTTGATGTAACCAACAAGATTTTTATTATTATTAATATACAAGTTTTACCTACCATTAAAACTTTTATTGTGGTGCTTCCTTTATCCAAGGCAGTTGAGAGAGTAATCATTTTTGTTTTGGCCAGTTCACGCGAGTTTGACATTTTATACCTACCAGACTTGATTTTACAATATAGGGGTTCTTGATTTTGGCACCTGGCAGCTCTATATGCATGATGCTTGTATTTTCGTTATGCAATTGTCTCACCAGGCAGTCCTTGCACACTGCCTTGGATAAAGGAAGCACCACAATAAAAGCTTTAATGGTAAAACTTGTATATTGTGATAGCTGTCCTGGTATCCAAGGCAGTTGAGACATGTTTGTTATCGCCAGGTGTGAGCTTTGTATTATCAATTGTGATCTATGGGTTGAAAGAGACCCGCTAGAGAAGATGATGGGCCAGCGGATGGCTCGTTGTCGTCAGTTAGCAATTCTCTCTGATAAAATTTGATAAAGGTGTTTTCGCTTTGCCAATTTCCCCGTTGTAGAATGTCAGCGATAGGATATTTCTCGATCCAGTTTAATGAAGCAACTGCTGATCTAGCACTTCCTGGAGTGGCCTCTATTCCAGCTTCTTTGAGCACAGACTTAATCCAGCCCGCTATGATTGTGCGGGAGGCCGGCTTTGCTGGGCCTCTACTTGTGAGGAACAAGTTAGGGATGTTGTTTGCCTGTCGTCTCCTTGTACCCGATAATTCACAGAGCTTCCTCAGCCAATAGACTGGATCTGTTGCTTGCACATCGGATGTTGTCAGCTTCCAACCGGACTGACGGTGCTGGTCTGTGTCCGTCTTTGATCCGAATATTGGCCACAAGATAATGGAACGCCCGTTATCGATTAAGTGATCTGATGAGCATCTCAGCAAAGTGAGATCATGAACTCGTCGACCTGATGCTAGCAGTAGAATCATCGCACATCTTCTGGATGCTTCGAACAGAGTTGCTTCTTGTGGATTGCTGGTTGTCAACCACTGGGATACTAGCCGTGGGTCCCATATCGGCGGTCTTTCTGTAAGCGGGGAACGCTTGGTGATACCTTTCATCACCTGTTTCACTAGGATGTGGCTGCTTATTCTGTTCTGAATCTCTGGATTGCAGTACATTGATATAGCCGACTTGTAAACTGCTATAGTTTTGGGAGCTAATTTCTCCTTTAAGCTGAGGTGAGCTAGGAAGCGTGCCACCTGCGAGCCTGTTGGATTGCTTGTATCTATAGAGTTCTTCGTGGACCACTCATACCATTTCTTCCATGCAATGTTGTATGATTGAGAGGTTGATTGTCTCCAGCTGGACTTAGGAGATCTTGCTCTTCTGAGGACCAGTCTCTCAGGGCATTACTCCAGCCCCAACCAGCCATGCCTGCAGTTGTAAGTCTCTCACCCTGGGTGGTGGTCGACCTGAGATTGTGTCGATTAGGTGATCGGACAGCTCTCTGATTGTGTATGGCCGCGTGAGTACCCGTCTTTGTAGGTCCGGAAGCCAGAATGCTCTGGTCCATCTGGGGGCTATGAGGATGTAGGTCCCTGAGGATCTGTTCAGGTGTCGCAGGACTCTGGGTATTAGACACGGTGGTGGGAATATCCATGCTAACTTGTAGTGCCATGGTCTGCTGAAAGCGTTGTGGAATAAAGCCCTCTTGTCCTGCACGTTGAGGGTTACGTAATCTTGCACTACGTGGGCTGTTGTTGATGCAAACAGGTCTATCTCTGGCTGCCCCCATAGGTTGAAAATCTTGTTCACTGCTGAGGGAAGCAGATGCCACTCTGGAAGGGCTCTGCCTCTGGAGAGGTGATCTGCTATTCCGTTGTAGCGTCCTGGCAGATAGTGGGTCTCCAGTTCTATCTCGTGGTGGTCTACTATTGTAAGTATCTGACGTGTCAGACGTAGCAGAGGAGCAGATCTTGTGCCGCCTTCGTTGCGTAGATAAGCTAGAACTGTTCTGTTGTCGGACTGAATGAGCACGGAAGAAGTCTTCAAAGCGCTGTGCTTCAGTCGTAATGCCTCGTGAATGGCAAACATCTCCTTGAGATTGCTGTGCCAGGCCAGTTGATGACGTTGCCAACTTCCCGATAGGGTTAGGTCGTCTAACTGGGCTCCCCAGCCGCTGTCTGCCGCATCTGTGGTTAAGAAGTGCGATGCTCCGGCTTTGTGCAGAGTACTGGTCTTGTGGAGATTGTTCAGCCACCAGATCAGATCTTGCTTTGCCAGGGGACCTATGGGTGTTTTGCGATGTGGCGGGTAAGTCCTCATAATGCGGACCTGCATCTGCATGTAGCGAGAGTGCAGGCGTCCACGAGGGACTATGAAGGCTGCAAAGTTCAGTCTCCCTAGAATGCTCTGTGCGATTCTGAGGGTCCAAACGCCCTTTTTCAGCAGATCCTTTAGTACTTGGGATACCTTTTGTTGCTTGCCTATTGAAAGGGCTCGTATCTCGGCCTTTGTATCCCATATTATTCCCAAGTACTCGAGAGCCTGTGATGGGCGAAACGAGCACTTGGATGAGTTTATCACCCACCCCAGAGACTCTAGTAGTCGGATTGCGTATGAGGTGTCGATCTGAAGACTTTCTTTGTTCTGATGAGACAAGAGAAAATCGTCGAGGTAAACTATAACCCTGAGACCCGCTTGTCTTAGGATCCCTGCGACGAAATTGGTTAGGCAGGCAAAGGCCTGTGGTGCCGTAGCCAGGCCGAATGGAAGGCAGGTCATTTGGAGCAGCTGATCTTGGTAAAGCACTCTTAGAAAGCGGCGATGTGTAGGAGCCACAGGGACGTGGAAGTAGGCCTGCGATAAGTCTATTTTGACCATCCAGTCTCTGGGCTGAAGAAAATCGGGTATCTCGTGATGTGAGATCAGCGAGAACCTTTTGGGCTGCAGGAATTGGTTGAGAGCTTTGAGGTTTAAAACGGGGCGATTTGAGCCGTCGCTTTTCTTTACCAGGAACATCTGGGACATGAATCCTGCTGTTGGCTCTGCAGGCTCCAGGATCCCTGAAACAAACATTTTGCTTACCTGCTGGGTCATCTCGGCGGAGGGCTTTGTCCGGAAGCCTTCCTTCTGGGCGGCAGACAGGCGGGACAGTGGAGGTTGATGCCTGAAGGGTATCCTGTAGCCCTGGATCATCTTCAGGATGGCGGCTGGTGCATCCAGTGCTTTCCAGGCCTCCTGATACCCCCTCAGTCGTCCCGCCTGGAAGGTGCCATCATTTCCGGTAGCCACCGCGCTGAGAGGCCTGCCCCCTTGCGCTTGGTCTATGCTTTCCTGCCTTCCCGGGCCTGGAGCCGCAATATGTCTCAGGGTCTGCCCGCTGAGGACGATATTGTCCTTTGTTATAGGGACGAAAGGAGTGGGGCTGCTTCTTCTGCTGGGAAGGAACGGGCTGTCTCTCTGGCTCGGGTCTCTGGATTTGTGTGGGAGGAGGCATTTGGTTCTTGAACACTTTTGATGCCCCTCCCAGCTTCTGTAAGGCCGAAGAAAATGCTTCCTCCTCAAACAGGTGTGACACGGATGGGGGGATCTTAGCCAAGACCTCTCGGTCTGATTGGTTTCGAGTCCTGGCCAAGATCCTGTCCCTGCGACCTTCAATGAGCTCCGCTCTCTTCCCACAGGCTATCTGGAGGACATCGGTCGATGCCTCCATGCAGGCCCCCTGTCCTCCGAAGATCTCCTGGACCTTCTCTCGCAGGGTTTCGGGAGATAAAATCTCCCTTGCCTCAAATCCCCATGAGAGGAGATGTTGAAGGCTTGCCTGGAGAGCCTCCCTTTCTTTGAGCGCTGCGTGCGTTAGCGCAGCGCAGGCTCTCTCCAACCCGAGCATCTGGGTTGACGGGTTCTCCCCAGTCACCTCGGGGTTGGTCCCCAGGTCTTTAAAACCTGGGTCAGCCAAGTGCGCCTTCATCACCTTGGCATAGCGGACGCTGGCCCATTCCGGCTTGCCAAAGTGCTGGAGGTTCTGCACCTCACGCAGCATGCCTGCATCAGGGCGGGGGTACGGCGGCTCCCGGAGTGACGTCCTCAGATCCGCCAGGCGGAAATCGCCCCCCGCTGCTGGTTGTGATCCCGACGCCACGTCCAAGTTAAGGACAGTCGGGGCCCGGAGGAGAGGGCGGTCCTGAGGTGAATGGCGCTCGGCATCGCGCCGCCAGGAGTTGCGCTGCGGGATGGTCTCCTCGTCTGATGGGCCGGCGAAGCTCCCCCCAACACTGCTCTCGCCCGGAGAGACTCCCCTACGACGCACTAGGGCCTTGAGCTCCTTCACCTCCCTTACTAGGGACTCCAGGAGCGAATCCTTCGCCCTTTTCCTGCTCCTTCCCTCATCCTCCGAACCCGAGGGATAGTGATCACTCAAACTCATATTTTTTCAAAAAGAAAAGAAACAAAAAACTCAAAAAAAAGAAATTTTGTTCAAAAGTCGTGATTAACTGTCAAAATTTGACTACCAATTGAATAACGGAAATACAAGCATCATACATATAGAGCTGCCAGGTGCCAAAATCAAGAACCCCTATATTGTAAAATCAAGTCTGGTAGGTATAAAATGTCAAACTCGCGTGAACTGGCCAAAACAAAAATGATTACTCTCTCAACTGCCTTGGATAACAGGACAGCTATCACAATATTAATTAAAAAACACACTGTTTCAATTCACTTATTATTTATTTTAAATATGCCAAACGCTTTCGCCTAAAAAGGCATCCTCAGGACAATGACCTGGACAATGATGCATCCTCTGGACAATGACCTGGACAATGATGCATCCTCTGGACAATGGATGCCTTTTTAGGCGAAAGCGTTTGGCATATTTAAAATAAATAATAAGTGAATTGAAACAGTGTGTTTTTAAATTAATATACAATGGACTTTCACTGTGTAAACCACCAAACCCTAAAAAATAACAAGATTTTTTGTGACATAAAAAAATCGTAAAACCACATTAATAGGAATGCCCATAAATTCCTTTATTTATTTATTTTAGAGCTGTTTTAATTTTAAGGATAAAAAATGAAAACGATAAAAAAAAATATGTTAAAAAATAAAAAAGTTTTGCCATTTTTCTGCAATCTGAAACTTTAAACTGCTCTCCTGAACAATTTAGTTTTTGTCGCTTATGCCCTATTGCCTTTTAACCGTCGATATAATTTTGGTAGACCGAGTAAGGTAGCAAGGAGTTGCCTTGCTAGAGGTGATTATATTTTAAACTTTCAAATTGTGTCCTTGCATATTTTAAAGGTGTAAAAGTTGTTTGGGCGGTGTCACACACTCATACAATAATCATTATCTACAGTTAAATAAATATTTCCTTGACTTGTAGGTTGGTATGAGGCCGACCGTCCATACCGTAATGGTTCAGTCTTACCAAGGCTACCCCATTTCAGGATATGATAGCAAGAACTGAAGTTTGTTTTCATATTTTGTGTTTCATTTAATAATGTGATGGATATGAATGAATTGAAAGAGGTATGCAAGCAACGCAATGCAATTAAGCTACACATATAGTGTAACTTTTTGCCGCGCTATCCCTAAAGGGGTCGCATATGGCGAGTCAACCCATTCATTTTTATATTTAATAAACACCGAAACGGGAAATCATTTCCGACACCCTCGATGAGATTCGAACATGAGCTCCTGGCATAAAATGCAAGCACTCTACCAACTGAGCTATCAACCAGGCTTGCAAGGAGAGGAAAAACTGGTGGCAAACCTGCAGAGGCTCTGGCCACCCCTAGCGGAATGCTGACAGAGTTACAGCTTTGTCTGATCAGCCATAACTTGTGCGGGCATGTTATTATTAAGTTATTTATAATGGAAAGAATTTGTAAAAGTTGTAATTAATATTACACATTGTAATTATCTAGAAATATATAATGTACAAGCACATAGCTTAGGAATTATTAATCACTTCTGTGTTCAATAAACTGGATACATATTCATTTTATTACATTAATTATATGTATCATGTAAAATGTGTACCATCACTTTCCCTTGTATAGATTTTTTCCAATAATAATTATTGTAAATGTAATAATATTGTAATATAAAGTGAAAAATTGTATTACATAGTAATATACCTAGACATTTTTTGTTAACATGAAGCAATGAGGAACAATATGATGATGATGATGAGTTGATGATTTCTTTAGTGCGCTTTTTCATAATATAGTCACTCCAAGGGCGCTGGTGCAAATGATGCCAGAAATTTGCTTATCTTCAGTGCATTTCAGAACTTGACGACCCAAACGGTGTCTACTTGTAGGCATACATTTTATATAACGCAACTAAGCTACAAATATATAGTGTAACTTCTTGCCTGCGTTATTCCCGAAGGGGTCGCATGTGGCAATTCTGGACCTATTTATTTTTTATGGGTAAGGGGGCCGGCCTCACACCAACCACTTTCAGTTGAAGTGGGGATTTCCCAGCTCCCGGGGTGCTGGTTCTCATTTCTTGTGAAGGCTAAGTACACCTTGCCTGTATTTATATTTGGGTTTGAAATAGACACTGAAACGGGAAATCATTTCTGACACCCTCGGTGGATCGAACCCTTGCTCTTGGCATGGAATGCAAACATTCTACCAACTGAGCTATCGACCGAGCATTTTACGAGCTTGGGCGTCACTACAAAGTGCCAATTCTCAAGCAAGACCCAGTTGCTGTAAGGCTGGATGGACCTTTTGAAAATCGGTCTTTGGTAAAGGTTTATGAATTTTTCAACCCAGCGAAGAGAAAATTTGAAAATATAAATGGTATTTTTTTTGTGTTCCACCGGGATTCGAATCCACAACCTTCCATTTACAAATCAGAAGTGTTAACAACTAGACTATGGACGGGTGTATGATCCTTGGGTGCATTTGCAGTTGCTGGTCCTCTGATCTGGAATCACCTGCCGCATCATGTGAGAGAGCTAGAGGACCATGGAAAGTTCCGGAATGCACTGAAGACAAGCAAATTTCTGGCATCATTTGCACAAGCGCCTTTGGAGTGACTACATCACGAAACGGTGCTATAAAGAAATCATCAACTCATCACCACCATCATCATCATCTTTAATTTTCATAAAGCAATTTAGATTTTAGATTATATATAGATGGTGTATTGTTGCAGGTTCTCCGTGGCAGGTGTCCGTGATGCTGGACAGTGTATCTGGTGTGTCTGGAGTGGCAGGAGGAGCCCTCGTGGGGGAGGCCACTCGCCTGGTCCCCGCCAGAGCCCCGGCTGTCTTTGAGGTCCTCCCTGCCCCAGGAAGTGGCGCCTTCACACGCAGCGAGGTAGCACTACATTCCAAATACATCATACATCCATACAAGCTTGATTTACCAAGAAGATCTTTTTATTTCTAGTGGAAGAAGGTTATGACTCTGTATGAAATGAAAGAAGTAAGGACAGAAAGATATGGCGGTTGATCTGTAATGTTGGCGGCTAGCGCTAGGGTTTTGATGTTAATACATATATAATTATTTGTCTATTTTTAAAAATGTAATTTGTTGTATATGTTCCTTGACTTATAGGTTGGTATGCGGCTGACCACCCATGCTGTAGAAAATGGTTCACTATGCCAATGTCGGCAAGAGTTGCAAGGTGTATGTTCATTTGAGATTTGGGTTTTTATATTGTAAGTCCACATGCGGCATGTTGCGAAAACTCATACGTGTCTGCTTGTGAAAATGCATATAATTTGAATCCCCAATGTTACATATCTTTGCAACTTAGATTAGATTAGGATATTTGTAAAATGGACTTGGCACATTCTAATTGTGGAGAAAAAGTGATGTTACTCGGCCGGATTGAGAGTTACTTCCAAATCTGACCGTCACTGCCGCTGTCATCCATACAAATCCGTTTGACGGTGACGGCTCATTTGGAGTTTATGAAGATTTAAAAAAAGTCATTTCATAGGGCACATTAACATACTTGTAGGGAGAATGCAGGCATATCAACCTAACACTGATTTATCCATGCAGAAATCGACATTTTTATGATGCAGCCCAAAGAGTTATAAACCTCCTGGTTCCACGACAAATCGGTCACAGACAACCAGCCCACAGCCAGCTCGGCCATATACAAATCGGTCACCCGACAGTTCGTCCACACAACATAATTCGGTCAATAACATTTTGGTCACATACAATATAGGCTCACAGACCATCACAAAACTTTTTCACCAAAAAACCTTTGTTATTACTGTACCTGTGATTAATTTCTGTTTTCTGTGATGGAGCTCCTGGACTAATAGGCTGACCCCACATGCTATAAAAACTTGGTTCCCTTTTCCCGTTGCCACGACGGTTTCAGGGAAAAGCAGCAGGAGTTGCAAGGTGTATGTTTATACGAGGTTTGCTTTATTTTGTATGTACACATGCAGCATGTGTAAGTGCGAATTTACATGCGCCTGCTTGTGGGCATGCATTGAATATGAGCTTTAAATGACAATACATCTTTGCAGCTTAGATTATAGATTATCATGAAGCTGTCTGTGGACCTATATTGTATGTATATACGTGTGAACGAACTGTTGTGTGACCAATTTGTTCATAGCCGAGCTGTCTGTGGACGAATTATCTTTCACTGATTTGTCATGACACGAGCCTTCCAGGAAGCCACCCTCGTAGTACAGTTAACTTTTCAGTAGGCACTGGGTTTGTTTTATACGAATCACTTACAAATGTTGTTATTGGAATGGAACAAAACTTCCATCAGCAGCACGTCTTGCATGTCTTGATTATTATTTGATTTCATGTTTGTTTCTTGTGCAGATTGGTGTGAATGTGGTGGCTCCGTCCAAGCGCTTGGTTCCCTCCAGAGTGCTGGACATCCCGGGCAAGCCCAGCGGATTCCGTATAGAGTTTGTGCCAGATGAAGTGGGGACTCATGTCATAGAGGTATGCATACACACAATTTGTTCTTTTTCTAGTTAAATATAATATAAGAAGATTATAATTTAAGTCCTCCATTTCCATGAGTGCAATTTATGTAGGAACCCAAATAATCTTGAGAGGCATGTTATAACTGGAAACTTGAAAAGACGGAGAATTAAAAGTAGATCTGCACCTCAATGGACTTACCAATGATGTTGTGTTGTGTTGCAGGTGTCTATTGCTGGGAACAAGTTGTCAGCTGGTCCCCTTGTAGCCAAGGTGTATGACTCCAGCCTTATACAAGTCAACGATGTCAGCAGTGGAGTAGTGGGACAGCCATGTCAGTTCAGAGGTAAGAAGCATTTCTCTCCCCACTGATATACTGTAGTATCTTGTTTGTTCTGTGGCAATAGGTGTGCAAGGGCAGTTTGTGAAAAGTATCATGATGTCTTTTTGGAATACAATCATCTGATGATGATGACTTGATGATTTATTCAGAGCGTCGTTTTGTGATATAGTCACTCCAAGGGCGCTTTTGCAAATGATGCCAGAAACTTGCTTGTCTTCAGTGCATTTTGGAATTTTCCATGGTCCTCTAGCTCTCTCACATGATGGGGCAGGTATTTCCAGGCCAGAGGACCAGTACCTGCAAAGGCACACTCTACAATCACTGTGTTGATTATTTTTTTTAGAAATTGAACATGAAAAAAACAGTTTTAATTTTTTTTTTTTGCTCACACGTTTTCACCTAAGTAATAAAGAATCTTCTGGAGCATAGCTGTTGTTACTTAACTCTTCTTATCGGCTCTTTAATACGTGACTTGGCTCTGGTTTATGCCGAGCATAGTGTGAGGTTTTTTTTGCCGAGGGCGGCGGACTTGATTAAATCGGTGAGATGTTATCTGGCACATAAAGCATAAAACGCTTCTACACGGTGGTGCTGTCAACATTGTGTATTCTTCATCATGAGCTCAACAGCCCTGTGTAGCCTTGGCTGAGTCCAGGATTGTACTGCCCTGTCCATTGTCTTTGTTTTCTGCGTTAACACTGTCTATCCATTGTATATTTGGCCTTCCTGGTCTCCTCTGGCCTTGTAAATCATTCGCTTGAAAATCTCCAGTTTTCTTATCTTGACTGAACTCATTCTCTTTCTTCCCTCTTCGTTTGTGAGAGAATCACATCATTCTAGATGACTTTTAATTTGTTGATCAGTTGCAATGTTAGGCCTATTTACCAACATGGTTGTATGAAAGTTTCTTCTTGTTACAGTTGATGCAAGTGCCGCAGGGGAAGGACAACTAGAAATCTCTATCAATGAAGGAGAAGTGCCCAACCATGTTCAGGTAATCACCTCTGTTGATATCTACGGAAATTCTTCTTTTTCCTGACATTGTTAGAAGACTCTCTCTTGTCTTTGATGGCCTTACAGCTCAAATTGAGCCTTGGTTTTCGCCAACCCTCACCTCCATTTCCTTGTGTCTTCCGCTGAGGTCCTCTAGTCTATCACCTAAAATACGTTGTTAGCATCCTTCCTCACATTATCTTCCCATCTAAGTGTAAGTCTGCCAACGCTTATCTTTAATCCTTGCAGAATTCAGCATTTAAAAAATGTCAGCTAGGTCTTGGCTAACTGCATATTTTAATTTCCAACAAAATGAGGTTGCTTTTGACTATATAGCCACAATGCATCAGGCCAATCCAGTCTTTTCTTTTTTTCCTTCAGCTAATCTTAACAATGCTTACAACAACGCGTCAAATCAGTGATGGTTTATGTTGGTGCAGTTACTCTAATGTGTGTTGCGTTGTGCAGGTTGTGGGAGGCGGCCGATGCCTGGTGTCCTTCACCCCGGACCAGGCCAAGCCCCACTACATAGACATCAAGTTCAACGGGGAGACGGTCATCGGCTGCCCCTTTGTGTGCAACATCGCTGACACCAGCAGGGTGTCGGTCAACTTCAGCAACCTTGGTAAAGTGGCAACACCCTAATTCCATCCATGGCTTTTTAAGAATTTACCGTCTTTAGTTCTCTACCAGAGCAACAAAAATTCAAGAATGTAACATAATTTCATGTGGAATTCTGTCACTAGATACATGCTGATACAGAAGTGTGCTCGTTCTGGGTCACATTCACATCATGGGTCGTTCAGGAGCCTGCATTTGTACATGCTTGCAGCTAGGGAATGCAATCTCGGTATACCAAGATCTTGAAATACCGAGCTCTCGCATCAATCTTGAAAGACCAATCTCGCATCAAAAACAGTGCGAGATCTCGCAAGAATTGCGAGATCAAGCGACAGCGCCCCACGTGTGCTATCAGCGCGCGAGTGATGACGCGGGTGGACGCAATGCTGTTGGTGTTGCCTCTCTTGCTCAACTCGACAAAGATGACAACGTGCCACTCTCTGCAGTCTCTGCTAGAAACTTGAAGCTTTAAACAAAGCGGCGGCTCTTTAACCAATCACTTCAGGAAGATTTTAATCTTTTTGAATAAATTTATCTGTGAAAATTTAAGTGAAATTTTAAGTGTTTTTAATTCATCAAAAAATTATAAAATTAAACAATATGAATTTTCACAGTGTTAATACACAAACAAAACAAAATATAACTTCAGGAAGAGTTGGAAAATACCCTGAAATCTTGTAAACGCTCTACTCCGGTTCCAATGCACACTTCAATGTCGACCCTAGAATCCAACATCAAAAAAGAAATGCACCTCTTTGAATATGGCGGATCAAGAGGAAGATATTTACAGTATGCCTATGATAGTCTGTAGACAATAGTGCCGACGAGCGTGGAATCTGAGAGGGCATTTTTTTCAGCAGGCTACGTATTGTCTCACGTAAGAAGCAGATTATCTGATGCCACAATTGACATTCTATGCTTCTTAAAGAGTTTTTTTCAAAAATCCATGCCATGACTGACATATTCAATGATAGTCTATGATTGTGATTAGCTTGTATTTCTGATTCTAATAAAAAAAAATCACAATAAAAGTTTTTTTAATGTACTTTCCTTGTCAACCTAAAGCAAAATGACACTTTTTAGCAAAAAAATGTAACCATGTGGCCACTAAATGCGAGATCTTGCAAATACCGAGATCTCGCGAGATCGGATTTACATAATCTCGCAAATACCGAGATTGCGATTTTGCTGCAAGATTGCATTCCCTACTTGCAACGCTTCTAGGACAGCTTGGGTAATCTGTTGGGCACAAAAAAAATACTGTTCAAAATCAAATATTGGTAGGAATCCGGATGGGGATAGGAATTTGGAATAAAGGAGGAACACTGCAGAGGACTACAACTCGGGTAAATTAAAGTATGGCCTCTTAACGCACCATATATTTGTTTGCAGCTGGGAGGTCGGTACAAAAGAGAGAGAGCTTACCTATGAAATGACAGAAGATACAAAACGTCTTTGCCAATGTCACCCCTGTTTCAGGGAAGGTCGGCGAGAGTTGCAGGGCTTATGTTCATTTGAGATTGGGTTTTTGTATTGTAGGTCCTCATGCGGCATGTGTTAGCGCGAAATTATACATGTCTGCTTGTGGGAATGCATTTAATATGAATCTTAAATGATAAATATCTTTGCAGCTTAGATTTAGATTAGATAGCTATTTGAGCTATACTCTTTTTAGTTTGACAAGCTGTCAGACTAAATTCAGACCATATAATATATATTTAATACAAACTGTCAGTTTGAAAATTTCAGTCTTACGAGTTTCTCAACGTCTTGTTTTCTTGTTAATCTGCTTCTTCAGCATATATTTTTGCTCTATGAAACAG
Organism: Agapetus fuscipes; assembly: GCA_951799405.1. Taxonomy (NCBI): domain Eukaryota; kingdom Metazoa; phylum Arthropoda; class Insecta; order Trichoptera; family Glossosomatidae; genus Agapetus; species Agapetus fuscipes. The sequence continues at coordinate 8,683,113 of OX637343.1, read as the reverse complement.
TAACAAGTTTTTCATGTTCTTGTATGCTTTCTCTTACAAAAAATAGGAAAAAGCTGTAATACAGGAATTGGTGTGATGCTGTCCATTTGTATGATTGGTATTGTTGTTGTGTGTTGCAGAGCTGATCCCCGTGGGCTCCCCGAGCTCCTTCCAGGTGCTGGTGCGCGGAGGAGGCGCGGCTGAGCTGGCCGTGTCTGTGTCAGGGCCGCGGGGGGAGCTGCCCGTCAGGGTGGCGGGAGACGCCCACGCTGGCTTCACTGCAGAGTTCACCCCGCACGCCGTGGGGCCACACACTGTCTCCGTGGACTATAACAGACATCCTGTGCAGGTAAAACGCAGCTAAGCTACACATATAGTATAACTTCTTACCTGTGTTATCCCCGAGGAGGTCCCATGTGACGATTGTGGACTTATTTGTTTTTACTTGTAAAGGGGGCCGGCATTACGCCAACCACATCAGTTGAAGTGGGGATATCTCAGCTTCCGAGGGGTCTGGTTCTCATTTCGTGTGATGTCTGAGTAAACTTTGCCTGTATTTACAAATTATATAAGTACCTAACATCTATTTATTTCTAGAGAGACTTCACAGGCTTTATCATTAGCTCACACAGACAAACACAGCACACAACTACATATTCGTAACATCACAGAGTGAAATTTCTAAAGATCAAGAAAAAAGAAGTGTTTATCAGTTTTATTGAGTGGTGTTAACATTGCAGGGTACGCCGTACATCGCCAAGGCATACGACGCTCGCCTGGTGTCTGTGGGCGTGGTGTCTGGGGGCGGGGCGGGAGGCGGAGGGGTGGGGGCCGTGGGCAGCGCCGCCCACTTCACGGTGGACGCCTCGCAGGCCGGGGAGGGCAACCTGGAGATCACCATCGCTGCCAGGGGGCTCAACATACCCACACAAGTGCATCCACAGGTCTGTAAACATTGCCTTACGCTATGTCACTTAGAAAACTGTAACTGGGCCATTCTGCTAGGGGTGGCCGGAGCCTCTGCGGAGCTGCCTCCGTTTCTTCCTATCCTCACATACCTCTTTCAATTCATTCATATCCATCACCTTTTTCATGCACTTGCTTCTTTTACGCTCACTTTGTATATCCCGTTTTTTCACAATCTCCTCAATCTGATCTCTCCATACTTTTCTCGGTCGTCCTTTACCTCTTTTTCCTTCCACACTTCCTCTGTATATAAAACTATACTTCTACTTCTTCTGTATAAAAACGTCAGTCTATCATCATTCATTCTTTCCACATGCCCAAACCATCTCATCACATTATTTTGTACCTAAACTTCAACATACATTCTTTCTTTACCCATTCATTCCTAACTCTGTCCTACAGAAGAATTAAGATGTATTTTTCCTAACTTTACAATAAATAAATCATTTTTTCATATTTTTGTCAAGGGGAAAGTATGTATACAAAGAAAGTGTGAAAGGAAAAGAGGGAAGGGACGACCGAGAAAAGTATGGAGTGATCAGATTGAGGAGATTGTGAAAGAATGGGATATACAAAGTGAGCGTAAAAGAAGAAAATGCATGAAAAAGGTGATGGATATGAAGGAATTGAAAGAGGTATGTCAGGATAGGAAAAAATGGAGGCAACTCTGCAGAGGCTCTGGCCACCCCTATAGGAATGGCGACAGAGTTACAGTTACAGAATAAGTGCCCTTAATATATCTGTGTATTTTTGTTGTTGTTCGTATATCCACTATATCTTGACTTAAAACAACAATTTTGTCGATGATTAGTTTCCAATTCCTTCATCGTTGTAGCCAACGTCTTCAGGAGACACATCAAGAATGAACTGATTCTTACATATCACAATTTTTAATTCTAATTTTATAATGTTCCCAAGAGAGTACGCTTATGATTTGGACTCTTTTTTTGCAATTTGTTTATTGTTAACTTGTGGCATCTTAGATCTGGGAATGGGATGTGTTAAAAATACTAGCTTTGAGAAATTAAAGGAAACAAATACCAGAGAAATTAAAGGAAACAAATACCATTTCCTATTGTATATTGTTTGATAAGTGTGTATTTTTGATTTCAGGGCAATGCTAGATTCTCAGTTAGTTTTGTGCCTGCGGAAGCTTGTGATCACATCGTCAACGTGTCCTTCAACAAGGTACCTTACTTAGCCCATTTGATTTTAATTTACACTTGTATTAAAGCCATAGGAATTCTTTGAAATACCGTGGATGACGAGAGTTACACATGAAGAAGTGCTGATACAGATGAAAACAAACTACCTGATTTCTAAAAGTTACACACTGTTCATCAATATGTTTCATAATGTTATACTGCTGTTTTACCGATTTTGTTGAACATGACTTTCATTTTTTATTCAATGTTGCCTGCAATGTGTTATAATATGTTTGATGAAATACATAATTATGGAATAGCATTAAAGGGACTCAAAGGTTACAAAGGACATAAAATCAAAGGCTTCACAAAATCAGCAGATCCTCATGACTGATTGCCAATTTTTGCTAGAACTAGTTTAGCAAAAATAATTGATTAACAAATTAGACATTGTGTACTAAAATTGACTTTTCTTTGAATAGACCATTGTGCCAGGCTGCCCCATCATTGTGCCTGTAACTGGTGGCTTGGGAGGTCCTCAAGTGTCTCTGCCAGGCCCAGGACCTGTCTTGCAAGCCACCACCCTCATGGTCAACCATCCTGGAGGACGATTAGAAGATGTAGAGGTCAACGTAGAAGGTAAGACAAAGGAGGGAACCAGAATGACACATCAAATTGGGATATCGGGTAGAGGGTAGGAATTGTATTGTAGAAGCACATTGAGGGTTCATCTGTATTTAGTATTCTTCAGTCAAAACTTAACCCCAATCACTGTTTCTATCATTAGTTTGGCCAAAACTGGAATTGAGTAAGACATATCCAATTGATAAGTCTAGTTGATGGATTGATTGTTGAGCAAAAGCTTTAGTTCTAAACCAACTGTTATCTAAAATTACAAATTGGCGCTTAGGAACTTTTTTCTTATCCAGGTTTTAGGGCTAGCATGGCTTCTGAAATATATCATAAAAAATGAAAACCTACTCGTTGGGGAATAGGGAACTCTTATTTTAGATTCTCAAGAAACTCTTGCTAGTGAAATTTGGGCAAATTATATGAATTAACTTTGATGGATATGATAAATGGAAAATAATGAGTTAAATAACATTTGTACAGATAGAGAGGATTATTTCCACAGTACTCGTTGAAAGGAAACAGATTATTTTACATTTGTTTACAGTATATTTATTGGGTGTACCACAAGGTTACCATCTTGGTCTATTGTATTTTACTATCTTATGAATCTACTTTATTATATGATTGCACACATCTGGTTATATTGTCTCCCGTGTACATTGCATTGGTGTATTATATATGTACTTGTACCTCCTATCTATTTTCTCTTTTCTTGTCTCTTTCCAGGAAGAAGGAGACTTTTGTACTAACCCCTTATACAAAATCACATTAACTTCCTTTATTAACTAAAACAACTGAATACATTTGGTTACACTTTAGTTGAAGGCAGTCCAAATTTACAAAAGTCACCTTTTGTAAGACTCGACGCCATTTCTTTGGAGACGTTGACCGACGCAACTTCGGACACGCGTTTTGACGAGCAGGAGAACATACCGAACTTTAGATGTAATTTGAAACTAACGCATATTTTTAATGAGTATTTTAAGCCTCATTGTATTAATTGCCATATTTATTCAACACAGAGAAATAAAGACCATCCTCTTCCCTTTATTTGATGATCGATCAGCTTTCTAGGAAGAATCTATTTATGGAATAGTCGAGGTTATCCTTTATTTCTCTCTGTTGATTTGCATCATATTTACTCTAAAATTAATTAATTTTGTATAAGGTGCTAACATTTCTTCTGGCTAAAATACTTCAATACATTCTTATTAATTTTGTAGATAACCTTGCTGATTGGTAAGCTATAACGCCTAAATAGGCCAGGATATGGTTTGCTGTTTTATTGTGATAGTCCGGTCGATAGCTCAGTCGGTAGAGTGCTTGCATTCCATGCCGTGAACTCAGGTTTGAATCCCACCGAGGGTGTCGGAAATGATTTCCCGTTTCGGTGTTTATTTCAAACCCCAAAATAAAATACCGGCAATGTTTACTCAGCCTTCACAATAAATGAGTACCAGCTCCCTCGGGAGCTGGGAAACCCCCACTTCAACTGAAGGGGTTGACGTAAGGCCGACCCTCTTACCTGTTAAAATAAATTGGTTCCACTCTCCGCATGCAAAACCTTTCAGGGATAACGCTGCAAGAAGTTACACTATATGTGTAACTCAGTTGCGTTTTACTTGCGTTACATCAAAGTCGACAAGGGACCATTGTCAAAGAAGTCTCTGCTTGAAACAAAGCAATCAAAATGGTCCCTAGTCGAAATATGGTTAGAAACCACTGTTCTACACGAACCTAAAAGTGCATCATCACTTATTTTCATTGTTTATAAAATAGCAGACCAAATAAGATGGATCGGTCTCTCTGAGAGAAACGATAACCATAAAATACATTTCATATTCTACTCTCTCTGGGAAACGAAGCCAATGAAGGTGTTTCAATAGAGAAGTACTTCGGTCAGTTCGTTTTTCGACTTCTCAAAAGGAGATTTATAGCTGCATCTACAATGTACACAGTTTGACATTTGGGAAACCCCGAGAAACCACTGACAAACCAGTCTCTAGACCGCAATAGCTGGGAAATTTGAATGTATTGAAGGATTGTTTTCCGAATAACGATTTTCTATTTATTTGTTGTAGGGTTATACTAACGTAACATAGCACTGGGTGATGGAAATTAACACGATACTCGTAAATGCATTTTAACATATTGGCCATATTTGGACTTGTAAGTATAAAATATGTGAAATCACTTATTTAAGGTTTGCTTTACGGATGTTATCAGCTTTAATTTACATTTGTTTTTGTAATTGTAAAAATACTTAAATGCGATTTACAATGGAGTCCTCATATTTGAAATAGACAAAAATATTGTGGCTACCCACTGCCGCATTGCTAGGGAAAAGGCTAGCTTATATTTTTTTTATGGTTTGTAAGGATCCTTGTTACATGGGCATGTGACGTTTGCCCGCCACAAAAAAATCAAGTTTGGTACAGTCATGCTGAAAAATTTTCAACTCTATTCTTGAGGTTTTTTTGGTAACATACATTTTTTTTTATCAATATTTGAAAGATCCAAGCAATTTGTTAAGGTCTGCAAATTAACTATTGCTAAAGAGACTTGGGCCCAAATGTGTGAACCTCAATTCATATTCAATAGATTTAGCACAAAATTCTAAATTAGTTTTTTCTTGCCGTGCTAACATCGCAGCTCCTTGTGACTGGGGTCCTTAGGAACCAATAACATATGAAATATTAGTTTGCCTTTTCCCTAGCAGCCTTCACGATTTTTTGGTCTTTGGAATTTGTGCCGAATTCATCATGAATCCTTTTAAAGTTATGGCTAAATTATTTATGACCCTGATCAAATCACAACCTGCCATTTTAATTATTATACTGCTTGCTATTTTTAAACTGCTTTACAATATTACTGTTTTAAATGCTTTTAGAAAAACAGAAGAACATTGCTGGTCCATTCTTTTACATCTTGGACTGATTTTTTGTAATATTTGTACCCACCCTCTCAAACATGCTTTAATTTTTTTTTTTGGTGTAAGATCTTTTTGCATTATTGTGAAATAGCTGCTTCACGAATAACTAATGAATTAGTTAAAACTGTCATTCCAAACTGATCATGTGTAGCAGCTATAACAATACACATACATTCCAAAACATCATTCTTTATTTTAATCTTGAGTCTTGTAGAACTTAAGGCGTCAACTGGTTTTTTTTTAAAATGGAGAAAAATATGGAAGCACAGAAAATGGCATCTCTGTGTTTCCGTATATTTATCTCATGTTCAAGAAATATCCAAAGTTTCTGCCTTTGGTTCTATATGACTCAATTATTTCAATGAAAAATGCTGTTAACAATCCTAACATTTCATTGTCAAAACGACAAGACTTGTTTGACATAACTTTGATTGACGTTACATACCATTACATTTTTATAGCAAAATATGACGTTAGTTACTTTTTGACTGGAAACCTACCTTTTCACTTAATTTCTTACTATCTCCATTCCGTTTATCCCTCATCACCCCCTTTATCCTGTATTTTCTTTGTGCATCTATTGCCTGGTCCTCGTTCATGCACCACCTCCTCCACGCACTTACTTCTGCCGTGCTCTGGTGGCCCACAATGAGAGACGTCACACTTGTGTGGGTGTTAAAGGTCCAAATGGATCCAGCGTGCCGGCCACGGTCCAGCAGACGGGCGATGGACTGTTCAAGGCAGAGTTTGTGCCGCGGACTGTCGGGGAACATCGCATCAATGTGACGGTCAGGGGACAGCCCACACCAGGAAGTCCATTTGCTGCCAAGGTTGGTAATTTTGTTTCCTGTATTTATTTTTCAAAAAATGTAGTTACGTCACGTTAGACACAACCTTGAACCGATGTGATGTAAGACTAAACCTTGAACTGGTGCCACGTTAGGCTCAACTTACACTGATGTGACGTTAGACTCAACTTACACCGATGTGACGTTATACTCAACCTTACACTGATGTGACGTTTGACTCAACCTTGAACCGATGTGACGTAAGACTAAACCTTGAACTGGTGCCACGTTAGGCTCAACTTACACTGATGTGCCGTTAGACTCAACCTTACACATATCTGCTTGTGGGAATGCATTTAGTATAAATCTTAAATGATATATATCTTTGCAGCTTAGATTAGATTAGATTAGATTACACTCATATGACGTTAGACTTAACCCTACACCGATGTGACGTTAGACTCATCCTTGAACTGGTGTCACGTTAGACTCAACCTTAAACCGATGTCACGTTAGACTCAACCTTGAACCGATGTCACGTTAGACTTAACCTTGAACCGATGTCACGTTAGACTTAACCTTGAACCGATGTCACGTTAGACTCAACCTTGAACCGTTGTCACGTTAGACTCAACCTTGAACCGATGTCACGTTAGACTCAACCTTGAACCGATGTCACGTTAGACTCAACCTTGAACCAATGTCACGTTAGACTTAACCTTGAACCAATATGTTAGACTCAACGTTACATCAATGAGATGTTAGACTCAACCTTGAACTGTTGTCACGTTAGACTTAACCTTGAACCGATGTCATGTTAGACTCAACCTTACACCGATGAGACGTTAGACTCAACCTTACACCTTTGTCACGTTAGACTTAACCTTGCAGAGAAGTCACATACAAGTTGAAAAATAATTGAAGATATCAAACTAAGTACATAGGTACTTAAAACAATTAAAGATTTCCAAAAAATTACACAATTTATTATTTATATCTATCCAAAATTTACAGGTGTACGATGTTAATGCCATTCGCGTGAAAGAAGTCACCAATGGAACTGTCGGGAAACCTGTCACATTCCTAGGTAAAAAATTGTATTATTTATTAGAAGTTTGAGAATATTACCTCTAAGAATAAAATGAAACATAATATTACTATTTTTTGCAGTGGAAACATCTCAGGCGGGCCCTGGTAACCTGGAGGTGACGGTGAATGGAGGGAGAGTGCCAACATCAGCCCAGGCACAGGGACAACACACATACGCCATCTCATTCACACCACGAGACGCGGCCCCACACACCGTGGACCTCAGGTTCAACGGCCAAGATGTTCCAGGTAAGATCATTGAAAAATAAAAACATTTATATGCAACAGGAGGCTAAGGAGTAACGAGATATATGGACTGTTATTATAAATGCTTCAAAGTGTTTCCTTATAAAATCTGTTTATAATCGTAAGTTGCCAAGATATATTAACATTTAAGATTGACACAAAATGTAAACTCACAAAGAAAATGTGTAAGGTAGCTGGTGTATTTTGAAAAGAAAAACCTAAACTGCAAATGAATGTAACACTTCTTACCCGTGTCACCTTTGCAAAAGTGAACAAATTCTTACAGTATAGGTGATTTCCTATCACTATATATCTAAAAAGATATATTAACATTTAAGATTCATATTAAATGTATGATTACAAGCAGATACGTGCAAGTATGCGCTTACACATGCCACATCTATACAAAACAAAAACCCAAATCTCAAATTAACATAAACTCTGCAACTCTAGTCAATCTTTTCTAAAACAGCGGTAGCATTGACAAAAGTGAACCAATTTTACAGAACGGATGGTCTCCTGTCACACTGTTATGAAAGCTGCTTTAAAAATCCTGTAATCATGATGAAATATGTTTGTTTATTTTGCAGGCAGCCCCTTCCAATGCAATATCTCTTCTCCCGCCCGCGTGGTTGACGTTGACACCCTGGAGAAGGTGTCTGTGGGCGCCACCTGTGAGTTCTCAGTGGAGAGCGCCCTGCCTCCCACAGTGGAAATCCTGGGGCCTGCCAGGAGGCCTGTCCCCGCCAGCGTAACTCCCGATGGGGACAGCAAGCACAAGATCAAGTTTGTGCCCATAGATGTGGGAGATCATAGCATCGAGGTGAGGACTTACAAGGTTTTTAAATTGCGAGCTCTGAAGGATATTTTTTTAAAAGTAATCCTAATTTTCATAGTTTTGATATAGACTGTTAAAGAAGCGTAAATTGAGAAAATATGTATGATACAACAGCACCTCTAGTGATTGATTTAGTTACAATAAATTTGTTTCTATTAACACGATCGAGGGGAATTTACGCAATGTTTTACACTGGGAGTACAGTTTTCTGTTTGTTAGTAATTTAAGGCAACAATATTTAATTTTTTAATACACATTTTGATGGCATTGCAGGTGCGTGTGCCTCAAGGTGGCCATGTAGAAGGCAGTCCCTTCCTGCTGAAGGCTTACTCTGCAGAGAGGGTCACCGTCACAGACATCATGCCTGGGACAGTAGGCAAGCCTGTCAGCTTCACCATTAATGCAAGCCAAGCAGGTAAACAATCATATCATCGATGTTGGAGAAAAGTTTTCCGGGATATGTTGCCGTGGTCTGTGGGAGCTGGAGCTTCGGGACGTTTCGCCCATGTTTACGATGGGCTTCTTCAACATGAAAGTGAAATGATGAAGATGATCTTGATAAAACTGTGATGAAAGTGTGGGTACACTCGGGATTTAAGTATGAAAAATGATGACACTCTACATTTGTGTTGTGTTTTGGAGCAGGGACATCTGTTAACTATGAGGTATTTCACTCACAGTTTTACATACAAGCCCATCTTAGACATGGACGAACCATCTGGAAGTTCCAGCTTCCACAGATCACAGCCACAGATTCCGGAAAGCAACTCGGCTTACAAGGTCTGAACCCTCAGGGCCTCTCACATCACTATCTTTCAGGATTCTCTGTCTTGTGCCTCTTTCCTCCATAGTCTCCTTACTCCCAGGACTTCTGCTCACCGTATCCTGGGACGCTTATGTGATATAGGAATGGGACACTATTCAAGACATTTCAGATTATCTTGGAGTCCTCTGCATGTACTACATGCCCGGCCCACTGAAGTCTTCTTCCTATAATTACTGACACAATGTTTGACTCTTGAAATATGGACCTCAGCTCCGTGTTGGTATGGATGCGCCATCTGCAACCATAGGTATGAGAATGTGACAGAGCATTTTGTTTTGAAATAGCCAGAGAGATTTCTCTTGATAAGTGTCAGGGTTTTTAAAGATTACAAGAATGCCTTAATATTTGTTTAAATGTTTGGTAGGTGCTGGTAACCTGGAGATCATTGTGGCAGTGGGCGGGAGGAATGTGCCCAACTATGTGCAGAGTGAAGGGAATGCTAGGTTCAAGGTTTGTTACTCTCTTCATTGCAATAATCTACATCAGATAATGCTTGATTGTTTAACTGATATTCTCTAAAGTTGAGGCAACAGGTGTTGCCATTGAGTTATGGAAATCGCAGTCCATTCAGAATTCAAAACACATTTTAATTCAATTTTGTGCACAACAGGCACCCTCACACATTCACTAACAAGCTGGGAGGAACTCTTATGAAATTTTTAGAACTATTAACATTTATTCAAAATTCATCTTTGTCAGCGGAGTTTATTAGAGTTACACTCAGAGTTAAAGCATTTTGCCCCATGACATCAGCACGGGAGAGAGATACATAAAATAGTGTTTTTTTTTTAAGGAATCCTGTGCGGGAGGCTCCCCAATTCTTGAAAGTCTTGGGGGTCTATATCACCCTGGAAGGGTACCACAGAGGTGTTGCTTGAATTGTTGAAATCATGTTCATGCTATCACGTTATCTCCCCCAAATGTAGCCATCCGGTACATAGAGCTGAAAACTCCATATTTGATCTTTTCTCCAGGTGAACTTCAAGCCCACAGAAGCAGCGCCGCACTCTCTCTCTGTTCGCTTTAATGGGCGAGCAGTGCCGGGCTCTCCGTTCACCTGCGCCGTGATGTCGGGGCCCGGGGGGGGCTCCAGCAACACAGGCACCCTGCAGGGCGCCCGGGCGAAGGGCGCAGCACTCAGGGCCGCTCCCAGGGGGCACCAGCAGGAGATAGAACTCACCGGATTCATGGGTAAACGACACAATAGTCTTCTTCGTTTTATTTTGGTGTCACTTCTATCGAAGATCTGCGATCATTATGGTTATTTTGACCTTGGATGCTGTGGCTCAAAACAGGGACTTGGTTCAGCCACAATGCCCTTGAGATCTTCTTCCCTCAATCTTACCCTGTATGATAAGATGAAGAAGACGGTATTTCTCATTTCTTAAAATTTGACCAAAGTACGTCAGCTTTCTTTGCTGTATGAGAACCGAACCTGAAGTAAATTATGTAAAATAAATCCCCCCACTTTTAATTAAGTTAAACTCCCGTATAAACCAAACAATATGCTTTGTGCTTGCTCGAAAATATGAAGAAGAAGATAGCGGCAACCAAACTTGAAGAAGGCTCTTGAGGTGCAATTCACACAAAAGCGTGCTCACCAAATAAATCATCCTAATATTTATTTCACATATCTCAGACATTGTCTGACTGCTTAGTAGACAGTGTAATTTCTGTTTCTTGTTTCCAGGCATGGAACCACAAGTGTCAGTGACAGGTCCTGGAGGTGCCGTGGTTCGGCCTCGCCTGTCCCCCGCAGCCTCTCCGGACAGCTGGACGGCACGCTGGACGCCTGACCTGGTGGGCAGACATGCCATCGCTATCACGGCGGGGCCCAACCAGCACGTGCATGGCTCCCCGTTCACGTGCAACGTGTACGATGTGGACAGAGTCAGGGTGTGTGGACTTGGTGCAGGAGGTTAGTATCATTAATATTGTCTTCTTCTTCATCTCTTTGTTAAATTTCATGTCCATATTTCTCTCATATGGACACCTTAAAGGTAAAACTAAATTAGTGGCATAATAACATGGATTTCTCAAATAAATGCGCCATTTTCCCTGTTTACTATGAGAGAAAACCGTAAAGAATTGTGAAAATCCTGTAGTTTAGAAGTTTCTTATGAGTACCTCCTTATAATTAGTTATAAACTTACTACACTTACACTTACTATAATAAAATGTTTAATCCACCATTTCTCAAATAAGCGAATCAGCACTTATTCAGTTTTACCTTTAAGATGGGATATAGGCTTCTTTATTCCACACTAACCCAAACTCTGCTCTGTGAAGTCCATATTTAAGCACTAGGGGAAAGGTGGGATACTTGATCCCTGTTTTAGTTTTCATCCATTATCTCAGACCCTTGAAGTTATTTTGTTATTTTTTTGCTCCATGTTCATAATTTGGTTCATCGCCTACCACTTGGCATCCAAATAAAACTACTTTCGTGAAGATCCAATGTACTACATCAGTTCTTGTAAAAAACTCCCAAGGATCAAGTATCCCTACCCATGAGGGATACTTGATCCCCCCATGAGGGATACTTGATCCCCGGGATCAAGTATCCCACCCATAAAGATAGCATTAGTAATTATAGCCAATTATAAAGGGAAATTAAAAAAAAATTATGATACAAATCAAAATAAATTTCTTTTAATGAGTAAAAACTAAAATTTACTAAACATTTGCATGAAATTTTTGTTTAAAGTTGATAATATCAGCTGTCTGCCGCACGGCTGTGGCAGCTTGTGTATGTCTGCGCTTCTGACTACGCTAATGTCTTCTACTGTTGGAAAAGTGAAACAACTGCCCACTAGATCCTTTCTTCTCAAAAATTTCACTTTGAAAGTACTTTCCTTTTGAGTCAAAACTTTTCCAACAAAACACTTGACTGTTTTTTTGGCCAAACTGACTTAACTTGACTAAAACTTTGTCTTCAGGCTTTGATTCGGTGTCGTCAATAAGCTCTTTATCATGTGAAAGGAAATCAGAGTCACTGCTGCTATCTGGAAGGCATGACATTCATGCCAAACTGCCTAGCGATCACTCAAAAACTCCCCCTATTTCTCACAGCATTCACAGCCGCTTCAGCTTGCTGAGGATCCCGTGGAATTCTCTTTTTCTGGCTCCCTCTTTTGCTATGTACTTACACGGCATTTGAAAGAATAAACGTGAATAAAATTAATTATTTCAAGTGTGGACTTCAAAATAAACTTGAAGTGGGATACTTGATCCCAGGATCAAGTATCCCCCCACTTCTAGGGATCAAGTATCCCCCGGTTGTCATTTTTTCAAAAAGTGAAAAATTTAGGTTAGAAGAGTTTGCATTTCTAAATTGATGTTATGGTATTTTGTTGCTAAAAGCACATACATTTCAACAATATATGTAGAATAATCATAAAGTACACGAATAAAAATGTATAAAACTTACATGGCACGCGTAAAAAAAAGTCTGAACCTTACAAAATCGAAAAATGTTAATTATTTTTTTACGCTTCGTCAGAGGTAACGGTCATTTGGCAAAACAAAGGTAACATTATGGTCGCTACCCAATGGTACTAACAGAACAGTGATAAAATACCTAGGAGCGCCAAAATCGAATGGGGATCAAGTATCCCGCGGGATCAAGTATCCCACCTTTCCCCTATGTCTTAAGCGTTAAACACTAGACTATGGACAGGTCTACTTTTGACAGGTTTAATGCTTTGGACTCGTAATCGAAAAGTATTTAGATCAATTTCAGTTATAAAAAATATCATTTAGTTTTCAAATATTTCCTTCACTGGGTTGAAATATTCATTTACCTTTACCAATGGCCGGTTATCATAGGTCCATCATTCAATCTTCATTCAGTTAACAGAAGTGTGAGTTTTTGTCCATTGTTAAGATACTCTTATTGTTGTCTAGGTTTGGAGGGCATGCTGGAAGGCCTGAGCCTGGGAGAGTCCATCCAGGGAGAGGTTGGCAAGCCGGTGACATTCAGCATGGACGCCACAAACGCAGGAGAAGGAACCTTAGAGCTGGTGGTGTCCACTGCACAGGCAACAGTCAAGGCAGAGGTAACTATCACTGATGCCAAAGTGGGCAGTCTATCCAGGGAGAGGTTGGCAAGCCTCTCCCCAAAGTTTAAATCTCGATTTTCAGAATCTATCGCCACTTCAAAACAAACACAACACGGCACTATGCAGTTAACACCCCTGCTAAAAAGGATGAGGACATCAACCGCCACCTCGCCAACCCTCACACCTCTATAGCACTCCAAGAAGTCTCATAGATCCACAGATTTTTTGAAATGTGAGGAGACTCCTGCATAAAATTCTGTTTTTGCTGCAGCCAATTATTATTATTATTTTTTTTTTTTTTTTTTTTTTTTTTTTTTAAGGAATCCTGTGCGGGAGGCTCCCCAATTCTTGTGAGTCTTTTAATTTAAGTGCAGTTAATTTAAGGGTTATCACACAGTTTTCTATTTGTCCAGGTGGTAGCATGTGCCCGGGGCCTGTACGACGTCACCTTTGTCCCGCAGTCCTGTGAGGTGCACTTTGTCAACATCACCTTCAATGAGATGGCTGTGCCAGGGAGCCCCTTCCAGTGTGAAGTCCACGAGACAGTCAACCATGTGCAGATCGGTGAGCATTCCTTCCTTTCTGACAGACCTGTGTAATGAAGGGTTGTAATTGGTTGAGCCACCAACAAATGGTGTTCCATTGCTAGCAGTGTTCAATAATGGGTTATGATTTCCCCAGTTGCAGAGTTTTCAGCTTTATGTGTGATGCGAAAGAATGGAACATTCTTTCGCAATCTCACCTATTTGGTCTATCCATTCCTTCTTCGGTCTTCCGCTTCTACGCTTTCCTCTGACATTTCCTCCGCTTGGCCATAATGTTGACGATCATTGTAATATTGAATACAATATACTTGTTGTTATTCCAGGTGGCACTGCCTCCATAGACCTGCCCTCCCCCTCCCACACGGTCCAGATAACCTCCCCCTCGGGCGGCGCTATCACCCCCAGCCTGGCCCAGGGCTGCGCGCAGTTCCCCACTGACACCATCGGCTGCTACTCCGTTAGGGTGCTGGACAGTAGCCAGCAGGTGGTGGCGGCCAAGAGCGTCAACGTCTTTGATACCAGCAAGATCAAGGTGCTCAATATCGGCGACGCGTACTGCCACAGACCTGCCATCATTTCAGGTAAATGTACAAAATTATTATTCGACTATAATATAATATAACATAATAAGAATGGTGGTTGCGCGCAGGCGAATGTTTCGAGGCCCCTAATCCGACAAATGATCAAGTGCCTCGACGATTGGGACGCAATAACTGTCCGAAAGCCTGGACTTTCTAATGGTCAGGACAACAAGGATGAAGGACTGAGGGAATTGCCACTCACTTTGATTCTCCCGCCCGTGGTCCAGGTCTCGGCCGACTGCAGTCTCTGGTCCCCGATGCTGCTCCCCAAGTATCGCTCTTGAAGTCTCACACAATTGTGGCACTTGGAGAACTCACGCACACAATTTTTCTGCAACTTGCTTCGATTACGTAAAACAGATTTTGGGCAATAGTGGTAAAATTTTGGATAAAGGATATTGAATTACAGGATGCCAAAAGATGTCGCTTTGGCGCAAACAAATGGAATATGTGGACACATACATTATCTATGTCTGTTATATTGATCAATGATATCCTGCGACTATATTTTTTTCTCTGGTTAATTAAAAGGGCTGATTTAAGTAATACTTCACTAAACTGCTTATTTGCTAGCCTTTTTAAAATTCTCTTCTTGTAAACTTGATGTCTTTTTGCAGTATCCGTCCAGGAAGCAGGTGCTGGAGTGCTGACAGCTCTGGTGCGCTGTGGAGGAGCCAGCGTTCCTCACTCTGTCCGCTCCGGGGGAGGCCGGCATGAGCTGGTGTACCACCCCAGCAGGGCAGCCCCGCACACTGTCACCCTGCTGTACAACGGGGTGCCCCTGCCCAAGCCACTAAAGCCCAACGTGCATCCACCCTCCCAGGGACAGGAGGTAACTGTCTAGTCTCTCGGATTCTCTTTTTTCTTTGATGGCTGTACAGACCAACTCCGTCCTTGGTCTCTTTCAGCTTCTACTTCCATTTCTATCTGTCTTCCGCTGTCGTACTCCTGTTTGCTACTCACAGAAGCAGACTGCATCTCTCACTTCATCTCTTCATCAGCATTCAAAATTCTACAAATATGCCCAACTTTTGCAGTCTTATACGCAAACGCTACTAAACTACACATATAGTGTAACTTCTTGTCTGCAAAGGGGTCGCATGTTGCTATTCGGGACTGATTTATTTTTACGGGTAAGGGGGCTGCACGTCAACCACTTAAGTTATAGTGGGGGTTTCCCAGCTCCCGATGGATCTCATTTCTTGTGAAGGCACTTTGCCGGTATTTCTTTTGGGTTTGAAATAAACACCGAAACAGGAAATAATTTCTGACACCCTCGGTGGGGATCGAACCCTTAATCTCTGCGTGGAATGCAAGCATTCTACCAACTGAGCTTACGCCATAATCAATGGCGTTCAAACTGCCATAATCAAAGTTTATTACTTTTTTATTTCTTCAACAAAATACTTTACAGAAGTTAAGCAATTCAGCTGATTTCAAGTTGAACTATCAAAAGTGACTTTATACAAGCTGGGGACGTTAGTTCTGATTTTAAGGCGTTTAGGTCTATAGACATGGACAAGACATATCGTCCCTTAGCTTACAACACCGCCTAAGTCATTTTTACCAACTTTACAGGAGACGTAAAAAACTGTCTATTTTAAAAAATCTGGGGATTATTCCTGTCATAACTTAATACATACTCTAGTTAGCGGTTAAGAAATAATTATTTATACTTATTTTGACAATTTACTTTATTTTAACTTGTTTTTTATGACTTGAGCTGTGTTGACTAATATTTTATTAGATTTAGGCGGTGTTGTTTGCGGAAATGTTAGGGATTAAGATATTAAATAAAAGATGATTTCCAAAGAAAAGCTTTTATTAGGAAATATTTCAAGAAAATTAACAAATCTTTATAACATTAGGTATCTATAACTTAAATCTTAAGAATCACATTGTTGATATAAATTTCTTAAAGTTGTTTGGTAACATAGGAACTTCTAGTTAGTGCGAAAATGCAATTATATTTTTTTATTATTATAGGTAAATATTTTGAATTATTAGTTTTAGTCTTTAATAAACTCCAAAGAAACAAGATATAAATAGTATTAATAAAATTATAAAAATAATAAAGAATAACTCGAAATCTCTAGTCTAATCTAAGTTTCAGTCTTTAGCGATTGCTGTGCGGAAGGTCATCATAAAAAGAATGGCAACTAGGTGGTAATACACTTTTTAGGTCTTGCAAATCTTGATACTTTCGCTTTGTAATTGGTATTCTAGCTGCGTACAATTTCTGCAGGCCATTTATTTGTTTAATGTTGTTAATTGGCGTGGGACGATGTGGTAACGGCTGTAGCTCGTTATCAAAATCAACTTTGTACCAAATTGTGCCATTTGGTCTGTATTCTAGCATACGTATATCTGTGACGACTGGGTCACCTGTTTTTTTACCAGGATGTATAGATGTATAAATCAATTCTTTCGAAAAGTCTGTGAAAAAGTTATAGTCCAAATAACGAGCTTCGTAAGGCATAGGATCACTCCTAGCAATTTTACTTATTGCCATGTATTGTTGTGGAAGGAAAATTTCTTTACCTTTTAATTTGCACTCTATTGCACTGTGTACCGAGTCACATTCCATGTGAGTATGGCCTTTTTCCAGATACTTTTGAGTAATCACAATATTTTTTTCAATCGCTAAACGTAATAAAGCATTACTTAAGGTAGCATTGCGATTTTGAGCGCAACAGCCATCGGAATATAAAATCACAGGCAATAATTTCTGACTCAAAACCTTCTCTAAATGGTCTACTAAGCATGAAGCAAACACAGAGGCTTCAAGCGTGCTATTTGACTCATCGAACCAATAACACATTACTTCCTTAGTTGCTATATTGTATAGTGTAAAATTATGGACGCATAATTTAGTTTTATAGTAAACTGCACTAGCTTGAAGATACGGGGCCAATTTTACCGATTCAACATCCTGTGTGAACACGTGACAAGCTCCGGACTGTGCAATTCCTTTGTCAGTATCTTTCTCTTTCCTAGCTCGATCTTTCTTCAGAACATGTTCAGCGTGTTCTTCATCCGTAATGTTTCCAGTTTTATGACTGCAACAAACATCGCATTGATCTTTCTTTGGGTGGAATAGGCTCAGATTGAGTTTCAAAAATATTTTGTCAAATAATTTACGGCCAGGGCATTCTCTACCCTCTAATTCACAATTCTCTTTATATGTCTTATAAAGCTGTGTCATGTTCGTGAAAACTGGTTCTAAATATTCTCGTGATGTTTTAGCACGACAGTAATGCGACGGCATCTTTGGAAGATCTGCTAAAAACTTTTCAATATATTTGTGGTCTTCAATTTTCTCTGGATTTCTGCGATTACTGGTTGAAGTAGATGAATGGGGAGGCATAGCACAATTGGTTTTTGTCAACCAATATCTGATAAACCAATCTTTAATTCCAAGAGTGGCCAAGAACATTTTTTTGCAGACTTGGTGACGCACGTTATCAATCGTCAAAACGTAAGTTCGACTATCAGTTCTTTTGGATGATTCTGGATTTTTAGTAATTTTCTTTGGTATTTTGTTAACGTGTGAAGTTATAAATGATCTTCGCTGCTCCCAGTTCATATTCTGCCAGAAATTTTCAAACAAATGTTTCCGCTGTTCTTCATTTATGTGGTCACATGACCTGAGTTTAGATTTCTTGCAAAACGCAGAAGTGCACGGTGGTTTCATGGATCTTGCAGGCTTAAATACGTCTTGTTTCACTTTAAATGTTTCATTAATCTTTGCTTTTCTGTCTCTTCTGTATCCCAAATAATTTTCACCTTTCATCCGTAATTCTTTATTAATATTGCGTTTATATTTCTTTGGGTCTTTTGACGCCTTGTTCTGTCGTTTTTTATGACTTAACAAATCACCGTGATAGGGAACATCACTGAGTATGACCACTTTTGAAGAACACGATGGAGTAGCAGAGACATTGGATTGCTGCATATTGTTTTGGGTTGTATTATTTTTATCTGTACATTGAGTATTGTTTGTGACTATATCAGAAACTGGGTCTTGAGTATTCGTAGATACGAGAATATCTTGGTTTGAAGTAGGGAAAGATTTAACAGAATTTATATTAAGGACAGCATTTCCTAGTTCTTGTACAACGTTCTCATTCTACCGTGATATTGGCTACATCCAATACAGAAGACTCAAGATACTCGATGGCCACCGTAGCAAATTCGGGTGGTTCCTGTTGCAGATCAATGAAATCATTACCAACTTTTTCTATAACTTGTAGATTGTTAATGTCAATGTTTTCAATATCCAAGTCCATGTTTTGATCTAATATTAAGATTTCATTGTCCTGGCTACTTAAAATACTTTTTATGGACTCCCCGAAGTTTTGATCATTTATTGGTGTTGCAATAATTTCGTATTTAGTAGGAGAATTGCATGCTTTGGTATCAGAAGAACTAGTGTTATCTTTTTGCTTCAAATCTAAAACAAATAATAGGAATTATTGCACTAAAAATGTAAATAACAAGAAATAAATGCGGACCTCAAAACAAACCTTCAATACTAACCTAGTTTAATTCTTTTTTTTATCTTCTTTGCAACTTAGTTTACGCCGTTTATGTTTTGACATCAGTCCTGATTCTTGTAATTGTAAATGTAATTGGGCACATAACAATTCATCACCTGAACTCAGATTACTCCAGGAATCAATTTCTTCTTCATCCATAGTGTATTTTTAATTATTGAGTATCCTAAAAGAAATAAAATACATTTTGAAACACCGCCTAAGTTAAGAAAAAATTGTTAGTAAACACCGCGTAAGTAGTGAACATATTCTATTATCATTTTGTTTCTATATTAATAAGCGTAAATCAATAAACATGACTTTATTCTATAGCTTACCTCTTAATCTTCCATTAGAACTTCTTGCATGGACCTTTCAGCGATAAAATTCACATAAAAATTGAATAATCACGGAGCGTCAAGAACTTACGCGCGCAAAGTTTGACAGACTAACGACTTGTGCGGTGTTGCGAGGCCAACCGACTTGAGCGCTGTCACTATTTTTTAAATTACGGCTTCTGATTGGCTGAAATCTCTATCAAGTGACCAATGGTTCGACGCGTATTACGCAGCTACATCCAATGGCATTCAAATGTAAAAACCGCCATTTTCGACTTGAGCGGTGTTGTAAGCTAAGGGACGATATGCAAGGTCAAGATCCAATGTACCACAGCAACAGATCTCAGCAAATATCCTTCAAGTGTTAATTTATTAATGTTTTCAGGTGACGGCTTCAGGTCTTGGCTTGTACCAGGCCAAGGTGGGACAGGTCAGCTCCTTCAGCATAGACACCCTAGGCAGACCCGCCAGAGAGTTTGATGTAGTGGTCTCTGGGCCTGGAGGAATCGCTCTGCCTGTGAGGTACGTGGAAATTCATCTTCTTGTGCCTCTTCAGTGAAGATCTGTGATCATCATGGCAATTTGCATCTTCAATACTGCTGCAGGAAAGAGGAATCTTGTCTGCCAAAGCACTGTCTCAGGTTCTTCCACCAAGATGTTCTCCTTCGATCTGGAGCTTGTCTTCCGTGTATGATGAGATGCAGGAGTGAATACATCTCATTTCTAATTGTGTGACCGAAATAAACAAGTTTTTGTCTTTCAGTACCCTGAGTATGAGTTGCAAAACTTGAGTAAAGTAAAGTTTACGGCATGGGCGTACCCAGGAAGAGCCAGGGGGGGGCAGCTGCCCCCCCTGGAAGAGAAAAATTGACCTAAATAATCCAAAATTGTATTGCAATTACTAAAATTACCAATATTCGATAATGTCTTGCCCCCCCCCCCCCCTAGAGGAAATTACGTGCCTACCTCCCCCCGCCGTCGGCGATATATTTTGGTGACGATGATCTTCAATTTTCCAAAACCTGCCCCCCCCTAGATTTGATCCTGGGTACACCCATGCTTTACGGAAAGTATTAAAGAGTGGTTTTCCCCAAAATCTGTCGTTTTTGTTTGTTTGAACTTGATTTTCTTCATCACTGTAACTCTTTTGCTAAGACCATAAAGTGTAAGAAACAAAAACGGCAGATTTTGGGGAAAATCACTCTGTAATACTTTCCGTAAACTTTACTTTACTCAAGTTTTGTTACTGTACAAAAGTACTGGTATTCATACGGGAAAAACACCTTGGCATTTGTGACTCGTGGTGAGATTTGTGGAAACATAATATTCTTCATCTATATCTTTGGAAGTTGATAGCAACAAAAATAAATGTTAATTTCATATTTTCTTGTTCCTGGAAAGTTCCTTTCTTTACAACTTGAGCTATAGCGACAACTATGGATGTATCACCGAAGGTTAATAAAGATACCTACAACCTTCGGCCTCGAACAAACAACAATAATTCAACAGTGCGTGGTTCCTCTTTGTAGAGGACACACGTCTCCTGAAGACGTCAGATATGACTCCGATGAAACGTAGAGAAAATCGTTCTTCTCTTTTGCACGGGTGTCAGTAAAACCCATTTTTTTCATTCTTTAAAATGTCTAACGACCGTAATCATAATTTAAAATCTTTATATTTATTTTTATACTAGCAGTACCCGGCGTGTTTCACTACGCCATTTGGGCATGTGGTATCAATTTTTTTCTACAGATAAAAGAGGAAACAACAGGATCAAAAAAAAAAGTGTGCTAATCGGAATCAAGCTTCACACAATTTATCTCTAGGTTAATCTTCACGTTTTCTAAAAAAAAAGGTCAAGGTACAACTCTTAAGCAGCAGAGCCAAGCATAGGGAAAATCAATTGCGGTGCTCCATTTATATTTAAGATAAAAAAATCGGCTATATAACGTCACTCATCTAATCTATTCTAAGTTGCATGGATATAATTGTTACATTTGGAATTCACATTAAGTGCATGCCCACAAGCAGACACGTATAAGTTCACACTTGCACATTCTGCGTGTGAACCTACAACATAAAAACCCAAATCTCAAATGAACATACACCCTGCAACTCTTTACTGACCTTCCCTGAAACAGGGGTGACATTGGCAGAGTGAACCA
This sequence comes from Agapetus fuscipes, assembly GCA_951799405.1. Classification (NCBI taxonomy): domain Eukaryota; kingdom Metazoa; phylum Arthropoda; class Insecta; order Trichoptera; family Glossosomatidae; genus Agapetus; species Agapetus fuscipes. The sequence continues at coordinate 8,661,446 of OX637343.1, read as the reverse complement.
TTTTCTATTTATAGTTGGTCAGATGCATATTGACCTATACAAGAAAAGAATATAAACAATAAATTAAATTTTATAATCATACAATTAAAGAACTAATCTATAAAATTCACTATACTCTTTGAGCAAAGTGAAGAAATAAATGTATTCCAAACAATCAGGAATATTTTTCAATGTAACCGCACTGTGAAACGTATGCAGTTGGGGAAAATGCTTCATACAATATGATGCTATGCAATATGCTATGCTTCATTTAATATGATGCTGAAATTATACATGTCAGCTTGTGGGAATGCATTTAATATAAATCTTAAATGATATATATCTTTGCAGCTTAGATTAGATTAGATTAGATTAGATGCACTTAAGTGTTTTTTCAACTATCTCCATAAAAGTGTTTAATTTATGTTGAATTTTTGACTCCCTGTCCGCAGATCATCCCAGCCCCTCAGGTTGTCCCCCCACTTGATACTGCCGCCGCCCGCGATGGCGCCGGCGCCGTCACCTCCTGCCCGCGCTGCGCTTCCCGCACCATCCCCGACCGGTATGGGGTTTCACCTGTGGCGTTCCTTAAGAACGCCCTCCGGAGATCACTTCGAGTGTATAAGCAGGAGATGAAGAAGGAAAAGAAGGCCGCGTGGCGCGCGTTCATCACTGCTAGCACTAATCCGGACCCCTGGGGAGAGGCATACCGCATGGTAACGTCTAGCGTCACGCTGGGCGGGGTGCTTAGCGGAATCACTCTTCCTGGGGCGCGCGGCCACTCTGGCACACTCACGTCCACGTGCGAGGCCTTCCTCGACGCGCTCATCACCACGGACTGCCCGCTGATTGACAGCGAGCAAGATGCACAGATCCGTGCCGAGGCTGCGCGTCCATTGGATAGCGCAGAGTCGTCTCTACCCACCTTCAGTGAGATAGATGCGATTGTAAAATCACTTGCTCCGCGGAAAGCCCCTGGACTAGATAGAATCAATAATTCTATGGTCAAGGTGGCGTGGGCCGTAGCCCCACACGACATTAAAGCCATTTTCGCCGCGTGCATCCAGCAAGGAGTCTTCCCGCGCTGTTGGAAGGTCGGCCTCCTCAAGGTACTCCGCAAAACCACCGCGAAACCACCGACGGACCCTAAAGCATATCGCCCCATAACCCTTCTCCCAGTCCTTGGGAAGATACTCGAAAAGCTCATCGCTAATCGAGTTGAATCCCACCTCACCACTTCCGGAATGTCAATTTCCGCCCGCCAGTATGGCTTCCGGCCTGGCCTCTCTACGGAGGACGCCATCCGGTCGGCCATGGAGGCGGTCAGGGAATCGACTTCCAAGTACGTACTGGCGGTTCTCCTGGACATTTCAGGCGCTTTCGATAGCGCCTGGTGGCCCATGATCTTGGCGAAGCTCAGGCGTCGTAATATTCCGGCTAATATATACGACTGCATAGCTTCGTACTTCTCCGCGCGACGCGTTACGATGGACGCGGGCCCCACCCTTATTGAGAGGGATGTATCCAGGGGATGCCCCCAGGGCTCAGTCCTCGGGCCCCTCCTCTGGAACATCCTGTTTGATGATCTTCTCTCTCTCCCTCTCCCCCAGGGCTGCGAGGTGCGTGCTTACGCGGACGATGCGCTTCTCACTGTGGAGGCGGGATCACGTGCTGAGATGGAATCTCTATCTCAGTCAGCCCTCCGCGCCATAGCAGACTGGGGGGTTAATAATAAGCTCTCCTTTGCTCCCCACAAGACCGAAGCTATCCTCCTCAAGGGTAAGCTAGACGTCGGTAGACCCCCAAAAATAATGTTCCTAGACACACGCGTAAAATTCTCGCGGACCGTAGTATACCTGGGCGTTTCCCTGAACGCCAACTTCCCCTTCGTTGAGCACGCGAAAGCCATCACCCAGAAGGCGAATAGCGCATTCGGGAAGATGGCTCGACTATCGAACACGTCGTGGGGCCTGCGGGGTCGTGCACTCCGCATCCTCTATGACTCGGTCTTCCTCGGCACCGCCGCTTATGCGGCGTCATGCTGGGCGGACAAGTGTCGGCGTGGAAATGCACGACGCGCGGCGCTTTCCGGTCAGAGGAGTTCGTTGCTCCTCCTGACAAAAGCGTACCGATCCACCGCGACGGACTCGCTCCCGGCCCTAGCCGGGGTGCTCCCCCTCGACCTCGAGCTCCAGTACCGCGCCGCTATCGGTTCTCTCAGGCGAGGCCTCCCGGCCAAGCTTGAACATCAGGTGATCCCGCCGCCGCCGGATGGACGCCTGACGCAGCGTGTCAGGGACTCGGTTCGCGACGCTATATACGCACAGTGGCAAAGGTACTGGGACGTCACATCGTGTGACAAGGTCATCTACTCCTTTTTTCCGTCGATCAGGGAGCGCATGGCTGCGCGGTGGCTCGTCCCGGACCACTTCACCAGCCAGTTCCTCACTGGTCACGGGAAATTTGCGCACTACCTTTTAGAACGGGGCGTCATCTCTCAGGGTGGAGGGGAGTGTTTGTGCGGACCCATTGCCCAGGACGTGCGGCACGTCCTGTGGGATTGCCCTCTGCTGCACTCTCAACGAGAGCTCCTCATCGACGCAGTCCGGCCGGCCGGTTCCGGACCGGTCGGCTACGCGGACCTCGTTGCCAGTAGAGCCAACTACCTTGCATTCCGCCGCTTCTGCCAGTCCTGGCACGAGTTCGCAGCCGCGGGCTCAAGACTGGGCAGAGGTGACCATTAGCCCTCAGTCAGTCCTCGCGACACCCATACATATTGACGTATGTACACCCATAACTTACTGCGCTCAGCGCGGATGGCAACTCGTTCGATACACGTCAATGAAGGGCTCCCGTCAGGCACATTAGCTTCAGTAACCTCGACGTTCTGGGGAGGGTGGGACTTCTTAGAGTCATGCGTTAGCCCCTGATTTGAGGATCCTCT